>OY720464.1:530000-1940000 GCA_963082715.1 Harpalus rubripes
CGATAGCTGCATTACGGTCTCGCTAGTTCACGGGTTGTAGGGTGACCATACGTCCCGATTTTTTTACCATATACCGGCCGACCCATCGTTTTAGTTAAAATAACACATTTGTCTCGTTTTAGAAGATTTACTTCCTTTTAAAATATCAGATTAAAAAATAAAACAAAACTTAGTTTTAACATTCACTATAATAGTAATTTATATAACAAGACCTGAAAGTGATACTTTACTGACTGAGTATGAGCAAGCAAAATTTTTCGCTGTTCTGAAAAAAAAGGACATAAAAAATCTATAAATATGCATTATATTTTTTACTACAACCAAATAAGAAATAAATAAACTGATCGCTATTGAAACATTCATGTACGGATCGGAATATTACTTTCCGATCCCTTTATATACAATTTTCCGAGCTAGCTCAGTAAAGAAGGATTATCTGGTCTAAAAAGTGAAACAGCTAATTATTTGGATAATCTAAAAAAAATTATTGAACTTAAATATCATATAGACAAATTTAATTTGGATACACCCCCCTGTCCACCTTTGCCCCGTTTTCATTCTAGATAATAGGGTCCTATACCAGGTTTTTTTTAAATTTTTCTCTGTAAGAACAGGATGAAATAAGAATTTTAGTGCAAACGCGACTTAAAAATTTTACGTAATAAGCGAGATATGAATTTTTAAAGTTAATAATTTCTTGCGTGACGTATCTGGTACTTCCAGTTGTCGACAAACTGCTAGTTCTACAGAGAACAGATTTTTTCATGTTGAAATATTTTTACATAAAAACTTATACGTTATATTTACAAAGAAATTATTATTATTAAGCATAAATAACAAATAATAAGCATTTTTATAAATGATAGAACATTGAAACAGTTTGACACTATTATAATACAAAGTATGACGGCGGATGGCGCTAGTGTTTGCTTGTTTTGATTAGTTAATATTATTTTTAATTTAATTAATACATATTACAAATTGATTTAATTATGATTACATTATTATTGTTAATATTACGAGATATTATAATTAAACAAATTCATGAAACATAAAACTGTAATTTTTTTTGCTAGGTTATACAACAACGTGACAGTTCATAATCTTTCAAAGGTGACCGCAGCAGACGCGCGAATCACGTTTTTAAAATCAGGCGACCAATCAAATTCTTAGGACCTAACGCGTCATATCTAATTAGTAATCAACTTTAATCGCATATAGTTTGCGACCTAATCAATGTTGAAAGAAAATTTTTTCACGAATGCTCATTAATTTATGTATATTTTCGTCTTCTTATTTAAGATAGTTAAAATTTGACTATGGTATGGTCACCGTACGTGTTTCATTCTACCGGGCTCGACCCGTGATACACTATCTCGCCTGTAAATGTTTAGCTACCAATCTAATGACGTAAATAGCTAATAAAAAAATATATTTGAAAAAGTGGCAGTTAAAAACGTAATATTGAATTAATTTATTTGACCTCATTTGTAGAAGTAAACTGTCAAAATTAGAGTAAAATTCACTAATCAAAAAATAAGGATTAGCTTAAACTTTTTTGAGAATCTAGCTGCAAAAGTATTTCTTTTAAAATGCGGACAAAATATTTATTGAATGCTTTAAATATCCATGTTCGTGTACCAAGTATATTTGAAAATATAATTATTTTCCTCCAAAAATATAATGAAATGTTGTACCATTAAAACCAACATCCGACGCCGCTGCATCGTGGAAAGTAATGTACATCCTATGAAAATTAAAACATGTTTATCTTTTATAAATATATGCTGAAGGTCATTTTATTATCAGAACATGTGATTGATCGAATTAATTATTAATAACATATGTTTAATATTGAAAGTTGACTCATTTAATATATTTGAGAACAATATGTTATAAATCAGAATCAAAATTTAAAATATTATTTCGTACAAACATAATGGACCTTTCCAATTTAAGGGCTATCTCTTTCTATCGCTGCAAATAGTAAGAAAATGGCGCGAACAACTGCCAGTTGGGCTGTCAAACGAAACGTCAAAAATATTGCACTCATTAAAATACCTGTATTCTCAGTGACAATTTGCATCGTTGACATTTTACCTTCAATAAAAGCTTTTGTAACTTATTTCGATAAGATTTTATAAAGTTATCTTACATTTTACGTCTAATTTTTTTAGAATCAAACGTCATAGATCTCAGTTGTTCTTACTATGCGCAGATCCCCATTGCGCATATCTTCTATCTCTTTAAATTGGAAAGGTCCATTGTATGTTTTCTTTGTTCAGAATTTTCAGGGGAAAATGTTTGAATCATACTTACTTATCTGGTGGAATTCCAAGTTCTTTATGAATGTGTTCAAACAAAAGAGCTGAATGCGAATTATTTTTTTCTTTCCCTAACTGTCCAATACTCATCAAAGTAGCTTGTGCACAAGGGTCACTTGTTCCACCCATCGACATGTTTACATCGGGAACAACCATAACAACACAGTACTATAATTATTAATAAAACACAGAAACAATAACTTAAATTGTCCTTTAACCTCTAATAATTACTTACGTTGAGCGGTTTGCCAAGTGCTTTAGCAATTACACCACATGTTTTCTGAACAAATCCTTCCGGAATTTCTGATTTTGTTAAGTTAGTTTCAATTCTTAAATGCGGCATTTTCACAATAATAAATGCACGAAAACAAAAATCGAAGTTTGCCGGATTATGTAATGAATGTGATGAGAACGTGTCACCTGTGTGAACTATCTATCGTTATGCAAAAATGCAGAGTGGTACAATTTTGCAGTAAAAAAGTTAGTTTTGTTATCTTATCTATACATATATATGTTTTTTTTGTGCTAGTTTATTCAGTTGGTAGGGTTAATTTTATTAAGCCGGTATCCCACTGTAAAAATTTTGATAAAAATTTCTGTAAATTTTTTTATAAAAACGTTCCATGAAAAGTACTGCATCCCACTGTAAAAATTTTTACGGGTTTTTATGGAGTGTTGCATAACTCATGAAAGAGAATTGGCGCCAAAGATACTACTAAACCTCATTTTTGTAGCCGTTGTTCTGCAGAGGTAGTTGCGTTTTGTAATTTCATTATGAATAACGTTCATTCAAATAAAAAAATGTTAGCTGCAAGAATTGTAGGAATAATGGGTTACACGGTTATACAAAAAAAAAAATCAGAACATTACTGGTGGACTAGTCTATGACTGGAGAAAAGAAATACAAATCGCAGTGTTTAATTATCAGACACATCAAATTACGAATAGATGAAATAAATTACAGAAATTTTCTTCGAATGAAAGACCATTTCTTAAAAATCATGGACATGGTTCGAAAGTAAAATAAGAAACGTGACACTCAATGAAGGCAGTGTATTTCGGCACATGAAAGATAGGCATTGTGTACACATAAATTTTGAAAAATTAATCTTTTTATCGTCATTACATAAAGGGTACGACGCGAGTATATAGGTGAATAAAGTCCATCTTAAAATGCTTGAACGAGGCGGATTTGTATGGGCTTCTCATTTACTTCATATTTAGTTTTTGCAAATTTGTATAGGTAATTTAAAATACACTTTCTATAAATTATAGATTAAGATATTTATACTAATACTACGTAAAATTGGTTGAAAAACTTTGTTGGTTACGATTAATGAGTATTCTAATAGGATTCGGACGGAAATGTAAAAGGAGAAAAAAGAAATACAAAGAATAACGCATGTAAATATTAAATAACTTTAATACTTATTTTTTTGGTGTTGTATTGCCTGATTATTATAAGATAATAACATTTAACAGTTGAAAATCGCACTTTGCCTGGCGTATTTATTATAATATTCAGGCGATTTTGAGTGTTATCAAACTTCTTCATTTCTATACAAATCAATTAAAACGCTGTCTGTTCAGGCAACCACACTACACATTTTGATTTTTTGCTTCATATTATTTCCAATATCAATATAAACAAATGCTCACCGCTGTTTAAATAATGTCAGAGAATAATAGCTGTCTTTAGAAAATGACTTTACCCATGGTTCAAGCAACCGCATTGCGCACGCCCTCATCAACATCCAATCATAACGCAGCTTTCAACAAAATGAATACAGACTGCTGTATTTATGTGACGTCACATCAAAAATTTTACGTGACGTCATGTAAATACAGTTTTCATAAAAATTCTGTCAAAACGGTTTTTATAAAAATATTTACGTCCATTTTTATCAAAAATTTTACAGTGGAATACCGGCTTTTATGAGAGAGTAGTTTGGGAGGGGGTTATTTATGCAAAAATCTAGTACAAATATGGTTGCAATGGTTATGGTTAATAGAACTTAATCATTTATTGATTCGTTATTTGTAAAGTTCATTATTAAAATAACATCTTAAATACATTTTTATTCAAATACTACAACAACCATACCTTAAAATAAAAGTTTAATTACATTTCAGTACTCTCTAATACAAAACATTTTGATAGCCGCTGCTTCGTTCACGTACTGCGACGACTTTATTGAACGGTAGGAGTACGTAACACTCTCTTGCTGGTTCTCTCTTGTTAGTTTCACACAGGTCCATAAACACTTGTTTATTTGTTAACTCGTTAGAATTTTGAGTTATTGGAGTTTATAAACTTCATAAAAAACGACTTTTCTTACCTTAACTTCTTCAAGTTGTTATGTCTGTCAAGCTGTCCATCTGCTCGGCCTCACGGTTGCGGGGCCCTATTTTTACACGCTGTCTTCGGGTAATCGTTCAAGAAGTTTCCAAAGTTTAACAGCTCCAGGATCACGACAAGCGATTGGATGTCTGTTTGTCAGTCCGTCAGCACAGCAGCTTCGTGCAACTATCCACAAGAATAAACAACACTTGTAGCAAACGAAATCACAAATATATTAACGTAACGTTCACGAAACGCTGTCCTTTTAATGTTACTACATCTGTTTTTGCATCACATAAAAGATTTTTATTATTTAATACACATTCCTCGTACCTTTATTTACATACTCAAGTTTCATAACTCAAATCATTGTTGTACGTTTATAATTTATTATTTTCATTGATTGTTGACGTTTTGTTATAAATATAAATAAGTCGCCATGTTGTCAATGTTGCCACTAGTTGAGCAATAAAATCTGAACTCTGAACAGCGCCAGAATATTCGAAATAATTGGCAAAATATTATTTAAAGCTTAATAAAATCATTTGCATATATTTTACGCATCTATAGACCATAAGTCTATTACAATAAATATGAAATAATTGTGCTATACAATATTATTTATAAACTAAAATTTTTTAAAGAGCGGTGCGTTTGCTGAATATTATGCAGGTTGGATAATACATTTTAACCTCAAATTTAAATGTTAATCAAATATTTTTATTAAAAAATTAATGTTTTCGACTGATTTTAAGTGTAAATAAATAAATTTCAGTTAAATTGATGTATTTCCTGTAAATTTCAGCTGGATTCATAACCAAATAAATTTTTAACGTTTTGAAAGAACTGCGAAAAATTGCAATAGGCGTCATTTTAGAAATATTAAAATAAAACTTTGTTCAGACAGTTTTAAGATTTAAAAATGAGTTAATTTATATTTTAAACTTCGTAGAACACGTTTTTTACACTGTTAAATTTTAATTTCAAACTTAAATTCGCAAAAAAGGGTGAAAACTTCAATAAACTTAAAACAATTCGTAAGTTACAAATTTGTTCATAACTTTTAAAATAATGAATTTTAACGGTTCAGAAGTTGGTATAATATATAAAAAACATTACAGATTTCATTTTTCGCACTTTTGACCCTTAATTTCAACCCTAAAAACCAAAAAATTAGGTGCAAACTTCATATAACCACAAAAATTACAACACAAATTTTCTGCCGTGTTCCCAAACTCGTTATCTTGTAAAATAATTAATATTCATGCTTGAAAGTTTCACCTCCGTGTAAAAAAACCCTCAGAACACCGAAAAATAGGTTCAAAATTCACTTATCTTACTTTGTCGCCCGGTGTTAAATCAGGCGAGCGCGCGGGACAAGAAATCAGACATGCTCCAGATCAAGTTCTTCAAGAACTGGAGCAGGCTCACACCGTCAGAATGGATGGTAATTGTCCGATTTCCCTGCGTCGATGTTCGTCCACATTTTGTTTACGATTGAACAGAAACTTCCCATCCACTTGCCTCCATTTTTGACGGACTAATTTATTACTTCAGCTCATTTTGACCCGAAATAATAAGGTGGAGATAGAAAATTAAAACAGAAGTTTATTCCAGTTTGTGCAAAACATTCTATAAACTGTACACAACTCCAATTCTATGTTTGAATAATTTAAACTTAATACATACACAGATTGAAGAAATATAAATTGTACAAATACAAACCGTGTTATGTATCAACTAAAATACATACGCAACGCATCAAACGCTCACCCTCAGTCAAACATGTGTAAACAATATGTTTATGTACATTATAATCACAAAAATACATATGTTCAGGTTAAAACTTATCTTACAGTAAAAATCGGAAGGTAACAAAGACATCATATACGATAAAGGTACGGTGCAAAACGCGAAACATCACCCATTCACTCCAGTTCATTCTGAATGTCTTGGGGAATCTTCCAGATCTTCAGCAGGTGCTCCTTTTTAGTGCCTGCTATGATCTATAATAATAAATAAAAATTAGAGTTTATGCAACTTTACATAAGTAATAAGTATAGAAATATTTAAATAAAACTTTGTCCAGACGATTTTAAGATTTGAAGATGAGTTAATTTATATTTTAAACCCAATAGAATACAAAATTCATATCAATTTGAAGATAATTTAAACCGTTGATGCATGTTTTTGGAGCAAATTTTTTTTCTAAAATTTCGACCCTATTTTCCGGAACCTTTTCGCACTTTTAAAATAATTATATATCATATCGACCCTACAGAGTTCGTTTTTGCAAAAATTAACACTCTTTAAGCGAAATTGAGATATTGACCGATTTTTAACCTCACATTTTTAGCCAAAAATGTTCAATGTTTTAATCCAGGTTTGAGGAGTTTTTAACCAGAAATTTAACTATTTTTATACTATACAAATCAACCCTCTAAAGTTCATTTTTGCAAAATTCGAAATCGTGATATTGACTGATTTTTAAACACATTTTTAGCCAAAAACGTACAATGTTTTAATCCAGGTTTGAAGAGTTTTTAACCGGAAATATAACCATTTTTATACCGGAAATATACAAATAAACCCTCTAAAGTTTATTTTTGCACAAATAAACAGTCTATCTTTAAACAAAATCGTGATATTGACTGATTTTTAAAATCACATTTTTAGCCAAAAACGTACAATTTTTTAATCCAGATTTCAGGAGTTTTTAACCGGAAATTTAACCACTTTTATACCAGAAATACAGATGTCCCATTTAAGGTACGAATGCATTGGGATCTCGAGAACCGTAAGAGCTACGAGGTTGGTTAAATTAGACAAAAGTTGCCCCATTAGGAGACCATTTTAATGGTATTTTGTTATTTGCGAAAAAATGCATAGGTCACTAGATCTAGGCGAAAATGTAAATTTTGCAGTTTTTTATTTTTGCAAATAACTTCAAAGTGTGAAATTATACTGGCTTTTGGTTTGCACATCTTTACGGCACTTTTTTATGTTCTTTCGACTGACGATGCTCAATTTTTTTTATCAATGTTGGTTTTCGAGGATTGATGTCAAAGTTTTTATTTTTATATGGACGCCATATTGGAAAGTTACGCCATTGAAAAGAGAATTTTTTTAGCTTTACAATGATACAGTAATAATTTATTTTTATAATTAACAGAGAAATTAACAAAAATGTTATTAATACTAAAATTTAATTGAAAAAAGAAAATCGAAGGCCGCTGTTTCAGAAAATAACTATTTAATAAACAAATAATGTTAAAAATACAAAAATAATTTACAAAAACTCTACAATAAATTTTCTATTAACCCACCATTTTGTTCTACGCACTTCTGCGCTCTGCGTTTGATGTTAGACATGCATTTTTGGGTTCTCATAACTCCTTAATTGATTGAAATATTTTCAAATTAACACTAAAATCGTGTTGTATGGGGTTAAAGTATAAAATGGCCCGCGGGTGTCAGCTAGTACTAGTAATTTAAAATTGAAATTTTTTGAAAACTTTACAGTTGTGAAAATTAAACAAATTACTAACCATTCCGTGACTGATGGCGAGAGACAGCAACATACCGTCACCAGGTCCAGGTAGGGTGCGCACGTGCATTTGTGTTCGCGTGTTGTACACGTAGATAAGGCCGTCATAGCATCCAGCGAACAACAGCGTTTTGTATAGCACCATACACACTACACCTTTGCCACAGTTGTACACTCCGCGCTGCGTCCCATTCTGAAAAGAGATATTAGTGTTATACAAGGTGAAGCCTAGAAACTTCCTTTTTTTAAAGACGAATAAAATTAAAAGTATTACTGATAGACAAAATTTATTTTTCGATAATGAAAGAACATAATTTCAATGCAGTTTTAAACACATTTTGAAGGATGTGGCTACAGTTAACGGTTTAGCAACACTTTTAGGTAGAGAGAGTGTGTGCCGTCTTCCGCGAACCTGGTGAGTGCCGGGCGAGCAAATGTAGGACTTTGGCTGCCTTTGACTCAGTGCTGTTGGTGTGTGCCGGCAGGTCGTGAGAGAGTGCAGGTGTATGTAAGGCTACGGATATCGCCGTAGCCGGATGTTCCTGTACAGTGGGGTTTGCCACTGTTTGCCGTAATCGCCATTGTCGATGAGTGTTGATGTGTGTCAACACGGCCCCGTTTCCGAAATCGTGATTGTTGATGAGTGTTGTCGAGTGACAACACTGTTACCGTTTTTACCTTCCGTCACCTTTAGGTAAGGAAGGTATTGTCTTTGGTCAAAAAATTCGGTGGTGATTTTTTGATGAATAAGCACGTTTTAGGGTCCCTAGAATACGATTTTACTATTTTTACGATGATGTGTGTGTGTGTGTGTGTGTGTGTGTGTGTGTGTGTGTGTGTGTGTGTGTGTGTGGATGTGTGTGTGTGTAACAAAATTTTCGTCTACGATAACTCTTCGTTGCATCCATATGAAGAGCTGATTAGATTTTGGTTATAATTGGTCAACCGGAAGTACCCTCATTTGCAGATTTTAACAGTTTTTCTTGAAAAACGATGTTAAATATAATTTTTTCACATTTAATATTATTATAAATTTTAAAGAACATTGTATTCTCTATACGATTTGACTGCATTTTGTACTTCATATTAAATGGATATGGAGTTATAAAATTATAAAGAAATTAAATTTCATAAATTAGCCAGCTATGCTAGAAACAGCTACTATATTAAGAAAATTCTGATTGAAAGATGTCAGTGTCAAGTGCAATGACATATTAGTAGTATATTTGTGTTAGGATCTTTTTGCTCGAAATTTTCTGCATGAAATTTGTATAAAATACATACAACTGTCGAAAGGTAATGTACATACAAGAAATTTATAATCTTTTGCAAGGAACTTTATGTATGGATTTTATAGAAAATACATACGTACATATTTACAAAAATTCTACCCGTAGATACCGCATCTACCGACTGTGTTCGAAAACACGAGCGGTAAAAAGTTACCGTGTTCGAAAATTGTTCAATATCTTCCAAATCCATCTACTGGATTCATGAAGCATCTAATCTCAAAAAAGGTAGTGATGCAAAGCGAAGCGTGCGCGGTAAAAGTGGAAATGTGTTCAAAGTAGGACTCTGCTCATTTTGTTAACTACGTTAAATTTCTAACCTGTTTTAAATTTTCAAATTTTTTCGTAAGTTATGGATCTACCTTGTTTACCACTTGCGTTCTTATAATATCGATTCCGGTAGCTATAAACTGATAAAAGCTGTCTACCGGTAACAATTCACCGGTAGAATTTTCGTAAATACCTCATATAACTGACGGAAGGTAATGTGCTGGCCACATCAGATTTTTTTGTTTCACTTTGGTGTGCGTCATTGTTGACCTTCGTGCCGCGGTCCCGTAACTTTGGTGTGTGCCATTGTTGCCCGTTCATTGTTGACCGTTTCTTTGTATAAACGAATCCTACAAGTATCGCGGGTTTCTTTTTAGTAGCCGATTGTATGCTAGCGATTGCTACTTTCATTTGTTTTGTTATTATTATCGTTTTTAATATATTTTAATAAAATATTAAAATGCATTACATATGATTTTATTGTCAAAAACCAAACTCTGTCTCCACTAAGCTACCCGAGCGCTTTTGGCGTTCAAGCCATGCTTTTCAGCTTTCACCAGATTTACCACCTCTCCTGTGCTGTGTTGTCGAACGATCGATTGGCGCCCGAGAATCCCGTTTTGACAGCAAGGAGAACTATAGAGAACGTTAAGTAAAGTTGACAGGCCGCCTTTTGGCCATTGCAAAATGGCGCCCGAACAGGGACTGCGGTTTTTGGCCATTACAAGCTGCAGGGGAGAGTAACCTGGAATACATGGCGACAAATGAAATGCCGGCGGACGTCCAAATGTAAATAAATCGACTAGAAACCAAACAGCGTATTGCATCCCTGAGAAATCCTTCATTGATCATAAATTTAAAATAGTTGGGTTTGGAGTTGCATCCGACAGTTGTGTATCAGCAATACTTTTTATTTTATTCGCCTTCAATAATAGTATATTGTGTTATTAGGAGTAAAAGTGATACTTTGTGTACCGAGCATGGAAGTTTGCACGATGAGCGAAGCGAGTCGGACAATTGCATGCGAGGCGCACAAAGACAGTTTTATTCCGAATGACACATTCAATTTTTTTTTCAAACGCACTACTTTTCTTTTTATTCGCTGATTCTATGTAGTTTCTATGGATATTTGTTTATTTTATTTCTACGCCGCCGGCGTAGAAATTTCCAGCGGCGTAAAATTGAAACTTCTACCTTGTGAATCAAGTTACAAAAAGTGCCATTTCTACGCCGTTTGAAAAAAAAAAGTTTCTGTACTTACATTGAAGTCTAGTATGAGTATGCCCTTATCGCTGGTGCCACAGTAGACGAGGGATCGATGCAGGAGGAGCGAATAGACGGTAGGGCGCTGGTCTTGGCACATAGTGCGCAATAATAAGCCGGTGAAGGCATCGCGCACCATTATTTCCCGCTTGCGGGACGCCAAAATCAACACCTGTCGGCTGCCTTCTGTCGTTGCGCGCATCATCAAAACTGTTGCGCTCGCTATCGTTAGGCTTTCGCCGTGTAACAACCGCTTCTGCAAACACAACAACAAATGATACAATGTATTATACCAGGCTTGTTCTCTTAATTTTGAGCCTAACACAGAAAGAACAAGAAGGTGTTCTGTGGCTTTCTTGATTTAAAACAAGCGTATGATAGTTTTCTTCGAGATACTTTGTGGGATGTACTCAGGGAGTACGGCGTGAATGGAAACTTGCTGGGAGCGATTCGTGCATTGTATCAGGGTAGTAAGGCTCCTGTAAGAATAGATGGTAGGTTGAGTGATTGGTTTCGTATAAATGTTGGTGTGAAACAGGGCTGTGGTATGTCTCCGTGGTTGTTTAACTTGTATACAGGATGTTAATACGAAGTCGTTACACCCGAAAATGGTAGATAGAACTCATTAAAACAAACAACTTTTCTTAGCTCAAATTTTTGATTTGGAGCCCCAGTTCATAGTTATTGGCGTTCTCTTGTTTTTCCAAAAATCGTCATAACTCCCTTATTTTAAGGAATATTTAAAAAATACAAAAACTTTCAGCATTTGCTTTCGGTTCTCTAAAACACTTTTCATCAAATAACAAAATGGCGACCAATCAAAAATTTCAATACAAGATATTTTGAAAACCACCCCATCGATTTTCGAAAATAAAACATTTTTAAAATCCATAAACTTTCTATTACAATATTTGTCTGAAACCTTTTTTTTTCTATCTGTTCAAAAAAAAGTTTTTATTCACTTATTTGGCTTGCATAAGTATTAACAAACTAAAAAAAGCATTTAAAACGAAATAGCTTCTGAAATCAATGAAACAAAAAAGAGATTAGATTTGATTTTGTTGGATACTGTGCTGCCGGAACTACTTGAAGACTTGCCACTAAACATAAGACGGAGACTTTGGTTTCAGTATGATGGGGCACCGGCTCACACAACGCGAGAAGTCACCGCATTGTTAAATAGAAAATACCCGAATAAGTGGATTGGGAGGAGAGGTCCATTTGCGTGGCCAGCCCGGAGCCCCGACCTAACTCCATTAGATTTCTTTTTTTGGGGTCAGATGAAGACCTCTGTTTACGAGACACCGGTGAACACAGAATTAGAACTAGTGGCTAGAATCGTGGCTGCAGCAGTTGATATAAAAGAGAAGCAGGCAGTCCTTGCGAAGGTCTCCACCAACATCAAAGCCCGCTGCCGGGCTTGCGTTGCTGCGAATGGTGGCCACTTTCAAAATCATATTTAGTCCCACCCTTGTTGTTTCATTGTTTATTGTTTTATTTTTCTTGTTTAATGGCAGCAAGCCTAATTTGTTTTAAATGATTGTTGCAGTTTGTTAAAATTTATCTTACAATTCAATTTGAATAAAAACTTTTTTTGGACAGATAGAAAAAAATGTTTCAGACAAATAAATGCTGAAAGTTTTTGTATTTTTTAAATATTCCTTAAAATAAGGGAGTTATGACGATTTTTCGAAAAACAAGAGAACGCCAATAACTATGAACTGGAGCTCCAAATCAAAAATTTGAGCTAAGAAAAGTTGTTTGTTTTAATGACTTCTATCTACCATTTTCGGGTGTAACGACTTAGTATTACCACCCTGTATGGATGTGTTGTTGCGGAGAGCATTGAGTGAAATGAATGGTGTACAAATTGGTGAAAGTATTGTACCTGCGTTAGCGTATGCGAATGATGTAGTTGTTTTAGATGAAAATGAAGAGCAACTCAGAAGAATGATAGAGAGAATAAATGTAGTTGGAAGAAGTATGAATTTGGAGTTGAATGTTGATAAATCCAAGGTATTAGTATTTGAAAGGAGTAAATTGGTGACTGTGTGCAATGTGTTTGTGGATGGAGTGAAACTGGAGAAAGTGAATGAGTTTGTATATTTGGGTAGCATGATGTCAAGGGATGGTCGAATTGATAGAGAAATTGAAAGGAGAGTGAGTGCGGGGTGTAAGGTAATGGGTGCTCTGGGTACGTTTGCTCGAAACGTAAACGTATCTAGAGAAGCTCGTTAAGTGTGTATAATGGAGTGCTAGTGCCTGCTTTGATGTATGGAAGCGTATGTTGGGCATGGACGGGAAAGCATAAAAAGAGAGTGACTGCCGTGGAAATGAGGTATTTACGTGGTGTACACTATTATTCATGAAAGATGACTATTCAAGGTGATTTGTTCGAAGAAAGAATACACATCACTTTATAGCAGTAGCTTAGCAACATTTTGTATTAGAAAGAGAAAGATTATTTGACATATGTCTATTTAATTTAATTTGTGGTGTGACAGATATACGTAAATGGTGGCATTACTTTCTAACACATTATAAATAAAAATGCCGTATGTCGTAGAATTACAGATACCTAATTATCTACTACACTGCCCTCTGTGCTAATATTAACCCAGTGGCGTTGACGTTTAAATCAAATTATTATTCCTTGGTTTATAAGTTAAGTCTATGTTTTTGTATTTTGCAAAAACATAAGTGAAGAACATAAATCTTTCAAAAAGGTATTATTTGGAAAGAAAAATAATTTTCAAATGAATTACTCTTATTTTTTCAGTTAAAATGTTTCCATAAATATTTCATGTTGCACGCCTATGCATATGAAATGCAATGAAGTTATCTGCAAGTAATATTATATCAGACGGCTCACAAATGACCTTGAATAGTCATCTTTCGTGAATAATAGTTTATGTGGATATGTTAGACGGGATCGCGTGAGGAATAATTTGGTGTATGAAGAATGTATGGTTAGAAAGAATGTTGTTAAGAGAGTAGGAATGAGCCAGTGGAGATGGTTTGGTCATGTGGTGTGCTTGTAAAGCGTATATATCTTGGTGAAATTGAAGGTGTTCGATTGCGTGGCCGTCCGGTGTGTAAGTGGATGGATGTGATTGGTAAGGTACTAAAAGAGAGAAAGTTTCCGAGTGGGAAGAGAAGAAGAGCGTGTATGAATGCGACTATGAATGTGGCCGAGGCGAAAGAAGTTTGCTTAAACAGGAATGTGTGGTGAAGGATGATTGTTTTGTAACTATTATTGTGGTCCGGTTGCGGTATTTCGCTACCGAAAATCGGTCACTTTAATATGTTAAGAGTAAGGAATGTATGTTGTACCTATGATGTCAGGTTAGTAAGAATGTTGTTGAAAGAGAGACTGATTATTCTTTCGGGTTTGTGCTAACCCACTAAGTGGAAAATGCGTGATTTTATGTATGTATGTATATATGTATGTATGTATGTATGTATGTATTATACCAGGCTTGTTCTCTTAATTTTGAGCCTAACACAGAAACAGGTATTTTTTCAGTAAAATTAGATCGAACCTTCATATTGTAGATGAAAAGGAGTCCCTCATACGTTCCTAGGAAAATATACCCCCACGCTGAATCCATACATTGTATGGCCTGCGAGACAGCCACCGCATGTAACACCTCCGCCGTATCGAGATTGTAGCAACGCAATGTGCAATCCAACGACCCCGAGTACAGCAAGGGAGATTGCCCCGGTTCAGCTACGACGTACATACACGTCACAGCACGTTTGTGCCCCGTATATGCGTCTTGGAGTTCACCGCTTTGCACGCAGTACTTGTAGATGACGCCGTCCTCGCTAGCCGCGAGGAATTCGTCGCCGAGGATCTAAACATATAAATGGAATGGTCTTTATCACTCTATATTTCGAAAATGGAATCGAATTTCTATAATCTGTAATTTTTTTTTTTACACTAATATAAATTAATAATCGACAATTTTTGAAAAATGTTATATCCAAGTCAAACGTAAAGTTGAAGTTCTAAGAGTTCAAAAAACTCAAGTTTTTTAAATGGAACACCTCATTCTATACTCTATCCGTTTTAACTATAGAGCGCGAGCAGACACGTGACTCGAGCGTCCTTGACGTGCTAGGAATCAGCTGATTTGTGTGCGTTTGTCATTTTGACAAGAATAATGTCACTTTGACAAGACCAATGTTTTGACTTATTTTAATTTTGAACTGTTAAGCCTATGGCACACTTGTCGATGAGCATCCAGGAGCATCGAAGAGCTCATCGATGAAACAACAGTACGCACCCGTCATCGATGAAAAATACGGCGCCGCTATTTTCATCGAAGAGCATCGATGAAACGAACGTATCTTATTTCAGACGTATCTTTTGAATATCATTGTACGTTAGAGTGCGTTATCAAACGTCAAAATAGAAAATAAAGTATCATGTGTTAACCAAAAACAGTGTTTTGAAAACATAACCTGAAAACAGCATCAATACACTAGGGAAATATCAATTTTAAAACCGACAGCATAGGAACATTTCACTGGTGTTATTACCAACTTAATTTTTTACGTCACAGAAAAAATCGCTGTATTGTCATCGATGAAAATGAAAACCATCGATGTCGGGTGCGTACTATTGTTTCGTCGATGAGCTCATCGATGCTCTTTGAGCTCATCGACAAGTGTGCCATAGACGTAAGAAGTTATTATTTTTAACTTCATGTGTTTTACTGCCTGAAATTTTTCATTAATAACATTTTAGCAGTTCAAAATGAAAATAAGTCAAAACATTGGTCTTGTCAAAGTGACACTGTTCTTGTCACAATGACACGCGCACACACATCAGCTGATTCTAAACACGTGACTCGAGCGTCCTTGACGTGCTAGGAAACAGCTGATTTGTGTGCGCTTGTCATTTTGACAAGAACAATGTCACTTTGACAAGACCAGTGTTTTGACTGTTGAGAAGTTATTATTTTTAATTTCATGTGTTTTACTGCCTGAAAATTGTACATTAATAGGTCTGTTCAGTTCGCTACTTTGCGTCTACGGTTTACTGCCGCCTCCATACAAATGGGCGCGGCAGTAAACCGTAGACGCAAGGTAACGAAACGAACAAACCTATTAACATTTCAGCAGTTCAAAATCAAAATAAGCCAAAACATTGGTCTTATCAAAGTGACACTGTTCTTGTCAAAACGACATGCGCACACAAATCAGCTGATTC
The DNA here is from genome assembly GCA_963082715.1 of Harpalus rubripes. Classification (NCBI taxonomy): domain Eukaryota; kingdom Metazoa; phylum Arthropoda; class Insecta; order Coleoptera; family Carabidae; genus Harpalus; species Harpalus rubripes. Next base: position 546,253 of record OY720464.1, read on the forward strand.
CAAGTACGTCAAGGACGCCCGAGTCACGTGCCTGCTCGCGCCCTATAGAGCGTTGGGTAAGATAGGGCCTAAGATTCTAACTCTCTGATTGGTTCAAACGTGAACCGAGTTTACACAGTAAAATAATTGAGGCGAAATTTAAATTTATTTGACAACTGTATCAATTATTTTGATTTATGTTATGCCTTCCAACATAAAATAAATAAAAGTCAACAAAGTCAATAGTACACGATTTATTACATACGAGGTGTGTTCAAAAACTATCGCGAATTTTGAATTTTCGCGGGTTACGTATATTCGAATTTCGATCTTTTTGTGGCTTTATGTTGGTACTCATGTCTCTCACTTATGTCGACAAGCTCGGCCATTTTGAATGTTCACTTAATTGTTGACAGCTGCTTTGCTTGCACGTGTTTTGGATCGTCTTCGATTTTTACCTATTCAAAAAAATGGAACAAAGAACCTGTATCAAATTTTGTGTGAAAAACGAAATTAAGTGCGCGGATGCATTCCGAATGTTGACTGTGGCATACGGAGAAGCTACCTTGGACCAAAGCAACGTTTATCGGTGGTACAAAATGTTCTCAGAAGGCCGAGAAGATGTGAACGACGAAAAGCGTGCCGGACGCCCGAGCACTTCAACAACAGACGAAAAAATTAATGAAGTGGAGAAAATGATATTGGCCAATCGTCGAATCACCGTTAGAGAAGTTGCTGAGGACCTAAACATATCGATTGGCTCGTGCCATTCGATTTTTATCAATGATTTGGGCATGAGACGGGTCGCCGCGAAATTTGTCCCAAAATTGCTCAATTGCGACCAAAAACAGCATCGCATGAACATTGCTAATGAGATGTTGGACTCTGTCCGCGACGACCCAAATTTGCTCCAGAGGGTCATAACTGGTGACGAATCGTGGGTTTATGGTTATGACGTGGAAACCAAAGTTCAATCATCTCAATGGAAGCTGCCGCACGAACCAAGACCGAAAAAAGCGCGCCAAGTTCGGTCGAATGTGAAAGTTTTGCTGACAGTTTTCTTCGATTGCAGGGGCGTGGTGCATCATGAGTTCTTGCCACAGGGTAGAACGGTCAATAAGGAATATTACCTGCAAGTTATGCGCAATTTGCGCGAAGCAATCCGCCAGAAACGCCCGGATTTGTGGAAGAACAAAAATTGGCTTTTGCACCACGATAACGCCCCTGCTCACACATCGTTGCTTGTGCGCGACTTTTTAGCCAAAAACAACACACTAATGATGCCGCAGCCACCGTATTCCCCAGATCTGGCCCCCTGTGACTTTTTCTTGTTCCCTAAACTGAAGAGGCCCATGAAAGGACGACGTTACGCTACGCTTGACGAGATAAAGACGGCATCGAAGGAGGAGCTGAACAAGATAAAAAAAAATGATTTTTTGAAGTGCTTTGAAGATTGGAAAAACCGTTGGCACAAGTGTATAATATCTCATGGGGATTACTTTGAAGGGGACAAAATAGATATTCATGAATAAATAAATAATTTTTGAAAAAACACAAAATTCGCGATATTTTTTGAACACACCTCGTATTATTAATTTCTGTTCAGTCCTGTTTGTTAATTATATTATTGTTCTTTTCGTTTATATAATTTTCATAGTGTTTTGGCGTTATATTTCATATTACATAGTTTTCGTTGTGCGCGTTTTCTTAGTTTTGTTATTGTTCTCTTCGTTAATATTGTGGATAAAAATCCTGAACCTGGCTCTGCCAATGTTTTACAACATCTAAAAGTAAAAGCCCTCCGAAGCGGGCTAAAAAATGGCGTATAATTTATACTGCACATATCGTGCCACGAATCCATATTCCAAATCAGATTGTGTCCAAATTGTGGCATCAGAACTGGGCATAGAACGATGTAGTATTTGGAAAGCTATAAAAGAACATGAGGAAAAAGTGTCATTCGGATCACCCCAGGAACAAAGAAATTTGTTTAGAATATCAGACCTATTCTGTAACTCAGTGGTTAATTTTTAACGACTGATTAAAACTGTTGTCCAATAGCTATTGCTTTAACAACTAAAAATCCTAATTTTTGTTATATATCAACATACTTGATTGGTTAATATTTTTAACAAGTTGTTAAAAATTAACAACTGAGTTACAGAATAGGCCCGATTCGCCGACATGTAGAGAAAGGTACGGAGATTATAAGTATTTCTATGCATAAAAACAATGTCAATGTCAATTAGAAAGAATTTTTTTAAATCCAGGAATGGCGCCAAAATTTGAATTCTTTATTTAATACATGTAAAAACGGCCGCACTCGAAACGCCATCTAGTCTATAGTTAAAACGGATAAAGTATACTTTTATATCAAAGCGGACAAGTATCTCTCTCTCTCTTTTAAGGCCATTAGTCCCCTCTCGTGGCGCAAATCGGTACTACGGAAAGCAATCGTACAAGCGCCATATTGAATAAATGACAGCTGAATGAGTAGTGTAGTAATTAATATTTAAATATTAAAACTTATCACCTTCATATAAATTTTTAAACACAGTGAACATCAGCGCCTCTATCGTTAATTTCGATAGCGAAAAAGAAAAATTAGAAATGGTATAAAGTTGTAAAGAATAATAATAGATAACTAACCTTAATATCGAGTATGGATTTCTGATGTCCTTTACAAAAGATGCCAGTGTCATCATCCTCCAGCATTACTACGTCCCCGCCGCCATCTTCTTTCCTCGCCACGGCCACCTCACTTCCCACTTCCGGTTCAGTCTTTTTGTCATCCTCTTTCACTTCTTCCGCAATGGTCACGCCTTCCGCTTCCATTTCTTCGTATGGTTTGTCAATGTTTTCTTCTGCAACTGTTATGGCTTCCAATTCTTGTTTTGATTCTTCATTTTCTGCCTCAACTGAAAAATAATTCATAACTTAAAATAACTCCTTTATAAAATAAAGAAGATTTAAACTATTAATAATTACAATTAATTTTTTATCCAAGTCTTGTAAAGAAATTAAGCTAAATTTAAATGAAAGCCTTTTAATAGACCTCTTCAATTTAAAGAGATAGAAGATATGCGCAATGCGGATCTGCGCATAGTAAGAACAATTGAGATCTATGGCGTTTGTTTCTAAAAAATTTAGACGTAAAATGTGAGAATATCTCAGATAACTTTAAAAAAACTTATCGAAATAAGTTACAAAAGATTTTATTGAAGTTAAAATGTCTAGCGATGCAAATTTTCACCGAGAATACAGGTATTTTAATGACTGCAATATTTTTGACGTTTCGTTTGACAGCCCAAATGGCAATTGTTGCGCCATTTTACTTACTATTTGCAACGATAGAAAGAGATAGCCGTTAAATTGAAAAGGTCTATTTCAACAAATTATAAAATATACACAAATGTGAGAAATTTCTACAAATTATTTCGACTAGTTTTGTAATATAAATTTTAACCTTACAAAAGTTAAATATGTTATTCAAGTATTCCGCCATTACATCGCCTTTATTAGTAATAACAGCTTTAATTCTATACCCATGTCTTGCAAGGTAGATTTTACTGTACGCACTGGATTTTTACGAAGTTGCTCTTTATTGTGCCAAAAGGAAAAGACCTCGGTACGTCATTTGGCCCACAGTTTTTTTTTTTAAGTTTTAAGTCTGTTTATAGTAGCAGAAATAATTTTGTTGAAATTTCTACCCATTTGTGTAGAATTTATAATTTGTTGAAAATGTATTAAAGTTTGAGCTTGTAGAAATATTTGATTCAAAATTGAATTTTAAAGAAATAATGGACCTTTTCAATTTAACGGCTATCTCTTTCTATCGCTACAAATAGTAAGAAAATGGCGCGAACAAGTGCCAGTTGGGCTGTCAAACGAAACGTCAAAAATATTGCAGTCATTAAAATACATGTATTCTCGGTGAAAATTTACGTCGTTAGATATTTTAGCTCCAATAAAAGCTTTTTCCTATAGTCTATATACAAAGTAGCCATTTGCGCTCTTTTGTCAACGCAAAATGTCACTTTGCCGCTCATGTGCGACAAAGCAGAAAAAACGCTCGCTGTCTAAATTTCTAACTATACAATGTTGAGAAATGTCACTTGTCTACATTCTTAATAGAAACGTTTAGTCAGGAACTAATGACACTGTAACACATTTACCACCTTCAGAACTCAATCTGACATATAACTGCTCTGTTGGTAAATTACATAACCAAACAAAATGCCGCACTGCTGTGAAAATAAAATATGGCATTTATTTACGAAAACGAAAGTATAAAATGCTTAGATTAGATTGAAACTATAGCTCAAGAAGAATGGAAAGTAACTTATAATATTCATTACAAAATTGGCATTAATTTTTTGTGAAAACGAAAGCTAAAACAATATCTTGAAGTCATATTTGAATACGTTCCTATCTTTACTGAAAAACTGTTGAGTAGTACTGTAAGTACAAAGTGTACAGAATGTCTCATTTTCGATGTTTTTTTAGGTATCTCGGGTAATATTAATGATAGAGCAAAACCGTTTGCACATGCCAGGATCAACTTTTCGAGAAAAATTTAATAGTCACCATAGGAATTTTTGATCTTGTCTTGTTTCTGAGATACAGACAAAAACTCGTTTTTCGCTAATTTTGAAAATATCTCATATCTTATTTATTATGATAGTTAGAGGAAAAATGTTTTTACAAAAATTTTACCGTTTCTTAAATAGAATAAAATGGCGTAATTCGATTTTTTGAAAACTTAATAATGCTCGAGATATAACACAAACTTATGATTTTTTAAATGGGAACCTATGTTGAAAATAGTCTCGTCTTTTTGCTTATTTTATAAGCTTTTCAATGATATATAACAAGTCTACATTCTTTTGTTTTAAACATTAATAAAAGACGAATTACTAATTTATTGAGGTGAAAATTATTAAGAAACAAATGAAAAAATTTATTACAAATCATCATTTGTTTATTTTGATTCAATATCTATTAATTATGTTCTCAAAATTATTCTTAACCAATCATTTTTGGGATAGTTAAATTATTAGTTATCGACGTTACAGTTGGCTTTGACAAAATCCGAAAAAGATGGTTTATTATGCTTTTGAAGTAAATATATTGAAAAAATGAGTAAAACTGAAACAAATATGTTTAGAAATATGCAAATGATGATCTACAATAGATTTTTTCATTTGTTTCTTAATAATTTAAAAAATTTTCACCCCAATAAATTAATAATTATTTCTTATTCAAGTTTAAAACAAAAGAATGTAGACTTGTTATACATCATTGAAAAGCTTATAAAATAAGCAAAACGACGAGACTATTTTCAACATTAGTTCCCATTTAAAAAATCATAAGTTTGTGTTATATCTCGAGAATCACTAAGTCTTCAAAAAATCTAATTACGCCATTTTATTCTATCTAAAAAACGGTAAATTTTTGTAAAAACAATTTTTCTGTAACTTTTATAATAAATAAGATATGAGATATTTTCAAAATGAGCGAAAAACGTTTTTGCCTGTAGCTCAGAAACAAAAGAAGATCGAAATTTCCTGTGGCGACTATTAAACATTTCTGGAAAAGTTGACCCTGGAATGTGCACACGGTTTTGCTCTATCATTACTATTATACTATTATTCACGAAAGATGACTATTCAAGGTCATTTGTTCGAAGAAAGAATACACATCACTTTATAGCAGTAGCTTAGCAACATTTTGTAGTAGAAAGAGAAAGATTCTTTGAGCTATGTCTATTTAATTTATGTGGTGTGACAGATATACGTAAATAGTGGCATTACTTTTTAACACACTATAAATAATAATGACATATGTCGTAGCATTACAGATACCTAATTATCGACTACCCTGCCCTCTGTGCTAAAATTTACCCAGTGGCGTTGACGTTTAAATTAAATTATTCCTTGGTTTATAAGTTAAGTCTATGTTTTTGTATATTGCAAAAACATAAGTGAAGAGCATAAATCTTTCAGAAAGGTATTATTTAGAAAGAAGCATAATTTTCAAAAGAATTATTCTTATTTTTTCAGTTAAAATATGTCCATAAATATTTCATGTTGCACGCCTATGCAAACGAAATGCATTGAAGTTATCTGCAAGTAATATTATATCAGACGGCTCATAAATGACCTTAAATAGTCATCTTTCGTGAATAATAGTATACCCGAGATACCTTAAAAAAACATCGAAAATGAGACACCCTATACATGTCATTATTTTTTATGGCGGAGAACTATAGAAAATAATCTTGTGTGTTTCGAGCGCAAATGGCCATTGTCGATTTCGAGAGAATGCCGCGCTTCTGCGTCGCGCGTCAACAACCTCTCAATCGACAATGTCCCATTTTGCGCTCTTAATACACAAATAGCTATTGTAACTTCTTTCGGGATGTTTTTTAAAGTTTTCAAAGATTTTTCTCACATTTTAAGTGTAAATTTTTTAGAAATAAATGTCATAGATGTCAGTTGTTCTTACTGTGCGCAGATCCCCATTGCGCATATCTTCTATCTCTTTAAATTGAAAAGGTCTATTATAACTACTATGATTGAAAATTTGAATATTTTAATTATAATTAATTTCATTAGGTTTGGAATAAAAATTTTGCAACATATTATTTTATTAATTTTATTTAAAGAAAATGTACATAATTTTATTATTTATAATTATAAATACAAAAAAACACTTATCATTTTGCAATTAAATGCAAAAATAGCTATTTTCTATGTCCATTAAAACTTTTTTTCTTTGAAATACGTTCTTAAAAATTGTATTTTTTACAATAAAACTAACATTTTTTTAACGCAATGAAACGATATGGCACCTTTTTCACGCTTTTATTGTAAGTAAAAAATACAAATAAGATCTGAAAGTAATTTTAATGAATAAAGTGAATCTGATTATGAATATAGCCCTTAACTCGTTACGCAAATAAAAATATCCACGCAAACTGAATTGTAAAAAAATAATTATTTTTATTTAATATGGCAATGTCAAATAAACTAAAATAAATTTGTAATTATATTTAATATGTAATTTTCTTTAAATTCGGAATTAGTTATATTTTCCGTAAACCTGATGATTACAATATTTCCCTTACTATATTCCGTTCGCTGAAACGAGAGAATGTGGAACTACTTCTTGAAGAGAAACAAGTTATTTTATTGGTTCGGCTCCAAAATGACTTGTCTGTGTTCAAGAATTAGTTCTACATTCCCTCGTTTCAGCAAACGGAGTATAGAATACCAGGAAGTAAAAATAAAATCCCTAAATTCGTAACTACAGTAAAAATATTGATGTTTACACTTTTTGTATCTCCCAGTTGATCCCCACGTCATCAATTTCTGATGACATATATGAGACATTCGCAATCTCATTATTGTAGGTGTTCCAGAGGGGTATACGCTATCTCCGTCCAACCAACAGCAAAAAGAAACAGAAAACAAATATATATATATATATATATATATATATATATATATATATATATATATATTATAAAGGGTGTTTCACGAAAACCGACCACCGTCATTATTTTCTTTATTATTATAGTTACAAGAAAATACTATAGAACAAAGTTGGACATAAATATTAAAAATATTTTTTTGTTAAATTTCAATCTAATTTTTTTCAATATTTTTATTATGTAAGGATATAAAACTAATACATGGTTGAATTCAGAAAATAATACGTTATCGAATAGGAATAAAAAATATGTAGGATCCCATTTGAAAAATATAACTTTGTGTTATAACTTGAGAACCACTGGTTTAAAAAAATATTTTCATCTCTCATGGGATGTCCCCCTTGGTCTCCTACAACTTTGTTCTATAGTTTTTATTTGTAACTATAATAATAAAGAAAATAATGACGGTGGTCGGTTTTCGTGAAACATTCTGTATATAATATATTAGAGCGCGGAACCAGGTTATTTCTTTAGGCTGTATTTGTAAAAAATGTGACTTCTTCGCTTACAAATTTGTAAAAAAAAACACTTTAATGTAACGGTAACGTAACACCTAACGCACAGAACTAATCTAATCTAACGTAACCTAACGCATAGAACTCAATTTGACGGAACTCGGATGGTTACATTCAGTATTTGTTATTTTTTACTATAAAAGCTCATTAAATATTTGTTTCCGTACCCTAATTTTGCTTTATTTTAATGAATAGGAAGCTAATGAACCGATATATAGTTATTTAAACCCATTTTGAGTTTAGACCCTATTCTATACTTAGCCCATTTTTGATTTGTATACTTCGGAAATCACACGATTTCACCCGATAACATGACGGCATCAATTCCCTCCCGCCCCTGGCGATTTGAACCACTTGCTTACCATTGATGACGTGGGGATCCAGTCGTGGAAATGTCCAAATTAATTAGAATCGCCTCCCATATCTAACAATGTAAATTACTCACCTTTGCCCTCAACTATGTCTTTGGTTTCCTCTTTTTCTTTCTTTTCTTCTTTTTCCTCTTCCTTTTCTTCTTTCTCCTCCTTTTCTATTTTCTCTTCCTTTTCTACCTTTTCCTCCTTTTCTTTTTCCTTTTTCTCCTCTTTTTCCTTTTCCTTCTTCACTTCTTTTTCCTTCTTTTCTTCCTTTTCCTTTCCCTTTTCTTCAATGTCCTTAACCTTCTTCTCCGTTACCTTTTCTTCTTTTTCCTTAACTTTTTTCTCCTCTTTCTCACCTTTTTCAAGTGGCCACAAAGTACGATCCTTCAAATCCTCCAACCTCTCTTCCAATGTGGCTATAATCTTATGAATTTCTTCTATTCCTTTCTCTTCTACACTGTCCGCAAAATATTCGACATCTGGCGAACTCTCCTGTAATTTTATCCTCTCCAACTTAACGAAGCACGGCTTGAGGTTCTCGGAGGAATGTTTCCGTCGCTTCCGGTTGACGAGACGTTCTTCTTCGTCGCTAGATTCTGTTGATTTGCTTGTGATGGAAATTTTGTCTCTGTGGTGATCGGATTCTTTGGAAACGGAACGACTACGGCGGACGTCGTCGTCGTTTTTTCGGACCTTTTTTCTGAAGGAACTGGTGGATGGAGGACGAATTAAGAGGTTTTCTGATGAGTGGGAGGAGTTATCGTCAATTGAAACTAAAACAATATTGGCTATTTATTTATGGTTAAAGTCAATTTATATTTAAACCCTGTACAACACGATTTTCGTGTTAATTTGAAGATAATTCAAACAGGTCAGGAGTTATGAACCTCCAAAAATGCATGTTTTCATGTTTAGTTACGGCCAAAAATGGTTCATATCTTGATTTCGGTTAAAGATAGAATGTTTATTGTTGCAAAAATGAACTTCAGAGAGTTGATTTGTATATTTCCGGCATAAAAGTGTATTAATGTCCAGTTAAAAACCCCTTAAAACCTGGGGTCAAAAATTGTACAGTTTTGGATAAAAATGTGAGGTTAAACATCTGTCAATATCTCGGTTTCTGCTAAAGATAAAGTATTTATTCTTGCACAAATATACTTTAGTGGGTTGATTTGTATATTTCTGCTATAAAAATGGTTAAATTTCCGGTTAAAAACTCCCCAAAACCGGGTTTAAAAATTGTACAATGGGGTATTCCGACATTTTTTAAAAATATTTTTTTTCATTAGTACATACCAGTAGGACTCTAAATATCTTATTTTGAGTAAGAAAATGGATATATCACGTGAGATATAAATTTTTAAAAATTTCATCACAATTCAAATTTTCTTATCATTGGCGCGCTTATGACGTCAAATCGATAGTGACATCTGCAACAAACTTCAGCGTCTAAATCCGCATGTTCATGACAGCAATTTGCTTTTTTACACGTGGTTTCAGTAGCAGCGTGTATTATAGTGTTTGTCCCGTGTTTGTTTGTGGTAAAAATACGAATAATATTTCATAAATATGGAACCCGACTATAAAAAGGCTGATTCTGGTAATTTACCTGGTGTGGATTCTGCCATGGTAAATGATTATTTTCTCCGTAACTCACAATACGTGAGTGCAGAAATACGTAATGTTAAAAGCCGAAGGTATGTTTTGTTCGAGAATTGCTGCAAATAAAGTGGACGAAATGTCAAACAAGAAATACACGCGCGTGTTAACTACTGGCACCATCTATGATTCTAAACGTAAATATCTACTGTGAAATGAGCAACAAATTATCAATTTCACGTCACAAATTTCAAGGACGTTTCTAAAGCTGTAAAATTTCCAATTTTCTAACATTAAATTATGAATTAAAAGTTTTTATTAAACATGTTTTATTATATTTTCCTACTTTATGAAGATGTAAACTATAGAAATGTTATTATTTTGCATTATTTCCATATATCCGGAATACCCCATTTTAATTAAAAATGTGAGGTTAAAAACCGGTCAATTATCTTGATTTCGGTTAAAGATAAAGTATTTATTCTTGAAAAAATATACTTTAGAGGGTTGATTGTATATTGCCGGTATAAAAGTGGATAAATTTCCGGTTAAAAACTCCTCAAACCGAGTTCAAGAATTGTACATTTTTAGTTAAATTGTGAAGTTAAAAATCGGTCAATATCTCGATTTCAGTTAAAGATAAATTATTTATTTTTGCAAAAATATACTTTAGAAGGTTGATTTGTATATTTCCGGTATAAAAGTGGTTAAATTTTCAGTTAAAAACTCCTTAAACTTGGGTTCAAAAATTGTGCATTTTTGGCTAAAAATGTGAGGTTAAAAACCAATCAATATCTCGATTTCGGGTAAAGATAGAGAATTAATTCTTGCAAAAACAAACTCTGGAGGGTCGGTTTGATATATTAATATTAAAAAGTGTTAAAAAGGCCTTAGGGATTCAGGAAAATAGGATCGAAATTTTGGAAAAAAATTTCCCCAAAACCATGCGTTTTATTTAGCTCACAATTCTTGAACGATTTGAATTATCTTTAAATTAATACGAAATTCGTGTTCTACGGGGTTTAAAATATAAATTAACTGATTTGCAAATCTTAAAACCGTCTGGACAAACTTTTATTTAAAAATTTCTAAAATGTCGTCCGTTGCGAATTTTCCGCAAACCTTCCAAAACATCAAAACTTTTATTTGGTTATGAATTCGGCTGAAATTTACACGAAACACATAAAATTAACTGAAAAACATTTATTTATATTTAAAATTTATCGAAAATGTTGATTTTTTAATGAAAATATTAGCCTGACAGCAGGAAAGTGTGGTTAAAAATCATGTACGTCTCAAAAACATTCGGCTGATTACAGCGCCAAAGTGCTCAAACTATGTTGTAATATTTTGACTCGGTCGGTAACCAACGTAAACTTTGAAAATTAATTATAAATATGCAAATAAATCTCTCCAAAATTTGAGCTTACCTTTATCTTCCGCTGCTGCTCTCCTCGTCCGCCTCGTGGTTCTCTCCTCGCTCTCTTCCCTCCTCTCTTTACTCCTTAATTCTGTTTTGGTTAATCGCGACCGAACTGCCTTATTTTCATACTCTGGCAGTTTTACTATCGTACTTTCGTTGTTGTTGGTTATGTTTTCTTCGTCTTGTCGGTTATTGTTCGTTTGTTCTGTTTCAATCTTCTCTTCCATATTTGGTTTCTCTTTTCTTCTTTTGCGTTTCTTGGACTTTGGTTCGTGTTCTTTTATACTTTTCGACAAGTTTTCAGAAGATGTGGATGGTGAGATTTCTTCTTTTTCTTTTTCTGTTTGGGGTGTTTCTTCATTTTTGTTTGCTGGTTCTTCAGATTTTGCTGTGTTCTCATGTTTTTTTACTTCTGAAGTTTTCTTGGTTATGTCATCATTTTTCTTGGTTACGTCATCATTTTTCTTGGTTATGTCATCGTTTTTCTTGGTTATGTCTTCATTTTTCTTGGTTATGTCTTCATTTTTCTGTGACATTTCTTCATTTTTCTTTTGTTCTTCGTGTTTTTTCGCCAATTCTTGGCTTTTCTTAATTACTTCTTCATTTTTCTTGATGATATCATCAATTCGTTTTGATACTTCATTTTTACTGCTCAAATCTTCTGTTTCTGAATTTTCTTCAGTTTCTGTTAAAGCCGGTTTGATTTTCTTTTCTGGTTTGCGGATTTTAACGAAGATTTTTTTATTTTCTTCCTCGGGGTAATCTTCAAAAAATGAATTGTAATTTGGCTTTTTTCTTCGTTTTTTCGGACTTTTATTTTCTGATTTATTTTCTTCGCTTTCTTCTTTTTCTAATGGTTTCGGCGAAGGGTTTTCAACAATTTTATTTGTTTCTGAGGAATAATCGACTATTTTTTCTTCTGAAATATCCGCGTCGCTATTTTTAAACTCTAATTCAACGAATGTATTATTTTTGAGTTCTTTACTTGTGTTTCTTGTGTTCCTTTTTGGTTCTAGTTTTTTGCTAAGTTTTGATCTTCTCCTAGAAGTTTCTGCTTCAAAATTGGTTTCGATTTCTTGAACAGGTACAGATTTAGAAACTGATTTTCTTCGCTTTCGCATCCGTTTTGGATATTCGTGATCTGAATCTTCTTCAATTGGTTTAACATATTTATTTTTTTCTTCAGGTTTGTCTAATGAAGAATGAGAGGCTTTCTTTCTTTTCTTCGATGAGGGGGGCTCTTGTACAAAAGAATCGTCGATTTTTGCAGACGTTTCTTCGAAAGTTGTATCTGGTCCTACGGCCTAAAAATTTGGAATATCTATTTTTTTACTTTTACTTAAAAAAAACTTTTGTATCAAAAAAATAGAAAACATTTAATATAACTTACCACAGAAACGGTGTTTGTTGTAGTTTTTTCAGTGTCCAAACTATTCGGCATAATTTTCGTAAAGCTGAAATTGGCGAAATTTAATTTCTGATACAACTCAAACTTTTCCTGCATCAATTTCTGTATTTGAAGATCAATATCCATCAATCGATTCATAGCGACACTTTCATCAAACTGATTCTCTGGCAGAACAACCGAGGAGATCTCTGGAATGTCTTGTGTTTGCGTTGACTGTTCCATTTTAATAATTTCTGGTTTCTTTGTGGATTTAGATGTTTGAGATCTATTTTTAGATCTTGAAACGCTTCCTTCTCGCTTTTCTTCGTCAGGTTTTTTGTCTTTTCTTTTTTCTTCGACTTTCTTTGGTTCTGATCTGGCTCTTTCGTGTTTTTCTTTTTCTTCAATTCGGTGGCTATCGGATTTGTGTTTTTCTTTAGATCTGTGTCTTTGGTTTTTGTCTTTTTCTAAAGATTTCTCGCGATGGTGTTCTACGGATTTTCTGGTTTCTTTTTCGAGGCTTTTGTCGCGTTTCTTTTCTTCGTGTTCGAGGCTTTTGTCGCGTTTCTTTTCTTCGTGTTCGAGGCTTTTGTCGCGTTTCTTTTCTTCGTGTTCGAGGCTTCTTGCTCGCTTTTTCTCTTCTGTTTCTTGGGGTTTCTCATGGGGTTTTTCCAGATTTTCTTCCGTTATTATTTCTTCTTTTTGTAGTTCTTTTTTATTTTCTTCATTGGGAATTTTATCGATTTCCTTGTCCTCCTTTTCAGGGTTTTTTTCTTTCTCTTCCTTTTCCAAGCTTTTGTCTCGTTTCTTTTTGCTTTCATCGTGATTCTTTTTGCTTTCTTCGTGGTTCTTTTTTATTTCTTCGTGGTTCTTTTTGCTTTCTTCGTGGTTCTTTTTTATTTCTTCGTGGTGTTTTTTGCTTTCTTCGTGATTATTTTTGCTTTCTTCGTGGTTCTTTTTTATTTCTTCGTGGTTCTTTTTTATTTCTTCGTGGTTCTTTTTGCTTTCTTCGTGGTTCTTTTTGCTCTCTTCGTGGTTATTTTTGCCTTCTTCGTGGTTCTTTTTGCTTTCTTCGAGAGTTTTGCTTTCTTTATCGATAACTGGATCTTTTTTCTCTTTTTCAAGATGTTTATTGGTCATTTCTTTGTCCAACTCTTTTTCTTTGTCTTCTCTTTCAAGACTTTTATCTTTTCTCTTCTGTTCTTTCTTGTTGTGATCTTTGTCGACAGTTTTCTCCAGTTGCTTTTCTTCTTTTTCAAGAGCAGTATCAACAATTTTCTGTTCTTGCTCATTATTTTTGTCCAAAGTATGTCTTTTTTCTTCTTTTTCGTCGCTTTTATCCGGTTTCTTAATTTCTGTCTGCTGTAATTTAATATTTGCCTGTTTTTCTTGTGTTTCTACATGTTGTGTATCAATTTTCTTTTGCACTTCTATATTTTCTTTCGAAGCATTTTGTGCAGGTTTATGTAATTCTTCAACTTTTCGCATTTTCTGTTTTTCTACCGATTTAGAAACAGTATCTTCTAGTATTTTATTTTCTATACTTTTTTGTCGAACTAAAATTATTTTTTGAACAGTTTTCGAAGGTGTTTCTTGTTGTTTTACTTTATTTGAAACATCTGGTATAGGAGAATGACTGTGTTCTCTTTTAAACAATTGTTTGTGATGTTGTTTTGTTACTGTATTATTTTTTGTTTGCTCCACACTATCACTTGTTGTTTCTTCGGTATTTTGTTCTGACGCAATACTATCAACACTTGTTTCTTCCACAATTTTGAAGTCATCTTTTTCTTTCACATTTTCATTTGTTTGTTGTTGTTCCTTGTTTTGTTTTATGTGATGCGTCGCTGTTTGTTGTTGATCAACATTTTGTGGAATTTTTTCTTTTTGTTGTATTTCTTGTTGTTGAATTCTAGGATCTTTTTTTTCCTTATTTGACATTTGTTGTTGTTGTTGTTGGACTTTGTTGTTTTGCTTATCAACATTGGGTCGTTGCAATAATGGTTTTTGATTTTGTTTTGGGTGAAGAGCAACTGTTGGTTGTTGTTTTTGTTGTTGATTTTTTGTGTGGAGTGCAATTGTTTGTTGCTGTTGGTCAACAACATCAACATGTTGTTTTTCACTTTGAATTTGTTTGGTGGGAGTTACGTGTTCTTGAACTGTTTGTTGTTGAGTTTTGTTTTGTTGTCGTAATTGTTGTTGTTGTTTTAATTGATGTGCAACTGTCTGTTGTTGTTCAACAACATCAACATGTTGAATTTTGTTGTTTTGTTGCTTTAATTGTTGTTGGTGTTCTTGTTTTACTTGGGGTGCAACTGTTTGTTGTTGAGCTGTTTTTTGTTGTTGAATTTTATTGTTTTGTTGCTTCAATTGTTGTTGGTGGTGTTGCTCTTGTTTTATCTGTTGTTGTTGGGATTTTTGTTGAACTTGCGTTTGTTTTCCTTGTTGTTGGGATTGTTGCTGAACTTGCCTTTGTTTTACTTGTTGTTGGGATTGTTGCTGAACTTGCGTTTGTTTTACTTGTTGTTGAACTGTTTGTTGTTGGATTTTATTGTTTTCTTGTTTTATCTCTTCTTGTTCTTGTTTTATCTGAACCGCTGTAGTTTGTTGTTCAATTTGTATATCACGTTGTTGATTTTCTTGCTTATTGTTATGTTTTTTTGTTTGTTGTTGTTCTGGCAACTGTTCTTTTTCTTTGGTGCTGTTTTCACTCACTTTACCATCTTTTCTTTTAATTCGAACGCCTGGTATGTCTGTGTATGTCAATTTCTTAACTGGTTCAACATTTTGAAGTTCTTGTATTTTATTTTTTGGTTTGCTAAGAGGTAATATTAGAGGTAATTGAAGGTCCAACGGCGGAATGTCTTTTAAGGCAGCCTTGGTAGGCATAATATTCTTCTTAACCTCTATTGTTACTGCAGGTACAGACTTGTTTATTAATGGTTGATGGGGAACAGTCGTTTTGCTACTGCTCGAAGGAATGGAATGTTGACTGTCATCTTCATCTGAATCTAATTTTTCTTGTTTGATTTCGATGTCTGTGAGGTCTATCACTGCATTTTCTACTTTATTTTCTGAGAACAAATGTACAATGTGTAAGAATATAGTGGTGGGAAGATAGGAGCAGTCTGATCTTATTGTTTGATTGGATAATATCGGGATGTCTCAAGACGAGTTTACGCTATCGTTATTTTAAAAACTATTCAATATTATTATACAAAATTTGGTATATAAGGGTTTTTCGACATACCCGTTTCAACTAAAATATTTTCAAAGCAGTAGCATTTCCGGTTTAACCGGAAGTAGACCCTAACCTTCTTATTTTAAATGGAATGCTACATTTTTTATTTTACCGTTGAATTCAGCAGAAAATTTTACATATGAAACCATAAAAAAATTTTACTCATGCTCAACCACTTCCGGTGTAATTCAACTTTTTTTGATTTTTTATCTAAAAACGGCCACTTCTTTATCACTCTATATCTCGAGAACGGAATCGAATTTCTATAATCTGTAAAAATAGTTTTATAAAGAAAGCTTTTGTTTACAATAATACAAATTAATATTCGACTATTTTTGAAAACTGTAATTTCTACGTAAACGTAAATTAGAAATTCACAAAATTCAAAAAACTCAATTTTTCTAAATGGAGCATTCCATTTTTACCTTTCGGTAAGAGAGGTATTGAATTCATGCTAATAATCGCATATCCAGATTTTAGTGAATAAGCACGTGTTAAGGTCCCTAGAATCCGATTATAACATTTTAACCATGATGTCCGTATGTGTGTGTGTGTGTGGATGTTGGATCCACGATATCTCAAATACTAAGGCATTTTTAACTACGGATTCCTCAATCTAACAATAATGGGAAGAGTTGCTTAAGTTTTGGTAACAATTGGACAACCGGAAGTAGTAGTTACAACAAAAAAATTATCTAAATATTATTTATCGAAAATTTATGTAAATACTTATATTAAAGAATGTTAAATTCTTTATTCGATAAATATAAATTCATTATTATATCTTCTATAGATTTAGAGATAAAGAAAGGCATATAAAATAATTTGATGTAAAAATTCTCAGATCAAACTACTTCAAGGCAAGAAATTGAAATGTTTGTAATTGACACACAAATGTCACTGTCAAAAATATTTGTACGTCAATATGAAAATAAAAAAAAAGTCAACAACGCAAAAGAATATTATAAAAGGAATTTGCTTAAAAATGACGAATATAAAGAAAAAGAAAAGAAAAGTAGAAAAAGAAAATTTCAAGATATTGAATAAAAAGAAAATGTATGTATTGTACATAATTTATATTAAAATATCCCATTGATTTTGCAAATATATGTGAGAATTATTTTGTAGTGAGACATGAATATATGTATTTAAAAATATTTTTCGTTTTATGCGTACAACCCTGGCGAGAGGTTATGTGCTGGCCACATCAGATTTTTTATTATGTAAATGAATTCTAATAGGGGTAGTTTGTGTAGCATGTCTTATGTTGAAAGTTGATAGATTTTTAGAAAAACCGGAAAATATTTAATTTGCATTTCTTTACATTAGTTATTAAATTTAATTGAAGTGGGCCATGGTGGAAAAAGAAGAAAATTATGTTTAGGACCTATTTATTATTTTTTATTTCAATGAATTTTTATGCATTACTATCATATTAAATATACAGGTGTTCAAAAAAAATCCTAACTCGGAGTAGGCTATGAAGAAAGATACGTATGTCAATTTAAAAATATTTAATTAACTGTCATTGAGACATGAGATATTGTCAAAAATGTTATCTAAAGAAATCAAAGTTTTTCTTCTTGAATCTTATTTTAGAAATGACAACAAATTAGAAAACGGCGAATGTCAATATACTGTTTCCTTCTTTATTGTCTTTTCTCCTTAAAATTACATTTCGAGATCAATTTTGACATTTTGACTTTTGAATTGAATAATGATCAGACATGCGTTTCTCTGTTCATAGCCTACTCCGAGTTAGGAATTTTATTGAACACACTGTAAAATACGAAGTAAACAGAAAAAGAAAATATAATATAAAGCTAAAACAAAAGGTTCACAGCCAACTAACTAACGTATGCGATTTAAATATTTTACATTTTACAAAAAATCTATCAACTTTCAACATAGGACATGCTACACAAACTACCCTTATTTTTTATCAAAAAGTTCATATACATAATAAAAAATGGGGTGTTCCATTTTAAAAAATTAAATTTTGTGAACTGCAACTTTACGTTCACGTAGACATTACAATTTTCAAAAATAGTCGATTATTAATTTGGATTATTGTAAACAAAAGCTCTCATTATAAAACTATTTTTACAGATTATAGAAATTCGATTCCGTTCTCGAGATATAGTAATAAAAACATGGCCGTTTTTAGATAAAAAATCAAAAAAAAATGAATTACGTCGGAAGTGGTTGAGAATGAGTAATTTTTTTTATGGTTTCATAAGTAAAATTTTCTGCTGAATTTAGCGGTAAAATAAAAAATATAGCTTTCCATTTAAAATAAGAAAGTTCGGGTCTACTTCCGGTTAAACCGGAAATGCTACAGCTTTGCAAATATTTTAGATGAAACGGGCATGTCGGAAAACCCATAGATACCAAATTTCGTAAATTAATATTGAACAGTTTTTAAAATAACGATAGCGTAAGCTCGTCCTGGCACGCCCTGCGCGCGCTTCTTATCAATGCAAATATGAGAAAGAGAAAATAAACTTATACTAACCCGGTTTGTTGGGATTCTTGTAGTTCTCCACATGTACCTTGACTTTAATTTTATCATATTCTTTTTTCTGTCGAAGTTTCAGTCTTTTATCTTTGCACTTTTCCTTCTTTTTACAAGTTTCTTCCTTGGTTGTAGTTTCCTGCATTTTCATCATAATTTTTATCCGTTCATCCAGAGATAATCGATTTTTCTTCTTCGCTTCTTCTTCTTCCAATTCGAGCAATTTATTCGATTTCGCGGGAATCTGAGGCATCGACACAACTTTTTCTGCAACTGGCGAAACCTTTGGAGGGATAATATTTGATTTTTGAGGTATTTTAATTTGAATCGGATTGAAATTAATAATATTTTGTGTTTTTTCAGGAGTGGAAACATTTTTGCTTGTGATATCATCGAGAAAACTAGTCACGTTTAATAATTCTTTTTGTTTGAAAACCCAAACGGAATTGAAGTCAAATTGCGCGGCAATGGTCGCTTCCGGTTTGTCGTTTTGCGCGGGATTTATAAACGGACTTTTGCTTCTACTTGGCGATGGTTGGAAAAGCGTTCGTTCTGGTTCAATTGTACTGTCTGGAATATTCATTTCTAGAAGTTTTTTCGAGAATGGACTCGCGTCGTGACTCAAGCGATCCACATTTGTATCCGGTAGGGGGATTTCATCAAGATTTGATGTATCTTCCACATTTTTATCAGAAATGGCTGAATTTTCATCGATATTTTCGTCAATATCCATATCTGTTGCTTCTAATAAATCTGTTGATTCTTCTTCAATGTTTTCCATCGGGGGCGGTTCGTTACAAAGAGGTTCTCTGTTGATGAACGGATCAACGCTGAGTGTTGAATCTGGCGACAACAAATGCGTCGGTCCTGGAGACAAATGCGTTGGACCTTCTAAGAAGTTCGTGCTGAGTAAAAGTGTTTCTGCTTGTTTAAAAATGTCCTCTGGTTCGACTAATTCATTGTTGTCGTAGGTGTCGTTATTTTCGGGATTTAAACCGGTGTCGATATTGTTGATATTATCGACAGGTGGTAGAAATGTCGAAGCTATGTCAGTGCAGAATGTAGAGTTTAGAGGCGGCAGAAAAGGTTCGGGCAACGGCTCGGACATGTCTGGTATTAAATTGATGGTGTTTGTTATTGTTGGATCTGGTATTGGGCTGAAATTAAAATCGAAATTATACATAATTTTGGAATATTAGACATTGTTTAAATAGTTAATTTTGAACACAGAATTTGCTAAAAAATAGTAAAAATCATAATACATTTTGCATTGCCTGTAATTTGACTCGAATATTTACAGTAAACTATTATCCATGAAAGATGACTATTCAAGGTCAGTTGTGAGCCGTCTGATATAATATTACTTGCAGATAACTTCATTGCATTTCGTATGCATAGGCGTGCAACATGTAATATTTATGGACACATTTTAACTGAAAAATAAGAGTAATTCATTTGAAAATTATGTTTCTTTCTAAATAATGCCTTTCTGAAGGGTTTATGTTCTTCACTTATGTTTTTGTAAAATACAAAAACATAGACTTAACTAATAAACCAAGGAATAATAATTTGATTTATACGGCAATGCCACTGGGTAAATATTAGCACAGAGGGCAGTGTACTAGACAATTATACTCTATCCGTTTTAACTATAGACTAGATGGCGTTTCGAGCGCGACCGTTTTTACATTTATTAAATAATGAATTCAAATTTTGGCGCTATTCCTGGATTTAAAAAAATTCTTTGACATTTTTTTCAGTAATTTTGTCTTGTACGTACATATCTATCTATTTTTATCGATATTAACGAAGAGAACAATAACAAAACTAACGAACTACTAACTAAAAAAACAACGAAAACTGTGTAATATGAAATATAACACGAAAACACTACGAAAATTGTATAAACGAAAAGAACAATAACATACTTAAACAAAACTGAACAGAAATTAATAATATGTAATAAATCGTGTATTATTGACTTTGTTGACTTTTATATATTTTATGTCAGACGTCAAAATAATTGATACAGTTGTCAACCAAATTTAAATTTCGCGTCAATTATTTTACTGTGTAAACTCGGTTCACGTTTGAACCAATCAGAGAGCTAGAATCGTAGGCCCTATCTCACCCAACGCTCTATAGTTAAAACGGATAGAGTATAGGTATCTGTAATTCTACGACATATGTCATTATTATTTATAGGGCGCGAGCAGTCACGTGAGTCGAGAGGCCTTGAAGTACTTGGCACCAGCTGATTTGTGTGCACGTGTCACTTTGACGAGACCAATGTTTTGATTTATTTTGGTTTTGAACTGCTAAATTGTTAATATTTTACAAATTTTGGGCAGTAAAACACATGAACTTAAAAATAGTAACATTATAACAGTTTAAAATTAAAATAAGTTAAAACATTTGTCCTGTCAAAGAGACATTGTCCTTGTCAAAATGACACGCGCGCACACATCAGCTGATTCTAAACACTTCAAGGTTGCTCGAGTCACGTGTCTGTTCGCGCCCTATAGTGGGTTAGAAAGTAATGCCACTATTTACGTATATCTGTCACACCACATTAATTAAATAGACATAGGTCAAATAATATTTCTTTTTCTAATACATAATGTTGCTAAGCTACTGCTGTAAAGTGATGTGTATTCTTTCTTCGAACAAATAACCTTGAATAGTCATCTTTCGTGAATAATAATATAGTAAAAAATCTGTTGCCAGCACATAACCTCCCATCAATTCCATGTTTAAAAAAGCAATGAGCTTCCGATTGATTGTTTGTAAACAAAATCTAATTTGTTGTTTCAATAAATAGAAAAGTCTGTAATACGAAATTTTGGATCATATTCTATTATGTTTTTCCTCGAAAATCTGTTAAGAGCTCCAAATTAAGTACCACTTCCGGTTTATTATATAAATATAGTCAAAATCGAGTTTTAAATACCAAATTTGAGAAGTTTTGGATCATTTTTTAATATATTTTTCAAGAAAATCTGTTTATAGCTTCGTGTAAAGTACTACTTCCGGTTTTAGAAAAAAATCTAATACATCGTTCTCATTAATATAAAAGTATTAAATACCAAATTTGAAAAGTTTTGGATTGTATCAATATATTTTTCACGAAAGTATGTTTAGAATTTGAAATAAAGTATCACTTCCGGTTTATCAATTTTAACCAAATCTAAATGTTGTTACCTTCCATATAGAAGTCTTAAATACCAAATTTGACAAGTTTTGGAATATATCATAATATATTTTTCACGAAAATCTGTTCAGAGCTTCAAGTATCACTTCCGGTTTATTAATTTTACCTAAAATCTAATCAACTCTTTATATTAAAGTAGAAAGCTTAAATACGGAAAATAGAAATTTTCGGAAGTTTGTTGTTTGTTCTCAAACGGTAGAACAAAATTATATTTTTTTAAATGGCAACCTATATAATTTTTTAGTTCTTTAAATAGAATATTATTTTCTGATTTCAACGATATAAATATAGCATAGGGTTGTATAATAATTATTTCGAGAAAAATGGTATTAAAAACTAGAAGTAATGTAATAAAAAATGAGTTTACTACTAGCATACCTAGGCAACAGAGTCTATAAAATCGACCGATTTATTGATAGACTGTGACCTTCAATTTATCGGTACGTGTAAAACAGAAAAATTGATCGATTTATTTAATAGGTTTGTTCGTTCCGCTACCCTGCGTCTACCGCGAACCGTGGCGGTGAAATTTGCTGTTCTTCAATGATGAATTAGAACAAGTTCTATTTTCCGCGATTTTCCGTCGATTTTTTAGGGAATTTTTGGTTACTTTTATAGTGTCAACTTTATAGTATTTGACATTTCAAACTATATTTGACGCGTGCTTGATTCCAAGGTTATAATTGCGTATATTCACTAGTTTTGCTCATTTCTAACCAATATGCTGAAAGAAAGATTACACTCCCAAAAAATAATAATTATTTTAAATAATTTTTAAACAAATATTATAGGTGGATATGTGAAAATAAACAAAACGTAACAATGTAAAACAATTAAATTAATGTCAAAAAAGTATACATTTGTTTGTTACTTAATTTAACTTATTTTGGAAACAAAAAAAAATACATTTTGAAATGTTTAAGAAAAAAAAAATATTTCTAATATTTCTAAATTATCTCATTTTTCCCGAAATTTTTCAAATACATTAAAAAAATAATACATCGTTGAAAAGAGAAAAAAATGGCGGTTTCTATTTTATTAAAATAATTATAGGTTGCCATTTGAAAAATAAAAGTTGATAGTCGTATCTTGTAAACCTGACTTTATACAAAAATATTGCTACTAAAAAAAGGAATTACCAGCCAATTAGTAAAAGCTTTAGAAAACATTTATAAAGAAACTAAGAACACCATAAAAACAGAGGCAGGTGAAACAGATACTTTTTGGACGACGGTTGGACTGCGACAAGGGTGCCCGTTAAGCCCAACACTTTTTGCATTATATATAGGAGACCTAGAAGAATGGTTAAGAAATGGACAGACAGGAGGGGTGGTAATAGGTCAGGTGAAATTTTGGTCATTAACATATGCCGATGATATGGCAATAATGGCAAGAAGCGCATCTGAAATGAAATCACTGATGTTAAGATTGGAAAAATACTTAGAACGAAAGAAACTGGAGCTAAATCCGGATAAATCAAAGATGATGTTATTTAGAAAGGGAGGAGGTAAAGATAAAAATGAGAAATGGAAATGGAAAGAAAAGGAAATAGAAAAGGTTAAATATCTGGGTTATTATTTTCAGAGAAACAACAGTGCAGAACAACATATAAAAGAAATAACAAAAAAGGCTGCAGTGGCAATGGCACAGATATGGGGCATAGGGGAAAGAAAATTTGGGGAAAAATATAAAGCAGGGATATTACTTTTTGATTCGATGGTTAAAAGTATACTTATGTACGGAGCGGAAATATGGGGGTGGAAGGAACATGAAAAAATAGAAAATTTACAGACCAAATACCTACGATGGATACTGGGACTAGACTTTCAAACACCAAAGTATATTATAAGAGAAGAAACAAAAAGAGACAAAATGAGGATAGAAGCAGGAAGAAGAGCATTAAAATATGAAGAAAGAATAATAATGAAAGACGAAAATACAATTCTAGCGAATTGTTGGAAAGAGCTCAAGAAACGGGAAAGAAACAAACAACAATTAACAAAATGGGAAGATATGAGAAGAAAATACTACGAAAGAAATGGCTACGCACCGGAAGAAGTAGAAAGACAGAGACAATTAGGAATGAATATAAATATGAAAACAATTAACAGAGACAGAGATAATCAAATACAAGAACAGAATAATAAGATAGAAAAATCAAGGTATAATCAAAATTATAAAATAATAAAAACCCTATCAATCCCGAGATACCTTCTAAATGACGACAAAAAAGGAACAATCAAACTAATGGCAAGATTTCGCTGTGGTAATGAGGAAAGGGCAAACAAAATATGGTTAAAAGATGAAGAGCGGATGTGCAGAATGTGCAAGAAGAAAGAAGAAACCCTATGGCACATACTGTATGAATGTGAAGAAGGAACGAAAGAAGAAAGAAGTATGGAACAAATTTTGAACGATTCAGCGCAAGGATCCAAATGTTTAAGATACATTATTCAGAAGAGAGAACAAGAAAAATGAACTAAATTAATGTATAATATCTCATGAAATGTAAAATACCTACCTATATAAATATTTAGTCTATTTCTATTGTTGAATTTAAATGTAGATTCTAAGCCATTAGGCAAGAATAAAGTTATTATATATATATATATATATATATATATATATATATATATATATATATATATATATATATATATATATACAAAAATATCTACATCTGCCATCAAATAGTATATGTAAAATAATAGAACTTTTACATGAGCCATTTTTTTCTATTACTTATAATAAAAAACTTAATGGGGGGGGGGGTCTTCCCAGACTCACCCTGTATAATTTGAAACTCCATATTAGACTATTTTAATCTTAATAAAAAAAATTGGGATACCTAGAAACTATTAAAAATGTAAATAAAATGATTTAAAAACTGACCAGTTGAGAAGTTGTGGTGGCGGAGTGTCTATGTCTATAGATGGATGTGTCGCCTCTGTATTCATATCGAACTGCAGGATTTTGCTCAACTCGGCCACCATTGTGTCTGGCAGACTCACTAACTCCACACCCAAATCTGGGACGATACTGTTAAACCTATAAAACAACACAAATACAATCGATATATCAGTCACATTTTAACAACGGGAGGACATATGTTATCTTACCTGTCGATCATATCACTGCTCGCCTCTTCTTCTCTATTATTATACATAGTCCTCAATTCTTGACTGAGGTGTAGCCGCATATCTCTGACCAAATGGTGCAGATAATTATCGTATTTAGACGACCCTGGATTATTCACTAAATTCTGTATCTTCCCCTTCGACATTGAATTGAACTGATTCAGAATCTTATTCCTTAATTCCTCCACAGTCGACGTCGTGGCAAATTCGGTCTGCCTTTTGGATTTCTTCTTAACTTTATCGGTTATTGGTATTGATGCTGTTGGGGGTCTGTCGTCCGCGAAATTCATAGAAAAAAAAGGCGAATAGTTCAAACTAAAAGAAGTACAATCAAAAATTAGTTATTTTTTTATGCAGTATCAAATAATTGAACCTCCAGCAAGCGCTTATTGTCCTGTATTATCAAACTAACTGATACCCACAGACTTCGCAGTCAATTTATATTTTAACCCCGTACAAAACGATTTTAGTGTTAATTTGACGATATTTCAAAAAATAGTTCAGGAGTTATGAATCCCTAAAAATGCGTGCTTCATGTTTAGTTTCGGCCAAAAATGTGAGGTTAAAAAAATGATTCAATATCACGATTTCGGTTAAAGATAGTGTTTATTTTTGGTTAAAAAATTCTCAAACCCTCATTCAAAAATTGTACAATTTTGGCTAAAAATGTGAGGTTAAAAATCGGCCAATTTCTCGATTTCAGTTAAAGATAAGGTGCGAATTCTTGCAAAAACGAACTCTGGAGGGTTGATTTATATATTTCTGGTATAAAAGTGGTTAAATATTTGGTTACAGACTTCTCAAACACTCGTTCAAAAATTGTACATTTTTGGCTAAAAATATGAGGTTAAAAATCGGCAATTATTTCAATTTCGGTTAAAGATAGGGTGCGAATTCTAGCAAAAACGAACTCTGAAGGGTTGATTTATCTATTTCCGATATAAAAGTGGTTAAATTTTTGGTTAAAAACTTCTAAAACGCGCATTCAAAAATTGTACATTTTTGACTAACAATGTGAGGTTAAAAATCGATCAATATCTCGATTTCAGTGAAAGATAGGTTGCTTATTTTAGCAAAAATGAACTTTACAGGGTTGATTTATACATTTCCGGTATAAAAGCGGTTATATTTTTGGTTAAAAACTTCGCAAACCGGCGTTCAAAAATTTTACATTTTTGACTAAAAATGTGAGGTTAAAAATAGACCAATATCTCGATTTCGGTTAAAGATAGGCTGTTTATTTTTGTAAAAATGAACTTTAGAGGGTTGATTTATATATTCCCAGAATAAAACTGGTTAATTTTTTGGTTTAAAACTTCTCAAACCCGCGTTCAAAAATTGTACAATTTTGAATAAAAATGTGAGGTTAAAAATCGGCCAATATCTCGATTTCAGTTAAAGATAGGCTGTTTATTCTTGCAAAAATGAACTTTAAAGAGTTGATTCATATATTTCCGGTATAAAAGTGGTTAAATTTTTGGTTAAAAACTTCTCAAACCCACGTTCAAAAATTGTACAATTTTGAATAAAAATGTGAGGTTAAAAATTGGCCAATGTCTCGATTTCGATTAAAGATAGGGTGTGAATTCTTGGAAAAATGAACTCTGAAGGGTTGATTTAAATATATTTGGTATAAAAGTGGTTAAATTTCTGGTTAAAAACTTCTCCAACCCGTGTTCAAAAATTGTATAATTTTGGCTAAAAATGTGAGGTTAAAAATCGGCCAATATCTCGATTTCGGTTAAAGATAGGGTATGAATTATTGCAAAAACGAACTCTGAAGAGTCGATTTAATATATTAATATTTGAAAAGTGTCAGAAAAGACCATAGAGATCCCGGAAATTTTTGAAAAATTTGACCAAAAAAACATATACGTTTCATTTTGCTCACAAGGTTTAAATTATCTTCAAACTAACACGAAATTCGGAGTTTAAATATAAATTAATTCATCCTGAAATGTAAAAACCGACTGCACTGCTGAACTTAACATACAGGTTGTCTCACAACTCGCGCCCCAGAGCGAATGAGGAAACACGAGACTGCACTCGGATGTCATTTCGAAGAAAAAAAAAATCTAGCTTAAAAGATATTCGAGAAAAGACGTCTTAAAATTGACCAATCAGAGACCTATACCTTTAACGAGTGTTTGCCGTAATTTTATGTTACTAGGGTTTTATACAAATCAAATCTTCTTTAAAATGTGTGGGCGAAGGTAGTTTTCGAAAAATGTCAGTGTCAAATTAAATTGCATTACAATAATAACGGTTCTTTTTAGAACCACCATTTGTTGTTTTATGCTGGATTTATACAGCGCAAGCCGTAACGTAACGTACCGTGCCGTGGCGTATTGTAACGTGTCGTAAAGCATAATTTTTCTAGGCTATTTTATACAAAACTGTTACGGTATCTTTTCATAAAAAGTACGCTCATGCTCTGTAGATACAAGTGTACGTCAGATTTATACTTAACAGGTTAGTTTATTCGTAATACACTATATTTCATTATTTCATATATATTTTCATTTAATATATTAATCTAAACTTTGACATATGACACGTGTCACTCATGTCAGTCACAGTCACACAAGACAGACTATTCGTAATGCAGTATTTTTTATATTTGTTTACATTTAATATATTAAGCTAAACTTTGACATTTATTAGCCACACGAAAACAGACTACAGCACAAGGCAGTAATACATTTCGTAATATCGCAATGTACCGTGACATGCCGTAACGTAGAAAGATAAAAGTTGGCGATCTTTGGGATTTTGACACGTTACGGCATGGTACGTCACGTTACGGCTTACGTCTGTCTAAATTATCACATATGTTTGCATTGTTTTATTCGTTACGTTAGGGCACGGTACGTTAAGTTACGGCTTACGCTGTATAAATTCAGCATTAATCTCAAAGAATTCAAATGACAATATTTTCGTTTGACACATTTTACACAGCTGCTACAACACGTTGCACTGTACGACGATATAAACGATGATCTCGGATGACAAATGGGATGACACCTTCGCTAACCTAAATTTGTTGACAGTGAAAAGTCAACTCTAAAGTCAAATAAATTTTGTAACTCACTAGTAGTATTTTTAAAACCTAGCAACCAGTTTTATTTTGTAATAATATCATCACACCTCAAGATATCGTTCCGGGATTGGTGGATTAAAAAGTCTTATGCAGTTATGCAAGCAGCCGCAAATTATTTTCTTCTATTTGTTGGCAACCTATTGTCGTCGGCAAGTGTCAGTTTCGTCTGGGGCGCGAGTTGTAAGACACCCTGCATATTATTCCTATAGTTTTAAAGTTGTACCCATTTCCGATAAAACCGGAAGTGATACAAAACAGACCAGAAAAGTGTAATGGTAAAATTTAGGCGCCAAATTCATAATGCTGAGAATATAATTTTAATCCCCGTCTATTTTTAAAATCGTTTAAAATTATAGTTTATTTTAGAATAACAGTGACAGTTTCGACTTGAATACTCCTAGGCTCTATGACGTCACAAAAACTGACCCCGGAAAATGAATAATATTTTTTCCTTTTGGGATGTCTTCATTGGTTAATTTTTACTGACCTGTTGTGCTCATGTGATTCAATCTCCACTGACGCCGTATTGTCCGTGAAAGAGGTGAACGCAGGCACTGGTATCTGCTCCGAGAAGGACGCCGAATGTGTGGGCGGTATTTGCGTTAGTGGCACTTGCACTTGTGCGCTGGACACAGGCGTCGGGTCTGTAAGGTTGAGCTGTTGCTGGATGCGAGCAGAGGCCTCGGCGATGGCTCGCTGTCGGGCCTCCTCGGACCCTGGTAGAGGCGATGGAGGCCGTTCGATCACTGGAGGGGGCTTGTGGAAGATGGGGGCCCCTGGGCGCAGGTATGGGGGCATGCCGCGGCCGCGCCACATCTTCGGGCGGGGCCATCGCTCTCTAACAACAAACAATACTATTATTAAGATTGAATATGGGAGTTTAGTCATGATGAAATGTAATGATTTTTCCGCTTTACTGCAATACTATACATGCAATGTTACTATTAATGCAATAAAAATAATAAAATATAGCGTATTTTTTGTACAAACGATATTAAATTTATCGTTAGTTAAATCGCCCGCAATGCGATGACATATGCGGCATCTTTGGTTCGCCGTAGTTGTCCGCTACGAGCGCTAGTTTGCAATGAAAACATGAAAGTAAACTATTATTCACGAAAGATGACTATTCAAGGTCATTTGTGAGCCGCCTGATATAATATTACTTGCAGACAACTTCATTGCACTTTGTGTGCATAGGCGTGCAACATGAAATATTTATGGACACATTTTAACTGAAAAAATAAGAGTAATTTATTTCAAAATTATGTTTCTTTCTAAATAATGCCTTTCTGAAAGATATATGTTCTTCACTTATGTGTTTGCAAAATACAAAAACATTGATTTAACTTGTAAACCAAGGAATAATAATTTGATTTACACGTCAACGCCACTGGGTAAATATTAACACAGATGGCAGTGTAGTAGATAATTAGGTATCTGTAATTCTACGACATACGTCATTATTATTTATAGTGTGTTAGAAAGTAATGCCACTATTTACGTATATCTGTCATACCACATAAATTAAATAGACATGGGTCAAATAATCTTTCTCTTTCTAATACAAAATGTTGCTAAGCTACTGCTATAAAGTGATGTGAATTCTTTCTTCGAACAAATGACCTTGAATAGTCATCTTTCGTGAATAATAGTGTATGTTTTCTACACTATTATTCACGGTCATTTGTTCGAAGAAAGAATACACATCACTTTACAACAATAGCTTAGCAACATTTTGTATTAGAAAGAGAAATATTATTTGACCTGTCTATTTAATTTATATGGTGTAACAGATAAACTATTATTCACGAAAAATGACTATTCAAGGTCATTTGTGAGCCGTCTGATATAATATTACTTGCAGATAACTTCATTGCATTTTGTATGCATAGGCGTGCAACCTGAAATATTTATGGATACATTTTAACAAAAAAAAATAAGAGTAATTTATTTGAAAATTATGTTTCTTTCTAAATAATGCCTTTCTGAATGATTTATGTTCTTCACTTATGTTTTTGCAAAATTCAAAAACATAGACTTCAAGTAATAATAATTTGATTTAAACGGCAACGCCACTGGGTAAATATTAGGGCAGTGTAGTAGATAATTAGGTATCTGTAATTCTACGACATACGTCGTTATTATTTATAGTGTGTTAGAAAGTAATGCTACTATTTACGTATATCTGTCACACCACATAAATTAAATAGACATAGGTCAAATAATCTTTCTCTTTCTAATACAAAATGTTGCTAAGCTACTGCTATGAAGTGATGTGTATTATTGCTTCGAACAAATGACCTTGAATAGTCATCTTTCGTGAATAATAGTATACAAATAATTTTATTTATTAAAATGTTACTACATCTGCTATATTGCTAATAGACCATTTCAAAAATGTCCGCGACCTCTACGTGTTTATTTTTTGAACTAAAAACTTAGTGCCGTTAAATGGCGGCGTACGTGAAATGTTAACAAGGATTTAAATAAAAAGTAAGTAAAATGTTAATGCTGAAAATTAAAATTTATCGAAATAAATACAGTATATTCATCAGTTATTTATAAATTATGTTAATATGATAGATTTGATGTAAACTATTATTCACGAAAGATGACTATTCAAGGTCATTTATGAACTGTATGATATAATATTACTTGCAGATAACTTCATTGCATTTCGCATGCATAGGCGTGCAACATGAATTATTTATGGACACATTTTATCTGAAAAAATAAGAGTAATTTATTTGAAAATTATGCTTCTTTCTAAATAATGCTATTCTGAAAAATTTATGTTGCTCACATATGTTTTTTCAAAATTCAAAAACATAGATTCAACTTTAAAGGTAACGCCACTGTGTAAATATTAGCACAGAGGGCAGTGTAGTAGATAATTAGGTATCTGTAATTCTACGACATATGTCATTTACTATTTATAGTGTGTTAGAAAGTAATGCCACTATTTACATATATCTGTTACACCACATAAATAGACACAGGTCAAATAATCTTTCTCTTTCTAATACAAAATGTTGCTAAGCTACTGCTGTAAAGTGGTGTGTATTATTTCTTCGAACAAATAACATTGAATAGTCATCTTTCGTGAATAATAGTATAGTAACCTATTTTCGAAAACTTTGCCATTCCATGGCTATCGCTAGTTTTCGAATGATTTTCGACATTTTCATACCTATACTCTATCCGTTTAAACTATAGTGGTGGGAAGATAGGTGCAGTTTGATCTTGCTGATTGATTGGATAATATCGGGGTAGTATCCAATCACAAAACAAGATTAAACTGCACCTATATTCCCATCACTCCATAGTTAAAACGGATAGAGTATAAATTCTGCCGTTGCATGCAAAATTAATTGTTTATTGATTCTCTTTTATCTAAAAAAAATTAGGGAAGAAGGAAATTACGAAAGTGTGATTTTACATGTTAAAGTCCTATGTTCCGGTGTCGTGGTCACCATCCTGCATATTTATTTATTTTATGACCAAAGTTGTAATATGTGTGTCAATTAATTATTCATATGACATACATTTTATAAAGAAAACATAATGTTATGCACAGGGTTTAAGTATTTTTTTTCGAATGGAATATCACTAAACAATACATGCTGATAAGAATATTAATTTATAAATTTTTCAGATTATTCACATCAGTCCTTGATTTAAAATAATAATTAAAAATGACTATGACATCATAATTCGAAATCTAATAATAGCTATTCATGTTACAAATCTCAATTTCGATATTTTTCTGGGGTATCTCGGATAATACGAGCACAAACTCACAATAATTATTCCGGTTTACATTTTCAAGAAATTATAAATCAACAGCTACACAAATAGTTGGATATTTCTACAAAATTTCGTTCGACAATTTTAAATGTAGACTAAAACTCAGTCATCCGCCCAAAGTCAATGCAAAATACTGCAGTCTGCAATTCGACGTACTTACTATTTACATGTGTGGTGAAAGTAAATTTCTTTTTAAGGCCCTCTTCATAATCTATTTTATGTATTATAATTAAATTAAAAATGATTATTATGTTGTGTTTTCAAAGCTGTTTTCTTATGAAATTAATTGTTGTAATCAATCCTTGTTATTATTGTAATGAATTATAATTAAAAAGAAAATAATTTTCATTATATACCGTTCATATTATTTCTAATTTAAAGTCCATATACGATGACCGGATTATAATGAGCGCATAATGAACTATTAAGCCCTCATATAATGCCCCGGTTGTTATAGATGTTTATATACACCGTATCCTAGCAATTTGAATAGTTACCATACGAATTTTCTATCAACTTTTGTTTTTGTATTACAGGCCGAAACTTGTTTTTCTCTTAATTTGAAAATACCGCATATCCTGTTTATTATTATAGATAAAAAAAACAGCAACCAAGATTAGAAATTGAAGAGTTACATATATATCACTAATCTAGTAACTGCACTTTTACTAGTGCGAGTATATTTTGAAAGCACTCGCAAAGCAGTTTCTGGACGGGTGATGCACAAGATTTTTTTGCGCCGACTTCTCCCTAAATTTATTAAATGAGTTTAATTTATTGTCCAAATATTAAATACTAGAAGAAAGCGCCAAAATAGCATAAACAGCATAAATAATAAAACTATCTGTCACCTAGATATATCATTTGTTTGTATTTGTTTATTGCATAGCCTACTTTCATATCTTAACATTATTTCAAATTTATAATACCATTTTCACGAAATTAACAGACCTTTTCAATTTAAAGAGATAGAAGATATGCGCAATGGGATCTGCGCATATTAAGAACAATTGAGATCCATGGCGTTTGTTTCTAAAAAATTTAGAGGTATAATGTGAGAAAAGTAACAAACAACAATAAAAAAAACTTATTGAAAAAAGTTACAAAAGCTTTTATTGAAGCTAAAATGTCTAACAATGCAAATTTTCACCGAGAATTAATGACTGCAATATTTTTGACGTTTCGTTTGACAGCCCAGCTGGCAATTGTTCGCGCCATTTTACTTACTATTTGCAGCGATAGAAAAAGATAGCCGTTAAATTGAAAAGGTCTATTGTTATATAACCCTAAACATTTTTTTTTGGTTAAAATCAGAAAAAAAAACTCTTATTGATGTGGCTAGCACATGACCTCCCGCCAATTCCATGTTTAAAATAGCAATTACTTCCGGTTGATCGTTTGTATACAAAATCTAATTTGTTATTTCAATAAATAAAAAAAATTGTAAAACGAAATTTTGGATTATACTATATTATGTTTTCCTCGAAAATCTGTTAAGAGCTCCAAATTAAGCACCACTTCCGGTTTATCATATAGATATAGTCAAAATCTAATATGTTGTTTCAAATTATATACGAGTTTTAAATACCAAATTTGAGAAGTTTTGGATCATATTTTTTGAAGAAAATCTGTTTATAGCTTTAAGTAAAGCACTATATCCGGTTTATCAATTTAAAAAAATATATGTCGTTGTCATCAATATAAAAGTCTTGAATACCAAATTTTAAAAGTTTTGGTATGTATCATAATATATTTTTCACGAAAATCTGTTCAGCTTCAAGTAAAGTATCACTTCCGGATTATCAATTTTACCCAAAATCCAATCAACTATGTATATATGAATACAGAAAGCTTAAATATGGAAAATAAAAATTGTTAGAAGTTTGTTATATTAGTTATCGTTGGAGAAAAAATCGTCTTACACAGATATCATTATAAACCTAGTAAAAACGTGTTGTGGGAACCGTAATTCGTGTTTATTCACTGAAAACTCACTATCGAATTTTTGGACCGAAAAATTATATTGGTACCGTTTGAGAACCACTGGTTGAATATTCAGTTTGTTATAACTGATAAATTCGCCCCTTATTCTTGTTCATTTTTTGAGTTATCAAATACATAGTCACTCATGTGGTGCACTCTACACAACAGCTTTGAGGGCCCGTGATGTGACGCCCGGTATGCGCTGTCTACGATTCTTATATATCGTCGACCGAAATCAAATATTAACAAGTTGTATTCAGTTGATTACAATATATTTTAATAACATTCTTACGAAATATTGTTTAAAATATGAAATATTTTGTGTAAATACCTGTAAGGGGGCATGTGCATCATTGGAGGAAATGCATTTGGATTCCCTCTCCGAATGTTGTTAAACGGCTGACCTCTAAAATTGTTATGCTGGAATTGCCCCCGTCCTCTTCCTCGAAAGTGTTTAAAGTCGTTCATATTTCCTACAAATAACGAGAAACATTCATTTAAACATTGTATTACATAGAGAAACTCTAACCACACTTGGTGACATTTCCAAACACTACTTACAAGGTTTCCGTTGAAATAAACTCCTGCATATAAAGTACACTAGTTATAGATTATTATTTATTTATTAATATCATATATTACAACAATATGAACCATTATTTACTATGCACTATTTACATCTGACAGTTTACAATTTAGTTATTTTATACATTCCTCTCCTGGGGAGTTTTTCGTTGTAATGTTCTAGAAAATTACACAAACTTTTCAATGCTGAAATTACTGATAACAAAGGGAAATCATTATCAATAAATAATTACTTAATTGGGTGGTATTTTATCATATGAAATTTTGAAATATATATTTCTTAAATATAGGAAAAATTTAATGTTACCCTTAGTATCTTCTTTTGCCTTGTACAGCAAATATTTCTGAGTCATATTATAGATGTTATAGGAATAAATAAAATACAAAGCTTGGAAGCATGTAATGTACTAATACTATGGATTCTTAACATGTATTCCCGCGTTTTCGTGTTTAAAGCTACATTTACAGATTTACACAGGCGATGTACTCGTGATCCTCGTGATTCAATAACGATACGATACTTTTTGTGCCAATAAAGGCTAATTTCCATAGATCTACTAATTGATTTACGCACGTTAGCGTCCATTGACGGACAAACTGTGATAATAATCCCAAGAACCGTCTTCAATCTGTCATAATGAAATAAAACAAATTTTTCACGAATGTATGCGAAACAAATATCGAATGAAACAACATGTAATCAAATGTCATGCACCTGTCAAATGTGGTATATAATTTTAATAAATTATGGAGTATAAGAATATAAATTTGACATTATTTTGGAACAAAAGTGATCAAGTAACCTTCAACCATTTTTGATCACTCTGAGACCAAGGTAACCCCAGAGAAGAAAATATTTTGTTAACCAGTGGTTTTTAAGTTACCATACCACTGGTTACCACATGAAGATACCTATTTTTAAAATGAGATAGCATACATATACATAGGTAGCTATATTTTTGTGAATTCACCATACAATCATTTTATATAGGGCGCGAGCAGACACGTGACTCGTGCGTCCTTGACGTACTTAAAATCAGCTGATTTGTGTGCGCATTTCGTTTTGACAAGAACAATGTCACTTTGACAAGACAAATGTTTTGACTTATTTTAATTATGAACTATTGAGAAGTTATTATTTTTAATTTCATGTGTTTTACTGCCTGAAAATTGTACATTAATAATATTTTAGCAGTTCAAAATCAATATAAGTCAACACATTGGTCTTGTCCAACGACCAAATATATGTATTAAATAAAGAATTCAAATTAAAAAATTCTTTCTAATTGACATTTTTTTTAGTAATTTTGTCTTTTTATATGCATATACTTATAATCTCCGTTCCTTTCTCTACATTTCGGCGAAAGGGGCATGCATAAATGAAAACCACATTATTCAAATAAATTCTAATGAAATCAACGTAAAATAAAAATATAATTCACCTTTGAAATATATTTACACTCTAAAATACATACATTATATGTATAAACTACATACACTGGGCGCGTTCACTTGGGATGCAGCGATGCGAGCGCTGCCAGCGCTACGTAGCGATGTGCGCAGTGAACGCTTGTTTTTATGTAGCGCTGCAAACTCACAGCGGAGATGCAGCGAAGTTATCAGCTGTCACTTTGTGAAAAAATGGCGTCAGAACAGCATGCGGGTGTCACTTATAACTACGAAATTTATTAAATTAACTCATCTATGCTGTCGATATGCAGAATTTAATGTATTTTTTTTAGGTACATTTATATAAAAGATGAATTTGACATAAGCGGGAGAAGAGGTTTGTTGATGTTCAAATGTTGCTATGGTTACCGCTCCGTGCCGTTCACTGACGAGCTGAATCGCTAACTCAGCGCTACATTTCAGCGCTCGCATCGCTGCATCGTAAGTGAACGCGCCCACTGTTAAATATGAACAAAATAATGTTCTAAACAAATTTCTTTGTTCCTGGGGTGGTCCGAATGACCCTTTTTCCTATAGCTTTTTAAATATTACGTTGTCGTATTCCCAGTTCTGATGCCACAATTTGGACACTTTCTAATTTGGAATATGCATTCGTGGCACGATATGTGCAGTGTAAATTATACGCCACTTTTTTTGCCCGCTTCGGAGGGCCTTTCCTTTTGGATATTTTAATACATTGGCAGAGCCAGGTTCAGGATTTTTATCCATAACATTAACGAAGAGAACAATAACAAAACTAACGAACTACTTACTAAAAACTAAGAAAACGCGCACAATGAAAACTATGTAATATGAAATATAACGACAAAACACTATGAAAATTATATAAATGAAAAAAAACAAGCAAACAGAACTGAACAGAAATTAATAATATGTAATAAATCGTGTATGTACTATTAACTTTGTTGACATTTATATATTTTATGTCAGACGGCAAAATAATTGATACAGTTGTCAAGCAAATTTAAATTTCGCGTCAATTATTTTACTGTGTAAACTCGGTTCACGTTTGAACCAATCAGAGAGCTAGAATCTTAAGCCCTATCTCACCCAACGCTCTATAGTTAAAACGGATAGAGTATAGACAAAACTTCATTTGGTTTGTTTTGATTTCGGCTGGCCAGACAGAGAAACTAGAGATAGAGATATGTCTTGTCTAGTCCGAGTATTACTCACTAGAGGTCACGACTGAGGCCACGTAGAGTATCAGTGACTAGTCTGACCGTTGCTCACTAAAGGCGCAAGTGTTCTGAGTTAAAATTTCTCGGTTAACATTTAACGTTAACATTATAGTAATTAACGTATCAAGGGTGTTATAAGGACAATAACGCCTGAGGTCAACAGTGTACTTTTCGAGGGCCTCTGGCCCGAGATATGTACGTTGACCGAAGGCATTATTGTCCTTTTAACTCCCGTGGTGCGTTCAACATTTAACGTCCGACTATAATTTTTAATATTCTACGAATTACGGATCAGAAAGTTTTAATTAAATTTGCTGAGTAGGTGGGCTATGAATGCTTTTGCTTGTTTTTTAGGCTTTATTCCAGTATCATTATTTATTTATTTACAACATTACCATAGCAACAACTCATAACACGCTCTAGGGTATTATTTAGTATATAACTACCCTGAAAGCAGGTGTGTTATGATAATAATAACATACCAGTCGGACGTTAAATAATTTATAAGGTTTAATATTAAAGAAAAATCGGCGTGTCACTCACAAAACCACTACAACTACAAAACAAAGACAAAATGCACATGTTTCTACGTGGCCTCTAGTGAGCAACGTTCAAACTAAACACTAGACACTCTACGTGACCTCTAGTGAGAAATACTCGAACTAGACAATACATATCTCTATCTCTAGTTTCTCTGTCTGGCCAGCTGAAATCAAAACATTCAGTGATGGGGGATAGGGAATGTTTTGTCTAGTTATATTTGGTTGTTGGCTTAGAGAAAATGCTCATAAAAACTGTAACTTTGTATTTAATTTTTACGTTTATATGGAGATAAAATAATCGTGTCACATGATTTAGATGCTGCATTTAAATCTCTATAACTTTTATTTGAAGTATTTTGCATAAAATAATCCTATGTTTCACTTTTCGATAGGTAGCTATATTTTTGTGAATTCAACCATATAATCAGTTTACAGCTACATAACAAAAATATTGAGAAAAATTTAAATGAAATTTAGATGTGCTTTTGTTTTGCAAACAATTCTCATAGTTTACTAATGACGAAAAAACTGATTGGTCAATGTTTTCATTTTGAAATTATTCCTCGTATCAATCCAGAAAAATGTTCTATTCAGTGTCGTACGAAAATAATTTTTCTATCGGTAAAACTTACATTTTTTACCTTTCGTCATACCTTTAAGTAAGGAAGGTATTGTTTTTAGTCAAAAAATTCGATGGTTTTTAATGAATAAGCACGTTTTAGAGTCCGTAGAATACGATCTCCGTCGATAACTCCAACACTAAAAGTTAATAAAAAATTATAAAGGCATTAAATTTCATAAAGCAGCCAGCTGTGCAATAACACTGGAAACAGCTAATATAATTTTAAAAAATTCTGATAGATAGATGTCAGTGTCAAGTGCGATTGAGCATATTTGTGTTATAATTTTATTGCAAATATAGAATCAATTCTAAAAAAACTTTCTGTATGGAATTTGTACAAAATATATATAACTGAGGGAAGGTAATGTGCTGGCCAAATCAGATTTTTTAAATGGAATTCCTATATGATTTTTATTTTTGAAAGTACGTATTTTTTTTCACTTCTGATCGGTATAAAGGTTATTGTATTTTGTTTGTTTTACCCTTCAAATCTTAGATTTTTCAATATTTTTCATTAAATTTCTTATTTGTTTGTCAAAAATTTCATTAGTTTTTTATTTTACTTAAGTAACTTATAGGGCACGGAAGATCACGTGACCTATCGTATGTTTTGTCCCTTTCTCACTTCAGACTCGATCTTCAGCTCTGTCCATGCTAACTTCAGACTGTACTTTCGACGCAGTGCGCATGCGTCAGTTTGAATATCTGTCATATTTTTCTAGCGGTAAATTTTAAGAATGAGTTTGCGCAAGCGTGGTATTTGTTGCCATTTTGTTATTTGGCGGTTCTTGTACATATAGCGATTGATTGTGTTATTGTTATTCATTGTAGTGTTTTATTATTTGTTTCTTTTTATTATCTTGTTTGTTGTTATTTCTTTTATTGTTATTTTCTGTTGTTTGTGAGTGTTGTCATTCTTTTTCAAGCGATGCCAGTGCGTTGTTGGGTGCAAGTTTGTCGTCGGACTATAATATAAAACTGTTTGCTATGCCATCAAGCACCGATTGTCGAGGTAATATTTAAAACCTAATCATATTTGAACATAAGGAACAAGTGACAATTTGTATAGGTAGGGTCGGTGTGGTAGATAGGTTACACTATTATTCACGAAAGATGACTATTCAAGGTCATTTGTGAGCCGTATGATATAATATTACTTGCAGATAATTTCATTGCATTTCGTTTGCATAGGCGTGCAACATGAAATATTTATGGACACATCTTAACTGAAAAAATAAGAATAATTCATTTGAAAATTATGTTTCTTTCTAAATACTGCCTTTCTGAAAGATTTATGTTCTTCACTTATGTTTTTGCAGAATACAAAAACAGACTTCACTTTTAAACCAAAAAATAATAATTTGATTTAAACGTCAACGCCACTGGGTAAATATTAGCACAGAGGGCAGTGTAGTAGATAATTAGGTATCTGTAATTCTACGACATACGTCATTATTATTAATAGTGTGTTAGAAAGTAATGCCACTATTTACGTATATCTGTCACACCACATAAATTAAATAGACATAGGGCAAATAATCTTTCTCTTTCTAATACAAAATGTTGCTAAGCTACTGCTGTAAAGTGATATGTATTCTCTCTTCGAACAAATGACCTTGAACAGTCATCTTTCGTGAATAATAGTGTACGTGGCCGTTTATATTTATAATATCACTTGCTGACATATTATCGATTTGATAGTAGGTCGTTGATGAAGCCCTAAATTTATAAATAGTCAATTACTGTTGGTAATATTTGCTTTTTAAGCAAGAATGAAGACGAAGAGCATTCTGATCGTAATACTTATGAATATACATATGATCACATTGTTATCTTCCATTATATTATATTATTAAAGAATTCAATAAAAACCTATTTGATTCTTATTGTCTTCATTTTATTCTCATTTGATATCTTGCTAGAAATGTGACAGCTATTCAAACTGACGCATGCGTACTGCGTCGAAAGTACAGTCTGAAGTTAGCATGGGACAGAGCTGAAGATCGAATCTGAAATGAGAAAGGGACAAAACATTTGTTAGGTCACGTGATCTTCCGTGCCTTATTACCTATCTTACTTTATAATTTAATTTTAATTCTATATTTTTAAGTGAACGTACGTGTAAGATTATTTTTTAAAAAAGAATAAAACCATTACATTAAAAAATATATTAACATTTTATTTAATTTTATTGACCTTAACAGTAACAAAAACCTCCGAATTCGTAAAAAAATTATCATTTTGACAAACAACTTCCCAATCGTACCACATATCATACAACGTGTACGGCCTATGTGTCCGGGAATCCCCCGCGCAATCCAACCGCACCTCACAGCTATACCGATGTAGCTCCTTGCAAGCCACAGGAATATAAACAGAGAGAGAGAAGACTATTTTAGTATAGTAGCACCAGCACACCATATAGCCCGAAGCTGTCTCCACCAGGAAGGTCTGTACGCCGCTGTTGCGCCGGGCGACGAACCCGCACCCTGAAGGGATGACCTTGAACTTGGTGCAGGTTGTGTAGTGCTGTTGCCATGGTGTGCCCGGTTGAAGGGTAGATCTGCAGTCGATGCATTTGGTGCTCCATGGGCAGAACCATTTGGAGTGCTTTTCTCTTTTCAATGTGCCGATGTCCTGCAGTTACAAATATTTAAAAAATAATAAAAAATCTGGTGTGGCCAACACAATACCTCCCGCCATTTACAGCCCGAGTCACAAAAAAGATTAGCGAATTTTGCTCTAATTTTGACAGTTTATTTCTTAAAATATAGTGTAATCTAATTCAAGTAACATACCTTTTTTTAAACCCCTCAACAGGATTAAATCCCAATTACAGAGTGGGTTCACATTCACACACATCCATACCTTAGTGGGATTCGAACCCAGAGCCCCGAGGGCACTCATGACATGAGGCGTTGCTCTAAACATTGAGCCACCGGAGCTATAATAAAATGAAGATTAGTTTAAATATTTTTGTGAATCATTAATTTTTATTAATCTAAATACATACCTACATATTTACTTATGCTGGAAATTGTATTGAATTCCTTTTCTATTGTTCTATCTACTTTTTATTACTTCCTTGTACAAAGTAAAGGAAGTATTGTAACCGCGAAAAATTTCGGTTTTCAGATTTCAACGGAAATATCCATTTTGACCATCCCTGAATCCATTTTGACTAATTTCATCATAACGTCTGTACGTACGTACGTGCGTACGTATCTCATATAACTCAAAAACGATAAACCGTAGAAAGTTAAAATTTTGTATTTAGGACTGCTATAACATCTAGTCGTGCACCTCCCTTTTTGGTCATTACATAGTTTCTAGAAATGGTACTTTATTTGAAGCCTATAATAGATTTTAATGAAAAACTATTTTAAAATATAATCCAAAACTTTTCAAATTTGGTATATAAGACTTTTATGTCAATTGGAATAACATAGTAGATTTTGGTTACAACAGGCTAACCGGAAGTGATATATTACCTGAAGTTGTTAAGAGTTTTTCTTGAATAAAATGGTTTCATTTTGATTTTAGAAATAAATGCTTCAAATAAGAGTTTTAGAGAATTAAATTCTGCGTCTAGCAACTATTATTAAATTAGGCCTTTTTATAAGCGAGATATGTAAATTTAAAACATATACTTTTTGGTTTTTGTAATGAAGCTTGCTATGGATTAGCACAAAAAATGACAAAACAAAAAATAGATGCTAATGTCAAATTACGTCAAATACGTACAATTTTATACTTGGGTCTATACTTCATATTGGTCTTGCATACAAGGAAGTCGTGTGGTGTCCACATCAGATTTTTTCTTTTTAAAACGTTACTAATATTATTTTGAAATGATTAGTTCTTTGATAGTGACATTTATCTGTCAGTTACATACATTTGAATAAATACATTTTGTTTGTTTAAAGCGTAGGCTCTGGGATATAAGGCGATTTCGGGCGACATACCCGTTCACTTCTTCGGATTACTTACGGTTAGTTACGGTATGATATGGTTAATGGTGGCGCCAAAAATCGTTGGTTCACTTGTTGACACCGTGCTTGGTGGTTGTGTATATTCTGCGACATTTAATACTGTCAAAAATAGTGTCTGACAATTAAATTACATTAACGGAGAAAGATAGTTTTTTCCATATTTGTCCAAAAAAGAGTCAACGAAAATAATGTCACTCTGTTTGACATAAGACCACGACTCCGACTGTTTTGACTTTTGACATTTCAAAAAAGGAAATGATAAAAAGAGATAGAAATAGTGAACAGAGAGCTGACCCGACTCGCAAACCCGTTCAGCTGTGAGCACTGATCCAAGCATACCGGGTATGTTGTTCCTAGCGCCCGAATGTGTGAAAGTACCTGAACGCAACATACCGCAAGTGAACGGTTGTCGCCCGAAATCGCCTTTAAATTATAGATAATTTTATAAATTTATCCATAAAATATATAGGGGTCTCGTGGCCGCATGCCTGAGTGTCTGGTCGCGAATCTGGGGAACCGGGTTCGATCCCGACCGACGCCAGAATATTTCGAATTTTAAATAGCACAAAATTGACCCCTGTGGTGCACTCTTCACACCAACAATGAGTGCCCATGAGGTGACGCCTGGTAAACGCCCGCACGGTACAAAAATGTCATCATCATTACCGAAATCTGCGTACAAAGCAGATTGGCACACTCAGCAATTTATTTATTTAAATATATAGAAAAAGTATTAATGCAAATCTATAAAAAATTTAATAATCTTTAATTTTTATAACATTAATCTCGAAAAAATAATATTTAAAGGTATTTTTCGAAAAAAAACTATTTTGAACTTCTAGTAAAGTGCCATTTCCGGTTATCCGATTTTCACCAAAATCTAACGGGCTCTTTCTAATACAGAAAAAGTTCGAAATACAAGATTTCATAATTTTCTGAATGATAGTATTTAAGTTAGAGTGGAGGATCCATACACACAGACATCGTGAAAATGTTAAAATTGCATTCTAAGGACCTTAAAACGTGGTCATTTCACAGAATCTCCTTTACCAAGGGCAGCGGGAGGTAAAAAGTTACT
Organism: Harpalus rubripes; assembly: GCA_963082715.1. Classification (NCBI taxonomy): domain Eukaryota; kingdom Metazoa; phylum Arthropoda; class Insecta; order Coleoptera; family Carabidae; genus Harpalus; species Harpalus rubripes. Next base: position 589,477 of record OY720464.1, read on the forward strand.
TTAAATGACCTGTTCTTTAGTGTCATCTATAGGTAAAAAAAAAGTTATCATGGAAAATTCTCTCACCTGAAATTCGCAGCCCTTGTTAAGACACGTCTCTTTACGTGGAGCACACTTCGCACACAGCCACCCCCTTTTATCTCGGTATAAGCGAGGCGTGTACGCTCCACACTTGCCACACTGCTCTTGCTCCGCTTGCCCTTGTGGGGGCGCGTGTGCCCCCTGCCCTTGTTCGTCCTCCGCAACTGTCTCTCGAACCTTCACCTCTAGTGAGATAGAGGTGCCCTCCCAGTCGCCTAGCAACCTCAGCAGATTGTCAATGTTGAAATTCAAAGCGGAATGCTCTTCAAACGCCAAGAGTTCCTGAGGAAGAACATCCCGACTTCTTGTGATTATATCTTCACCGCGTTGGATAGTGACAGTGAAATAATAATTGGAGGAATTTTGTTGGTTACCTGTAATGTATTTAATAGTATAAGGTTGGCAACATGCCATTACATCTAAATGTTTAAATAAAGACATTAACATATTTAATACTTTTATTATTTTTCTGCGGTGCAACACATATTTCACATTTCTTAATAATGTCTTTAATAAATTATCTATTTTCGATAGATTTTTTATTAATTACATTATCAAAAAATCTGGTGTGGCCAACACATTATCTCCAGCCATTTACAGCCCGAGTCACAAAACAGATTAAGTTTTTTGGATTTTACTCTAATTTTGACAGTATATTTCTTAAAATATAGTCTTAATCTAATCCAAGTAACTACCTTTTTTTAAACCCCTCAACAAGATTAAATCCCAATTACAGAGTGGGTTCACATTCACACACATCCATGCCTTAGTGGGATTCGAACCCAGTGCCCCGAGGGCACTCATGACATGAGGCGTTGCTCTACCCATTGAGCCACCGGAACTATAATAAAATGAAGATAGAATAGAATTCACTAATCCAAATATGAGGGTAAGCTTAAATATTTTTGTGAATCGTTGATTTTTATTAATCTAAATACATACCCACATATTTACATATGCTAGAAACTGTATTGAATTCCTTTTCTATTTACTTTTTCCGTTTTAAAACGTTACTAATATTATTTTGAAATGATTAGTCTTATAGTGACTTTTATCTGTCAATTACATACATTTGAATAACTGCGTTTTGTTTGTTTAAAGCTACGCTTTGGGATTTAAATTATAAATAATTTTATAAATTTATCCATAAAATATATAGAAAAAGTATTGATGCAAATATATAGAAAATTTAATAATATTTAATTTTTATAAAATAAATAAATATATCATCATGGCATATTACCCATTGCTGGGTGTGCCAATCTGCTTTGTATGCAGATATCGATAATGATGATGACATATTTGTACTGTGCGGGCGTTTACCAGGCGTTACCTCATGGGCACTTGTTGCTGGCGTGGAGAGTGCACCACAGGGGTCAGTTTAGTGCCATTTTAAAATTGGGAATATTTGGCGTCGGTCGGGATCGAACCCGGTTCCCCAGATTCACGAACAGACACTCAGACACGCGGCCACGAGACCCCATGGGGTCTTTAATTTTTATAATAACATTAATATCGAAAAAATAACATTTAAAGGTATTTTTCGAAGAAAAACTATTTTGAGCTTCTAGTAAAGTGCCATTTCCGGTTATCCGATTTTCACCAAAATCTAATGGGCTCTTTCCAATACAGAAAAAAATCGAAATACAAGATTTCAAATTTTTTCTGAATGATAGTATTTGAGTTAGAGTGGAGGATTCACACACACATACATCATCGTGAAAAGGTTAAAATCGGATTCTAGGGACCTTAAAACGTGGTCATTTAGCAAAATCTCGATATGCGATTTTTAGCACGATCCCTATACCGCCCGTACCAAGGGTAGCGGGAAGTAAAAATAAAATTTAATTTTCAGAATAATTCAAAATGAATTCATATTTCCCGCCACCACTCAGCTGTCAAATTTAGTTCTCTGACCTTTCCATAGATGTCACTAAAACTTCACGGTTTACAAAGCCAGTAGAACCGACATGGCGGCCATCTTGGCCTTAAAGAACAACAGTAATGATTCTTCTTGTCGCTAGAGGCGCTTTTGTCGCAGGTGTAAATTGTCAAACGTCAGATTATTCGTGGTGTGGTATTAAGCAATCTTTATTGTGTTAGAGAAACTGAGAATTTGCAAAACAAGTATCCGCAAACTGTACGTACCTTATTCTGAGATTATTATACGAATGCATGTATTTGTGTTATTGCAGGGTTCTGTAATGTTGGCAATGTCATTGGTTATCTACAAAATGTTTCTGTAATAATAGAAAATGTTAATTTCAACAACACTATTCAATTTAAAAGTTCTTACTTCGCAATGCATTACATATTTCGATTAAATATCGGATCTTGAAATGTTTGTAAACCACTGATGATACCTCTCTTCAACATTTGATATGCAAAAAATCTATTCTATTTTTATTATGATGACAATTAATTGCACATCAACAAGGCATTATTTGTGGTATGTCCTTAGTTTATTTTATTTTTTTATCACCAAAATTAAAACTGGCGAATACCAATGTGACATTTGACATCTGCAACAGCAGCGCCTCTAGCGACACGAAAAATCATTACTGTTGCTTTTTAAAGCCAAGATGGCCGCCATGTCGGTACTTTAGTATATCTACTGGCTTTGACGCTTTATAAGAGAGATAGCCAATCTTCTACTATATATTTTACCTAATCTATGCGCCCAACTTTCATAGCGTCTAAATTTCACAGCGCCCAAATAATGCCCCACCACCAATTGTTACAGGGTCTAAATTTGTCCTGGCTTTATTTCGGCCACTAGAAGAGGTTTGTAAATTACCTATCCGCAGATATCTTGATATTTAACCATCTTTATCTAAAAATACACCTAACCAAACTTAAGTTCAGATGACAGCGATTTAAATTGCGCGGTACTATGATTTGTTCACTAATCACCACGGCCACATTTCGAAACCGTACATACTTCAGGTTTTGTAATTCCCGCGCGATTTTGACGTCACGCTTTCGGAGTCTATTTACCTAATATCCGCACAGCATAATGTAGCTTGGTTGTGCGCAAACAAACCCTGGTGTGTACAAGGAAAAGTAAATTGAACGCACGGATGATGTAGTCTGTCATTTGGGATTGGTGGATGTCTGGGTTTATCAGGGCGGGGTTAGGGAGTATTCGGTCAGGATGCTCTTCTCGGCAGTGCTGCAACAGCTGATTCCAACGGCCCTCCCAGTTGCAGTGGTTAGAACCGAGCACCGGGCATACATGTTGCCAGTACTCGCAGATGTCTTCGTGGTTGAATTCCACGGAGCCAGCAGCCACGAAGGGAACGGTGACCTGGAAGTAGTTAGGGATGCTTTACAAGGTTAACAAAAAGAACAATTTTTTTGGCAATGTTTTTCTGAATGGGAGAGTTTAGTCATGTTAAAATGTAATGATTTGTCCACATTACTGCAATACTATACATGCAATATTACTATTAATGCTATAAAAGTAAAAAAATATAGCTCATTTTTTATACAAACGATATTAAATTTATTGGGGTCCATTCTGTAACTCGGTGGTTAATTTTTAACCACTGGTTAAAATTTTTATCCAATATTTATTGATTTGACAACTAAAAATCCCTTTTTTTGTTATATGTCAACATACTTGATTGGTTAAAAAAATTAACCAGTGGTTAAATATTAACCACTGAGATACAGAATAGGCCCCATTGTTAGTTAAATCGCCCGCAAAACGATGACGTATGCAGCATCTTTGGTTCGCCATAGTTGTCCGCTACGGGCGCTAGTTTACAACGAAAACATGAACGTATGTCTTCTTGATATTGAAACGTCAATGTCAAGTCAATAGCCCGAATGTTGGAATGTTTAGAGACGAGCTTCAAAAATCGGTTGCATCGGTACAAAGAGAACGGTGACCATCGCCCATAAAACTGTATGACTTAATACTTTAAATTTTTAGTATGTTCCGTAAATACCCGAAAGTCACCAAATTGTGTTTTTCTGTTCCGTAAATATTCAATTCCTGAAAAGATTTGATTTATGGAACGCGGTGACCTGAAATTGGTGAGTCTGGTTAGTCACCAAAATCATCACGTTCAAAGCACGATGACTTCGGTTATTTGCAATTTGCATCAATTTGACAGTTAGGGGCTGTACTTAAATTACGTAACGCTTCAAGGGGAGGGTGGGGGTCAAGAGTAGCGTTACAAGGGGGTGGGGGAGGGTTAATGTGTGCGTTACGTAACAATAAAATATAAAAAATATTACTAAACTTGCTTTAATACTTTTGAAACATTCAAATTTCGCGGTGCTAATTCGTATATGCAGGCAGTCGTTTGTTTTTAATAACAGTCAACATAATATGTCGGGCACAGTTCAAATTCGGGCCAGTGGTCTTTCATGTGTCTTTCATTCGAGCAATGCAATTCATATTGAAACATGAATTCAAGTAGTGTTGATAAGGAAAAACTTTTCAATAGTTTGTTAAAATCATATGGAAATACATATGCTTTTAATTTCTGTGCTGTTATTTTTTCATCTTTATGTACATTAATTTAATTAGTTTCTATTTCAAATTTTAACTGAATATTAAGGAGGCCATATACTTTTAAACACAGCAAAAAAATTGGGGTGACAAGCCGTAGGGCAAGAGTAGTACATTATTTTTTATCTTTATGTACATTAATTTAAATAGACTACGGGGCCAATGACGTCACACGCCATCTTGTTTTGTGGTAGGTCAGGAGCTCGGTTTCCAAACAATAAATTTCCATGTGCTATGTCCCTATTGCTTAACATAAGCAGTTGAAAAATAGTACAATTTTGCAATTAGTAGAGAGTAGTAACACATTTTTGTCATTTGTGGTAAAATCCTAAAGACTTTTAACCGTTAGTTGGGTAGTGTTTAATTTATTTCACCAAGTTATGCGGTAGCGTACAGCAAGGTAACAAGTAACCTCAAACCACATACGTATAAGCATTTTACAATTCATGTACTTGCAATTTAGAAAAGAAAAACGTTGTGAGCATTGTTGCCAGGCAAAATTTGTTAGTATGACAACATGGCTGAATCACAAAAGCATATAATTAGAATAGCCTTAACAGGACAATCCACCTTTGTTTTTCTTGAGGCTTTTTAGGAAATCTAAAAAATTGTTTGCATTCTCCTCTCTCGGAATAATGTTTGCAATCAGGTGCGAAACACATAACCATTGTGTATTTTTTACATTAATAACCTGCAAATGTTATTATTGTTATATATTTGAATAAAATAGCATTATTATAAACTAACCTCAAAACACGTTCCGCTCAAACTGGTCACAGGAGGTTCTGGATGTATATTATTGACAGTTACAAAACTAATTATTATTTTGAAAGTCTTTCCACTGTTGATAAGGGTCCTCTGAACACAAAACTAGGAAAAATAAGAACACGAAGCAGTTCTCTTATCGCACTTGCATGGAACGAAACTTCTGTTTGGAAACTTAACCATGACCTATCGCAAAGAAAATGGCTGCCGTGACGTAGTGGCCCCGTGGTCTATAGTTTCTGTTCTGTTCTGTTATTTTTCATCTTTATGTACATTCATTTAAATAGTTTCTGTTTCAAATTTTAACTGAATATTAAGGAGGCCATATACTTTTATATCCAGTAAAGAAATTGGGGTGACAAAGCGTAGGGCAAGAGTAGTACATTATTTTTCATCTTTATGTACATTAATTTAAATAGTTTCTGTTCTATTTAGTTATTTTTCATCTTTATGTACATTCATTTAAATAGTTTCTGTTTCAAATTTTAACTGAATATTAAGGAGGCCATATACTTTTATATCCAGTAAAAAATGGGGGGGGGGTCAAGTACTGCGTTACGTAATATAGGGGGGGTTCATGTTTGCGTTACGGGTGCGTTACAAAGGGGGGAGGGGGTATCAAAAATTTTTTAATTTTGCGTTACGTAATTTAAGGACAGCCCCAGATGGCATTGGCGCTATATGAAGGTGATTTGAAGTTTTTTGTTTGCTTTGTGAGATTGTGCTTTTAAAAATTCGTGATAATGGTAACTATGTTTAAATTATTGAAATAAAAATTGCTAATATTTTTTTCTTTTTCTTTTTACAAGAGTAAATACCAAGGCGAAAACAATTGTGCACACTACTATGAAATTATAAATGATTTGAATAGTGTTGGGAATCATGAATGCTTATCTGACGGAACTTGAATGTCAAGCTGTTCCGAAAATACTCACCACTTTCAGTAACCAACTACTCACCGGAATCACCGATTACGATTAGTCTGATTTATTTACGGAACTGAGAAACATTGGCTTGTAGCACTAAAACCGTACTAACAACTTGGCACGTACTTCAGGGTTATTAACAAAATCAATGTTGCCAATGTACTGAATAAGCCGAAAATGTACTGACAGCCATATTTAATAAATTTGACAACATTATTTAAAAGTGTTTAATACGATTTTTGTCTTGCCTTCTTTGTAGTATAAACAAGTTAAAATAATGAAGTCAAATTTATTGAATATGGTTGTCAATACATTTTCGAGTTAATCAGTATATTGGCAACACTGATTTTGTTAATAACCCTGAAGTACACTATTATTCACGAAAGATGACTATTCAAGGTCATTTGTTCGAAGAAAGAATACACAGCATTTTATAGCATTAGCTTAGCAACATTTTGTATTAGAAAGAGAAAGATTATTTGACCTATGTCCATTTAATTTATGTGGTGTGACAGATATACGTAAATAGTGGCATTACTTTCTAACACACTATAAATAATAATGACATATGTCGAAGGATTACAGATACCTAATTATCTACTATACTGCCCTTTGTGCTAATATTTACCCAGTGGCGTTGACGTTTAAATCAAATTATTATTCCTTGGTTTATAAGTTAAGTCTATGTTTTTGTATTTTACAAAAACATCAGTGGAGAACATAAATCTTTCAGAAAGGCATTATTTAGAAAGAAACATAATTTTCAAACGAAATACTCTTATTTTTTTCAATTAAAATGTGTCCATAAATATTTCATGTTGCACGCCTATGCATACGAAATGCAATGAAGTTATCTGCAAGTAATATTATATCAGACGGCTCACAAATGACCTTGAATAGTCATCTTTCGTGAATAATAGTTTATGTGCCATTTCGTTGACATGGTTTTAATTAAAACAGATGTTGGAACCACGCTCGTGCTACCAGCCAATATCTTTAAATTATTAATATCTAATATCAACAAAAAGGGCGTGTTGTATAAAAAAGAACTGTCCCTTTCAAAAAAGGTCAATTGGCAACCCTACCTGGCAGCCCTTTTCCTGATAGCGGCACGGGAACCGCAACAGCTGCGCCGATGTCTCGTATAAATGGCAACGCAAAGCTGGTTGTGTTTCTTCGCGCGCTCGGCAGAGGCCGCATACCGCCGCTCCGTCATGCAGCTGATACACGGGGCCCCTTTTCAGCAGCTGGTTGCATTTATTGCAGACAAGCGAAGCAAGAATTTTTGCAGGGATGTCTGCCATAACTGTAAATGAAATATCGTTATATAACAACTTCTTTCTTGGTTTTCTTCATATTAAACGTTTTCAAATAATGAAAAAACCCAATAGTGCGCGAACAGACACGTGATTCGAGCGACCTTGAAGTGCTTGGAATCAGCTTATTTGTGTGCGTTTATCACTTTGACAAGAACAATGTCACTTTGTCAAGACCAATGGTTTGACTTATTTAAATGTTGAACAGTTGAGAAGTTATTATTTTTAATTTTGTGTTTTACTGCCTGAAAATTATATAATAACATTTTAGCAGTTCAAAATTAAAATAAGTCAAAACATTGGTCTTGTCAAAGTGACATTGTTCTTGTCAAAATGACATGCGCACAGAAATCAGCTGATTCCATGCACGTCAAAGATGCTCGAGTCCTATAGGGTGCGAGCAGTCACGTGACTCGAGCGACTTTGACGTGCTCGGAACCAGCTGATTTGTGTGCGCGTGACATTTTGACAAGACCATTGTATTAAGTTATTTTGATTTTGAACAGCTGTAATGTTATTATTGTACAATTTTCAGGCATTAAAACACATGAAATTAAAAATAATAACTTCTTAACAGTTCAAAATTAAAATAAGTCTAAATATTTGTCTTGTCAAAGTGACATTGTTCTTGTCAAAGTGACACGCGCACACAAATCAGCTGATTCTAAGCACTTCAAGGTCGCTCGAGTCACGTGTCTGCTCGCGCTCTAAGGCTGTTGCAAGAATTTTTGTGTTGACGTTTAAATGAATTTATTATTCTATGATTTGTGTCAAGTCCATGTTTTTGTGTTTCGCAAAAATATGGGTAAATACCATATAATCTTTAAGAAAGGCATTATTTAAAAAGAAACATAATTTTCAAATAAATTACTCTTATTTTTTCAGTTAAAATATATCCATAAATATTTCATGTTGTACGCCTATGCATACAAAATGCAGTGAAATTACCTGCAAGTAATATTATATCAGACGGCTTATAAATGACCTTGAATAGTCATCTTTTGTGAACCAAACTATATCGTTAAAGGAGTTTAGTGTTCTATACTCCGTTTGCTGAAACGAGAGAATATCTAACTAATGGACCCGTTTAGTTATGACGTAGGTCAGGTTTCCAAACAAGAAAATTGCTGCCGCCTTGGTAACGGTTGCTATGTTATTTAAAATTGACCGCGAAACTAGTAGTAAGAGATATCAGTTTCTTCAAGTTTTAGGTTCTTTAAAGGGCACAGCTGAAAAAAATATAATTGTTATTAGTACTTGTGACGTCTTGTAATTTGTACAGTGTATTTTTATTTTAAATTTGTTTGACCATAGGGCACGGAAGATCACGTGACCTATCATATGTTTTGTCTCTTTCTCACTTCAGACTCGATCTTCAGCTCTGTCCCATGCTAATTTCAGGCTGTACTTTCGACGCAGTGCGCATGCGTCAGTTTGAATAGCTGTCATATTTTTCTAGCGGTAAATTTTAAGAATAAGTTTGCGCGTTGCCATGTTGTTATTTGGCGGTTCTTGTGCATATAACGATTGATTGTGTTATTGTTATTTATTGTAGTTTTATTGTTTCTTTTTGTTATCTTGTTATTTCTTTTATTGTTATTTTCTGTTGTTTGTGAGTGTTGTCATTCTTTTTCAAGCGATGCCACTGCGTTGTTGGGTGCAATTTTGTCGTCGGACTATAATATAAAACTGTTTGCTATCCCATTAAGCACCGATTATCGGGGTAATATTTAAAACCTAATCATATTTGAACAAAGTAACAAGTGACAATTTGTATAGGTAGGGTAGGTGTGGTAAGTAGGTTATATGTCAAAAAACAAGAGAGACGTCGTCTATGGCTCGTGGCCGTTTAAATTTATGAGAGTGTCGAACACTCAGATTTGATAGTAGGTCGTTGATGAAGCCCTAAATTTATAAATTGTCAATTACTGTTGGTAATATTTGGTTTATAAGCAAGAATGAAGACGAAGAGCATCCTGATCGTAATACTTATGAATATACATATGATCACATTGTTATCTTCCATTATATTATATTATTGAAGAATTCAATAAAAATCTATTTGATTCTTATTGTCTTCATTTTATTCTCATTTGATATCTTGCTAGAAATGTGACAGCTATTCAAACTGACGCATGCGCACTGCGTCGAAAGTACAGTCTGAAGTTAGCATGGGACAGAGCTGAAGATCGAGTCTGAAGTGGGAAAAGGACAAAACATGATAGGTCACGTGATCTTCCGTGCCCTATAGTGATCTATTTCGCAGCTAACTTCAATCTTAGCGAACGTGGAAATTTCCAAAAGACCCAAATCTCAAGTGTACGTGGATGAACTTAGTCTGGTTATTATTTATTTATAACAGAACAAAACTTTATAACGTGTTTCGGAGCCTTTTGGCCATTTTAATACTACACAAACTTATAGGTTATGAGCGCCAAACGTCAAATTCTGGTTTAACATAGCAACCGCCTTAGCAACGAAGATGCCATTCTTGAACTGAAACAAGTCGGCTCCAAAATTATCCTTTTTTGACCAATAGAATGACTTGTCTCTATTCAAGAATTAGTTCCACATTCTCTCGTTTCAGCGTACAGACTATACTCGAATTGCAAATCTTTTGGTTTGTACATGTAACGAGGAAAACGCGAGAATATAAAGATTCGCGTTTCACTAGCAAAACATTCCATATTCCGGAATGAGTTGACCTTGCACTCAACCTTGTAACCTAATTCGCAATCAACAAACAATATATACTTTTTTTCTATTAATATTTCACGTTTTGTAAATATAACATGATTAACGAGTACTACACTAAACTTAATATTGTTTGAAAGTTTCATTTGTGTTGCACATTTTGTTTGTAAATATATTTCATATTTTTGCTTTTCAAATGCAGTCGCAGTTTATTTACATAATATACATATTACATTATTACAAATTTGTGTCTTACCTATATTACATTTAGAGTTTTAATCCACAGAAAACAATCAAAAACATTTAGCAACAATAAAGTGATTCAAAGTCGAACACAAACACAACTACACTTCGCGAAATCGCGAGAGTTGATGAGGAAATCTCGAGAAAAATAAATTAACCGTCTGCTGTCCCCTCTTCACCCACGATTGTGGTTATGGTTCAAGTGGTCAGAGGTTATGGTCACTGAAAAGTGGTTGTGATTCGGAACAACTTGGTTAATTTGTGTCGGTAAAGCAGGGAACCACCGCGTCATTAGAAATAAGTGACAACATAACTTTTGTTTACCGTTTTAACTAAAACCATACTAACAACTTAGGAAGTACTTCAGGGTTATTAACAAAATCAATATTACCAATGTACTGAATAAGCCGAAAATGTACTGACAGCCATATTAATCAATTTGACGGCATTATTTAAGTGTTCAATACGATTTTTGTCTTGCCTTCTTTGTAGTATAAACAATTTAAAATAATGAAGTCAAATTTATTGAATATGGTTGTCAATACATTTTCGAGTTAATCAGTATATTGGCAACACTGATTTTGTTCATAACCCTGAAGTTGGCATGGTTTTAGTTAAAACAAGTGTTAGAACCTCCTTGGTTAGAACCACGCTCGTGATACCAGCCATATGTTTATACAATATTATTTATTATACGTGATTTTTATTAAAAACACTAGAAACTTTTGAGGCGTTTTTTGGCGATGAACCAGTTTCGTAATGTTTTCAAAACTATTTCGTACATGACGTCATAAATGTGAGGATCGCTAAATGTGTTTTGAACTAGCGACGTATAAATTTAAATCTGTCAAATGTAAATTAGACGTTTGAGGGAGTTTGAATTTGTGGTGTACATAAAAACTATCCAAAACAGTGATTTAAAACCGATTCCTTGGCTGCACTCTATTGTTATTTTCTAACAGATAAAATATATGTATTTTAATATTTATTTATACTCGTACAAACGTTTTATTTTCATAGATAATGATGGATAACCCAGAATCATTATTTTTTTAGTTAATATCACAAATTCAAACACTATAGTGTTTTGAATCTGTGCTAATATGTAATGATTTAGAAACGTTTACCGGTGTTCCGTGTTCTTGACGTTTACCACTTCTATTTCTAAATAATTCGATATTCGAAACTGTTTCAAACCAGCCCAGCGGATCGGTTTGAAAACATACGAAACTGTTTCAACCAATTTCGTCTCTGACGTCACCGTTGCGTCGCCAATATATAAATGTTTTGAAACGCTATGAAATAGTTTCAAACCAATGTATCGCCAAAAAACGCGTTTGAGAACTTGATTCTTCATTGCAATCGTTCTAGAGGCCGTTATTGGCGACTAAAATGTCCTATAGAGGCGCTGCGTTCATTTAATATGGCCGACTTAGTTGGTAATTTTCTGAGGGGTGATTGGCTGCCATTACCAATGGACTTTTTCAATTTAAAGAGATAGAAGATATGCGCAATGGGGATCTGCGCATAGTAAGAACAACTGAGATCTATGGCGTTTGTTTCTAAAAAAATTAGATGTAAAATGTGAGAATATCTCAGATAACTTTAAAAAATCTTACCGAAATAAGTTACAAAAGCTTTTATTGAAGTTAAAATGTCTAACGATGCAAATTTTCACTGAGAATACACAAACTATTATTCACGAAAGATGAGTATTCAAGGTCATTTGTGAGCCGTCTGATATATTACTTGCAGATAACTTCATTGCATTTCATATGCATAGGCGTGCAACATGAATTATTTATAGGCACATTTTAGCTGAACAAATAAGAGTAATTCATTTGAAAATTATGTCTTTCTAAATAATGCCTTTCTGAAAGATTTATGTTCTTCACTTATGTTTTTGCAAAATACAAAAACATAGACTTAAGTTATAAACCAAGGAATAATAATTTGATTTAAACGTCAACGCCACTGGGTAAATATTAGCACAGAGGGCAGTGTAGTAGATAATTAGGTATCTGTAATTCTACGACATATGCCATTATTATGTATAGTGTGTTAGAAAGTAATGCCACTATTTACGTATATCTGTCACACCACATAAATTAAATAGACATAGGTCAAATAATCTTTCTCTTTCTAATACAAAATGTTGCTAAGCTACTGCTATAAAGTGATGTGTATTCTTTCTTTGAACCAATGACCTTGAATAGTCATCTTTCGTGAATAATAGTATATTTTAATGACTGCAATATTTTTGACGTTTCGTTTGACAGGCCTACTGGCAGTTGTTCGCGCCATTTTCTTATTATTTGCAGCGGTAGAAAGAGATAGCCGTTAAATTGAAAAGGTCCATTCGGAGTGTTCGCAAGTTTGCCGCTTGGTGGCTACGGGTTAATTTCAGTCGCGAATAGAGCCATTAACACTAAAGTTTTTATTTCTAAATCATTTTAACATTACGAGAAAAAAAAACTAAATGATTTTAAAATAAATCGATTTTATTTTTGTTTATAATTATTTTTTAAACTATAAAGCGAAATCAATGTCCTCATCTTCAACCAGTGTGAGGGTGGAGGTGTCCCGATAGTCGGGAGGAGTGTAAGTAAGGAGCCTAGGCCCACACTGCATGATTAGAATAGCACCCAGGGGCGACGTGATGACAATGGACATGACGCTGACGATAAGAAGAGCGCTTGCGTACCCAATATATTCCTCAGACGGGTCGGGCTGGTTGCGGGCCACGTCCAAAGCTACGGGGCCCAACACTGCCTATACATACAAACAGGGATGGAAAGTTGCCGATTTTTTTTTTTACTAAATATTTGTAATTAAAATACCTGATACTGAGGTATTTACAAAAACATAATGTTCGAGTCTTTGTTCATAATTTAACTTCAAATAATTTCTATCATATATCATTCAATATTTCTCAAAAATATTAAACTTTTCATTCGTAATTTTATTAATAAAGTAAAGTAAATTTTAAATGGCACAAAATTAACCGATATCTGCATACAAAGCGGATTGGCACACCCAGCAATGGGTAATATGCCGTGATGATATATTTATTTTATTTATTTAAGTAAAATACGAAGTCTGTTAGAAAAGTATCCGACCCTATTTTTTTGCGAAAACCTGATGGATTTGAATCAAGCGCGCTTGCATGAGCCGACGCATGCGTGAATCTTTTCCCGCCTGTCGATAGCGTCTGTTGCTGGCAAGCAGCATTTGAGGGAGATAGTGTGAAGTCCTCTCGTCGGTTTTTCATTGCAAGGAAAATGACGGAACGTCTGGAGCAGCGCTATTGCATCAAATTTTGCCTAAAACTGGGCGACAACCAGGAAACCAAATCCCAGTCGTCACAGTGAAAGCAATCTACGTCACCAAGACAAAAGAAGGCCCACCAAGGGCCAAACTATCACGAAAGAGTACTACAGGGATGTCCTCTGTCGCCAGCGTGATGCTGTGATTAAGACAATGCTCCAGCACATTCCTCGCACTTGATTCAGACTTTTTCGGTGAAGAACAAGACTCCTGTGGTTCAACAGACTCCTTACTCTCCTGATATGCCCCCTGCGACTTCTTGCTGTTCCCCAAACTCAAGATACCATTGAAAGGAAAGCGATTTCAGACAAGAGAAGACATTATGGCTGAAATGACAGCCGAGCTAAACTCCATTCCGAAAGAGGTTTTGTCGGAATGCTTCCAACAATAGCGGCACCGCTGGGAGAAGTATGCCAGTTTTTTTTTCCCGGCCAAAGGTCGGATACTTTTCTAATAGACCTCGTATATGTCGTCAATAATAATTTCAAACAGTCAAAAATTCATATCTCGCTCACTAACCCGAATTTTAACATCGCGTTTTTACCAATATTCCTATATTATTATATATATATACAGGGTGTAAATGAAATAAGTGCATTAAATTTAACCAGTAATGTAACTCGACGAGAGCAGCAATATTTTTTAATAACTTTTTATTTTGTGTTAAAATTCTTTAAAGATTTACTGCACATTTCGTTACCCGCCCATGAAGCACAAATGGCTGCTGCCGTATTCAAGTGGGATACAAATAGCTCAAAAATCATCGGTTATCGGTTACACTTACAGTCACAGTAATTAATAAACGAATCAACGGAAATAGTCTGTTATGTGCTGAAAACATAGAACTTTTTGCACATGTTATGGATATAACTGTTGCTTTTTTAAAATTGTCATATGTGACACTCCGTATTGTGATGTGATAAAGATGTACAAGATTAACAAATGTGCGAATATTAGGAACAGTATGATTTGGAAACTCTCCGTCTAAATGCGTTGGCAACTCTATAACACTGTCTTTATGTCAACCACAAATTAAAATGTAGTAAAGATATGAATAAATAAATAAACCATAGGTAAGTAATTACAATGTCTGTGTACTCGCTATTTGTAAACGTAAGCATTTTGACAGAATTTTACCTTATAAACAAGTTTATTACTAATGTCAAAATTTAATTGCAACAACTGACAGGACTGTCAATTGCTAGAACAATTTTTTGGAGCTATTGCTACTGCATTCTATTATTAGAAAAATACTTGGAACGACTCGTCAATTTACGGGGTTGTAAAAATGCTAAAAAATATGCGATTTCGAGAAAAAGTTATTAAGAAATATTGTTGCTCTCGACGAGTTATATTACTGGTTAAATTTAATGTACTTATTTCATTTACAGCCTGTATAACGGTAGAATACCCCTTCTGCATGCCCTATAGGGCGCGAGCAGACACGTGACTCGGGCGTCCTTGACGTACTTGGAATCACCTGATTTGTGTGCGCATGTCGTTTTGACAAGAACAGTGTCACTTTGACAAGACCAATGTTTTGACTTATTTTGATTTTGAACTGCTAAAATATTAGTAATGTACAATTTTCAGGCAGTAAAACATATGAAATTAAAAATAACTTCTCAACAGTTCAAAATTAAAATAAGTCAAAACATTGGTCTTGATCAAAGTGACATTATTCTTGTCAAAATGATAAGCCCACAGAAATCAGCTGATTCCTAGCACGTCGCTCGAGTCACGTGTCTGCTCGCGCCCTATAAATAAGTATTCATTATCCGTCTGAATAAATCAGTCTTTGTCATACCTGTACTGTAGCCTTTGGAATATTACACAAGGCCACAAAAATAATCTCCTTGGCATTAAGCTGCGACTTTAACATAATTAATGAACATGTAAGCATCCTTGCAAACAGAGCAATCATCATAGACAAACTTCCCCACAGTACCACCCATCCACTAAGCACTGCAAAATCCACTTCAATGCCAATAAGCGTGTACATGATCGGCTCGAAGAACTTCCACAAAATGCCGAAGTTATACCGCACAGGGTTGTACAATTTACCCCAACCTAATCGGCGCCAACCTAGTGTGGCGATAAAGGCCAAGAGAATGACACCGAGGGAGCCTGCGCCCGGGTATTTGATCGCATGGGCCCCCATATCAGCTAGGATGCAGCCGCAGGCTACAACTAGAGTGCGCAGGGTCACTACGTGCTCCTGAAATAAAGACAATGGGGGAGTTTAGACATGTTCTTTGGCGTCATTATTTTGTCAGGATTTTTTAAAAAAATTCTTAAAACATTACTGTGCGTTAGGTATATAATAATATATAAATACCTGTTTCCGCGCTCCAATTTTATGTTTCCTTATTATATTTTAGCTAAAATAAGCCATTACAACAAAATAAAATCTGATGTGGCCAGCGCATAACCTCTCGCCAGGGTTGTACGCATAAAACAAAAAATATTTTTTCTACAAACACTATTAAAAATTGAATTTGTGTATTAAGAGTGCAAAATGAGACATTGTCGATTGAGAGGTTCTCTCTACATCGACAATGTCCATTTGTGCTCGAAACACACACAAGATTTTTTTTACAGTCGCCACAATGGTGGCCTCCACCATAACAAAAAGATTTTTTATATAATTTATTTGATTCAAGTACATTAAACTAGTGCAGTGAAAAAGTGGATGTCCATAGGGAGAGTTCACGCCAAACTTTTGCACGTGGCAGCACAACTGTTCACACATTTTATTTTATATTTAATTTTAATTTAACATTATTTTCCATTCTTCTTGAGCTATTTCTTCAATCTAATTTAAGCATTTTATACTTTCGTTTTTGTAAAAAAATGTCATATTTTATTTTCACAGCAGTGCAGCATTTTGTTTAGTTATGTAATATACCGACAGAGCTGTTATATGTCAGATTGACTTGTGAATGTGGTAAATGTGTAACTACAGTTCCTGACTAAACGTTTCTATTAAGAATGTAGACAAGTGACATTTCTCAACATTGTATAGTTAGAAATTTGAACAGCGAGGGTTTTTTCTACTTTGTCGCGTATGAGCGGCAAAGTGACATTTTGCGTAGACAAAAGAGAGCGCAAATGGCTACTTTGTATACAAACTGTAGAAAAACGATATTAAATTTATCGTTAATTAAATCGATGACGTATACGGAATCTTTGGTTCGCTGTAGTTATTGAAACATCAAATCGAAAAAACTAATTTTTTAAATTTTAAATATGTAAACGTAAAACCTATAAAATACGATAAACACAGAAATTAAATTGTCAAGCGTCATATGTAAACAAACAAATGGCCGTGTTTTGCTTCTGTCTTTTTCTATGAAGTACGTTTTGGGCACGTATGTCGACACCTAATTCAAACATAGTTGATGTTATGTACGCCGTAATGGCGGGAAGAAAATATTGCAAAAGTTTATCATTTTTTTTCTATAGTATTTTTAAAATTTTTACAAAATATAAAAGTAAAAAGGCATTCACATATAAAAAAATCAAAAATTCGAAAACTCCCCCATTAAGTTATAATTACTGAGTTTACATGCAGTTTTGAAACCGTTTTTAAAACGTTTTTAGTTTTGAAAACGCCATGTATACAGTGTCAAAACTGTTTTGAATTATCTCAAACCAAAACTAAAATTCATGGGTTGGACTTGAAAACTAGTTGCAAAACTACTCATGTAAACACTTAAAATTCAGTTTCGATACTGCGCATGCGTACAGAGCATAACGTTTCTGTCGCTTTGTGTTACTTACCTTCAAATATATACTGACAGTTATGTAGTTATAGTGCGTAATGGTACGAAGTATAAAAAATAATTGGAATAATAGCAAAACGAAGTATTTGGAGTGAAGAAGATCTGTCACTTACATCAGCTAAATGCGCATGCGCCGAAACTGATTTCAAATCAATTTTTAAACCTGTTTTGAAAACTGCATGTAAACAGTTTTGCATAATTTTGACTGAAAACTGAAACCATTTTCAAAACTGCATGTAAACGTAGTAATTAACGTCTAAAACACAAAATTACGTATCGAAATGAAAGCTCTTTCGATACACAATTGGGTTTCGTAATGACTTCATTATGAACGCAAAATATAAATGTTAATAACATATTAAAGAATAATAAGTGAATATTTAAACTTACATCCATTTCGTGGGGCAAAAACTGTGCCACCAATCCATATATAAACCCATAGGTGATCCCCATTATGATAGCTAGAGGACCACCCATCATCTTGGAAATGATACTGTCACCCGGGGCGAAGATTGCCCCCATGAGAACAGTGAAAAACGTGATGCAGACGATGTCATCGAGAGTGGTAGCTGCTATGACGAGTGTGTGGATGCCCTTTTCAACACCGAAACCACGCTCTTGAAGCTCGAAGAGACAAGGGATGATTACTGCAGGGGAGACTGCACCCATCAACCCCCTGAAAATTATAAGATAATATAGTATACAAGCTCAAATCTACACAAATAGTCAGAAATTTCTACAAAATTCTTTCGGCTATGGGAACTTATAATTTTGACGTCATCCGCGGCGGACCTCCCTCCACGCAATTTAGAAAAGGACAACAAATTTTTAGAAAGAGGGAGGTGATATAATATGGTTTGTTCACTAATCACCGCGGGCACACTTGCAAACCGTACATACATCAGGCGTATTTCAGGTTTTGTAGTTCCCGCTCGATTTTGACGTCACGCTTTCGGAGTCTATTTAGTCGCGTTCTTTTTACCACTTTTTACATGACATCTTAGTTCATCTCAGCTCACCTCAGTTGCCTCGCTAATTTTGACCGTTCTTTTTTTCCTAACGGAGATGAGATAAAGTGAGACCGAAGTGAGAAGAGTTCCACCCCCCTTCCCGATTCTTAGTCACCTCTGGGGGTTGTGCTTCTTGAGTTTTTAATCTTAGATGAATGGTGGGGATAAATGTTTTGCTGTCACCGGCTGTCACATACAATTAGTTTGGTTATTATGATTGTTTGTTTATTCCTTTAAGGGCCGGTATTTTCACTTGCGAATAAAGGTTTAGATAAATTTAACCTTCGGATAAATATTTTTGTCGTCTTTTCACTTGCAAATAATTTTTTTCGAAAGAATAACGTCTTTTATTCGCGGAATAAATTATTCGGTACTTGGGTAGCGAATAACCGTTTATTCGTAAGTTCATTACATTTCCACATAGTGCAGATTTATTAACAAAATGGATATATTAAATATTATGATGATATTTTCAACTATGAATTAATAAATAACGTGAGAAATCGATCACATACCATCAGACAGCGACATAACCACCATAACCACATACATGAAATAATTTTTGACAGATTCCGATAATGAAAACAATTTAGTATCACATATTGGGGATCGCATTTGATCTCAAACAGTGAATAGGTAAATCATTATAAAGATCCTGTCATTTGACGCTGGCAAAATATGTTCGAATTTTGGATACTTTTGTTGAATTTGAATACATTGACAAACATTTACTTTGAACTGAAAGAAATATACAAAAAGTACAAGGACAATTTTACAATATACATATCTCATTTACCACATATGATGAGTGCTGCATTAGATGGTACACTTGTTAAATTGTCTCCCGGGGCTAGAGATGCAGAATATAGATGACATTGACATTAAAGATATCTGACGAAATTTTGACAACTACGGATTCAAAAGTAGTTGACACATTTCATCCTTGTCTGCTTAACGTGGCTACGCCAAACTCCATCCTTCTCTACTGACACAAATTCACTCTGCAAGGCTACCAATTCACAAACCTTATAGTTATTCGACAAATAGCTATTTGTTTGTGTAAAATGTGTGAAAAGACGCAATGGAATTATTCGTTGGATAAATATATAGAATAAATTTATTTAACGAATACTTATTCAAAACTTTATTCGGAAGTGAAAATACCCAGCCTAATAAATATTATTATTATTTGAAGAATAAATAAATATGCAGACAATTCCGTGGAAAATAATATACTAAAGAGACGTAAACTTCATAGAATTGAAAATCATGTGGAAGTTATAGTACTGTATAATTTAAACATTTTAGAATGTGTCGCAATATATGTTATGTAATCGACAGAATAATAGAAGCCTAAATAATGCCCACTCATAGTGGGCGATCCAAAATAATACCTGAAAATATCGTGGTTAACCGTTGAAAAGTATCACAGACATCCAGTTGTTCAAGTTACCAACAAAATTTATCTTTTGTCGTTCTTTATACTTCATAAAAATGTAATTTGAACTCAGCTCAGTTCATGTCAAATTCATCTCATTTTGAGATGAGATGAGGCAAATGATAAAAAGAGCGCGACTTTATAGTATGTTCCGTAACGCAACCGGTTCGATCAGGTTTACGGTTTTGTGTTCCGTAAGTCCTGAAATTATTTACTGGTTTCTATTTGGAACGCGGTTCCTAAAAAAAGTTGGTAAAAAGTCGGACCACGGGAACTATGAAATAATCCTGGTTTCTCTGGTATTACACCCCCCCCCCCCCCACTACCGCTACTTTCAAACATCATCAGAAAAATGTCAATAAATTTGACAGCTGTTACAGCAAATGCTATCGGTAAAGAAGGAAAGTTCTTTTTGCAAAATCACAACTCACTTCAGCTCAACCCAGTTATGTACTGAGCTGAGATACAATGGACCTTTTCAATTTAACGGCTATCTCTTTCTATCGCTGTCTTGGGCTGTCAAAAGAAACGTCAAAAATATTGCAGTCATTAAAATACCTGTATTCTCAGTGAAAATTTGCATCGTTAGACATTTTAACTTCAATAAAAGCTTTTGTAACTTATTTCGATAAGATTTTTTTAAAGTTATCTGAGATATTCTCACATTTTACGTCTAATTTTTTTAGAAACAAACGCCATAGATATCAGTTGTTCTTACTTTGCGCAGATCCTCAGTGCGCATATCTTCTATCTCTTTAAATTGAAAAGGTCCATTGGGTCAAAAAGAATACAACTATTACAAAAATAAATAACAATAAAAAAAATTAATATAATTCTTTCGGGTATTAAAAAAACATTTTTTTATATCCTAAATAAATAATTTAGAATCATCTAAGATTTATTATTGAATTACTTGTCCATTTTCTTGCTTTTTACATTAATAAAAACAGAAACCAACTACCAACTAACTAGATCTAGGGATTTTTTAGATTCCAATACATTAATGATGGAACCGCGAATTTTAAAATTATTACCAACGCAGTTCCATCTACTTGCAGAGCTGCTATCTACTATTAAAACTGTCACTTCCTTCAAACTCAGTTACTAAATTAATTTCCATTGTACTAAATCTGTTTTTAATTATCTCTTATACTAAAGTGTAGTGATCCTTGAATTTGAAATATCACTAAAAACTCAAGTTCACAAATAATGATGTACCGGGGGCACAATTTGTGTTTGAAAAATTAAGGATCATTCGTCTTAAAGTTGAAAATATGGTTAGAATGCCAGGATTTGAAAAAAACTGGAATTAAACACGTGCTGGATAACGTGATAAATATCGAATTGTAGCTAAATATTGCTCACTACATAACTATTTAATAAAAAATTGAATTGTAGAAGTCCCCATTGGCAAAATGAAAAACATCTTCGTGAAAATTCAGTGCGTACAGTAAAACCTATACAGGGTGTTAATTAAAAAGCGGGCCATAGGCGTTTAACATGGGAAATCAGTTTTTCCTTGCGCAAAAGTTCCCAATTAATTTTAGACAAAAGTGTTTCAAATAAAAGTTGTAGATAATGTCATATTGCTTATTTCCTATCGCCTATAGGTGAGAGCACGAGATGCGTTGACATGGCTAAGTAACTGGGAAACAAAATGGCGCTAACGCGACCCGTTACCATTTGACAAAAAATGTTTTGCTACAAGATGCACAACAGGGTATGGAACAAATAAAGAGAAATATAGTCTTTTTAAGGTGCCAAAATGTGCAATTTAGCAGCAGCCAGTTACACTATAATCACAGAAACAAGTGCTAAGATAAATTTCTGATTGAAAGGTGTCAATTTCAAGTGCATTTGACATATGTTGTTTTATAATTTTACTGAAAATATAGAAACGTTTCTGTATGGAATTTGTACAAAATACATACATAGAATAGGGGATTCCGATTAAGTGAATTTTAAGCGCCCCGTCGCGGGTATTTTTATGAACTATGTGGACATACAAGTAACTGTCATCGTGCTGTCAAGTTGATAGCTTTGTGAAATTTGTTTTACATTAAAAATATGGGTATTAGGTGCGTGTATGGCCTCTGTAGGAGTAATTACAGAAATAAATATAAAAAAATATATGAGAGGAGTTAATTTTATGCCATTTTCTAAGCCGATCTCATCTCTCATGATTTATGCGTAACTACATTTAACTAAATGGTTTCGTGGAAGTAGTGGTATATGTGTCCGTAGTTAAATAGGTTTAATATGTTATGAGATGGAAAATAGCCCCACTTTATATTTACATCATCTACCACACACGTATTACATGAAATTACCGCAGATACCCATTGGTGGTAATCAATGCAGGGTACACTGCGTCCCGCATTCATATAATTTTGATTTCTGAAAGCGTTGAAACATTTTGAGTTAGTATAAATCAGTAACTAACCGAAACTAAAACCTTAAAATAAGATAGCTCTTTTTCCGTCTTTTTTCAGACCACGACACTAACCATCTTTTTTAGGTCATTCACAGAATGATTTTCAATATTTTTCTTTTTTAATTTCGCCCCTGGCGCTAACTCTGCACTAAAAAAAATCATTTTTATCACAAACCGAACAAATGTCAATAGAAAATGTCTATTTGTCCACATAGTTCAAGATTTCACCGCAAAAGGCGCACTTTGTGACGTCACGATCGGAATCCCCTATTGACAAAAGATAATGATTGAAAATATAGAATATTATGCGTTATATATGAATAATTTAATATTTTAAATATTTTGTGTAAAAACCGGGTCGCAACAAAACCTGACATCTAGCGGCACTCTGTATGAACTAGCCCAGTTAGCCATTCTTCGTAATGCATTGGAATACGTCGTGCACTCACCTATAGATACTACACCGTGATGTATACCTTAAGACAATTAAGACAAATGGGACAATACTCACAGGAAAATATGCATGGCTTAGGGATACAATGCCTAATAGAATTAAATTAGGTATTACTAATAAAGGCGATGTAATGGCGGAATACTCATATTCAGTTTTTGTTAGTTTAAAATCTGTATTTGAAACTAGTCGAAAGAAATTTGCAGAAATGTCTCACCATTTGCATAGGTTTTGTAATTTGTTGAAAATGTAAACAATTGTTACCCTAGAAGGATGGACCAAACCCATGGTAGGCCCATGATAAAGTGGCTAACAAATCCCATCGTGAATACTTCAACCACCGGCGGGACGATAGCTAACAGGAAAACCATGCCACCAGAGTGACGTAGAGTTTTTGGGTCTAGGCCCATGCCTGCTGGCACTAAAATGTTGATAAGTGCTACCTCCCTGTAACAATCAAATGTATCATTCAAATTGATGGGATGGGTCATCTACCATATAATCCCGACTTGACATTCAATGGAGTTTCAATATATGGCTCATAAAATATAAAAATTAACCACTATTCGCAAATTAACGATAGAGGCGCTGATTTTCGAAACAAGATGGCCGCCATACGATGGGTTTGACCAACGACCAAATATAACTAGACAAAGCTTCATTTGGTTTGTTTTGATTTCGGCTGGCCAGACAGAGAAACTAGAGATAGAGATATGTCTTGTCTAGTCCGAGTATTTCTCACTAGAGGTCAACACTGATGCCACGTAGAGTATCAGTGTCTAGTTTGAACTTTGCTCACTAGAAGCGCAAGTGTTCTTAGTTAAAATTTCGTGGTTAACATTTAAGGTTAATATTAAATAATTTATAAGGTTCAATATTAAAGAAAAACCAACGAGTCACTCACAAAACCACTACAACTAAAAAACAAAGACAAAATACACATTTTTCTACGTGGCCTCTAGTGAGCAATGTTCAAACTAAATACTAGACCATACACTGTAGGGTATCTTTATAACCAGGGTATGGTCATGGCGTGGCTCACGTTTCGTCCGCCATTACCGGACCATCTGTTATATGTGTTGTTCTTGCGCAAATTATTATGTATTTTTATTTATTATTTATTTATAAGAAGAAGGCCGCACAACAGGACAATTCCCAATAACTGTGCAGCACTAATAACATACAACAATTTCTACATCATTGTCAAAATGATTACATATAAACATGTTAATATACATAGGTACATAAATTTAAATAAAGTTAAATGAAATTAAATTGAAAGAGTGAAAACGTTAAGTACAGTGCTTAAAAACAAAAGACTTAAATGTTCTTAATGTACAATTAAATATGTCAGGAAAATTATACATTAGTGACAAGTTATTAAATGTAGATATCATTCGAAGAAGTGGGGCATTGACGGCGGAGTTAGTTCTACAACTTGAAACAGTAAATAAATTTCGTAATCTGGTAGAATATGACGGTATTCTGAATGATATTTTATTTAGTAATGCTGGACTGTCAATGATATTGTTCAGCAATTTAAATAAAAATGTTAGATCCATCATTGTTCGACGTTTTTGTAGAGATGTTAATACAATAGAGCTATCTGGAAATTTTTTACTTAAAATGTACAAAAATTTTCTTTGAATTCCTTCAATTCTATTTGTGTATATCTGATAAAAAGGTGACCAACAAATAGCGGCAAATTCAAGATGTGAACGAACAAGAGAATAGTATAAAGATATGAAGGTACCACAACTTTTGAATTTATCCCCAATTCTTAAAATAAATCCAAGCATTTTATATGATTTTTTGACAACATGATCAATGTGTGAATCAAAGATTAATTTGCTATCTAAGATAACTCCTAAATCCTTCACATTGTTTACTCGGTTTACAATGTTTCCGTCAAAACAGTAATTATAAACATATATATTTCTGTTCCTAGAGAATGTTATACATGAACATTTATCAAAGTTAAGAGTTAAATCATTAGCATGAAGATAGCAGTCAAGCCTGGTAAGGTCCTCTTGAAGGGCCAAACAGTCAGTTAATGAATTAATACGCATATAAACTTTCAAATCATCGGCGTACATATTAAAGTTAGCATGTAGAAAACATTTTTTAATATCATTTATAAAAATAATAAATAAAAGAGGTCCAAGATGGGATCCCTGCGGGACACCAGAAGTGACAGGGAAATATTCAGATTGATATCCATTTAGAGTAACACATTGTTGTCTATTATTGAGGTATGATCTAAACCAAGAAAGCAAATTACCATGTATACCTAGTGTCTCTAACTTTGATAATAAGATTACGTGATTAATCTTATCGAAAGCCTTACTGAAGTCCGTATAAATCGCATCAATTTGTACCATGTCGTCCATGGATGAAAGAATGTAATCTGTAAATATTCGTGACTATTTGTTTTATTTTAATAAAAAACACATTTAATTATAATTTTAATATGTATTTAAAGTGTAAGTATTATTTTTATTTTATTTACTTGTGTAGTTTGTTAAGATACCTACCATGATTACTGACATATTGAAAACAACTAAAAATTACCAATATTAAGCACAATCATTTAAATTTTTAATAGGTAAGTTTAAAATATACAATTATTATGTAAATAAGAACTACAGATATTAAATTAGATGTGGTAATAACAACCCATATCATATATTCTACATAACCTCTAAATGTATGTTTTAATAATAATTGTGTATCTCTTAAATTAATTAAGTTTTATTACCTTTATAAATTCACAGTGTGATAATTTAATATTCTTTTATAATATAATATCATATCACATTTATTACAAATAAATAGAGAAATGAATTACCGACAATGGCGGTCCATACCCTGGTTATAAAGGTACCCTAATACACTGTACGGTACCTTTATATGCAGAGTATGGCCATGGGCCAAGATCGCCGCCATTATCGGTAATTCATTTCTCTATTTATTTGTAATAAATGTGATATTATATTAAAAATACTATTAAATAATCACACTGTGAATTTATAAAGGTAATAAAAATTAATTTATTTAAGAGATACACAATTATTATTGACATACATTTAGAGGTTATGTAGAATATATGATATGTGTTGTTATTATCACATCTAATTTAATATCACTAGTTCTTATTTACATAATAATTATATATTCTAAACTTACCTTTTAAAAATTTAAATGGTTGTGCTTAATATTGATAATTTTTAGTTGTTTTCAATATGTCAGTAATCGTGGTGAGATCTTAACAAACTACACAAGTAAATAAAATAAAAATATTACTTACGCCTTAAACACATATTAAAATGATATGTAAATGCGTTTTTCATCAAAATAAAACAAATAGCCACGAAAATACATAATTTGCGCAAGAACAACACATATAACAGACGGGCCGGTAATGGCGGACGAAACTTGAACCACGCCATGGCCATACGGCCATACCCTGGTTATAAAGGTACCCTAATACACTGACACTCTACGTGGCCTCCAGTGAGATACTTGAACTAGACAAGACATATCTCTAGTTTCTTTGTCTTGTCAGCCGAAATCAAAACATTCAGTGAAAAAGGATAGGGAATGCTTTGTTTAGTTATATTTGGTCGTTGATACAAACCAAGTTTAAAAACTTATTTTTCTATTTCGGTGTTCTTATGAGTCTATAAAAGCACTGTTTATCACTATAAACGTACTGTTTTTGGCGCCTTTCGTATTCTAGAGGTGGTAGTCATGACAAATGAATTACATATAACCTCAAAATGGTAAGTTATGTTGAAATATTACTTCTAATTATTGATTTTTATCTTTTCTCCAGGTGATAGGACGAGAAAGAAGAGGAATTTATAACTATATCTGTGTTAGTTCAGAAAGAAGAATCTCTGAAGTAAGAAACAATGCGCTCTGATTTACTTTGTCAAAACAATTTAAACGGCAAGTTTTATTTATTACAATTAATTTTATGGTAATATTGCAATTTTCAGCTGATTGTATTGTTATATCAGGCAGGTTTTGAAATGTATGGTGCACGTTACTTGAAATGTTCACTGTCAGCTCAATTTGTGGCTACTTGCAAGCAAATATGAAAATTTTACGTTCCATAATTTCCAGTTCCACGTCGAGGCGAACTGTCGAATATTAATTTTTTAAATATGATTTAGACAAATGCCATATACAAATACAACATATGTTTTGTATTGAAGAATGTAAGAACAGCTGTTGCTGTTATGTCTGCAACTGAGCAGTTGATGTGTTGACAAAATGGTGGAATGTAAAAGTGTAGATCAATAAATTGTTCATTAAAGTATTTCATTATTTAAAGAGTTTTATTTATAATAACCTACACAAAGCAGCGATCCCAATTTGTTATTTGATAAATTTACCTTTATTACGAGATATGTCAAATCAGGTGGTTCAATAATAAACCGGTGGAATACATTATAAGTATTGGTTTTCCTCTTCCAAAATTATATAATGCTTGATACAATGTTTTAATGTTAAAAAAGGAAGTTTCTAGGCCCCACCTGTATTTCTTGCGGTATTAACCGCTGACATATTGTCATAAAGCTTACCTTAGAATGGCTACAAATCTCGTATAATTAGGAGGCAGATGAAAAAAATCGATATTCTTTAATAAAATCCCAAAAGACAACATTCCCAGCATGGATGGTATGCGCAGAATGTTAACCAAAACACCTGCAATTTTTCCTCCGATGAAAAGTACTATCAGTCGGACCATTGAGCTGTCCATGCCCGCATGGTCGGGTAAAATTGCCCATCCAATGGCCCAGATTATTAAGACCAATAAGATGAGAGTTATAATTTGAAAGACATCTTCAAATCTCAAGCGGGGCTGCCGAATTGATCGTGAGAGCATGCTCTCATTTCTGTCTAGCCCCGGCATGATGCTAATCTATAAATCAAATTAATCAGTTAAGTAATTCAAAATTTGGAATAGAATCCAAATCAACTAAACAATCACTTGGCTAAAAATCTATCTAAAAAAACATTCAAATATTACTTACCTAATAAATTCACCTTTTAGTATAGACTCTTTATATACGGTTTATTATAAAAATATACAAATCTTACATCACCGTCATACATTTCAAAAAATAAAACAAAAAGGTACGTAAACGTCAAACTGACGTTTATGGCAAAATCAGTTGAGTGAATGTGATGAAAATAAACACCAGTGAACCCAAAATAGTTATTTATGATATAAGTGTTAAAAGTAACATTTTATTTTGAGAAGGAAGCTAGGAACACGAAATGAAGTGCTCCAAACCTTCCAACAAAACACTATTTTTTCCACAACCACTATTGTTTCATTTAAATTTGTATTTCTAATAATTAATTGACATTATGCCAAAAATGTCTATTTGTAAACACCAAAGTAACTATACTATTATTCACGAAAGATGATTATAGGGCGCGAGCAGACACGTGACTCGAGCGACCTTGACGTGCTTGAAATCAGCTGATTTGTGTGCGCATGTCATTTTGACAAGAACAATGTCACGTAGACAAGACCAATGTTTTGATTTATTTTGATTTTTAACTGCTAAAATATTATTTTTAATTTCACATGTTTTACTGCTTAAAAATTGTAAAATAATAACATCAAAGCAGTTCAAAATCAAAATAAGTCAAAACATTGGTACTGTCAACGTGACATTGTTCTTGTCAAAATGGCATGCGCACACAGATCAGCTGATTCCAAGCACATCAACGTCGCTCGAGTAGCGTGTATCTTCACGCCCTATTCAAGGTTATTTGTTCGAAGAAAGAATACACATCACTTTACAGCAATAGCTTAGCAATTTTGTATTAGAAAGAGAAAAATTGTTTGACCTATGTCTATTTAATTTATGTGGAATGACAGATATACGTATACTATTATTCACGAAAGATAACTATTCAAGGTCTTTTTTTCAAAGAAAGAATACACATCACTTAACAGCAGTAGCTTAACAACATTTTGTATTAGAAAGATTATTTGACCTATGTCTATTTAATTTATGTGGTGTGACAGATATACGTAAATAATGGCATTACTTTCTAACACACTATAAATAATAATGACATAATATGCCGTACATTTACAGATTACTAATTTTCTACTACAATGCCCTCTGTGCTTATATTTACCCAGTGGCGTTGACGTTTAAATCAAATTATTATTCCTTGGTTTATAGTTATGTCTTTGTTTTTGAATTTTGCAAAAACATAAGTGAAGAACATAAATCTTTCAGAAAGGCATTATTTAGAAAGAAACATAATTTTTAAATAAATAACTCTTATTTTTCAGTTAAAATGTGTCCATAAATATTTCATGTTGCACGCCTATGTTTACGAAATGCAATGAAGTTGTCTGCAAGCAATATTATATCAGACGGCTCACAAATGACCTTGAATAGTCATCTTTCGTGAATAATAGTTTAAAATTCCTACGTGAAAATTCTTTATTCGCAACTGAAATTAACCCGTATCCACCAAGCGGCAAATTTGCGAACCCTCCGAATTGGTACTTGTGTGATATTGAAAATCTGATATCTATCACTAAATACCTAAAGTAAAGTTGAAAACGTACGTAAAAAAAACTTTATTTAAAAAAAAATATTTGTTTTTTAATAAATTAAGGAACAAGATTTTCTTTGACGTCATTATTTTGAACTGGAGAAAGGGATGCATATTTAAGAATGTAACCTGTAGATGGCGAACGAGTGCGAGTTTTAATTTGATTTTGACATTAGTTCATTTTTCTGTCACTGTCTCTCTTCTTTATTATTTACAATTTGCGTGGTTTCTGTTTCTTTTATTACGTATTTCGATCTGTTAAGCAGGATTTTTAAGGATTTTAATTTAGCTTATACTCGTACAAGATTCAAATGACAAAAGAAAATATTAACCTCCAAACTATTATTCAAATATCAAACAGATGATCTGTCATGTTTAAATTAGCCGCACATGCCGTTGCTGTTGGACGTACCGATGTTATTACTTTACGGCCATTCATTGGTTCGGCGTAATTCTGCGTCATACATGGCGGTAATTTAAATATTAAAATTTCATTAATTTTTTTCTGACCAATATATGAAAATTTTGCCAAAAGAAAAAATATGGGTAAACTATTATTCACGAAAGATGACTATTCAAGGTCATTTGTGAGCCGTATGATATATTACTTGCAGATAATTTCATTGCATTTCGTATGCATAGGCGTGCAACATAAAATATTTATGGACACATTTTAACCAAAAAAGAGTAATTTATTTGAAAATTATGTTTCTTTCTAAATAATGCCTTTTTGAAAGATTTGTTCTTTACTTATGTTTTTGCAAAATTCAAAAACATAGTCTTAACTATAAACCAAGTAATAATAATTTGATTTAAAACGGCAACGCCTCTGGCACAGAGGGCAGTGTAGTAGTTAATTAGGTATCTGTAATTCTACGACATACGTCATTATTATTTATAATGTGTTAGAAAGTAATACCACTATTTACGTATATCTGTCATACCACATAAATTAAACAGACGTAGGTCAAATAATCTTTCTCTTTCTAATACAAAATGTTGCTAAGCTGTTGCTGTAAAGTAATGTGTATTCTTTCTTCGAACAAATAACCTTGAATAGTCATCTTTCGTGAATAATAGTTTAGCAAGTTTTTATCGTCTTTTCAAAAATATTAAATAAAAAAATGGCACGCAAGTAGCTCATTGCAGTCAATCACGCCGCAGGAAAATTACCAACAAAGTTGGCCATCTTAAATTAACGCAGCGCCTCTATAGGACATTTCAGTCGCCAATATTAAATACGATATGATTTTTTTAGTCGTGCGCCATGATGTCACGTGTGTTTGTTCCAGTGGTACTGAAACTGTTTTTTCATGAAAGCAAATGTTTTATATTTATAATAGTTAAACTTAATTGCGTAGGCTTCCACAGTCTGAGTCATGAGAAATATTCGTTTTCCGGGAATGGACTGTCATATTTTGAGCCAGAGCTCAACGTTTCGTCCGCAGTCGTATGGGGCATCTTCAGGAGCAAGGGGGATAGTACTGTTTTAAACAAGGTTACCCGACGTGCCAACCACGCTAGAGGCCGAGTTTAAGCAACAAGAGGGGGAGACTCAGTTTACAAGGTTACCCGACGTGTAAACCACGCTAGAGGCCCTTGGTTTATTTGGCCTCTAGCGTGTTTACACGTCGGGTAACCTTGTAAATTGAGTCTCCCCCTCATGTTGAATAATAGTTTAAAATCCCCATGATGCCCCATACGACTGCGGGCGAAACGTTGAGCTCTGACTCAAAATATAACACAGTCCATTCCTGGAAAACGAATATTTCTAGTTAAACTTAATACAAACGAATTTTTTTTGTCAGTTTTAAAGTATTTAAATACGAAAAATAAGAACATTTGTAACTTTTAATTTTCACTATTTATTTGGTACATATTAAGTATTAATAAAATACATTTTTATATCACAATCACACTCTTACATTATTTTTAAATGCTGCTATTTTTCAGGCCATTAGTTTTATTTTACAACAAGCAATAATAATTTTATTTACTTCATATAAACAGTGTGTAAAACTATATCTATATAACATTTACCTACAATATGGGGCATTCTGTACAACTCAAATATAACACAAAAACAAATAATAGTATTTAATGAGCATATAATGTAGGCTATATTTCACGAGGCAAGTTTAGAATACGTACGTTTAGTACTGGTTCCAAATATCCCCGCGCCAAACAGTTCTGGTCCGAAAATGGATTACGTTATTGGTAAAAAACTTTAGGGAAACATCAATTCTAATGATGTGTGAGCCTGTTCCAGAATTTTTTTGTCCTAGTTTTTGAAGAATTTGGCTAGAAGAATGTCTGGTTTCGCCAGAATAATGCCACGGCATACAGCGCAGGCATCAATGCAGGTTCCGAGAAAATATTCCCGGGTACTTGATATCCCTGAGGCGATATTCCTTAAGCCGGTATCCCAGTGTAAATTTTTTTATAAAAATGGACGTAAATATTTTTATAAAAACCGTTTTGACAGAATTTTTATGAAAACTGTATTTACATGACGTCACGTAAAAATTTTGATGTGACGTCACATAAATACAGCCGTCTGTATTCATTTTGTTGAAAGCTGCGTTATGATTGGATGTTGATGCGGGCGTGCGCAATGCGGTTGCTTGAACCATGTGTAAAATCATTTTCTAAACAGACTGCGTTGTTGTTATTTCCTGATATTATTTGAACAGTGGTGAGCGTTTGTTTATGTTGAAATTGGAAATAATATGAAGCAAAATAATCAAAATGTGTAGTGTGGTTGCCTGAACAGACAGCGTTTTAATTGATTTGTAAAGAATTGAAGAAGTTTTATACCACACAAAATCGCCTGAATATTATAATAAATACGCCAGACAAAGTGCGATTTTCAACTGCTAAATGTTATTATCATATAATACATCAAAAAATAAGTATTAATGTTAATAGGGGATTCCGATCGTGACGTCACAAAGTGCGCCTCTTGCGGTAAAATCTTGAACTATGTGGACAAACAGACATTTTCTGTTGACATGTGTCCGGTTAGAGATGAAAATGAATTTTTAAGTGCAGAGTTAGTGCCAGGGGCGAAATTTAAAAAGAAAAATATTGAAAATCATTCGGCGAATGAACAAAAAAGATGATTAGAGTGTTGTGGTCTGAAAAAATGCGGAAAAATAACGATCTTATTTTAAGGTTAGTTCAGGTTGATTACTGGGTATTTATACTAACTCAGAATGTTATAACGTTCTCAGAATTCAAAATTGTATGAATGCGGAACGCAGTAATAATATATTACCCAGCATTGATGTCGGTAAATGGGTATCTGCGTTAGTTTAATGTAATACGTGTGTGGTAGTTGATGTAAATATAAAGTGGTGCTATTTTCCATCCCAAAATGTATCAAACTTATTTAACTACGGACCCATATACCACTAATTCCACGAAACCATTTAGTTTAGTTACGGATAAACCATGAGAGCGGCTTGGGAAATGGTATAAAATTAGCTCCTCTCGTATATTTTTTTATATTTATTCCTGTAATCACTCTTACAGAGGACATACGTGCACCTAGTACCCATATTTTTAATTTAAAACACAAATTTCACAAGGTTGTTAACTTGATAGCACAATGACAGTTATTAGTTTGTCCACATAGTTCACAAAAATACCGCGACGGGGCGCTAAAAATTCGCTTAATCGGAATCCCCTATTAATATTTACAGGAGTTATTCTTTGCATTTCTTTTTTCTCATTTTAAATTTCCGTCCGAATCCTATTAGAATACTCATTAATCGTAACCAACAAAGTTTTTCAACCAATAATTTTATGTAGTATTAGTATAAATATCTTGATCTATAATTTATAGAAAGTGAATTTGAATTACCTATACAAATTTGAAAAAATAAAATATGAAGTAAATGAGAAGGCCATACAAATCCGCCTCGTTCAAGCATTTTAAGATGGACCTTATTCACTAGTTAGAATAATGTCCATCTTTCATGTGCCGAAATACACTGCCTTAGATGAGTGTCACGTTTCTCACTTTAATTTCGAACTATGTCAATGATTTTTAAGAAATGGTTTTTCATCGAAGAAAGTTTCTGTAATTTATTTCATCTTCTATTCGTAATTCGTTGTGTGCGATAACTAAAACACTGCGATTTTTATTTCTTTTCTCCAGCCACAGACTAGTCCATCAGCGATATTCTGATTTTTTAAATTTTTTGTATAACTGTGTAACCCATTACTCCAATAATTATTGCAGCTAACAATTTTTTATTTGAATTGACGTTATTCATAATGAAATTACAAAACGCAACTGCTTCTGCAGAATAACGTCCACAAAATGAAGTTTAGTAGTATCTTTGGCGCCAATTCTCTTTCATGAGTTATGCAACACTCCATAAAAACGCGTAAAAATGATTTACAGTGGGATACAGTACTTTTCATGGAGCATTTTTATAAAAAAAATTACAGTGGCATATCGGCTTTAATCTGCGCACTCTCCAGATTTAGCACCATGCGACTTTTTTTCGGTATTGATGATGACATATTTGTACCGTATACCTATGTAAACTGTGTAAATGCAAATAAATATATTATTACTATTATAATATTGTAATTTACAAAATAGTAGAACACCCCATTTTAGTTTAATTTTCTAAGCAGACAAATATTTGTTCTATTTAATTTAGGAACCTAATACTCATTTTCTGTTCGACATCAGTTCTCTGTAAAGCCTTACAAAACTCATCGAACGAAATCATTTGATCGCCAGATTCGTCAGCTTCTGAAATCGTTCTCTCTGCAATACTATTAAGTTGTTCTTCATTTATATTAGCCCCAACCATCATATGAAGAATCGCCAATAATTCTTCTCGAGAAATCAAGTCATCATTGTCTAAATCGTACATCTTAAAGGCGAATTTAAGCTTCTCTTCCCGGCTGTTGAGTTTGTTGTCTCGGTTCTTACGGATTGGCCGGAAGTGGGCGAGCACGCGCATGAACTGCCGGAAGTTGACCTGATCGGCGAGACCTTCTTGGAAGAAGGCGTTGACGATCCGTTCGCCCAAAGGGTTGATGGCCAGCTCTGGAATACGGAGGAAATCCTCCCGGGAGAGAGTACCGCAATCGGAACGGTCCAGAGAAGTGAATCGGGAATACAGGCGTTCGATTTGGTTTGGTGTAACTGGAATATATATATATATATATAATACTAGTTATTGACATATTGGGTGTATTCTAAACACAATCCGTTAATAGTTATTTGTATATCAAGGCCGCGAAATCACTCTTTAGCGTACCGAGAGAAAAATTTCGAGGGCGCTAAAGGATTTTGCAGACACGGTGTACACAATATTTTTTGTGCAACCGTAAAAAATATCTAATTACAAATTTTATTAATTTTAAACAGTTTCATTGTAAATAGAAAGTTAGCTTTCAAGGTGGCTATGGAATTGACATTTGATAAACAAAACCATGCAATTCTCAAGTGTCAAAGTGATTGTTTACCTAATTTCGCGGCCGTTACCATAACAGTTGCGAAATCCAATTTCGCGGCCTGTATTACGGCTGCGAAATGCTTATTTCGCGTCCGGTTGCACAAAAAATATATTATGTAAATGGATTCTGTTAAAATATTTCTTATTAACGGATTCTGAAAAAAATTCTATTCACAATATGACATTTAAACGGATCTGTTAAAATTAATATAATAAACGGATCCGTTTGCTACTGTAGGGCAGTGTTGTCAAATTGTAAATGTCAACATATTTATATTTTGATAATAACAAAATATATTAAGATCTAAACATATATTTGTGATACATAAATTTAGAGATACTATTTAGTAATAAATTTATATCAAGAAATAATCATATTAAGAATATATTCTTTAAAATAAACTTTGGAATGTTGGTAAATACTTTTTTGTAATAAATGTCAAAATTGTCAGTTTCATAACCTTTTGATAATATTGTAAATTTAGAAAAAAATGAGCGTAAAACAAAAAAATCTATAAAATCATAATTCGTTACATATTAAGCGCAGCTAAAGTAATAATGAAGAAGACCCCCAACATTTATCTTGAAATTATAGACACCATCAAGCTAATCTACGGTATCGAGAAAATAAACATACGCGGGGCCACAATTAAATATAGGCGAATGCACTTTAAAAACTACACAAATTATAAAACACACATTATGAGCTTGATTTTTAATTCTTCGCAAATATTAATGAAATTTCCCCATTAGATTCATTCATCTAATCAGTATTCTTCGAATATAATCAAAATATTCTTTGTTGCAATAAAAATATCCTTTGTTCTAATCAATAATTAAAAATAAAGGCACCAATAGAACATTTGTGTCTTGGGCCCCTGAAGATTAAATGCAGTCCTGAAAATATTCGAATATTTTTAAAACATTAGGTAAAGTTCAAAATTTGCAATGTAGAGTAAAATATATGCTCGTTTCATTAGAGAAAGCATTTTTAATTTTTCTGAGAACGATAAATGGATAATTGTGTATTGTTAAAATCTTTCATCGAACCGATTTTTTATAGGTTATGTACGAGTATAATTTTGTTATAAAAATTATTTCTGCTTTCCTTTCAATTAAATTCTATGAATCCAAGGGTCGGAGCAAACAGTAAAGGATGATAACGCCATTCTCTGTGTATAAATTAAAATTTTCTAAATATTTATGTATTAAATGTCGTCCGTTTACAATTAACGGCTATGAAACATTCTCCGTTTAAATTTTATTTATAAACGGATAACAAACGGATCTCCGTTTATATTATTAACGGATAGTGTCTTTAGAATAGCAAAATCTAGTTAACGGATATCTTAATTTTAAAGGTCCGTTTATAAATAACGGAATGCCTTTAGAATACACCCATTGTGAGGGATGCTTTAAAGCACGAGAAAAGTGTAACATTGAGAAATGTTGCAAAATATAAAGACATGCAATTCAATTTAGGCGAGACGTAAAGAGATGAGTTTTTAGTTAAGTCAGCATTAATCGCTTAGGAACTCTCTCGCTGAAGTCTGATTCTCTAGTACCCATTTATGCGACTCCTAAGCGAGGTTGCACTCGCTTATGTAAAGAACAAGTATACATAAACGCTAAACATCATTGTTCGTTGCCATAATCGCCAAATAGTATTTGAATGTTTAATCAAATTGTAATTGTATTTCAACATGTTTAGTTATTTTAATATATTTATCCTTAAATTGCATGGTGTTGGTATTAATTGAACTGAACCCTAAATAACAGTGAAAACTAGTGGAGTCCAATGTAGTGACTAAGAGGGTTCCAGTCAACAAGCTTAGCAGATAGTGATGTCAACTGGTACGAATAATAAGTACCTTTATTCCTATCTAAAATCGCTCCCAAATGGCCTCATATGTCCAGCATATACGTGATTAGGGATGTGTGAACATATATCTGTTTACATACCCCCGGAAAGAGGGATTCGAATCATTTGGAACTCTCGATTAAAGTTATATATCGATTGACATACACGTTATATATAGGGCTATTTGTATCGTCATCGATGTTATATTCGGAAGTTCATAAGTTACAGTTGGCAGAAACTGTAAAAATACCGGTTGTCAATAGAAATTGTGCGATTTGTTGCGTTGTATATAAATAAACGCTTTGCAGCCCGCCGAGAGGTATTGACAGTCGACAGAAAACGGTGATAATAAAAGAATGTATTAGCTTAACGAGAATCACCCTAAACGTAAACGAAATGTAGATTCGATTTCCTACGTGTTACAAAAGCGAGAATGAGGTTCTCAACTATCCTCATTTTCAATTGACGGGAGGTACTGTTGCTCTATGTCCATTTGTAAATAGCGGCAGGTAAAAAAATCTACTGTCAACTTCACACTTTGATTTAGTTGGAGGGACTGTCGTTCTATCTTCATTTTCAATCGACGGGAGGTACGGTTGCTTTATCTCTATTTGTAATAAGCGGGAGGTATTGTTGGTAAAAAAATCTGTCACCTTTACACTTTGGTTGGCGGGAGGTACGGTTACTCTATCCTCATTTTCAATTGACGGGAGGTCCTGTTGCTTTATCTCTATTTGTAATTAGCGAGGGGTATTGTTGGTAAAAAATCTATTGTTACCTTTACACCTTAGTTAGCGGGAGTTACTGTTGATTTATCTCTACTTGTAATTAGCGGAAGACATGGTTGGTAAAACATCTACTGTCACCTTTACACTTTGGCTGGCGGGATTGGCGGGAGGTACTGTTGCTCTATCCTCATTTTCAATTGACGAGAGGAACTGTTGCTTTATCTCCATTAGCAATAAGCGAGAGGTATTGTTGGTCAAAAATATACTGTCACCTTTACACTTTAGTTGACGGGATTGGCGGGTGTAGTTTCTCTACCCTCATTTTTAATTGACGAGGTACTGTTGCTTTATCTCCACTTGTAACTCGCGGGAGGTATTGTTGGTAAAAAATCTATTGTCGCCTTTACACTATGGTTGGCGGGAGGGACGGTTGCTCTATCATTTTCAATTGACGGGAGGTATTGTTGCTTTATCTCTATTTGTAATAAGCGGGAGGTATTGTTGGTAACATAATCTACTGTCATCTTTACACTTTGGGTGGCGAGAAGGACGGGAGGTACGGTGGCTCTATCCTCATTCTCAATTGACGGGAGGTCCTGTTGCTTTATCTCTACTTGTAATTAGCGGGGGGTATTGTTGGTAAAAAATCTACTGCCACCTGTATACTTTAGTTGGCGGGAGGTACAGTTGCTGTATCCTCATTTTCAATTGACGGACGGTGCTGTTGCTTTATCTTTAATTGTAATTAGCGGGAGGTATTGTTGGTAAAATAATCTACTGTCACCTTTACACACTCATTAGTTGGAGGGAGGAATTGTAAAAAAAATCAAGAGTCCCCTTAGTATTTGATTGGTTGTTTTATTTCATGTGTTCCACACTTCAATTAATAAACGGCAGGTTTATATTGATTTTTGTGCGATAGTGAGACATATTGTAAGACAGAACTAACACGACATAGAATAACAAAGACAGGAATGGACACTCCCTCGCAAATATTGATTTTTGTACGACAGAGGAGGGAATATATACCTATTTCATTCTAATGAACTCTTCTTTTTACTGTAATTATTTGTTGGGAACCATGGTGTTAAGTCCGCAACATATCTCGGTGACCATAGAATAATACACAGGAATGTACACTCACTTGTAAATACTGATTGTTGTAAGACAAAGAGAGGAATATATAACTATTTCATTCTAATGAACTCTTCTTTTTACTGTAATATTTGTTGAGAAACATGGTGTTAAGTCCGTAGCATATCTCGGTGATCATAGAATAATACACACAGGAATGTACACTTCCTTGTAAATACTGATTGTTGTAAGACAAGGATATGAATATATAACTATTTCATTCTACTGAAATCTTTTTACTGCAATTTTTGTTGGGAAACATGGTGTAAAGCCCGTAGCATATCCCGGTGACAACACGATGTATGCAGCTTGGATGCGCAGTAGCCTGGCCTTGAAATTGTGGTGGGGACTTCAATCTCTTGCCAGCAGCTGCATAACTACCTGTCTCTTTCTAGTGCGTTCTCTCTCTGGGCACTACTCATCTCCACAGCTCACGGCTCGGCGGTCAAATTGTAATACTTGTAGTTAGGAATAGTGTAGTTTTGAACGAAACGGTAAAAGATATCTTAATTTTGTTTTCAAATATGAATACAGCAAGGTTGAATATATTTGTATATATGAAAAAGTGGTTAAATAGTTGTTTAAAAAATAAACAAACTTGGGTTCAAATCTAGTATTTTTGTAGGAAAACATAGGTATAAAAATTATTTAATATCTCGGAATCGGTTAAAGATATCTCAATTTTTACCTCCCGCCATAAGGAATGTTTTCAATCTAAAAATTCGATAGAGTTTTCAGTAAATAAGCACAAATTAAGATCCACACAACACGGTTTTACTATTTTTACAATACAATGAAGTCTGTCTGTCTGTTTGTGTGTGACTTTTTTTTTTGCTTCACGATAACTCTTTATCAAACTTCCAAAATTTCTATTTTCCGTATTTAAGCTTTCTGCATTCATATAATGGGTTGATTAGATTTTGGGTAGAATTGGACAACCGGAACTGGTACTTTACTTGAAGCCCTTAACAGTTTTTGATAAAAAAACTATATTAAAATATAACCCAAAGCTTTTCAATTTTAGTATTTAAGAATTTTATATCAATGGGTACAACATATTAGATTTTGGCTACAAGTGACAAACCGGAAGTGATACTTTACTTGAAGCTTTGATATGGTATTCGTGAATAAAATCTATTGATATAACTCTAAATGTATCAAATTTGGTATTTAAGACTCTTATGTTAATGAGAACATACGATTTTTGCTAAAATTGATAAATCGGAAGTGGTAGTTTACTTGAAGCTCTAAACAGACATTCTTGAAAAAATATATTAAAATATGATCCAAAACTTCTCAAATTTGGTGTTTAAAACTCGTAAATGATTGGAAACAACGTATTAGATTTTGACTATATATGAAAAACCGGATGTGGTACTAAACTTGAGATCTTAACAGATTTTCGAGGAAATATATAATAAAACATAATCCAAAATTTCGTATTACAGACTTTTCTATTTATAAGAATAACAAATTGAATTGAAATAAGAAAGTGTGTACTATTTTTAATGAAGTAAAATAAATTTCGTCCATTAACTTATATCCTCAGACATCAATCGACATTCACAAACAATTTTAAAGAAAAAACATGCTAAATCATGCTGAATACTTTAAAATCAACACCACCTCATGTTTAATGTATTTTAAAAACTGCAAAATATCTTATTACTATTTATAACCTCACTTACATCCAGTTTCCTGTTGAATCTGCTGGATTTCTTCAGCTCGCAACAATAACGACGATCTGTTGCCCATTTTCACAATTTTTAACAACAAAACACTTCAGAATATTAACAATTAATGTATTCTACGAACATTTAACTTCGACCTTTGAGTACAATCGGTTAATCGCAAATGACAGAACAGCTGATAAATTTTAAGTGAAAAGAAGTGAAACTATCCGATGAATGGATCACGTGACGTAAATGTTTGAACTTTGAACCAAAAATTCGATTATCAAAACAAAAGTAGATTATTTTTTCCACGTTCATTATTATTTTGTGTAGTAATTTTTATTTGTTGTCTCAATACTGTACGTGAACAACGTTAAATTGATAAAATAATATGCTATTACTTGTTATTTCTGTGTTTTATTTGTAGATGGCAGCAATAGTTTCGTTTTCAAAAGTTTTTGAAAAAAATCTGAATGTGGCCGGCACATAATCACCAAACTTTTTCCTCCCGCCAACCTACATTTATACGTTCAGTGAATAAGCACGAATTAGGTTCCCCACAATACGTTTTTACTATTTTTACAATGATGTCTATCTGTGTATGCGATTTTTTCGTCCACAATAACTCATATCAAACTTCCAAAAACTTCTATTTTCTGTATTTAAACTTTCTGCATTAATATAAAGAGTTGATTAGATTTTGGGTAAAATAAGACAACCGGAAGTGATACTTTACTTTGAGCTCTGAACACAATGGCTGGTAGCACGAGCGTGGTTCTAACACCCGGTTTAAATAAAACCATGCCAACGAATTGGCTCATACTTCAGGGTTATTAACAAGATCAGTGTTGCCAATATATTGATTAACTCGAAAATGTATTGACAACCATATCTGGCTTTATTATTTTAAATTGTTTATACTACAAAGAAGGCAAGACAAAAATCATATTAAACAGTTTTAACTAATGCTGTAAAATTTATTCAATATGGCTGTCAACACATTTTCGACTTATTCAGTACATTAGCAACACTGATTTCATTAATCACCCTGAAGTATGTACCTTAGACCAGGAATAGAGGGGGAGACAAGGCATAGTCACGCGTATATTTCCAAATCATCTGAGCGTATTTGAACCTTATTGAAATGTCAAAATCAGCCGCAAAAGGCTAGTCGACCAGTTAAATACTGTTATGTTACAGTTGGCCAAATCTAAATAAATACTTGATTATCCATAACTACAAATTATCTTGATTTTGTTGTATAAAACTAAAATAAATACGAAAGAATATTAATAAAAAAAAAGTAATGTAAATAACGGACAAGCTACAACGATAGGTGACGCTTGTTGACATTGAAAACTTATTCGTTCGACTGCACACGTATGTAACACATCTGGCCGACTAGCCTTTTGCGGCTGATTCTGACAGTTCAATAAGGTCGAAAATCGCTAGGATGATTTGGAAAGTCGTCATATGGCGAAATACATAGCATGCCCTGTCTCCCCCTCTATTCCTGGCCTAAGGTATGTACCAAGTTGTTGGTATGGTTTTAGTTAAAATCCATGTTAAGGCCGTATCACACTAGTGGGTTTTGAAGCGGTTGGCGGGTGACTTATCGAACAATAGGAGCAACCGCAGTCGCTAGCTGCCGCGCTCCTATTGGTCGACGAGTCACCCGCACACGCACCCGCCAACCGCTTCAAAACCCGCTTGTGTGAATCTTGAATAAAAATAAAATATATTAAAATTGATTCATAACTCCTTAAATTTGGTATTTAAAACTCGTATATGATTAGAAACAACATATTAGATTCTGATTATATATGATAAACCGGATGTGATATATTACAGGGTGTTATTTTTTAATGGACCCAGCAAATATCTCGCTTATTTATTAAGTTGGTAATTTCTTTCATATAATATGATTTATACAGCAACATGTAAGCTACTTGATGATGGATGTACATTCCTGATACCACTTCCGGTTTATTAGTAATTAAAATCTACTTTGAAATTTCAGATGGAACATACTATATTTTTTTACAAATTTGAAAAGTACATCAAATTTGCTTTACAGTCATGTAAAATAATTTATATGTTACATTATTAAAAAGTAAAACGGCGGGCACTTTTTTATACACCTAATTGAAAAGAGAATAGTGAGCCATGACATTTTGTTGTTATTAAGTGTTCTTTATTCTTATTTTCTGTATTATTATGACAAAAAAAATATTACTTCGTTTAATAATAATAGTTACAATTGTTTTAGTTAATTGTTTTATTTCAGGCCAGTCATGGCTCACTATTCTCCTTCCAATTAGGTGTATAAAAAAGTGCCCGTCATTTTACTTTTTAATAATGTAACATATGGATTATTTTACATGACTGTACTTTTCAAATTTGTAAAAAATATAGTGTGTTCCATTTGAAATTTCAAAGTAGATATTAATTACTAATAAACCGGAAGTGGTATTAGGAATGTACATCCGTCATCAAGTAGCTTATATGTTACTGTATAAATCATGTTATATGAAAGAAATTACCAACTTAATAAATAAGCGAGATATACTTGCTGGGTCCATTAAAATATTACACTCTGTATATATATATATATATATATATATATATATATATATATATATATATATATATATATATATATATATATATATATATATAAGAAATGATCAAGAATAAGGGGTAAATTTATTAATAATAACAAACCGAAAATTCGACAAAATTATATTTTTTTAAATGGTATCCTAAATATTTTTAGCCCATTAGATAGAGATTTTTTTCTGATTTCAACGATATAAATATGGTATAGGGTTGTATAACAATTATTTCGAGAAAAATGATATTAAAAATAATGTTATATTACAATAGGCTATGCAATACACAGGTATTTATTGATACGTCTGTTTCCTAGTTACGCTAGTAGTAAACCCATTTTTTATTACATTATTTCTAGTTTTTAATACCATTTTTCTTGAAATAATTGTTATACAATCCTATGCTATATCGTTGAAATCAGAAAATAATATTCTATTTAAAAAGCTAAAAAATTATATAGGGTGCCATTTAAAAAAAAAATTTATTCTACCGTTTGAGAACCACTGGTTAAATATTCGGTTTGTTTCTATTGATACATTTCCCTTATTCTTGATCATTTTATGTATAAAACATTTTTCTCTAAAGTTGTTAGTTAGCCCAAAAAAGCGCTGGTTGTTTTAAAGGAAACACTCTGTATATAATCTAAAATTTTGTATTACAGACTTTTCTCTTTATTGGAATAACAAATTTGATTTTTTTTATAAACGATTAACCGGAAGTGAAATATTACTTAGCTCATTGCCATTTTTTATAGTAATTGTTATAATTTGAACTATTTACTGCAAAATATTGATAAGAATAAATTATATACGTCAAAAAGTTTGAAATTATCTGTTCTATGGATATTGTACTGCCAATCACATGTATGGTGTGATCGTCTAATTATGCTATTACCAAATTTGACCTTAAGTGGACCTTAAAATGACAAGACAAGAAAAAACTTTTGTATAATTTAACATTTAGTTCGCAAACCATGAGTATAGAAGTTAAAATACTCTTCTTCGCCAAAGCACGTGAAATTGTAGGTAAACAAACAGCTACCCTATTATTACCTGAGAACACAACCTACGACACTCTACTTAACCTAATTTCACAAGAATATTCATTGGAAAACATCAAAAACAATTTGATATTAGCCCTAAACGAAGAATACTGCACTAGGGAAAAAGAAATCGTTTTGCAGCCTGGTGACGAAATAGCTGTAATCCCACCTTTAAGTGGAGGTTAAAATGGATTTCATCAAACTTACAAATGACAAGTTGTCTGTTGAAGAAGCGAATGACAAGGTAAAAGCAGCAAATTGTGGGGCTATCTCGCTATTTGTCGGCACA
This sequence comes from Harpalus rubripes, assembly GCA_963082715.1. Classification (NCBI taxonomy): domain Eukaryota; kingdom Metazoa; phylum Arthropoda; class Insecta; order Coleoptera; family Carabidae; genus Harpalus; species Harpalus rubripes. The sequence continues at coordinate 633,889 of OY720464.1, forward strand.
ACGAGAGACAACTTTGAAGATAAAAAAGTGGTTAATTTGGAATATGAAGCCTACGAGCCGATGGCTAAGAAAGCTATCAAGGAGATTTGTTTGGAGATACGAGAGAAGTGGAAAGACGTGGAAAATATTGCCATTTATCATAGGTAAGTTTCAGTGTTAGTTACATGTAGTTAGCTATGTATTTTACTGTATATGGGTGTCTCTAAAGAAAGTGTTATGCCGGTATCCCACTGTAAAAATTTTTATAATTTTTTTTATAAAAACGTTCTATGTAAAGTATTCCATCCCACGCGTTTTTATGGAGTGTTGCATAACTCATGAAAGAGAATTGGTGCCAAAGATACTATACTACTAAACTTCATTTTGTGGACGTTGTTCTGCAGAGGTAGTTGCGTTTTGTAATTTCATTATGAATAACATCAATTCAAATAAAAAATTGTTAGCTACAATAATTGTTGGAGTAATGGGTTACACAGTTATACAAAAAATAAAAAAATCAGAACATCGCTGGTGGACTAGTCTATGGCTGGAGAAAAGAAATAAAAATCGCAGAGTTTTAGTTATCGCACACAACGAATTACGAATAGAAGATGAAATAAATTACAGAAACTTTTTTCAAATGAAAAACCATTTCTTAAAAATCATGGACATAGTTCGAAATTAAAGTGAGAAACGTGACTCTCATCTAAGGCAGTGTATGTCGGCACATGAAAGATGGGCATTAGTCTATCTAGTGAATAAGGTCCATCTTAAAATGCTTGAACGAGGCGGATTTGTATGGGCTTCTCATTTACTTCATATTTTATTTTTGCAAATTTGTATAGGTAATTCAAAATACACTTTCTATAAATTATAGATCAAGATATTTATACTAATACTACGTAAAATTATTGGTTGAAAAACTTTGTTGGTTACGATTAATGTGTATTCTAATAGGATTCGGACGGAAATTTAAAATGAGAAAAAAGAAATGCAAAGAATAACGCATGTAAATATTAATTAACGTTAATACTTATTTTTTGATGTATTATATGATAATAACATTTAGCAGTTGAAAATCGCACTTTGTCTGGCGTATTTATTATAATATTCAGGCGATTTTGTGTGGTATAAAACTTCTTCATTTCTTTACAAATCAATTAAAACGCTGTTTGTTCAGGCAACCACACTACACATTTTGATTATTTTGCTTCATATTATTTCCAATTTTAATATAAACAAACGTTCACCACTGTTCAAATAATATCAGGAAATAACAACAACGCTGTCTCTTTAAAAATGATTGTACACATGGTTCAAGCAACCGCATTGCGCACGCCCGCATCAACATCCAATCATAACGCAGCTTTCAACAAAATGAATACAGACTGCTGTATTTACGTGACGCAACGATCTCCTACTATTATTATATGGGAGATCGTTGATGTGACGATGTGACGTCACATCAAAAATTTTACGTGATTTTTACATAACGTCATAAGGTCTGTTCGTTTGTATTACACTAACTTGTACAACATGTACTGAGAATTCGTCATTAGTGCAGTTTAGTACAAAATAGTACACTTATTTTGTAAATACAAATGAACACAAATTAGACAAGTTATTGCAAATTATAGGTTAACTAGCAAAAATAATAATAGTTTTCATTGGAAAGGATTTTTTCATGTTCATCTCTTACAAGAAAACATTTATTTTGATTCATATTTAGATTAGATTTCGTTTTTTGGTAAAAATATAATGCCAATTACAAGTTCACATCAGCCTGTTTGTCAAATTACTGTGACGTTATAAACTGCACTAAGTATACTAGCTCGGGAGGTAGTACAGTTCTGACAAGTTAGTGCAATACGCACGACTACAAACGAACACATTGCAGACAATTTAGAACACACAAACGAACATATTTTTCACAAAATTACAACTTCGTGCAGCTAGAACCATACAAACGAACAGACCTATGTAAATACAGTTTTCATATATTTACTTCCATTTTTATAAAAAAAATTATAGTGGGATACCGGCTTTACACAAATAATAAAAAAGAATATAATCACATGTAAAAAACCGAACAACTTTGTGTGTCAGACTGGGCCAAGTTCCCGTTTCGGAATCCAGCGTAATCATCGCAATTTCATCTCCTCATAGAAACACTGCCCTGGAAGCAACTAGCCATTGCATAGAGGTGCTCAAAAAGTCTGTACCAATCTGGAAAAAAGAAGTGTACGCGGATGGTGCTGCCGAAGCAACTTGGAAAGAAAACGCTGAGTGCCCTTGGTCAAGTAAGAAATCTGCGCATGCCCGAGCAACTCTTTGACATATTGGAATGAGCTGATAATAGACCATTTCAGAAATTTGAGCAATCGCTTCTTTATTTTACAAATAAAATCTTATATTAATATATGAAATCATCAGTCAATGGACCTTTTCAATTTAACGGCTATCTCTTTCTATCGCTGCAAATAGTAAGAAAATGGCGCGAACAACTGCCAGTTGGGCTGTCAAACGAAACGACAAAAATATTGCAGTCATTAAAATACCTGTATTCTCAGTGAAAATTTGCATCGTTAGACATTTTACCTTCAATAAAAGCTTTTGTAACTTATTTCGATAAGATTTTTTAAAGTTATCCGAGATATTCTCACATTTTACGTCTAATTTTTTTTAGAAACAAACACCATAGATGTCAGTTGTTCTTACTGTGCGCAGATCCCCATTGCGCATATCTTCTATCTCTTTAAATTGAAAAAGTCCATTATAAAATATTGTATTGTTGTATTACTATACTTAACCTGACTTTTTATTTTCCAAACCAGACAAAACATTTCAAATGGCAGTATTTTGTGAATTTCTGAAATCTGAAATGGTCTATTAAAACAAAACATAAAAAACAAATTTTTATCAATATTGTATTGTACAGGTTTATGAAAAATAAATATTGTTATTGTTGAATATTATATTTATTTCTTACAATCATACAGAGTGCGTTTTTATGTTTAGAATATGTTTAATATATTTTTGTTAAATTTAGTAAAACAGACCTAAAAATTATTTATATTATCAAGGTTTATTCCAATATGTTTATTGGGATTTTCAAGTATCAAGAGATGGCGCTGATCGCATTAAACAATGGTACACTTTTTGTAGTATTGCTGTCAATTGAGTTTCTTTAGTTTTTGTGTTATTTTCTCATTTCTTAGTATTTTTACCTTCCGTCACCTTTAGGTAAGGAAGGTATTGTCTTTGGTCAAAAAATTCGGTGATGAGTTTTTGATGAATAAGCACGTTTTAGGGTCCCTACAATACGATTTTACTATTTTTACGATGATGTCTGTATGTGTGTGTGCGTGTGTGTGTATGTATGTGTGTCCGTGTGTGTGTATGTAACAAAATTTTCGTCTGCGATAACTACCATACTACAATTCTAAAAATTATAATTCTTTCGTATTTCTTTTCGTTCCATGTGAAGAGCTGATTAGATTTTGGTTAGAATTGGACAACCGGAAGTACCTTCATTTGAAGATTTTAACAGTTTTTCTTGAAAAAACTATGTTAAATATCATTTTTTCGCGTTTAATGTTATTATAAATATTAAAGAATATTTTATTCTCTATACGATTTGACTACATTTTATACTTAATATTAAATGGATATAGAGTTAAAAAATTATAAAGAAATTAAATTTCATAAAGTAGCCATAGCTATGAAAACAGCTACTATATTAAGAAAATTTTGATTGAAAGATGTCAGTGTCAAGTGAAATTGACATAGTGTGTCGTATAATTTTACTGGAAATATAGGATCTTTTGCTATAAATTTTCTGTATGGAATTTGCATAAAATAGATGCAACTGCCGGAAGGCAAAGTACAAGAAATATAATATTTAGCAAGGAACTTTCTGTATGAAATTTGTACAAAATACATAGAACTGACGGAAGGTAATGTGCTGGCCACATCAGATTTTTTATTTATAATTCAAGAATGTATAATAGAGTTTTTGTAGTCATACAGTTTCAATTTCATGTAAATGTCAAATGTGTTCCAATGTTTGTAGTTCTAATATTCGCCGCTAGTTAGCGTTTTCTTATTTGAAAATCCCATATAGGGCGCGAACAGATACGTGACTCGAGCAACCTTGAAGTACTTGGAATCAGCTGATATGTGTGCGCGCGTCACTTTGACAAGAACAATGGCACTTTGATAAGACCAATGTTTTGATTTTTTTTAAAATGTAACTGGTTCAAAGTTTTTTTTTAATTTCATGTGTTTTGCTACCCGAAAATTGTAAAACATTTTACAGTTCAAAATAAAAATAAATCAGAAAATTGGTCTTGTCAAAGTGACATTATTTTTGTCAAAGTGGAAATTGAAATCCAGCGGATTAGAGATTTCCTCCTCCACTTTATTGCTACCGAGACCAGCCGATTACAATCTATAGAGATAGATTTCGAACGTCGCTCGCATCACTGTGTTTTCTTGTTTGTAAACTTTTAAAATTAAGAAATCAACATTTTCAACAAATTTTTAGTATATAGAAATGATTTACAGTTAATTTTAATTATTGAAAATACTTGGTTTTAAGTTTCACAATTATTTTATTTTGATTACCAGTTTCGCTACAACATTAGCATCATCAGATCTTCCTTAACGTAGGTATAATTATGAATATATAAATATGTTTAAATTATATTAAATAAATATAAACGAAATGTCAATTAAAGAATTTATAGTTAATTTTATATTTCCTGTAAATTTCAGCTGAATTCATAACCAAATTAGCATGATCAATTGCTTTAACAGAGTAGATTTCGACAGTACGGGATAAAAGTGTAGGGGGAAATCTCAAATCCGCTGGATTTCAATTTACAGTAGATTTCAAAGTTATAAAATCAAAAGTACTTCAAGGTCACTCGAGTCACGTGTCTGCTTGTGTCCTCTCTATCCGTTTTAACTATAGACTAGATGGCGTTTCGAGCGCGGCCGTTTTTACATGTATTAAATAAAGAATTCAAATTTTGGCGCCATTCCTGGATTTTAAAAATTCTTTTTAATTGTCATTTTTTCAGTAATTTTGTCTTGTACGTACATGTGCTAATCTATTTTGTGTTTTTATGTATATAGTTATAATCTCCGTACCTTTCTCTACATTTCGGCGAAAGGGGTATGCATAAATGAAAACCACATAATTCAAATAAATTTTAAAGAGAACGACGTAAAATAAAAATATAATTCACCTTTGAAATATAAATATTTACACTCTAAAATATATACATTATATGTATATACTATACCGTTAAATATGAACAAAATAATGTTCTAAACAAATTTCTTTGTTCCTGGGGTGATCCGAATGACCCTTTTTCCTCATGTTCTTTTATAGCTTTCCAAATATTACATCGTCCTATGCCCAGTTCTGATGCCACAATTTGGACATTTTCTAATTTGGAATATGCATTCGTGGCACGATATGTGCAGTATAAATTATACGCCACTTTTTATCCATAATATTAACGAAGAAAACAATAACAAAACTAACGAACTACTAACTAAAAACTAAGAAAACGCGCACAATGAAAACTATGTAATATGAAATATAACGACAAAGCCCTATGAAAATTATATAAACGAAAAAAACAAACAAACAGAACTGAACAGAAATTGATAATATGTAATAAATCGTGTACTATTAACTTTGTTGACATTTATATATTTTATGTCAGACGGCAAAATAATTGATACAGTTGTCAAGCAAATTTAAATTTCGCGTCAATTATTTTACTGTGTAAACTCGGTTCACGTTTGAACCAATCAGAGAGCTAGAATCTTAAGCCCTATCTCACCCAACGCTCTATAGTTAAAACGGATAGAGTATAGACTACTATGACATTGTGAGGCGAATAGAGGTCGTAAAAGGGTGATCGAAAATGGGGCCATGTCTGGTGAATACGGAGCTGTGGCATTACGAATTATTTTTAATAAAATTTTCATATAATATAAGTGGTAAATTGTTGTCGGAAAAATTTTCAGATTGCACGAGAGCAATTTAATGAGTGGCATTGATAAAAAAATCACGAGTGATTTTTGATTAATGTCATGAGATAAATTAGCAACAGGCTCGAGTAAAGCAATCGGAAAATTTTTCCAGGATAAAATTTAACCACGAATGGTATTCGGATGACTATTTGCAAAATAAAAATCAGATAATCATTTATATATATTTTTTCTTGATAAAAATATTCTAATTTTTATTGTTTTGAGGTGTTACATTTAAGTTTGCTTTTTCAACGTTTTAAATAGATTCCTTTTCGAATCGACTCGTTTTTAATAAAAACTGATAACACTGAAAATAAACACACTTTAACAGGTACGTAAACAATATGTTTCTAAAACGTCTAAAAAATTTTGCTTATCAAAGCACACTTTAAAAATACGACATCTTATTGGCTTAAAGGGTGCGAATTTTTTTTTTTTTGTGAGGGTGTTTTGTGTAATGAATCTTGGTAACTAGGTAGAATTTTGAATTTGGATTGGCTTATAAATTTATGAGTGAAATAGTGACCCTGAAATAATATTGTTTTTAGAGTACAAACCCATGTTGAAACCACGTGTCGAAGTGGTAGACGTCCCGTCACATCTGATTCAAATCACATGTTCAAAAGAAGAAATGCGGCGCCGTATAGAGACGTTTATGGCCCGCAAACGCGAGCAAGCTAACCGGACCAATATCAGAGACTTCTGTGGATCTGTACAAGATAGCTGTGCCAGGGTTGCGGCTAGGCTGAAACGGCATACCAACTCCAAAAGTCACTTAAGAAGTAAGATTAAATAGAATGTGTTTCCTTTAAAAACAACTAGTGCTTTTTTGGGACTTGAGAAAAATGTTATAGGTCAATTTATATTTGAACCCCGTAAAACACGATTGTAGTGTTAATTTGAAAATATTTCAAACAGTTCAGGAGTTATGAGCCTCCAAAAAATGCATGTTTTTATGTTTAGTTTCGGCCAAAAATGTGAGGTTAAAAATAGTTCAATATCTTGATTTCGGTCAAAGATAGTGTTTATTCTTGCAAAAAATGGACTTTAGAGGGTTGATTTGTATATTTCAGGTATAAAAGTGGTTAAATTTCCGATTAAAAACTCCTCAAACCCGGGTTCAGAAACTTTACTTTTTTGGCTAAACATGTGAGGTTAAAAATCGGTCAATATCTTTATTTCGGTTAAAGATACAGTGTTTATTCTTGCAAAAACGAACTCTGAAGGGTCGATTTGATATATTAATATTTTAAAAGTGCCAATGAGTCTTTCGGGATTCCAAAAAATAGGGTCGAAATTTTGGAAAAAATTTGCCGCAAAAACATGTAATTTATTGTGCTCTCAACTCCTCAACGGTTAAAATTATTTTCATAATAACACTAAATTCATGCTCTACGAGGTTTAAAATATAAATTAACTCAATTTCAAATCTTAAAACTGTCTGGATAAAGTTTTATTTAAATATTTCTAAAATGACGCCCATTGCGAATTTTTCGTAATTCTTCCAAAACATCAAAACTTTTATTTGGTTATGAATTCGGCTGAAATTTACAGGAAATACATAAAATTAACTGAAAATCATTTATTTATACTTAAAATTTGTTGAAAATGTTGATTTTTTTAATGAAAATATTTAATTGACAGCAGAAAAATGTGGTTTTGACATTTTGATTATGTCGGTAAGGCAGGTTTCGAAACTAATGCCAATGCTGTTCTTATGTAAACTTTGGAAATTAATTATAAAAAAATTATGCTTCATTTTGAATTCTAACAACTTGTACGACACGTTCTGAATCTGAAAGAACATCTCTACAAAATTTGGCGAATACATAACTTAATTTTAAATGTCAAATAAATAATAGACTTTCAATTTAACAGCTATCTCTTTCTATTGCTGCAAATGGACCTTTTATAGCGTTTTCAGCTTACACAGTGCAAGTGCGCACTGAGTGCAACATATCACGTGACCACACTGAACGAGTTCTGCCCTCATTCGCCATATTTGCACTGACACTATTGCACTTGCCTAGGGAGTCAGTGCACAAAAGTCGCACTGTTCCAGTGCACGGTGCAACTTTTTATTAAGCTGAAAACGCATCAGCTGACTAATTTTTGCACTCAATGACAAGCTGAAAACGCTCAGTGCAAAAAAGTGCGCACCAGTGCGCACTCGACTTGTAAGCTGAAAACGCTATTACATTTTTATTGCACCCTGACGTCATTTTTCAATGCGCCACGTAGTGAAATTAGAGATGAGGAGGCACCATGTTGTCAAGTAAAATGATTAAAAGAATAAGCATTTATTTTCGATAAAAAAATATTTAAACAACACAAACTTAAATAATTTTGTCTTTAACTATAAAGAAATAATTAATAATGAAAAAAATATATTTAAAAGAAAAAAACAACAATTTTATTCTTGTTTATTACTTTCCTAATATCAAACTGGCAACTACGCAATTATCTGTCACTTTATGTGGTGTTTATTTCGCATCTTGTGGAACAAAAAAACACTTTTTCTGATTCCATCTCCTCTTCCTCTTGTTTTAAAATATTCATCACAAACGATTTGTGTGAATTTGTTTAAGAGAGTTAAGTTTTTGCCAGAGTTTTTACTTTCCGCCATTTGTAATTTTATTTGAAATGTAACTGGCCTCCTCAAAACGCAAACAACCTACTGCGCACTACATATATGTCATTTTTGTCTATCTCTCTCTTTTGATGTAAAAGGTCCATAGTAAGAAAATGGCGCGAAGAACTGCCAGTTGGTCTGTCAAAGGAAACAAAAATATTGCAATCATTAAAATACCTTTATTCTCGGTGAAAATTTGCATCGTTAGACCTTTTAGCTCCAATAAAAGCTTTTGTAATTTTTTCCGAGAAGTTTTTTCAAGTTCTCAAAGATTTTTCTCACATTTTACGTCAAAATTTTTTAGAAACAAACCTCATAGATCTCAATTGTTCTTACTATGCGTAGATCCCTATAGGGCGCGGGCAGACACGTGACTCGAGGGACCTTGACGTGCTTAGAATCAGCTGATTTGTGTGTGCATGTCATTTTGACAAGAACAATGTCATGTTGACAAGACCAATGTTTTGACCACGGTGTAGTATCTATAGGTGAGAGCACGAGATGCGTTGACATGGCTAAGTAATTGGGAAACAAAATGGTGCTAACGCGACCCGTTACCATTTGACAGAAAATGTTTTGCTACAACAAGCACAACAGGGTATGGACCAAATAAAGAGAAATATAGTCTTTTTAAGGTGCCAAAATGTGCAATTTAACAGCAGTCAGCTACACTATAATCACAGAAACAGATAAATTTCTGATTGAAAGGTGTCAATGTCAAGTGCATTTGACATATGTGGTTTTATAACTTTACTGTAAATATAGAAACGTGTCTGTATGGAATTTGTACAAAATACATACATAGAACTGACAAAAGATAAAAGGTAATGATTGAAAATATAGAATATTATGCATTATATATGAATAATATTTTAAATATTTTGTGTAAATCCGGGTCGCAACAAAACCTGACATCTAGCGGTACACTGTATGAACTAGCCCAGTTAGTTAGCCATTCATCGTAATGCATTGGAATACGTCGTGCACTCACCTATATATACTACACAGTGGTTTTGACTTATTTTGATTCTTAACTGCTAAAGTGTTATTTTTTTTAATTACATGTGTTTTACTTCCTAAAAATTATAAAATATTATCATTTTAGCAATTCAAAATCAAAATAAGTCAAAACATTGGTCTTGTCAAATTGACAATGTTCTTGTCAAAATGACATGCGCACACAAATCAATTGATCCCAAGCAAGTCAAGGTCGCTCGAGTCACGTGTCTGCTCGCGCCCTATTGCGCATATCTTCTATCTCTTTAAATTGAAAAAGGCTATTGTTTAAAATGATAGTCAGTACAAATTTTGTTTTCCACTGCATACCTGATTTTCTTGTTCTCAATAATTCCAGCATGACCTTCGTATGACCGGAAATGATTTCGTATTTCAGTGCAGCGAGTATACAACACTGCGGGGCCCTACATAAATGAAAAAAGCGAAGCTTCATCATACGTGTCTTCTGCCGTAGAAGGCCGAGTTAAGAGGCTGGAATTGAGCCTGGGTATGTCTGAAAAGCCGGTTGCTCCTGACATCTATCAACGCCTTAGAACAATTGAGGATAAGATCTTATTTTTGGAGTCCGTTTCACCCGAATACAAACACTTCTGGGTATGTATCAAATAGTTACTAATTATTAATGGAGATTAATAATTTAGACAATTAACGTTGGATACCCGGAAGTGGTTCTTTACTTGAAGCCCGTAACAGTTTTTAATAAAACTATGTTAAAATATAATCCAAAATTTATCAATTTTAATATTTAAAACTTTTATATTATCAATGGAAACAACATATTACATTTTTGGCTAAAATAGATAAACCGGAATGATATAAATTGATATATTTGGTATTTAAAACTTTTATATTAATGAGAACGACATAGAAACGAATATTTGTTCACTTTATTTACGATTAAAATGCCATTTTTATTAATTACGATTACGAAATACAGAGTGCGGCAGAACCAATTGTGCAGTTTTGAAGAGTTATAAAAAAGAAACCAGGGTATATAATGAAAAAAATGTTTTTATTTTTGAAATCAGTAGAACTTACCATTTTATACTCATTAATTTTTAAAAATAATGTCTTTAAGATGGCGGCCGTTAGCTGCAATACATTGCTGGAGCCGATTCCTGAAGTTTTGAACAACCCGTTGACACATTTCGCGGGGTATCGCGTTTACTTCTTCAACAATCTGCTCCCTTAGCTCTAGCAGGTTTTGGGGACGACGTTTAAACACTTTTTCCTTTAGACATCCCCAAAGAAAGAAGTCGCATATGCTTAAATCGGGCGATCGCGCAGGCCACCCCACGTCACCTCTCAAAAACACTAGACGTCCAGGAAACATTTCTCTTAAAGCGTTTAGAGAATTTTGGGCTGTGTGAGCTGTAGCCCCATCCTATTGGAACCAAAAGTCCCCTAATCCCTCTTCTTCAACAACCACTTCCAATCGGGGCTGCAGAAAATTTTGTAACATTGAAATATAACGCCCGGAATTTACGGTCACGGTTACGCCTCCCTCTTCAAAAAAGTACGGGCCTATAACGCCAAATTGTGATACGGCACACCACACCGTTAGTTTTGAAGAATGTAGCGGTCTTTCGTGAACAATTTGGAGGTTGTTTTCAGCCCAGTAGCGAAAATTTTGTTTATTCACAATCCCGCTTAGGTGAAAATGTGCCTCGTCGCTGCTGAAGAATGCTGCCTCAGGAGGGATCGCTGCAAGAATTTCCTCACACAGATTTTGGCGGTTGGCGTAGTCTGCTGGGTTCAATTCCTGAACCATCATTATTTTGAAGGGATGGAAACTCAAATCTAAATGCAGAATCCTCCTCAAACTGCGGTCTGAAACCCCCAATGCAAATAGCGTGCCTTCGAGCAGAACGTCTTGGCGATTGTTCGACTGCTGCTCTCACTAGCTCCACATTTTCTGGTGTTCTGATGGATCTTCGTCGGCCCTGTGTACCTATTCTTAGTTTCCTCCAACTGCCGTATCCAGGACCGAATTGTGTTCGCAGTAGGAACAGCATTATTTCGCGGAATGTTGAACCGTCGCCGAAAAGCTCTTTGCGTCGCAATCACAGATCGGTTGTTTCCATAAAACGCACGCACGGCAAAGCCACGATGTACTCCGGTCCAAACCATGTTGGGTACTAAAATGGGGATGCCGACAGAACAAAAGGAGACTTAGTGCAGCTGCCTACCCCCGCCACCGCCCGAACACCTGCCCCACCAAACTGCTTAATAGACCATTTCAGAAATTCAAAGCGCATGCGCCAAGTGTTAGACTGCGACAAAAAGTTAGTGCCGATTGCCGTATACCCATCCTTGTTTATATGACAGTTCTGTCAATTTTACAGTTTTGTTTTTGTTTTGTTGGTTTCGTTTTTCAAATAATTATGACGGGTACTAAACTTCTGGTCCACAAAATATTGCCATTTGAAATGTTTTGTCTGGTTTAGAAAATAAAAACTTAGGTTAGGTATAGTAATACAATTTTTATAATTGATTGAAGAATGTACTTCATTTTTTCACGTAGTAAAATAAGTTTTTATTTGTAAAATAAGAATTGAAATCATATCTTATACTCAAATTCATATTAACAAGTTCTGTGTAGTTCTGAAATTTAAAACAGAATACTGGGGTCACGTTTAAATTTGAAATGCCGCCATTTAACGGCACTAACTTTTTAGTTCAAAAAGTAAATGTAGTGGTCGCTCAAATTTCTGAAATGGTCTATTGGTTCTGCCGCACACTGTACCTTCCGTGCATTCGCCTAAATGAAATACTCGCTCGCGTTGCTCGCTCATGCACGGAAGTTCATGTTTCCGTATTTGTATAGTAAATAACTATTTCAGAACACAGATTTCATGGATTTTCGAGTCGAAAATAAAGATGGAAATGTCAGCTCAGTAAAGAAGAAAAAATATGATATACATGAAGTGGACAGCCTTTTATACGAACTGGAAAAACAAGCGCAGACTAATAATTAGAAATATTATCATAACCAATTTATTATTATTATTATTATTTACTGCATTTTATTATTAAAAATGACAATACTTTTTGAAAATAAACTTTTATGTGGTAATAGTTTATATGATTGTTCGACGATATCAATCGATTTACGTCATTAATAAAAAGTTACTAAACTTGTTAGCTAGCTTTAATTTATATGAGACTGGATCGTTTTATATTGTGATTGTTGTCTATAGTGCAAGTCAGACTAAAATAATATGCTGATTACAACAAAGAAAATTTGATTACAATAATGAAAATGACTAATTATGCAAAAGAGATATTATAATGGATCTTTTCAATTTAACGGCTATCTCTTTCTATCGCTGCAAATAGTAAGAAAATGGCACGAACAACTGCCAGTTGGGCTATCAAACGAAACGTCAAAAATATTGCAGTCATTAAAATACCTGAATTCTCAGTGAAAATTTGCATTCTTTAGACATTTTAACTTCAATAAAAGCTTTTGTAACTTATTTCGATAAGATTTTTTAAAGTTATCTGAGATATTCTCACATTTTACGTCTAATTTTTTTAGAAACAAACGTCATAGATCTCAGTTGTTCTTACTATGCGCAGATCCCCATTACGCATATCTTCTATCTCTTTAAATTGAAAAGGTCAATTATTGTCACTGTATTGTAAAAATTCGGATTTTTTTGCTCTTATTTTTTTCTAGTGTTAATCAGTCAAACACTCTTTCGCTTAATAATAATAAAAGAAAATGGTGGAATATTGAATGAAATTTAATTTTAAAATAATAAAGTTAGTGCATTTGGTTAACAATATTGGCAACAATTTCTGCTTGGCGGGAATTGGCAAGACATAGCACTCGGGAAGTCGGTAAAACATAACCAACAAATGTAATGTAAAATATAACAAAACAAGAAATTTAACAAGTTTATTAAGTTTAAATTTGCTATATATACTACGAGTGAAATATTTGGTAAGTAATAGATAGTTATTTAGATACCATGATTAACACAACATTACAAAATGAAAACGTTAAAATAATTGGAATTTAAATTTGACACATCACTCTGAAAATTAGCTAGAAAGTATGTTTCGAAAACTTTTCAAATGTTTGGGGATTTTTAGTTTTTCATATATTTCACGTTGATAATATAAATCGGTTGATATCGTGGAATAATTTTTTTTCAAACGCACTACTTTTCTTTTTATTCGTTAATTCTATGTAGTTTCTATGGATATTTGTTTATTTTATTTCCACTCCGGCGGCGTAGAAATTAGCTTATTTCTACTCCGCCGGCGTAGAAATTTCCAGCGGCGTAGAAATGAAACTTCTACCTTGTGAATCAAGTCACAAAAAGTGTCATTTCTACGACGTTTGAAAAAAAATTGAATGTGTAATTCGGAATAAAAGTGTCTTTGTGTGCCTCGCATGCAATTGTCCGACTCGCTTCGCTCGTCGTGCAAACTTCCATGCTCGCCACACAAAGTATCACTTTTACTCTGAATAACACAATATACTATTTTCATAACATTAAAAAAATATATATTTGAATGTTGGCTACAGGAAACTACGCACTCATATTGTAAGTATTTTAAAACTATATTTCCTATCATATATGTGTTATTACAATACAATTAATATGTTATTAATTAAATTTATATTATTAAGTTATTTATCCTTTGTCGTCGACGCCATGCTGTCCATACTGCTTCCAAAGTATGATTGCTATTAATGCAGTTATTAACTACAACATAAAAGAAATGTATAAATCGTTTATTGATCGACCATTTTTATTGCTAAAATTGAAACTTAAGGTAGTTAATCCGTTGATGGTCACAATCCAAAATGTGATTTAAATTAATATCTAATATTCATTATAAGTGGTCGAATTTTAATGTAAATTAAAAATCATAGGTAACCATTGAAATAATGAAGATAATTGAATTTAAAGTTGACACCGAAATGCATTGCTTATAATAGAAGTTAACAGTAGTTTCACTGTACGATTAGAAAATATTATATCATTACAACTTGACACATATTTGAAGAACGACACCACAATAATGAGAGCCTTAGCACAATATTTCTCCTGATAGGTTCGCTACTGGGCTAGTTACTTTAGGGTACCTTTATAACCAGGGTATGGCCATGGGCCAAGATCACCGCCATTATCGGTAATTCTTTTTTCTATTTATTTGTAATAAATGTGATATTATATTATAAAGGAATATTAAATTATCACACTGTGAATTTATAAAGGTAATAAAAATTAATTAATTTAAGAGATACACAATTATTATTAAGACATACATTTAGAGGTTATGTAGAATATATGACATGGGTTGTTATTATCACATCTAATTTAATATCTGTAGGTCTTATTTACATAATACTTGTATATTCTAAACTTACCTTTTAAAAATTTAAATGATTGTGCTTAATATTGGTAATTTATAGTTGTTTTCAGTGACAGTAATCGTGGTGGGTATCTTAACAAACTACACAAGTAAATAATATAAAATATATTACTTACACTTTAAATACATATTAAAATGATAATTAAATGTGTTTTTCATTAAAATAAAACAAATAGCCACGAAAATACATAATAATTTACGCAAGAACAACACATATAACAGACGGGCCGGTAATGGCGGACGAAACGTGAGCCACGTCATGGCCATACCCTGGTTATAAAGGTACCCTAAGTTACTTTAACCTTCAAAAGACTTTGAAACGTCAAACGAGCGTCAAACATAACTATTAATTAAAATTAAAATAATAAATTTAGACCCGCGTATTTGTTACAAACCTTTGTTTTATTGCACCTATAGTATATTATTATATATTCTATTTTTTGTGTGTATACAGGGCGAGTCTAGGAAGACGTCCCCCCCCCCTTTAACTTTTTTATTATAAGTAATTGAAAAAAATGGCTCATATAAAAGTTTTATTATTTTACATATACTATTTGATGGCAGATGTAAATATTTTTTATAAAGTCAGGTTTACAAGATACGACTATCAACTTTTATTTTTCAAATGGCAACCTATAATTATTTTAATAAAATTGAAACCGCCATTTTTTTCTCTTTTCAACGAGGTATTATTTTTTTATTAATGTATTTAAAAAATTTCGACAAAAATGAGATAATTTAGAAATATTAGAAATAATTTTTAAACAAATATTATATGTGGCTATGTTTACAAAATAAATTAAATTAAATAACAAACAAATGTATACTTTTTTGACATTAATTTAATTGTTTTACATTGTTACCTTTTGTTTATTTTCACATAGCCACCTATAATATTTGTTTAAAAATTATTTCTAATATTTCTAAATTATCTCATTTTTCTCGAAATTTTTCAAATACATTAATAAAAAATAATACATCGTTGAAAAGAGAAAAAAATGGCGGTTTCAATTTTATTAAAATAATTATAGGTTGCCACTTGAAAAATAAAAGTTGATAGTCGTATCTTGTAAACCTGACTTTATAAAAAATATCTACATCTGCCATCAAATAGTATATGTAAAATAATAAAACTTTTATATGAGCCATTTTTTTCTATTACTTATAATAAAAAAGTTAAAGGGGGGGCGTCTTCCCAGACTCATCCTGTATAATATGCAACAACCATGAAAAGTCACGGTTACACACAATAATATATGTGTATTCTTACAAAAGTCTGTACATTGTAATACGTACTTACGAGAATATCCATATGCTGCCATCTACGCTAAGCTTTGCGCTAAGGGTCTCATTGTTGAGAAATTGTTCGTAAAATGTAGCAGTCTCAAGAAAAATTATGTGTTTGACGTATCACGCATTTGCGCAGTAAAGTATGAAGTGAACTGACAACGTTACAATCAGCTATTTCAGTGTGAGATTTAAGATACACACCAACAGAAAAATAATTACTAATATCACCCGAAATATGGTAAATTACATAAGAAAAAATTGTCTAACAAAATTATAGACAATTAAACCTTTTTTTTTATGTACCAACCAATGTTGCCATATCACTCGGCTGGACTTGTCATTGCGATACTACTGAATTCAAACATAGAACTTATAAAAAATAATTAACAGTAACAATACATTTTTTTTAATGATTTTAAATATAATGAATCGCTTGATTAGGGATGTCACGGATGAACTACCTTAAGAAAAGTTGTTGTTACTCAAAGCCAGTTGATATACTAAAGTACCGCCATAAATTTGAAAAGGCAACAATAACGATTTTCCCCCGGCAGAGGCGCTTTTATTTGTATTTGTGTTGACCAGAAAAGTGTAACGGTCAAACTTAGGCGCGAAATTCAAACTCAGTTCATAACACTAACATAATTATTTCAAACCCCGTGTATTTTTTACCAAGAAAATTTTTGCTCAACTTTAAAGGCCGAAAAATCTCATAAAAGTAAATCTTTTAGCAAAGCATTATATGTAACATCTAGACCGATCCTTTATCTCCAGATTCGTACAATAATATTCACATGAACTCTGCACAGTTTATAATTATTTAAATAATAATACAACACTACAAAATTCATTGAACGTATGTCTTAGTTGGATCGTGCATGCTTCATCTTCTATTGTTCTGTCCTATTTACTGGTGGGTCAACGACATACGGTATCCTTGCTTGCACCAAGAATTTTAATTTCTAATAATTTTCTTACTTTACCTTTTCTACAGGTTTAAACTGTTGCTATTTATTACTGAATAAACAAACTATCGAATTCTTAGCAAGAGCTGTTTAATTTCTTTTACAAAATATCTTTTTTTTTGTCTGTAAAATTAAACTCCTATATGAAACCTATACTAGGGAATTCAAACTGAACTCGCGCCAAAGGCAAATGGGCCCGTCCAACTTTTTTTGAATTTTTTATATGTTATGAAGAATTTAAAAATAGAAATTCCGTATTTTTTGCTTTCTTGAAATTATGCTTAATAACGCCAAAAATAATTATTAAAGTTTTGGCGGGAAAGTTGTGACGTTAGTGTCACTCCGTCATAAGTAGAGAGAACCGACATACGTTATCATTAATAATGGTAAGTAAAATTAATTATTTTTGCTCGTTTTCATAATCAGATTAATCATTCGCTTTAATTAATGTGACTTTAAGACTTTCTTTAATATAATATTGCAGGTTATTATACTCACCAAGTGTCATTATTATAATTAAAATAGTATTTAAACTATTTTCTATTTATAATTAAATACAACAATGACAGTATTGATTACAATAATCAAAGCATAGTTCATAATAAAAAGTAATCCAACATTTACATTTCTATTTACTAAATGATTACAACAATGGCCGCGATCAGCAATGCACAGCGCTGGCAGCGCTGAGCACCGAAATTTGCCGAATACAGTTGCTGGACCAATCACATTCGTCAATTCATTGCGTTCGGCAAACTTCGGCGCTCAGCGCTGCCAGCGCTGTGCATTGCTGAACGCGGCCAATGACAAGTATTAAGATTACAAGAATTAAAACATAAATTATAATTTTATTTATTTAATAAGTAAATTTTCTTTTGATCTTAATAAAAAATTACTCGGATATATTAAATATGTGCGTGTTAGAGTGTGTAAAGTTAATCGCGAATTTATGAGCAAAATATGCATGGTCTACTGTACAGTGACATTTTCACAGGGTAACTGGACGACTGTAATGACGCTGACGTCACAACATGGCGATCGTTTTACCCTAAAAACTTTAATTACATTATTATAGGTATAAAAATACAAAATATATAGCAATTTTTATTTCGTTTTCATTTATTTATATTCAAAATTCATATGCGATAGGTAATTTCTAAAAAGTCGATGACTTGGACGGGCCCATTGTAACCTTAACTATTGTGGTCTATTGCAGGGTTCTGTAATATTGACAATGTCAAATCAAATTATTGGTTATCTACAAAATGTTTCTGTAATACGAAGACTGTTTGATAAATCAGTGACTTTGAAGTGAATGAATTATTTCTTTAACACACCAAAATTAAAATGAGTGAATCCTAATCTGACATATGACACTGGCAACCAACAGCAGCGCCTGCCTTTTTAAGGCCACGATGGCCGTCATGGCGAGACTTTAGTATATCTACTGGTTTTGTTGTTACCGATGTGATACCGCAGGCGATGCAAAAGTTGAGCATGACGAAGATGTGCCTCTGGAAGTGGCGCAGTACTTTTCGCCCGCAACCGTCCGTGTAGAACTTGTAAATATTCTCGCATTGGTCAACCGCGTCTTCCTTGTGGATGCAGCAAGACACTGGCGGCAGAATCGGGCTGTAATCTTGAGGCGCGAAATAGCCACAGCAGTCGAACTATAATAAGCAATTTGAAAAAGGCAATAACAGAAGGCTTGAAAGTAGTAAGTAAATGAGACCAGCGTTGTGTTTTTGCGTGACCAACTTTATTGAAATGCGCTACGCTTATTGCAATAGGGTATTCTATGAGAAATACCAATATTAAAAATATTAGTGTTGATAGGTACACAACAGGGAAAAAACAAAAAATCATATTATAAATTGATTGTTACAAAAGATATAAAGCATTTCAATTTTGCTGATGTACTAAATGACCTTCCAATGGGAGACCAGTTGAAATCCCTACTCCATGTTCGAATGTGATAAGACGCCGGCATGAACCACTGATATTACACCGCTGGTACTGTACAACTAGTACGTCACTATCACGTGACACAACAAAATCAAATTTTAAAAATGAATATCTCGCTTATTAAAAGGAATTTTTAACTCGGGTTTTCACAGGTACTCTTAGATATAACTGTTCTTTAAGAAAAATAAATAAAAAAATATGAGAGAATACGCTATTGAAATTAACCCGTAGCCACCAAGCGGCAAATTTGCGAACTCTCCGAATTGGTAATAGGAGCCAATCACACCTCAGAAAATTACCAACTAAATCGGCCATCTTAAATGAACGCAGCGCCTCTATAGGACATAGATAATTCGATAATACAACTAAAACGATGGCTGGAGTCAACGACCAAATATAAATAGACAAAACATTCCCTATCCCTCCTCACTGAATGTTTTGATTTTGACTGGCCAGACAGAGAAACTAAACTATTATTCACGAAAGATGACTATTCAAGATCATTTGTTCGAATAAAGAATACACATCACTTTATAGCAGTAGCTTAGCAACATTTTGTATTAGAAACAGAAAGATTATTTGACCTATACGTCTATTTAATTTATGTGGTGTGACAGATATACGTAAATAGTGGTATTACTTTCTAACACACTATAAATAATAATGACGTATGTCGTAGAATTACAGATACCTAATTATCAACTACACTGCCCTCTGTGCTAATATTTACCCAGTGACGTTGCCATTTAAATCAAATTATTATTACTTGATTTATAGTTAAGTCTATGTTTTTGAATTTTGCACAAACCTCAGTGAAGAACATAAATCTTTCAGAAAGGCATTATTTAGAAAGAAGCATAATTTTCAAATAAATTACTCTTATTTTTTTAGTTAAAATGTGTCCATAAATATTTCATGTTGCACGCCTATGCATACAAAATGCAATGAAGTTATCTGCAAGTAATATATCAGACGGCTCACAAATGACCTTGAATAGTTATCTTTCGTGAATAATAGTTTAGAGATATGCCTTGTCTAGTTCGAGTATTTCTCACTAGAGGCCACGCAGAGTGTCAGTGTATAGTCTAGTGTTTAGTTTGAACGCTGCTCACTAGAGGCCACGTAGTAGCATGAGTATTTTGTTTTTATTTTGAAGTTGAAGTGGTTTTGTGAGTGACACATTAATTTTTCTTTAATATTAAACCTTCTAAATTATTTAATGTTAAACACGAAATTTTAACTAAGAACGCTTGCGCCTCTAATGAGCAACGTTCAAACTAGACACTGATACTCTACGTGGCCTCAGTGGTGACCTCTAGTGAGAAATACTCGGACTAGACAAGACATATCTCTATCTCTAGTTTCTCTGTTTGGACAGCCGAAATCAAAACAAACCAAATGAAGTTTTGTCTAGTTATATTTGGTCGTTGGTTTGTAGTACTAATATTCGCCGCTAGTTAGCGTTTTCTTATTTGACAATTCCAATACGCCAAGTGGAAGATCATTTCAGTCATTTCAGTCATCGAAATAGAGCAACCAATAGCTTAGTTGGAAAAGTGAAGGTCTTGGGTTCGAATCCCGATGGCTGACAATTTATTTGAAATATACTTGCCGTAGATTGTATCATATCGACCCGTTCAGCAGCGAGTTTATCTGTTTCATAGTTCTTGAATGATTCCTCCAAATCATCTCTCCATATGGCTCGAATAGATTTCCTCTGGGCATAGGCGAATACGTATATGACCAGCTGGAGAACGCTGATTATTATTAATAATATGGCAAACTGGAACATAGAATAAATAGGGATGCCAAACACCCTCCTAAATATTTCAACGTGCTACTTACGATGAAAACCATCTGGGGATTTTTGACTGAAGGAGCTATAATCCCTACTATACTTAGCGCAATCATCAGCACACCAAAGTAAGTATACATTGTTGGTACAAAACTTTTTTTCAGTTCAGACTGATTCAATTCCAGAGACACTACTATTCCTGTGAAGCAAATTACTGCACCAAATATCTAAAATAATTATTTATGTCACATAAGTTTTCCGACAATTTTTCAATGGACGATGTTTTGATTTTTGTATATGTTAATGTAGAAATAAAAATCTGATGTGACCAACACAACCTCCCGTCAATTCCATGTTTAAAATAACAATGAGCTTTAAGTAAAGTATCACTTCCGGTTCATCATTTGTAAACAAAATTTAATTTGTTGTTCCAATAAATAGAAAAGTCTGTAATACCAAATTTTGTATTATATTTTATTGTTTTTCCTCGAAAATCTGTTAAGAGCTCCAAATTAAGTACCACTTCCGGTTTATCATATAAGTATAGTCAAAATCTAATATGTTGTTTCAAATTATACACGAGTTTTAAATACCAAATTTGATAAGTTTTGGATCATGTTTTAAAATATTTTTTCAAAAAATCTGTTTATAGCTTCCTGTAAAGTAGTACTTCCGGTTAATCAATTTTAGAAAAAAAATCTAATGTCTTTCTCATTAATATAAAAGTCTTAAATACCAAATCTGAAAAGTTTTCGATTGTATTAATATATTTTTCACGAAAACATGTTCAGAGCTTCAAATAAAGTATCACTTCCGGTTTATCAATTTTAGCCAAAATCTAATATGTTGCTCCCTTTCATATAAAAGTCTTAAATACCAAATTTGACAAGTTTTGAAATATATAATAATATATTTTTTCGTCCACGATGACATCACAAACTTCCAAATATTTCTATTTTCCGTATTCAAGCTTTCTGCATTCATATAACGAGTTGATTTTGGGTAAAATTGGATGACCGGAAGTGACTATTTACATGAAGCCCATAACAGTTTTTAATGAAAAAGTATCATAAAATATAATCCAAAACTTTTCAATTTTGGTATTTAAGACTTTTATATCAAGAGGAACAACATATTAGATTTTGACTAAAATTAATAAACCGGAAGTGATACTTTATTTGAAGCTCTGAACAGATTTTCGTAAAAAATATATTATGATATATTCCAAAACTTGTAATATTTAGTATTTAAGACTTTTATATGAAGGGAAGAAACATATTAGATTTTGGCTAAAATTGATAAACCGGAAGTGATACTTTATTTGAAGCTCTGAACAGATTTTCATGAAAAATAAATGATACAATCCAAAACTTTTACATTTGGTATTTAAGATTTTTATATTAATGAGAATGACATACTAGATGTTTTCTAAAATTGATAAACCGGAAGTACTACTTTACAGGAAGCTATAAACAGATTTTCTTGAAAAAATATATTAAAACATGATTCAAAACTTCTCAAATTTGGTATTTAAAACTCGTGTAACATTTGAAACATTAGATTTTGACTATACCTATATGATACACCGGAAGTGGTACTTAATTTGGAGCTCTTAACAGATTTTCGAGGAAAAACATAATAAAATATAATCTAAAATTTGGTATTACAGACTTTTCTATTTATTGAAACAAATTAGATTTTGTTTACAAACGGTCAACCGGAAGTGATACTTTACTTAAAGCTCATTCCTATTTCAAACAAAGAATTGACGGGAGGTCATGTGTTGGCCACATCAGATTTTTTTATTTTGCATAAAAAATTATAGAACTGGAAAAAAATGCAAAAGAATTTTGCAATTTGCCATAATGTCGTCCCGTGACGTCACAACCCCAGCAAGGCTTTGGCCAGCTCCAGCAAGAGAGAAAGCTTGATGGACTATGAGATAGTTGCATCAAGTGAATGGAGTAAAATAGTGTAACGTCAGAGTATAGCGCGAAATTTGAAGCATTGTCCTAAGCGATACTTTCAAAGTAGACTCTATTCACAGAAAACACATAAGGGTCAGAATTTAAAGGCTTGTAATTTGATGCTGATATTATTGTTATTATGAAGAAGTTAACTTTGAGATAATAATATTAAATTATATATATTTTTCTATTACTTCGTAATACAATATATACACATCAATAAATAACAAAGGTTTTATTTCAAATTGAAATCAACTTTGCACATTCTGAACTACAGAGTAACTGATTTGCGCAGCTTCAAGAATATCCGAGAGTTTACCGACATACCGACAAAGATTTTGTTTGTTAGCGTTTTTGAGGATTTTCAAATCAGTTCTTTTCAGAACTTTAAATTTCTTCTTTTTAAGTTTAAGGTACCTAAATAACTCTGTCTATCTACATTAATATATTAATAATATGTCGTGTTCTTAGGGTTCTGTAACCTAAAAATGGTTTGTTGTCTTTCAAACGGGCTCTTCCGGCCGCTTCACGCGATGTTTCACGAAAATCGTCGAGATTGAACGAACATGTAATTCCATGCAAAGTTCTTTAAAACTTGAATAGAATAATTGTTATTATAAATTAGGGTAATATGTTTTGTTTAATTGAAAGGGTAATATTCAAACTTAACTGAATGATAGCTTAAATAGCTAACTTTTCTTAATTAAGCAAGATATTGGCGACGAAATGAACTGCTTAAAATTCTAGTTCTTATTTGCTGTGGCAATAAAGTTCACTTTGAAAGATGTGTTTACCGGTAGGACAGTAGTTTAAATGAAGCGCGCCGCATAGGACTTAATTAATGTACTACCCTATTTAACTACAAAAAGCGCGGGAAAATTAAACGAAACCCACACATAACCTGCATTGACTTAAGTATCATTCACAACAAAAAAATAACGTAGCGGTAGAATTAGTGGCAGTGGTAGTGGCCTGGGTAAAAGATTGAATGCGTTATAGCAAATGTAGTCGTTCACATCCAAAAATTAAGAAAATTAGTAGTAGCGCAGTGGCAATGGCAGCGGTAGGAGTTTGCATACTCCAAACTTCTACGTTGCCACTACGCTACCGCTTAATTTTTTTGACAGTTTTGACGTTTATTGACATCTGATTTCATCAGATAAAATGAGCAATAGAAAAAGGATCATTTTATGGTGTGCCTCAGACGTTGCGCTATATAAACAAACATACATATTAATAAACTTTGCACAATTAAAAGTGAACACGTAACTTACTATTTTCGCCTATTTCAAAAACAATTTGTGCCCACGCATTTTCTTTTTTTGAAATAATTTTAAACTCCCTTAATCTCTTCGCTTATCTCATACAATGGAGTGCTTCTGGATACGTATAATTAATAAGTCATCATCTCTGTCAGTTGCTTTTTGTGCAAAAATAAAATGACAGCTATAACTGTCAACCTTGCATCCTAGTAATTTATAATAAAAAATTCCTAGAAACTATAATTTCAATAATTTTTCATTGTGAACGGAAATAATTTTTACTATAAATTTACGATGCCACTAATTCTTACACTACCGCTATTTTTTTTTTTTTATTCTGAATGGGCCTTTACATCCACGTGTGATCTACGTCGACTCAATCTGTATAAAAGTGAAAGAATAACCGCTATGCAAATCCACATCGTTTTACATATCGACGCCAAATTTTGTAGAGATGTACTTTCAGATTCAGGACGTGTCGTACAAGTTGTTAGAATTCAAAATGTTACATATTTTTTTTATAATTAATTTCCAAAGAACAGCATTGGCATTAGTTTCGAAACCAGCTTTACTGACAGTCAAAATGTGAAAAAGAATCAGGCGTCATTTTAGAAATATTTAAATAAATCATTGTCCAGACGGTTATAAGATTTGGAATTGAGTTAATTTATATTTTAAACCCCGTAGAACACGAATTTAGTGTTATTTTGAAAATAATTTAAACCGTTGAGAAGTTGAGAGCAAAATAAAATGTATTTTTAGGGGCAATTTTTTTCCATAATTTCGAATCGATTTTCCGCAATTCCTAAGGTCTTTTAGACCCTTTTAAAATATTAATATATCAAATCGAACCTCCAGAATTGGTTTTTTGCAAGAATTAAAACTATTTTTAACCAAATTCGAGATATTGACTTATTTTTAACCTCACATTTGTAGCCAAAAATATAGAATTTTTGAACCCTCGGTTCATTTTTGCAAAAATAAACATGATGTTTAACCGAAATCGTGATATTCAATCATTTTTAACTTCATGTGTTTGGACAAAACTAAATATGAAAACATGCATTTTTTGGGGTTCATAACTCCAGAACTGTTTGAAATATAAATAAAATAAATATATCATCACAGCATATTACCCATTGCTGGGTGTGCCAATCTACTTTGTATGCAGATATCGGTAATGATGATGACATATTTGGATCGTGCTGGCGTTTATCAGGCGTCACCTCACGGGCACACATTGCTGGCGTGGAGAGTGCACCACAGGGGTCAATTTTGTGCCATTTAAAATTGGAAATATTTGGCGTCGGTCGGGATCGAACCCGGTTCCCCAGATTCGCGACCAGACACTCGGGCACGCGGCCACGAGACACCATTCAAAATTAAAACTAAAATCGTGTTGTACGGAGTTAAAATATAAATTGACTCGCTGTGCTTGAAGTACTAAAGAAGGTCAAAGCACATAATAATTAAAACTAAAAGCACTTACAAAGTGTATTCCGCTTGAAACCTTAAGTGCAAACTCTAGACAACGTACGTTCACCATTTTTAGAACTTAATACTAAACACAATCAAGAATACAATCATATGCTAAATTGTATTTTCTACACTTTCTTGACACTTTTTGTTATTGTTTACCATCGTTCACCATGGCAATGGAAATCGACGATTATTGGTTCAGTTGATTCTATAAGTGTAGGCCATACGCGATTCAAGTTGAGCGGACTCTATCTGGTGACCAAACATCGCACTAATTATGTGACGTCACAACGAGTATAGTTTCTTACACTCCGTAAGAAGTAACGTTAGAATTTTAGACGAGATTTTAAAAATTCAGCAATTATTTAAATTTATATTTATTGGTGATGATTGTAAACACTTCCTCTGTTTAATTATACAATAAAATTCGCGAGTATTTCTAGTATGTTGAGACATTGTATATTTTTAGAGAAATAAGGTTAAGTATAATGTTTGTAGTTGCTTGTTAAAATAATGACATAAATTTACTATAAATAAGTTAAAAACAACATGAATGCAATATTAGATCGTTTAAGGATTAATTATATATTTGTAAATATTGTAGAAATATGGAATTTTAACCAAAACCAACGAAATCAAGTGTATTGTTGTGTTCCGAAATGTCATTCCTAAAAATCGAGAAATCCCACCCTTCGTTTTCACATATTTCCAACACGTTAAATTTATAAATAAATATGGCATCGAAGAAATGATTGAGACACAAAGCATGGTAGATTAAACTGTTAATTGGAAAACGAGTTACAAATTCAATGTTTGTTCCTTATATTTTTGTAACGAAGATTACGCAGGTGTTGGTAGCTCTAAAACAATATAAATATATTCAATTATTTTATTATGTATTTATATTTAGGTTTTATATTCATATTTAGGTTAGTTTCCCGCCTTACACGAACAAGATGCTTTTTATTGCTAGTGAGCCAGAATTGATCAATTTTCCAGTAATTTCATGCGGATATTTATTTACGCCGCTGGTTTGTAGGCATAATCCAAAGAGAAGTGTTTAATTTTTGTCATCTGATTGTGTTTTACCATATGCTAGCATATGTCCAGAATTCAATACTTCATCATCCTCACAAAAATTTCTACTGCACGCAGAAGCATTTAAATAATTAAACACATCCTTTATTAACAGTCTCATTACTAATAAACTATTAATTTATTAAATATATGTATTAAAATAGCAATACACACACAAACTTTAATGCAGAAGTGAACGACAATTTGAAAACATACTCGTTGTGACGTCACGTCACGTGTTAAAAGTTGCGGGAAAAGTTAATTTGAATCGCCTATAGACCGACACAGCCGAATATAGGACTTTAACGAAGAATTCCACAGCTTCTAAATAATGGGGTCTCGTGGCCGCGTGCCTGAGTGTCTGCTCGCGAATCTGGGGAACCGGGTTCGATCCTGATTGACGCAAAATATTTCAAATTTTAAATGGCACAAAATTGACCCCTGTGGTGCACTCTCCATGCCAGCAAAGAGTGCCCGTGAGGTGACGCCTGGTAAACGCCCGCACGGTACAAATGTCATCATCTTTACCGAATTCTGTATAGGGCACGGAAGATCACGTGACCTATCATGTTTTGTCCCTTTCTCACTTCAGGAATAATAATTTGATTTAAACGGCAACGCCACTGGGTAAATATTAGCACAGAGGGCAGTGTAGTAGATAATTAGGTATTTGTAATTCTATGACATATGTCATTATTATTTATAGTGTGTTAGAAAGTAATGCCACTATTTACGTATATCTGTCACACCATATAAATTAAATAAACATAGGTCAAATAATCTTTCTCTTTTTAATAAAAAAGGTTGCTAAGCTACTGCTATAAAGTGATGTGTATTCTTTCTTCGAACAAATGACCTTGAATAGCCATCTTTCGTGAATAATAGTATACAATGCTTAAATGGAACAGAGTATAGACTAAATAGTGCTGCACCCCACAAGTTGGCGCCTGTGAAAATCGACAATTGTTGATTTTGTTGCCATGGTTACACATCTGTTTGATTCGTTTGATTGATATCTTGTTGTCGTTGACGTTTACAGTGATGATATCGCCAGAAATATCGTTAGATAAGCCTCAAATCATATGTCATGTAGAGCAAACGGTCCAGAGTACGTTATACGATGTGAAATGGTTGCCATGTTCGGCTAGATTTGTGAGTCTTGGATGCCAGACGAACGGTGCTGGTTTGGTGCAGCTGTGGGCCCTTAGCCAAGGCAAACTCGATAAGGTTAGTGGAAAAGTTAATGTACATTATTATTCACGAAAGATGACTATTCAAGGTCATTTGTTCGAAGAAAGAATACACATCACTTTACAGCAATAGCTTAGCAACATTTTTTATTAGAAAGAGAAAAATTATTTGACCTATGTCTATTTAATTTATGTGGTGTGACATATATACTATTATTCACGAAAGATGACTATTCAAGGTCATTTGTTCGAAGAAAGAATACACTTCACTTTACAGCAGTAGCTTAGCAAATATTCTGTATTAGAAAGAGAAAAATTAGTTGACGTATGTCTGTTTAATTTATGTTGTGTGATAGATATACGTAAATAGTGGCATTACTTTCTAACACACTATAAATAATAATGACGTATGTCGTAGAATTACAAATACCTAATTATCTACTACACTGCCCTCTGTTCTAATATTAACCCAGTGGCGTTGCCGTGTAAATCAAATTATTATTCCTTGGTTTATAGTTAAGTCCATGTTTTTGAATTTTGCAAAAGCATAAATGAGGAACATAAATCTTTCAGAAAGGCATTATTTAGAAAGAAACATAATTTTCAAATCAATTACTCTCATTTTTCCAGTTAAAATTTGTCCATAAATATTTCATGTTGCACGTTTATGTAAACGAAATGCAATGAAGTTATCTGCAAGTAATATTATATCAGACAGCTTACAAATGGCCTTGAATAGTCATCTTTCGTGAATAATAGTTTACGTAAATAGTGGCATTACTTTCTAAATAAATAAAATAAATATATCATCACGGCATATTACCCATTGCTGGGTGTGCCAGTCTGCTTTGTATGCAGATATCGGTAATAATGATGACATATTTGTACCGTGCGGGCGTTTACCAGGTGTCTCCTCACGGGCACTCATTGCTGGCGCATTATTTTCTAACATACTATAAATAATAATGACGTATGTCGTAGAGTTACAGATACCTAATTATTTACTACACTGCCCTCTGTGCTAATATTTACCCAGTGGCCTTGACGTTTAAATCAAATTATCATTCCTTGGTTTATAACTTAAGTCTATGTTTTTGTATTTTGCAAAAACATAAGTGAAGAACACAAATCTTTCAGAAAGGCATTATTTAGAAAGACATATAATTTTCAAATGAATTACTCTTATTTTTTTAGTTAAAATGTGCCTATAAATATTTCATGTTCCACGCCTATGCATATGAAATGTACTGAAGTTATCTGCAAGTAATATTATATCAGACGGCCCACAAATGACCTTGAATAGTCATCTTTCGTGAATAATAGTTTATATAAAGTGCTGTGTATTCTTTCTTCGAACTAGTGACCTTGAACAGTCATCCTTTGTGAACCAAACTATAATTATTATCCAGGTATCAGAGTTCGCAACCGGCCAGGCCCTGAAATGCGGCACCTTCGGCGCAAGCAGCCTCCGCGAGCGCCATCTAGCCACTGGAGACTTCAAAGGTCGCTTACAAATCTGGTACTTTTACCATCATCTCATCTCCATAGGGTTTATTTATATTTCCGTTTGTTCAGGGACTTAGAACGCACTCTGACACCGGTGCAACAATACACGACGCATAAGGGCATTATTAATGCGATAGATGGGGTCGCTGGGGCTAGTGTGGGATGCGGAGCACCCGAGCTGGCCACGGGGAGCAAGGATGGAAGAGTGCTCGTGTGGGATGTCAGGCAGGCGAAGACTCCAGTCGCGGCCATGGAACCTGAAGATCCCACAACAGGTATATACAAATTTAAAGATTTAAATTAAATAAGTGCATTAAATTTAACCAGTAATGTAACTCGACGAGAGCAACAATATTTCTTAATAACTTTTTTTAAGTCTTAGATTTTGAGTTAAAATTCTTTAAAGATTTGCTGCATATTTCTTTACCCGCCCATGGAGAACAAATGGCTGCTGCCGTATTCAAGGGGGATACAAACAGCTCAAAAATTGTCGGTTATCGGTTACACTTGCAGTCACAGTAATTAATAAACGAATGAACGGAAATAACATTTATTATTAATTAATTCGTAATAGTACAGTTTTTAAAATAAACAAATTTAAATTTTGGATAATAAAATTATAAAGTTGTGTATTAAACTAGGCTTTTAATCACCTGTGAATACAGGAAGATAAGGAGGAACGAGGTAACGAGGAAGAGCAAAAGCATAGTTGTTAGGTTATGAGATGATTATTTATCGTCGACAAATCATAATAGTTTAAATACGTTATTCAAAAAATGTAAGTACAAACTTTTGTCCATTTAAACGAGGTAGATGAGTACCAATAATTAGTCATCCATTTATTGTTCCCGCCCAAACATTTTTTAATGAAAATTTTTACAGCTTTTTCGTCTGTCGAGATGTGTACATTATGAGCCATTCCCAAAATTGAAGTCTGTTATGTGCAGAAAACATTGAACTTTTTGCACATTGTACGGATACAACTGTTGCTTTTTTAAAAAATTGTCATATGTGACACTCCGTATTGTGATAAAGATGTACAAGATTAACAAATGTGCGAATATTAGGAACAGTATTATTTGGAAACGCTCCGTCTAAATGCGTTGGCAACTCTATAACACTGTCTTTCTGTCAACCACAAATTAAAATGTAGTAAAGATACGAATAAATAAATAAACCATATGTAAGCAATGGGCCCGTCCAAGTCTTCGACTTTTTAAAAATTGCATGTCACATTTGAATTTTGAATATAAATAAATGAAAACGAATTAAAAATTGCTATATATTTTGTATTTTTATACGTACAATAATGTAATTGAAGTTTTCAGCGTAAAATGGTCGCCATGTTGTGACGCCAGCGTCATTACAGTAGTCCAGTTTGCCTGTGAAAATGTCACTATAAAGTGGACCATGCATATTTTGCTCATAAATTCGCGATTGGCTTTACACATACTCTAACAAACACATATTTAATATATCCGTGTATTTTTTTAAATTATTGTAATCTCAATATTTGTCATTGTTGTAATCATTTAGTAAATAGTAATGTAAATGTTGGATTACTTTTTATTATGAACTATGCTTTGATTAATGTAATCAATACTGTCTTTATTGTATTTAATTATAAATAGAAAATAGTCTAAATACTATTTTAATTATAATAATGGCACTAGGTGAGTATGAAAACTTCAATATTATATTAAAGAAAGTCTTAAAGTCACATTAATTAAAGCGAATAATTAACTTGATTATGTAAACGAGCAAAAATTATTAATTTTACTTACCTGATTTTTATTTATGTATAAAATGAACTATCGACGTTTTACATAAATTAACATTTAAATATTACTCCTATACCTATTCATGTAAGTAAACCAAACAAATATATATTTTGAAATGATATAATAGATGACTTACTTTATTACCATTAGCTTTAAAGATTTTTGATCACAGTTTGTAATGAATACGTATTTTTATTCATGCAACATTTATTGTAAATGGACCATTTCAATTTAAAGAGATAAAAGATATGCACAATGGGGATCTGCGCATAGTAAGAACAAATGAGATCTACGACGTGTGTTTCTAAAAAATTTAGACGTAAAATGTCTCTTATCGAAATAAGTTACAAAAGGTTATATTGAAGCTAAAATGTCTGACGATGCAAACTTTCACCGAGAATACAGGTATTTTAACGATTGCAATATTTTTGACGTTTCGTTTGACAGCCCAACTGGCAGTTGTTCGCGCCATTTTCTTACTATTTGAAGCGGTAGAAAGAGATAGCCGTTAAATTGAAAAGGTCCATTGCCATATTATTGGTAACGTATGTCGGTTCTCTCTACTTATGACGGAGTGACGCTAACGTCAGAACTTTCGCGCCAAAACTTTAATAATTATTTTAGGCGTTATTAAACGTAATTTTGAAGAAAACTAAAAATACGGAATTTCTATTTTTAAATTCTTCGTAACATAAAAAATTCAAAAAAAGTTGGATGGGCCCATTACAATGTCTGTGTACATTTTGACAGAATTTTACCTTGTTGGGATTTTCAAACCAGGAAACGCTAACTAGCGGCGAATATTAGAACTACAAACAGTGGCTCACATTTGACATTTACATGAAACTACAACTATATGACTACAAAAACTCTGTTAAACATACTTGAATTATAAATAAAAATACTAATAAATGAGAAAATAATACACAAACTAAAGAAACACAATTGACAGTAATACTATGCTTACAAATGTCAACAAAAAGTGTACCATTGTTTAATGCGATCAGCGCCATCTCTTGATACTTGAAAATCCCAATAAACAAGTTTATTACTAATCGGGAAAACCACATCCAAGAGATGGCAGCACTAAATACAGACTTATAGGGAAAACTTTGAATTTTACACTTGTAGTCATTGTAGTTTAATGCTTTGTTTTATGAAATATTCTGTTATTTTTGATTAAATTCAGAATGTTTATTACAATGACAGATGTATATATTTATTTAAAAGGTGCTGTGCGACCTATAACCGAAGGAAAAGCAGTGTGTAAAGGTAAAATGAAATACAAATTTGTGGTTATCTTGCTTGTTAACTTATTTATTTTTAGTTATTGACACATTATTTTATATGGATATGAAGGCAATGCGGCACCTAACTCTATCGTGATAACAATGACACAAATGTCATCGTGTGGAAATGTGTGTGCAGCTAGAAAGCAGGACAGGGAGAAAAGTGGAAGAGTCAAACTATTGGATTTAAAATTCATTATAGTTACATAATTATAAGTTCATTTTTGTCCATAAATTGTAATATTAAGAGGCAATATCACTTGATAATAATTACCTCACTCTTGTTTATTGTATTAAAGTGCAGATACGATTAAATATGTAAATAACCTCAATCATGTTGTGTTATAAATGTATTACATTTACTGGTAGACCATTCTGAAGACAAGTTGTAAAGAAAATTACAAATAAAAAAATATCATTGCTTTATTTTATTTAAAAAGGTAATTGTATTTTGTTTGATTAAAAAACAATCTACATGTATTATGTTTTGCAAGTCTTCCTCTTGCTGGCTCGATTTCTGGCATTTTTATCGTTCCTTCTTTTCTATAAATAATATAAAATAAATGTAGTTATAATGTTAAAGAATAATAATTACTATTACTACTACTTACACGTAAGTAACTTCTCTCTATTTTTCTTCTGTACCAGAGGTTAGGGTAATTTTTGGCATGGAATACCATTTTTTTAATGTTTTTCTTCTAATGACTATAAAAACAATCTAATAATGTATTGAGGCATAAATTTATATAAATACTTACATGAAATTAAATATATAGGCAAAAATTATTGTGAATAAACGTTATTAAATGGTGACATGTTCTTGATTTTTAAAGCGATTTTCCATTGATATTTTAATATTTCAGTTTTTGGAAAATAGTGAACGGATATGTCTTTACTTGCATAATTATTACACTGCGGTACAACACAATAACTTTTCGTTTTGCTGGCCATTTTTGGCTCTTTTTTACTGTATAACCCTATATGACAGCACAACGTTTTCCCTACGACTTATATGTTTTATTTTGCCACCAGATGTCAGCTACTTTGTTGGCTCTTACCAAATGTCAAAATTTAATTGCAACAACTGACAGGACTGTCAATTGCTAAAGCAAAATTTTACAAAGCTATTGCTACTGCATTCAATTATTAGAAAAATACTTGGAATGACTCGTCAATTTACGGGGTTGTAAAAATACTAAAAAAAATACGCGATTTCGAGAAAAAGTTATTAAGAAATATTGTTATATTACTGGTTAAATTTAATGTACTTATTTCATTTACACCCTGTATGTATCATGAACGAAGTGTATTTTGATTATTTTCATAGGCAGAGACTGTTGGGCCGTTTCCTTCGGCAACAGCTACAACGCCGAGCAACGCGTCCTCGCCTCGGGTTACGACAACGGCGACGTCAAAATGTTCGACCTTCGTATGAACCGCGTTCGATGGGAAGCCAACGTTAAGAACGGAGTCTGTGGCCTACAGTTCGACCGCCCTGATATCCCCCTCAACAAACTGGTCGTCACAACTCTCGAGTCCAACATACATGTGTATGATGTCCGAACCCAACACCCGACCAAGGGGTTCGCAAGGGTCACGGAAAGAGGGCATAAGTCGACGGTGTGGTTCGCGAAACATTTGCCGCAGAATAGGGAGGTGTTTATGACGGCGGGGGGTGCCGGATCGCTCTGTCTCTGGAAATAGTAAGTCACTGTAATTTAACGAGAGTCGTTATTTTAAAAACTATTCAATATTATTTTACGAAATTTGGTATCTGAGGGTTTTCCGACATGCCCATTACAACTAAAATATTTTCAAAGCAGTAGCATTTCCGGTTTAACCGGAAATAGACCCTGACTTTCTTATTTTAAATGGAATGCTATATTTTTTATTTTACCGTTGAATTCAGAAGAAAATTTTACATATGAAACCATAAAAAAATTTACTTATGTTCAACCACTTCCGGTATAATTCAACTTTTTTTGATTTTTCATCTAAAAACGGCCACTTCTTTATTACTCTATATTTCGAGAACGGAATCGAATTTCTATAATCTGTAAAAACAGTTTTATAAAGAAAGCTTTTGTTTACAATAATACAAATTAATAATCAACTATTTTTGAAAATTGTAATTTCTACGTGAACGTAAAGTTGCAGTTCACAAAGTTCAAAAAACTCATTTTTTTTTAAATGGAACACCCCATTTTTTATTTGAATGAATTCTTCGTTGAAAAATAAGGGTAGTTTGTGTATCATGTCCTATGTTGAAAGTTGATAGATTTTTAGTAAAATGGAAAATATTTAAATATATTTTTTTCGTACCTCCGTCCAATTTGGCTAGTTTTACAGAACTCAAAATCGTCCAGAAAAGCGCTGTTGCTGACCGAGGCCGGCAAAAGGAGTTGGCATTACTGTTCTAGTGATATGTCAATTTAAGATTATTTTCAACATAAGAATTAGCAAAATGTTTACGCATTTTAGGGCTAAATCTTTAATTGTTGTAACTTAAAGAACTAAATTTTATCATAAAAATAATAATATGCTGTCATTACTGACATCTCGTATAGATTAATTATAAGTTCCAACTTTAGGACTAGTTTGTTTTATAACTACAATGAAACAATTGAGTTTCCGCCATCTGTCATTAAAAATATACGAAAATATAACGGGTGGCGCTCGAAATCCGTTACATAGGCATTTAACATGGGAAAACAGTTTTTTCTTGCGCGTTGCTTCCCAAATTATTTTAGAAAAAAATACTTCAAATAAAAGTTGTAGATCATAAAATTCTGCAATTGAATCAAAAACCAAAATTAATTGCGCATGCTTTGTAACGGCAGAAATTTGATATGAAAATGTTGAAAATCACGTTAAAAATAGTGATAGCCATGAAATTAAAACAAAAAGCATAACAAATGTATTTTTTCTTCAAGTGTATTATAATATGCATATTATGCTACTGTACACACGCTGTAGAAGATATTCATTGTCTTACTAGTACAAAAATGTTGTTATTGTTGTACTAGTAAAAAAATGTTAGTTTCTTAGTTCACCGCTGGCGGCGGCAGTAGCTACGGCAACACAGATCATATTGAAAATTGTTATTTGACAGTTGAATCGTTTGTGTTTTATAGTGTACCCAGCCAGCTTTGACTAAAATTGCAAATTTTACAAATAAAAAAATTCCAAAAAAATTTCAAAAATTATTTGAAACACTTGAAGAAAAAATAGTATATGTTATTCGGAGTAGAATGCCCTTTTTGTGTTTTACCCAGCTTGCTAGGCCTCGGCTAGCGCCTCGGCCGCAATAGCTGGGTTCAACACAAAAAGACCGCTTTCTACTCCTAATAACATAATATACTATTTTTTTATCTGATTGAAGAAGTCTCATTATTTGACAGTTAAAATCTGAATCATTTGTTTGTCTTATTGTTTTAATTCCATGGCTAGTGCTATTAAACTAAAAATTTCATATTTAATTTCTAGAGTTACTAAACATACGAAATGAATTTTGTTTATTAATTTAAAAGTAGAATTTTATGCTCTACAACTTTTATTTGAAGAATCGTCTTTTATAATAATTTGAGGGGCAACGCGCTACGAAAAACTGTTTTACCATGTTAAATGCCTATGTAACAGATTTCCAGCGCCACCCGGTATAAAATACATATAACTAATGTTTGTATGTTATATTTTTAATAGATATAAAATAATTACACATTTTAAGCTCAAATGTAAGTAATTATAATTAAACTTGCAATGCAAAACCGATAAAAATATATGTTCATTTTTTAGGTTATGTAACTTAGACTAAAGTATAGAGAAATATACAAAGAACTTATGGAGAAGTCGGTACAAAAAATCTTGTGTATCCAGTGAACTCTATTCTACATACATATAGTAGTATAGAGTTCACTGTGTGTATCACACCCCCAGAAACTGTTTTGCGAGATCTCGTATGTGTCAAAATAAACTCGCAAATGTTCAGTTTCTGGCCTAGTGATACAAATAACTATTAAATTTATGTCTGTTTATTATTGTTGCTTCTTTCCGGATTGTGATTTGAATCCATTAACTAAAAAGGAATATCTTTTCCTTTTTTTTATAAATAGTAAAAAGAAAAAGTTAGTATTGCCAACTTAATTGGAAAAATTAAAAAATAGTTTATCACCTTGGCCCGCTTTTTTCATTTGATAAATTTGCCGGCAGAGGCGCTATTAGTATATTATATACTCAGGGACTAAAGTGCATATTCAATCCTGTGGGTGAAGTTTATATAATCACCTGAGGGGTTGAATGCACTTTAGTCCTGTGGTATATACGCTATTTTTCGCACTCCCGTATTAAATGGAACCATATTAATGTAAAAGAAATTAAACTTACAGTTTGACAATACAAATGTCAAAAATTTTGTTCAAATTTAAACTCAACGCCTGTTCAAAATGTAGTACAGATACTATATGATGTTATGGAAACATCTTGTTTATTTTTACTTTAGTCCCCCAGGGTTTTTTTTTCATATTTAATCCCTCTGGGACTGAATTTGAACTTTAGTCCCTGAAATGAGTGATTAGAATCGCTCTTTAGTCTCGGGAGTGCGAAAAATAAATATTTTTGATTATAGCGAGTACCCAGAACGTCGCGTGGAAACAGACACAGAGGGAGTTAGCTACGGCATCCCAGGTTCTCTCAATCCACTTCAGAACTACACTCTGTCCACGCAGCCTATCAACGCATTGGATTGGAATGTCGACAAACTTGGACTTGCCGTTTGCTGCTCCTTTGACCAGACATTACGAGTTCTTATTACCACTAAATTAAACTTGCTATAAAATATGTTATTAAGTTAGTCTGGTTTACGTTCATCTGAAAAATGGTTATTATATGATTAAAGAAATATTGTAGATATTTCATTATACAATAAAAAAATTTAATTTAAAAATAATTTATTTACATTATGTACAAAACAAAAAATATTAATATTAAAACAGTTATTTTATTTACAGTACACAGGTGTCCAAAATGGAAATCTCGACAACTATAAGAGATACGAATTCGATTAACATCATGAACGTAAAATATAAAAATAATATTATTCTAACTGCACTTTTAACGATTTCAGGAATCCGGTATTTACCAAAAATTCCATTATTGTATTATCATTATCACTATTCCTAGTCAATGTGCAACTTAGTGGGATCCGTAAACCGCGCCGTGAGAATATAAAATCCAGCTGGAAGCGGCACCAGGAGGCATAGCGACGCATGTAGGGCAGGCTGTGTAAGCTGCGTGATGGCGACAATTCCATAGGCGTGCAATGCCCAGTGCCCTACTAAAATAAGCACATTTCGGGCGTCTGCCACACTCTGCAAAAGCAAGGCGACTACGCCCTGCTGTAACTGGATGGCCAGGTGGGCTGCCATCGACACCACGGAGAGGATTACCACCATGTAGGGAAACGAATAGTCTAAGAAACATTAATCCTCGTAATAGTCGAACGGAGCCAGGTCTGGACTATAAGGAGAGTGGATTACTTACAGATTAAGCCTCCAATGACGGCCTGGAAGAGAGCTAGAATAGGCAGAAAGTACATGGCTGCGTAGATGGACATCTTGCTTTGACGCGGCAAGCATTTTCGGCAGACCCAAGGCCGGATCAACAGCATCAACACTAGCGCAAATGCGTACAGCATAAATACCATCGTGTACCTACAAATCAAACATTCTTCATACTCATAACTCTTTTTACCTCTCGCTAAGAGAGGTATTGAATTCATGCTAAAAATCGCATATTCAGATTTTAGTAAATAAGCACGTTTTAAAGTCCCTAGAATCCGATTATAACATTTTTACGATGATGTGTGTGTGTGTGTGTGTGTGTGTGTGTATGTTGGATCTACGATGTCTCAAATACTATAAGACTTAAGACATTTTTAACTACGGATTCCTCAATCTAACAATAATGGGAAGAGTTGATTAAGTTTTGGTAACAATTGGACAACCAGAAGGAGTATTTACAAATATTATTTATCGAAAATTTATGTAAGTACTTATATTAAAGAACGTTAAATTCTTTATTCGATAAATATAAATTCATTATTATATTTTCTATAGATTTAGAGATAAAGAAATGCATAGAAAATAATTTGATGTAAAAAAATCTCAGATCAAACTACTACAAGGCAAGAAATTCAAATGTTTGTAATTGACACATAAATTGTCACTGTCCAAAATATTTGTATGCCACTGTCAAAATTATTTACATCATTATGAAAATAAAAAAAGTCAACAACGCAAAAAAATATATGTAAAAAAGAATATAAAAGGAATTTGCGAAAAAATGATGAACATAAAGAAAAAGAAAAGGAAAGTAGAAAAAGAAAATTTCAGAATATTGAATATAAAGAAAATGTATGTATTGTACATAATTTATATTAAAATATCCCATAGATTTTGCAAATATATGTGAGAATTATTTTGTAGTGAGACATGAATATATGTATTTGTATTTAATAATATTTTTTGTTTTATGCGTACAACCAGGTAAAATATCTGGCGACAGGTTATGTGCTGTCCACATCAGATTTTTTTGAAAGAATAACCGCTAAGCAAATCTACACCGTTTTACATATCGACGCCAAATTTCGTAG
This sequence comes from Harpalus rubripes, assembly GCA_963082715.1. NCBI lineage: Eukaryota > Metazoa > Arthropoda > Insecta > Coleoptera > Carabidae > Harpalus > Harpalus rubripes. The sequence continues at coordinate 673,177 of OY720464.1, forward strand.
AGATGTTCTTTCAGCTTCAAAATTTTGCATATTTATAATAGACCTTTTCAATTTAACGGCTATCTCTTTCTATCGCTGCAAAGAGTAAGAAAATGACGCGAACAACTGCCAGTTGGGCTGTCAAACGAAACGTCAAAAATATTGCAGTCGTTAAAATACCTGCATCCTCCATGAAAATTTGCATCGTTAGACATCTTAACTTCAATAAAAGCTTTTGTCACTTATTTCGACAAGATTTTTTAAAGTTATCTGAGATACTCTCAAATTTTACGTCTGAATATTTTAGAAATAAACGCCATAGATCTCAGTTGTTCTTACTATGCGCAGATCTCCATTGCGCATATCTTCTATCTCTTTAAATTGAAAAGGTCTATTAATTTTCAAAGTTTATGTAAGAAAAGCATTAACATTGGTTTCGAGAACTACCTTACCGACAGGGTCAAAATTTCACAACATAGTGGCGCTGTAAACCATTCGAATGTTTTTGAAACGTACATAATTTTTAACCAAACTTTTCTGATGTCAATAAAATATTTTCATTACAAAATCAACATTTGCGACAAATTTTAAGTACAAATAAATTATATTCAGTTAATTTTATGTGTTTCCTGTAAATTTCAGCCGAATTCATAAACAAACAAAAGTTTTGATGTGGAAAAATTACAAAAAATTCGCAGTATGCGTCATTTTAGACATATTTAAATAAAACTTTATCCAGACGGTTTTAAGATTTGAAATTGAGCTAATTTATATTTCAAACCTCGTAGAACACGAATTTCGTGTTAATTTGGAGATCATGTAAACCGTTGAGGAATTGTGAGCAAAATAAAATGTACGTTTTAGGGGCATGTTTTTTTTCCAAAATTTCGACCCGATTTTCGAAAGTCCCTAAAGCCTTTTTGATACTTTTAATATATTAATATATAAAATCGATCTTCCAGAGTTTGTTTTTGCAAGAATTAACATTCTATCTTTAACCGAAATCGAGATATTGACCGAATTTTAACCTCACATTTTTAGCCAAAAATGTACAATATTTGAACCCGGGTTTGAGGAGTTTTTAATCGGAAATTTAACCACTTTTATACAGGAAATATACAAATCAACCTCTCTAAAGTTAATTTTTGCAAGACTGAACACTTTAACCAAAATCTTCATATTAAACCATTTTAACCTCACATTTTTGGCCGAAACTAAATATGAAAACATGCACTGTTGGGGGTTCATAATGAACTGTATGAAATACCTTCAAACTAACACTCCAAAATTTCGACCCTATTTTCCGAAGTCCCTAAGGCCCTTTTGATACTTTTAAAATAATTTATCAAATCGATCCTCCAGTTTGTTTTTGCAAGAATTAACATTCTATCTTTAACCGAAATCGACATATTGACAGATTTTTAACCAAAAATATACCATTTTTAAACTCGGGTTTGAGGATTTTTTAGCCTGAAATTTAACCACTTTTATACCAGAAATATACAAATGAACCCCCTAAAGTATATTTTTGCAAGATTAAACACTATCTTTAACCGAAATAGTGATGTTGGACCATTTTTGGTCGAAACTAAACATGAAAACATGCATTTTAGGTGGTCCATAACTTCTGAACAGTTTGAAATATTTTCAAATTAACACTAAAATCGTGTTGTACGAGGTTAAAATATAAATTAACTAGTATTTTATAAACTTACAAAGGGAAGACCGCCTCTTGCGTGCAATGTAAAGTACTCTCATAGTTTGGATTTGGGTTATGGAAAAGCGTGTACCAATCCGACAATTTTTCTGTAGCGCAGCTCCTGATATGAAATGCCCCCATCGGATCCGACAGTAACAATGTCAACACAGACGCTAAGCTCATCTCCACAAACGCTGTGAAATGTAGGATCAAAACATCTTTTGTAAAGCTGTAAACAATCACACTAAAACAACACATTTCAAGAGAGAATTTTATTGTTCAACCTTCTCCGCATGGCCACCATGTCAATGAAAAACCAGTGGAGTACAAGAGCTAACAACAGCATGAATCCGAGATACAGCCAATCGTAGAAAGATGGACTGTCGATACATGGAAAACAGCCGGAAAACTCGGAACTGGCGTTTACTCGAAATCCTCGGGGACATGATCCACAATCACTCCAAGAGTTATTTTCTAAAAGTGTGCGCCCACAATATAACCCTGGACATTTTCGCAACATTTTACTTGTTTTTGTTTATAGGTTATGTGTTACGTCAATGCCAATATAATATTAATACATTGTAATCAATTTTTGCAAGGCGTTTTATTTATTAATACTAATATTTATTTATAAGAAAGTAAATATTTATAAATTTGAAATAATGAAAAATGTTTTTTAAATTTTATATGGCAACTCTGTACGTGCACTGTACGTATTCAAAACACTCGTGTGATTGGCTGGTGAAATAATAAGGTGACTTATGATTGGTTGCTCTTGGCAAACACGAAAGTCATTTCTTGTCGTTAATTCTTATAACGTTGATATTAATATATGATTTTTATGGAATTACAAGCGTATGAACCTAATAAATAAATTAAAGTTGTGAATTTTAGCAGTGATCTAAGTGGTGTACAGTGTCTATATAAATTGGTATGATTTTGCGAGTTGCTGATTTGAGTCACCCCCATCTATTTTCAGCTCTAGGTAGTTGGACACAGCATCTAAATCTACTGTAATATTATAGTGGAAAAGACGTCATAATTAGTAAAAATATCGAGTAAAATAGTGTTGAACGTAACGGTGAAATTATTTGTGATATTTGTGATGTATAGTTGGAGTGTTTGTGTGGACGGGTATCGCGAAAATGAGGTATTTCTTGCGCTGTAAGCATCTGATGGCGGGCGAAAATACAGGACAGCGCAATCATTTGCCAGTTTAGTGCTTGTTTTAGTGACTAGTTTCTGAATTTCGAGTGTGTAGAAGCATCGGCGACGTCTGCCACAACCTCATGAGTGTTTATATGTGTGTATGGTCGCTGGAATATATGGAATAACCCGGACTAATCCGGAGGTTGATTTTCAACGATTGGGCGTGCATCTTAGGATTTCGATAGTCCCTAAAGTCGTTGTGCATCGCGCTACATCTCCAAGGAACGCTTCTAGCACTAGGTCTAGCTGTGCTGGATCGCCCCTCGAGTGTCCGTGTGTTATGTACCGAGAAATGCGAGTGTGTTGTTCGTAGTGTAAATATTAGTTAAGTTGTGCATTTGGTGGAGCCGGTTGAATCTACAATGTCGGGAACATTTGTGGATCGCATTGACCCTTTCGCCAAACGATCGCTCAAGAAGAAGACGAAGAAGTCGCAAGGCAGTTCCCGGTACCGAAATTCGCAAGATGTTGAACTGCAGGCGTTACCATTACTCAAAGGTAACTTAACCTTAAATCAGTTTCAGCTTGACCTTGGCTTATTCCTAACTCATACAAATACAAAACCAACCAAACAATGTTTACTTTCAAAATTCCGCACGCTAATTCAATTTGGGCATTTTGCGAGAGAGAACAGACTTAAATATAGAACTATGTATATTGCAGTAGTGTTATGTAAGGAATGTGTGTGCGTGTGCGTATCTCCTTCTACACTACATTCGATTCCAAATGAATATGAATGTTGCTGTTGATTATCCGTATTTCATCGCGCTGCACGTTGCTTACAAATCACAAGTCCCCTTGTGGCGTACGTAGGAAATGCTTTAGCATCTGACTGTCATATTGATTTTAGTCCTCATGCCTTTTATTGTACGTGGGCTCTGTTTAAAACGCATTGTATTCACCTAAATACAAACTCTTTTTTTACTACACTATTTCTCATAGACATTGTTGTTGCTATAATGCTTCTCATTCTTGGGATCTATTCTAGTGTATATGTGTGCTTTTGCATTAACTCAAGCAAACCATATTCGCATATTCGTTCATTCTTTGCTAGATTGCATTTTATGTCATTGCGAAGTACTGAACGCACATTTGACAAATCAAAGGTCAATACAGCTGTCATTTTGACGTATATGTTTGGCATGTGTCAGAATTAATTACACAACTCTCGGTTTTATTTACATTAAGCTGGTTCTATTAAGCATTTACGAAAGTTTTTAAAGAAATTGAGTATGTTATTTTTCATGAATTTTATAAATTACCAACCTAGATCTGAAATATTTGAAATCAAAATAAGACGAAAATACATTAATGTCTCACAAGGAATGTCTTTTCGTAGTAACTCATAATAAACGACAGATTTATACAAAAAATATCTGATGTGGACACCACACGACTTCCTTATACAGGGTGATTCATCGGTCTGTCCTCTCTTTATAACTCTTTTATTTTAAGTCAGATAGGAAAACTCTTCAAATATAATTTATATGATATAGTATTATCTATCTACGTACCATATCCATTTGTATACAGGCTGCTCCATTTAAGCGCAACAATATGTAACTTTATATTTCTTAATGGAACACCCTACATTTATTTATTTTGATAGTAAATTAGATTCCCTTTAAAAAAGCATTAAGTAATAAGGGGTCTAAAATTATAAATTAAGAAGTTATTTACCTTTATTCGTTGAATGATATGTTTCTGTTATTATTAACAAAATAAGCTATGGATAATTTGATCAATTCTTTCGAATTTAAACAAACAAGTTGTCCAAATACTCTTAGTTTATCATTGTTGATGTTGACGTGAAAATGAATAATACAAATTTTAGTAAAGATGAGATGGTTAATATAATATTTATAATAGAAAAATCTATTGAAGTTGAAGTACAAGTTTTCGAGCATTTATTATAATTTTGCATTATTTAGTCTGTCACTAAATTTTAATAGCTTCTTTGGAATTAGTGTAATGTTTAAAATAAGTATTAATAAAAAAGGATCAAAATTTTGTATTATATTATGGTTTTTTCCACTCTGAACTATTATTTTTTATGAACGTAAATAACTTCTTAATTTATAATTTTAGACCCCTTATTACTTAATACTTTTTTAAAGGGAATCTAATTTACTATCAAAATAAATAAATATATATAGGGTGTTCCATTAAGAAATATAAAGTTACATATTGTTGCGCTTAAACGGAACACCCTGTATACAAATGCATATGGTACTTAGACAATAATATATAAATTATATTTGAAGAGTTTTTCTATCTGACTTAAAATAAAAGAGTTATAAAGAGAGGACAGACCGATGAATCACTCTGTAAACATATTTTTTTAAATAATTACAAAATATTAATTTTAACTTCAAAACGGTTGGATATACAGGATGTCCCAGGACGAGCTTACGCTATCGTTATTTTAAAAACTATTCAATATTATTTTACGAAATTTGGTATCTAGAATATTCTCAAAACAGTAGCACTTCCGGTCTAACCGGAAGTAGACCCTAACTTTCTTATTTTAAATGGAATGCTATATTTTTATTTTACCATTGAATTCAGCAGAAAATTTTACATACGAAACCATAAAAAAAATTATTCATGATCAACCACTTCCGGCGTAATTCACTTTTTTTGATTTTTTCACTAATAACAACCACTTTTTTATCGATTTATATCTCGATAGTGGAAACGAATTTCTATAATCTGTGAAAACAGTTTTATAAAGAAAGCTTTTGATTACAATAATATAAATTAATAACCGACAATTTTTGAAAATTCTACGTGAACGTAAAGTTGAAGTTCACAAAATTCAAAAAACTCAATTTTTTTAAATGCAACGCACCATTTTTATTATGTAAGCGAATTCTTCGTTAAAAAATAAGGGTATTTTGTGTGGCATGTCCTATGTTGAAAGTTGATAGATTTTTAGCAAAATGGAAAATATTTAAATTGCATGTGTTAGTATTTGTTTATAAGTCTAGTTTAGTTGGCTATGAACCTTTTGTTTTAGCTTTATGTTATATTTTCTTTTTCTCTTCACTTCGTATTGTACATTTAATATGATAGTAATTCATAAAAATTAATTAAAATAAAAAATAATAAATAGGTACTAAACATAAATTTCTTCTTTTTCCACCATGGCCCACTTAAATTAAATTTAATAACAAATGTAAATAAAGGCAATTTAAATATTTTCCATTTCCAAAAATAACGACTACGAAAAAAACGTCTGAAGAAGACCAACATGAATTATAGATCCAATCATAAAATTGCACGTATTTGACGTAATTTGACTTTAATATTTATTTTTTGTGTTATTTTTTGCCATAATCCATAGCAAGCTTTAATATAAAAACCAAAAAGTATATAAGTTTTAAATTTACATATCTCGCTTATACAAAGGACTAATTTAATAATACTTGATGTGCTAGACGCAGAATTTAATTATCTAAAACTTTTATTTGAAGCATTTATTTCTAAAATCAAAATAAAACCATTTTATTCAAGAAAAGCTGTTAACAACTTCATGTAATGTATCACTTTCGGTTAGCATATTTTCACCAAAATCTATTATGTGAAGAAAAACTATTTTGAGCTTCAAGATAAGTGCCATTTCCGGGTATCTGATTTACACCAAAATCTAATGGCTTCTTTCCATATTAGAAAAAGGTAGAAATTCAAGGTTTCAAAATTTTCTGAATGATAGTATTTGAGATAGAGACGCTATCGTCAAAATGTTAAAATTGGATTCGAGGGACCTAAAGCGTGGTCATTTACCAAAATCTCGATATGTGATTTTTAGCACGTTTCTACCTCCCTTACCAAGGGTAGCGGGAGGTAAAAATCTGTTGTAGCCAGCACAATACCTCTCGCCAATTCAATTTTATTTCTGATAATACAATTCATCTTGTAAAGCAAAGATATTTGATTTTAATTCAATAAAAAATTATTTTATTTGAAATCGTCACTAAGTACATAAAAATCGTTAATAAAATTTCAGAAATTGGCACTAAGTAATCTATTAATGATTTCAGGCAAATGTAGTGTTGCCAACCATATGATAATTATTGTACATATAAGAAACTTCGGGTAGGTGTATGATGCACAATAGTAAATTTGTACGTAAAATGTCAAAAAATATGTTCAAGAAAAATGAATTAAATAATTACAATGAAGAATTTTGAGATAACATACATAATTTTTAGTATGACGATAACTTTAACATTGAATATAAGTTCGTTTGTTTGATTGACACATATGTCTACATAACTTATGTAAATAAAAATCTGGTGTGGCCAACACAATACCTCCCGCCATTTACAGCCCGAGTCACAAAAAAGATTAAGTTAATCCTTATTTTTGGATTAGCAAATTCTACTCTAATTTTGACAGTTTATTTCTTAAAATATACCTTTTTTTAAACCCCCTCAACAGGATTAAATCCCAATTACAGAGTGGGTTCACATTCACGTACATCCATGCCTTAGTGGGATTCGAACCCAGAGCCCCGAGGGCAGTCATGACATGAGGCGATGCTCCAGCCATTGAGCCACCGGAACTATAATAAAATGAAGATTAAATTTTAAATACCGGGATTGAATAGAATTATCTAATCCAAAAATGAGGATTAGCTTTGTGAATCGTTAATTTTTATTAATCGAAATACATACCTACGTATTTACTTATGCTGGAAACTGTATTGAATTCCTTTTCTATTGTTCTATTTATATTCTTCTTAAAACGTTACTAATATTATTTTGAAATGATTAGTTCTTTGATAGTGACATTTATATGTCAGTTACATACATTTGAATAACTGCGTTTTGTTTGTTTAAAGCGCAGGTCCTGGGATTTAAATTATAGATAATTTTATAAATTTATCCATAAAATATATAGAAAAAGTATTAATGCAAATCTATAGTAAATTTAATAATCTTTAATTTTTATAATAACATTAATCTCGAAAAAATAACATTTAAAGGTATTTTTCGAAGAAAAACTATTTTGAGCTTCTGGTAAAGTGCCATTTCCGGTAATCCGATTTTCACCAAAATCTAATGGGCTCTTTTCATTACAGAAAAAGTTCGAAATACAAGGTTTCAAAATTTTCTGAATGATAGTATTTGAGTTAGAGTGGAGGATCCACACATACATACACATAGACATCATCGTGAAAATGTTAAAATTGGATTCTAGGGACCTTAAAACGTGCTCATTTACCAAAATCTCGATATGCGATTTTTAGCACGATCCCTATACCAAGGGTAGCGGGAGGTAATAAGAATTCCTTTCATTTTCACAAAATTTCCATTTCAATTACGGCCTCGGAAACAAAATTCTACATTCGTGATAAAAAGTAGAACTTCAGTAGCTTGATACATAAAATAACTGTTTTGACAATATTTCACTGTAAAAACTAAATTTAATTTTTTGGTACTGGCTGTTATCTGTCAATTATTACAAACATTTGAATTTCTCAACTGATTTCCTCTTCCTCTGAAGATTACGGACTGCGAAATTTATTACAACACAACAGATTATTTTTTATATATTTTTATTTCTAAATTTATAGAAGATAGAATGAGGAATGCAAATGTGACTGAAACTAATATAGTATAACTAGCGAATGAAAGTTGACGTTTAAATTATTTCATAGATGTGGTTTCTTTTGAAAACATTTCCCTATATTTGATTTGAAAGGAAACTGACCCTTATGTATTCCGTTACTGAAGATTAGAATTGTACTCAATACCAGGAGGCATTTAAAATGACCTTAGCAACAGGATTCAGGGATGTATTTAAAAATTTAATACCGCAAATTCTAGTTCGTTCGTCTCAGGTGTAAGCAACCCTCGAGTCGGAATGGGCTACTTACGTGCCATTTTTTTATTTAATATTTTTGAAGAGACGATAAAAACTTGCTACCCATATTTTTTCTTTTGGCAAAACTTTCATTAATTGGCCAAAAAAAATTAATGAAATTTTAATATTTAAATTACCGCCAGGTATGACGTAGAATTACACCGAACCAATGAACGGCCGTAAAGCAATAACATCGGTACGTCCAATAGCAACGGCATCTGCGGGTAATTTAAACATGACAGATTATCTGTTTGATGTTTGAATAATAGTTTGGAGGTTAATATTTTCGTTTGTCATTTTAATCTTGTACGAGTATAAGCTAAGTTAAAATCCTACTTAGCAAATCGAAATACGTAATAAAAGTAACAGAAACCACGCAAATTGTAAATAATAAAGAAGAGAGACAGTGACAGAAAAATTAACTAATGTCAAAATCAAATTAAAACTCGCACTCGCTCGCCATCTACAGGTTACATTCTTAAATATGCATCCCTTTCTCCAGTTCAAAATAATGACGTCAAAGAAAATCTTCTTTCTTAATTGATTAAAAAACATAATTTTTTTAAAATAAAATTTATATTTTACATACGTTTTCAACTTTGCTTTAGGTATTTAGTGAGAGATATCAGATTTTCAGTACCACGCAAGTAGCCAATTAGGTACTTTTAGAGGAAATTAAAAATAATCCTATTTCATAGAATTGCCAAACTAAATAGTTTAAAGACGAAAATATTTTGTTATAATGAACATAAACGAAAAATGTTTAAAATATTTTAAACGCACCCCTGTTTTGATATTCAGTTACCCTAGTCGGCCAACTATTTTCAGCCTGACATAGTAATGTATTTCTGTGCTTTCCTAGTCCAGTATTTAAATGGGTTCATGCAAAAATTTCATACCTGAGTATTTCTTACAATTCTATTCTTCTCTAGGTTTCAAAAGAAAACACATCTATAAAATTATTTAAACGTCAACTTTTATTCGCCTGTCATACCATACAGAATTTATTGTTCTTTAATATTTGTAATAACATAGATTGTTAAACAATAATATTTAGACTCAGTATTATCATCTCTGATTAAACTGTTTGCTAACTTAACTGTCAATTAAAACGAAAAATATAACATCGGTATTATATAGATACAAGAGTGTGCAACGAAATACGGAACTTAGGAGCGCGGAAATTGGCTCCCCTGTTGTACATTTAGAGCAAAAATACAAGAATGAAAAATTAATTGAGTTTTTAACTGTAAATTTAACCACTTTTATATCGGAAATATACAAATTAACCCTGTAAAGTTTATATTTGCAAAAATAAATACTATGGAAATCTTCTGACTATGGCTGTTGCAAGAATTTTTGTATGACTTCTAAATCAAGGAAGTACGTAGGGTGTACCTATATAGTTTTTGCCAAAAACTGAAGGAAATGCTCTGTTTAATAGACAATTTCAGAAATTCAATGCGCATGCGCCAAGTGTTGAACTGTGACAAAATATTAGTACCATTTCCCGTATATTTACCATTGTTATGACATTTGTATGTGTTTCAGTTATTTGTTTTACCGGTTTCAGGATATTATTCCATTGCTTACATGTACAAAAGTAGGCTGGTAACTAAGTAATAACTGTATCTGTATGGTAATATTATTACCATACTTACTTGTCAACAACAGTCTACAAAATGAAAATAAAATAAAATGAAAATATAATGCTCTTTATTAATACATACAGATAACGTTAGCATATCGTTCTAAATACGGTCTACTTTATTCTAAAGTAATGAACATGAGGAATAACACATAATAGGGTTATTGCAAGAATTTTTATATGCCTTCTAAGTATTCAATTTAAAGAGATATCATTATTTAAATAGCCTCAAATTTGAAAATATCACGAAATATCCATTAGATATTTTACAATTAATTATATAAATTTGTGTAATATTTTGAAAAAGTCACATGATCTGAAATGGAATGTGACGTCAAAATACATACAGTTTAACATGTGACAAACAATCGCCTACTTTTATTTATTAAAATAACATAAACTGTTTTCCTATTGGCTATGAATGACGTATGTGCTTCGACGTCACAGGAGTGGGGGGCTGTTTTTCATGACTCTAGCACTAATCTTTTTATTAAATTATTTATGACAATAACAATAACTTATTATTTTTACCCTCCGTCACCTTTAGGTAAGGAAGGTATTGGATGATGAGTTTTTAATCAATAAGCACGTTTCAGAGTCCTTAGAATACGATTTTACTATTTTTACGATGATGTTTGTATATGTGTGTGTAACAAAAATATCGCCTGCGATAAATCAAATACTAGATACAATAATTTCAAAAATTTTATACTTCATATTAAATGGATATAGAATTAAAAAATCCGATGTGGCCAACACAGGACCTTCCGTCAATTCCATGTTTGAAACAGCAATGAGCTTTAAGTAAAGTATCACTTCCAGTTGATCGTTTATAAACAAAATCCAATTTGTTGTTCAAATAAATAGAAAAGTCTGCAATACCAAATTTTAGATTATATTTTATTATGTTTTTCCTCGAAAATCTGTTAAGAATTCCAAATTAAGTACCACTTCCGGTTTATCATATAAGTATAGTCAAAATCTAATATGTTGTTTCAAATTATACACGAGTTTTAAATACCAAATTTGATAAGTTTTGAATCATGTTTTAATATATTTTTCCAAGAAAATCTGTTTATAGCTTCCTGTAAACTAGTACTTCCGGTTTATCAGTTTAGAAAAAAATCTAATATGTCTTTCTCATTAATATAAAAGTCTTAAATACCAAATTTGAAAAGTTTTGAATTGTATTAATATATTTTTCACGAAAACATGTTCAGAGCTTCAAATAAAGTATCAATTCCGGTTTATCAATTTTAGCCAAAATCTAATATGTTGCTTCCGTTTATATAAAAGTGTTAAATACCAAATTTGACAAGTTTTGGAATATATCATAATATATTTTTCACAAAAATCTGTTCAGAGCTTCAAGTAAAGTATTACTTCCGGTTTATTAATTTTAGCCAAAATCTAATATGTTATTCTCCTTAAATACTAAAATTGAAAAGTTTTGGATTATATTTTAATATAATTTTTCATTAAAAACTGTTATGTGCTTCAAGTAAAGTATCACTTCCGGTTGTCCAATTTTACCCAAAATTTAATGAACTCTTTATATGAATGTAGAAAGCTTAAATACGGAAAATACAAATTTTCGGAAGTTTGTTGTAAGAGTTATCGTGGAGGAAAAAATCGTCACACACACAGACATCATCGTAAAAATAATAAAAACGTGTTGTGGGGACCCTAATTCGTGCTTATTTACTGAAAACTCACCATCGAATTTTTGGCACGATTACATTACCTCCCTTACCTACGGTATGACGGGAGGTAATTAAAAAGAAATTAAATTTCATAAAGTAGCTAGCTATGGAAATAGCTACTATATTAAGAAAATTCTCATTGAAAGATGTCAGTCTCAAGTGCAATTGACATAATATGTTTGTGTTATAATTTTCCTGGAAATATAGGATCTTTTGCTAGAAACTTTCTGTATGGAATTTGTATAAAATATATACAATAGCCGGAAGGTAATGTACAAGAAATAGAATCTTTTGCAAGGAACTTTCGGTATGAAATTTGTACAAAATACATAGAACTCACGGAATGTAATGTGCTGACTACATCAGATTTTTTATATTACTATTAAAAAATTGCATCAACTTTCATTTAAAATACTTATTAAAAAATGTGAAACCGTCTCATTGTTTGAAATATTTTCAAATTAACACTAAAATCGTGTTGTACGGGTTTAAATATAAATTGATTGATGATTGTTTCGTAACTATTATTGTGGTCCGGATGCGGTATTTCGCTACCGAAAATCGGTCACTTTAATATGTTAAGAGTGAGGAATATATGTTGTACCTATGATGTCAGGTTAGTAAGAATGTTGTTGAAAGAGAGACTGATTATTTTTTGGATGATGTTATTTTAATTCTTTCGGGTTTGTGTTAACCCACTAAGTGGGAAATGCGTGATTTTATATATGTATGTATGTATGTATGTATGTATGTATGTATGTATGTATGATTCCCAGTTGCGAAAACCGCGGATATCAGCTTGTTGTAGAATATTATTAAAATGAGATACAGTAATATTTGAACAGCTGTTGTTGTTAATCATAATGAATGTCACTTTAAACGTACTTATTATGGGGAAAGAGGTGGAATGTGCTTGCCCTATATTCATTAAAGAACGGACAAAAAGGAGATATTAAAAATGATATAGAAACTGCCTCTAATTAAGCTAGAAGGAGAAGAGAAGAAAGTCATTTAAAGATGTTCTTGTTTTATACACGCTGTTCTAAAATTAACTGCATATTGCATTGACATTGAATATATTAGAAATATTACATATAATGTATATGTACAGTATGTTTCATTTAAATACCTATGTTGTCACTTGGGATTTGGAAAAGTAGCTGTGATTTTTTGCGCACAATGGGGTCACACCAAAAAGAAAAAAATCTGATGTGGCCAGCACATTACCTTCCGTCAGTTCTATGTATTTTGTACAAATTTCGTACAGAAAGTTCCTTGCTAAATATTATATTTCTTGTACTTTACCTTCCGGCAGTTGCATGTATTTTATGCAAATGGACCTTTCCAATTTAAAGAGATAGAAGATATGCGCAATGGGGATCTGCGCATAGTAAGAACAACTGAGATCTATGACGTTTGATTCTAAAAAAATTAGACGTAAAATGTAAGATAACTTTAAAAAATCTTATCGAAATAAGTTACAAAAGCTTTTATTGAAGGTAGATGCAAATTTTCACTGAGAATACAGGTATTTTAATGACTGCAATATTTTTGACGTTTCGTTTGACAGCCAAACTGGCAGTTGTTCGCGCCATTTTCTTACTATTTGCAGCGATAGAAAGAGATAGCCCTTAAATTGGAAAGGTCCATTCCATACAGTAAATTATTATTTTGTGACGTTTTCTATATACAGTGTAATGTATCTGCAGAAATAAAAGATTTATTATTATTATTATTTCTTGTAAATTACCTTAAAGCAAATGTATGTATTTTATACAAATTACATACAGAAAGCAAAAGATCCTATATTTCCAGTAATATTATAAGACACACTATGTCAATTTCACTTGACACTGACATCTTTCAACAAAAATTTTCTTAATGTAGTAGCTGTTTTCATAGCTATGGCTACTTTATGAAATTTAATTTCTTTATAATTTTTTAACTGTATATCCATTTAATATTAAGTATAAAATGCAGTCAAATCGTATAAAGAATAAAATATTCTTTAATATTTATAATAACATTAAATGTGAAAAAATGATATTTAACATAGTTTTTTCAAGAAAAACTGTTAAAATCTTAAAATGAGGGTACTTCCGGTTGTCCAATTCTAACCAAAATCTAATCAGCTCTTCACATGGATGTAACGAAGAGAAATACGAAAGAATTATAATTTTTAGAATTGTAATATGGCAGTTATGGTAGACGAAAATTTTGTTACGCACACACACACACACACAGACACACATACATACATACACACACACACACACACATACAGACATCATCGTAAAAATAGTAAAATCGTATTCTAGGGACCCTAAAACGTGCTTATTCATCAAAAACTCACCACCGAATTTTTTGACCAAAGACAATACCTTCCTTACCTAAAGGTGACGGAAGGTAAAAATTTGATTTTTCTTTCATTTTATCTAATATGCATATAAATAAATAATAAATAAATATATCATCATGGCATATTACCCATTGCTGGGTGTACCAATCTGCTTTGTACGCAAATATTAGTAATGATGACATATTTGTACCATGCGGGCGTTTACCAGGCGTCACCTCACGGGCACTCATTGCTGGCGTGGAGAGAGCACCACAGGGATCAATTTTGTGCCATTTAAATTTCTAAATATTTGGTGCCGCTCGGGATTGAACCCGACTTCCCAGATTTGCGACCAGACACTCAGGCACGCGGCCACAATATTATTATACTTTTTGTCATGATTTTCTTTATAAAGATTCTGAGTCTGATTTTGTGACGTCATAATTTTGTACATAAATACACGATAGTGAGGCACACTCGCGCCTTTACTGTGCATCAATCAGATCTGTCACTTTTCTAACATAAGCTTATATAACCAACAGTTTGAACAAGATGTTTTTTTTTTTTAAATCGGATGGGGCCAGTTCCACAGTTCTATGTATTTTGTACAAATTCCACACAGAAAGTTTCTTGCAAAAGATTCCATATTTCCAGTACATTACTTTAAGTCAGTTCTATGTATTTTGTACAAATTCCATACAGACAGTTTCTGTATTTCCAGTGAAATTATTACAAACATACTATGTCAATTGTACTTGACACTGACATCTGTCATTCAAAATTTTCTTAATATAATAGACGTTTCCATGGTTATAGCACAGCTATAATTTAATTTCTTTATAATTTTTTAACTCTACATCCATTGAATATAAAGTATAAAATGTAATCAAATCGTATAGAGAATAAAATATTCTTTAATATTTATAATAACATTAAATATGAAAAAATCTGATGTGACCAGCACATTACCTTCGGTCAGTTCTATGAATTTTGTACAAATTCCACAGAGTTATTATCTTCAGTCAATTCTATGTACTTTGTTTCTTGTAAGATATTCTTTCCAGTACTTTCCATACTATGTCAATTGCACTTGACACTGACATCTGTTAATCAGAATTTTCTTAATATACTTAGTAGATGTTTCCATGGTAATTATAGCACGCTTTATGAAATTCAATTTATAATTTTTAACTCTGTTGGGATTTTCGAATAAGAAAACTTTAACTACCGGCGACTATTAAAACTACAATCAGTGGTACGTATTTGACATTTACATGAAACTATAACTATATGACTACAAAAACTCTATTATACATACAGGTTGCCCATTTTATATGTTCCTGCTTGAAATTTTAAGAATAGGCAAAACAGTATACATTTCATAAGCCACTTGGTAAATATTAGTACTATAAATCGAACAATCACAGTAGATATAAGAGCAAAATAATTTTTTTAAAAGCAAGTCACTTTTGAAATGTTTCATGGATTGCCTATTTATGAATTTTTAGGTAGGAACTTCAATTATAAATAAAAAAACTAATAAATGAGAAAATAATACGAAAACTAAAGAAACACAATTGACAGCAATGCTACACTTACAAATGTCAACAAAAAATGTACCATTGTTAAATGCGATCAGCGCCATCTCTCGATACTTGAAAATCCCAATATCCATTAAAGTATAAAATGTAATTAAATCGCATACAGAATAAAATATTCTTTAATATTTATAATTAAATGTGAAAAAATGATATTCAACAGCGTTTTTTCAAGAAAAATAGCTAAAATCTTCAAATTCGGGTACTTGCGGTCGACCAATTATGACCAAAATCTAATTAACTCTTCATACGGAAGTAAAGAAAAGGAATACGCAAAAATTATAATTTTTGGAAAGGTGATATTGGAGTTATGCGATCTGAAAAAATTGTCACACACACACACACACACACACACACACACACCCACACACACACACACACACACACACACACACACACACACACACACACATACATACATACATACATACATACATACATACATACATACATTCTTACAAATATCTATCCGTACATACATACATACATACATACATACATACATACATACATACATACATACATACATACATACAGACATCATCGTAAAAATAGTAAAATCGTATTCTAGGGACTCTAAAACGTGCTTATTCATTAAATACTCATCATCGGATTTTTTGACCAAAGACAATACAATTTATGTTCGATTTAGATATTACAATAAAATAAATAAATATATCATCACGGCTTGTTACCCATTTCTGGGTGTGCCAATCTGCTTTGTACACAGATATCGGTAATGATGAAATACTTGCACCGCGTGGGCGCTTACCAGGCGTCACCTCACGGGCACTCATTGCTGGCGTGGAGAGTGCACCACAGGGGTCAATTTTGTGCCATTTAAAATTGGAAATATTACAATGGTTTTACAATATTGTTCCGTGCCGTCCTCCGAAAGCAACTCGTTGTAAAGTAAAAATAAAATTTTGTACGTATTCTTATGGCTCAAGATGTAAGGGAAAGATGGTATAATATAAGGCAATAAATATTCTAAAAGTTTTGAAGACTATTCTTGCTTATGTAATGACATAAACGTCAAATGTAGTTCCATTTTTACTCGATAGGCGATACTACGGTCGCAAAATTATGACGTCATTTGAAAATTTATATTGACTTTAAAAAATTATTTCTGTAAAATTATAAACTTATATGACAATATTTTCGTAGGTAGTTTTAAGTGTACTTTTAGAAAAATAACTTAAATTGGAAAATGTGGTATGACCTCATTGTTGAGGCTGATATTTGGTTAGCAAGTTGAGTCCAGCTGGGTTCGAACCCTTCACCTTCAGTATGAAAAGACGTATGTACATATTTTGATGGTGCGCTGTGTTGTTGGCAGAATGTTTGGTATTCCATTCACAGTCTTGGATGAGTTGTGTTGGTGTTTGGACACGTGCCGTACTCTTTTGGCACAAACACAAACAGCCACACCACTATCATTCTCTCTTGTATTGTATTGGAGAAACGATTACATTGCGATTACGACTGCAGATCCATATTATGCAGATAGATTGATCAACAAACAAAATTTCATTCATCATACATCTTTGATCTGAACCACTATTTTTACCTCCCGGTACCCTTGGTAAGAGAGGTACACTATTATTCACGAAAGATGACTATTCAAGGTCATTTGTTCGATGAAAGAATACACATCACTTTATAGCAGTAGCTTAGCAACATTTTATATTAGAAAGAGAAAGATTATTTGACCTATGTCTATTTAATTTATGTGGTGTGACAGATCTACGTGAATAGTGGCATTACTTTCAACCTTACTATAAATAATAATGACGTATGTCGTAGAATTACAGATACCTAATTATCTACTGCAGTGCCCCCTGTGCTAATATTTACCCAGAGGCGTTGACGTTTAAATTAAATTATTATTCCTTGGTTTATAAGTTAAGTCTATGTTTTACTATTTTGCAAAAACATAAGTGAAGAACATAAATCTTTCAGAAAGGTATTATTTAGAAAGAAACAATTTTCAAATGAATTATTCTTATTTTTTCAGTTAAAATGTGTCCATAAATATTTCATGTTGCACGCCTCTGCAAGCGAAATGCAATGAAGTTATCTGCAAGTAATATTATATCAGACGGCTCACAAATGACCTTGAATAGTCATCTTTCGTGAATAATAGTTTATAGGGATCGTGTTACAAATCGCATATCGAGATTTTGGTAAATGACCATGTTTTAAGTAGTGCTGTGAGGATCCGGAACCTATGCTTTAAACACAACTCCTTCCTTGGTTACACAGTTCATATTTCAAATGTATGTAACTGACAGATAAATGTCACTGTCAGAGAACTTATTTCAAATTAATAATAGTTTTAAAAAGAAAATGGTAAATAGAACCATAGTTATATGGAAAGGAACTTATAGGGCTATTATGTAAACATCGTTTATGACATAACGAATCGTTAAAACGTTATATCGTTATAATAATAACGAAAATCGTTTAATAGGCTTATTCTGTAAACGTTCGTTATGACATGCATTGATATCAATGGACCTTTTCAATTTAAAGAGATAGAAGATATGCGCAATGGGGATCTGCGCATAGTAAGAACAACAGAGATCTATGGCGTTTGTTTCTAAAAAATTTAGGCGTAAAATGTGAAAATATCTCAAATAACTTTAAAAAATCTTATCGAAATAAGTTACAAAAGCTTCTATTGAAGTTAGATGTCTAACGATACAAATTTTCATTGAGAATACAGGTATTTTAATGACTGCAATATTTTTGACGTTTCGTTTGACAGCCCAACTGGCAGTTGTTCGCGCCATTTTCTTACTATTTGCAGCGATAGAAAGAGATAGCCGTTAAATTGAAGAGGTCCATTGTCATTTCGTTATTATAACGATAATCGTTAAAGTGGTATTCTGTAAACAATCATTTAATTCTACATAACGAAAAAAATCTGATGTGGCCAACATATGACCTCCCATCAATTCCATGTTTTAAGTAAAATATCACTTCCGGTTGATCGTTTGTAAACAAAATCCAATTTGTTCCAATAAGTAGAAAAGTCTGTAATACCAAATTGTAGATTATATTTTATTATGTTTTTCCTAAAAAATCTGTTAAAATTAAGTACCACTTCCGGTTTATCATATAGGTATAATCAAAATATAATGTTGTTTAAAATTATACTTACACGGGTTTTAAATACCAAATTTGAGAAGTTTTGAATCATGTTTTAATATATTGTTTCAAGAAAATCTGTTTATAACTTCCTGTAAACTAGTACTTCCGGTTTATCAGTTTTAGAAAACATCTAATATGTCGTTCTTATTAATATAAAAGTCTTAAATACCAAATTTGAAAAGTTTTGGATTGTATCATTGTATTTTTCACGAAAATATGTTCAGAACTTCAAATAAAGTATCATTTCCGGCTTATCTATTTTAGTCAAAATCTAATATGTTGCTCTCCTTCATATAAAAGTCTTAAATACCAAATTTGACAAGTTTTGGAATAATCATAATATATTTTTCACAAAAATCTGTTCAGAGCTTTAAGTAAAATATCATTTCCGGTTTATCAATTTTAGAAAAAACCTAATATGTCGTTCTCATTAATCTAAAAGTCTTAAATACCAAATTTGAAAAGTTTTAGAATATATACCTAATAATATATTTTTCACGAAAATCTATTCAGAGCTTCGAGTAAAGTATCACTTCCGGTTTATCAATTTTAGCCAAAATCTAATATGTTGTTCCCCTTCTTACAAAAGTCTTAAATACTAAATTTGACAAGTTTTGGAGTATATCATAATATATTTTTCACGAAAATCTGTTTAGAGCTTCAAGTAAAGTATCACTTCCGGTTTATTCAATTTAGCCAAATCTAATATGTTACTCTCCTTGATATGAAAGTCAAATGCTAAAATTGAAAAGTTTTGGATTATATTTTAATATAAATATAATAATATAAAGTAAAGTATCACTTCCGGTTGTCCAATTTTACCCAAAATCTAATCAACTCTTTATATGAATGTAGAAAGCTTAAATACGGAAAATATGAATTTTCGGAAGTTTGTTGTAAGAGTTATCGTGGAGGAAAAAATCGTCACACACACAGACATCATCGTAAAAATAGTAAAAACGTGTTGTGGGGACCCTAATTCGTGCTTATTTACTGAAAACTCACCATCGAATTTTTGGCACCATTCTCCCTTACCTACGGTATGACGGAAGGTAGAAAGAAAATAATAAATATAACTATGGTTATATGGAAAGGAACTTAATATTTTCTAGCGGCGGGAGGTATTGTGTTAGCCACATCAGATTTTTAATACAAAATTTTCGTAATACCATAACCGAGATTTGATCCAGGATTTATTTCCGACTTCAACACCATGTTTTATTGATCTGTTTAAATATATCGGCGCCGAATTTATTCACTGTGTAATAATATTTTATTTATAACTATTATCGGATTGAAAAACATACAGTCACAACATAAACATGTGGTATGGAGCAATATGTTTTGTTTACCAAACATTATACTTCATTTCACGCAAGAAAATACCGTTGGTTTAGATAGGAATAGAAATTCTGCCCTTTGATTGGTCAGAATACAAACCTAGTTCACAACAAACCCGTTGTACCATATCTTAATCTGTGAGATGTCCATAGCATCGTCACCGAAAGTCGTCTGAATCTTCCGAATGGTTTCCACCTGGCAGTCGCCCAGTTTCAGACAAAATTTGATGCAATAGCGCTGCTCCAGTCGTTCCGTTATTTTCCTTGTAATGAAAAACCGACGAAAGCACTACACACTACCTCATTTAAATGCTGCTTGCCAGTAACAGACGCTATCGACAGGCGCGCTTGATTAAAATCCATCAGGTTTTCACAAAAAAAATAAGGTCGGATACTTTTCTAACAGACCTAGTATGTTTGTCTTATAATTTTACTTGAAATATATCATCTTTTGCTAGAAACTTTCTGGAATTGTTAATGGTAATGTACATGAAATAGAATCTTTTGCAAGGAACTTTCGGTATGAAATTTGTATAAAATACATAGAACTCACGGAATGTAATGTGTTGGTCACATCAGATTTTTTATATTACCGTAACGTTTTTATTTATTTGGGTGAAGTGTAAATATTAGACTATTATTAATTAAAATTAAATGTTTATTAAACTATAATGAGTTACTATTACTAATATTAAACAATTATTAAGAACTATAATTAACTAGATAACACTAACACTATTTAATTAATCAATTAACACTACTATTTATTTCCACGATATTACAAATTATTTATTTCACTACGCGTTCCAATCTTAGACTGCCGGTCTGTTGCAGACTCTTGTAGACTGTTTACGCGATATTTATATCACTATATACTTATATCACGTTCAACTGTCCGCCTATCGACCTCCACAGCGTCTATATACTCAACTGACTCAACAGCGTCTGTATATTCAACTGCTCGGACATAAGTCTCCTCTTTCACAACACTATCTGTCTATTTATGTAACTAACTGTCTAACTTCTACAGCCTCAGTATCACCGACTTTCCGTATGCCACAATTCTTCAACAGCACTGCCGAGTATTCTCTTCCACTTGCCGTTACTGTCCCCGTATACCTAGCTTCCCAATACTCGTCAACACTACCGAGTATTCACATCCACAGCTATCCCAATAAATCAGTAACTTCCCGAGTACCTACTCGACACCAACTGTATACGCTCACTACGATACTGATGTGCTTGTTACTAACACTTTACTCTCTAATACTCCATGTGATTGTCTCCATATGTCTCTCCATGTAATTAACTCCCTAACTAACTAATGTTGTGTGATCAGGGACTCAACTGAACTAACTAACTCCCGAGCACAGCTTCGTCCCTTTTATACAGCTGCCATTATATTTTAGAAAAGCCCTAGAATGTTCGACCGCATAATAACAATCAACACAAAACGTTCAGGCGACCGCGAGTAACACGTCGCGACCAGTTTGTTTACATCGCCAGGCTGCTAGCGCGATTATGTCACCGCTATAAATAGACACTCGTTTACAGCGGCGGAGACGGCGGGCGTTCCACGTTACTATGAAAAATATTGCTTCAACTTTCATTTAAAATACTTTTTTCTACAGTCTATATACAAAGTAGCCATTTGCGCTCTCTTTTGTCAACGCAAAATGTCACTTTGCCGCTCTAGAGCGACAAAGTAGAAAAATCGCTCGCTCCTCAAATTTCTAACTATACAATGTTGAGAAATGTTACTTGGTTACATTCTTAATGGAAACATTTAGTCAGGAATTAATGACACTGTAGTTACACATTACCCACTTACATAACCAAACAAAATGCCGCACTGCTGTGAAAATAAAATAGGGCATTCATTTACAAAAACGAAAGTATAAAATGCTTAGATTAGATTGAAGCAATAGCTCAAGAAGAATGGAAAATACCGATAAGTAAAAATAAATAAAAAATAATTTTTTTTATGGTGGAGGACCCCCATTGTGGTGACTGTAGAAAAAATCTTGTGTGTGTTTCGAGCGCAAATGGACATTGTCGATTTCGAGAGAACCTCTCAATCGACAATGTCCCATTTTGCACTCTTAATACACAAATAGCTATTAAAAAAATGTGAAACCGGCTCATTGTTTGAAATATTTACTTTTTAATGATTGTTTGACCCTTTGGTGCGTACTTGTGGTGTATCACACCGCGGGAATCAAAGTCAGCATCACTTTGACGTTTTTGCGCACTTGACGGGCCTTCTTTGGTCTTGATAACGTGGAATGCTTCCACTGTGACGACTGAATTTTACGAATGGTTTCCACCTGGCTGTCGCCCATTTTCATACAAAATTTCATGCAATAGCTCTGCTCCAGTCGTTCCGTCATTTTCCTTGCAATGAAAAACCGACGAGAGCACTACATACTACCTCACTCAAATGCTGCTTGCCAGCAACAGATGCTATCGACAGGCAGGAAAAAATTACGCATGCGCACGAAGGTTTAAGGTCGGCTCATGCAAGCGCGCTTGATTCAAATCCATCAAGTTTTCGCAAAAAAATTAGGTCGGATACTTTTCTAACAGACAGAAATGCTTCAATTCCGGATTGAAAGAAGACACCCTGGTTGACATCGCCATTGATTCTATATCTTAAGATTTGTTATTGTTAAACTATACAGGGTGTAACAGCTAAATGAGCTACCTCAAATATTTCTATATTATTAAAGATACAATAAAATACTATAAAACAATCTTATTGAAGACCAAGGGGGACATCCGAATACAGAATAAAATATTTTTTTTAAACCAGAGTTTCTCAAGTTACAAGACAAAGTTTTATTTTTTTAAATGGAATGGTATATATTATTTAGGCCCATTTGATAGAGTATTGTTTTCTGAATTCAACAATGTAATAATTTTATATCTTAATATAACAAAAATATTGAGAAAAAGTCAGTTGAAATTTAAATAAATTTGGTTTTTATAGCTATTTTTCAGTAGGCTATGTACGAAAAACAATAACTGTTATCTATCAATGGACCTTTTCAATTTAACGGCTATCTCTTTTTATCGCTGCAAATAGTAAGAAAATGGCGCGAATAACTGCCAGTTGGGCTGTCAAACGAAACGTCAAAAATATTGCAGTCATTAAAATACCTGTATTCTCAGTGAAAAATTGCATCGTTAGGCATTTTAACTTCAATAAAAGCTTTAGTAACTTATTTCGATAAGATTTTTTAAAGTTTTTTGAGATATTCTCACACTTTACGTCTAAATTTTTTCGAAACAAACGGCATAGATCTCAGTTGTTCTTACTATGCGCAGATCCTCATTGCGCATATCTTCTATCTCTTTAAATTGAAAAGGTCCATTTGAATTATTTACGTTGGAAATCAAATAGAATATTATTTATAAAGTTATCAACAAATATCTGTTTCATTTTAATTTAAGTTCAATTGTTTTTCATACATAGCATACTGAAAAATGACTATAAAAATTAAATTTATATAAATTTCAATTGAATTTTTCTCAATATTTTTGTTATGTTACAATATAAAATGAATACATAGTTGAATTAAGAAAAAAATGCTCTATCGAATGGGCATAAAAATATATACCATCCTATTTAAAAAAACATAACTTTGTCTTGTAACTTGAGAACCACTGATTTAAAAAAATATTTTAATATGTATTCGGATGTCCCCCTTGGTCTTCTGTAAGATTGTCTTATAGTATTTTATTGTATCTTTTATAATATAGAAATTATTTGAGATAGCTCGTTTAGCTGTTACACCCTGTATATAATATTACAAAGCAGATTAGCAGACCCAGCAATGGGTAATATGCCGTTATATTACATTTATTGATATTTACGTATATTAATATTATTTTTGATTTATTGTGGTGTAGATGTATCGTCTGGGGAGCAAGAGGAACTGTTCATTCGCAAGCTACGGCAGTGCTGCATGCCGTTCGACTTCATGGACCCCGTGGCCGACCTCAAGGGCAAGGAGGTCAAGCGCGCCACGCTCAACGAACTTGTCGACTATATCACAGGTAGGTAACATACAGGGTGTAAATGAAATAAGTACATTAAATTTAACCAGTAATATAACTCGTCGAGAGCAACAATATTTCTTAATAACTTTTTCTCGAAATCGCATATTTTTTAGCATTTTTACAACCCCGTAAATTGACGAGTGGTTCCAAGTATTTTTCTAATAATTGAATGCAGTAGCAATAGCTCTGAAAAATTTTGTTTTAGCAATTGACAGTCCTGTCAGTTGTTGCAATTAAATTTTGACATTAGTAATAAACTTGTTTATAAGGTAAAATTCTGTCAAAATGCTTACGTTTTCAAATAGCGAGTACACGGACATTGTAATTACTTACCAATGGTTTATTTATTTTTTCTACTCTCACTTGAAAAAGTTATCATTTCTTCACAATCTGCAGAATGGATATTTAGGCAATACTAGTTAACTGAACGGATATAATTTCATATCCATTCTAGGCTGGATATAAAATCCACGAATCACAAATCTCGAAGTCGTGTAACCTAGGCAACTGTCTATTCATTTATTACAAGATCAGGTCGCAAATCTGGGGAACCGGGTTCGATCCCGACCGACGCCAAATATTTCGAATTTTAAATGGCACAAAATTGACCCCTGTGGTGCACTCTCCACGCCAGCAATGAGTGCCCGTGAGGTGACGCCTGGTAAACGCCCGCACGGTACAAATATGTCATCATCATTACCGAAATCTGCGTACGAAGCAGATTGGCACACTCAGCAATGGGTAATATGCCGTGATGATATTTATTTATAAAAAGACGAACGATACAAATGTCATATTTGACATTTCAATGTTGTCATTTAGATAGAAATATTTTCGGTATAAAAAAAGATTTGAATAATTAAATAACAATTAACTGAATTATATTATGAATTAATTGTAAGTATAGAAAATAAACGTATAAAAAATGGAAATCAGAACGATATGAAATGTCACATTGCCAAGTCAAGGTTATCCTTTAGATTTGGCAATAAAAAATCGTAAGTAGTATGTAAAAGTATTATATACTTATAAAATAAAATATTATTTTAATAACAAATGTCATTAAGAAAGCCTAGGAAAACAAGTACATAAAATGATATTAATTAATAATGTTCAATGAAATTTCAAATTTTTATAGTTCACATTTTCCTTCTTTTCGTTAGTCGTAGAAAAAGTATGCTGCACAACTCGAGTGGAATGTCCATTTCGCCTTCGGATGATTGAACACTCCGCCTACGGCGTCGTGCTCAAACTTCATCCTCATGCGATATAGACATCATATCCACTCTTGTTGTACAAACTATTATATTCGTATCGTTACTACATTTTAATTTGTGGTTGATGTAAAGACAGTGTTATAGAGTTGCCAACTCATTTATACGGAGCGTTACCAAATCATACTGTTCCTAATATTCGCACATTTGTTAATCTTGTACATCTTTATCACAATACGGAGTGTCACATATGACAATTTTAAAAAAAGCAACCACGCAACAGATATCCATACCTTGTGCAAAGAGTTCAATTTTGGGAATGGCTCATAATGTTCATTAATGAGACTGAATTTACTTGGGAAGGTGTATTTATTATGCACAATACACATCTCGACAGACGAAAATGCTGTAAAAATTTTTATTAAGAAATGTTTACGACTAATTATTGGTACTCATGTACCTCGTTTAAATAGACATGAGTTTGTACTTACATTTTTTGGATAACGTATTTAAACTATTATGATTTGTCGACGATAAATAATCATCTCATAACCTAATAACTATGCTTTTGCTCTTCCTCGTTACCTCGTTCCTCCTTATCTTCCTCTATTCACAGGTGATTAATAGCCTAGTTTAATACATAACTTTATAATTTTATTATCCAAAATTTAAATTTCTTCATTTTAAAAATTGTACTATTACGAATTAATTAATAATAAATGTTATTTCCATTGATTCGTTTGTTAATTACTGTGAGCTGTTTGTATCCCACTTGAATACAGCAGCAGCCATTTGTTCTCCATGGATGGGTAACGAAATGTGCAGCAAGTCTTTAAAGAATTTTAATTCAAAATCTAAAAGACTTAGAAAAAAAGTTATTAAGAAATATTGTTGCTCTCGTTGAGTTACATTACTGGTTTAATTTAATGCACTTATTTTATTTACACCTGTATACAGAAAAAAACACCCTTCAAAGCGCCAAAGATTTAGAATACACTCAAATTTGAGTAAACAATAAGTACACGGCATTTCACAAATATGAGGGAGTGAACCAACGACCAAATATAACTAGACAAAACTTCATTTGGTTTGTTATGATTTCGGCTGGCCAGACAGAGAAACTAGAGATAGAGATATGTCTTGTCTAGTCCGAGTATTTCTCACTAGAGGTCACCACTGAGACCACGTAGAGTATCAGTGTCTAGTTTGAACGTTGTTCACTAGAAGCGCAAGTGTTTTTAGTTAAAATTTCGTGGTTAACATTTAAAGTTAACATTAAATAATTTATATGGTTTAATATTAAAGAAAAACCAACGTGCCACTCACAAAACCACTACAACTACAAAACAAAGACAAAATACACATGCTTCTACGTGGCCTCTAGTGAGCAACGTTCAAACTAAACACTAGACTATACCTAAAACTATTATAATTACCCCTTAACCTTAAAATTAATCTATAGAAAATCCACGAACACTAATAGATTTATAACTGCTGACTCAAATCATTTTTGGCAACATAAATTAGCTTCGTTTAATTTCTTAATAAACAGATAAACTAAATTTCCTTTAAACAAAAAACGATTTAAAACTAAACTATATTAAAGAAATAGCTAAGTATAACGGCTCCCCGGTTAAAACTATCGATAAATTAGTTCATAAATTTAAAAATCGGCAATCCATTTCTAATTTTACAACGTTAACAACATCAAATAATAAAAATAATAATAAATACATAACACTACCGTACGATAAAGCTTCCAAAGGTTTAAACAAAAATTTTAAAAATCAAAATTTAACCGTAACTTACAAATCAAATAATACCATTAAATCGATATTAGGTAACCCTAAACATAAAATAAATACTAACAAAAAATCCGGTATTTATAAAATTAGTTGGAATGATTGTAATAAAGTTTACATCGGTCAAACTAAAAGACAAATTGACACTCGGTTTAAAGAACATCTTTATCATCTAAAAAGCGGTAATCCAGAAAAATCTAGCGTATCTCAACATATGTTCATTAATAATCACAAAGTTAAACTTTTAAAACATATTAATAGTGATATGTATTTAGATGCATACGAGAGTTTAATAATAAATAAATATAAAAATGATTTAATGAACGCAGATCTCGGTCCCATACCAAAATCAAAACTTTTCGATTTAATACAATGTTAAATTTGATTGGACGATTTAAAATTTAATGACTTAGGTTAAGGGGTAATTATAATAGTTTGTTATATTTAACCTTAGACTCCAGCTATTATTAATTTTAGTAGACTATACACTGTAGGGTACCTTTATAACCAGGGTATGGCCGTGGGCCAAGATCACCGCCATTGTCGGTAATTCATTTCCCTATTTATTTGTAATAAATGTGATATTATATTATAAAAGAATATTAAATTATCACACTGTGAATTTATTAAGGTAATAAAAATAATTAATTTAAGAGATACACAATTATTATTAAGATATACATTTAGACGTTATGTAGAATATATGACATGGGTTGTTATTATCACATCTAATTTAATCTCTGTAGTTCTTATTTACATAATAATTGTATATTCTAAACTTACCTTTTAAAAATTTAAATGATTGTGTATTGGTAATTTTTAGTTGTTTTCAATATGTCAGTAATCGTGGTGGGTATCTTAACAAACTACACAAGTAAATAAAATATATTACTTACACTTTAAATACATATTAAAATGATAATTAAATGTGTTTCTCATTAAAATAAAACAAATAGCCACGAAAATACAGAATAATTTGCGCAAAAACAACACATATAACAGATGGTCCGGTAATGGCGGACGAAACGTGAGCCACGCCATGGCCATACCCTGGTTATAAAGGTACCCTAATACTCTACGTGGCCTCTAGTGAGAAATACCCGAACTAGACAAGACATATCTCCATCTCTAGTTTCTCTGTCTGGCCAGCCGAAATCAAAACATTCAGTGAGGAGGGATAGGGAATGTTTTGTCTAGTTATATTTGGTCGTTGGAGTGAACCCTCAACTCAGTCAATCCATAGTAGATGAGTTGCGGGACACTATAGGGAGGTTGCTTTGCCGCATCTGTTTAATGAGTCCGTATGTTATTATCTTGTTGATTTACGCTGTTTAATCTTTGTCTTTATCACATGTCTCAGTGAAACTCTAGTGTCTTGTAGGTTAGGTTATGTACGTTTAATGAAACATGAGATAAGTATGCATTGCAGGTGTTGTATCACAATACGATACGATACGATGACCCATCTTGTTTGTTTGTGTTTGTATAAATTCCATTCATACATATTTGACACTATTATCTTCCAGCCCGATTCACAAAAAGTTAAGCTAATCCTCATTTTTGGATTAGTGAATTCTATTCTGATTCTGAACTATATAGGGTGATTCAAAAATTATATAGGATACCATTTAAAAATATATAATATTATTCTGCCGTTTGAGAACCACTGGTCGAATTTTCGGTTTGTTATTGTTGATAAATTAGCCCTTTATTCTTGATCATTTCTTGTATATAACATTTTTTTCTAAAGTCATTAGTTCGCTCAAAAAAGCGCTGGTTGTTTTAAAGGAAACACCTGTACAGGGTGTTACATTTAAGAAAAGAGAAATAATTCTCGCTGACCCGTAATGCAACAACCTGTATTTGTGAAAATAATTTTATTTATTTTATATTCCTTGAGTAGACGAATAAATTCTGTTAATAAATTTATGCTCTATTTCTAACGACAAGGGAGATATCGAAGATAGTTATTTCAAAGACACCCTATATTTAAAAAAAGTGCTATCTTAAAGGGTGTACAAGTACATTAATAATTTTTGGCAAAGAAAAAGTTGATCAATTGAACATATGGATTTAAAAAAAAAAATATATATGAAAGCTCTGATTTGATCATAAATAGGATTGCTTCCAAAGACCAAATATAACTAGACAAAACATTCCCTATCCCTCCTCACTGAATGTTTTGATTTCGGCTGGCCAGACAGAGAAACTAGAGATAGAGATATGTCTTGTATAGTTAGAGTATTTCTCACTAGAGGCCACGTAGAGTGTCACTGTTTAGTCTAGTGTATAGTTTAAACGTTGCTCACTAGAGGCCACGTCGAAGCATGTGTATTTTGTCTTTGTTTTGTAGTTGTAGTGGTTTTGTGAGTGACACGTTGGTTTTTCTTTAATATTAAACCTTATAATAGTTATTTGTGCATCAAGAGCGTAAAGTGAATCTTTATTGCTCGTGCTCGTAAATTGAAGCGCGAGCGCTACAATCGAGCTAGAGCAATAAAGATACTTTACGCTAGAGATACACACATCATTTTTTCTACGACTTTATTAACGAAATAAAAAAATAATAATACCTGTTCAGTAAGTTCAATTCAATCTCAACCAATTTCCTGTTTTGTGTTGCTGTAACCATGACGATATGATTAAATAAATAATTCTGATGCACAACACTCATTGTTTTATGAAAAGTTTTCACACATACATCAAAAATGTGCTCAAAAATCTTCGAAAATAGTGAAGATAGTGATTTTCTTGTACTCCTCCAGATATATTCGAAACGGCGCAAAATGCTTTCTTGAGTTTATTACCTGCAAAATCAAGAGCATTATACGAAAAGAATTATAACCTCTTCATTGAATGGTGTAAGTTAAGAAAAATCAAGAATTACAGTGAAAATGTTTTACTAGCTTATTTTTTGGAAAAATCTAATGTAATGAAATCGTCTTCTCTTTGTTCCATTTTTTCCATGCTAAAATCAACACTAGCAGTTAAGAACGATATTGATATCAGCAAATTCAATGGGTCCATTTTAATTGTGAAGATTCCAGACTCAAAAACTAATGTGCAGCGAACATTTATTGTTGATGATCATAATCTTTTGTCAATGTACAGAAGATATGTTGCTCTTCGACCCTCTAACATATCATCTCGGTGATTATTCATAAATTATAAGCATGGCAAATGTACCGCACAAGTTGTTGGAATGAACACTATAGGAAAAATTTCATTTAACATTGCACAATATCTGAATTTACCTGATTCGAAATCATTTACAGGCCATTGTTTCCGCAGATCCTCTGCTACATTACTAGCTAATTCCGGAGCTGACAGCTGTTGGAGAAGGTTATGTTGATGAAAGTTTGAAAAATAAAATTGATACAGCGCATAAAATTTTAACAAACCAGGAGAATCAAACTTCTTCCACTGCCACACTAACTGAATATTCTAGTGAGAATGTCACAGTCACAGAATCTAATTTATCCTAGTCAGCTGTTTCAAGCTCTCGAATAAATATACAAAACTGTCAAAACTACACATTCAATTTTAACATTGTCGGTCAATGATTAAATCCACTAAGTTTGTTAATTATGAAATATATTTATAGTTGTAATTAAATGTACATTCACCAACAGAATAAAGTTGTAACTTAATTAAATAAATAAGTTGGTAGCGTAGCTAACTTCGTATTGTTTGTAGCACATTTTTAGTGTAAAACAGAAACTAACGTATATTTTAGGTTTCGTAAGTATTGTTTTAATAAATTAAAATTTCAGCAACAATATGTATTTATCTAAGCGAGCAAATTAAGTACTTTACCGCGCGTTGCTATGGGAGACGCGCCGTAAAGTGTTGTTTTGCTCGTTCCTTAGTAATCATTAACTTTACGATGACAGAAGAGAGCATAAATATCAACTTTTCTTGGTGGTCGTAGAAAAATTATTTAATGTTAACCTTAGATGTTAACTACGAAATTTTAACTAAGAACACTTGCGGCTCTAGTGAGCAAGTACACAAATACTCTACGTGTGCTCTCAGTGGTGACATCTAGTGAGAAATACTTGGACTAGACAAGACATATCTTTATCTGTAGTTTCTCTGTCTGGCCAGCCGAAATCAAAACAAACCAAATGAAATTTTGTCTAGTTTTATTTGGTCATTGGGCTGAACATTAAGAAAAGAACATTATTAATATTAGTGCAATTTATGTAATTATGATAATTGTGATGTTGCATAGGTGGTCGAGGCGTGCTAACCGAACCAGTGTACCCCGAAATAATAAAAATGATCAGCGCGAATCTATTCCGCACTCTGCCCCCGAGCGAGAACCCAGACTTCGACCCCGAGGAGGACGACCCCACGCTGGAGGCCAGCTGGCCGCACCTGCAGCTCGTCTACGAGTTCTTCCTGCGCTTCCTAGAGTCCTCCGACTTCCAGCCCGGCATCGGCAAGAAGGTCATCGACCAGAAGTTCGTCTTACAATTGCTGGAGCTGTTTGACTCGGAGGACCCCAGGGAGAGGGATTTCCTTAAAACGGTGCTGCATCGCATATACGGGAAGTTCCTAGGGCTTCGCGCCTTCATCAGGAAACAAATTAATAATATATTTCTTAGGTAAGAATAACAATTCACTCAATAGGTTTTTTATCACAATTTTTTTTATTAATTTGAACATGTTTGACGTTTAAACAATAGACTAACCAAGTACGGATCGTCGTGCCACTCGCGGATTTTTGTAACACTATCGTTGGGATGTTTAAATGACAGTTTCTAAACACGCGTAAATATGAGCGCGAAAACCGTGGTAAAATGCCGTCAAAAATTTGTTGTGTCGCAGAGTGCAAATTTAAAAATAACGGGGATATGGGTGTATTCTAAACACAGCCCGTTAAAATATATTATGTAAACGGATTCCGTTAAAATATTTCTTATTAACGGATTCCGCTAAATATTCTATTCACAATATGACATTTCAACGGATCCGTTAAAATTAATATAATACACGGATCCGTTTGCTACTGTAGGGCAGTGTTGTCAAATTGTAAATGTCAACATATTTATATTTTGATAATAACAATAGTATATTACTAACCGAGATGGAAAGTGTTTCATTGTCGAGGGCGAAGATAGTTAACCAAGGCGCGAAGCGCCGAGGTTAACTGTAGCCCGAGACAATGAAACTTTTCACCGAGGTTTGTATACTATTTTATTCACAATCTGAAATAAAAAATTAATATTTGATATTTAAATAATAATAACCTAACATAAATAAACGAATGGTCTGAGATTGTTCATTTGTCACATGAACTGTCACTTTGATTTCTAACCTTAAATATTGATTTCATTTACAAGTTTATTCCATATTTTTATCATATAAATTGTGAAGATGCTTTGTTTATATGTAAATACCCATCATTGATACGCATTGATCTCTCAAAGCGGGTGGCAGCTGTTTCCCGCCTCGAGGTTGGAAAGTATAGCGTGAGTATAGCTGAGGTTGGAAAGTGTTAACTTTCCAACCCCAGCTATCTTCACGTTATACTTTCCAACCTCTTGGAATATGAGGTTAACAATAACTAACTTCCCAACTTTTTAAAAGTCAGAAATCGTCATATTACTGACCGATTGTGAATAATAGTATATTAAAGAACGTGTTTTATAAGACATGTTTTTTTCGCACGCGTCAAAATTTAGAAAACGAGCGTTAGCGAGTTTTCTAATTGATAAGTGCGAAAGAAAGTCTTATAAAATGAGTTCTTTATACTATTTTTTATATTTTGCACCTTCTACAAACTAAAATATTTTTAAAAAACTGTTAATATTAAACCGAGTTGATTTAGGGAAATTTGTAAGTGAAATGTTGTAGTTGGTAACATTGAATTGACCACATTCAATTATTATTTGAAAGTTCATGTCATTTCAATATTTACCAACAAATTTAAGTGAATTTAGTGTAATCATGTAAGATGAAATCAGTTGCACTCCGCCTGAGCTACGTAATATAGCTCAGACTACAGTAAATAATCTACTTCCTAAAAAATCGCGCGAGATTTATGAGAAAGAATTTGCAAATTTTGACACATGGTGTAAAGAAAATAATGTCAAAGGCGTAACAGAGAATGTTTTGATTGCTTATTTTGAAATGCAAAGTAAGACGAAAATATGTATTATTATTATATTCATTAAATAAAGTGATTAATTAAGTAAAAGAAATTTTGAGGTTATATTGAAATTTCTTATCTTCCAGCTTTGACGTTTGACAATTTAACCCTTTCAGCCTAAGTTTTTATTTTTTCTAATATTTGAATTAAAACTTACTTTAAAATTAATTAAAAATAATTTTCTATCGTTCAAAGGTTCAATCTACAAATTTTTAGTACTACTAGGTCCATCTATATGGACTAATTCGAACATTATATTAACATTTACTTACTCAATTTGTGATTATATTTGTACATTTTCATGTAAATAATCTTCCCTAAATAAAAAATAATAATAATATCGACATTATATTATTAAAATGAATTGTCAATTAACTAAAAATAAATTAGGTAAAAATGGGTTAAAGAAACGTCATCTAGTACCAACCGTCTAAAACAAAAAATTGCGTATCGAAATGAAGGTCATTACGATACGCAATTGCGTATCGTAATGACTTCATTATGAACGCAAAATATAAAAAATATATTAAGATCTAAACAGATATTTGTGATACATAAATTTAGAGATACTATACTCTATCCGTTTTAACTATAGAGCGTTGGGTGAGATAGGACCTAAGATTCTAGCTTCCTGATTGGTTCAAACGTGAACCGAGTTTACACAGTAAAATAATTGACGCGAAATTTAAATTTGCTTGAGAACTGTGTCAATTATTTTGACGTTTGACATAAAATAAATAAGTCAATAGTACACGATTTATTACATATTATTAATTTCTGTTCAGTTCTGTTTGTTAAGTATATTATTGTTCTTTTCGCTTATATAATTTTCGTAGGGTTTTGGCGTTATATTTCATATTACATAGTTTTCGTTGTGCGCGTTTTCTTAGTTTTTAGTTAGTAGTTCGTTAGTTTTCTTATTGTTCTTTTCGATAATATTATGGATAAAAATAGATAGATATGTACGTACAAGACAAAATTACTGAAAAAATGTTAATTAGACAGAATTTTTTTTAAATCCAGGAATGGCGCCAATATTTGAATTCTTTATTTAATACATGTAAAAACGGCCGCGCTCGAAACGCCATCTAGTCTATAGTTAAAACGGATAGAGTATAGTTAGTAATAAATTTATGTCAATAAATGATCACAATAATGAATATATTCTTCAAAATAATCTTTGGAATGTTGGTAGGTAAATACTTTGTTGTAATATTTTTATTTATTGTAAATTTGGCAAAAATGGGCATAAAATAAAAAAATCTATAAAATCATAATCCGTTACTTAATAAGCGCAGCTAAAGTAATAATGAAGAAGGTCCCCAACGCCCAACCCCAACATTTATCTTGAAAAATATAGACACTAACAAGCTAATCTACAATATCGAGAAAATGAACATATGCGGGGCCACAATTAAATATAGGCGCATGCACTTTAAAAACTACACAAATTATAAAACACACATCATGAACTTAATTTTTAATTCTTCGCAA
Source organism: Harpalus rubripes (assembly GCA_963082715.1). Lineage (NCBI taxonomy): Eukaryota > Metazoa > Arthropoda > Insecta > Coleoptera > Carabidae > Harpalus > Harpalus rubripes. Next base: position 708,447 of record OY720464.1, read on the forward strand.
ATATTAATGAAATTTTCTTCATTAGATTTATTCATCTAATCAGTATTCTTCGAATATAATCAAAATATCTATTGTTGTAATCAAAATATTCTTTGTTGCAATAAAAATATTCTTTGTTGTAATCAATAATTAAAAATAAAGGCACCAATAGAACATTTGTGTCTTGGACCCCTGAAGATTAAATGCAGTCCTGAAAATACTCGAATATTTTTTAAACATTAGGTAAAGTACAAGATTTGCATTGTAGAGTAAAATATCTGCTCGTTTCATTAGAGAAAGCATTTTTTTTTTGAGAACGAGAAATGGATAATTTTTGTATTGTTAAAATCTTTCATCCAACCGATTTTTTATAGGTTATGTACGAGTATAATTTTGTTATAAAAATTATTTATTGTACCTACTTTCCTTTCAATTATATTTATGAATCCAAGGGTCGGAGCAAACAGTAAAGGATGATAACGCCATTCTCTGCTTACAATTTAAAAATTTCTAAATATTTATGTATTAAATGTCATCCGTTTACAATTAACGGCTATGAATCATTCTCCGTTTAAATTTTATTCATAAACGGATAACATAAACGGATCTCCGTTTATATTATTAACGGATAGTGTATTTAGAATAGCAAAATCTAGTTAACGCATATTTTAATTTTAACGGTCTGTTTATAAATTACGGAATGTCTTTAGAATACACCCAATAATAAGATTCTTTTGTACTCCTTCCCTTATTATCCTTGGAAACAGGAAAGGCGACAAAAATGGATAGCATCGGTTTGTTGAATTTCATTAAAAACTTAATTACATATTTCTCAAGCAAATAACATGGTTTTAAAGTTTAGGAACAAAATACTTCGATTCAAAATAGGTTATGGGACAATCCATATCTGTGTGCCAATGATGAAAAATAAAATATCTATGAAATGCTATTGAATGTTAAATGTTTAATTGTACGGTAAATTATTAGTAGACAACTTTATACAAGGCGCACGAAGGAAATCATTATATTGACCTTGACAAAGTATACGTCAAAGTTCAAGAAACAGATGTAAGTAAATGAAATACACAAATTCAAATTACATATTAACTAAATGCTCTTCCAAACCAAGGTGAAATATTTTCCAAATTGTCATCGACTGAAAGTACAGGTGTCTCATTTTCGATGTTTTTTTAAGGTATCTCGGGTAATATTAACGATAGAGCAAAACCATTTGCACATACCAGGGTCAATTTTTCCAGAAATGTTTAATAGTCACCACAGGAATTTTCGATCTTCTTTAGTTTCCGAGCTACAGGCAAAATCTCATATCTTATTTATTATGATAGAGAAAAAATATTTTTGCAAAAATTTTACCGTTTTTTAAATAGAATAAAATGGCGTAATTAGATTTTTTAAAACTTAATAATTCTCGAGATATAACACAAACTTATGATTTTTTAAATGGGAAACTATGTTGAAAATAGTCTCATTTTTATGCTTATTTTATAAGCTTTTCAATGATATGTAACAAATCTACATTCTTTTGTTTTAAACATTAATAAAAGACGAATTATTAATTTATTGGGGTGAAAACATTGGAAATTATTAAGAAACCAATGAAAAAATCTATTTCAGATCATCATTCGCATATTTCTAATAGTATTTGTTTCAGTTTTATTCATTTTTTCAATTTATTTACTTCAAAATCATATTAAACCATGTTGTTCGGATCGTGTCAAAGCCAACTGTAATGTCAATAAATAGTAATTTAACTAACCCGGAAATAATTGGTTATGAATATAATTGAGAACAAAATTAATAAATATTGAATCAAAATAAACAAATGATGATTTGTAATAAATTTTTTTATTTGTTTCTTAATAATTTCCAATATTTTCACCTCAATATATTAAAATTCGTTTTTTATTAATGTTTAAAACAAAAGAATGTAGACTTATTATATATCATTCAAAAGCTTATAAAATAAGCAAAAAGACGAGACTATTTTCAACATAGGTTCCCATTTAAAAATTCATAATTTTGTGTTATATCTCGAGAAGTATTAAGTTTTCAAAAAATCTAATTGCGCCATTTTATTCTATGTCAAAAACAGTAAAATTTTTATAAAAACATTTTTTCTCTATCATAATAAATAAGATATGATATATTTTCAAAATGAGCGAAAAACGAGTTTTTGCCTGTAGCTCAGAAACAAAAGAAGATCGAAAATTCCTGTGGTGACTATTAAACTTTTCTGGAAAAATTGACCCTGCAATGTGCAATACCTTAAAAAAACATCGAAAATGAGACATATTTTAGTTTGCAATTTTAATCTTGTACAAGTATAAGCTAAGTTAAAATCCTGCACTTTAAAAGTAAGTGCTTGAAATTATAATTAAATCAGATTTCACCGAATTGTAACGACAATAAAGAAAAAGCGAAAAAAATATTATCTCAATTGATAAGATAATATTATCATTTGTCCACACACACATTTATATTTATTTATTTTAATATTTTCACATCCTACAAACACTATCAAACATACACATACATATGTCTATTAAAATACATACAAGTAAAGTTCGGGCCTTATACTCAATATAAAAATCTGATGTGGACACCACACGACTTCCTTGTACACAAGACCAATATGAAGTATAGACCCAAGTATAAAATTCCACGTATTTGACGTAATTTGACATTAGCATCTATTTTTAATTTTTTTGTTATTATTTGTCCTAATCCATAGCAAGCTTCATTACAAAAACCAAAAAGTATATAAGTTTTAAATATACATATCTCGCTTATACAAAGGGCTAATTTAATAATACTTGATGTGCTAGACACAGAATTTAATTCTCTAAAAATTTAATTTGAAGCATTTATTTTTAAAATCAAAATGAAACCATTTTATTGAAGAAAAACTGTTGACAACTTCAAGTAATATATCACTTCCGGTTAGTCTGTTTTAACCAAAATCTACTATGTTATTAATCTACGGTCCGCGGGTTGCATGCGGTCCCAAACTCCTAGTAATGCATAGTAATAAAATTCTCACAATTATACAGGCTGTCTCACAACTCGCGCTCCAGAGCGAATGAGGAAACACGAGACTGCACTCGGATGTGTAATTTAGAAGAAAAAAAATAATCTAGCTTAAAAGATATTCGAGAAAAGACGTCTTAAAATTGACCAATCAGAGACCTACACCTTTAACGTGTGTTTGCCGTAATTTTCCGTTATTAGGGTTTTATACAAATCAAATCTTCTTTAAAATGTGTGGGCGACTGTAGTTTTTGAAAAATGTCAGTGTCAAATTAAATTTGACACGGTAAATAAAAAAAAAACAAATTCTTACCATTTATTCAGTCGCTGATTACTTAGAAATGATTATAATTTTCGGAGAATGTGGACGTAACGCCAGAGAGGCAGCACGAGTCTATTCGGAACGTTTTCCGGATAGAAATCTTGTGGATCATAAAGTGGTATTGAGAGCCATCGCAAGGACGCATGAGACCGGTCAAGTTATGCCAGATCGAAAAGAAACTAGTGCTACAACACGTTGCACTGTACGATATAAATGATGATCTCGGATGACACCTTCGCTAACCTAAATTTGTTGACAGTGAAAAGTCAACTCTAAAGTGTCAAAATGACAGTAAGTCAAACAAATTTTGTAACTCACTAGTAGTATTTTTAAAACTTAGCAACCAGTTTTATTTTGTAATAATATCATCACACCTCAAGATATCCTTCCGGGATTATTTTCTTCTATATGTTGGCAACCTATTGTCGTCGGCAAGTGTCAGTTTCGTCTGGGGCGCGAGTTGTGAGACATCCTGTATACTCAACTGACTCAACAACGTCTGTGTATTCAACTGCTCGGACAGAAGTCACACCTTTTACCTTAATGTCTGTTTGTTTATGTAACTAACTCTGACTGTATGTAACTAACTTCACTAATGTAAAGGCGATTTCGGGCGACATACCCGTTCACTTCTTCGAATTACTTACGGTATGATGCGGTTAATGGTGGCGCCAAAAATCGTTGGTTCACTTGTTGACATCGTGCTTGGTGGTTATGTATATTCTGCGACATTTAAAACTGTCAAAAATAGTGTCTGACAATTAAAATGCATTAACGGAGAAAGATAGTTTTTTCCATATTTGTCCAAAAAAGAGTCAATGAAAATAATGTCACCCTGTTTGACATAAGACCACGCCTCCGACTGTTTTGACTTTTGACATTTCAAAAAAAGACATGTTAAAAAGAGATAGAAATAGTGAACAGAGAGCTGACCCGACTCGCAAACCCGTTCAGCTGTGAGCACTGATCCAAGCATACCGGGTATGTTGTTCCTAGCGCCCGAATGTGTGAACGTACCTGGGGCCCGATTCTTGAAATCATGCGAAATTTTCCGCACGCGACAAAATTCGTGTGGTTAGTTTCGTACACGAACAGTACTGTACGTATGAGTGGTATTCTTGAATACCAAATGAAACTCGGCCGAAACCTACGCATACGATTCTTGAAAGCAAGCGAACGTAGTTTGTAGCAGCCAATCTAAACGAAACATTTGTACCATGTGAATGCTTCATCATATAATTGTTTATAACTGTCACTGTTAACCTGTCAACCAAAGCTGTCAGCCGTAGCTGTCAACGACGCTGTCATAAGCCATAAGTGTTGTAATTTTAATATTCAAAATTTATTATATATACAAAATATATTTGATATAGTAGGTATTATTTTTCTTAGTTTACAGTATGTACGTTATGTAATATGGCAATATTAATATGCAAGTGTTATGTAATAATAATACTCTAATTTTGCTAACCATTTCAGATTTGGAATGCAAAGCTCGTTAAGAGGCACCTAAAATTCCTTTCTAACAATCCATTGCATCGTTCTATGAATGCACGAGCACACATTTATCGAAGATTATAACGATACTCAAGTGTATGGAGATTCTAGATTTATAAGATCATAAAACGTACCCGAAATTATATAAAAACATAATTTGATTTATATCATCTAAGTACTGATAGACCAAACACAAGTAACACTGACAGATTCGTGTGCGAATGATACTTTCAAGTTATTCATACCCATGCGATGTAATTGCGCACGGACTATTCGCCTACGACCACACGATTTCGTTTCAAGAATACCAATATGCAGGTCGCATGCGCATCTCTCCCACTTTCGTATGCGAAAAATTGCAAGAATCGGGCCCCTGAACGCAACATACCGCAAGTGAACGGTTGTCGCCCGAAATCGCCTTAAGTGTCTGTCCGTCTTCACTAATGAAACTGAACTATGTTATTAACTCAGCTGACTATGTAAGTCAACCCCTGATCACATAACTAATGTTGTGTGATCAGGGACTCAACTGAACTAACTCTCGAGCATAGCTACGTCCCTTTTATACAGCTGCCACCATCTTCTAGAAAAGCTCTAGAATATTCGACCGCATAATAACAATGAACACAAAAGGTTCAGGCGACCGGAAATAATTAAACTCGTGACTGGTTTGTTTACGTAACCCGGCTGCTAGCGCGATTGCGTCATCGCTGTAAATAGACACTCGCTCATTGCTGCAGCGACGGCGGCGGCAACGGCGGGCGTTCCACGTTACAATATGAATGCAGAAAGCTTAAATACGGAAAATAGACATGATTGTAAAAATAGTAAAAACGTGTTGTGGAGCCCCTAATTCGTGCTTATTCACTGAAAACTCACCATCGAATTTTTGGACCGATAACATTTACCTCTCTTACCTACGGTATGACGGGAGGTAAAAACCGGATCTAAAAACGTATATTAAAAATTATTAGCAGAATTATTATAATCTTAAACATGGTCATTTACATTGTTATTGTTAATAATAATCAATATTTTTTTTATGCTGGAATACATGACATGTAATTATTTATCTTATTAATGACTGCCAAAGAGTTTTTCCATGTTTATTACAACGATTAAAGTAAATTTCCTTTTTAATGATAATTATATATTTAATACAATTTCGATTTAATGGATTATATAACGGAAAAACTTTTTACAGTAAATTTTTTGAAAGATGTCCTATGAAGGTTATCTTCTAACGAATTGTATGAACTAGATTTTGTTCTGTCAAATTCAGTAGTATCGTTTACTGAGTTTTTATGAGGGTATATAAGATACAACTGTTATTTTATTATTATAAAAATTTGATGTGGCCAGCACAAAACCTTCCGTCAATTCCATGTTTAAAATAGCAATGTGCTTTAAGTAAAGTATCACTTCCGATTGATCGTTTGTAAACAATATCTAATTTGTTGTTCCAATAAATAGAAAAGTTTGTAATACGAAATTTTGGATTATATTCTGTTATGTTTTTCCTGAGTGTCAGATCGCGAATCTGGGGAACCGGGTTCGATTCCGACCGACGCCAAATATTTCGAATTTTAAATGGCACAAAATTGACCCCTGTGGTGCATTCTCCACGCCAGCAATAGTGCCCGTGAGGTGAATATTTGATCATTACCAATATCTGTGTACGAAGCAGATTGGCACACCCAGCAATGGGTAATAAGCCATGATGATATATTTATATTTATTTATTTTTTTGTTTTTCCTCGAAAATCTGTTAAGAGCTCCAAATTAAGTACCACTTCCGGTTCATTATATAAGTATAGTCAAAATCGAGTTTTAAATACCAAATTTGATAAGTTTTGGATCATGTTTTAATATATTTTTTCAAGAAAATCTGTTTATAGCTTTCTGTAAAGTACTACTTCCGGTTTATCAATTTTAGAAAAATATCTAAAATGTCGTTCTCATTAATATAAAAGTCTTAAATACCAAATTGGAAAAGTTTTGGATTGTATCAATATATTTTTCACGAAAATATGTTCAGAGCTTAAAATAAAGTATCACTTCCGGTTTATAAATTTTAGGCAAAATCTAATATGTTCCCCTTTATATAAAAGTCTTAAATACCAAATTTGACAAGTTTTGTAATATATTATAATATAGTTTTCACGAAACTCTGTTCAGGGCTTCAAATAAAGTATCACTTCCGGTTTATTAATTATAGCCAAAATCTAATATGTGGTTCCCTTTCATATAAAAGTCTTAAATACTAAATTTAAAATTTTTTTGAATATATCATAATATATTTTTCACACAAATTTGTTCAGAATTTCAAGTATCACTTCCGGTTTATAAATTTTAGCCTAAATCTAATATGTTATTCCCCTTGATATGAAAGTCTTAAATACTAAAATTGAAAAGTTTTGCATTATATTTTAATATGTTTTCATTAAAAACTGTTATGGGGTCTCGTGGCCGCGTGCCTGAGTGTCGCAAATCTGGGGAACCGGGTTCGATCCCGACCGACGCCAAATATTTCCAATTTTAAAATGGCACTAAATTGATCTCTGTGGTGCACTCTCCACGCCAGCAATGAGTGCTCGTGAGGTGACGCCTGGTAAACGCCCGCACGGTACAAATATGTCATCATCATTACCGATATCTGCGTACAAAGCAGATTGACACACCCAGCAATGTGTAATATGCCATGATGATATATTTATTTTATTTAAAAACTGTTATGGGCTTTAAGTAAAGTATCAGTTCCGGTTGTTCAATTTTACCCAAAATCTAATAAACTCTTTATATGAATGTAGAAAGCTTAAATACGGAAAATATTTTTTTCGGAAGTTTCTTGTAAGAGTTATCGTGGAGGAAAAAATCGTCACACACAGATATCATCGTTAAAATAGTAAAAACGTGTTGTGGGGTCCCTACTTTGTGCTTATTTACTGAAAACTCACCATCGAATTTTTGGACCGATAGCATTACCTCCCTTACCTACGGTATGACGGGAGGTAAAAAGATTCTAATTATAACAAAAACGTATTTACGAGTATTTGCCACAAACTTATTAATAACAACAAAAATATGTTCTGTATATAATAATATCTAAAAATTAAATCATATTTTATCAGAAGTAATATCACAAGACCTCCTGATTTTATCGATAAATTTTTATTTTGCACGAATTTTTTTGCTCAGCAACAAACACGAAAGAAAACTGCATTATAAATCACGACTCCGAAGGAGGAAAGGTTTTACCTAATGTCAGTTTGCTAGAGTAATTTTGCTTGAGAGCAAAAAGAATGAGTGCTTAAAAATAAAAGTTTATCTGAGAAAATCAGAGAGGTCGTGTGGTATTTAGTGAGATAAATTCCAAAGACAACGCAAAATGAAACAATTTAATTATTATTATTTTATTTTTAAACTTGAAATATTAATTAACCGTGACACTGACAGTTATAAACAATAATAACTGCTTATGTACTTGGTAGCGGAAATTTATTGAGATAACGGGGTTTTATCAATATAATACTGTTTCCATTGGTTGAATTTTCAAGTGTTTTGCATCATGATTGGTTAAAAACTAGTCGTCAAAAAGTGCAATGGGCTACTTGCGTGTCATTTTTTTATTTAATATTTTGAAGAGATAATAAAAACTTGCTACCCATATTTTTTCTTTTGGCAAAATTTTCATTAATTAACCAGAAAAAATCTGATGTGGCCAGCACATTACCTTCCGTCAGTTCTATGTATTTTGTACAAATTTCATACGGAAAGTTCCTTGCTAAATATTCTATTTCTTGTACATTACGTTCCGGCAGCTGCATGTATTTTATGCAAATTTCATACAGAAAATGTATGTCTTAAATTATTATTTTGTGACGTTTTCTATATACAGTGTAATGTATCTGCAGAAATAAAAGATTTATTATTATTATTTCTTGTACATTACCTTAAAGCAGTTGTATCTATGTATTTTATACAAATTTCATACAGAAAGCAAGAGATCCTATATTTCCAATAAAATTATAACAAACACACTATGTCAATTTCACTTGACACTGACATCTTTCAATGAAAATTTTCTTAATATAGTAGCTGTTTTCATAGCTATAGCTACTTTATGAAATTTAATTTCTTTACAATTTTTTAACTCTACATCCATTTAATATTAAGTATAAAATGCAGTCAAATCGTATAGAGAATAAAATATTCTTTAATATTTATAATAACATTAAATGTGAAAAAATGATATTTAACATAGTTTTTTCAAGAAAAACTGTTAAAATCTTCAAATGATGGTACTTCCGGTTGACCAATTGTAACCAAAATCTAATCAGCTCTTCATATGGATGTAACGAAGAAGTACACGAAAAATTATAATTTTTGTAACTGTAGTATTAGAGTTATCGCAGACGAAAATTTTGTTACACACACACACACATCCACACACACACACATCCACACACACACACACACACATACAGACATCATCGTAAAAATAGTAAATTCGTATTCTAGGGACCCTAAAACGTGCTTATTGATTAAAAACTCATCATCGAATTTTTTGACCAAAGACAATACCTTCCTTACCTAAAGGTGACGGAAGGTAAAAAAAATAATGAAATTTTAATATTTAAATTACCGCCATGTATAATAATAATAATAATAATAATAATAATAATAATAATAATAATAATTATTATTATTTATTTGGCATAGAATTACGCCGAATCAATGAATGGCCGTAAAGGAATAACATCGGTACGTCCAATAGCAACGGCATGTGCGGGTAATTTAAACATGACAGATTATCTGTTTGATGTTTGAATAATAGTTTGGAGGTTAATATTTTCGTTTGTCATTTTAATCTTGTACGAGTATAAGCTAAGTTATAATCCTTCAAAATCCTGCTTAACAAATCGAAATACGTAATAAAAGTAACAGAAACCACGCAAATTACAAATAATAAAGAAGAGAGACAGTGACAGAAAAATGAACTAATGTCAAAATCAAATTAAAACTAGCACTCGCTCGCCATCTACAGGTTAAACTATTATTCACGAAAGATGACTATTCAAGGTTATTTGTTCGAAGAAAGAATACACATCACTTTACAGCAGTAGCTTAGCAACATTTTGTATTAAAAAGAGAAAGATTATTTGATCTATGTCTATTTAATTTATGTGGTGTGACAGATATACGTAAATAGTAGCATTACTTTCTAACATATTATAAATAATAGTGACGTATGTCGTAAAATTACATATACCTAATTATCTACTACACTGCCCTCTGTGCTAATATTTACCCAGTGGCGTTTCCGTTTAAATCAAATTATTATTACTTGGTTTATAGTTAAGTGTATGTTTTTGAATTTTGCAAAAACATAAATGAAAAACATAAATCTTTCAGAAAGGCATTATATAGAAAGAAACAGAATTTTCAAATAAATTACTCTTATTCTTTTTAGTTAAAATGTGTCCATAAATATTTAATATTGCACGCCTATCCATATGAAATGCAATGAAGTTATCTGCAAGTAATATATCAGACGGCTCACAAATGACCTTGAATAGTCATCTTTCGTGAATAATAGTTTACATTCTTAAATATGCATCCTTTGCTTCAGTTCGAAATAATGACGTCAAAGAAAATCTTCTTAATTTATTAAAATACATATATATTTTTTTAAAATAAAATTTATATTTTTACATGCGTTTTTAACTTTACTTTAGGGACACTATTCTTCACGAAAGATGACTATTCAAGGTCATTTGTTCGAAGAAAGAATACACATCACTTTATGTCTAATTAATTTATGTGGTGTGACAGATATACGTAAATAGTGGCATTACTTTCTAACACACTATAAATAATAATGACATACGTCGTAGATATACAGATACCTAATTATTTACTACACTGCCCTCTGTGTTAATATTTACCCAGTGGCGTTGACGTTTAAATTAAATTATCATTCCTTAGTTTATAAGTTAAGTCTATGTTTTTGTATTTTGCAAAAACATACGTGAAGAACATAAATCTTTCAGAAAGGCAATATTTAGAAAGAAACATAATTTTCAAACGAATTATTCTTATTTTTTCAGTTAAAATATGTCCATAAATATTTCATGTTGCACGGCTATGCAAACAAAATGCAATGAAGTTATCTGCAAGTAATATTATATCAGATGGCTCACAAATGACCTTTAATAGTCATTTTTCGTGAATAATAGTTTATTTAGTGATGGATATCAGACACCAACAGGTCTTTAAAAATAAAAATCATGATTTATTTGATTTTTTAAAATAAATCAATGATTTTTGATTTTTTAAATTACATCAGGATTTTTGCCAACCCTGATTTATGTATATTTAATTGATCTTCCTAAGGTTCGTATACGAGACCGAGCACTTCAACGGCGTAGGCGAACTGCTGGAGATCCTGGGAAGCATCATCAACGGATTCGCGTTGCCGCTCAAGACGGAGCACAAGCAGTTCCTGGTCAAAGTGCTCATCCCGCTGCATAAAGTCAAGTGCTTGAGTCTGTACCACGCTCAGCTCGCCTACTGCGTCGTCCAGTTCCTCGAGAAGGATCCCACTCTCACAGAGCCGGTCGTGCGTGGACTCCTAAAGTATTGGCCCAAGACCTGCAGTCAGAAAGAGGTCATGTTCTTGGGGGAGATCGAGGAGGTAGGGGTTACAACTATTTTTCAATTTTTTTTATGTTATTCCGCATGAAAACTTATATGTATTACAATAAATAAAACATTTTTATCGTAACAGGTTTTCTGTAAAAAAAATATGGAAAACAGTATTTTTTGCAACTCGTTTGAACGGCCAATTTTTACCGCCCCGACAGCGCGTAAAAGGCCGGCTAATGTAGCTAATGCTCAACAGATGGTGCATGAGTCTCTAGTGGCGTCATCTGTCAATTGATGGTGTACTAACACTCTTCTATTACAGTTTTCTTGAACTAACGCGTAGGGGAAAGGATAGGAGTTTCCACTGAACTACAAACAAATGTTTTATTTCAAACTAAGTTTGTTTGTGACCTTACAATTCTTAGAATTAAAGAACTGAATTTCGAATCTTTCGAGTACGACGTCAAGATAATAAGACTTACAAAATATTTGGAGAGATAAATTATATCATACATAACTTATAATTTAATTTGTTACGAATCCTAATCAAAAATTCCAAATCCCTCGTCAACTGAACATCTGGGTGGAATGTTTGTATCCTGGTTTTTCCACAAATATTCTTTTACGGGGGTTTCAACTTGTAAATAATTGTAGGCAAAGGCATAACTTCTGGTAATCCCTTGAATTCGTTGCTAGAGATTTACCAAATACTTTACAAATATTTAATCCACGAAATACAATAATCTATAAAATACGTATACCTTAAAAAATGTTTTACCAATATAACATACGGCAAATAATAATAATAATAATTGTATTGTATTCACATTTTTAACTAGTTTATAATACCTACTTCATTATTTTTTAAATATGTTTCAATTTGAATGTGCTGCCATCTATTATCACATAGGAAGATATTGAATGTATTTTATGTATGTAGGAAAAATCGAATATTGTAAACTACTCCCATCACACATATATATATATATTGACGGATAACATAGAAACTAAAATCGATCCGGCAAATGACGTCACTGGCTGGCTGCGTTTCAAACGTAGTAAATTGTTTTCATTCATTTTTAAAAAATTGGAAACATATTTAACCATTTAAGTAGTATTTTCAGAAATGTTTTATGATATATTTTAGTGTAATAGTGTTATTTTTCAATATTTTGATTACGGTGGAAACCCCCATTCATTTTAGGAGTAAGTTGGTACCACTGCCGTGTACTGGGGAGCCAGTCGAAGCAAACGAGTGGTGCCGAACGTTAGTATAGTTTGGTTTACTTGGAAGTTAGTGGCCATATATCATTTCCACATAAAACTATGTTTTGTATAATATTCTATCAGACATTTTCAACCAAGTATATTTTCTTCCCGCCATTACGGCGACCATAAATAACATCAACTATGTGCGAATAAGGTCTCGACATACGTGCCCAAAACGTGCTTCATAGAAAGAGACAAGCAAAACACGGTCACTTATTTGTTTATATTTGACAGTTGACAATTTAATTACTGTGTTTATTATATTTTCTAAGTTTTACGTTTACATATTTAAAATAAAATAATTTGTGAGTTGACATTGAATTTTACGTTTCAATATCAAATATAGAAGACATACGTTTATATTTTCATTGTAGACTAGCGCTCGTAGCGGACAATTACGGAGAACCAAAGATGCCGCATACGTCATCGTATTGCGGGTGATTTAACTAACGATAAATTCAATATTGTTTGTACAAAAAATAAGCTATACTTTATTACACTATTATTCACGAAAGATGACTATTCAGGGTCATTTGTTCGAAGAAATAATACACATCACTTTACAGCAGTAGCTTAGCAACATTTTGTATTAGAAAGAGAAAGATTTATGCGGTGTGACAGATATACGTAAATAGTAGCATTACTTTCTAACACACTATATATAATAATGACATATGTCGTAAAATTACAGATACTTAATTATCTATTACACTGCCCTCTGTGCTAATATTTATCCAGTGGCGTAGACGTTTAAATCAAATTATTATTTTTTGGTTTATAAATTAAGTCTATGTTTTTATATTCTGCAAAAACATAAGTGAAGAACATAAATCTTTCAGAAAGGCAGTATTTAGAAAGAAACATAGACTACGTTTACACGTATGAGAAAAATTTACTTTGTCTTGACTTTCAAAAGGCGATTTATGAAAAGTCAATTTAATGGTGCGTTTACACATAAGGTCAAATGTACTTCACTTAACATTTGTTACTTGTCCTTCACTCAACTTTGACTTTGACAGCAAAGTAAAGTTTGGTTATAATACGTGTGATGTAAGTTACCTATTTAACTATTATCATATAGTCATAAAAAGAATAAATTATTTATAGAAAAAATGGATAGTAAACTACAGTTACTAAATTTAAGCGCTATATTTTTAAATAACTATGCAGCAACAATATTGGATGCGAAGTAGATTCAAAAATAATCGCATAAAATATTTTAAAATTCGAGAATATTTTAAATTCAGATATAAAACATAAAATTGTGTAATTAAATATCTAGGAATTTGTGGATGAAAACCAGATGTCACTGTTAGTAAAGTAAAGTATGTTTCGTTCGTTGGTTCACACGACTTTTTAAAAGTCACTTGTATGATTCAAGTCTATTTTATTTTGGACTTGACTTTAGGAAGAAAAGTAATGGGCGAGAGTGTTTACACAACGGCAAAAGTCGCCTTTTGAAAGTCAAAGTCAAGTCAAAGTACTTTTTTGCTATACGTGTAAACATAGCCATAATTTTCAAATGAATTATTCTTATTTTTTCAGTTAAAATGTGTCCATAAATATTTCATGTTGCACGCCTATGCAAACGAAATACAGTGAAATTATCTGCAAGTAATATTATATCAGACGGTTCACAAATGACCTTGAATAGTCATCTTTCGTGAATAATAGTTTACTTTTATTATATTAATAGTAATATATTTGAAAGGATTAGTCGGAATTTGGACAGGAGCGAAAAAAATTTTAAATTCGAATGTCGCTAACGTTTCAGTTTATTTAAAACTATCCTCAAAGGATTAATTGAGACAATCCAGGTAAAAAAAATTCTAGAAGTACTTCCGTTAGCTACATTCGAATTTAAATTTTTTTTGTTTCTGTCAAAATGATCCTGTTTCACATTTATCAAAAAGTATTTTAAATGGAAGTTTATGCAATATTTTTCTTATTAATAATTATTTTTTTAATAATTTATTTTCGTAAATAATTAATGACGAATATTGGCGCCAAAAATAGTCATGAAAAACAACCCCCCACTCCCGTGTCGTAGAAGCACATACATTACGTCATTCACAGCCAATAGAAAAACAGTTTTTCCATCAGTTACATTTATTTTTAGGCGCTTTCTTTTTAGGGGGAAAATGAACTGATCTTACCTCGTAGTGAACTGAACTGAACTACTTCTAAAAAGAATAGAATATTTTTTAAAATAAGAAGTAGAAGATAAAAACATATATAGCATTATATTTATAATATAATAACATGCTGAATTTGCTTGTGGTTATAGTCTGTTGTATATGTGATTTAATTTTGACATATTAAATTCTTTTACCTTTGAGTATTTAAATAGGGATCTATTTCTTATGGAAATGACACATGATATAATGTTTAAAACTAATTTCTTCTATTCATGTCATTCTAACATCTAATACTTACAAAAAAGACAAAATACATAGCAGTCAGTCATATTGACATTCGGGATCAGTTCAGGGTATACAGTGTGTTCAAAAAAATTCCTAACTCGGAGTAGGCTATGAAGAGAGAAACGTGTGTCTGATCATTATTCAATTCAAAACTCAACTTGTCAAAATTGATCTTGAAATGTAATTTTAAAGAGAAAAGACAATAAAGAAGGATGCAGTATATAGACATTCGCAGTTTTCTAATTTGTTTCCATTTGATTTCTTTACAAAACATTTTCGACAATATCTTATGTCAAATTGACATTTAATTAATTGACATACGTTTCTTTGTACATAGCCTACTCCGAGTTAGGCATTTTTTTGAACACACTGTATATGATCCTGTTTCAAAGGTGGTGCTTCGCGGGGGCGGGGACGAAGAAAATGGGTAGTATAAGATCATTTATCCCCTTTTAAAAAGAACGATTTAGGGTAAATGTGTGCTACTCGGAGTTAATCTTGATAAAAAAGAAAGCGGCTTTTGTTATTTACATAAATAAACGTAGGCGATAGTTTGTCACATGTACAAACTTCTAATTTGACATTTGACGCTGACATTTTCCATTATAAATGAGTAATAGTGGCTAATACAGAATACACTTAAGCTAAGTCGGACAGTTTACTGAAAATCGAAAGCTGGATGATGGCTGAATTTATATCAGAAAACGACTGTTTTACTGTTGCCGAAATAAGATGTGTTAAAGAGTTAAGGTAAAATAAAATGTAAAAACCCAACCATCAGCTCTTCGTTCCCTGGGCTCCATTCAATGATCAAATATAACTAGACAAAACTTTATTTGGCATGTTTTGATTTCGGCTGTCCAGGCAGAGAAACTAGAGATAGAGATATGTCTTGTCTAGTCCGAGTATTTCTCACTAGAGGTCGCCACGGAGGCCACGTAGAGTATTTGAACGTTGCTCACTAGAGGCGCAAGTGTTCTTAATTGAAATTTCGTGGTTAACATTTAAGGTTAACAATTAATAATTTAGAATGTTTAATATTAAAGAAAAATCAACGTGTCATTCACAAAACCAATACAACTACAAAACAAATACAAAATACACATGCTTGTACGTGGTCTCTAGTGAGAAATACTCGAACCACGAAATTTCAATTAAGAACACTTGCGCCTCTAGTGAGCAACGTTCAAATACTCTACGTGGCCTTCGTGGCGACCTCTAGTGAGAAATACTCGGACTAGACAAGACATATCTCTATCTCTAGTTTCTCTGCCTGGCCAGCCGAAATCAAAACATTCAGTGAGAAGGAATAGGGAATGTTTTGTCTAGTTATACTTGTTCGTTGGCTTCATCCTCTCTCCCACAAGTCTTCCGTCAGCTTGTCCATCCGTCCTTCCACTCGATTTCTAATGTATTCCTCGCCCCTCCGCTTCATTAACACTGTATTCGAATCAAACCTCAATGAATGCTTGTAATATTTGTCTATAATTGTAGGTACTAGACGTGATCGAACCAACCCAGTTCGTGAAGATCCAAGAACCACTATTCCGACAGATAGCGCGGTGCGTGAGCTCGCCGCACTTCCAAGTGGCCGAGCGCGCGCTCTACTTCTGGAACAACGAGTACATCATGAGCCTGATGGAGGAGAACAACCACGTCATCATGCCCATCATGTTCCCCGCCCTCTACCGCATCAGCAAGGAACACTGGAACCAAACCATTGTTGCGCTCGTCTATAACGTATTGAAGACGTTCATGGAAATGAACTCGAAGCTTTTTGATGAGCTCACTGCTAGCTATAAAGCCGAGAGGCAAAAGTGAGTAACAAATAACATTTATTATACCATGAAATCAACCGATTTACGTCATAAACTTACAAAAAATATGAAAAACTGAAAATTCCCAAACGTTTGAAATGTTTTCGGAAAATATTAATTATTCTTAAAAACTTTGACAATTAAATTTACGTTTATTATGCACGTTATGAAATAATACTTTATTCGATGATGTGAATCTTTTAAATATATTTTCTTTTTTATGCTTCTGTTGGTAACACTTCTGATTGACAATTTGATTATATGTTTACATTAGCTGTATTCTTTTTGACCCAATTGTATCTCAGCTCAGTACGTAACTGAGTTGAGCTAAAGTGAGTTGTGATTTTGCAAAAAGAACAAGTTTTATTCCATTTTATAATTTGCTACTTTACCAATAGCATTTGCTGTAACACCTGTCAAATTTAGTGACATTTTTCTGATGTACGTTACTGTTTATAAACGAAAAATGGATAATGTTGGAAATATATTACTTGTATGTATATCTGTATATGTGAATATAAATTTTCTTGTGGCGAGCATGGAAGTTTGCACGACGAGCGAAGCGAGTCGGACAATTGCATGCGAGGCACACAAAGACACTTTTATTCCGAATGACACATTCAATTTTTTTTCAAACGCACTAGTTTTCTTTTCATTCGCTAATTTTATGTAGTTGCTATGGATATTTATTTATCTTATTTCTACGCCGCCGGCGTAGAAATAAGCTATTTCTACTCCGGCGGCGTAGAAATTTCCAGCGGTGTAGAAATAAAACTTCTACCTTGTGAATCAAGTCACAAAAACGCCATTTCTACGACGTTTGAAAAAAAAAAGATTTTGTAATATGTTCGTGTTAATTTAATAGCGTATTTTGAAACAGAAACACATAATAATGGTCCTTTTTATCGCTATTTGTATAAATAAGGTAATTTTTATAGCACATAATCGTTATACATATATCTATATTCGGCTCTGTGGCGTAACGAACTCTTGGGCCCCTGTGCGAAATATTTTCTGGGTCCCCCCTTAATAATACTATAAAAAAAATTAAGAGCAAAAAATCCAAATTTTTGCAATAGGGCGCGAGCAGACACGTGACTCGAGCGACATTGACGTGCTTGGAATCAGCTGATCTGTGTGTGCATGTCATTTTGACAAGAACAATGTCACGTTGACAATACCAATGTTTTGACTTATTTTGATTTTGATCTGTTTTAATGTTTTTATTTTACAATTTTTAAGCAGTAAAACACGTGAAATTAAAAATAAGAATCGGTTGATATCGTGAAACGATTATAAGAAAAGGTTTGAGAACAATTTTACGCTCAACATTTTTAGTGTCACATAATAGTTGTAAACAAAACAATTAAATAACATCTTTAGCAACTCCAACGCTTAAGCATTGTTGTAATTAAAATTATTATAAATGAAATCTTATTTGACATACTCTAGTGAGACATAAAATCTTGTATGCACCACGAGCGTTACTAGATGATAATGCCCATCGGGGAACATCTATCGCTCGGGCCAGAGTCCCTCGGGCTAAATCCTCGTCGCCCTCCTGGCATTATCATCATTGTAACGCTCTTGGTACATAAAATACTATTTTTCTATGACTATTCATATTAATTAAAAAATAAACCATAAATAAATAGCTTATAAAATTTATCTGTAGCATAAAGATAATCTACCGAAATGAGTGTCATTCAAGTACAAATGAGATATACTTGATAAGTATTGGTGGTCGACTTAGTTGATAATGTTCTAAGGTGTGGTTGGCTGCCATTACCAATTCAGAGGGTTCAAAAGTTTGCCGCTTGGTAAATACGGGTTAATTTCAGTCGTAAATAGGTATTAACGCATAGGAGTAGAAAAAATAGTGTATACACTTAATACACTCATGTTCGTGTATTAATACCTATTATTTTAAACTCATTATATTATAGGGTGGGGCCTGGAAACTTCCTTTTTTTGAAGGCGAATAAAATAAAAAGTATTACTGATAAACAACATTTATTTTTGAATAATGAAAGAACATTTCTGAAGCTCATCTCCACACGTTCCGACATTCGAACTGTTTCTTGCCGAGTAAGATTTTTTTGCTCAAGCAGGGTTGTAGCTATCCAAAAATAAATTTTTCTTACCTTCGTCCATTTTGACTAGTATTACATAACTCAAAATCGTCCAGAAATGTGCGGTTGCTGACCTAGGCCGGCATAAGGAGTTGGCATTCTGTTCTGGTGATATGTCAATTTAAGATTATTTTCAACACAAAAATTAACAAAATGTTTACAAATTTTAGGGCTAAATCTTTAATTGTTGTAACCTATATAACTAAATTTTGTCATAAAAATAATAATATGCTATCATTACTGACATCTTGTATAGATTAATTATAAGCTCCAACGTTAGGACTAGTTTGTTTTGTAACTACAACTAACTTCACGTGATACAATTGAGTTTCCGCCATCTGGGTGCCAAGTAAACTATTATTCACGAAAGATGACTATTCAAGGTCATTTGTTTGAAGAAAGAATACACAGCATTTTATAGCAGTAGTTTAGCAACATTTTATATTAGAAAGAGAAAGATTATTTGACGTATGTCTATTTAATTTGTGTGGTGTGACAGATATATGTAAATAGTGCCATTACTTTCTAACACACTAAAAATAGCAGTGACATATGTCGTAGAGTTACAGACATGTAATTATCTATCATACTGCCCTCTGCAATGATATTTATCCAGTGGCGTTGACATTCAAATCAAATTATTATTTTATGCTTTACGTCAATTCTATATTTTTGTTTTACGCAAAAATGTAGATGAAGAAGATAAAACTTTGAGTAAAGCATTATTTAAAAAGAAAAAAATTTTCAAATAAAATACATTTATTTTTCCAGTTAAAATGTACCCATAAATATTGTGCGTTGCACGCTTATGTGTATAAAATGCAGTGAAGTTATCTGCAAGTGATATTATGTCAGACGGCTCATAAATGACCTTGAATAGTCATCTTTCGTGAATAATAGTTTATGCAGCTTGTGTAGCTTGCCTGTGTTGCCAAATCAATTTAAGCGTAAAATTAATAAATACATTTGTAAAAGTAGTTATTACTGATGAATATCATGTTGCTTTATTTTCTGACATATTAAACTTAATTGTTAAATTAATTTTTATAAAAATAGAGCGTTCAACATGAACTGATGGTTTCCTCAAATTTAACGATTCAAGAAATCTTTGTATCATAGATGGCAGCACTAATCGCTTTATTTTTATGTGTCAGAAAAAATAACAACATGATATTTGTACTACCCTGCTGGTCACTGACAACACGATTCGTATCACTGATAATATCTTTATTAATAACCGCTATATAAATTTATTTAACACTATGAAGTGCACACTCCAACTGCCTTCAGCTGACTGCCTCCCAACATCTTCAAACAAAACCTAATATAATATTACACAATATAATATAATAAATGGTTACTAATTGATTACAATTCCTAATTAATTAATTCCCAATTATGGGCTCCCACAATATTCATTAATATGTACTAGTTTTACAATTGTATTTATTAATTTTACGCTTAAATTTATTTGGCAATAAAGGCAATGTAAATAAACTGTATACTTGGCAACCTTGTAGGGCCCTACAAGCACTTGTCAAAGTCACGTGTCCGCCCGCGCCTCATATAAAATATATATAACTAATGTTTGTATGTTATATTTTCAATAGATATAAAATAATTACGCATTTTAAGCTCAAATGTAAGTAATTATAATTAAACTTGCAATGCAAAATCGATTTAAATATATGTTCATTTTTTAGGTTATGTAACATAGAATAAAGTGTAGAGAAATATACGAAGAATTTATGGAGAAGTCGGTACAAAAAATCTTGTGTATCACACGCTCAGAAACTGTTTTGCGAGATCTCGTATTGCAGGCCTCGCTTTAAACTCGGTTTCGCAAATGTTCAGTTTCTGGCCTAGTGATACAAATAACTATTGTTTATCAGCAAGACTTTATATTTTATTCGCCTTCGAAAAAGGAATGAATTATTGTTAAATATTATTGTATTATTTGTATTTTTGTGCAGAGAAAAGAAACGAGAAAAAGAGCGAGACGAGCTATGGAAGCGGCTGGCGGAACTCGAGCTGAATCACGGTAAGAAGAACACGTCATCCAACCACAGTTCTGCCACCATTAAGAAGTGATAACACACTTATTCACTACTAGTACTAGTATCAGATTCAGAACAGAACACCTACGATCTACCACCACCATCATCCGACGACAAATATGTAATGTAACAAACAAAACATAATGTTATGTCTGCTATTACTTATTAATAATTATTATACATACCTCCTTACCAACAAACACTACAACAACAACAAATTATTGCTTTTGCGATGATTGCAAAAAATGATCGACGATCGACAACAAAATATAATAATATCTATTATAAAATACATATACAACAAAATAAGAAACCAAGAAAGGAAAAATATAAATATATACATACATACAATTAATGAAAAAATGAAAACTACTAAATATAGAGTATATCTGAAGGTTAGGTGTTAGTTTAACTAGTTTCATATAATTTATTTAACTTTTATTTTTTATCACTGTTCTCAAAATGCCAATATTAACAAAACACATCTTTGCTGGTTATGATAAAAACAATAAAATAAATTAGTAACCGCAGGATATCTCGGCAGAGTGCCACAAAACAAACACACATACACACACATTAAAAGCGAAATAACCTCATTTACTACGTACACATCATTTTGACAATATTTACAAAAAAATAAAATTTAAACACCAAACTTAAAAGAAATCGCGATGAATTTGGAAAATGGTTACAAAATTATACAAATATTGTGATATTTATTATATTATAAACAAATGGGGTTATGTGACTCATTTTTTACGTACATTCTTATATACAGGTGCTCACTATACTTTTTCAACTTCAATTTCAGAAAAAAAGTCAATTTAATTTCAGAAAAAGTAAATTTAATTTTCTAAAAAATTACATTTACAGGCTGTTTATTTTAAGTGGTACACTATTGCTATCTCGAGAACTATGAGAGCTACGAAGTCGGCTAAACTAGCAAACAATTTCTATTTTATAAGACTAATGTGCGAAACAAGAATTTTTTAGACCAGTGGTTCTCAAAATACGGGGTGCTACTTTCTTATTTTAAATGGCAACCTATTTTTTTATTTGCTTATTCGATTCAGTATTTTTTTCTGAATTCAACGATATCCATATGTAATTCTCTATTATTACAAAATATTTGAGAAAATTGCAAAATTAATAATGTATCATTTTTATTTAAATATACAAAGAGTGCTATGGAAAAAACAAATAAATCAATAAAACAATTGTTAATATAATTTATGTATTTTATCTTGTTTAAATAATAATTATTCACAACTTAAAAAAAATTATAAAAGTTTTTGTAATTATTTCTTCATTTGATTTATTTGTTTTTTCCATAGCACTCTTTCTATAGTCATATTTAAATAAAAATGATACATTATTAATTTTGAATTTTTCTCAAATATTTTGTTATAATAGTGTACTACATATGGATATCGTTGCATTCAGAAAAAAATACTGGATCGAATAAGCTAATAAAAAAAATAGGTTGCCATTTAAAATAAGAAAATAGCACAACGTATTTTGAGAACCACTGGTCTAAAAAAAAATTCTTGTTTCGCTCATTAAAGTAGTCTTATAAAATAGAAATTGTTTGCTAATTTAACCGACTTCGTATCTCTTATACTTCTGGAGATAGCAATAGTGTAGCACTTAAATGGAACACCCTGTATTTACCTTTTCGGAGATTATTTACTATTTACAAATATTTTAAAGAGTTTTCATTTTATTTAAGCGAAATACAGTTTTTTTAAATTTTACAAATGTTTAGTTTGGCTGTTGTGACGTAGATTTTTCCGTTGACATTTATAAATGCTTACAGCGCTATCTGTAAGTAAAATAGGGAACAGACGACAATTGTGTAATGGATGGAAAAAAATGTTGTTTCATTTTTTTATGAACTATAAAAACATTGTTGAGTTCCAGGTACAAAATTGGTTTAAATAAAAAAAAAATGTCAGAGGGAGAAACATGTACGTCACAAATATTACGCGCTAAATTATTTTTCTGCAAAATATTTAAAATTTGATTTGAATTGTTTGAAAATTACATATTTATTAATTTTTGATTGAATATTGCAACTTTTAAAAACTAAAATACGGGCCGTATTTTTATCGCGCTTTTATACTAAAAGTGGTACAAAAAAGTGTTTAGCAATTACTTTAAAATTTTCAGAACAAACCTCCCTAGTTTTGATGGTGAATTAAAAAATAATATTCGAGTTAAAAAAAAAATATTCACGCCCTGAATTTATGGGAAATTTCATCATGAAATTTTGCATAACTTTTTCGAGCATTTCTTGGAATATACGGCGGATTGCCTCCTTTAGAGTTTGCAAGTTCTCCGGGTTTAAAATTACCCCACAAAAAAAATTGCATGGTGTTAAATCTGGCGAGCACGCGGGCTAGGGAAATCAAGCGCCCGGAGAACATTTTCTCGAAATTTGCTGAAGCGAGACATTCTTAAAGGCCAATTTCTTCAAGAACTGAGGCAAAAATTTTTGGGGCAGGCTCACACACCCTCAGAATTGATGTGATAACATGTTATTTTGTCGCAGCCTGTATATGAGAAGTATTTTTCGCTTCGCGCCAATATTTTTGAGGTTATTTTCGTTCATCCTATTTATAGGTTTGACAAAATAATATATTTTTAAAATACAATAAGAAACAGTTAAGTTGTTGCTTAAATTTTATTGTTATAACGAAATGATTTACGGATATATTGTCAAAAGATGAATATATAACTTAGTGAGGTTATTTTTCTTATAAATTTGTTGGTACATGATTGTGTTGTTCTCTTCTTCTTAAGCGGTTTTGAATTGTGTATCGAGTGAAAAATAAAAGTTAGATATAATCAAACAACAAATTAATTTGTGCAAAAAAAGAGACACTCTTTTTAACATAAATTCTATTGAATTTAGAAGCGAATGTCACGTTTATTGTTATATACTTGTACTGTATATTTTTAAAATTTATAAATTTTTTAATTTATTTTTTTGTTTTTATTATTTGCTAGAAGTTTTTGATGTTTTCCTTTTCCTTTCAAATTAAACAAATTTCTGTTCTTTTATTGTTCTTTCGGAAAAACGAATTTTGAAATCATTTTACTTAATTCACACAAATTTAATATAGACGCTTTATATAAAAATGGTTAAGTGAAATGGTGTTCTTTATATATTGTATGTAAAGGGTCGGGCCTAGAAAATTTCATTTATTTTTGAAAGTAAATAAAATAAAAAGTATTGCTGATAGACAAAATTTATTTTTGGTTATAATGCAGTTTTAAACAAAACATCTTGAAGGCGATGTCTGTATTTTTATAGCTCCTCTCTATATGTTTCAACATTCGGGCTATTTCCTGCCGATTCTTCAGCTGAAGCAGAATTGTAGGGCGTGTCATCCCGTGGGCGGAACTCTCGCCCGATCTAACTGCATGATTTAAAACATTCAAAACGAGTAAAGGAGTGCAACAAGGATGCATAGTGAGCCCTCTGTTATTTATATTTCAAAGCAGAGGTTTACAAACACCGCCCTACAATTCTTCTTCAGTTGAAGAATCAACAGAAAATAGCCCGAATGTTCAAACGAATAAAAAAGGTTGCATTAGAGCATAAAAACGGTGGTCACCTCCTTTTAATACTTTTTATTTTATTCAAAAAAGGAAGTTTCTCGGCTCTAGCCTGTATTTTCTTCGTTTTTTCGAAGATCCCATCGATTTTTTCAACTGCTTATTGTGAACGATTTATTTGAATTAACAAATGATTATTAAAATAATTATATTCTTTATTGTACATAAAATGTAATACAAGTTTTTAGCTTAGAATATGTTAGTTTTTTAATTGGAATTTTTGTGTTTTTATTTGATTGATTGTTCTCCATACACAATTGAATTACCAAAAACACAAGTTGCACAACAACTCAGTCGCCATACTGATCTTTGAAATGAGCCGCCATTTGTTTAACAATGCAATGAATGGAATTATTAATGAGTTCATTTTCCCGCCAAAATTATTGTTACAAAGAAATGTAAGTTTAGCGGTCATAAAACCGTAGTAAGAATTTTGTATCACTTCCGGTTTTAGCGGAAATGGGTACAACTTGAAATCTAGCATAGGGAATCGGTATTTTTTTCGGATCTTCAGAACGTTACCAAAATATTATTTTACTTCACTCATTTCAAAATATCTATTAATAAAAATTCCTATAAAATAAAAGATAGCAAGCTATGAAAACAATTTTATTACCTTAAACAAAAGAAAGTTGAAGAGCTCCAACACTTGGGCCATAATTATTATAACAAAAAACAAATTATTGTTACTGTTACATTAAACAACAAAACTACTGTAGGTAAATTATTTTGTTTTAAGGTAATAAAATTATCATAGCTTACTATTTTATTTTGCATAGAATTTTATTAAGAAATAGACGGTAGCCATTTTACAAATGGTTGAAGTAAAACTGATATTTTGGTATCGTAGTCAAGGTAATTTTGTTTGTTTTATAAAATATAAATGCCGATTCCCTACTAGATTTAAAGTTGTACACATTTCCGCTAAAACCGGAAGTGATACAAAATTCGTACAATGATCATCTTTGTCTAGTTAAACTTTACAAAAATAAATTGCCAGATCACAGAACATTTTAGAAAAGATAATATATTTAACGTATTTGCCTCCTTTACCAATATTTATTAATAGGTTTGTTCCAACAGAAGTTCAGAACCGTTCAAAACTTTACTGAGTTTGCGCAAAGCCATTTTACCGTTCCGACAAGTCGAATTTAAAATTCAGAACTTGTAGTGCAGTGTTCCAAGAACAAGTGAATTGTGTTCCAGGATTTTACCAAAATTTTTAATTCTGAATAAGTTTGACGTGCTATCTAACCTGACTTATTTTATTTTTGTTATTAATGAAATTAACAATGGAAGAAGACAGCGATTTTTCCGAATTTTCTAGCGAAAGTGATGGAGAATAGGGCGCGAGCAGACACGTGATTCGGGCAACCTTGAAGTGCTTGGAATCAGCTGATATGTGTCCGCGTGTCATTTTGACAAGAACAGTGTCTCTTTTACAAGACTAATGTTTTGATTTATTTTAATTTTGAACTGTTAAAAAGTTATTATTTTTAATTTCATGTGTTTTACAGCATGAAAATTGTAAAATAATAACATTTTAGCAATTCAAAATTAGAATAAGTCAAAACATTGGTCTTGTCAAAGTGACATTGTTCTTGTCAAAATGACACGCGCACCCAAATCAGCAGATTAAAAACACTTCAAGGTCGCTCGAGTCACGTGTCTGCTCGCGCCCTATAGATCTTTTCAATTTAACGGCTATCTCTTTCTATCGCTGCAAATAGTAAGAAAATGGCGCGAACAACTGCCAGTTGGGCTGTCAAACGAAACGTCAAAAATATTGCAGTCATTAAAATACTTGTATTCTCAGTGAAAATTTGCATCGTTAGACATTTTAACTTCAATAAAAGCTTTTGTAGTTTATTTTTATAAGATTTTTTAAAGTTATCTAAGACATTCTCACATTTTACGTCTAAATTTTTTAGAAACAAACGCCATAGATCTTTTGTTTTTACTATACGTAGATCCCCATTGCGCATATCTGCTATCTCTTTAAATTGAAAAGGTATATTCTTGGACGATGTTATGGAAATAAGAAAAACAATGAAAATTACCTATAGATGATACTGCCTGAATACAGTGATCAAATTTTTTCGGAACGGTTCCAAATCGTTTCAACACTAGTCAAATCGGTTGTAGAACTATAAATTCACGCATAGATTCTAAGCAGTTCTGAACTTTCTGTTGGAATAAACTTATTGATATACTAAGATCAGGACAAAGCAAAGATGGTCTGTTTGTACAACGAAACAGAAACTTATAATATTTTTAATTCTTTTAATACCTGTGAGTTATCGGAAGTACCCACGCCAGCCATCAGTAGCTCGCGATCATTGGGTTGGTGACCCCTGCTTTAGCCAAATAATCTAATACATATTTGATTAAAATAAATTTGCATTTGTCCAAAAAAAATTGGCGGGAAAATAACAAGCTCGCTCCTCCTACCATCTCTAAGTGAAGTGACAGTCAGTTAGTTAGTGCTTACCAACGGTTATGTTGCAAAATTGTTCTTAGAGGTGGAAAGTAATATAACGTGCAAAAGTGTTTTGTTTAAATTAATTCATGAAAGTTTGAGTGTTTCGAATTGAGTTTCTCAATAAATAAATAAAATTTGTTGAATAGACAACAGTTGTAAATGTTGTATTGTTAAACATAATCTATAAATAATAGCCGGCTCAGCTGTTAATGAAATGTTGGCAACTTGCGTATTGATGGCCCCGTGTCTACTTCGCGTTTGTGGCACCTGCGAGACGCCTTAGTTTTCGTGTAACATATGTTGTGATATACTTATGAATGTGATAGAGATGAGTGTTTCGCGTTTCTCACATCATAGCTTTTGTACAACACGGCACTGGACTGGAGAATTGAGCATTCAGCTATTGAATATTGAGTTTGGTGGAACTGTAATAATAAATATTGAACTGGGACTCGTTCGTGATTCGTGAACGAATATTAAAATGAAATGTGTTGTGTGTATGTGTACGGTGCGTGCAGCAAATGGACCAAAATCATCAGCAATGTCATGTGTACACTTAACCTATACAAAACAGGATACACACAAATATATTCATCTGTATGTATACAGTGGCATTTTGAACACAAATCTGTGAATGTTAAATTATTGTTCGATTGTAATCAAGTTGACAACGGAGACATAAAAATGCTATCAAAACAATGACATTAAGTAGTGACCAATATAAACAAAACTGTAAACAAGTGTAGTAATATAACCAAAAAGAGAACAATTTTTATAGAAACAAACCGTTCTACAAGCAATTTGTGGTAAGCGTTTTTTTCTTAATGTAAATTATCTACTTTTAAAATGTTTCCATGGTTTATCTTGATAAGCTGTGATTTCTAATTTATTGGACATGCGTGAAATTAGCTACCACTAATAAATTATTATTCGCGAAAGATGACTATTCAAGGTCATTTGTGAGCCGTCTGATATAATATTACTTGCAAATAACTTCATTGCATTTCATATACATAGGCGTGTAACATGAAATATTTATGGACCCATTTTAACTGAAAAAATAAGAGTAATTCATTTGAAAATTATGTTTCTTTCTAAATCATGCCTTTCTGAAAGATTTATATTCTTCACTTATGTTTTTGCAAAATACAAAAACAGACTGAACTTATAAACCAAGGAATAATTTGATTTAAACGTCAACGCCACTGGGTAAATATTAGCACAGAGGGCAGTGTAGTAGATAATTAAGTATCTATAATTCTACGACATATGTCATTATTATTTATAGTGTTAGAGAGTAATGCCACTATTTACGTATATCTGTCACATCACATTTCTAATACAAATTATTGCTAAACTACTGCTATAAAGTGATGTGTATTCTTTCTTCGAACAAATGACCTTGAATAGTCATCTTTCGTGAACAATAGTATACATGTTGATGATATGGCCAGCTAACTTCATAGTTGTTTATGTCAATCTGTCATTGCCAAATAACAAGTTTTATGTCTACTAAATTCATGGTTGGAATACATTTTGTTGTGTCCTGGGGTGCAAAAACAAATCAAATAAAAACTAAAATGTGTTTTGGAATTTTTTCAATGCGGATGGTAACAGTTGATACTGTTAACGGTTTAATAAAGGTCATTTTGAAGTTGCTTTGTAGAGAATACAATTTAAAGTTTAAAAAATTTACAATAGATGTCTTATTCTCAATGAAAATGGTCTATTATTCACGAAAGATGACTGTTCAAGGTTATTTGTTCGAAGAAAGAATACACAGTAGCTTAGCAACATTTTGTATTAAAAAGAGAAAGATTACTTGACCTACGTCTATTTAATTTATGTGGTGTGACAGATATACGTAAATAGTGGCATTACTTTCTAACACACTATAAATAATAATGACATATGTCGTAGAATTACAGGTACCTAATTATCTACTACACTGCCCTCTGTGCTAATATTTACCCAGTGGCGTTGACGTTTAAATCAAATTATTATTCCTTGATTTAAGGGGTCTCGTGGCCGCCTGCCTAAGTGTCAAGTCGCGAATCTGGGGAACCGGGTTCGATCCCGAACGACGCCAAATATTTCCAATTTTAAATGGCACAAAATTGACCCCTGTGGTGCACTCTCTACGCCAGCAATGAGTGCCCGTGAGGTGACGCCTGGTAAGCGCCCGCACGGTGTAAATATTTCATCATTACCGAATTCTGTATACAAAGCAGATTGACACACCCAGCAATGGGTAATAAGCCATGATGATATATTTATTTTATGTAGTTTATAATTAAGTCTATGTTTTTGAATTTTGCAAAAATATAAACGAAAATCTTTCAGAAAGGTATTATTTAGAAAGAAACAATTTTCATATAAATTACTCTTATTTTTTCAGTTAAATATTTCATGTTGCACGCCTATGCATACGAAATGCAATGAAGTTATCTGCAAGTAATTTTATATCAGACGGCTCACAAATGACCTTGAATAGTCATCTTTCGTAAATAATAGTTTACACTTATTTTTCACGTTGCACGCCTATGCATACGAAATGCAGTGCAGTTATCTGCAAGTCATATAATATGAGACGGGTTATAAATGACCTTGAATAGTCATCTTTCGTGAACAAAACTATATCTAATTTCTGCCTATACAATGCATTTGAAATTAATAATTATGTTTATTGATTCAGATGTAGAATTGTAGCTCTACAACTTTTATGTTCTGGCGTTCGAGTCATCGTCCTAGTATAGGTAGCATATTAAAAAAAAAGTTTTTTAAGGTAATCTGTTAACGCACGAGTCCAAGTTTTCAAAGGACGAGTGCCATAACAGGCCTTATTATACATGTTTCTTTTTTTTTTCTTAGAAACAGCGGCAAATTGTCCCCTTATAACAGACTTATGAACTACAGTTCTTCAAAAATAACCTTTTTAAATTTGCAAAAATTGTTTTGATATCATAAGTGTTTGTCTTGTGTCATCTTGGTTAGAATATCAAATAAAATAACTATTGCATAAGTATGAATTCAAAATGTCATTGTATAATATTTGATATTATGAACGCAAAATGTACCTATATGGATTGTAAAGTAAATCAAGCATCTTAGTTTGTGCATCTGTCCTTTTCTTTTCAACTAGAGACACATAACATAACCTTAAAAGAGAAGTTGGTACAGTGCTTTATACATACCTAAACAAAAACAGAAGTCTCGAATTATTTGAGACAGAGCTTGTTGAATAGTAATTATATAGCTTTAATATTCGTGTCTCTAGTAAGTATAGTATTTTTTTTTAAAGATGTCCGGTCAAAGTCTTAGAATTGTATTAATAAAGATTTTAGCTCTGCCCATTCTGTCAAATTCAATAGTATCGTTTTATGTTATTTTATTTTTATAAAAATATATATTTCAGTAAACGCATTCAAAATTCAAAACTAAGACAACTGGTAAGTAATTTGTTCATGATACAGATGACCCTGATCGGCCATTTAAAAAAAAATACTATACATTTTCTTACAAAAGATTGTTGCACAAAGTCAACCATGGCCTGAGTTGATAAAAACTGCACCAGAGGGCAGCACTGTTTGAAATTGATGACCAATCCTCAATAATTCAATATTATAGAATGTTAGGGAATTTATGTAAATCTTTTATAAATTAACAAATTTATTTTTAAATAATTTGTCGTCAGTTTCAAATGGTCCCAATATAGTGTAGTAGTGACATCTACAAAGTGGAAGGTGAACATGATAAAAAATTAAATAATAAAAATTTGCAACATTAAAATTTTAATTTCTAAACAAATCATGGCGTATGTTTAGTAAATGGTCGCTAGATGGCAGGAATATCGTGAAATACTTGGAAACGTTGCAATTCTTATTATGATTTTCGAGTATCAAGAGATGGCGCTGATCGCATTAAACAATGGTACACTTTTTATTGACATTTGTAAGCGTAGCATTGTTGTCAATTGTGTTTATTTAATTTTCGTATTATTTTCTCTTTTAAATTATAACCATTTCTTAAATGATTTGCACAATTTGGGGCAGAACAACCCGTCATTGTAGATAATTTCTAAGATTAATAATTCTGTAACACTGATATTGAATGATTGAAGTGACTCCATAATGGTGGATGAGTCAGCTGAAGTGTCACTGTAACGTCACACTATTGCTATTATTCTCTTGCAGCCTACTACAAAGTCTGTTGTCAGAGAAAGATAACAATGCAGGCTCGAATGCAGGTATCGCCGACATTAAAATTAAAACTATTTAATACTACGAATTACTTTAAAATTAAACGTAATAGGGGATTCCACCATTTTTTAAATATAATTTCATCTGAACGTATAAGTAAAAAATTCCTATTAATAAGCGAGTTATAGTCCTCCGAAATTTGAAAATATAGATGTAACGTCACGTATATAAGTTTTTATATCAAACTATTTTCTTCGTGGACCTAAATGTTTTTGAAATATATGCTATTTCTAAATTATATTTATAAAAAATAATAGTATATTATGTTATTAGGAGTAGAAAGCGGTCTTTTTGTGTTGAACCCAGCTATTGTGGCCGAGGCGCCAGCCGAGGCCTGGCAAGCTGGGTAAAACACAAAAAAGGCGTTCTACTCCGAATGACATATATTATTTTTTCTTCAAGTGTTTCAAATAATTTTTTGACATTTTTTTGGAATTTTTTATTTATAAAATTTGTAATTTTAGTCAAAGCTGGCAATGTACACTACAAAACACAAACGATTCAACTGTCAAACAACAATTTTCATTATGATTGTGTTGCTGTGGCGACTGCCGCCGCCAGCGGTGAACTAAGAAACTAACATTTTATTACTAGTACAACAATAACATTTTTGTACTAGTAAGACAATGTACAGTAGCATAATATGCATATTATAATACGCTTGAAGAAAAATGTATATTATTATACTGTACAAGTCGACATGATTTATAATTGGAAATGTATTTAAATTATTAAGTTTAATGCAAAATATTTATATTAAAATAAAAACTTTTTGAGAATTTCACTTCTGGACTGATAGCCACGCCTCCGGTATTTGAATTTCTGTACTTCCATTGGCAGTTGGCTGCGCCCCTAACTCGGTATTCGTTATATATTTATAGGTGGTCTTTGAGTCGCCAATCAAAATAATATATATGGATTTCATATGAGTGACGAGCTGCTAAAACAAAAAACCCCTTATTTCCGAAGTATTTCAATTATATCATTTTATTTCTTTATTGATATTCATTATTAAGTATATACTTTCACTATTTTTTACTAATTTTTCTTAATTCGATTGAGCTGTAATCCCCTATTCCATTTAAAATCAATGAATCCATTAATCTTTACATGCATTTGGTTCTCGAAAAAAAGGCATAATGAAAGTTATAGGCCCGTATTCTCACCTCTTCTGAAAAATCACTACTTCAACTGTCAAATGCCAACTTTAATGTTTAAAATTAAAGAAACAAAAATTAATTAATTTGTAAATAGCACTTATTTCAAATATTATAGGTTTCATTTACAAAAATATGAAACTTATTCTTGTGTAATAATAAAATTTAAAAATCGAAATTAGAAAGAGAAAGATTATTTGACGTATGTCTATTTAATTTATGTGGTGTGATTGATATACGTAAATAGTGCCATTATTTTCTAACACACTAAAAATAGCAGTGACGTATATCGTAGAGTTACAGACATGTAATTATCTACTATACTGCCCTCTGTACTAATGTTTATCCGGTGGCGCTGACATTCAAATCAAATTATTATTTTATGGTTTACGTAAAATCTATATTTTTGTTTTATGCAAAAACGTAGATGAAGAAGATAAAACTTTGAGAAAAGCATTATTAAAAAAATGTACCTTTATTTTTTTAGTTAAAATGTACCCACAAATATTTCGCGTTACACGCCTATGGGTACGAAATGCAGTGAAGTTATCTGCAAGTAATATATCAGACGGCTCATAAATGACCTTGAATAGTCTATCAAATCAAAATAAAAAGAAAAGAATATTATTAACAATTACTCTCTCTAGAAAGTGAATATTGAGAATGAGACCCTCGAATCATATTTTTTTATTATTATTTTAAATGAAAGTTCATTTAATTTTGAAGTATTCGTAGTATGTATTAAAGTCTTAATTGGTTTTAGTTTAGCTGTATTTTATTTTTAATGTCAATATGACGCCACGGAGTCACCAGTGACACTTACAACTACTAGATAATACATAGCTGACTCGTCCGCCATATTGGAGCCAAAATGAACGCAGTAAATTATATAATTATATTATATTAATTTTAGTTCTCAAACGATTTGCGCAATTTGGAGGAGAACAATCCGTCATTGTGGATAATTTATATGATTAATAATATTGTAACACTGATATTGAGTGATTGAAATGGCTCCAAAATGTCGGATGAGTCAGCTGTAATTTAGCTAGTAGCTACAGTGACATTTATTGCTATCTTTCGCTTGCGCCTGACTCTATGATAGCAATAGTGTGACGTCACAATGACAACAAATTTAAAAATATCTCTTAAATTATTAAAAAAGTTTTTTTATATTAATCGTTATTTATTGAGTAATACTTTAAGTATAAAGTGTACATTTTATTATTTTTGACATTGTTATAAACATTATTGTTTAATCTATTAACATTTTATTCGATAAATTCTGATTGAAAAAGGAAAACATTCACAAAAACCGGGACGAATGTCCTTCCTAAAAATAATTTTCGAGGCACCGAGATTTTTCTATCTTCTTGCCATCTAGTGATCAGTGGACTAACCAAGGCCGGCTTTGAAGTTTTTGAAGTATGAAGTTGAAAGTTTTTGCAATTTAAATAAAAAACATACTTTATGTTCTCAAGTCTTTAGTAAGAACCCACTGTAGACGCGTCGAGTAGCAGAATTATAGAATTGAGAAAAGGATCAAAGTATGTCAATGAAAAGAAAAAAAGAGTGTAAAAAGAGAGAGACTAGCTTATACGTATATAATGCTGTATGAAATCTGTACCATCATCCACATGTTATATTGTAAATTTGAGTGGAGCATAACTATGTAGTTGTAAGAGTTTCAAATTTATAATGCATCTATAGTAGCAACTGTACATTACTAAGTACTGCGTATATGATATTATTATTGTGTATATGCACTGTAATCTACGATATACTGATATGCTACAATTTTCTAGCGCAAACACAAACATAACCTAAAAATAAACACCATACAGAGTGGCGCCTAGAAACTTATTTTTTTGACGGCGAATAAAATAAAAAGTATCCTTGATAAACAAAATTTATTTTTGGATAATGAAAGAACATAATTTCAAGTTTTATATTATGCAGTTTTAAACAAAACATCTTGAAGGTGGTGGTCACCGTTCTCTATTCACTGATGCAACTAATTTCTGAAGCTTCTCTAAACGTTCCAACATTTGGGCTATTTCTTGCCGAATGAGATTCTTCAGTTGATTCAGGGTTGTAGGGCGGTATTTGTTAACCTCTGATGGCTGTATTACACTTAACGATAAATAGACCGATCTATTGATCGACTGCAACCTTCAATTTATCGGTACGTGTAAAAAAATCGATCGATTTATTTTCGAAAATAAATCGATCAATAAACTAGTAAAATAGAACGAGTTCTATTTTCCGCATTTTCTGTCGATTTTTAGGGAATTTTTGGTTACTTTTCTAGTGCCAACTCTATAATATTTGACATTTCAAACTATATTTGTCGTGTGTATTAAGGTTATAAGTTTTATCAAGAAATGGCAAGATATCGGTGCTTAACACGTAGAAGAAGAATCGAAAGTTTAAAAAGGATAACGTTTGCGTTGATGGTTATTGAATATTTGAAAAACAAAAAATGTAGGAAATGGGTAAGACCATGGTAGGTTGGTAGCCTTGATTCCAACAAAAATAAATTGATAAAAAATCGTTGATTGTAAATTTTCAAGATTTCTACGATAAATTGATCGATTTATCCGTCAATAAATTGAACGATTTATGGTTAAGTATAATACAGCCATGACTTGAGGACCGCGCCGTGCCAACTTGCACCAGCACACCGTGGGAAGGGAACTACCCGTGGCGGCGCGCCCGATTAGCTGCAAGTCGGTAACTTCAAAGCATGTCATTTTTTTCTCATTTTATTTCAATTGTATTCTCGTGTTGTCATGTTATGTTAATATGCAGCGATCGAAGGAGGTTATTTTTGAGTATACAGGATGTTAATCGCGACATCGTACTTTCCTGCTTCCCTCACAATGGACCTTTTACATCAAAAGAGTGAGATAGACAAAAATGACATATATGTAGTGCGCAGTAGGTTGTTTGCGTTTTGAGGAGGCCAGTTACATTTCAAATAAAATTACAAATGGCGGAAAGTAAAAACTTTGGCAAAAACTTAACTTTCTTAAATAAATTCACATAAAGCGTTTGTGATGAATATTTTAAAACAAGAGGAAGAGAAGATGGGAATCAGAAAAAGTAATTTTTTGTTCCACAAGATGCGAAATAAACATCACATAAAGTGACAAATAATTGCGTAGTTGCCAGTTTGATATTAGGAAATTAATAAACAAGAATAAAATTGTTGTTTTTTCTTTTAAATATATTCTTTTCATTATTAATTATTTCTTTATAGTTAGAGACAAAATTATTTAAGTTTATGTGTTGTTTAAATATTTTTTTTATCAAAAATAAATGCTTATTCTTTTAATCATTTTACTTGACAACATGGTGCCTCCTCAACTCTAATTCGTAAAAATTTCACTAGGGGCTGTCCTTAAATTACGTAACGCTTCAAGGAGGGGGTGGGAGTCAAGAGTAGCATTACGCAGCGTTACGAGGGAGTAGGGGAGGGTTAATGTGTGCGTTACGTAACAATAAAATATAAAAAAATATTGCTAAACTTGCTTTAATAGTTTTGAAACATTCAAATTTCGCGGCGCTAATTCGTATATGCAGGCAGTCGTTTGTTTTCAATAACAGTCAACATATGTCGAACACAGTTCAAATTCGGGCCAGTCGTCTTTCATTCGTGCAATGCAATTCATATTAAAACATGAATTCAAGTAGTGTTGATAAGGAAAAACTTTTCAATAGTTTGTTAAAAGCATATGGAAATGCATATGCTTTTAATTTCTGTGCTGTTATTTTTTCATCTTTATGTACATTAATTTAATTAGTTTCTGTTTCAAATTTTAACTGAATATTAAGGAGGCCATATACCTTTATATACAGTAAAAAAATTGGGGTGACAAGCCGTAGGGCAAGAGTAGTACATTATTTTTTATCTTTATGTACATTAATTTAAATAGTTTCTGTTCTGTTCTGTTATTTTTCATCTTTATGTACATTAATTTAAATAGTTTCTCTTTCAAATTTTAACTGAATAATATTAAGGAGGCCATATACTTTTATATCCAGTAAAGAAATTGGGGTGACAAGCCGTAGGGCAAGAGTAGTACATTATTTTTCATCTTTATATACATTAATTGAAATAGTTTCTGTTATGTTCTGTTATTTTTCATCTTTATGTACATTAATTTAAACAGTTTCTGTTTCAAATTTTAATTGAATATTAAGGAGGCCATATACTTTTATATCCAGTAAAAAAATTGGGGGGGGGGAGTCAAGTACTGCGTTACGTAATATATGGGGGAGGGTTCATGTTTGCGTTACGGGTGCGTTACAAAGGGGGGACGGGGTATCAAAAATTTCCTAATTTTGCGTTACGTAATTTAAGGACAGCCCCCTACGTGGCGCATTGAAAAATGACGTCAGGGTGCAATAAAAATGTAAAAGGTCCATTAATAGTAAATGGCATCTACTGAATTACACAAAAGCGGCTGCAGCAACTGCAATGCTTTCTTTTCGCGACATTTTGGACTGGCACTTCAAAACCAAACTTGGCATCGCCTCGGGCCTACGCGCGCCGTGGGAAAGGTTCGGGGCGGGATCGCTTGTGGCGCGTACTCGTCCGCACAAATCGAAACGACGCGACGCGGCGCCATGGGAAAGGTTCGGGGTGGGATCGCCTGTGGCGCGACGCGGAACTTGATATCACAGACCAATTGTTAGGGCAATGTTCAGCTAAAGTATAGAATAAGGTCTAAACTCAAAATGGGTTTAAATGACTATATATCGGTTCATTAGCCTCCTCATCATTAAAATAAAGCAAAATTTGGGCGCGGAAGCAAATATTTGATGAGTTTTTGTAGTAAAGTGCGTCGTTAGTTGTTATGCATGTCACCCTGAAAAAATAACGAATGGGGTGCGAGCAGACACGTGACTCGAGCGACCCTGTAGTGCTTGGAATCAGCTGATTTGTGTGCGCGTGTCACTTTG
Source organism: Harpalus rubripes (assembly GCA_963082715.1). Lineage (NCBI taxonomy): Eukaryota > Metazoa > Arthropoda > Insecta > Coleoptera > Carabidae > Harpalus > Harpalus rubripes. The sequence continues at coordinate 746,126 of OY720464.1, forward strand.
ACAAAAACAATATCAATTTAACAAGACCAATGTTTTGACTTATTTGATTTTGAATTGCTAAGTTGTTAATATTTTACAAATTTGAAGCAGTAAAACACATGAACTTAAAAATAGTAATATTTTAACAGTTCAAAATTAAAATAAGTCAAAAGATTGGTATTGTCAAAGTGGCATTGTTCTTGTCAAAGTGACATGCGCACACATATCAGCTGATACTAAGCACTTCAAGGTTGCTCGAGTCACGTGTTTGCTCGTGCCCTATACTGAATGTAACCATCCGAATTCCGTCAAATTGAGTTTTATGCGTTAGGTTACGTTGGGTTAGGTTAGTTCTGTGCTTTAGATGTTAGGTTACCGTTACATTAAAGTATTTTTTTGCAAATTTGCAAGCGAAGAAGTCACAATTTTTACAAATACAGCCTAAAGAAATAACCTGTTTACGCGCTCTAATTTCAGGTTTTTTATATGATATTTTACATAAAAGAATAGAGTCCATTAAAAAAAGTATTTTAAAGCTGGACCCTATTCTATACTTGGCCCCAATGTTCCCCTGACGGCTTATCGCGATTTGAAGTGACATCCCGTGGGTGGTGTAAAGGTTTACAAACAACGCCCTACAACCCTGCTTCAGCTGAAGAATCTTATTCGGCAGTAAATAGCCCGAATATTGGAACGTGTAGAGAGGAGCTTCAGAAATCGGTTGCATCAGTGTGCATAGAGAACGGTGACCACCACCTTCGACATAATTTTTAAAAACTGCACGTAAAAATATATTCTTTCTTTATTCAAAAATAAATGTTGTCTATCAGCAATACTTTTTATTAGATTCGCTTAAAAAAAACATATTTTTAGGAGACCCCATAACTTAGCTCAGCTTTTCTGTTTTAGAATATTCAACGCCATCTACTTGACAATATATTTAATAAATATTTAATTTTACTAAAATGCGTTAGAAAATTATAGCGTTCGGTACCTATATTAAACACATTATTATCTAATTTATAAAACTTGTTAATGTAATGTAAGCAAGGTTATAAGAACACTATTATTTCTATCCAATATTTTCATAAATATGTTACAATTTATTGGAATGAAATGATTGTTCCTATAATCAAAAAATATGATGTTACAGTGTAAAACGATGTAAATATAATAAATGTAATGCGCAGTTGAGACTGTAGGTGCTCAATATAACTAGGATAGTTGACCTCATTACATCCTCTGCATTTGTACAGCGATAAAAAAATAATCTACAATTTGACACGTATTCCTTGCATATTGTCTTGAACAAATTAGTCATTTTTGAAATTGAAAGTTTTGGTGTTGATTTTTTTTAAATTGAATAGTAAATTTATTTGGTGTTAAAGTTAAATGCATTAATGAAAGTTTAGAAATTTAGAAAATGTATTAGTGCTAGTTTGGAACAGCAATTAATTTAAATAAAAGTAGAAATACACAATATATTTCATTTCACGTAAGAAAAGAGCAGATAAAATATTTAAATTAGTGACATTAAACTTTGTCAGTACTAAATTATTGTACCATAAATAACTATTTATTTGAAATCGTCATTAAAAGTTATCTATCTCTTTCTATCGCTGCAAATCAAATAGTAAGTAAAATGGCGTCTAACAACTGCCAGTTGGGCGTCAAACAAAACGTCACAAAAATCTCAATTACCTGTATTCTCGGTGACATTTTAGCTCCAATAAAAACTTTTTTAGCTTTTTTCGAGAAGCTTTTTTAACAGGGCCGGCCCAAGCTACAGGCAAGCCAGGCGATCCCCTGGGGCGAAATTGGTTTTAGGGCGATTTTTTGAGACTATTTTTTGTAAAATAAATTAAAAATCAAATTAAAAGTTTATTGACTCGTCCAGTGTGTAACTTTAATCATAATGCTGACAATTTCAGTTGCAGTAAGCTTATATTAATTAAATATTATTTATATTTTTTTACGTTATACTAAGAAAGAAGAAAGTATAAATTCGTTGGCGATTATATCAATTAAAAACATTGTCATATCAAATACTGAAAAAGTAATTGTTGTTCAGGAAATCTAATGAAAAATACCCGAACATTAAAAAAAATGCAACAAAAGCTTTTATACGGAATCCTGTACAGAAAAATACACTGATGCAACAGTCCCTCGCCAATATGGAAAAATGGAAAATATTTTGGTTTTTGACATTTTTCTTGAAAACGGTGATCCGTATCGAAATTTTATACAAAACGAAGATTCTTATATTTTTTTTTACCGAGGATGAACTGTTGAAGAATTAAATTAGATTTTTCAAATTGCAAAATAATGAAAAGTATTTATACCGATACTTATACCTAGACTGAGAAATATTTTTTCTTTCCCTATATGCAGAGTTAGTTAAGGAAGAGTTATTTTGAAAGTCCGTTTGTTTGCAACCCAAAATACTAATGACAACAGACCATATTTAATTGTTTAATATCAAAATGACAGAACCATCACTAAACAGGCAAAGCAATTGTGAATTAAATAATCTATTTTTTTAAGAGAGGAAGCTAAACGTTGTTGTAAATTGTATTTCGGGTTGCACACAAACAGACATTAAAAGTAACTCTCCCGTGACTAATCCTGTATATGGTATTAGACAAAAATAAAGTGACTCCGTAAGACCTACAAGAAAAAAACTTCTCTGTGTTTTAAATATCTAAAATATTTTCTAAAAATTTCATTCTGATTAAGATTCTGTGATTGTTCGCGACAAAATCGCCTCTTTTCTAATTTTTGTATTTATATAATCTAAACAAAATTGTAATAAGTGAGGGGCGCAATTTACAATTTTAAAGTTGTCAAAGATATTCCTTACATTTTACGTCTAAATTTGGAGAAAAACTCCATGGATCTCAGCAAGGAAGCATGTAGCCATGGCTACCGCCAATTGTTTTTGCTATGCGCAGATCCCCATTGCGCATATCTTCTATCTCTTTATTTTGAAAAGGTCTATTATTATTCATATGGCGACCATATTTTAAACAATAGAAATCCTCATGCCATCTGCTGTCTATAGGATTTTCCACTATTATTTGATTATTTTATATATTAATGTAAAAATAAAAATATAGACCATTTCAGAAATTTGAGCGACCACTACATTTACTTTTTGAACTAAAAAGTTAGTGCCGTTAAATGGCGGCATTTCAAATTTATACGCGACCCCGGTATTCTGTTTTAAATTTTAGAACTACACAGAAGTTGTTAATATGAATTTGAGTATAATTTCAATTCTTATTTTACAAATAAAAACTTATTTTACTGTGTGAAAAAATGAAGTCCATTCATCAATCAATTATAAATATTGTATTACTATACCTAACCTAACTTTTTATTTTCTAAACCAGACAAAACATTTTAAATGGCAATATTTTGTGGACCAGAAGTTTAGTACCCGTCATAATTATTTGAAAAACGAAACCAACAAAACTAAAATTGACAGAACTGTCATATAAACAAGGACGGGTATACGGCAATCGGCACAAACTTTTTGTCGCAGTCTAACACTGGGCGCATGCGCTTTGAATTTCTGAAATGGTCTATTAGACCCGTTTTTTTTATTGCTTTATAATGCGGGAGAAATATGCAAAAGAATTTTGCAATTTGCCATGGCGTCACAACCCTAGCAAGACCTTGGCCAGCTCCAGCGAGAGAAAGCTTGATGAACTATGAGATAAAAACAGTTGTGTCAGGTAAATTTAGCTACAAAATTGTAGCGCGGGAAAATTAAACGTAGCTTGTCAACTGGGCACTGATACAGCACATGTGTGCTTTTGATTTGTATGTATTTTTAATTGAACGAGTAAGTTTGACCACAGTTTTATTGTTCACACGTGTATTTAACCTCTGAACGTCAACAAAAATAATTAGCGGTAAAAGCCAGACATGCGCACAAACACTATTAAATGAATTAACTTCGTTGTGTGACCTCGTTAGGGTTCTGGCGTCATTTGGCGACCGTTTTGAACATATTTTTTAATTTAAAAATTCATTTATAAATACTATATAATTTATCATTATTTTTATTTTATTTATTAGGGCGCGAGCTAACACGTGGCTCGAGCTACCTTGACGTGTTTAGAATCAGCTGATGTGTGTGCGCCTGTCATTTTGACAAGAACAATGTCACTTTGACAGGACCAATATTTTGACTTATTTTAAATTTGAACTGGTAAAATATTACTATTTTTAAGTTTGTGTTTTACTGGCCGAAATTTGTAAAATATTAACAATTTAACAGTTCAAAATCAAAATAAGTCAAAACATTGGTTTCGTCAAATTGACATTGTTCTTGTCAAAATGACAAGCGCACACACATCAGCTGATTCTAAACACTTCAAGGCTGCTCGAGTCACGTGTCTGCTTGCGCCCTATTGTTTCAAACATGGTCGCCATCTTGTATTCTGATGATGTAAGTTATGGTTACGGTGTTGCAAGGTTTAACGCATTACTTTTTTTTGTACAAAAATTTTGAAAATGTAAAATTTTGTGTTCAACTTCATTCTTGTCGAAGTCATATCATCGAATAGATTCAGACGTCATTTCTTGTTTAGTTACCAAAAATTGTAAAACCATATTGGTATGTGTCGAATTGTAGGTTATTAAAATTTCATGTTGTTGATGTGTGAAGTGTGTGTGTGTGTTTGATATATTTTTTGGAACGGTATATGAAGCGCGCATGTGTAGATGTCGCTCTAGCTTCACGACCTGTGCTCAACATTGTTTCTCTTTTAATAAAAAGTGCATGATATCATTTAGTCTTATTCGCTACCGGGTACAGCAATAGGCTACAGCCTTCTATATAGGCCGCGAGCAGACACGTGACTCGAGCGACCTTGAAGTGCCTGAAATCAGCTGATTTGTGTGCGCGTGACATTTTGACAACAACGATGTTACTTCGACATGAACATTATTTTGACTTATTTTAATTTTGAATCGTTAAAATGTTTTTATATTACAATATTCAGTCAGTAAAACACATCAAATTAAAAATAATAACTTCTTAATAATTCAAAATTAATACTATGTTCCGTAAGTCAACCAAAAAAACAGTATCATGATTCCGAGTACACCATGGTTCCTGAATATTTTCATTCATTTCGGGACAGATTGAGATTGAATCATATGACATTTAAAATTGACACAATCTAACAAAAATAAAAATTAACCAAATGAATAACGTTAAATATGACAACGAAATTGAACATTCTATACATTTAATAGGGAGTTTTTGCACACCGTTTTCCCGAAAGACGTATGCGCTAACGTCTTGGTTGTTAGGTAATATCATAATTGTTACTTGTACGTGAAATTTGTAGACGTAATACGTCCGTCAGGGGTAAAAGACGGGCCAGGGGGTCTATTCTAATTCATATAGCGTGAGGCTATCATAGTCCAATCCCGCTATCCGACTCCATCTGTTGGCCAGTGGTGGAATTTATAGTAAAGCCACATGTGGCTATCCGTAGCGAGAGCTCCAGTGGTACCGCTACGAGCAAACTGTCACGCTATAATTTGAATGTTTGTTTTGAAAGTGACATAACTCTGAATGACAAGTTGACAAGCAGTTCGATTTTTCAATTTTGTGGTAAAATACGTGTGTTGTATCATAATAATATTTGATTTATCTCTATATATTTAAGTACCTATTTAAATTATAATAATTATTTATAATTCTAACAACCTTTGTTTAAAAATAATTTTAGATTATGGCATATATTTATAGCGTTTATTAGCCGCCGATATGCTTGAAGAAGACGAAAGTCGGGAAAAAATTCGATTGAATAGACGAACGATTAGGGATGCGCAAGGTCCATTCAGTTTACTGAAAGGAAATTTATTTTAAATTTTAAACTAAATAAAGTTGCTACAGTAGAAACTAAATCTATCGAAAATGTAAAAATGTAATATATAAATAAAACTATTAACTAAACTAATTTATCTAGCACACTATTACTAATAAAAAATTAAGAAATATAACAAAACTGCTAAATTAATCCTACAACAAACCTAAATAGAAAGCCAAACCAAGAACAACACAAATTAAACACAAATAGGTACTATAAGAACAAAGCCACGATCATCCACAGTCAAATTAGAGTGAAAGCTATCAGCACGTTTGACATCTGTCATAGCGGATAGCATATGTGGCTATCCATCTATTGGCTAGTAGTGGAACTTATATAGCGGATAGCACATGTGGCTATCCGACTTGAATCCATCTGTTGGCTAGTAGTGGAACTTTTATAGCGGATAGCACATGTGGCTATGAATTAGAATAGACCCCCAGTTGACGTACGTCTACTATAACCTAGTGGGCACAGAATTTATTTTATAACGTCAGAACTTTTTTGTTTTGCAGTCAGAAATGTCATTTTTTCCTTCAGAGCTGTAAGAGAACATGTAGAACACCTTTTAAAGCTATTTAGCAAACATTAAATAGTTCTTCTATTAGTGTTTGATTTCTTTACCAAAATACAATGAAAATGACAGATATTTAAACAACTTTCAATTGAACGTCATAATCAACGTGCGAGTGATTAAAACAATGCAAAATCTATACTTTTGAAAACCCGATACTTTGTACGTCCGTTATTAAAGACGTAACGTTAGCGTTGACGGAATATTCTCGTACGTCATGCAAAAACTCCGTAATGCCAATAATAATAACACAACCAACAATATATCAAATATAAATAATGTTTTCATACTTATATTTATAATAATTATTAGTAATATACTAAAGCGATTTAGTAATTTGACATTGACGTATATCGTTTGATTTTGTTGTGATGACGTTTGAAAATAGCGGTAGTAGGGGTAAAAATACCCGAGAAACCAGGTTTATTTCGTGGTTGCTGTATTCCGACTTTTAACAACTTTTTTCAGGAACCACGTTCCAAATGGAAACCGGTAAATAATTTCAGGACTTACGGAACACAAAGCCGTAAACCTGATCGAGCCTACTATAAAATAAGTAAATGTATTCGTCTTGTCAAAGCGTCATTATTCTTGTCAAAATGACAAGCGGACACAAATCAGCTGATTCTAAGGACTTCAAGGTTGCTCGAATCACGTGTTTGCTTGCGCTCTATAGGGCGCGAGCAGACTCGTGACTCGAGCGATCTTCAAATGTTTGGAATCAGCTGATGTGTGCGCATGTCACTTTGACAAGAACAACATCACTTTGAAAAGACCATTGTTTTGACTTATTTTAATTGTGAAGTTTGAAGATGTTTTTAATTTTGTGTTTTACTGCATGAAAATTGTAAAATGATAACTTTTTAGCAGTTACAAATTAAAATAAGTCTAAACATTGATCTTGTCAAAGCAACATTGTTCTTGTCAAAATGACAAGCGCACACAAATCAGCTGATTCCAAGCACTTCAAGGTTGCTCGAGTCACGTGTCTGCTCGCGCCCTATAGATAGGCAACAAGTTTTGTCTTGTGTTTCTTCACTGTTTTTGTTGGGTGAACATGGCTTGATTTCTAATTTGTGATAATCATTTTGTTTGAGCAATGAAAACAAAGCTCAGCATATTTTTAAGTAGTCAGTGGCGAAGACGTGCCATTCCCTTGCATTTGGCAAGAAACAGTCAGTACATAGTTTTGGCATAAATACTGTCACATGGTTTATAGGCTACTAAAAATTTGTAGAAATAATAATACATTTTGTATTGCAAGTAATTTATTGACTCGACTATTTACAGTAGTAAAAAAATGGCCGCCTTTGGCTTTAACACGAACCTAATAGCGTTTTCGATTGACATGCTCGCATACCGCTCGGAAATTTGCCGTGTGATGTCATGCTTGGCACTCGTGTCGCTTGATCAGCCATATTGCTCTGAAAAAGTCGCTCGACCTCTCGAGGTCGAGCAGAATTTCTTGCTCGTATCGACTAAAAAAAGATAGTTAAATACTCGATTATGCAGACAGACAGGGAGAGGCATATGAGCTAATTTCATCCTGGATATATAACCCTTAAATCTAAAAATTATCATGTTATTTGTCTTCTCTTTCAAAAACAAAAAAATATTTTTTTCTTCATCGCTCCAAATATTTCGCTTTTGGACTATTTTACTAAGTTTTATGTCGCGACTTTTATAAAATGAGGTAAAATGCAAATAACCAACAAATGATATGAATTTAGTAACACTCCAACATATGAGCGTAGATGGCAGCATATGGACATTCTAATAAAAACGTATTACAATGTATAGACTTTTATAAGAATACACAGATATTATTGTGTGTAACCGTGACTTTTCATGGTTATGGCACATTATATAAACATAAAATATAGAATAATATACAATAATATACTGTAGGTGCAATAAAACAAACGTTTTTAACAAATACGTGGTATAAATTTATTATTTTTATTTTAATTAATAGTTATGTTTGACGTTTCAGTCTTTTGAAGGTTGAAGTAACTAGTCCAGTAGCGAACCTATCGGGAGAAATATTATGCTAAGGCTCTCATTGCGGATGTGCGCATGCGTAGCGCCATTATTTGAAGCTTCACTGTTTATTTCGACAGAAATCAAGCCGCTTCGTCAATCCAAGCCTGTTATTTTATAGGCTTGACTTGACATTTTCAAGCGGCTTGAAATATTTGTCTCGATCGTTTACTTCAAAGATTGAAAAGGGATTTACTAAATTCAAGTAGCTTCGAGATAAACGTAGTCATTGGCCCGCAGTCAGGCTTGCGTCGTTCTGGCCTTGTGTGCGGGGGCTAAATCCTGCTGGAAGAACCAGTATTTGTCAGGAAAGAGTACGCAGTGATAGTGTTTCACAAAAATCAAGATATACTCTTGACCTTGTCTTGAAATCAAGACAAGAAGTATTTTTTATTTCCCAAGACAAGAAAGTATCATCAAGAATCAAGATTTCTTGACAAGAAATCTTGACAATGAATATTTCAAATCTGCATTTGTATGCTTTGTGTGTCTGGATCCTGCTAACGCTCAACTCAAATAGGTAGTATTGTTCAAAAAATTTCTACCTTATTCTAAAATGGAAAGAAGAAAGAATCCATTAGCCAAGGGTAGAATTCAGAATTTATATCCCTATCTAAACCAATACTATTTTCTTACGTGATATGAAGTATAATATTATTCACGAAAGATGAATATTCAAGGTCATTTATATATTACTTGCAGATAACTTCACTGCATTTCGTACCCATAGGCGTGCAAGGCGAAGTATTTATGGACACATTTTAAATAAAAAAATAATTGTAATTTATTTGAAAATTTTGTTTCTTTTTAAATAATGCTTTTCTCAAAGTTTTGTCTTCTTCGACCTATGTTTTGGCATAAAACAAAAATATAGGCTTGACATAAACCATACAATAATAATTTAATTTAAATGTCATCATTTTGAATAGATATATTTTTATGCTTTATGCTTAGGACTGTACAATATTTCTTTCCATTTTGCCATTACGCATTCAACCTTGAAATGAGTTGCTATACTGGGACTACTGTACTCGAGTCAATAAACTATTTGCAATACAAAATGTATTATGATTTTTATAAATTTTTAGGAGCCTATAAGCCATGTGACAGTATTTTTATGGCAGGACTGTGTGTGTTTGTTTTGTATTGTCTGAGTTACCCATCACAACACAACCCTTGAAATAAATAAATACATTGCGATAGTTTGAATTCAACCCCTCAATTCAAAATGGCTCTGTGTGTGACTGGCTTTGAGTGATTGAATGTGAAGTTTTCGCCTACATCAACACGTGTTACTTGGCGTAACCATTCTCTAGATTATAAATAAGGAAAAAACGTAATGTTAAGTAAGTGCTAGCGATCATCCCTATAGGATAATATGAAATATGTAATATACTATATATATCTGATCTGATGATGAATCACTTGACTTGTAGATATATATACATAAGAAATATATTGTTAAATTTCTATTGTTCTCTTGAACTAATGTCAAACAAATAGAGATATCAGTATGTATACAAAAAAAAAAACATCCCTATCTCTCACTTTTTACATCACCCCTAGAATTTATTTATTTATCACGTCACTGCATACAATGGTGGATTCAAAAGATTGCAGCCTCGCGGAGAGAGGGCAGAACTAGACACAATGATTTTTTGTAAGGTTATGTGTGTACGAACCAACGACCAAATATGACTAGACAAAACATTTCCTATCCCTCCTCACTAAATGTTTTGCTGGCCAGACAGAGAAACTAGAGATAGATATATATGTCTTATCTAGTTCGAGTATTTCTCACTTGAGGTCACGTAGAGTGCCAGTGTATTAGGGTACCTTTATAACCAGGGTATGGCCATGGGCCAAGATCGCCGCCATTGTCGGTAATTGATTTTCCTATTTATTTGTAATAAATATGATATTATATTATAAAATAATATTAAATTATCACACTGTGAATTTATAAAGGTAAGAAAAATTAATTTATTTAAGAGATACACAATTATTATTAAGATATACATTTAGAGGTTATGTAGAATATATGACATGGGTTGTTATTATCACATCTAATTTAATATCTGTAGTTCTTATTTACATAATAATTGTATATTCTAAACTTACCTTTTAAAAATTTAAATGATTGTGCTTAATATTGGTAATTTTTAGTTGTTTTCAGTGACAGTAATCGTGATGGGTATCTTAACAAACTACACAAGTAAATAAGATAAAATATATTACTTACACTTTAAATACATATTAAAATGATAATTAAATGTGTTTTTCATTAAAATAAAACAAATAGCCACGAAAATACATAATTCTTTGCGCAAGAACAACACATATAACAGTTGTCCCGGTAATGGCGGACGAAACGTGAGCCACGCCATGGCCATACCCTGGTTATAAAGGTACCCTACACTGTATTAGCGTACCTTTATAACCAGGGTATGGCCACGGCAAGATCACCGCCATTATCGGTAATTCATTTCCCTATTTATTTGTAATAAATGTGATATTATATTATAAAAGAATATTAAATTATCACACTGTGAATTTATAAAGGTAATAAAAAATAATTAATTTAAGAGATACACAATTATTATTAAGAGATACATTTAGAGGTTATGTAGAATATTTGACATGGGTTGTTATTATCACATCTAATTTAATATCTGTAGTTCTTATTTACATAATTGTAGGTATATTCTAAACTTACCTCTTAAAAATTTAAATGATTGTGTTTAATATTGGTAATTTATAATTGTTTTCAATATGTCAGTAATCGTGGTGGGTATCTTAACAAACTACACAAGTAAATAAAATAAAATATATTACTTTACATACATATTAAAATGATAATTAAATGTGTTTTTCATTAAAAATAAAACAAATAACCACGAAAATACATAATAATTTGCGCAAGAACAACACATATAACAGATGGCCCGGTAATGGCGGACGAAATGTGAGCCACGCCATGGCCATACCCTGGTTATAAAGGTACCCTACAGTGTATAGCTTAGTGTTTAGTTTGCTCACTAGGGACTACGTAGAAGCATATGTATTTTATCTTTGTTTTGTAGTTGCAGTGGTTTTGTGAGTGACACGGTTTTTCTTTAATATTAAACCTTATAAATTATTTAATGTTAACCTTAAATGTTATCCACGAAATTTTAACCAAGAACACTTGCGCAACTAGTGAGCAACCTTCAAACTAGACACTGATACTCTACGTGGCCTTAGTGGTGACCTCTAGTGAGTAATACTCGGACTAGACACGACATATCTCTATCTCTAGTTTCTCTGTCTGGCCAGCCGAAATCAAAACAAACCAAATGAAGTTTTGTCTAGTTATAGTTGGTCGTTGGTATGAACCAAACCCGGGCTCATAATATAAGGTGGGACTTAGAAACGTCCTTTTTAATCTAGTCAAAATAGACAAAAACATGTTTCAACTTAGGAAAAATTTGCATAGAACTGAAAATTGGTACAGACCTTAAATACATCATCCTACTTCTGCTAAAAAAATATTCAAGGTCAAAGTAAAAAAATCGGCTTTTCGCAAATATCTCGAAAATAATTGCCCGTATTAAAATTTTACAAGAATACAAAATTAAACAGGATTCTACACTTTTTACTTAGGATGAAGAGTTAGATTAAAAAAAATTTAATCAAAATAATTTATAAAAGAAATTTAAACTATTAAAAAAATGCAATAACCTAACCTAACGCACAACAGACACGCTAGGAAAACTCGAGCCAAGTTTTATGCGTTAGGTTAGTAATATGGCTTTTTCAAACGACCACAAATATACTAGACAAATCATGCCCTATACCTCACCATTGTTTGTTATGATCTCGACTGGACAGAAAGAGACAACTATAAATAGAGATATATAAAGTCTACTCTAAAGTTTGTCCAGAGATGTCTCTACGGTCGTTATAATGCATTTGTAACATTTTATTCCTTTCTTTGGAAGTTGTGAAGTCGTTAGGGCCTCGATTTCAAATTCTGTCAGATTTGGTTTACCCTGCTCCCAGACCAGTAGAATTTGAAATCTATACAGAGAAAGAATTGGGGAAATCTCAATTCTGTCAGATTTCAAATTTGAAATCTATCCTGAGAAAGAATTAGAAGAATCGCAATTCTGTCAGATATCAAATTCTACTGGCCTGGAGCAGTAGAATTCGTAGTGGGGAAAACCCAATTCCAACAGAATTTGAAATCAGACAGAATTTAAAGTTACAAAGTCGAGGCCCATTTTTGTTTGTTCAAAGTTTTACAGTTTCATTATTTTCTATAAATCTGCTTTTTTCAAGTGAGTTTTGATATAAAATGTGCGTAATTCTAAAAACTCTTATTAATTAAAAAAACAATTAATTAATACTACCATGAGAAATTTACCTAAGGGAATTTTGGACTGTATTCATAACCATATCCTGAACCAGGATCCATTAAATAAGCATGGCATTCAATTGATCAATTTAATTTTAGACATTTATTTCAAAATCCGTATCCACCACAAAAATAAATCTAGAAAAAACTACAAATAGAATAATAAGTATGTACACAAAAACAATATTGTTGAAAAATCAATAGAATAATATAAATAATTAAATACAATTCTTTTTATCCTTTCCTAATACTAATACCAATTTGTTTCATACATTTTATAATTGTTTTTCGTTAATAATAATTCAAATGTTTCAAATATAGTACAGTTAGTGTTAATAGAACAAGCAGTGACATCTAGCGAATACTCCGTGAGAGGACAACATATCTCTATCCTTAGTTGTCTCTTTCTGTCCAGCCGAAAACAAAACAAATGCTTTGAAGTTATATCTATACTCTATCCGTTTTAACTATAGACTAGATGGCGTTTCGAGCGCGGCCGTTTTTACGTGTATTAAATAAAGAATTCAAATTTTGGCGCCATTCCTAGATTTAAAAAATTCTTGCTTATCGACATTTTTTCAGTAATTTTGTCTTGTACGTACACGTGCTAATCTATTTTGTGTTTTTATGCATATACTTTATAATCTCCGTACCTTTCTCTATATATCGGCGAAAGGGGTATGCATAAATAAAAGCCACATTATTCAAATAAATTTTAAAGGAAACAACGTAAAATAAAAATATAATTCACCTTTGAAATATAAATATTTACACTCTAAAATATATACATTATATGTATAAACTACATATACGTTAAATATGAAGAAAATAATGTTCTAAACAAATTTCTTTGTTCCTGGGGTGATCCGATTGACCCTTTTTCCTCATGTTCTTTTATAGCTTTCCAAATATTACATCGTCCTATGTCCAGTTCTGATGCCACAATTTGGACACTTCCTAATTTATAATATGCATTCGTCGCACGATATGTCCAGTATAAATTATCCGCCACTTTTTTGCCCGCTTCGGAGGGCCTTTCCTTTTGGATATTTTAAAACATACGCACAGCCAGGTTCAGGATTTTTATCCATAATATTAACGAAGAGAACAGTGACAAAACTAATAAACTACTAATTAAAAACTAAGAAAACGCGCACAATGAAAACTATGTAAAAAAAATATATATCATCACGGCATATTACCCATTGCTGGGTGTGCCAATCCGCTTTTGTACGCAGATATCGGTAATGATGACATATTTGTACCGTGCGGGCGTTTACCAGGCGTCACCTCACGGGCACTCATAGCTGGCGTGGAGAGTGCAACACAGAGGTCAATTTTGTGCCATTTAAAATTGGAAGTATTTAATATGAAATATAACGACAAAACACTATGAAAACTATATAAACGAAAAAACAAACAAACAGAACTGAACAGAAATTGATAATATGTAATAAATCGTGTACTATTAACTTTGTTGACATTTATATATTTTATGTCAGACGGCAAAATAATTGATACAGTTGTCAAGAAAATTTAAATTTCGCCTCAATTATTTTACTGTGTAAACTCGGTTCACGTTTGAACCAATCAGAAAGCTAGAATCTTAAGCCCTATCTCACCCAACGCTCTATAGTTAAAACGGATAGAGTATAGTGTATTTGTGATCGTTGGCTTTTTCTACAATAATTTACTCTTCTTTGAGGGTCATTCATAAATAACTTGGTCCGCTTCAAGGAGGATCGTCCGCTTGCTAGTAGATGGCGACAGTGATATCTGTATAAAGTTAGTCATAAAGTTTCCTTCCTGACGAATATTCTGTGATCACAAGTTTACAAGTTATCCGTTGTTTGGCATTTTCGAAAATATATAAAAAGAATGAAACTAACGTGATTTTATTTTCAGAGTATTTACTTTTGGGAGAATCAAAGAAAACCTGGTACAAGGAAATTTAGTTTTTATCACTGTTTGTACATTTTTAATAAAGTCCTTCCACAATTTATTCAAATCTCAGTTCTCAGTCTAAATTATTATATTGGGGAGGATGTTTCGTCATGTTTGTATACAGTGAAATTGTGGTGTAAGCAGGAGCGAACAAAAAGGGAAAAATGTTGAAGATTTGATTGGAACACAACGAAAATTTCAGTGACTTAAAATAAAATATTGTTTTCTTTTATGATTAGATAGACAACATTTTTCTAAATCAAACTAATATATCTAACAAGTGATTCGAAATTCTGTGTTCTTCGTTAGCGGTTAAAGGTGAGTAGAAATGTTCTATTATTAGAGTAATAAAAGATAAAAATGAGTTTTTTATTTATATATACAACGTTTACATGCAGTTTTGAAAATGGTTTCAGTTTTCAGTCAAAATTATGCAAAACTGTTTACATGCAGTTTTCGAAACAAGTTTAAAAATTGATTTAGAATCAGTTTCGGCGCATGCGCATTTAGCTGATGTAAGTGACAGATCCTCTTCACTCCAAATACTTCGTTTTGCTATTATTCCAGTTATTTTTTATACTTCGTACCGCTACGCACTAAAACTACACAACTGTCAGTATATTTGAAGGTTAGTAACACTCAGCGACAGAAAAGTAATGCTCTGTACGCATGCGCAGTATCGAAACTGAATTTTAAGTGTTTACATGAGTAGTTTTGAAACTAGTTTTCAAGTCCAAACCATGAATTTTAGTTTTAGTTTGAGATAATTCAACACCGTTTTGACACTGTATACATGGCGTTTTCAAAACTAAACACGTTTTAAAAACGGTTTCAAATCTGCATGTAAACTCAGTATATGTGATCAAATGTGCCGCTTCATACCATTTTGACATTTGCCGCTTACTTAATTTTAATGGATGTACTTTTCGAATTTTAGTAAAATTGCAGCAAACTAATTTTACCAAGTGTATACTTCATCATGGTATAGTATTATTCACGAAAGATGACTATTCAAGGTCATTTTGTACCCGTAAGCGTGCAACGCAAAATATTTATGGATACATTTTAACTGAAAAAATAAATGTAATTTATTTGAACACTTTATTTTTGTTTTAAATAAGGCTTCACTCAAAGTTTTATCTTCTTTACCTATATTTGTTGCACAAAACAAATATATAGACTTGACGTAAACCGTATAATAATAATTTGATTTAAATATCAACGTCACTGGATAATTATTAGTACAGAAACTGAATAGATTTTCGTGAAAAATATAATAGGATATATTCCAAAACTTGTCAAATTTAGTATTTTAGACTTTTATATAAAGGGGAGCAACATATTAGATTTTGGATACAATGGGCTACTTGCGTGCCATTTTTTATTTAATATTTGTGAAAAGACTTTAAAAACTTGCTACCCATATTTTTTCTTTTGGCAAAATTTTCATTATTTTGCCAGAAAAAAATTAATGAAATTTTAATATTTAAATTACCGCCATGTATGACGTATAATTACGCCGAACCAATGAATGGCCGTAAAGCAATAACATCGGTACGTCCAATAGCAACAGTATGTGCGGGAAATTTAAACATGACAGATCATCTGTTTGACGTTTGAATGATAGTTTAGAGGTTAATATTTTCGTTTTTTAAATTTTAATCTTGTACGAGTATAAGCAAAGTTAAAATCCTGCTTAACAAATCGAAATACGTAATAAATGTAACAGAAACCACGCAAATTGTAAATAATAAAGAAGAGAGACAGTGACAGAAAAATGAACTAATGTCAAAATCAAATTAAAACTCGCACTCGTTCGCCATCTACAGGTTACATTCTTAAATATGCATTCCTTTCTCCAGTTCAAAATAATGACGTCATAGAAAATCTTTCTTAATTTATTAAAAAACAAATAATTTTTTTAAATAAAATTTATATTTTTACATACGTTTTCAACTTTAGGTATTTAGTGATAGATATCAGATTTTCAGTACCACGCAAGTAGCCTATTGATAAACCGGAAGTGATACTTTACTTAAAGCTCATAGCTATTTCAAACATGGAATTGATGGGCGGTCATGTGTTAGCCACATCAGAGTTTTAAAACTTATTTTAAAAACTAATATAACGACACGGGTTTTTTGCGAGCGCTTGAACATATATTGTGCTGCTTCAGGGTCCTCTGCGCTCCACCTGCGCTCTGACGTTCTAACGACTAGACTCTTTCTCTTCTTACCAAAGTACGCCCAATCTATTTACGTTACCCCCTCCCTGATTCAAGTTCACG
The DNA here is from genome assembly GCA_963082715.1 of Harpalus rubripes. Classification (NCBI taxonomy): domain Eukaryota; kingdom Metazoa; phylum Arthropoda; class Insecta; order Coleoptera; family Carabidae; genus Harpalus; species Harpalus rubripes. The sequence continues at coordinate 763,237 of OY720464.1, forward strand.
CACACGGACGGCGATACATACAACAGTGTCGTCCTGAAAGAATGAAATTCATACACTTTTACGTAAACGTAGAAATAAAAAGAACACTATATTTGCAGTTTGACTCACTGGCTTTATTAATGTTAAAATAGTTTAAGGAAATATTCGTATACAACAAATAGGACAGCATTGTTACAGAAAGCTCGTATGGAAAAAGGTACAAATCCCTGGAAGAAGCATCTAGCGCCATCTCTGCGCCAAGTGGTAAGCACACAGTCGCTCAGCGATATATAGACGGGTTTGCGGCGGTGGCGGTAACTGTCCGCTTGGATTCGAGTTTTGATCACGTCTGCCGGCAGAGCTGGTATGTAAGAGAGCAGACCTGGACATGACAAAAACTCATCTTAAAATTTGCAAGACGCATTAAAATATACAGCATTTCACTCTAATTTTATGAAATATTTATACTTTCTCGGTAGATTTCTTTAATTGAAAAAGACCTGTAGATTGTGCTCTTCGATAGGGTAGTTCAGTAATTACGTCATATGCGGCGCGCTTTATTTAAACTATTGTCCTACCGGTAAACACATCTTTCAAAGTAAACCTTATTGCCACAGCAAATAACAACTAGAATTTTAAGCAGTTCATTTCGTCGCCAATATCTTTCTTAATTAAGAAAAGTTAGCTATTTAAGCTATCATTCAGTTAAGTTTGAATATTATCCTTTCAATTAAACAAAACATATTACCCTAATTTATAATAACAATTATTCTATTTAAGTTTTTTTATTATACATGCATCATAATCCCTCTTTAAAACACGCCAAAGCGTGTTTAAATCGACCATAAAAACACGCTAAATTTTTGAGTTACCTAGGTAACGAAAAATGACAATTAATATGAATAACAACTAAAACAATTATTATTATTGGTTTTTATTTAAATTTATATAAAAATTACAATTTTTGTTGTCAGCAATATGGAAATTACAGGATTTTAGCTGGGTATTTATAGTTTCGCTGTCGCCGTTTGCTGGAATGTCTATATTATCTTTTAATATAGTTTGTGTACTGGTAAGTGCCTCTCCAATGCGTTTCGTGACTGATATTTTGTTCTGTATGGATTCTTCAATATATCCACTCGCTACCGTTGATGATTTCCATCCTACTTGGCGCTTCAGTTCATCCACACTCATTCCGCTGTTTGCCTGAACGCGTGTCCGGTATACTTTGTAGCGTCAGGAAGATTTAAGAAACGCGCCAGAAGAGAAGGACATTTTCCAAAAGTATTAATTCCAACGACTTGTTTAATGCATTTTCCATTGGCGTATTTCAAAAATACTCTATCCGTAGATATATTTTCTGGACGTAGAGATAGGTATTTGTTAAATAATTTGACATACGATATGTCATCATTATCAACCACAGCAAACTTTCGACCTTTTTCGGTTTTTGATGGTCGAATATTAATAATTAAAACAGAACCTTCTTTTTTAATATCAGACAGGCGCAAATCACATAATTCATATCTCCTGCATGAGCCAAATATTCCACATATGGCTACCACCTTTAAAATAAAATATTTATTAAATTTTGTAAAAAATATCATAATCTCGCGCTTATCTTCAAAAATAAGTAGGTATTATCTGGGGCTTCAATAAAAAATTTCCTTAACTGTTCTTCCGAAAATACGAAAGATTTTTTCGGCTCGTAGCCTTTATTAACGCTTTTCATGAAAGCATGCAATTTATGAAAAGTAGCTATGTTTACTCCTTTCTTAAGTTTTAGCATTGCTTGTAATTTGGAATGAATGCACCATAATGATGAAGGTTTATACTGATTTGACTATAACGAAACACAAAATAAGTACAATAAATTTCACAAGTTACCGTTATATCATTTGGTTCATATAGGCCAGCATGAGTGTTTCATCCACAGTTACGGCATTTTTATTTTCCATCCATTTATTTAATTTTTCGTATTCCTTATAATACGCGTCTTTAGATTTAGGCGGAATTAATCTTAACTCCGCCTGTTCAGCTAATTCTTTAATTTCATTCATTTCTCACTCTCACAATCACGTGAAAAAATATTGACTTGTTGACAACTTAAACAATACGAATAATTGCTAACTGTCTCCTTGGAAACGCTTAAACTCACTGGATCAAAAATCAAAACCGTATGATTTGCAATAATTTTCAGTTTTAAATGGTTATGATGCATTTATAATAAAAAATAGCGTATGATACACGTGTATAAGCTAGCCTTTAAAGCACTACGACATTAAAGCCACTCCGCTACGCGTCGCGGCTTTAAACTTGTCGTGCGTGCTTTAAAGGCTAGCTTATACACTTATATCATAATATACTATAAAAAACTTTGCATGGAATTATATGTTCGTTCGAGCTCGATTATGTTCGTGAAACATCGCTTGAAGCGGCCGGAAGAGCCCGTTTGAAAGACAGCGTACCATTTGTAGGTTACAGAACCCTAAGAGCACGACATATTATTAATATATTAACGTCCGAATAGTATGAATTGTATATTCTAAACTTACCTTTTAAAATTTAAATGATTGTGCTTAATATTGGTAATTTATAGTTGTTTTCAATATGTCAGTAATCGTGGTGGGTATCTTAACAAACTACACAAGTAAATAAAATAAAATATATTACTTACACTTTAAATACATATTAAAATGATAATTAAATGTGTGTTTCATTAAAATAAAACAAATATCCACGAAAATACATAATAATTTGCGCAAGAACAACACATATAACAGATGTCCCGGTAATGGCGGACGAAACGTGAGTCACGCCATGGCCATACCGTGGTTATAAAGGTACCCTAAGGGCACGGAAGATCACGTGACCTATCATATGTTTTGTCCCTTTCTCATTTCAGACTCGATCTTCAGCTCTGTCCCATGCTAACTTCAAACTCTACTTTCGACACAGTGCGCATGCGTCAGTTTGAATAGCTGTCACATTTCTAGCAAGATATCAAATGAGAATAAAATGAAGACAATAAGAAACAAATAGGTTTTTATTGAATTCTTCAATAATATAATATAATGGCAGATAACAATGTGATCATATGTATATTCATAAGTATTACGATCAGGATGCTCTTCGTCATCATTCTTGCTTAAAAAGCAAATATTACCAATAGTAATTGACAATTTATAAATTTAGGGCTTCATCAACGACCTACTATCAAATCTGAGTAATCGATAATATACTATTATTTACGAAAGATGACTGTTCAAGGTCAATTGTTCGAAGAAAGAATACACAGAATTTTATAGCAGTAGCTTAGCAACATTTTGTATTAAAAGAGAAAGATTATTTAACGTATGTCTATTTAATTTGTGTGGTGTGACAGATATACGTAAATAGTGCTATTACTTTCTATCATACTAAAAATAGCAGTGAGGTATGTCGTAGAGTTACAGACATGTAATTATCTACTATACTGCCCTCTACAATGATATTTATCCAGTGGCGTTGACAATCAAATCAAATTATTATTTTATGGCTTACGTCAAGTATATATTTTTGTTTTATTCAAAAATATAGACTTGAAGATAAAACTTTGAGAAAAGCATTATTTAAAAAGAAACTAAATTTTCAAATAAAATACATTTATTTTTTCATATATAATATCATAAGTGGTAAATTTTTGCCGGAAAATTTTTCAGATTGTTACGAGAGCCCGTTGCCTAGCAATTTATTGAGTGACATTGACAAAAAAATTACGAGTTGTCAAACGAGTAATTTTTGATCAATGTCACGAAATAAATTGGCAACAGGCTCGAGTAAAGCAATCGGAAAATTTTTCCAGGTTAAAATTTAACCACGAATGGTATTCGGATGACTATTTCCAAAATAAAAATCAGGTAATTATTTATATAATTTTTTTCTTGACAAAAATCTTGTAAATATTTATTGTGTTTAGAGGTATTAGGTTTCAGTGTGCTATTTCAAAGTTTTAAATAGATTCATGTCCAAATCGACTCGTTTTTAATAAAAACTGATAACACTGATAATATACAGACTTTGACAGGTATGTAAACAATATGTTTCTAAAACGTCAAAAAATTTTCGCTTATCAAAACTCACTTGTAAAAATACGATATCTTATTGGCTTAAAGGGTGCGAAAAAACTATTTTGACGCTGTTTTGTCGAAATGAAATTTGGTAACTAGGTAGAATCCTGAATTTGCATTGGTTTATATATTTATGAGTGAAATAGTCAGATAAAATGTACCCATAAATATTTCGCGTAGCACGCCGGTAGGTACGAAATGCAGTGAAGTTATTTGCAAGTAATATTACATCAGACGGCTCATAAATGACCTTGAATAGTCATCTTTCGTGAATAATACTTTATGTCAGCAAGCAAGTGATGTTCTCATAAATATAAACGGCTACGAGCCACAGACGACGTCTCTCTTGTTTTTCACATGTAACCTACGTACCCTACCTACACAAATTGCCACTTGTTACTTATGTTCAAATATGATTAGGTTTTAAATATTATCTCGATAATCGGTACTTGATGGGACAGTAAACAGTTATATATTATAGTCCGACGACAAACTTGCACCCAACGTAGTGGCATAGTTTGAAAAAGAATGACACTCACAAACAACAGAAAATAACAATAAAATAAATAACAACAAACAAGATAACAAAAAGAAACAAATAATAAAACACTACAATGTATAACAATAACACAAACAATCGCTATATGCACAAGAACCGCCAAATAACAAAACGGCAACAAATTTCACGCTTGTGCAAACTCATTCTTAAAATTTACCGCTAGAAAAATATGACAGCTATTCAAACTGACGCATGCGCACTGCGTCGAAAGTACAGTCTGAAGTTAGCATGGGACAGAGCTGAAGATCGAGTCTGAAGTGAGAAAGGGACAAAACATATGATAGGTCACGTGATCTTCCGTGCCCTATTTACCTGCAGATCCGCCAGCGAAGCAATGTGCCCAGTAGGTACCCATGTGGGGATCCAACCATTGATCAAAGAAATGGTAAATTACCACGTACAGACCTCCAGTGGGGACATCCCTACAATCAACAAATCGATCATTTCTCTCAAGTGTTTGTAGATATAGTTTACCCACCGTACGATTGTAGGAATAAAGCCCCTGTAGAAGGATTGCATTCCGCCATAATTCCACATGTGTTTAATGGTTGCGATGATGTGGCTATGACCAGTGTGTTCTGTCTGTAGTCGAACCTTAATCACCTCGACCGGCGTCGTCATTATTGTTTGCACCAAGCCACCGACATTACCTACACAACATTACTTGCCTTCAGTTTTTGTTATAAAAAATATACAGGGTGTAATATAGACTAACCAAGTACGTATCGTCGCGCCACTCGCGGATTTTTTAACACTATGACTGAGACGTAGCTGGGATGATAGTTCGTAAACACGCGATGAGTAACGAAATAATAATAAATAATCTAAATACAGGGTGAGTCTGGGAAGACGCCCCCCTCTTTAACTTTTTTATTATAAGTAATAGAAAAAAATGGCTCATATAAAAGTTTTATTATTTTACATATACTATTTGATGGCAGATGTAGATATTTTTTTATAAAGTCAGGTTTACAAGATACGACTATCAACTTTTATTTTTCAAATGGCAACCTATAATTATTTTAATAAAATAGAAACCGCCATTTTGTTCTCTTTTCAACGATGTATTATTTTTTATTAATGTATTTGAAAAATTTCGAGAAAAATGAGAATTTAGAAATATTAGAAATAATTTTTAAACAAATATTATAGGTGGCTATGTGAAAATAAACAAAACGTAACAATATAAAACAATTAAACTAATGTCAAAAAAGTATACATTTGTTTGTTACTTAATTTAACTTATTTTGTAAACAAAAAAAAAACATTTTTAAATGTTTATGAAGAACGAATTAATTGATATGATTCTAATAATTGGTGAATCGGCTGGAATCATAAAAAGAGCAAAAAGAATTTACCGGGAGCGGTTTCCTAGACGTCGGCAACCGAGTTTAAGAACACTGAAAAGGATTTTTACCCGATTTCGAGAAACAGGTTCAGTTGAAAAACCAAAACGAAATACAGCTAATGTTATGTTCGAACACCTCACGTTCAACGCTTGAATTTTTGTATTACAAAACATTTTCGTAATTTTGAACATTTGTTTTAAGTTGTTTTTGTTACTAAATTTGTTGTTTTAGTTTGCTAAGTTGTGTAGCACTGTTACGTTTTGTTTATTTTTACATAGCCACCTATAATATTTGTTTAAAAATTATTTCTAATATTTCTAAATTATCTAATTTTTCTCGAAATTTTTCAAATACATTAATAAAAAATAATACATCGTTAAAAAGAGAAAAAAATGGCGGTTTCTATTTTATTAAAATAATTATAGGTTGCCATTTGAAAAATAGAAGTTGATAGTCGTATCTTGTAAACCTGACTTTATAAAAAATATCTACATCTGCCATCAAATAGTATATGTAAAATAATAAAACTTTTATATGAGCCATTTTTTCTATTACTTATAATAAAAAAGTTAAAGGGAGGGGACGTCTTCCCAGACTCACCCTGTATAATGGGGATAATAAGATTCACTTTTATTCCTTCCCTTATTAACCTTGGGAACAGGTAAGGCGCCAAAAATGGATACCATCGGTTCGTCGAATAACATAAGTACAATTGAATTTTATTAAAAATCTGATTACATATTTCTCAAGCACACAACATGGATTTAAAGTTTATATATTTTGTGGTTTTATCAAATAAAAAATTTAGTTCAATAATTATAACTTAGGAACAAAATACTTCGATTCAAAATAAGTTATGGGACAATACATATCTGTGTGCCTTTCATAACAATAATGAAAAATAAAATATACATGCTATTGAATGTATAATTGTGTAATACAGGGTGGGGCAGAAAAACCTATCCGATTTCAAAACGTTATAAAATTAAAACCACTCAACTTGTCAAAAATTTTTTTTATTAACATATCGCAAATTTTATGCCATTTTTAAATTTAAGTTTTGAAAAGCACATCACTCAAATGTCGTCCTTGGGAGCGGATACACTGATTTAGGCGCTCGCGGTAGCTTTCCATGACTTTCACCGTCATTTCCACAGGAATTTCTTCAATTGCCCGAGCAATTTCCCTTCGTAAAGCAAGAAGGGTCCTTGGTCGATGCTGGTAAACCTTCGATTTGAGGTAACCCCAAAGGAAGAAGTCACATGGAGTGAGATCCGGTGAGCGCGGCGGCCAGCCAAGATCACCTCTCAGGGAAATGAGGCGACCGGGAAACAGTTCCCTGAGAATGTCCATTGATCGTCGCGATGTGTGGGCGGTTGCACCATCCTGTTGAAACCACACATTTTCCACGCCATTTTCTTCCATTTTGGGTCCAAGAAAATTTTCCAGCATGAAACAATAGCGCTCGCTGTTGACCGTTACGGTTTGCCCATTTTCTTCAAAAAAGTAAGGCCCCCAGACGCCTAGGCGGGAAAGAGCACACCACACAGTCACTTTTGGGCTATGGAGGGGTTCCTGATGGATTTCTCGAGGATTTTCGTCACTCCAATATCGAAAATTCTGCCTGTTAACGGCACCACAAAGGTGAAAATGGGCTTCGTCCGTGAAGAGCACAACATCGTCGTTTGGGAGTTCTCGGAGATCGCGACACAGGTTCGTACGGGTTTCAAAATCCCTTTCACTTAATTCCTGTGCAACAACCATTTTGTAGGGATGCATTTTGAGGTCCCGGTGCAAAATGCGCCGAATACTGCGGTTGGAAATCGCCAAAGCGAGCGAATGTTTTCGCGCCGAACGACGCGGGGAACGTTCAATCGCGGCTCTCACATTGGCCACGTTTTCAGGTCCTGTTGCTGTCCTGGGACGTCCAGGCGACTTCTTTTTCAATGCTGAACTCGTCTGTCTAAAATTTGACACCCACACTTTAATCGTAGTGTGATGTGGAACAGGATCATGACGCCCGAGTCCGAAATGAATTCGAAAAGCACGTTGTGTAGCAATTATCGAACCGCCGCATTCGATAAACCGCTCAATAACAAAAGCACGATGTTCACCAGACCAAGGCATGTTGACTACTGACAAATGGCATAAAACCGGCTTTCTAACGGTTTTTACCCCACTACTCTACCTGCTCCCTCTTCTGGGAAAAAGGGATTTGAAATCGGATAGGTTTTTCTGCCCCACCCTGTATTTATGAGATCTACGATAAATTAGACAACTTTATACAAAGCGCACGAAGGAAATCTTTATACTGACCTTGACAAAAATATACGTCAAAGTTCAAGAAACATGTAAGTAAATGGAATACACAAATTACATATTAACTAACGGGTCTCCCAAATCAACGGGAAATATTTTCTAAATTGTCATCGACTAAAAGTTCACAGTGACAAGTAGTGATAGTCTGACAGTCCTCACACTGGCGCGAATTTACCGCGCAAACATATAAGATAGATATGTCGACGTTTTCAAAATCACAGCTTATGTTAACACACGTATTTTCTATTTCGAGTGGTGCTTCAAATATATTTTTTGTGCAGCCGAACGCGAAATAAGCATTTCGCAGCCGCAATATAGGCCGCGAAATTTAATTTCGCGGCCGTTGTCATGGTAGCGGCCGCGAAATTAGGTAAACAACCACTTTGACACTTGACAATTACATGGTTTTGTTTAACAAATGTTAATCCCAAAGCCACCTTGAAAGCTAACTTTCTATTTACATTGAAACTGTTGAAAATTAATAAAATTTGTAATTACATATTTTTTACGGTTGCACAAAAAATATTGTGTACACCTTGTCCGCGAAATCCTTTAGCGCCCTCGAGATTGTCTTGCAAGCGGCCTCGGCGACAATTTTTCTCTCGGTACGCTAAAGAGTGATTTCGCGGCCTTGATATATAAATAACTATTAAACTAACAAAACGATTCGTGTATGTATAAAACGTCATTCTACACGTAATAAATCCCTCCCAGAAATATTTAACGGGAAATCCATCAGATGGCGCGACCAGCGACACGAAACAGCTGCTTGGATAGCCTATAATATTACATACCAGAAATAAACAATCTGCTCAGTTCATTGTCTTTAGGGTGAGTAGAATCGGCGTCCCGATGGGGTACGCAACGGTAAGAATTAGCGTATGCCCCAAAGAAGATGGCATTCTGCACGCCAGCCATCATCGTAGGTACCAGGATCCCTTTATAGTAGCCCATGTAGCCCCATTCTCTGTAGATTCTTTTGGTGGCGTCCCAAGTGCTGCCTTTGCCTTCTTGAGTTACTACTTTGATGGTGTCCAAAGGGTGGCTCGCCAACAACCCTGCTATACCTAAAAAATAGGACAGTCGTTTTATTGAAAGCGCATACAACATATTATGGCCTATCAGTCTACAGAATGGCGCGCACGATCCACCCTTAATAAGTTTTTTCGTACCTCCGTCCATTTTAACTAGTATTACAGAACTCAAAATCGTCTAGAAATGCGCTGTTGCTGACCTAGGCCGGCAAAAGGAGTTGGCATTACTGTTCTGGTGATATGCCAATTTAAGATTATTTTCAACACAAGAATTAGCAAAATGTTTACAAATTTTAGGGCTAAATCTTTAATTGTTGTAACTTAAATAACTAAATTTTCTCATAAAAATAATAATATGCTGTCATTACTGACATCTCGTATAGATTAATTATAATTTCCAACTTTAGAAATAGTTTGTTTTATAACTACAACGAACTTCACGTGATACAATTGAGTTTCCGCCATCTGTCATTAAAAATATGCGAAAGTATTGGGAGAAAAAATGAACTGTAGATGGCAGGTTGGACGACGACAAATCCCCCCATTTGGCCACCATTTTGTCTGGTATAATAGTGATATAATTTGTTGTTTTTATTTGAAAGGGTAAACATCAAAACGATTTAGTACAAAATATCATTTATATTCAAAATAAATTACACCAAGAAATGATAAAAATTGACGTTTTCCCCATTTACTACGTTCACAAATCTCTCCCCAGATGTCAGCTACTTTGATTTTTTCTCCAATATAAAATATATATACTATTATTCACGAGACTATTCAAGGTCATTTGTTCGAAGAAAGAATACACATCGCTTTAGCGCAGTAGCTTAACAACATTTTGTATTAGAAAGAGAAAGATGATTTGACCTATGTCTATTTAATTTATGTGGTGTGACAGATATACGTAAATAGTGGCATTGCTTTCTAACACACTATAAATAATAATGACGTATGTCGTAGAGTTACAGATAACTAATTATGTACTACACTGCCCTCTGTGCTAATATTTACCCAGTGGGGTTGACGTTTAAATCAAATTATTATTCCTTGGTTTATAAGATAAGTTTATGTTTTTGTATTTTACAAAACCCTAAGTGAAGAACATAAATCTTTCAGAAAGGCATTATTTAGAAAGAAACATAATTTTCAAATGAATTACTCTTCTGTTTTCAGTTAAAATGTTTCCATAAATATTTCATGTTGCACGCCTATGCATACGAAATGCAATGAAGTTATCTGCAAGTAATATTATATCAGACGACTCACAAATGACCTTGAATAATCATCTTTCGTGAATAGTAGTTTACAACTATTGTTTGTATGTTATATTTTCAATAAATATAAAATAATTACGCATTTTAAGCTCAAATGTAAGTAATTATAATTAAATTGCAATGCAAAACCGATAAAAATATATGGTGATTTTTTAGGTTATGTAACATAGAATAAAGTGTAGAGAAATATACGAAGAATTTATGGAGAAGTCGGTACAAAAAATCTTGTGTATCACACGCCCAGAAACTTTTGCGAGATCTCGCATTTAAAATAAACTCGGTCTCGCAAATGTTCAGTTTCTGGCCTAGTGATACAAATAACTATTTATTTATAATAATTTTTGAATTTTCTTTATATACAGGTGTCCCAGCACGAACTTACGTTATCGTTATTTTAAAAACTGTTCAATATTAATTTACTAAATTTGGTGTCAGTGTCAGTATTATTCACGAAAGATGACTGTTCAAGGACATTTATGAGCCGTCTGATATAATAATACTTGCAGATAACTTCACTGCATTTCGTACCGATATGCGTACAACGCGAAATATTTATTGGTACATTTTAACTGAAAAAATAAATGTATTTTATTTGAAAATTTTGTTTCTTTTTTAAATAATGCTTTTCTCAAAGTTTTATCTTCTTTACCAACGTTTTTGCATAAAACAAAAATAAACGCTTGACGTAAACCATAAAATAATAATTTAATTTGAATGTGAACGCCACTGGGTAAACGCTAGTACAGAGGGCAGTATAGTAGATAATTACATGTCTGTAACTCTACGACGTACGTCACTGCTATTTTTAGTGAGTTAGTAAGTAATGGCACTATTTACGTATATCTATCACACCACACAAATTAAATAGACATACGTCAAATAGTATTACTGCTACTGCTATAAATTGATGTGTATTCTTTCTTCGAACAAATGACCTTGAATAGTCATCTTTCGTGAATAATAGTTTAAGAGTTTTTAGACATGCCAGTTTCAACTAAAATATTTTCAAAGCAGTAGCATTTTCGGTTTAACCGGAAGTAGACCCTAACTTTCTTATTTTAAATGAAATTCTATATTTTTTATTTTACCGTTGAATTCAGCAGAAAATTTTACATATGAAACTTTTATTGATTTTTTTTATCTAAAAACGGCCACTTCTTTATCACTCTATATCTCGAGAACGGGATCGAATTTCTATAATCTGTAAATACAGTTTCATAAAGGAAGCTTTTGTTTACAATAATACAAATTAATAATCGACTATTTTTGAAAATTGTAATTTCTACGGAACCTAAATTTGACGTTCACAAAATTCAAAAACTCAATTTTTTTGAATGGAACACCCCATTTTTTATTATGTTAAAAAATAAGGATAGTTTGTGTAGCATGTCCTATGTTGAAAGCTGATAGATTTTTTTTATGTCTATTTAATTTATGTGATGTGACAGACGTAAGGGTGACATTACTTTCTAACACTAAAAATAATAGGGACGTATGTCTCAGATTTACAGACATGTAATTATCTACTATACTGTCCTCTGTACTATGAGGCGCGGGCAGACACATGACTGTGACAAGTGCTTGTAGGGCCCCTCAAGGGTGCCAAGTATACAATTTGTGTAACTTGCCTGTGTTGCCAAATCAATTTAAGCGTAAAATTAATAAATAAAATTGTAAAACTAGTTATTATTAATGAATATCATGTTGTTTTATTTTCTGACACATTAAACTTAATTTTTATAAAAATAGAGCATTCAACATGAACTGATGGTTTCCTCAAATTTAACGCGCAAAGAAATCTTTGTATCGTAGATGGCAGCACTAATCGCTCTATTTTTATATAAAATATTTTAAAAATTAAGTTTATGTGTTAGAAAATAAAACAACATGATATTCATTAATAATAACTAGTTTTACAATTTTATTTATTAATTTTACGCTTAAATTGACTTGGCAACACAGGCAAGTTACACAAGCTGTATACTTGGCACCCTTGAGGGGCCCTACAAGCACTTGTCAAAGTCACGTGTCTGCCCGCGCTCATTGTTTATTCAGTGATGTTGACACTTAAATCAAATTATTATTTTTTGTTTTACATCAAGTCTATATTTTTGCTTTATGCAAAAACGTAGGTAAAGAAGACAAAACCTTGAGATAAGGATTATTTAAAATTTTCAAATAAAATTCATATATTTTTTTAGTTAAAATGTACCCATAAATATTTGGCGTTGCACGCCTATGGGTATGAAATGCAGTGAATTTATTTGCAAGTTATATTATACCAGACGGCTCATAAATGACCTTGAATAGTTATCTTTCGTGAATAATGCAAAAATGAACCGATCAGGGTGGAACGCATTTCGAAAATTTAAAAAAAGTAGTATTTATTTCGTAAATTATCCTAATATAAAAAAAAAGTTTCCAACAAAAGTATATCCTGTCCCATTTAAGCCATTATATTTATATCACACAAGTTTATAGAAATTTGATTTTAATACGCTAAAAGATGGGTATTCCGAATTATAATAAATAAATGTATTTGTAAAAATACAAATTATTTTAATGAAATTCACCTGCAATCCATCCGCTAAAGAATTCAGTGAATGATAAAAAGCCTTTTTTAGTATCATCCACTAGAAAAATACGACAGTGCATAGTTCAAATTTCCCGCCGTTTTCGTCGTGTTGGGATTTGTTCAACCTTCTTGTTGTTTTGACATTTTACACTTAACCAAGTTTTAAATAGCTGTGTTTCCTTTGTCTTCATGATCCCGTTCGAACAAGAATTTTAAGTCCTCATGAACCGTGATGTTGTCCAGGAAAAACAAAGAACTCAAAACATTCAAGGAAGGAGTCGTTGGCAAATATGTCAAGAAAGATACACCTCCGGAAATGCCAAGTGAGTCAACCTGACACAATTTACATGATTCAAATGTTTTTGATGTTTTATAATAACAGTGAAACTGTTGTTTCGTTACTTACGAGAAAAAACTGTAAAATGTACTATAGGATGAGCCAAATAATTGTACCATATTTCTAACCTTTTTTCCATAAAAACAGTAAAAGATACAAACAATTTCAATCCAACACAAGAAAGAATATATATTACTGGCTTGGAATTCGGTGTGCAACTGATTTATTAAATTATATATCGTATCATAATTATCAATTCTGACTATAAGATCCTTGTTTGGTACTTTTTGAGCCGCGGCCGCAAGTCAATTTATATTTTAACCCCGTATAACACGATTTTAGTGTTGATTTGAATATATTTCAAACAGTTCAGGAGTTATGAACCCCCAAAAATGCTTGTTTTTATGTCCAGTCTTGGTTAAAAATGTGAGGTTAAAAATTGTTCAATATCACGATTTCGGTTAAAAATAGTGTTTATTCTTACAAACATGTATTTTAGAGCGTTGATTTGTGTATTTACTGTTTAAAAGTGGTTAAATTTCCGACTAAAAACTTCTCGAACCAGGATTCAAACATTGTTCATTTTTGACTGAAAATGTGAGGTTATAAATCGGTCAATATCTCGATTTTGGTTAAAGATATAGTGTTAATTCTTGCAAAAACCAACTTGGGAAAGTTAATTTGATATATTAATACTTTTAAAGTGTCAAAAAGGCCTTAGGGATTCCGAAAAATAGGAACGAAATATTGGAAAAAATTCCCCCAAAAACATGCATTTTATTTTGCTCACAAAACTATACAAAATTTTGAACTCTACTTTATTTATTTATGGGGAAATAGCGGCGATTTCTCGGCGAAAAATATCCTTAAGGGCTTAAGGTTTTGAGAGGATGTAAGGTTAGACAAAATCATTCCACAGGGAAATCAACATTCCCGCAAAATTTTCATGGATCTCATCGCTGTACAACCTATTGTTCCATCTTGCTGAATACAGGCAACCGACTGAAAACTACTGAATATAGTTAACAAAGGACCTTAGGCAATGACCAATTATTAGTCATTCAAATAAGATTCATGTAAGTTTTGTGAGAAATGTCTGTCTGTGCGATGATGGTCACCTAACCTTACATTCTGCGATTTCTTCTTGTCGTTATTTCTCCCGAAATATCCAAGTGAGTCTTACCTCTCGTCATACCGTTGGTAAGGGAGGTAATGTTTTCGGCCCAAAAATTCATGGTGAATTTTCAGTGAATAAGCACGAATTAGGGTCACCACAACACGTTTTTACTATATTTACAATCATGTCTGTCTATCTGTCTTTCTGTGCGAATGTGACGATTTTTTCATCCACAATAACTCTTATAACAAACTTCCAAATATTTCTATTTTCCGTATTTAAGCTTTTTGCATTCCTATAAAGAGTTGATTAGATTTTGGGTAAAATTGGACAACCGGAAGTGCTACTTTACTTGAAGCCCATAACAGTTTTTAATGTAAAACTATATTAAAATATAATCCAAATTTTTTCAAATTTAGTATTTAAGACTTTTATATCAAGGGGAACAACATATTAGATTTTGACTAAAATTGATGAACCGGAAGTGATACTTTACTTGAAGCTTTGAACAGATTTGAGTGAAAAATATATTTTGATATAATCAAAAACTTATCAAATTTAGTATTTAAGATTTTTATATTAATGAGAATGATATATTAATATTTTGCTAAAATTGATAAACCGGAAGTGGTATTTTACTGGAAGCTCTTACACAGATTTGAAAAAATCTACTAAAATATGATCCAAAACGTCTGAAATTTGGTATTTAAAATTTATATATGATTGAAAACAACATATTAGATTTTTAGCACATTACCTCTCGCCAATTTCACAAATTCTAATTTGTTGTTCCAATAGAAAAGTCTGTTAAATTATGTTATTTTGTTTTTCTTCGAAAATATGTTAGGAGCGAGGTTAAGAGCTACAATTAAGTACCACTTCCGGTTTATCATATACAGGTGTCGCAGGACGAGCTTACGCTATCATTATTTTAAAAAGTACTCAACATTATTATACGAAATTTAGTATCTAGGGGTTTTCCGACATGCCCCTTTCAACTAAAATATTTTAAAAGTAGTTCTACTTCCGGTTTAACCGGAAGTAGACCCTAACTTGCTTTTTTAAATGGAATGCTATATTTCATATATTCAACTTTTTTGATTTATTTAAAAACTGGCACTTCTTTGTCACTATATTTCGAGAATGGAATCGAATTTCTATAACTTATAAAAACAGTTTTATAAAGAAAGCTTTTGTTTACACTACCTAATATAAATTAATAATCGACAATAGGGCGCGAGCAGACACGTGACTCGAGCGACCTTGACTTGCTTGGGATCAGCTGATTTGTGTGCGCATGTCATTTTGACAAGAACATTGTCAATTTGACAAGGCCAATGTTTTGACTTATTTTGATTTTGAATTGCTGAAATGTTTATATTTTACAATTTTTAGGTAGTAAAACACATGTAATTAAAAATAATAACACTTTAGCAGTTAAAAATCAAAATTTCAACATGGCATTGTTCTTGTCAAAATGACATGCGCACACAAATTAGCTGATTCTAAGCACGTCAAGGTCCCTCGAGTCACGTGTCTGCTCGCGCCCTATAGGCTACTTGCGTGGTACTGAAAGTCTAATATCTATTACAGGATACCTAAAGTAAAGTTAAAACGTATGTAAAAATATAAATTTTATTTTAAAACAATTATTTGTTTTTTAATAAATTAAGAAAGAAGATTCTCTTCGACGTCATTATTTTGAACTGTAGATGGTGAGCGAGTGCGAGTGCGATTTGATTTTGACATTAGTTCATTTTTCTGTCACTGTCTCACTTTTTTATTATTTACAACTTGCGTGGTTTCTGTTACTTTTATTACGTATTTCGATTTGTTAAGCAAGATTATAACTTAGCTTATACTCGTACAAGATTAAAATGACAAACGAAAATATTAACCTCCAAACTATTATTCAAACGTCAAACAGATGATCTGTCATGTTTAAATTATCCGCACATGCCGTTGCTATTGGACGCCGATGTTATTGCTTGACGGCCATTCATTGGTTCGGCGTAATTCTACGTCATACACGGCGGTAATTTAAATATTAAAATTTCATTAATTTTTTTCTGGCCAATTAATGAAAATTTTGCCAAAAGAAAAAATATGGGTAGCAAGTTTTTATCGTCTCTTCAAAAATATTAAATTAAAAAATGGCACGCAAGTAGCCTATTTGTGAAATTGGCGCGAGGCAATGTGCTGGCCACATTAATTTTTTTTGTATCTTATTGTTTTCTGGGAATAAAGTTTTGAAATGTGAGTCTATTTTTAACTCAACATGTATTTAATTCTCATACAGGGGTCGAATTTATTTTGTTTAGTTATCAACGTTTGGACAACTGAACCGAAGAGGAAACTGTTCAACCAAAGAAACTCTCTCTCGAATATTTCCGTAAATGCTCAAACCCTTCCCCAAGCTAGTAGTAGCAGCACTGTTCAAAAATTCGGCAATTTAAAGACGATGATCAATGAAGTAGGCTTAGGCTCGCATGAGGGCAAATATACTCCCAGTTCTTCTGTCACAAATCTTGCAAGCAGGTTAGTCAAAGAGTTTTATGAGCCTAGGCTCATAATAGTTTGGCTGGCTTACATTTTCAACAAATTATAAAACTTACGCAAATGGTTAGAAATTTCTAGAAAATATTTGCCGACCTATTATGAGCCTAGGCTCGTATACAATGGAGGTTTCCAGTCTTCAAAATGTTGTAGGTTTACAAATTTAGGGTTAAGGAACAACGAACATCCTACTGCTTCAAATGCCGCGTCGATCAATGTCAATATGCAAGCACATCATTCGTACTTAAACATCGGATCACATTATAATATTGACAAGACAGAGGTGAGGCCCCATTTTACTTATAACGTATGTAACAAAAGTTTTGACGAAGCATCCCGCGCGGTCGAATTCCACGCTGTCGAAATGTACCCCCACCACTCTGTCCGTTCTACAGAAATTCAAATATTTCCACGCCGTCGAATCCCACCCGGTTTATAGATCGTATTGCATTCTAACAATCTATGCTTCATGGTAGTTCCACGCCAAAGATAATATATTAAAATAAAATAAAACATATATTATTATACAATAAACTATTTAATGAATGAAGCAGGAAAAGAATTTACCTATACATTTTAAGTAAACTTATTGATATTTCTGGTCCGCCATTTTAGATTAGCTGTCATATTATGTGAATAAGCAGTTCATTCTTTATTTCAGTTGTAAAATTATGTATTACTGTGGTTATTATAAATCTTATGTTGCTTTTATTTCCAAATATATTTTCTTCCACCCGGCATATTTTGACAATAACGGTAACTTGATGTATCTACACATACTTGTCTACTTGAAAATAAATTTAATTATTTTTTCTATTTTGGTGCTTTAATGTGTACTTTATGAAACCCATTTAGGTGTCATAAAGTACTTCATTATGACATCCAAATGAGTTTCATAAAGTACACATTAAAGAACCGAAATAGAAATTCCTGAACATGTATTTTAAAAAAAAATGACCAAAATAGAAAAAATACTATAAAATACACGTTTCATAAGACATTTCAACGCACTTGTCCTCTTAGAAAACTCGCGGCAAGCCGCTCGTTTCTAAGAAAGACGCGTGCGCTAAAATCATGTCTTATGAAACTGGTATCTTAATGTACTATTATAATATTAAATACCTAGTAAATTATCATGTTTATTTAAGATGGATAGGTAAATTCTTTTCCTGCTTCATTCATTAAATAGTTCGTTGTATATATATATATATATATATATATATATATATATATATATATATATATAATGTTTTAAAATTTCTTTTTAATATATTATCTTTGACGCGGAACTACCACGAAGCATAGATTGTTAGAATGCAATACGATCGATAAAGAGAGTGGTACGGGAGCGAGGGATTTGTATCGTGTAACATTTCGACCGGGTGGGATTCGATGGCGTGGAAATATTTGAATTTCTTTAGAACGGACAAAGTGGTGGGGGTACATTTCGACCGCGCGGGATTTCGACCGCGTGGAATTCGACCGCGCGAAACGCACTCAGTTTTGAGACCTCTTTCAACTAAGGGAACAGAAAATTTAATTTATAACACTGATAGAAGACCATTATCTTAAATGAGATTCAGTTTTTTAATACTTTGTCACATTTGTCTCTGAATGATGTTAAATCTACTTCCGTGATTATATATATATATATATATATATATATATATATATATATATATATATATATATATATATATATATATATATATATATATATATATATATATATATATAAAGTTTGTATAATATCTTTCAAAACTTTTTTTGGCAATTTTAACATGATATTATAAAACAACAACTGTATTCATTGGCTGGTACACTATTATTCACGAAAGATGATTATTCAAGGTCATTTGTGAGCCGTCTGATATAATATTACTTGTAGATAACTTTATTGCATTTCGTTTGCGTAGGCGTGCAACATGAAATATTTATGGGCACATTTTAACTGAAAAATAAAAATAATTCATTTGAAAATTGTTTCTTTCTAAATAATGCCTTTCTGAAAGATTTATGTTCTTCACTTATGTTTTTCCAAAATACAAAAACATAAGACTTAACTTATAAACCAAGGAATAATAATTTGATTTAAACGTCAACGCCACTGGGTAAATATTAGCACAGAGGGCAGTGCAGTAGATAATTAGGTATCTGTAATTCTACGACGTATATCATTATTATTTATAGTGTGTTAGAAAGTAATGCCACTATTTACGTATATCTGTCACAGCACATAAATTAAATAGACATAGGTCAAATAATATTTCTCTTTCTAATACAAAATGTTGCTAAGCTACTGCTATAAAGTGATGTGTATTCTTTCTTCGAACAAATGACCATGAATAGTCATCTTTCGTGAATAATAGTGTAGCACGAGCGTGGTTTTAACACCGGTGTTAGCTAGAACCAAGGCAACTACTTGGCACACACTTCAGGATTGTTAACAAAATTAGTGTTGCCAATAAACTGATTAAGCCGAAAATGTACTGACAGCCTTATTCAATAAATTTGGCTTCATTATTTTTAATTGTTTATCCTACAAAAATGTCAAGAAGCAAATCATATTAAACAATTTTAAATAATGCAGTAAAATTTATTGAATATGGCTGTCAGTACATTTTCGTCTTAATAAGTTTATTGGCAACACTGATTTTGTTAACAACTCTGAAGTATGTGCCAAGTCGTTGCTTTGATTCTAGCTAACACCGGTGTTAGAACCACGCTCGTGCTACAAGCCATTATGCCCAGAGACAACTAGATTAGACCTTAATTAGTAATAAAATTTGGAGCGTAAAATTTTTCTCCAAACTTTTGTTGCATACATTATAAATGTAGAAGACAGAAGATAATAATTGTTTGTGTTATAGCCGCAAGTGAACAATTATAGAGAAATGGAACAACTATACGGAGTTGCTCAAATGCCCGTCCCTATTTATCAGAATGCGGAAAGTGTGAATCCAGGTGGAGATAGCCATAGTGCCTACAATAGTTCCGATTCGGGGTTTTATATTGGTCGACAGCCTGCCACACAAGGTAAATACCACCGCAATTTTATAAGAAAAAATGGCGGAGGAACCCATTACCATAAAAATTTTGCAGAGCTGTTAATCTTTTTATATGGGTGATTTTGCCCAGAAAATCCAAAAGTTCCCCCATAATTAAAATATTTTCTTTATGTAGAAAACGAAGAACTCCCCCTCCCCCCAGGCTGGTCAGTCGACTACACCCTCCGCGGCCGCAAATACTACATGGACCACAACACGAAAACAACTCATTGGTCACATCCCCTCGAACGCGAATGCCTTCCCACTGGTTGGCAATGCGTCGATTCCCCCCAATATGGCCGTTATTATTTCAACAACATCACCCGGCTTGCGCAATACGAACATCCCTGTTATAGCTATCAGTTCCAGAGGTATGTAGCGGGCCTTGTTTATTGTCACTTGCATTTTTAATAGGATATATCAGACGAAATTTCCTACTTCCCTAATTATAAATAAAAGTTGTAGGGCTTAAAATTCTACATTTGAATCAATAAGACAAATTAGTTTTACATGCTTTGTAACGGCACACTTATACACTTTCACTTAACACATCCACTCACTTGTTGACTGATGAGGGATGCTGATGAACATTTAGATTTATGGACACGGACAATACTTGGATATAAACTACAAACAGCTTAGTACAACGCACCCTTTAGTGGGATTCGAACTCAGAACCCTGAACACACGCATGACTAGAGGCGTTGCTCTAAACCATTGAGTCACCGATATGTATATTTCTACAGGTACCTACCGGTGCCAAGTCCCCCGCCTCCGAGAAATACTCATTATCAGCCCCATTCGGTGTTAGTACCCGCAAATCCGTATCTGAATGAGGAGATACCGAGTTGGTTAGCGGTTTATATTAAGGCATCGACAGAGTTGGACCATAATTTAAAATGGGAGATGTTCAGAGCGCCTGAACTGGATTGTTACGATGCGATGTTGACGAGGTTGTATAAACAGGAGCTGGAAGGGATTGTTATGAAGTATGAACGATATAGGTAAGTCATATATTTTATATTCACATAATATAGCTTTATTTTATTTTTTTAAATTTGATTATTTTTTGACATTTCTTACAACCAATGAAATGTTCCATTTTATTGTCCCGGGAATAATCTATGTAGCTTTTGTTTTGGTTGAGATATGTCAGATAGTAATCAACACGATTTCTGAACTTTTAATGACGATTTTTGTCTTTACTTTACGAGGTTCTTTTTGCTTGTTTCCTAAACATTGCTTTAGCTGCTAAAATAAAGTTGTGGAAGTCCATAAAGTTTTGGTATTGTTGATGATTTTAGGTCAGCGTTGTTAATAGAAATGGAGAACCGACTACGGGAGAACCCGGACTCACGGAAGGCTTTACATTGATTCACTCAGTTCCTGCCATAAAGTGCTTTATTTTTATATTTACATTTAGATATATATTATTGACTATTGTATATGTACATGTTTTAATTATTATTAAACTATGACGCTAACTGTTTCTCTTCGCCTTCTTGTAGTTCTTGTTGTTGCTGGGTGTCTTCTTTGACAATTTGGCCATCCTCGACCATATATTCGTGTGTCTTTCTCAGCCCGGAGATGCGGTAGACTTTGGCCTTTTCGATTCCTAGAGTATTGCACCATTGTTGCGCTAGAAAATAAAACATAAAATTTCTTAAACTTAGTCGTTTACGAGTGTATAGGTTTTAACAAAAAAATCTGATGTGACATGACTTCCCGCCAAAATCCAGGTTTAAAATAGCAATGAGTAAAGTATCACTTCCGGTTAATTTGTTGTTCCAATAAATAGAAAAGTCTGTAATACGAAATTTTGGATTGTATTTTATTATATTTTTTCTCGAAAATCTGTTAAGAGCTCCAAATTAAGTACCACTTCCGGTTTATCTAATATGTTGTTTTCAATCATATACGAGTTTAAATAGCAAATATGAGAAGTTTTCAGAGCTTTCAGTAAAGTACTACTTCCGGTTTATCAATTTTAGCTAAAATCTAATGGACCTTTTCAATTTAACGGCTATCTCTTTTTATCACTGCAAATAGTAAGATAATGGCGCGAACAACTGCCAGTTGGTCTGTCAAACGAAACGTCAAAAATATTGCAGTCATTAAAATACCTGTATTCTCAGTGAAAATTTGCATCGTTAGACATTTTAACTTCAATAAAAGTCATTTTTTAACTTATTTCGATAAGATTCTTTAAAGTTATCTGAGATATTCTCACATTTTTACGTCTAATTTTCTTAGAAACAAACGTCATAGATCTCATTTGTTGTTACTATGCGCAGATCCCCATTGCGCATATCTTCCATCTCTTTAAATTGAAAAGGTCCATTGTTCCCTTTGATGTACAATTCTTAAATACTAAAATTGAAAAGTTTAGGATTATATTTTAATATAGTTTTTTATTAAAAACTGTAATGGCCTTCAAGTAAAGTATCACTACCGGTGATCCAGTTTTGCCCAAAATCTAATCAACTCTATATGAATACAGAGAGCTTAAATACGGAAAACAGAATATATATCGCCTTTGCTATGTAATATATTATTTTTATTTATTTATTCCTACCAGGGGTCATTTGGAGTTCAGTCTCAGATTTCAATCCATGATATTTAGCCCAATCGCTTCGTCCCGTATACACCATGTAACAAACAAATCCAAATGCATTCCACCCCAACAACATGTACAAAAATGACAGTCTTTGTTTCATAGTCGCAGCTCTATCCACTGGAATAGGATTTGTGTTCTTTCTTATTAACCGGCGAAGCCATCGAAATTGAAAGAAACTCATTTTAGAATATTTACAAACGTTAAAAGTTTAGGTTAGGTTAATTTATTAGTTACTTTTGCGTTTATAAACTTTGAATCCAAATGCGCGTATTTTTCGCAATTCTTCCAAAACATTAGTTTTATTTTGTTATACCAGCTGAAAATTACAATAAATACATAAAATTAACTTAAATTTATATATTTATACTTAAAATCAGTTGAAAACTAATTTTTTAATAAAAATATTTGATGACATTTAAATTTGAGGTTAAAATGTATTAACCAATCTGCATAACATCCGGCAAACGCAACGCTCTTTAAAATAATCTATAATAGTCTATATAAATCATATTGCAATTTATATTTATTGTAATACTCATGGCCTATAAATGCATAAAGTATATGCAAATGATTTTATTTAGCTTTAATTAATATTTTGGCGCTGTTCAGAATTTTTGTGCTCAACTGGTGGCAACATTGACAATATGGCGACTTGTTTTTATAACAAGACGTCAACAATCAATGAAAATAATAAATTATAAACGTACAACAATGATTAGAGCTATAAAACTTAAGAAATATGTAAATAAAGGTACGGGGAATATGTATAAATAATAAAAATGTTCTATATTTTTACTCGAGGGTGCAATAACAGATGTAGTGATATCAAAAGGACTGCGTTTTGTGTCCGATACGTTAATATGTTTGTGATTTTGTTGGCTACAAGTGTTGTTTATTGTTGTGGACAGTTGTACGAAACTGCTGTGCAGACAGGTTGATAAACAAATACCGCTTGTCGTGGTCCTGGAGCTGTTGAACTTAGGAAACTTCTTAAGCGATTGCCCGAAGATAGCGTGTAAAAATGGGTCCCTGCAACAGTGAAGATTCGCCGAGCAGATGAACAGCGGTACAGACATTATAACTTGAAGCTGTTAAGGTGAGAAAAGTTGTTTTTACTTCCTTGTACGAAGTAAATGAAGTATTGTAATCGCGAAAAATTTCGGTTTTGAGATTTCAATGGAAATATCCATTTTGACCATCCCTGAATCCATTTTGACTAATTTCGTCGTGACGTCTGTACGTACGTGCGTATGTATCTCGCATAACTCAAAAACGGTAAGCCGTAGAAAGTTGAAATTTTCTATTTAGGACTGCTATAACATCTAGTTGTGCACCTCCCTTTTTGGTCATTACATAATTTCTAGAAATGGTACTTTATTTGAAGCCTATAATAGATTTTAATGAAAAACTATCATAAAATATAATCTAACACTTTTCAAATTTGGTATATAAGACTTTTATGTCAATTGGAATAACATAGTGGATTTTGGTTAAAACAGGCTAACCGGAAGTGACATATTACCTGAAGTTGTTAACAGTTTTTCTTCAATAAAATGGTTTCATTTTGATTTTAGAAATAAATGCTTCAAATAAAATTTTTAGAGAATTAAATTCTGTGTCTAGCACATCAAGTATTATTAAATTAGCCCTTTGTATAAGCGAGATATGTATATTTAAAACTTATATAATTTTTGGTTTTTGTAATGAAGCTTGCTAAGGATTAGGACAAAAAATAACAAAAAATTAAAAAATAGATGCTAATGTCAAATTACGTCAAATACGTGCAATTTTATACTTGGGGTCTATACTTCATATTGGTCTTGTGTAAAAGGAAGTCGTGTGGTGTCCACATCAGATTTTTTATGAAGGTTATAACCTCCAAAAACTCGAAATATTAACGAATTAACAAATACTCAAAATCTCGGTCATACCGCGTTTATTCTTGCAAAACCGATGTTTCTTTATACATTTACACTTTTATCAGGGTAAGTAACATCTTTATTAAGAATCTGTGAGATCTTATTTACCCTAAAAAAGGTATAATTGTATAAAGAAACTTCGGTTTTGTAAGAATAAATTCTGTATGATTTCAAGTAATAATTGTTTACACCTAAATGAATGTTTATGATAAATTGCAGATCTGTGGAGACGAGCTACTGTTGACCAGATATCCTGAGAAACTTGGAAACGGGCGGAGCAGACTTCCACCGTTGGATTTCAACCCTGAGGAACATCTAAGGGTAGCAGAGTATCAAGCAACCGTTCTGAAGCGTCAAGGGATTATCTGGTAGGAAACTACAGATTTCTTTAATTTATAAATTATTTATTTTCTCTTGTTTGCCATACGAAATTTAATTCAACCATTTCTTAAATGGTTAAAAGAATACCGCAAACTAATAACTCAAATTAAATTTTGAATACTACATTGAAAGAATTGTAACTTCAAGACCTGAAGAAATGAAATTCTTTCTGTCGAGATTTGATCTCAAATTTGTTTATTTTTTAAACAACTATTTAACCACTTTTCTATATAGGCTGTTCATTTTATTTTGTCCACTATTGCTATCTCGAGAACTATAAGAGCTACGAGGTCGGTTAAATTAGCAAACAATGGGGTATTCCGACATTTTTTAAAAATAATTTTTTTCATTAATACATACCAGTACGACTCTGAATATCTAATTTTGAGTAAGAAAATGTATACATCACGTGAGATATGAATTTTTAAAAATTTCATTGCAATTTAAATTTTCTTATCATTGGCGTGCTTATGACGTCAAATCGATAGTGACATCTGCAACAAACTTCAGCGTCTGAATCCACATGTTCATGACAGCCATTTGCTTTCTTACACATGGTTTCAGTAGCAGCGTACATTACAGTGTTTGTCCTGTGTTTTTTTGTGGTAAAAATACGAGTAATATTTCATAATTATGGAACCTGATTATAAAAAGGCTGATTCTGGTAATTCACCTGATGTGGATTCTGCCGTAAATGATTATTTTCTCCATAGCTCACAATATGTGACTGCAGAAATACGTAATGTTAAAAGCCAAAGGTATGTTCGACAATTGCTGCAAATAAATTGGACGAAATGGCAAACAAGAAATATACGCGCGTGTTAACTACTAGCACCATCTATGATTCTAAATGTAAATATCTACCGTGAAATGAGCAACAAATTATCAATTTCACGTCACAAATTTCAAGGACGTTTCTAGAGCTGCAGAAATTCCAATTTTTTAACATTAAATTATGAATTAAAAGTTTTTATTAAACATGTTTTATTATATTTTCCTACCTTATAAAGATGTAAACTATAGAAAAAAAGTTATTATTTTGCATTATTTCCATATCACCGGAATACCCCATTTCTATTTTACTAGACTATTTTAATGAGCGTAAATTTTTTTTTTATTTTGCGCCTGTAATAAATTTGTTACAGCACCCAAAAGAGTTCGTTAATGGCTCATTCGAATGTTGGTGGTTATCAATGTAAAAAATCAAACGTCTAATCTCGCTAAATAATCGAACACAAACGATTGTTAAGAATACTATTTTTATATAATTATGAATTTAAAAGTAGTCATAAGAAGAGGAGAAGAAATCGAGCAGTAAAGTTAGAAAGAAATAGAATATATCGTAGATACACTATTATTCACGAAAGATGACTATTCAAGGTCATTTGTTCGAAGAAAGAATACATATCACTTTATAGCAGCAGCTTAGCAACATTTTGTATTAGAAAGAGAAATATTATTTGACCTACGTCTATTTAATTTATGTGGTGTGACAGATATACGTAAATAGTAGCATTACTTTCTAACACACTATAAATAATAATGATATATGTCGTAGAATTACAAATACCTAATTATCTACTGCACTGCCCTCTGTGCTAATATTTGCCCAGTGGCGTTGACGTTTAAATCAAATTATTATTCCTTTGTTTATAAGTTAAGTCTATATTTTTGTATTTTGTAAAAACATAAGTGAAGAACAAAAATCTTTCAAAAAGGCATTATTTAGAAAGAAAAATAATTTTCAAGTGAATTACTCTTATTTTTTCAGTTAAAATGTTTCCATAAATATTTCATGTTGCACGCTTATGCAAACTAAATGCAATGAAGTTATCTGCAAGCAATATTATATCAGACGGCTCACAGATGACCTTGAATAGCCATCTTTCGTGAATAATAGTTTAGTTGATGTTACAAAAATAAGGTTACGTTATTGAACGTCAAACTTCACATTAGTATCACCAACTGACACAAAATTCCCTAAATTTTGGCACTACGATTTTTTATTAAAAAGACGCATAAAGGCACAAAATAGAAATAAAATAGTATAAAGAACTCATTTCATAATTTTCGATTATTTTGTTAGAAGGGTTAGGCAACTCCGCTGCGATATGATGAGATCTTTTACCGTTCTCGATATATTAAATAGTTTTTACACCTATAGACCAATCCATAACAAATGAATTTAGTGGAGGGCAGCTGTCAGAAATAAATTGCATACATATTTTACTCAATGATGGAGACATGGAAAAAATTATGGTTTAATTTTATGAATAATTTGTATCAAATTTTTTTCGATTTCTATCTTATTAATAAGATATATACTTAAATAATTTTTAAAAATATTCAAAAGTGAGGTTAAAATCACACCTGCCCTCCACTCATGACGTCATGTTGGATTACCTAATAGTCCTACAAAAATACATTGTCTCCCTAACTGCCAGTATAAATACATCGTGTTGTATATCACCGAGATATGAACTGACTTTACACCATATTTCCCAATAAACATTCCAGTAAAAAGAAGAGTTCATTAGAAAGAAATAGTTATATATTCCCCTATTTGTCTAATTGAAATTAATAGGGCACGGAAGATCACGTGATCTATCATATGTTTTGTCCCTTCCTCACTTCAGACTCGATCTTCAGCTCTGTCCCATTCTAACTTCAGACTGTACTTTCGACGCAGTGCGCATGCGTCAGTTTGAATAGCTGCCATACTTTTCTAGCGGTAAATTTTAAGAATTAGTTTGCGCAAGCGTGGAATTTGTTGCCGTTTTGTTATTTAGCGGTTCTTGTGCATATAGCGATTGATTGTGTTATTTTTATTCAATGTAATGTTTTATTATTTGTTTCTTTTTGTTATCTTGTTTGTTGTTATTTCTTTTATTGTTATTTTCTGTTGTTTGTAAGTTTGCAAGTTTATCATCGGACTATAATATAAAACTGTTTGCTATCCCATCAAGCACCGATTATCGAGGTAATATTTAAAACATAATCATATTTGAACATAAGTAACAAGTGACAATTTGAATAGGTAGGGTAGGTGTTGTAGGTAGGTTACATGTGAAAAACAAGAGAGACGTCGTCTGTGGATCGTGGTCGTTTATGTTTATGAGAATATCACTTGCTGACATATTATCGATTACTCAGATTTGATAGTAGGTCGTTGATGAAGCCCTAAATTTATAAATTGTCAATTACTGTTGGTAATATTTGCTTCTCAAGCAAGAATGATGACAAAGAGCATCCTGATCGTAATACTTATGAATATACATATGATCACATTGTTATCTTCAATTATATTATATTATTGAAGAATTTAATAAAAACCTATTTGATTCTTATTGCCTTCATTTTATTCTCATTTGATATCTTGCTAGAAATGTGACAGCTATTCAAATTGACGCATGCGCACTGCGTCGAAAGTACAGTCTGAAGTTAGCATGGGACAGAGCTGAAGATCGAGTCTGAAGTGAGAAAGGGACAAAACATATGATGGGTCACGTGATCTTCCGTGCCCTATATTTGCTATATGATCACCGAGATATGCTACGGAGACGGACTTAACACCATGTTTCCCAACAAATATTACAGTAAAAAGAAGAGTTTATTAGAGTGAAATAGTTATATATTCTCCTCTCTCTTACAAAAATTAATATTTGCAATTGAGTGTTCACTCCTGTCTTTATTATTCTATGTCGTGATGTCTCTGTCTTGCAGTATATCTTACTCTGTCAAAAAATCATCAATATGCACACGCCATTTAATATTTGACGTGAGGTTTTATGATGGAACAATGGTTCCCGTAAATTATACATGTTGGAAGGGAATACTTTTAAATAAAGTAAAACAACCAAAGTCTGGCTAAGGTGGCTTCATATTTTTTACCTTTCCGTCAACTAAATCAATATGTAAAGGTGACATATTTTTAACCAACAATACCTCCCGCTAATTAGAAAAGAAGATAGATCAACAGCACCTCCCACAAACTAATCTAAGTGATGTTTTATGACGAAACAATGGCTCCCGTAAATTATGCATGTTGGAAGGGAATACTTTTAAAACAACCTAAGTCTGTCTATTGAAAATGAGAATAGAGCACCAGTACCTCTCGCCACCTAATCAAAGTGTGAAGGTGACATATTTTTTTACAGCAATACCTCCCGCTAATTACAAATGGAGATAGATCAACAGTACCTCACGTCAATTGGAAATGGGAATAGAGCACCAGTACTTCCCGCAAACTAATTTAAGTGATGTTTTATGACGAAACAATGGCTCCCGTAAATTATATACAGGCTGATTCATCGGTCTGTCCTCTCTTAATAACTTTTATTTTAAGTCAGATAGAAAAACTCTTCAAATATAATTTATATGATATATTATTGTCTATCTACGTACCATATGCATTTGTATACAGGGTGCTCCGTTTAAGCGCAACAATATGTAACTTTATATTTCTTAATGGAACACCCTATATTTATTTATTCATTTTGATAGTAAATTAGATTCCCTTTAAAAAAGTATCAAGTAATAAGGGGTCTAAAATTATAATTTAAGAAGTTATTTACGTTCATAAAAAATAGTAGTTCAGAGTGGAAAAAACTATAATATAATACAAAATTTTGGTCCTTTTTTATTAATACTTATTTTAAACATTACACTAATTCCAAAGAAGCTATTAAAATTTAGTGACAGACTAAATAATGCAAAATTATAATAAATGCTCGAAAACTTGTACTTCAACTTCAATAGATTTTTCTATTATAAATATTATATTAACCATCTCATCTTTACTAAAATTTGTATTATATATTTTCACATCAACATTAACAATGATTGAGTATTTGGACAACTTGTTTGTTTAAATTTGAAACAATTGATCAAATTATCCATAGCTTACTTTGTTAATAATAACATGATAGAAACATATCATTCAACGAATAAAGGTAAATAACTTCTTAATTTATGATTTTAGACCCCTTATTATTTAATACTTTTTTAAAAGGAATCGAATTTACTATCAAAATAAGTAAATAAATATAGACTGTTCCATTAAGAAATATAAAGTTACATATTGTTGCGCTTAAATGAAGCACCCTGTATACAAATGGATATGGTACGTAGATAGATAATACTATATCATATAAATTATATTTGAAGAGTTTTTCTATCTGACTTAAAATAAAAGAGTTATAAAGAGAGAACAGACCGTTGAATCACCCTGTATATTGGAAGAGAATGTTTTTGTATAGGCTGTTCCGAAAGTTACAGGCAGTTAAAAGTACACATATTTTTGAATACCTTCTATTATGAACAATGAATTTTTGTCTCTCTCATTTTCTCTATTTTTGACTGTAGCTTTTAAATCATTAAAGCTAGCAACTTGTACGTTGAAAATTTGTAACCTACTTGATATTCTCTATAATGTAACATGGGACACCCGCCGTCGCCGCCACTGTAAGCGAGTGTCTATTTATAGCGGTGACGTAATCGCGCTAGTGGCCGGCCGATGTAAACAGACTGGTTGCGACGTGTTTAATTACTTCCGGTCGCCTGAATCTTTTGTGTTCATTGTTATTATGTGTTCGAATATTCTAGAACAGGGATGGCGAACCTTTACGTATCAACGTGCTATTTTTCTAAAGAAATGTTTAATGAGGTCATAGACGTGCCATCAAATAATTTTGACTTTGTGATTATTGGGAAAATAATAATAATAAATACTATCAACTCAAAACTCTTTATTTACTACAAAAAAATCTGATGTGGCCAACACATAACCTCTCGCCAGATATTTTACCTGGTTGTACGCCTAAAACGAAAAATTTGTTTAAATACAAATACATATATTCATGTCTGACTACAAAATAATTATTTTAATATAAATTATGTACAATACATACATTTTCTTTATATTCAATATCCTGAAATTTTCTTTTTCTACTTTCCTTTTCTTTTTCTTTATATTCGTCATTTTTTCGCAAATTCCTTTTATATTCTTTTTTACGTATATTCTTTTGCGTTGTTGACTTTTTTTATTTTCATAATCTTCATAATAATGTACGAATATTTTTGACAGAGGCATACAAATATTTTTGACAGTGACATTTATGTGTCAATTACAAACATTTGAATTTCTTGCCTTGTAGTAGTTTGATCTGAGATTTTTTACATCAAATTATTTTATATGCCTTTCTTTATCTCTAAATCTATAGAAGATATAATAATGAATTTATATTTATCGAATAAAGAATTTAACGTTCTTTAATATAAGTATTTACATAAATTTTCGATAAATAATATTTAGATAATTTTTTTCTTGTAACTACTACTTCCGGTTGTCCAATTGTTACCAAAACTGACTGGACTCTTCCGATTATTGTTAGATTGAGGAATCCGTAGTTAAAAATGTCTTAAGTCTTATAGTATTTGAGATAAAGTGAATCCAACATCCACACACACATCCCCACACACACACACACACACACACATACGGACATCATCGTAAAAATGTTATAATCGGATACTAGGGACCTTAAAACGTGCTTATTCATTAAAATCTGGATATGCGATTTTTAGCATGAATACAATACCTCTCTTAGCGAGAGGTAAAAATAGGAACATATTGCAATGTTTCAATTATACGCGTAATTTAAATTAAAGTAAAATTAGTGTGACTTCTGTTGTTGCAGATTAGATGACAAATAACATATGTTAGGGTTGTAAGATGTTACTTTTAGCAGAATGCATGCTGAACTGGAGTCATCTGTCAAAAGGTTTCTAACCGAGTCTTTAAGGTTATTCATCTCTGAAAATAATGACTCGCAGACACAGGTTGATGAAAATATTGTTAAAATAGCATGAGCCAGCTTCTTCAAACAATTAAATGTGTCTGGTAACGCATTCCATGGTTCCAAAATTTTGTTATTAGCATTTTCACTTATATTACTTGTCAATCTTTCTGTTTCAATTAATTCTAACTCTTTCCTTGTTTCAATAAATTTTTGAATCCATATTGAACTAGACTGGAAATCAATCAGCTGCATTTCAAATTCTTCAATTTCCAACCAATCGAATTGGGACAAATTCAGTTTATCAAATGACGTCACATCAGGGTACATAATAAACTTGAGTATTTCCGTTAATTCTTTGAACTGAGAAAATCTCGCTGAAAATTCCATGATTGAAGAATCAATTACAGAAATAAATTCTTCAGTAACTTGGTCTTCGTTTGGTTTCTCATGTATTTCTAAATAGTTGATATATTTTTTCAAATCGCAGTCCGCGCACCCCACCCGAACATTCCGTAGCGTAGGGATCACTCGCGTTCGCTCGTCATATAATACCTACTTCACACTATTTTTCGTAGTGCATCATAATGCATTTTGTGATCAGTGACGTGCCCAAAATATTGTGTCGCGTGCCATTGGTTCGCCATCCCTGTTCTAGAAGACTGTTCGAGAAAATAATAGCAGCTGTATATAAGGGACGTAGCTATGCTCGGGAGTTTAGTTACATGGAGAGACATAGAGATGTTCATATAGAGTGTTAGTGAGTTTAAGAAGCACAGCAGTATCGTGGTGAGCGTATGCAGTTGGTGTCGAGTACGAGGGTTGCCTTTTATATTTCGGGATTGGACAACCCTAGTGTTGCAATCTGGCAACTGACAGCTCTATCGTAAAGTTTGACATTTTTGAGGTTATACGTACTCAGAACGTTTTGACATACGAGCGCTATTTGTGTTGTTTACAGTAACTTAAAAGATTCATCTCGGCCAAAAAATGGAATTAAATCGTGAACATTTTCGTGCGATTATTTTTTACAACTTTCGACGTGGATTAAGTCAACAACAGTGCATCGATGAACTTAATTCAATTTTTGGCGATGAAGCTCCATCAAGGACCAGTGTTTATCGATGGTATGGTGAATTCAACCGAGGTCGTAGTTCACTCCAAGACGAATTCCGTGAAGGTCGTCCAAAATCAGTTGTTGTTCCGGAAACCATTGATGCTGTGCGCGAACTGATATTGCAATATCGTCATGTGGCCTATCGTGAGATTGAGGCAACCTTAGGCATTAGTGGGACCAGCATACATTCAATATTGCATGAACATTTGACTGTCAAAAAAATTTGTTCGCGTTGGATCCCACACAATTTGTCAATCGCTCAAAAAAAGGCTCGTGTCGATTGGTCGAAAGAAATGCTCAAAAAATACGATCGCGGTGCTTCGAAACACGTCTATGACATCGTGACAGGTGATGAATCGTGGATTTACGCGTATGAGCCCGAAAGTAAACAGCAGTCGACTGTATGGGTGTTTCAAGATGAGCCAAATCCCACAAAAGTTGTTCGCGCACGAAGCACTTCCAAGCAAATGGTCGCCTGTTTTTTCGGAAAAACTGGACATGTCGCAACCGTACCACTAGAACAACGCAGATCAGTCAATTCTGAGTGGTACACAACCATTTGTTTGCCAGTTGTCTTCCAAGAAATCAGGAAAACCAACCGCCGAAGACGGATCACTCTTCACCACGACAATGCGAGCTCTCACACATCGGCTCAAACAACTGCATTTTTGAGCACTCAAAACATCGATTTGATGAGTCATCCGCCGTATAGTCCTGACTTGGCACCGAATGACTTCTTTTTATTCCCGTACGTAAAAAATAAAATGAGAGGTCAACGTTTTTCGACACCTGAAGAAGCGGTTGATGCGTTCAGAATGCATGTTTTGGAGATACCTCAATCAGAGTGGCAAAAGTGCTTCGACAATTGGTTCAAACGCATGCAAAAGTGTATAGATCTTAATGGGGAATATTTTGAAAAACAATAAAGCTATTTTCGATGATTAATATTTGTTTTTGTTCTCTAATCCCGAAATATAAAAGGGTACCTTCGTAGGTACTCGGGAAGTTACTGGTATATTGGGATAGCTGTGGATGTGAATACTCGGTAGTGTTGACGAGTATTGGGAAGCTATAGTGTGCAAGGACAGTAACGGCGAGTCGGGAAGTTACTGGTATACTGGAATAGCTGTTAAAGAGAATACTCGGTAGTGTCGAAGAGTATTGGGAAGCTAGGTATACGGGGACAGTAACGACAAGTGGAAGTGAATACTCGGCAGTGGTGTGGAAAATTGTGGCATACGGACAGTCGGTGATACTGAGGCTGTGGAAGAGAGAGAGTTACATAAATAAACAGACAGTGAGGTGAAAGGTGTGACTTCTGTCCGAGCAGTTGAATATACAGACGCTGTTGAGTCAGTTGAGTATATAGGCGCTGTGGAGGTCGGTAGGCGGACAGTTGAACATGGTATAAGTATATAGTGATATAAATATCGCGTAAACAGTCTACAAGAGTCTGCAACAGACAGGCAGTCTAAGATTGGAACGCGTAGTGAAATAAATAATTTGTAATATCGTGGAAATAAATAGTAGTGTTAATTGGTTAAATAAATATTGTTAGTGTTATATAGTTAATTATAGTTTTAATCTTAATTAGATTTTAATAATTGTTTAATATAATTAATAGTAACTTTATTTATAGTTTAATAAACACTTAATTTTAATTAGTAATAATTGTCTAATATTTACACTTCACCCAGATAAATAAAAACGTTACAATAATATACATCAGCACTGATGTTTTTGTATAGGTTGTTCCAAAAGTTACAGGCAGTAAAAGTACACATATTTTTGAATACTTTCTATTATGAACAATGAATTTTCGTCTAGCTCATTTTCTCTACATTGATGCCCGTTACGCCATTCGATTCTATGGACTTTTCTACATATTTGTACTAATTTTCAATGTTCATGTACAGCTGATACAATATTACGAAGCAAATAATCAAAAATGGTAGCTTGGAACACCGTCAATAACACGACCATCGTGTATTTTTCTAAAAAGTATTTTGTTCCCTTAATTCTGACCCGCTGATTACGGGAAAAATAATTTAAAAATTCCAAGAGCCTTACTTTACAAGATACCAATTTTTATTTTGATTAGGAATCTTACAAGTTTTTTTAACTTTGGCGGAGTATAACTAATTAACGGTAAAAGATACATTGATACCCGTTACACCATTCGATTCTATTGACTTTTCTACATATATGTACTAATTTTCAATGTTCGTATACAGCTGGCCCAATATTACAAAGCAAATAATCAAAAAATGGTAGCTTGGAAATATCAGTACTCCGTCAAATACATGACCACCCTGTATTTTTCTAAAAAGTATTATATTCCCTTAATTATGACCCGCTGATTACGGGAAAAATAATTAAAAAATTACTTTACAAAATACCAATTTTTATTTTGATTAGGAATCTTACAAGTATTTTTTAACTTTGGCGGAGTATAACTAATTAACGGTAAAAGTTACATTGATGCTCGTTACGCCATTTGATTCTATAGGCCTTTCTACATATATAGTAATTTTCAATGTTCATGTGTAGCTGATACAATATTACGAAGCAAATAATCGTAAATAACGTAATATGTTTCCCGAAAATCTGTTCAGAGCTTCAAGTAAAGTAGCACTTCCGGTTTATCAATTTTAGCAATATTCTAATATGTCGTTCTCATTAATCTAAAAGTCTTAAATACCAAATTTGAAAAGATTTGGAATATATCTTAATATATTTTTCACGAAAATCTGTTCAGAGCTTCAAGTAATGTACCACTTCCGGTTTATCAATTTTAGTAATATTCTAATATGTCGTTCTCAGTAATCTAAAAGTCTTGAATACCAAATTTGAAAGGATTTGGAATATATCAATATATTTTTCACGAAAATCTGTTCAGAGCTTCAAGTAAAGTATCACTTCCGGTTTATCAATTTTAGCAATATTCTAATATGTCGTTCTCATTAATCTAAAAGTCTTAAATACCAAATTTGAAAAGATTTGGAATATATCTTTATATATTTTTCACCAAAATCTGTTCAGGGCTTCAAGTAAAGTATCACTTCCGGTTTATTAATTTCAGCAATATTTTAATATGTCGTTCTCATTAATCTAAAAGTCTTAAATACCAAATTTAAAACGATTTGGAATATATCTTAATATATTTTTCACGAAAATCTGTTCATAGCTTTAAGTAAAGTAGCACTTCCGGTTTATCAATTTTAGCAATATTCTAATATGTCGTTCTCATTAATCTAAAAGTCTTAAATACCAAATTTGAAAAAATTTGGAATATATCTTAATATATTTATCACGAAAATCTGTTCAGAGCTTCAAGTAAAGTATCACTTCCGGTTTATCAATTTTAGTAATATTCTAATATGTCGTTCCCATTAATCTAAAAGTCTTAAATACCAAATTTGAAAGGATTTGGAATATATCTTAATATTTTTTTCACGAAAATCTGTTCTGAGCTTCAAGTAAAGTATCATTTCCGGTTTATCAATTTTAGCAATATTCTAATATGTCGTTCTCACTAATCTAAAAGTCTTAAATACCAAATTTGAAAAGATTTGGAATATATCTTAATATTTTTTTCACGAAAATCTGTTCTGAGCTTCAAGTAAAGTATCACTTCCGGTTTATCAATTTTAGTAATATTCTAATATGTCGTTCTCATTAATATAAAAGTCTTAAATACCAAATTTGAAAGGATTTGGAATATATCTTAATATATTTTTCACGAAAATCTGTTCTGAGCTACAAGTAAAGTATCACTTCCGGTTTATCAATTTTAGCAATATTCTAATATGTCGTTCTCATTAATCTAAAAGTCTTAAATATCAAATTTGAAAAGATTTGGAATATATCTTAATATATTTTTCACGAAAATCTGTTCTGAGCTACAAGTAAAGTATCACTTCCGGTTTATCAATTTTAGCAATATTCTAATATGTCGTTCTCATTAATCTAAAAGTCTTAAATACCAAATTTGAAAAGATTTGGAATATATCTTAATATATTTTTCACGAAAATCTGTTCAGAGCTTCAAGTAAAGTATCACTTCCGGCTTATCAATTGTAGCCAAAATCTAATATGTTATTCCCCTTGATATAAAATTCTTAAATACTAAAATTTTCTCATTACGGTTGTCAAGTATGTAGGCATATAGTAAAACCGTTATGGGCTATGTTCCTTCAAAAATATACTATCTACATCGTATTATCTATAACTGAGATATGCATGGACTTAACACCATATTTCCCAACAAATATTACAGTAAGAAGAAGAGTTCATTAGAATGAAATAGTTATATATTCTTCTCTCCGTCTTAGAAAAAATTATTTTGAAGTGAGTGTCCACTACTGTTTGTATTACTCTATGATCACCGAGATATGTTACGGACCTAACACTACCATTCACAAAAAATAATCCAGTAAGAAGAATAGTTTATTAGAATGAAATAGTTACATATTCTTCTCTTTGTCTAAAAATCAATATTTAAAAGTGAGTGTTCACTCTTGTCTTTATTATTCTATGTCGTGTTGTCTCTGTCTTGCAGTATACCTTTCTCCGTCACACAAAAATCTATGCACCCGTCGTTTAGTATTTGACATGAGGAACACTTTGAGGATGGAAGAATGGCTCTCGTAAATAATACATGTTGGAAGGTATTACTTTTAAATAAATAAAACAACCAAAGTCTGGCTAAGGTAACTTCATATTTTTTAACTCCGGTCAACTAAATTAATGTGTAAAGATTACATATTTTTAACCAACAATACCTCTCGCTAATTACAAATGGCGATAGATCACTAGTACCTCACGTCAATTGAAAATGAGAATAGAGCACAGTACCTCTCGCAAGCTAATGTAAGTGATGTTTTATGACGAAACAATGGCTGCCGTATATTATACATGTTGGAATGGAATACTTTTAAATTAAATAAAACAACCAAAGTCTGGCTAAGGTAATTTCATATTTTTTAACTCCGGTCAACTAAATTAATTTGTAAAGATGACATATTTTTAACCAACAATACCTCCCGCTAATTACAAATAGCGATAGATCAATAGTACCTCACGTCAATTGAAAATGGGAATAGAGCACAGTACCTCTCGCAAGCTAATGTAAGTGATGTTTTATAACGAAACAATGGCTGCCGTATATTATACATGTTGGAATGGAATACTTTTAAATTAAATAAAACAACCAAAGTCTGGCTAAGGTAATTTCATATTTTTTAACTCCGGTCAACTAAATTAATTTGTAAAGATGACATATTTTTAACCAACAATACCTCCCGCTAATTACAAATAGCGATAGATCAATAGTATCTCACGTCAATTGAAAATGGGAATAGAGCACAGTACCTCTCGCAAGCTAATGTAAGTGATGTTTTATAACGAAACAATGGCTGCCGTATATTATACATGTTGGAATGGAATACTTTTAAATTAAATAAAACAACCAAAGTCTGGCTAAGGTAATTTCATATTTTTTAACTCCGGTCAACTAAATTAATTTGTAAAGATGACATATTTTTAACCAACAATACCTCCCGCTAATTACAAATAGCGATAGATCAATAGTACCTCACGTCAATTGAAAATGGGAATAGAGCACAGTACCTCTCGCAAGCTAATGTAAGTGATGTTTTATAACGAAACAATGGCTGCCGTATATTATACATGTTGGAATGGAATACTTTTAAATTAAATAAAACAACCAAAGTCTGGCTAAGGTAATTTCATATTTTTTAACTCCGGTCAACTAAATTAATTTGTAAAGATGACATATTTTTAACCAACAATACCTCCCGCTAATTACAAATAGCGATAGATCAATAGTACCTCACGTCAATTGAAAATGGGAATAGAGCACAGTACCTCTCGCAAGCTAATGTAAGTGATGTTTTATAACGAAACAATGGCTGCCGTATATTATACATGTTGGAATGGAATACTTTTAAATTAAATAAAACAACCAAAGTCTGGCTAAGGTAATTTCATATTTTTTAACTCCGGTCAACTAAATTAATTTGTAAAGATGACATATTTTTAACCAACAATACCTCCCGCTAATTACAAATAGCGATAGATCAATAGTACCTCACGTCAATTGAAAATGGGAATAGAGCACAGTACCTCTCGCAAGCTAATGTAAGTGATGTTTTATAACGAAACAATGGCTGCCGTATATTATACATGTTGGAATGGAATACTTTTAAATTAAATAAAACAACCAAAGTCTGGCTAAGGTAATTTCATATTTTTTAACTCTGGTCAACTAAATTAATTTGTAAAGATGACATATTTTTAACCAACAATACCTCCCGCTAATTACAAATGGATATAGATCAACAGCACCTCCCGTCAATTGAAAATGGAAATAGAGCAGCAGTACATCCCGCAAGCTAATCTAAGTGATGTTTCATGACGCAACAATGACTTTTAAATAAAATGAAACAACCAAAGTCTGGCTAAGGTGACTTCTTATTTTTTACCTTCCGTCAACTAAATCAATGTAAAGGTGACATTTTTAACCAACAATACCTCCCGCTAATTACCACATCCACAGCACCTCCCGTCAATTGAAAATGCGAATAGAGTACCAGTACCTCTCGCCATATAATCTAAGTGATGTTTTATGACGAAACAATGGCTCCCGGAAATTATAGGTTTGTTCCAACATGTATGTTGCAAGGGAATACTTTTAAATAAATTAAAACAACCAATCAAACTCTGGCTAAGATGACATATTTTTACAATACCTCCCGCCAACTAATTAATGTGTAAAGGTGGCATACTTTTTAATCAACAATACGTCCTGCTAATTACAAATGGAGCTAGAGCAACAGTATCTCCCGTCAATTGAAAATGATACCACAACATACCTCTCGCTAACTACATTCACAATCAAATTTTACCTTAGTACAATTTCATGTTGGCTTAAAATTGTAAGCTAAGGAGAGGCATTTCAAGGTGGCAATTTACAGTAGTGATTTTGACCAGGCGGATTGCACATGCTATTCGCTGAGATGAGAGAATGTGAGATGTACAATCGTGTACGAATTTTGCCCATTGCTTCTTATTCCTTGTCATCTTCCTAGCGTCTTGAACCGTCGTGTTTTTCTTCTCCAAGATCTTCAGTATTACGCTATCCCAGTTGTCTTAAGGTCTTCCTTCGTTTCTTTTTTTCTACTACGTTTATCACCCATAACTAATAAGTTATAATTATTGTATTTGTGAATTGAACATTTTATTTACAGAAAACTGATACATCTTTCACAGCTTTAAGAAGAAATTCAAAATTGGTGGTTCTAGAATACAACCAATTTAATATAAATGGGGGGTAAAGCTGTTCGCGTCCGTGGTAGAATACCACACGTGCCCCCCGGTTAACACGAAATGAACAGCAAACGTCCGCCGCCAAACAATGCGAAAGAACCGTGGTAGAATACCACATGTGCTCTCCGGTTAACACGAAATAAACAGTTAACATCCGCCGCCAAACAATGCGAAAGAAATTCGATTTAAGCTAATTACAAGAAACATCGAATGGAATTTAAAGTTTTTGTCGCTGATATCTTCATAATATGAACAATTATTTTAAAAATATAATACTCACAGACGCAGTATTTAAACGTAGAATTCGAATATTGTAGAATAATCAACGGAGCAACATTTTTCTTTACAATTTCTGCACAATTCACAAGAAATCAAATTTGACTTGGCGATATTTGTTCCACGGATTCGTATAGATGCTCCATCTACAGAGACAATACAGCGGCATGGACAGTGGTTTTCTCAACTGAAATCATATGGAAAATGTAAGTTAAACATCAATTTTGTTATATATTTTTAATTGTTAACAACTTTTGCGTTATTTGTAATTATTTTTAAAAATGTACTGACGATAATAATTATGTAATGAATGAGCAAAATGAAAGGTGTAAAAGCATGACTCATTTCTCTTACTATTTCAGATTGCATGCAAGACCATGAGGGCTTTGGAAACATGAAAGTGGCAGCAGAAAAGGACAGAGCAACTTTAGGAGAAACGGAGACAACTGAGTTGCTGCATTTGGAGGCACATGCCCCAAAATTGAACATGACTTCGGAAACATGGAAATGGTAGTAGAAAAGGGCAGAGCATCTTTAAGAG
This sequence comes from Harpalus rubripes, assembly GCA_963082715.1. Taxonomy (NCBI): domain Eukaryota; kingdom Metazoa; phylum Arthropoda; class Insecta; order Coleoptera; family Carabidae; genus Harpalus; species Harpalus rubripes. The sequence continues at coordinate 804,493 of OY720464.1, forward strand.
AAAAAGAAGACAACGGAGTTCCTGGCATTGGGGCGCCACAACCCATAAATTCAAGCATGCTGTCTGTATGTAGAAGGTAAGAATCTTACTAGATTTCATATTATTTGCTTTACAATTCTGTAGCTTTACGGCAATAACAGATATGTCTCATTTAGAATATCTGCAAATTTTTATCATTTTTGAAATGGTTTAAAGAATACCACAAACTAATCATTATTATTTAATAGGTGGACTCTTTGGTTGGTCTAAGTCTAAGACTTCAAGGAACTTGGAGAATTTCGATGCAGCGTTCGAGCTTTAGATTTCAACACTGCAGATCTTCTAAGGCAGCTTTTCTAAAGGATTGCTGAGCTCCAGATAAATCTTCTGTGGCGTAGACGACCACCGATAGATGAACTGGTAAGAAACTTTGTTTTTTTATAAAATATTTGGTCTCATGTTCAATAATGAGAACTTATAGTCAAAGGAATATGACTATAATATATGTCTAAATATTATCTTGTATTCAAATTCGATTTTGAGTACGACATTGAAAGAAATATAACTCATGGATGTTTGTATAATATTGAAACAATTTAAAATTAAAATATCGACTAATTATCAATAAAATCAATATCTGGGAACATATGATTAGCATATTATATCTTTCAGGAATCGGACATCAAGAAGACTAGATTAGTATAGTAGATTTTAAGTTAGTTTTAAGTTCTTTTAAATGTATTTTTACGTCTTAATTAAACTTTGGCTCATCGCGCCGTTGAGCAAACACGCGTTTTCTTTAAAAATGAAAGTAAATTGATTAATTTGAAGTGCATTCCTTGGCGATTCATCATAAAATCGTGCGTCTACGTTTGCCACCGTGGTACGCGTACTGCGCGGGTTATCCAGACGATACCTAGGGAGAGTGTATGTGAAAAGAAAAATATATGTATCGGGGCATGAATGATGCGAATGGGTGAGAGAATCAGTGAGAGGGTCAGGAAGGTGGGAGAGATTCGAAACTTGTTGTGGGTCCGGGTTTCCTTATTTAACATCACGGTTAGTGGGATGGGTAGGCAGGGTTCGTGCGCGATTTTCCATAATTGAGTGGACTGATATGGTTAGCCATGCTATGTGAAACCAGTTGTTTATTCTGGGGGATCGCTTCGCACTTGTGCGAATGTTTCTAGGGACAGTTTAATTCTTTTGTAAAATTGCTTGCTGACCATCGTATTGGTCTACGCTCTAGATTGCTAGACTCGAATGAGAAAAGATTAAACAAACCTGAATGCTATCACAGGAAACTCTCTTATGGCGTCTATGTGCTTTCCTCATCCGGAGGCAACGTATGTAATCATCATTTAATGTTAAACGAATAATTAAAGACAAAGTAAAGTTTTTGTTTGATTTAACTTTGTTTGAGCACACGGGTTGATCGCGTTCGGGATAGGTGTCGCGTATAAGACCGGGCGATGTCTTCGGGAGTAGCTCTTCTTCGGCATCCAAGCCGAGTAGATCACATGTAACTGTCTATCTTGTCCTTAGGGAGCTCGCGTTGGCAGGCCGTACATGCAGTGCATCGTGTGGGGTCGGCTTAACCCCCTCGTAAACTACATGTGAGAACCACCCCGGCGTTCTCACTTTTTGTCTTAGCTCGTATATCTCTCTCTCAAACTTCGCGTTTAGCTTAGCATAGTCTAGATATAAGATAGCTTGCGTAGATTTAAGATAGCTTAGATATAAGATAGGCAAGGGTTGTTTTTGCTTTTTGAGAGAGAGAAAAAAATTAACGTAACTTCAAACTTTTAGATTTGCTATTCATTGAACGAGAAATTAACGTAAGATAGGCTTAGATTTGCTATTCTTTGAACGAGATATTAACGTAAGATAGGCTATTTTGCGCACTTCACCAACTTAATATGGGGGGGGGTTCTACAATAGCTTAAGTTTGATTATAAAATATTATTGTACACGAAATTGTATTTATTTAATAAATGGTATATATGGGGAGCGTGGGTTTGGCATTTGAGGGCGGTTGCTCCCTATATATACAATTTATTAAATAAAGAGCATAGTTTTAAGGTAGTTCTAAGTTGGAAGAATTCCCTACCTGCCCTGTCACTGTCGTCGAGATTGCAGTGCCGATTGGTGACGCAGACCATGGCTTCCCCTTCATAAAGACTGTGTTTAAAATGTATGTACACAATAAAACAATCTTTTATGTTGTGTTTATTTCAATTTAAACCTATCACATTAGCTGTACAGTAGGTAGTTTTAGTAAATATTGTATTTATTATTAAGCATTTAGACGCGGTCAGGGTAAAATTAGATTTTAAGTAATTATTGTAAACGAAGCTTTATATTCATAAATATTATATATTTTCGTAAATGGTCGGTTGGGTAATAACACCAAAAAAATATATAATGTAATTTATGTAACGGTTCGCAATCGGTCTTAAACTGAATAAGAAATCTTGTGCCTTTAACAATGGGAACAAGAAATCTTATTTAGGGACCCCAAGATTTAATTTGTTAAATATTGTAAACGGAACTCTATTTAATATATTATATAATGGGTAGTAGATACCCTAAAAATATATATCTAGAGTTTTGGATCAGTTGTAAAACTAAAATGTTTGTTACCAATTGAAATTATTACGGTTGTATTATTTGTTATTAATTATTTTGCATCTTTATTCTGTAAATAATAGTTTTATCTTCAGATAAACTTTATTTACATGATAAAGATGCACAATAATTAATAACAAATAAATATAACCATGATAATGGTAATTTTATTTGATAACAAACGTTTTAATTTTATATCTAAACCATGTTTGACACTGTTATTAGATTTGTTAACAAATTTAGTAACATTAATGAACTGAATTATAACACATCAAATTGCATTTATTACCTTCCGTCACCTTTAGGTAAGGAAGGTATTGTCTTTGGTCAAAAAATTCGGTGGTGAGTTTTTAATGAATAAGCACGTTTTAAGGTCCCTAGAATACGATTTTACTATTTTTACGATGATGTCTGTATGTGTGTGTGTGTGTGTGTATGTATGTATGTGTGTCCGTGTGTGTGTGTGTATGTAACAAAATTTTCGTCTGCGATAACTCTAATACTACAATTCCAAAAATTATAATTCTTTCGTATTCCTCTTCGTTGCATCCATATGAAGAGCTGATTAGATTTTGGTTATAATTGGTCAACCGGAAGTACCCTTATTTGAAGATTTTAACAGTTTTTCTTGAAAAAACGATGTTAAATATAATTTTTTTACATTTAATGTTATTATAAATATTAAAGAACATTGTATTCTCTATACGATTTGACTGCATTTTATACTTAATATTAAATGGATATAGAGTTAAAAAATTATAAAGAAATTAAATTTTATAAAGTAGACATAGCTATGAAAACAGCTACTATATTATGAATATTCTGATTGAAAGATGTCAGTGTCAATTGACATATTCGTAGTATATTTGTGTTATATTATAATTTTACTCGAAATTTAGGATCTTTTGCTCGAAACTTTCTGTATAGAATTTTTATGAAGTACATACAACTGTCGAAAGGTAATGTACGTATAAGAAATTTAGAATTTTTTACACGGAACTTTCTGTATGGATTTTATAGAAAATACATAGGCATTTACGAAAATTCTACCGGTAGATACCGCATCTACCGACTGTGTTCGAAAACACGACTGGTAAAAAGTTACCGTGTTCGAAAATTGTACAATATCTACCAGATCCATCTACCGGATTCATGAAGAATCTAATCTCAAAAAAGGTAGTGATGCAAAGCGAAGTGCACGCGTTAAAAGTGGAAATGTGTTCAAAGTATGACTCTGCTCAGTTTGTTAACTACATCAAATTTCTAACCTGTTTCAAATTTTTTATAGGTTATGGATCTACCCTGTTTACCACTTGCGTTCTTAAAATATCGATTCCGGTAGCTATAACCTGATAAACAGCTGTTTACTGGTAACAGTTCACAGGTAGAATTTTCGTAAATGCCTCATATAACTGACGGAAGGTAATGTGCTGGCCACATCAGATTTTTTTTATTAGGCTTTGTATTTTATAAATATGTATACTTACCCTTGTCCTGAAAAATTAGAAATAGGGATGTTTAAATAATAGTTTGTATTAATTTTACATGTATTAATTGTTTATTTGTTTATAACATCAAACGTAAAAGACATTTGTGTTTAAAAATTCTGTTCATAATTATTTCTTATTGTTTGTTATCAAATTTGATTTAAATATTGTAATAAAATGTTAATGTATATTTTAAATATGTTTGTAATTATATATTGCTAATAAACTGTAAAATTGATTTAAAAATGACTTATTTTCTAATCTTTAGTTTTAATTTTTATACTACATCCCTCAAACACCGTAAGTATATAGTTTCTAAGAGTCGTGATCGTATTACGTATATAGTTCTTAAAACAGCCGCCAGGGGGCAGCACCTGTCGGACACAGCGTATACCTACTAGGAATTTAAACTCAGTAAATCGTGCATGGATGCTTCAATGATATACCTATTGGAAATTTTGATCAAGTAAAAAAGAAGCATCCATGAACCAGATTTTCTAAAAAATGGTGCATGACTACTTCTTTTTTCTGCGTTTAAAAAAGAAGCATCAATGCACCAAATTTTGTAAAAAAATCGTGCATAGATGCTACCTTAAAGTAGCATCTAGGCACCAAATTTTGTAAAAAAATCGAGTATAGATGCTACCTTAAAGTAGCATCTAGGCACCAAATTTTGTAAAAAAATCGAGTATAGATGCTACCTTAAAGTAGCATCTAGGCACCAAATTTTGTAAAAAAATCGAGTATAGATGCTACCTTAAAGTAGCATCTAGACACCAAATTTTGTAAAAAAATCGAGTATAGATGCTACCTTAAAGTAGCATCTAGACACCAAATTTTGTAAAAAAATCGAGTATAGATGCTACCTTAAAGTAGCATCTAGACACCAAATTTTGTAAAAAAATCGAGTATAGATGCTACCTTAAAGTAGCATCTAGACACCAAATTTTGTAAAAAAATCGAGTATAGATGCTACCTTAAAGTAGCATCTAGGCACCAAATTTTGTAAAAAAATCGAGTATAGATGCTACCTTAAAGTAGCATCTAGACACCAAATTTTGTAAAAAAATCGAGTATAGATGCTACCTTAAAGTAGCATCTAGGCACCAAATTTTGTAAAAAAATCGAGTATAGATGCTACCTGAAAGTAGCATCTAGACACCAAATTTTGTAAAAAAATCGAGTATAGATGCTACCTTAAAGTAGCATCTAGACACCAAATTTTGTAAAAAAATCGAGTATAGATGCTACCTTAAAGTAGCATCTAGACACCAAATTTTGTAAAAAAATCGAGTATAGATGCTACCTTAAAGTAGCATCTAGACACCAAATTTTGTAAAAAAATCGAGTATAGATGCTACCTTAAAGTAGCATCTAGGCACCAAATTTTGTAAAAAAATCGTGTATAGATGCTACCTTAAAGTAGCATCTAGACACCAAATTTTGTAAAAAAATCGAGTATAGATGCTACCTTAAAGTAGCATCTAGACACCAAATTTTGTAAAAAAATCGAGTATAGATGCTACCTTAAAGTAGCATCTAGGCACCAAATTTTGTAAAAAAATCGAGTATAGATGCTACCTTAAAGTAGCATCTAGACACCAAATTTTGTAAAAAAATCGAGTATAGATGCTACCTTAAAGTAGCATCTAGGCACCAAATTTTGTAAAAAAATCGTGTATAGATGCTACCTTATGAAATTATGGTTGCCTATATTTTAGGCGCAAAGATATATGATGGGCACAGTTTTACTTGAATTGCAACGTTTATCGACAACTGCTGCACCCTTGCGGCCGCTTTAAAAACTACATACGTGTAAGGAATAGACAAATTATATTTTAATTTATATTTTATTCTATAAAATATTGTACATTAAGGGTAATTGCATGAAATACAACAATGTAAAATACAAATAAACAATTAATATATGTAAAATTAATACAAACTATTATTTAAACATCCCTATTTCTAATTTTTCAGGACAAGGGTAAGTATACATATTTATAAAATACAAAGCCTAATAAAAATAAATGCAATTTGATGTGTTATAATTCAGTTCATTAATGTTACTAAATTTGTTAACAAATCTAATAACAGTGTCAAACATGGTTTAGATATAAAATTAAAACGTTTGTTATCAAATAAAATTACCATTATCATGGTTATATTTATTTGTTATTAATTATTGTGCATCTTTATCATGTAAATAAAGTTTATCTGAAGATAAAACTATTATTTACAGAATAAAGATGCAAAATAATTAATAACAAATAATACAACCGTAATAATTTCAATTGGTAACAAACATTTTAGTTTTACAACTGATCCAAAACTCTAGATATATATTTTTAGGGTATCTACTACCCATTATATAATATATTAAATAGAGTTCCGTTTACAATATTTAACAAATTAAATCTTGGGGTCCCTAAATAAGATTTCTTGTTCCCATTGTTAAAGGCACAAGATTTCTTATTCAGTTTAAGACCGATTGCGAACCGTTACATAAATTACATTATATATTTTTTTGGTGTTATTACCCAACCGACCATTTACGAAAATATATAATATTTATGAATATAAAGCTTCGTTTACAATAATTACTTAAAATCTAATTTTACCCTGACCGCGTCTAAATGCTTAATAATAAATACAATATTTACTAAAACTACCTACTGTACAGCTAATGTGATAGGTTTAAATTGAAATAAACACAACATAAAAGATTGTTTTATTGTGTACATACATTTTAAACACAGTCTTTATGAAGGGGAAGCCATGGTCTGCGTCACCAATCGGCACTGCAATCTCGACGACAGTGACAGGGCAGGTAGGGAATTCTTCCAACTTAGAACTACCTTAAAACTATGCTCTTTATTTAATAAATTGTATATATAGGGAGCAACCGCCCTCAAATGCCAAACCCACGCTCCCCATATATACCATTTATTAAATAAATACAATTTCGTGTACAATAATATTTTATAATCAAACTTAAGCTATTGTAGAACCCCCCCCATATTAAGTTGGTGAAGTGCGCAAAATAGCCTATCTTACGTTAATATCTCGTTCAAAGAATAGCAAATCTAAGCCTATCTTACGTTAATTTCTCGTTCAATGAATAGCAAATCTAAAAGTTTGAAGTTACGTTAATTTTTTTCTCTCTCTCAAAAAGCAAAAACAACCCTTGCCTATCTTATATCTAAGCTATCTTAAATCTACGCAAGCTATCTTATATCTAGACTATGCTAAGCTAAACGCGAAGTTTGAGAGAGAGATATACGAGCTAAGACAAAAAGTGAGAACGCCGGGGTGGTTCTCACATGTAGTTTACGAGGGGGTTAAGCCGACCCCACACGATGCACTGCATGTACGGCCTGCCAACGCGAGCTCCCTAAGGACAAGATAGACAGTTACATGTGATCTACTCGGCTTGGATGCCGAAGAAGAGCTACTCCCGAAGACATCGCCCGGTCTTATACGCGACACCTATCCCGAACGCGATCAACCCGTGTGCTCAAACAAAGTTAAATCCAACAAAAACTTTACTTTGTCTTTAATTATTCGTTGCCATTAACATTAAATGATGATTACATACGTTGCCTCCGGATGAGGAGAGCACATAGACGCCATAAGAGAGTTTCCTGTAATAGCATTCAGGTTTGTTTAATCTTTTCTCATTCGAGTCTAGCAATCTAGAGCGTAGACCAAGACGATGGTCAGCAAGCAATTTTACAAAAGAATTAAACTGTCCCTAGAAACATTCGCACAAGTGCGAAGCGATCCCCCAGAATAAACAACTGGTTTCACATAGCATGGCTAACCATATCAGTCCACTCAATTATGGAAAATCGCGCACGAACCCTGCCTACCCATCCCACTAACCGTGATGTTAAATAAGGAAACCCGGACCCACAACAAGTTTCGAATCTCTCCCACCTTCCTGACCCTCTCACTGATTCTCTCACCCATTCGCATCATTCATGCCCCGATACATATATTTTTCTTTTCACATACACTCTCCCTAGGTATCGTCTGGATAACCCGCGCAGTACGCGTACCACGGTGGCAAACGTAGACGCACGATTTTATGATGAATCGCCAAGGAATGCACTTCAAATTAATCAATTTATTTTCATTTTTTAAAGAAAACGCGTGTTCCCAGATATTGATTTTATTGATAATTAGCCGATATTTTAATTTTAAATTGTTTCAATATTATACAAACATCCATGAGTTATATTTCTTTCAATGTCGTACTCAAAATCGAATTTGAATACAAGATAATATTTAGACATATATTATAGTCATATTCCTTTGAGTATAAGTTCTCATGGTTGAACATGAGCCCAAATATTTTATAATAAAATAAAATTTCTTACCAGTACATTCATCGGTGGTCGACTACGCCAAAAAAGATTTATCTGGAGCTCAGCTATCCTTTGGAAGAACTGCCTTAGTAGATCTGCAGTATTGAAATCTAAATCTCGAACGCTGCACCCAAATTCTCCAAGTTTCCTGAAGTCTCAGATCAACCAAATGTCCGCCTATTAAAGAATAATTATTTGTTTCTGGTATTCTTTAAACCATTTCAAAAACTGTTGGATAAAATTTCGTATGACCACAGTCGATTTATTTAATGAATACAAGTGTACCATGCGACATTTTATCCAACAGTTTTTAAATGGTTTCAAATGTATTTGAAAGTTGCTTTAATTTGATATTTTGACAACAGATTTGATAAAAAATAATGCAGAGAAGGCCAACCAAATAATTATAATCACTAGACAAAATTTGCAGATATTCTAAATGCGACGTATCTGCTTTTGCCTTAAAGCATCAGAATTGTAAAGCAAATAATATGAAATCTAATAAGATTCTCACCTTATACAAACAGCACGCTTGAATTTTTGGGTTGTAGGGCCCCAAATGCAGGAACTCTGTTGTCTCCTGTTTCTTCTAAAGGTGTTCTGCCATTTTCTGCTGCCATTTCCATGTCTCCGAAGCCCTCGCGGATACAATCTAAAATAAAAAGAGAAATGAGTTACTTCAGTCATGTTTTTGCAGCTTTCATTTTGCTCGTGTATTACATAATTATTTACATTGTTATATTATTTATTATAAAAATAGGAAGTGTCATCTTAGCCAGACTTTGGTTGTTTTATTTTATTTAAAAGTTTTCCCTTCCAACATGTATAATTTATGGGAGCCATAGTTTCGTCATAAAACATCACTTAGATTAGTTTGCGGGAGGTAGTGGTGCTCTATTCCTATTTTCAATTGACGGGAGGCGCTGTTGATCTATCTCTATAATTAGCGGGAGGTATTGTAAAAATATGAAGTGTCATCTTATCCAGAGTTTGGTTGTTTAATTTTATTTAAAAGTGTTCCCTTCCAACATGTATAATTTACGGGAGCCATTGTTTCGTCATAAAACATCACTTAAATTAGTTTGCGGGAGGTAGTGGTGCTCTATTCCCATTTTCAATTGACGAGAGGTGCTGTTGATCTATCTCCATTTGTAATTATCGAGAGGTATTATAAAAATAGGAAGTGTCATCTTAGCCAGACTTTGGTTGTTTTATTTTATTTAAAAGTATTCCCTTCCAACATATATAATTTACGGGAGCCATTGTTTCGTCATAAAACTGATGTTTGTTAGATTAGTTTGCGAGAGGTATTGTTGATCTATCTCCATTCGTAATTAGCGGGAGGTATTGCTGTTAAAAAATGCTACCTTTACACTTCGATTAGTTGGCGGGAGATACTGGTGCTCTATTCTTATTTTCAATTAACGGAGGTGCTGTTGATGTATCTCCATTTGTAATTAGCGGGAGGTATTATTGGTTAAAAATATGTCACCTTCATTGATTTAGTTGAGGGGAGGTAAAAATTATGAAGTGTCACCTTAGTCAGACTTTGGTTGTTTTAAAAGTATTCCCTTCCAACATGTATAATTTACGGGAGCTATTGTTTCGTCATAAAACATCACTTATATTAGTTTGCAGGAGGTACTGTTGAGCTATCGCCATTCGTAATTAGCGGGAGGTATTGCTGTTAAAAAATGCCACCTTTACACTTTGATTAGTTGGCGGGAGGTACCGGTGTTCTATTCTTATTTTCAATTACGGAGGTGCTGTTGATCTATCTCCATTTGTAATTAGCGGCAGGTATTATTGGTTAAAAATATGTCACCTTCATTGATTTAGTTGAGGGGAGGTAAAAATTATGACGTGTCACCTTAGTCAGACTTTGGTTGTTTTAAAAGTATTATCTTCCAACATGTATAATTTACGGGAGCCATAAAACATCAAAAAATATCGAGTTATACCTCAAAGTGTTCCCCACCTAAAATTACTAAACGGCGGGTTCATGTGTATTTCTGTTACACAAAAATCAATATACACCATCTTGATTTTAGTGTGACAGAGAAAGGTATACTGCAAGACAGAGACATCACGACAGAGAATAATAAAGACAGGAGTGAACATTCACTTGCAAATATAAATTTTTGTAAAACACAGAGGAGAATATATAACTATTTCATTCTAATCAACTCTTCTTTTTACTGTAATATTTGTTGGGAAACATGGTGTTAAGTCCGTGTCCGTAGCATATCTCGGTGATCATAGAGTAATACAAATAGGAGTAGACACTCACTTTCAAATATTGATTTTGTTAGAAAGAGAGGGGAATATATAACTATTTCATTCTAATGAACTCTTCTTCCTACTGTAATATTTGTTGGGAAACATGGTGTTATGTCCGTGTCAATAGCATATCTCGGTGATCATAGAGTAATGCAAATAGGAGTGGACACTCACTATCAAATATTGGTTTTGATAGAAAGAGAGGGGAATATATAACTATTTCTTTCTAATGAACTCTTCTTTTTACTGGAATGTTTATTGGGAAAAAAGTCCGTGCATATCACGGTGATACACAACACTATGTATTTATTGACGAAGAAAATGAACACGTAGCCGCCTGGTGGCAAAATTATGAACTTGCCTAGAAAGTAATCAAACTGTTGTGTTTACGGTTGTCATACTGCCTTTTAAACAATATTGCACTTCAAATCAATTTACATTTAAAAATATATGTACTTTATTTGCTTATATCCCTGTCTAACACTGTACAAGTTTTGACAATTACTCTTCTCGCCGGCCATTTTCTAAAATCGGTGCTGCCTCTATCGGTCATTTTCGTTCCCAATATTGGTAGTTAGGGAGATAATGTATTTTTGTAGGACCATAGGTGTAAAAACTATTTAATATCTCGAGAACGGTAAAAGATATCTCATTTTTTTTTTCAAATATGAATACAAGATTGGCCGTATTTGCATATATGGAAAAGTAGTTCAATAATTGTTTAAAAAATAAACAAACGGGTTCAAATCTGGTGTCTTGTGATGATAACTCTTATATCAAACTTCCAAAATTTTCTATTTTCCTTATTTAAGCTTTCTGTATTCATATAAAGAGTTGGTTAGATTTTGGATAAAATTGGACAACCGGAAGTGGTATTTTACTTGAAGCCCATAACAGTTTTCAATGAAAAACTATATTAAAATATAATCGAAAACTTTTCAATTTTAGTATTTACGACTTTTATATCAAGGGGAATAACATATTAGATTTTGGCTAAAATTAATAAACCGGAAGTGATGCTTTACTTGAAGCTCTGAACAGATTTTCGTGAATTATATATTATGATATATTCCAATACTTTTCAAATTTAGTATTTAAAACTTTTATATGAAGGGGAACAACATATTAGATTTTGGCTAAAATTGACAAACCGGAAGTGATACTTTACTTGAAGCTCTGAACAGATTTTCGTGAAAAATATATTATTATATTATATTCCAAAACTCTTCAAATTTGGTATTTAAGACTTTTAGATTAATGAGAACGGCATATTAGATTTTCGCTAAAATTGATACACCGGAAGTGATACTTTACTTGAAGTTGTGAACAGATTTTCGAGAAGTATAAATTGTAACATATTCCAAAACTTTTCAAATTTAGTATTTAAAACTTTTATATGAAGGGGAACAACATTTTAGATTTTGGCTAAAATTGACAAACCGGAAGTGATACTTTACTTGAAGCTCTCAAGAGATTTTCATGAAAAATATATTATGATATTTTCCAAAACTCTTAAAATTTCGTATTGAAGATTTTTAGATTAATGAGAACAACATATTAGATTTCCCTGAAATATAAATTAAGATTTATACCAAAACATTTCAAATTTAGTATTTAAAATTTTTATATGAAAGGGAACATCATATTAGATTTTGGCTAAAATTGATAAACCGGAAGTGATTCTTTACATGAAGCTCTGAATAGATTTTCGTGTAAAATATATTATAATATATTCCAAAACTCTTCAAATTTGGTATTTAAGACTTTTTAGATTAACAAGAACGACATATTAGATTTTGGCTAAAATTGATACACCGGAAGTGATACTTTACTTGAAGCTCTGAACAGATTTTCGTGAAATATAAATTATGATATATTCCAAAACTTTTCAAATTTAGTATTTAAGACTTTTAAATAAAGGGGAACAACATATTAAATTTTGACTAAAATTGATAAACCGGAAGTGATTTTTTACTTGCATTTCTGAACAGATATTCGTGAAAAATATTATATAGGTATTCCAAAACTTTTGAAACTTGAGAACGACATATTAGATTTTTTCTAAAACTGATAAACCGTAAATAATTTTTCCCATAATCAGCGGGTCAGAATTAATGGAATATAATACTTTTTAGGAAAATACAGGCTGGTCGTGTTTTTGACTGTCTACTTAGATTTTCAAGGTACGATTTTTAGTTTATTTGCTTCGTAATATTGTATCAGCTAGATCTGAACATTGAAAAGTAGTAGAAATATGTACAAAAATCCACAGAATTGAATGGCGTAACAAGCATCAATGTAACTTTTACCGTTAATTAGTTATACTCCGCCAAAGTTAAAAAAAACTTTTAGGATTCCTAATCAGAATAAAAATTGATATCTTATAAAGTAGACCCTTGGAATTTTTAATTATTTTTTTCGCCCTACAACCCTATTTCAGCTGAAGAATCTTATTCGATGATTTGGAAACATACGCGTGATTTAGGGTACCTTTATAAACAGGGTATGGCCATGGGCCAAGATCACCGCCATTATCGGTAATTCATTTCCCTATTTATTTGTAATAAATGTGATATTATATTATAAAAGAATATTAAATTATCACACTGTGAATTTATAAAGGTAATAAAAATTAATTAATTTTAGAGATACACAACTATTATTAAGACATACATTTAGAGGTTATGTAGAATATATGACATGGGTTGTTATTGTCACATCTAATTTAATATCTGTAGTTCTTATTTACATAATAATTGTATAATCTAAACTTACCTTTTAAAAATTTAAATGATTGTGCTTAATATTGGTAATTTATAGCAGTTTTCAATATGTCAGTAATCGTGGTGGGTATTTTAACAAACTACACAAGCAAATAAAATAAAATATATTACTTACACTTTAAATACATATTAAAATGATAATTAAATGTGTTTTTCATTAAAATAAAACAAATAGCTACGAAAATACATAATAATTTGCTCAAGAACAACACATATAACCGGCCCGGTAATGGCGGACGAAATGGCCATATCCTGGTTATTGGCAACGAAAATGACCGATAGAGGCAGCACCGATTTTAGAAAATGGCCGGCGAGAAGAGTAATTGTCAAAACTTGTACAGTGTTAGACAGGGATATAAGCAAATAAAGTACATATATTTTTAAATGTAAATTGATTTGAAGTGCAATATTGTCTAAAAGGCAGTATGACAACCGTAAACACAACAGTTTGATTACTTTCTAGGCAAGTTCATAATTTTGCCACCAGGCGGCTACGAGTTCATTTTCTTCGCCAATAAAGGTACCCTAGCGTGATTATGCCTTGTCTCCCATCTATTCCTGGTCTAAGGTATAAATATTTTAATAGACCATTTCAAAAATGTCCGCGACCTCTACGTGTTTGTTTTTTGAACTAAAAACTTAGTGCCGTTAAATGGCGGCGTACGAGAAATGTCAAAAATAATTTAAATAAAAAGTAAAATGTTTATGCTGAAAATTAAAATTTAGCGAAATAAATCGAGTATATTCTCATCAGTTATTTATAAATTATGTTAATATGATTAGATTTGATGTAGTAACCTATTTTTTTATTTTAAATTATTCGACCATCAGGAAAATAATTAGGGTATTTATCTTGCGATGATTTCTTTCCAGTAATATTAAAATAAATTTAATTTCCAGATATTTTATAATTTTTTTGGTATCCATTCCTGTCTTTTTATTCCACTCTTTTCTTCCGTTCATATTTTGAGAAAAAGAATGAAAACAAATGTTTTTTTTTCAATTATTATTACAAGCCGGCACGCAACGTATAGTACCCGTCATAATTATTATTATTAATTACTTTTCCAATGAAAAAACAATTACTAACCACCAAAAATAATCGAACTGACATCTGTCATATCGTAAACAAAGATGGGTATACGGCACTAACTTTTGTTATCTTTGTCTAAAGTTTGCACATGCGCATTGAATTTTTGAAATGGTCTATACCTTAGACCAGGAATAGAGGGGAGACAAGGCATAGTCACGCGTATATTTCCAAATCATCTGAGCGATTTTGAACCTTATTGAAATGTCAAAATCAGCCGCAAAAGGCTAGTCGACCAGTTAAATACTGTTATGTTACAGCTGGCCAAATCTAAATAAATACTTTATTATCCATAACTACAAATTATCTTGATTATGTTTTATAAAACTAAAATAAATACGAAAGAATATTACTAAAGAAAAATGTAATGTAAATAACGGACAAGTTAAAGCGGTAGGTGACGCTTGTTGACATTGAAAACTTATTCGTTCGACTGCACACGTATGTAACACATTTGGCCGACTAGCCTTTTGCGGCTGATTCTGACAGTTCTATAAGGTCGAAAATCGCTAGGATGATTTGGAAAGTCGTCTTATGGCGAAATACATAGCATGCCCTGTCTCCCCCTCTATTCCTGGTCTAAGGTCTATACAATTTCAGATGACATTAGTTGGATACCGCCATTTTTAAATTTCGGCTGTTTAAAACTGGCGCTGATGTGAACGCCATCTACCGAATTGGTTAGGTGAACAGTATACAAATAAAATTTTAGATGTGTAAATCGTACTTCTTTTGACGTATTGACGTAAAGTTTTCGTAAATGACATACAAATTTTAGGTTAAATTTACAAACTCATCCAGTCATCAAGCATGTCTTTCAATAAAGGTAACTTAATTTATATAACAAAACGGAACATTTTGCTATATTTAATATAAATTCAGGTACAAAACGTGGCCGCCACCGTAATGACAAACACAAACCATCTGTCGGAGAACGGGGCCGCGAAATACTCAAAGATATGGATGAAACCAATCCAGTTATTATTGCTTTCCGTTCATATGCAACAGAACTGGACTCCAAACACGATAGATACGAAAGAATTGTGAAACTTAGTCGAGATATTACAATCGAAAGTAAAAGAATAATATTTCTGCTACACAATGTTGACAAGTGAGTTGTGGAAACAAATGAACAGAAATGCATGTTAGTGTTTTGTTTTGTAGGGAAAATAAACGCGAATCGATACTAGAAGAAGCTGAAACGAGGCTGAAGAATCTTCTAACTGTGAATTTTAAGAATATTGCCAAAGAATTGGAGAGTCAAGATTGTTATTTGTATCTCAGAGCGTATACAGCTGGATTGCAAGAATTTGTGGAAGCTTATACGTTCTTCAACTATATTAAGGTATTGTAGTCTGCTTTTAAGGTGGTTTTTACACATATATATTTTAAACGTCTGCAAATCGGTTTAGATTTCATTTTTTCATCTGAAATTCGACAGATATTAAATATGTAATATTGTTTATCTTTAATCGTGTCAAAATTTAGATGAATATGAATATATATATATATATATATATATATATATATATATATATATATATATATATATATATATACCGTGTGTCTATCTTAAAGGTGTACATAGGAGATTAACATGGGTAATCAGTTTTTTGCAATTTCCTGCTCGCTTAATTATTTTAATCAAAAACGCTTTAAATTAAAGTTTTAGGGCATAACATTCTGCATTTAAATCAATAAACAGAATTACCTTTACATGCTTTGTAACGACAGAAATTAATTATGAAAATGTCGACAATTACGTTGAAAATATCGACAGCCATGGAATTGAACAAAAAATAAATAAATGCTTGACGTTTTATCTGTCACAACGTAAGTTAACTTATTTGACGTTTCTGACAATTTGATAAAACGTTAAGCATTTATTTATTTTTTGTTCAATTCCATGGCTGTCGATAATTTCAACGTAATTTTCGAAATTTTCATATTTAATTTCTGTCGTTACAAAGCATGTAAAGATAATTCTGTTTATTGATTTAGATGTAGAATTTTATGCCCTAAAACTTTTATTTGACGTGTTTTTGTTTAAAATAATTAGGCGAGCAGGAAATTGCAAAAAAACTGATTTCCCATGTTAATCTCCTATGTACACCTTTAAGACAGACACACGGTATATATATATATATATATATATATATATATATATATATATATATATATATATATATATATGTATATATATATATATATATGTATATATAGGCCCTGTAAAACAACCAGCGCTTTTTTGGGCGAACTAATGACTTTAGAAAAAAATGTTATATACAAGAAATGATCAACAATAAGGGGA
This sequence comes from Harpalus rubripes, assembly GCA_963082715.1. NCBI lineage: Eukaryota > Metazoa > Arthropoda > Insecta > Coleoptera > Carabidae > Harpalus > Harpalus rubripes. The sequence continues at coordinate 821,421 of OY720464.1, forward strand.
TAATTTATTAATAATAACAAACCGAAAATTCGACCATTGGTTCTCAAACGGCAGAGCAAAATTATATTTTTTTAAATGGTATCCTATATAATTTGTTAGCCCATTAGATAGAGTTTTTTTTATTTCAACGATATAAATATTGTATAGGGTTGTATAACAATTATTTCGAGAAATTTAAAGGGCAAAAAATTATATAAGGTGCCATTTAAAAAAATATAATTTTGCTCTGCCATTTGAGAATCACTGGTTAAATATTAGGTTATCCCCTTATTTTTGATCATTTTTGGTATAAAACATTATTCTCTAAAGTTGTTAGTTCGCCCAAAAAAGCGCTTGATGTTTTAAAAGAAACACCCTGTATATATTTCTAGTGATTTGTATGGAAGGATTATTTATTTAATGTATATTAGTGGGGAGCGTGATTTTCCCTTTTGCCTCAGGTGTTAAAATATCTAGATCTGGCTCTGACAAATGTAAACTGTTATAAATAGTAAAACCTATTATACTAAGTAGTAAATACGTAATATTGTTTATTTTTCGAGTATTTAAATTTCTATCATAAATTGTTATTCTGGTTAACTATTTTTTAACATAACTCTTTGAGAGTTCATCCTAGGCAAAAAATGTACACTATTATTCACGAAAGATGACTATTCAAGATTATTTGTTCGAAGAAAGAATACACATCACTTTATAGCAGTAGCTTAGCAACATTTTGTATTTATTTATTTATTTATTTATTTATAAAATGGCCGTACAACAGGACAAGGTCCCAATAACAGTACAGCACAAATAAATACAATGAATTACATAACTTCTGTTACAGACAATGAAATAAGGTGAAGATTAACAACATAAGTAAAGGAGATACAAATTTACAATAATGTAGTAGTATAAGTATGAGTGAGACTATTTTTTACAGACTGCTTAAATGAACGCAAAGTGCAACTAAATATATCAGGAACATTAGAAAGAGAAAATAAATTATTATAAAGACACAACAGGCGATTAGAAAGAGAAATATTATTTGACCTATGTCTATTTAATTTATGTGGTGTGACAGATATACGCAAATAGTGGCATTACTTTCTAACACACTATAAATAATAATGACATATGTCGTAGAATTATAGATACCTAATTATCTACTACACTGCCCTCTGTGAGAATATTTACCCAGTGGCGTTGACGTTTAAATCAAATTATTATTCCTTGGTTTATAACTTAAGTCAATGTTTTTGTATTTTGCAAAAACATAAGTGAAGAACATAAATCTTTCAGAAAGGCATTATTTAGAAAAAAACATAATTTTCAAATGAATTATTATTTTTTCAGTTAAAATGTGTCCATAAATATTTCATGTTACACGCGTATGCAAACGATATGCAATGAAGTTATAGGGCACGGAAGATCACGTGACCTATCATATGTTTTGTCCCTTTCTCACTTCAGACTCGATCTTCAGCTCTGTCCCATGCTAACTTCAGACTGTATTTTCGACGCAGTGCGCATGCGTCAGTATGAATAAAATAGGTGTCATATTTTTCTAGCAGTAAATTTTAAGAATGAAGTTGCGCAATCGTGGAATTTGTTGCCATTTTGTTATTTGGCGGTTCTTGTGCATATATTGATTGATTGTGTTATTGTTATTCATTGTAGTATTTTATTATTTATTTCGTTCTGTTATCTTGTTTGTTGTTATTTCTTTTATTGTTGTCATTCTTTTTCAAACGATGCCAGTGCGTTGTTGGGTGCAAGTTTGTCGTCGGACTATAATATAAAACTGTTTGCTATCCCATCAAGCACCGATTATCGATGTAATATTTAAAACCTAATAATATTTGAACATAAGTAACAAGTGACAATTTGTATAGGTAGGGTAAGTGTGATAGGTAGGTTACATGTGAAAAACAAGAGAGACGTCGTCTGTGGCTCGTGGCCGTTTATATTTATGAGAATATTTCTTGCTTGCTGACATATTATCGATTACTCAGATTTGATAGTAGGTCGTTGATGAAGCTCTAAATTTATAAATTGTCAATTACTGTTGGTAATATTTTCTTTTTAAACAAGAATGAAGACTAAGAACATCCTGATCGTAATACTTATGAATATACATATGATCACATTGTTATCTTCCATTATATTATATTATTGAAGAATTCAATAAAAACCTATTTGATTCTTATTGTCTTCATTTTATTCTCATTTGATATCTTGCTAGAAATGTGACAGCTATTCAAATTGACGCATGCGCACTGCATCGAAAGTACAGTCTGAAGTTAGCATGGGACAGAGCTGAAGATCGAGTCTGAAGTGAGAAAGGGACAAAACATATGATAGGTCACGTGATCCTCCGTGCCCTATCTGCAAGTAATATTACATCAGACGGCTCACAAATGACCTTGAATAGTCATTGAATTTGACGTAATTACTGAACTACCCTATAGGCCTTAAGTTTCTTTGTTATTATTCCAGGAGGGTAATATATCTCACTGGGACTCTTTAGAGCAACAAATGACATACAGCGAGCACGTGATCCCAGAACAAGAGGGAAGTTCTGACATGGAAGTCGAACGCATGTTAAAGACTCCGCTGCCGCCAGTGGAGTTCGTTCTAGGCGTGGCAGACCTCACCGGAGAACTTATGAGAAAGTGCATCAATAATCTTGGCTCCGGGAATATTGACGATTGCTTCCAAATTTGTAATTATGTCAAGGAGCTCTATAAAGGATTTCTTAGTAAGTACATTCATAAAACATTTTATCTTTGACTTATTGGGTGCCAAGTGGGGACTGTATGGTGGATGATCCACCAATTCTCAACTTCTACATCGTCGCACTTATTCTTGCGTGGGACGTCAAAATTATAACCCTCCATTGGTAGACAGTGGTTTTGATTTAAAATGTGGTGATTATTTATTTATTTTTCAGTGGTTGGCGGTGTTATAGGCTGCAAAGAACTAGGTCGCAAAGTGTACACTCTGAAACAAAGTTTGTACAAAATGGAGGCCGTGTGCTACAATATCGTGGTGCGTGGTAGTGAGGTGCCCAAACATATGCTAGCTGATGTGGCTGTCGGGGCCTCAGATCAGCCCCACGACGATCAAGATGAAGGATTCTATTAAATATAAATAAATATTTATACCAAAATAAATGTATGTGTTGTTTATAATAAACTTTATATTCAAAACAATGTTATTTTTATTTATTTGTGTAGATTTTTTTTAATATGTTGAAAATGGAAACCGGCCAAAATATTATAAGTTTTGGCTCGTACCTCTGATACTAGAAAAAAAATCTGATGTGGCCAACACATGACCTCCCGTCAATTCCATGTTTGAAATAGCAATGAACTTTAAGTAAAGTATTACTTCCGGTTGATCATTCGTAAACAAAATCTAATTTGTTGTTCCAATAAATAAAAAAGTCTGTAATACCAAATTTTGGAATATATTTTACTATGTTTTTCCTCGAAAATCTGTTAAGAGCTTCAAATTAAGTACCACTTCCAGTTTATCATATAGGTATAGTCAAAATCTAATGTTGTTTTAACTTATACACGTGTTTTAAATACCAAATTTGATTTGGATCATATTTTTATTATTTTTTCAAGAAAATCTATTTATAGCTTCCTGTAAAGTAGTACTTCCGGTTTATCAATTTTAGAAAACATCCAATATGTCGTTCTCATTAATATAAAACTATTAAACACCAAATTTGATAAATTTTGGATTGTATCAATTTATTTTTCACGAAAATCCGTTCAGAGCTTCAAATAAAGTATCACTTCCGGTTTATCAATTTTAGTCAAAATCTAATATGTTGTTTCCCGTTATATAAAAGTCGTAAATACTAAATTTGACAAGTTTTGGAGCATATCATAATATATTTTTCACGAGAATCTGTTCAGAGCTTCAAGTAAAGTATCACTTCTGGTTGATTAATTTTAGCCAAAATCTAATATGTTGTTTCCCATGATATAAAAGTCTTAAATACTAAAATTGAATAGTTTTGGATTATATATTAATATAGTTTTTCATTAAAAACTGTTATGGGCTTCAAGTAAAGTATTACTTCCATTTATCTAATTTTACCCAAAATCTAATCAATTTGTTATATGAATGCAAGAAGCTTAAATACGGAAAATAGATATATTTGGAAGTTTGTTATAAGAGTTATCGCGGACGAAAAAAATCGTCACACACACACACATCATCGTAAAAATAGTAAAAACGTGTTGTGGGGACCCTAATTTGTGCTTATTTACTGAAAACACCATCGAATTTTTGGCACGATTACATTTCCTCCCTTACCTTTGGTATGACGGGAGGTAATAAAAAAATTATTTCCCGTATTTTTTTAAATAGATTAATTATTTTTCGTTTATTAGAAATAAATTATTTAAGCTTTCGAGACAAGATATCGTGATATCAATGTACCAATACGCAAATCAAGAGATTATGGCAGGTGTTTTATATTTTTTTACATTAAAAACTGAAGAATATGGTATCTAATTAATTCCAGATTTTCACTCGTAACGATATTTTAAATGAAATTAATTAACTAAGTTCTAATTTAACTTTATCTACACTTAATTTCAAATAAACAAATAACTGTTTAAATTTTGTTATTATTTCAAGGAAACCGCTTGAGAAATCCATTAAAAATTGACAGAAAATTATTAAATTCATGATATAATTTTGTACTGAAAATTCTAAAATTTAAATTTCAAAAAAGCCTAACACAATCTTAGTACAGCCATCTGTTGGCAATTGGAGCAAACTAAAAGAATACAATAAAAAAATTACTATCTCTGACAAAATAGTTGAAAACTTTTTTCATAGATGGCTATAGTAGTTTTGTTGTAGAGGTTTCGGAGCGAAACTTTATTTTTCTCCGATCGTAAATGTGATAACTTTTTGACTTCTTTTCAATATATATACAGGCTGTAACAGCTAAACGAGCTACCTCAAATAATTTCTATATTATTAAAGATACAATAAAATACTATAAGGCAATTTTATAGAAGACCAAGGGGGATATTCGAATACAGAAGAAAATATTTTTTTAAACCAGTGGTTCTCAAGTTACTACACAAAGCTATATTTTTTTAAATTGGATGATATATATTTTTTAGATCCATTTGACAGAGTATTTTTTCTGAATTCAACCATATCCATATATCCTAACGTCACAAAAATATTGAGAAAAATTCAATCGAAATAAATTTAATTTTTATAGCTATTTTTCAGTAGGCTATGTATGAAAAACAATAATTGCTATCTATCAATTTGAGTTATTTACGATAGAAAACAAATAGAACATTATTTATAAAGTTCTTAACAAATATCTGTTTATTTTTATAACCTATAAGTTTTTCCTCGAGTTTTTCATACATAGCCTACTGAAAAATAACTATAAAAATGAAATTTATTTAAATTTCAATTAAATTTTTCTCAATATTTTTGTTATGTTAGGATATAATATGAATACATGGTTGAATTCAGAAAAAAATACTCTAGCGAATGGGCGTAACTACATTTTTAATAATAAAATGAAGATTAAATTTTAAATACCTGGATAAAATAGAATTCACTAATCCAAAAATGAGAATTAACATAATTTTTATTAATCCATTTGGATATTTATATATGTTGGAAACTGTATTGATTTCCTTTCTTATTGTTCTATTGACATTTTTCTTCTTAAAACGTTACTATTATTAATTTGAAATGATTAGCTCTTTGACAGTGACATTTATTTGTCAGTTACATACATTTGAATTACTGCCAAGGAGTATTGTTTATTTAAAGCGTAGGCTCTGGGATTTAAATTATAGATAATTTTATAAATTTATCCATATAATATGTAGAAAAATTATTAATGCAAATCTAAAGAAAATTTAATAATCTTTAATTTATATAATAACATTAATCTCGAAAAAATAACATTTAGAGGTATTTTTCGAAGAAAAACTATTTTGAGCTTCTAGTAAAGTGCCATTTCCGGTTATCCGATTTTCACCAAAATCTAATGGGCTCTTTCCAAAACAGAAAAAGTTCGAAATACAAGGTTTCAAAATTTTCTGGATGATAGTATTTGAGTTAGAGTGGAGGATCCACACACACATACACATCATCGTGAAAATGTTAAAATTGGATTCTAAGGACCTTAAAACGTGGTCATTTACCAAAATATCGATATGCGATTTTTAGTACGATCCCTATACCTCCCTTACCAAGAGTAGCGGGAGGTAAAAATAGTAACTGGAAACTCACTATCGAATTTTTGGATCAATAACATTACCTCTTTTACCTACGGTATGACGGGAGGTAAAAATATGTATAGTTTAACTAACAGACGTCCAAGAAGGTCATGTGGCGTCCACTTGATTTTTACCATAAGTATTGTGCTGAACAGATTTTTAATATTTGAAGTTTCACATATTTCAGTGTTTACATCTATAGAGATAGTAGTTTATGTTGAATGCTTGAATGTGTGTGTATGTTGGTATGTGTTGTCGGCTCTTCTCTTCTCTTCTGTTAAAGCCGGTGTAGTGTGCTTCGCACCATTTCATCTGCTAATGATGTAGACTGCTCGTCTCGGTCGCGATCGCGACCGTCTACACAGCATCCGAACCAAGCTCAGCTCAGCTATACTCATCATTTTATTTCTGTACTAAACACTTCATACCAGCACCAAGCCAGCCATTTCCTTTATACCCAACACACAAGAGTTAAAAGCTTCTTTTCTTGCAAGGAAAAAAATAAGTATTAAACTTTAAATGTAATTTGTAAAGAATTACTTTCAAGTATAATATATTACAGAAACTAGGAACTAGAAAGGAATGGGGTCCTCCATTAACAAATTATAATATGGCTTATTTATATTATAATTAGTATTTCAAACTGTATGTCAAAGACTATCAAAAAAATTTAAAAACGGAATCCATTTTCATGTACGTAAATGCAGAAAAAAACAAAAAAAATCTGATGTGGCCAGCACATTACCTTCCGTCAGTTCGTGCGTCAGTTCTATGTAGTTTGTATAAATGTCATATAGAGCGCGAGCAGACACGTGACTCGAGCAAACTTGAAGTGCTTAGAACCAGCTGATGTGTGCGCGTGTCATTTTGACTTGAACAATGTCACTTTGATAAGACCAATGTTTTGACTTATTTTAATTTTGAACTGTTAAAATGGTACTATTTTTCAGTTCATGTGTTTTACTGCCTGAAAGTTGTAAAATATTAACAATTTAGCAGTTCAAAATCAAAATAGAAAGTTCCTTGCAAAAGATTACATTTCTTGTACATTACCTTAAGGCAGTTGCATGTATTTTATACAAATTAAATACAGAAAGTTTCTAACAAAAGATCCTATATTTCCAGTAAAATTATAAGACAAACATTTGTCTCAACTGCACTTGACACTGACACCTTTCAATCAGAATTTTCTTAATATAGCAGAAGACAAACATTTGTCTCAACTGCACTTGACACTGACACCTTTCAATCAGAATTTTCTTAATATAGCAGCTGTTTCCAGAGTTATAGCATAGCTGGCTAATATAAGATATTTAATTTCTTTATAATTTTTTATCTCTATATCCATTTAATGTGTGAAGTATAAAATGCATTCAAATCGTATAGAGAATAAAATATTATTTAATATTTATAATAACATTAAATGTGAAAAGATGATATTTAACATTGTTTTTTCAAAAAAAAACTGTTAAAATATTCAAATTAGGGTAATTCCGGTTGACCAATTATAACCAAAATCTAATCAGCTCACCATATGGATATAAATTTTTTTTGGAATTGTAGTATTAGAGTTATCGCAGGCGAAAATTTTGTCACACACAGACACACACACACACACATATATATACAGGGTGGTGGCGGTTAGGGGTGAACATAGGGATTTAACATGGGATTTTAGTTTTTTGCAATTTCCTGCTCTCCTGTTCTTTTTACGGTAAAAACTGTTAAGTACAATTCAGAATTAAAAATTGCATACAAAAATGTATTTACATTTATTATTAGGTTTTTGGTTTCTTCACAATTTTAAAAAGAAATTTCAAAATTTCTGTTATTTTGTAGCAATAGCCATAGAATTTATTTTTTTCTGGTTGTCAAAAATTATTTATAAACGTCATCCATGCGTTAATCTAACTTAAAAATTAACTAAAAACAAACAACTTTTAATTTTAATACGCATTTTTTATTAGGTATACCATTTAATAATAAACCAATTCCAAATGTACAACTACGTAGAATTTTGATTTATCATAGCCAATACCATTTCTTCATTCACTTCGTTATAACGTCTTCTATTATTATTATTATATCCTTCATTACCTTCGTTCACAGCTACACTAGCTGTGTTCTCAACGTTTTTAACAAGTTTAGAAATTGTTGCTATAATAGGAATTGGTGTATTTTCGTACTTTATGGAAAACAAATCACGTATTCTTCTAAAACTTTCCACCATAATAATTTTTTATAATGAAAACTCGTTCCTTATTCGAATAAACAATCATTATTAAATTAACTTTTTATTAGAGAAAATTTCGAAAATTTGACAGAAATTGAATGACATTATTATGTTTAAACATTTGAGTTATAAATCATGGCTATTGCTACAAATTAACAGAATTTTGAAATTTCTTTTTAAAATTGTGAAGAAACCAAAAACATAATAATAAATGTAAATACATATTTGTATGCAATTTTTAATTCTGAACAATTTTGTACTGTTTTTGCCGTAAAATGAACAGGAGAGCAGGAAATTGCAAAAAACTAAAATCCCATGTTAAATCCCTATGTTCACCCCTAACCGCCACCACCCTGTATATATATATATATATATATATATATATATATATATATATATATATATATATATATATATATATATATATATATATATACAGGTGTTCAACTTAAGTGTTTCACTATTGCTATCTCGAGAGCCGTAAGAGATACGAAGTCGGTTAAATTAGCAAACAATTTCTATATTATAAGACTATTGAAATTAGCAATACAAAATTTTTTCCAACCAGTGGTCCTCAAAATACAGAATTCATTTTTTTAATTTTAAATGAGAACCTACTTTTTTATTCGCCTATTCGATTCAGCATTTTTTTCTGAATACAACGATATAAAATGTTTATACCCTTACATAACGAAAAAATCTCATGTGGCCAGCACATTACCTTCCGTCAGTTCTATGTATTTCTTACAAATTTCATACGGAAAGTTCCTTGCTAAATTAAATATTCTATTTCTTGTACATTACCTTCCGGCAGTTGCATGTATTTTATGCAAATTTCATACAGAAAATTATTATTTTGCGACGTTTTCTATATACAGTGTAATGTATCTGCAGAAATAAAAGATTTATTATTATTATTTCTTGTACATTACCTTAAAGCAGTTGTATGTATTTTATACAAATTCCATACAGAAAGTAAAAGATCCTATATTTCCAGTAAAAATTATAAGACAAACACACTATGTCAATTTCACTTGACACTGACATCTTTCAATCAGAATTTTCTTAATATAGTAGCTGTTTCCATAGCTATGGCTACTTTATGAAATTTAATTTCTTTATAATTTTTTAACTCTATATCCATTTAATATTAAGTATAAAATGCAGTCAAATCGTATAAAGAATAAAATATTCTTTAATATTTATAATAACATCAAATGTGAAAAAATTATATTTAACATAGTTTTTTCAAGAAAAACTGTTAAAATCTTCAAATGATGGTACTTCCGGTTGACCAATTGTAACCAAAATCTAATCAGCTCTTCATAAGGATGTAACGAAGAAGTACACGAAAAATTATAATTTTTGTAACTGTAGTATTAGAGTTATCGCAGACGAAAATTTTGTTACACACACACACACATCCACACACACACACACACATCCACACACACATCCACACACACACACACACACACACACACACACACACACACACACACACACACACACACACACACACACACACACACACACACACACACACACACACATACAGACATCATCGTAAAAATAGTAAATTCGTATTCTAGGGACCCTAAAACGTGCTTATTGATTAAAAACTCATCATCGAATTTTTTGACCAAAGACAATACCTTCCTTACCTAAAGGTGACGGAAGGTAAAAAACGAGAAAAATACAAAAGAAAAATTATTATTTTCACATTTATTTCTACATGTAATCAGAGTGCCATGACATAAACAATTGAATATTTTGTTTTCATCATTGTTTGGGCGATTTAAATGCTTTAAAAATATTATAAAAATTGATCAAAATTATTGCCATATAAGACTTTTGTATTAATGAAAACGACATATTAGATTTTTTCTAAGATTGATATACCGGAAGTAGTAGTACTTTACAGAAAGCTATAAACAGATTTTCTTGAAAAAATATATTAAAACATGATCCAAAACTTATCAAATTTGGTATTTGAAACTTATATGATAAACCGGAAGTGGTACTTAATTTGGAGCTCTTAACAGAATTTCGAGGAAAAACATAGTAAAATATAATCCAAAATTTCGTGTTACAAACTTTTCTATTTATTGGAACAACAAATTGGATTTTGTTTACAAACGATCAATCGGAAGTAATACTTCACTTAAAGCTCATTGCTATTTTAAACATGGAAGTGACGGGAGGTTATGTGCTGGCCACATCATATTTTTATTTTTTAAAAGTATAATAAATGGGGTCTCGTGGCCGCGTGCCTGAGTGTCTGGTCGTGAATCTGGGAAATCGGGTTCGATCCCGACCGACGCCAAATATTTCAAATTTTAAATGGCACAAAATTGACTCCTATGGTGCACTCTCCACGCTAGCAATGACTGCCCGTGAGGTGACGCCTGGTAAACACCCGCACGGTACAAATATGTCATCATCATTACCGAAATCTGTGAACAAAGCAGATTGGCACACCCAGCAATGGGTAATATGCCGTGATGATATATTTATTTATTTATAATAAAATGTCATGAAAATAAATTATTTTTCGTCCGCCAGTGGAGTAGAAGAAAAATGATAGATCTGCCCACATGTTTTGTGTTTGCTTACGCAATTTAATTTATGTAAATTTAATTAGAAAATGTTGTGTCAGATTTCGTGATTTCGTCGGCGGTGAGTTTTAAGTTTGCGACATCTACAAGCTTCGTTTCTTACTTGATTCACTTCATTTACAACTAATTCTCGGACACATGCTCTAGCCAAATAAAATCATCTCTCAAATATCATTTTTAGAATTGATAGTTGTAATCAATTCATTTCCAACTTTGATACGAATTTAAATTAAGAGTAAGAACTTTAATTCAACTACTTGCGAAATTTAGTTTTCTGCTTTTCTTTATGGAAGACTGATATGTATAAACAGAGGGTGGCGAAGCAACGTCCCTAGTTTTAAAGGCGAATTATAGAATCTGATGTGGCTAGCACATTATCTTCCGTCAGTTCTATGTATTTTGTACAAATTCCATACAGAAAGTTTCTTGGAAAAGCTTCTATAGTTCCAGTGAAATAATTCGAACATACAATGTAAATTGTACTTGACATTGACATCTGTCAATTAAAATTATCTGAATATATTAGCAGTTTCCATTGTTATATATTTGTGCGATTAGGTATTGATAGTACTTCTTCTGAAAAATTCATATGAATAAATTATTACCTAATCGCACTAATATTAATAATAAACAGTCTATTATTGCAATTGTTTCTTAATAAAAACACAATTTCCATAGTATACTAGATTGAATTTAAATAAATTTAGACAAAAATGGTTTTAGGCATAGGATACCCTTAATAACATAGATAGATAACATAAAAAGAAACCCAACTAAATAATAAAATATAGGGTGTTCCATTTGAAAATTATTATTATGGTCATTTGAAATTGAGTAAATTTGGATCGCTTTATTGAACACCCTGTATAATTATATTTAAAAAAATATATATATGAGAACATAGAGTAGTTGTACAGAAAAAATATTTCTTAAATTTTTTTATTAAAATAACTTTAGTACGTATAAAGTAATGCGTGTATTAGGTCATTTTTAGAGAAAAAACTGAATAACTTGACAACGCCGAGGAAAACTAAAAAAAATATATGTGCGTATAGGTGAATAAAATACAATTCAAAATATATGTTGTTCCATTTAAAAAAATCTGATGTGGCCAGCACATTACCTTCCGTCGGTTGTATGAGGCATTTACGAAAATTCTACTGGTGAAATGTTACCGCCGGTAAACAGCTTTTTATCAGGTTATAGCTAGCAGAATCGATATTTTAAGAACGCAAGTAATAAACAGGGTAGATCCATAACCTATGAAAAAATTTGAAAATTGAAAACAGGTTAGAAATTTGACGTAGTTAACAAACTGAGCAGAATCCTACTTTGAACACATTTCCACTTTAAACGCGTGCGCTTCGCTTTGAATCACTACCTTTTTTTGAGATTAGATTTTTCATAAATCAGGTAGATGGATCTGGTAAATATTGTACAATTTTCGAGCACGGTAACTTTTTACCACTCGTGTTTTCAAACACAGTCAGTAGATAAAGATCCTTGCAGAAGATCTAAATTTCTTGTATATACATTACCTTTCGACGGTTGTATGTATTTTATACAAATTCCATACAGAAAGTTTCGTGCAAAAAGATTCGTGCAAAAAGATTCGAATAAAATTACAACACACTATGAATATATATATATATATATATATATATATATATATATATATATATATATATATATATATATATATATATATATATATATATATATATATATATATATATATATATATATATATATATATATATATATATATATATCAATAAGCACGTTTTAGGGTCCCTAGGATACGAATTTACTATTTTTACGACGATGTCTGTATGTGTGTGTGTGGGTGTGTGTGGGTGTGTGTGTGTGTGTGTGTGTGTGTGTCGGTGTGTGTAACAAAATTTTCGTCTACGATAACTCTAAAACTATAATTCCAAAAATTATAATTCTTTTGTATTCCTCTTCGTTACATCCATGTGAAGAGATGATTAGATTTTGGTTATAATTGGTCAACCGGAAGTACCCTCCTTTGAAGATTTTAACAGTGACTACGTTTACACGTATGAGAAAAATTTACTTTGACTTGACTTTTAAAAGGCGACTTATGAAAAGTCAATTTAATGGTGCGTTTACACATAAGGTCAAATATACTTCACTTTACGTTTGTTACTTGTCCTTCACTCAACTTTGACTTTGACAGCAAAGTTTGGTTATAATACGTGTGATGTAACTATTGTCATATAGGCGATGGAAAATAAGATCGTAGCGCCAAAATGGCTTTTAAGGGAACTATTGTTAACGGGATAATTTGACATTTACTAATTTCATTTATGCATTACGTGTGTAATATTAAGAGATATTATATATCTAAACGCAAATATTAGGAACAAAATAGATAACACTTGTGTTTATACAGTCAAAGAAATGTCACATGTATAAATTATCCCGTCAACTATAGTTCCTCAAAATACCACCAGATGTCATATTGCTTATTTCCTATCACCTATAATCATAAAAAGAATAAATTATTTATAGAAAAAATGGATAGTAAACTACAGTTACTAAATTTAAGCGCGATATTTTTAAATAATATAACTGTGCAGCAACAATATTGGATGCGAAGTAGATTAAAAAATAATCGCATAAAATATTTTACAATTCGAGAATATTTTAAATTCAGATATAAAATTGTGTAATTAAATATCTCGGAATTTGTGGATGAAAACTAGATGTCACTGTTAGTAAAAGTAAAGTATGTTTCGTTCGTTGGTTCACACGACTTTTTAAAAGTCACTTATATGAGTCAAGTCTATTTTATTTTGGACTCGACTTTAGGAAGAAAAGTAATAGTCGAGAGTGTTTACACAACGGCAAAAGTCGCCTTTTGAAAGTCAAAGTCAAGTCAAAGTACGTTTTTGCTATACGTGTAAACAGTCAGTTTTTCTTGAAAAAACGATGGTAAATATCATTTTTTCACATTTAATGAATCGATCTTCGGTTCCGAATAATGAAACCGATTTTCGATTCCGGGTAATGGAACCAATCTTCGGATCCGGGTCCGGGTAATGGAATCGATCTTCGGTTTCAGTTCCGGGTAGTGAAATCGAACTTTGGATCCGAGTTATGGAATAAAATATTTTGTTTTATTTGAGAAATATTATTGAACGATATTAAAAAAAATATATGTAATTTAATTAAAAATATCTGTAATGATGTGTAAATATTATTACACCAAACGCAAGAGGATGCTAAAAATGTAACAGCATAATATAGTAAATAATTGCAGATATCAGTTTCGTATTATATTTTCAATTTTCATTCAATATGGTTTATTTCAAAAACTTTACCTTGAGTTATATTTTGAGTTAACGGTACCTATACGTAATGACAATAGCGGCCATTAAATTTAAGGGACAAAGCAATTGATATTTCCAAGAATTTCACTTACCTACTTATACATTCTGTCTCTACCGCATAATTTGTCAAAAAAGGTTATTATTTTAAAATACCCAATTGAATTAACTTTAAAATTAAAAGAAATCGAAAGGGGCTACAAAACACAAATTCGATAGAAATTTAAACAAAGGCGCTGGTCGGGCAGTTGGGGAAAAAGTACCTGGTTTTTGCCCGTGTTCTTTAGAGAATTGCATTATAACAGTTTACAAGAATATCTGATATCAACTTTCCCAAATTGTTTACCTGTTCCTATTTCATAATTTAAAAAAATTAACTTTCAAAATAATTAACTTATTCATCATAACATATTGACTCATAATACGTAAATGTAATTCACGGCTTGTCATAATGTAAGTATATATTATTAGCTTCATAATCGAGATTCACCCTCTTTCGGTCCCAGAACCGGGAACCGATACGTTTCGGTTCCAGAACCGAGAACCGTTGATATTCGATTTCAGAATCGAGCACCGATGAGATTCGATTCGAGAACCGATGAGATTCGATGCGAGAACCGATGAGATTTGATTCCAGAATCGATGAGATTCGATTCCAGAACCGAGAACCGATGAGTTTCGGTTCCAGCACCGAGAACTGGGGATTTTCGGCTCCAGGACCGAGAACCGGGTAGTTTCGATTCCAGAACCGGGTAGTTTCGGTTCCAGAACCGAGAACCGGGTAGTTTCGGACTCGGAACCGAGAACCGGGTAATTACACATTCAGCTGAAGACATAGGCGCCCACAGGGGGGGGGGTCGAAAGGGTCTTTCATTTATGGACTGTATCTATTTTTAAAAATAAAATTATATTTTTTTTTTTCATTTAAATGTATCATTGTATTTTTTAATAATTATTGGTAATATTTTCTTATATTTTAATCAAAAATTTATTACATTATTTCAGCGGAAGGTCATGATGCTGCAAATTTTGTTACATATACTTGCAGTAAATTATGTTATGTACTGTTAAATGTGTATTGCAATTATTTTTACATTATATTACATTATCTCCGGTATTGTATTTTCTTTAATATGCCGTAGTTTATTCTAATCATTTTATGATCTCGTTCTTCTCAAAACTCTCACAATTATCGATTTTACTGTTGTGTGGAAATAGAAAAGTAAATAATGAATAGACATTGCATATTTATTTATATTAAAAGTACCTATGTATGATTAGGGTTGCCGTATTTTGTGAGGAGCGCGGTTTAATTAACATTTAATTATTATACATTTTATTTTGAGCAGTTCAATAGAATAATTATATTGTTACTCAGTAATTTGTCTGTTTGTGTAGTTATTGCTTATGCTCGCATCTCGCATCATAAAGCCTAGTAGAAGGGGTAATTCTACGCTATTAGAGCGTACATACGCATTTTCGTCATAAAATATTGATTTTAATTATTTAAGAATTTGTTAAATTTGCTTCATCGTAAAGAACTCTATATTATCTTACTTTGCATTAAAACACGTTTGACCTTGAAAATTATTAAAAATTCGCCTGCGGCGCATTTTTTTTCTTACAACAAAAATATCGACCCACCTTGTAAAAAAGTCTGCGAGCGCCCATGGCTGAAGAATTTTATTCGGCAAGAAATAATCCGAATGTTGGAACGTGTAGAGATGAGCTTCAGAAATGGGTTGCATCAGTGCATAGAGAACGGTGGTCACTAACTACCTTCAAGATGTTTTGTTTAAATCTGCATGATTTAAAACTTGAAATTATGTTCTTTCATTATCCAAAAATCTATCATGCATCAATACTTTTTATTTTATTGGCCTTAAAAAAGAAAGTTTCTAGGCCCCATCCTGTATTTAATAATTAGTTGTTCCGTGTATGTGTTGGCATGTGTGTGTGTGCTTCAGTGGTTGCCAAACATCCATAGCTGCTTGGTCCATCGCACGGGCAGCGCTGTGGAACCACTGGAACCCGCCAGATCAATCATCTACAAGGCAAGGCGCATGTGGCACGTGACATGTTTGTCATCACTTGGTAACCACACGCAGTAAACTAACTGTAAACTCCTCCTTGCTTTGCTGTAAATGTAATGATTTCACCTGTGTTACAGTTAGCAGTGCGACTCGCTATGTAACGACCCATACTATTACACCTCATTTACAACGCCCATTGTTCATTGCTATGGCAACAGCAAAGCGCAAAGCAGATGGTCTTGAGTGTAATTTGTGATTGTGATTAGTTCGCATGTGGCCTTAATTTGCAATATAAAAGGCCAATCTTACACTCCCCAATTCAGATGGAAATGCATTGGTGAATTGTAGATGAAAATTTTTGATTCTACATTGTGAAATGTTACTTTTGCAATCGCTTAAAAAACGACTCTTCAAGTACTTTGGAGAAATGTTATGGGAAACATTTTTTACACCTGATTTGAACGTTTCACGGTCTGAAACCATCGATTTGTATGTACTCAGTGCCGGCCCGAGACTTTTGAGCGCCCCCGGCGAAAATTGAAAATTGCGCCCCTCATTTATTGCAATTTTGTTTAGATAATATAGGTACAAAAATTTGAAAAGAAGCGATTTATGTCCATAAGTCGCAAACAATCATAGAATCTTAATCTAAATGAAAATTTTTTGAAAACATTTTGGATATTTAAAATACAGAGAATTTTTTACCTCCCGCTACCCTTTGTAAGGAAGGTATAGGGATTGTGCTAAAAATCGCATATCGAGATTTTGGTAAATGACCACGTTTTAAGGTCCATGGAATCCAATTTTAACATTTTCACGATGATGTGAAAAATATTAGAAAATTTTGAAACCTTCTATTTTGAACTTTTCCTGGTAGAAAGAGCCCATTAGATTTTGGTATAAATCGGATAACCGGAAATGGCACTTTACTAGAAGCTCAAAATAGTTTTTCTTTGAAAAATACCTTTAAATGTTATTTTTTCGAGACTAATGTTATTATAAAAATGAAAGATTATTAAATTTAATATAGGTAGATTTGCATAAATATTTTTTCTATAAATGTCATTATCAAAGAACTAATCATTTAAAAGTAATATTAGTAACGTTTTAAAAAGTAAATAGAACAATAAAAAGGAATTCAATAGTTTCCAGCATAAGTAAATATGTAGGTAGGTATGTATTTAGATTAATAAAAATTAACGATTCACAAAAATGTTTAAGCTAATCCTCAGTTTTGGATTAGTGAATTCTATTCTATCTCGGTATTTAAAATTTAATCTTCATTTTATTATAACTCCGGTGGGTCAATGGTTAGAGCAACGCCTCCACACCAGATTTTTTTCAGTAGATTTCCTGAACAACAATTACCTCTTCAATATTTGATAAGACAATGTTTTTAATTGACATAATCGCCAACGAATTTAACCTTTCTTCTTTCTTAGTATAAGGTACAAAAATATAAATAGGATTTAATTAACATGAGTTTGCTACAACTGGAATTGTCAGCATTATGATTAAAGCTACACTGGACGAGTCAATAAACTTATAATTTTATTTTTAATTTAACTTGCAAAAAATGTCGCCCTAAAACCAATTTCGCCCCAGGCGGTCGCCTGGCTTGCCTGTAGCTTGGGCCGGCCCTGTATGTACTCTTTGGACAAAATTTTAATTCTGCCTGTAGTTTGGATGGAACTTGGTTGTTTAGGGCATAATACGAGGGTAGCACCGAAAGTTTTTGCAAACAAATGTAACCAAGGTAGCTACGAAAAATAAATGCATGGCAAAACAAAAGTACATCCTTAGATAGCATGGCAGTCCTTGTTAAAAATCGTTATCTGTTATCAGTCATTTTTCATGCAGTTTTAAAGTACGCATGTCTTACTGAAAATGCAGTTAACAAGACAAACTTTCCTAACCATCATGATATTTTACGATTTTAAAAGTTCGCTCCCTCCAAAACAATGCATCGAAAAACTTCGGGATGCTTTTGGATATAAAGCACCTATTATCAGCTCTGTTCATAGCTGGTACAATGAATTTAAATTTCACCGACTTTCAATGACGATTTACGCGAAGATCGGCCAATTTCTGAAGTTACGAATGAAAACATAGCTGCTATTCGTACAATTATTAAAGAAGACAACCGTGTCACATACATAATTATACGGGCTACTTTGGGCATTGGAATGACCGCTATAAATAAAATTTTGCTCGATCATCTAAAAGGCAGGAAAGTTTGTTACCGTTGGATACCTCATAATTTAAATGATGGTTAAAACTAAAAGCAACATCGTGTGGAATGGTGGATTAAAACATTAAAAAATACAACGAAGGTAAATCTAAAGCAGTGTATGATATAACAGGTGATGAATCATGGATGTATGCATTTAAAACTGAAACAAAACGACAATCAACTGAATGGGTCTTTCCAACAGACCCCAATTCTATCAAAGTAAAACGAGTTCGATATGTTGGTACAAAAATGATTGCCTCCTTTTTCTCAAAATCCGGTCCTACTGTCAATATTGCGTTAGAAGATAGGAAAACAATAACTTCTAATTGGTACATAACAATTTGTTTGCCACCGGGTGTTTGAAAAAGTGCATGAAAATAGGCCTCGAAGCAAACTAGTATTGCATCAAGACACTGCATCCTCACATACTGCTGCGCAAACTAAAGTCTATTTAAAAAAATCAAAGGTGGAATCACTGGGGCATCCACCATACAGTCCTGACCTTGAACCTTATGATTTCTTCATATTTCCTAAATTAAGGGAAATAATGTGTGGTTTCCGATATACAAGTGTAAATGAAGCGGTTGAAACCTTGTGTCTCAAGAAGAATATTTCGAAAAAAAATTTTAAATCATTTCTGCAAAATTTTGTTTTTTATCAATAGTTTGCATAAACCTTCGGTGCTACCCTCGTATATGGATTTTATTTTTACAAGTTTTGAATAATGTAAAATTATATTCTTTTCGCTTGGTACACTGATACAAAAATATAGTTGTGACGTCATATCATTGTAGTTCTAATCGTTCTTATTAAAATTATGAATGAAAAGTTTTATATTTCAAAAATATTTTGGTACAAAATCATTTAAAATTAGACATATTTTCATAACTAAATATATGCAACTTTTTTTAGTACCGGATCCCATTATGTATGTATAGTACATAATTGAAAAAGTGTTTCATAATTTTTGAATTTTTTTGTAAGCAAGATATTGTGTTTTAACTCAACTGACTTGGGAATATATAAAAAAATCTGATGTAGCCAGCACATAACCTCCCGTCAATTCCATGTTTAAAATAGCAATGAGCTTTAAGTAAACTATCACTTCCGACTGATCGCTTGTAAACAAAATCTAATTTTTATATTTTGCGTTCATAATGAAGTCATTACGATACGCAATTGCGTATCGTAATGACCTTCATTTCGATACGCTATTTTTTGTTTTAGACGGTTGGTACTAGATGACGTTTCTTTAACTTATTTTTAACTAATTTATTTTTAGTTAATTGACAATTCATTTAATAATATAATGTCGAAATTATTATTATTTTTTTTTATTTACGGAAGATTATTTACATGAAAATGTACAAATGATTACAGATATAATCACAAATTGAGTAAGTAAATGTTATTGTAGAAAGAGCAAAATATAAAAAATAGTATAAAGAACTCATTTTATAAGACTTTCTTTCGCACTTGTCAATTAGAAAACTCGCTTACGCTCGTTTTCTAAATTTTGACGCGTGCGAAAAAAACATGTCTTATAAAACACGTTCTTTAATATACTATTGTTGTTCCAATAAATAGAAAAGTCTGTAATACGAAATTTTGGATTATATTTTATTATGTTTTCCCTCGAAAATCTGTTAAGAGCTCCAAATTAAGTACCACTTTCGGTTTATCATATAAGTATACTCAAAATCTAATATGTTGTTTCAAATTATACACGAGATTTAAATAAGTACCCCAAATTAGATAAGTTTTGGATCATGTTTTAATATAGTTTATAGCTTTCTGTAAAGTACTACTTCCGGTTTATCAATCTTAGAAAAAAATCTAACATGTCGTTCTTATTAATACAAAAATCTTAAATACTAAATTGAAAAGTTTTGGATGTATCAATATATTTTTCACAAAAATATGTTCAGAGCTTCAAATAAAGTATCACTTCCGGTTTATTAACTTTAGCCAAAATCTAATATGTTGTTCCCCTTCATATAAAACTCATAAACATCAAATTTGGTAAATTTTGGAATATATAATATATTTTTCACGAAAATCTGTTCAGAGCTTCAAGTAAACTATCACTTCCGGCTTATTAATTTTAGCTAAAATCTAATATGCTTTTACCCTTGATATGAAAGTTTTAAATCTAAAATTGAGGAGTTTTGGATTATATTTTAATATAATTTTTCATGAAAAACTGTTATGGGCTTCAAGTAAAATATCTTTCGGTATGACGGGAGGTAAAAAAAAAACGAGAAGACCCCTAACGAAGTGAAAGTCTTAAAATTTTTAAGCCTGTCCTGTTTGACACAGTTATCATAACTTATTAAACATTATAATCGTGTAAAACCACTTGCGCGTTTACCTTTCATTTATGTTATACTTGTATAATAATTCTGTTTTGTTATCAAATATTATGTTATTAAATTTGTTTACAAAGTTGATAACAACAATTATTTATGACCATGTCTAACAGGCTTTAGAATCAGAATCCTACAACATTTACATATACAAGGGTGATGTAGAATGTTATCTACCGAGCTATGAACTAAAACAATTGTGTTTACACAATTAAATAAAAAAACTCATTTTAATGTATGACTGGCAGTTTTTTCCGTACATAAAATAAGCGTAAATCACGTTCCATTTAAATTTTATTTTATGGATATTTATAAGAAAATAAAATCTGTTTCGGTCAACACAATACTTCTCGCTAATATCCATTTTATTTTATATTCATTCAATAATTTCAAATATTTTTTTTAAATTTGATATGGCCAACACAATACCTCCCGCTATTTAATTTTTATTAATTTAAATATACAATTAAATAGTTTAGAATTAAATACCAGTTTTATTCCAAAATTATGTAGATTAGCTTATAGCTAAAATATGTCAGGGTCTGTCCTTAAATTACGTAACGCTTCAAGGGGAGAGGGGGGGTCAAGAGTAGCGTTACGCAGTGTTACGAGTGGGTGGGGGATGGTTAATGTGTGCGTTACGTAACGATAAAATATAAAAAATATTGCTAAACTTGCTTTAATAGTTTTGAAACATTCAAATTTCGCGGTGCTAATTCGTATATGGAGGCAGTCGTTTGTTTTCAATAACAGTCAACATAATAATAATAATAATAATAATAATAATAATTTTTTATTGTATTCAACTTTATTACAAAGTATTACAATTGATATTTGATGAGGGTGAATCAGTTTTTACTTTGCATTTTATGTAACATTTTTGCGTTGCGTTGATGGAGATGAGATGATAGGGCAGTCACAAACATCCAAGCCCCTGGTGGGAATCGAACCCACGACCCCAAGAACCGAGCGGTGATGGTCGCTTCGAGCGCTGAAGAAGCACGCTGCCTCAACTCATTCGGCCACTTAGGCGGCTAACAGTCAACATAATATGTCGGGCACAGTTCAAATTCGGGCCAGTGGTCTTTCATTCGTGCAATGCAATTCATATTAAAACATGAATTCAAGTAGTGTTGATAAGGAAAAACTTTTCAATAGTTTGTTAAAAGCATATGGAAATGCATATGCTTTTAATTTCTATGCTGTTATTTTTTCATCTTTATGTACATTAATTTAATTAGTTTCTATTTAAAATTTTAACTGAATATTAAGGAGGCCCATATACTTTTAAACACAGCAAAAAAATTGGGGTGACAAGCCGTAGGGCAAGAGTAGTACATTATTTTTTATCTTTATGTACATTAATTTAAATAGTTTCTGTTCTGTTCTGTTCTTTACATCTTTATGTACATTAATTTAAATAGTTTTTGTTTCAAATTTTAACTGAATATTAAGGAGGCCATATACTTTTATATCCAGTAAAAAATGGGGGGGGGGGTCAAGTACTGCGTTACGTAATATATGGGGGGGGGGGTTTATGTTTGCGTTACGGGCGCGTTACAAAGGGGGAGGGGGTATCAAAAATTTCCTAATTTTGCGTTACGTAATTTAAGGACAGCCCCTCACCACTCTTTTACTAATAAATGTTTAAAGGAATATCGTTTATGTATTTGTTTCCACCTTAAAATATTTAAGTATTTAATTGTAAAACGTATGTTTTTCTGAATATCAAGTAATAATATAATAGCTATTTGTCTGTACTGACCATAAATTTTTTTTCTATTATCGTTTCTAAGAGGTAGTTTTCAAATATATTTTTTTAAATTTAAATTCAACAGTCAATAAATAAAGTTACTTTGGTAAATTACATTACCGCACTTGTGTGGAAATCAAATACATTTCTAAACGATATTAGAATAATATATAACCTGCATTCTGTTTTGCATTTGGTAATAGAATGACGAACCTGAAAATCTCTATGGTACACAGATTTGATCTTTTATGAACGATTAACTGGAGCACAAGCATGTTCATTGTACTCGTAACATAAAATAATAATTTAAAATATTTACTTGAAGTACTCTAAGTATTTAGAAATACTCAGAGTATTTATAAGTACTCGGAGTACTTTTCAATGTAGGGGAGACCAGTGTCAAATGTAACAAGGGTAGGTAACAGGGCCATCTTTTCGAAGTAGATTAAAACGTGCTTGCAGAGTGAAGCAGAAAGAGTCATAGCTCTTTGGTATTTAATGTAAGTGCATACGCGCAAATACGGCGTCTGTTTCTGACGAATGTCTGTAAATCGACAAAAAAGTAAATACAGGTAGTGACACACATTGTTTCTAAAACACTATAAGTGCTCTGCTCGGAAATATTTCAAGTTAAGGATCAGTTTGTGAGTTATATCTGCTTTTATTTTTCATTAAAAAACATTTCGAATTATTACCTAATAAATACAAAAAAGCAAATAATATCTTTAAAAGTTAAGCGGTGTCAGTTGTAACACATGCCACGGTGTCGATTGTAACGTGTTTAATAATTAAGTACAGTATTGATCACGATAATAATTACAAGAAAAAACCACTGCTATCGAAGACATAAAAGAAGAAGAGCAAAAAAACGAAAAACAGTTCCAAAAGTAACAGTCGCAGATTACTCTTCAGATGGCTCCGATGAGGAAACTCTCTGATATGTATTGGACCATATTTTTTGAACACAGGAGATTGGTTGCAGTGGCGAAAATGTAAAATCTGGACACCGGGCAAGTTAAATTGTACGAAGAAAGACCTATTTTATGTTTACCTAAACTGCAATTCCGTTAACGACTAAAGGCATTGGTCAAAATGGTCCATATCACCAACAGAATATATATTTTGTTTGCTTTTAGATGAGTCATCTGAATTTTGTATTTTCTGAGGTAATAAATAAATGTTTATTTTTTTAAATAATTTCTTCTTTTATCTGTTATTTTTATCTTATTACATCACTGTTAAAATTTGTTACAATTGACACTGGCCCTGTTACTATTGACACCAGTTAGGTGTCAATTGTAACATTTGTAATGCCTGACTAAAAATCCTTATACTTTTATATTTGTCACATTTTCAAAAGTTTAAAATTCAAAATATTATTCACTAAGGTGGGTAGGTTCTCATACAGGTAATTTCAAAATATCGAAACGTAACGTTTACTCGTGAAAAATAAAAATTTAAATTTTGTAACAATTGACACCGGTCTCCCCTACTCTAAGTACTTTTTAGAGTATTGAGTACTAGTTTTTAAATGAAATGTCGCAAGTACGAGTAAAAGTAACAGATGTTAAAATGTACTCGAGTACGAGTACAGAGTACAAAACTTGGACTTTAAACAGTACTTTCGAATAAATGTACTCGAGTACGCCCAGCTCTGATGTCGGACACCATACATTATTTCTTTTAATTTAGGAAATAGGAAGAAATCATAAGGTTCAAGGTCAGGTCTGCATGGTGGGTGTTCCAGTAATTCCACCTTTGATTCTTTTAAATAGGCTTTAGATACAATACTAGTTTACTTCGAGGCCGATTTTCACGCACGTTTTCAAACACCCGTGGCAAACAAATTGTTATGTACCAATTAGAAGTTACTGTTTTCCTATCTTCTAATGCAATATTGATAGTAGGACCGGATTTTGAGAAAAAGGAGGGAATCATTTTTGTACCAACACTTCGAACTTGTTTTACTTTGACAGGATTGCGGTCTGTAGGAAAGACCCATTGGCCGATTGTCGTTTTGTTTCAGGTTTAAATGCCTACATCCATGATTCATCACTTGTTATATCATATACACTGCTTTAGATTTACCTTCATTACATTTTTTTAATGTTTTAATGCACTATTCTACACAATGTTGCTTTTGAACAAGCATTTAAATTATGAGGTATCCAACGGTAACAAACTTTCCTGCCTTTTAGATGATCGAGCAAAATTTTATTTATAGCGGTCATTCCTATGTCCGAAGTAGCCTATATAATTCTATATGTAACACGGTTGTCTTCTTTAATCATTGTACGAATAGCAGCTATGTTTTCATCCGTAACTGCAGAAATTGGCCGATCTTCGCGTAAATCGTCATTGAGAGAAACTCGATAAAATTTAAATTCATTGTACCAGCTGTGAACAGACCTGATAATAGGTGCTTTATTTCCAAAAGTGTCTCGAAGTTTTTCAATGCATTCTTTTGGAGAGAGCGAACTTTTAAAATTGTATAATATCATGGCTAGGAAATTTTCTCTTGTTAACTGCATTTTCAGTACTGCATGGAAAATTACTGATAACAGATAACGAATTGTAACAAAAACTGTCATGCTACCTAAATATGTATGTACTTTTGTATTGCCATGCATTTATTTTTCGTATAGCTATCTTGGTTATATTTCTTTGCAGAAACTTTCGGTGCTACCCTCATATAAACGGTTAATATTTCTAATGTTTTGATTATCGAATGGATACTCAAATTAGAATATGTAGCAGCGGGGGCCCTTTATTCCTGCGGAGCTCTGGGCAGCCCATGCCTAAATCTCCCCCTGAACAAACTTAATATAAACCGGCCGTATACTAAACTACTCAAAAATGAATAGGGATATTTAAAAAAAAGACGATTTTATTAAAATTACACTATTTATACATTTATATATATATATATATATATATATATATATATATATATATATATATATATATATATATATATATATATATATATATATATATGAATGAATACTTCAAAATTAATGTCTTTAAAACCAAAATCTGCCAGTTTTGTTTCGCATATACAGTTTAGAATCGAATGTTTCAATATCATCAACATGCTGCCAGTTTACATTAGTTATAAAAAAAAATTTGCCGACGAGTTGCTTACAAATTTCACTCTTAGAAGTAATAGAGAAATGCAGAGGAACCATCTTTCACAAGAAAACTGTGCTTTGGTGTTGCATATGCATCAGCGAGGTGATCGGCAAGTGGACATAGCCGCGTACTTCAATACTTCCCAAAGTGTTATTTCTCGGTTAATTTGTCGACATAGAGAAACAGGCACAACATCCAGAAGGCCTGGAAGTGGATCCAGCCGTGTCACAACACCGCGAGAAGACCGTCATCTCGTGATACAGGCGAGAAGACAGCCTTTTGATACTGCGCGACAGCTGCAACAAGACCTACATAACGCCACAGGAGTCTTGATAAGTGACCAAACCGTCCGAAATCGGTTGTTTGAGGTAGGTTTAACATCATACCGACCGTTACGATCACCAGCGAGATCTCCTGCTCACCGGCGACAAAGATTACATTGGGCTAATGAAAGACTCGCTGAAGCTACTTCTTGGGAACACGTACTTTTCACGGATGAGTCTAGATACTGCATCCATAATGACAGCCGACGTCAGAGAGTGTACAGGAGTGCAGGAAACAGGACATTATCACAGTATGTCCAGCCAGTAGTCCTATTTGGAGGAGGAGGTTTAATGGTGTGGGCTGGTATATCTCTAGGCTGGCGTACCGACCTCCACGTATTCAATGGTAGGGTTACTAGGCAACGTTATTGTCTATGAATACGTTGCACACAGTCTAGATTTCTTTGGGCCTGAAAATTTTATATTTTTGGATGATAATGCTCGTCCACACCGAGCGCAAATAGTGTTAGATGCCATCGAACAACTCCAAATCCATCACCTTCCCCTTCCACCAATGTCACCAGACCTAAACCCAATTGAACATGTTTGGGATATGCTTCAAAGGCAACTTAACACACATACTCCACACCCTACAACCCTAAGACAGCTTGCGGAACTATTGCCCACACTATGGGATGAGATACCCCAACAACACATTGACAACTGCATTTTAAGCATGCCAGAGAGGTGTCAAGCTGTTGTAAATGCGCGGGGTAATACTACCCGATATTAAAAAAAAGATATGCGGTGATGAAGATACGGTAGTGCTGGCGCGTGAGAACTTGAATTCCTTTATTTTCATTTAAATTGGATTTAACGTTTTGAATTTTTTGTTTTTGTTAGAAAAAATGTTTCTTTTTATAGGTTTAATTATATAATCAAAAAATAAATAGTATTTATATATTTTGTAAACTTTTTTTTTTAATATTCCTATTCACTTTTGAGTAGTTTATTATAAGTTTGGTCTCGTATCACAATTTTCTACCAGTAATTACAATTATTAAAATTGGGCATACATTATAAGCTTTCATTAATTGGTTGTCGTGTTGCGTTGTGTGGTGTGTCGTGGAACTTTAATAACGTTTTCTATTTATAGTGGGCTTGGCTTTGCAGAGTGTTGAGTACATGTAGGTAATTTCACGGCATGAAGCTCTACGGCGCGCGGTCCGTCTCAAACAGGCGACGGAATTACTTTGCATTATACACCGAGCAATATAAACATTTGTCAACACTTTGGTATATACAGCCTACTTCGTTTCACACACACACACCCTTCACTTGTATTATAGAGGAAATTTTCCATGACAAAGAGTAAAAGTCAATAATTTCTATGTTACCAAAATTGACGACTTGAGATGCTTGAGATTTTTCGTCATACGAGTACAACCATTTTACAAGAAATAAAATTAAGTACAGTAACATCTGTTTCATGAACGAATTAACAAATTGGCAGGGCCGCTCCGTGCGGGTGGGCAAGTTGAGTCCCGCACATGGACGACTTACCAGAAGGGGCGCCATTTCAAGACAGTAAATAATAGAAAATTATGATTCCTAAACGGATAATTTTCTGGCGATGTTATGTTGCAAGCTATAACTGTAAAATTGTTGATTACAATAAACGATATGACGCTCAAAAACATTAAATTCATATATGAATCAATAATACTAATTTAATTTGATATAAAAATATATCTATACTCTATCCGTTTAAACTATAGACTAGATGGCGTTTCGAGCGCGGCCGTTTTTACATGTATTAAATAAAAAATTCAAATTTTGGTGCCATTCCTGGATTTAAAAAAATCTTTCTAATTGACATGTTTTCAGTAATTTTGTCTTGTACGTACATGTGCTAATCTATTTTGTGTTTTTATGCATATACTTACTTATAATCTCCGTACCTCTCTCTACATTTCGGCGAAAGGGGCATGCATAAATGAAAACCACATTATTCAAATAAATTTTAAAGAAAACAACGTAAAATAAAAATATACCTTTGAAATATAAATATTTATTCTCTAAAATATATACATTTGTATAAACTATATACACCATTAAATATGAACAAAATAATGTTCTACACAAAATTCTTTGTTCCTGGGAGTGATCCGAATGACCCTTTTTCCTCATGTTCTTTTATAGCTTTCCAAATATTACATCGTCCTATGCCCAGTTCTGATGCCACAATTTTGACACTTTCTAATTTGGAATATGCAATCGTGGCACGATATGTGCATTATAAATTATACACCACTTTTTTGCCCGCGTTGGAGGGCATTTCTTTTTGGATATTTTAAAACATTGGCAGAGCCAGGTTCAGGATTTTTATCCATAATATTATCGAAGAGAACAATAACAAAACTAACGAATTACTAACTAAAAACTAAGAAAACGCGCACAATGACAACTATGTAATATTAAATATAACGACAAAACATTATGAAAATTATATAAACGAAAAAACAAACAAACAGAACTGAACAGAAATTGATAATATGTAATAAATCGTGTACTATTAACTTTGTTGACATATTTTATGTCAGACGGCAAAATAATTGATACAGTTGTCAAGCAAATTTAAATTTCGCGTCATTTATTTTACTGTGTAAACTCGGTTCACGTTTGAACCAATCAGAGAGCTAGAATCTTAAGCCCTATCTCACCCAACGCTGTATAGTTAAAACGGATAGAGTATAACTATCTAAATAATACTTATAAAATAATAACTCCTCAATATAATGTAATAGCTATTTGTGTATTAAGAGCGCAAAAAGGGACATTGTCGATTGAGAGGTTGTTGACGCGCGACATAGGATATATTCATTCCAAAATTGGCATTAATTTTTTGTAAAAACGAAAGCCAAAACAATATCTTGAAGTCATATTTGAATACGTTCCTATCCTCACTGCAAAACTGTTTAGTACTGTAAGTATAAAGTGTACATTTTATTATTTTCACCTCTCGCTAAGAGAGGTATTGAATTCATGCTAAAAATCGCATATCCAGATTTTAGTGAATAAGCACGTTTTAAGGTCCCTAGAATCCGATTATAACATTTTTCCGATAATGTCTGTATGTGTGTGTGTGTTGGATCCACGATTTCTCAAATACTATAAGACTTAAGACATTTTTAACTACGGACTCCTCAATCTAACAATAATGGGACGAGTTGATTAAGTTTTGGTAACAATTGGACAACCGGAAGTAGTAGTTACAAGAAAAAATCATCTAAATAGTATTTATCGAAAATTTATGTAAATACTTATATTAAAGAACGTTAAATTCTTTATTCGATAAATATAAATTCATTATTATATCTTCTATAGATTTAGAAATAAATAAATGCATATAAAATAATTTCATGTAAAAATTCTCAGATCAAACTACTTCAAGGCAAGAAATGTTTGTAATTGACACATAAATGTCACTGTCAAAAATATTTACATGCCATTGTCAAAAATATTTGTATACATCATCATTATGAAGATTATGAAAATAAAAAAAAGTCAACAACGCAAAAGAATATACGTAAAAAAGAATATAAAAGAAATTTGCGAAAAAATGACAAATATAAAGAAAAGGAAAGTAGAAAAAGAAAATTTCAAGATATTGAATATGAAGAAAATGTATGTATTGTACATAATTTATATTAAAATATCCCAGTTTTGCAAATATATGTGAGAATTATTTTGTAGTGAGACATGAATATATGTATTTGTATTTAAAAATATTTTTCGTTTTCTGCGTACAACTATACTCTATCCGTTTTAACTATAGACTAGATGGCGTTTCGAGCGTGGCCGTTTTTACATGTATTAATTAAAATATTCAAATTTTCGCGCCTTTCCTGGATTTAAAAAAATTCTTTCTGTCATTTTTTCAGTAATTTTGTCTTGTACGTACATATCTATCTATTTTTATCCATAATATTAACGAAGAGTACAACAAAATTAACGAACTATTAACTAAAAACTAAGAAAACGCGCACAACGAAAACTATGTAATATGAAATATTATATAAATTAAATTAATAATATACTTAACAAACAGAACTGAACAGAAATTAATAATATGTAATAAATCGTGTACTATTGACTTTGTTGACTTTTATTTATTTTATGTCAGACGTCAAAATAATTGATACAGTTGTCAAGCAAATTTAAATTTCGCATCAATTATTTTACTTTGTAAACTCGGTTCACGTTTGAACCAATGAGAGAGCTAGAATCTTAGGCCCTATCTCACCCAATGCTCTATACTTAAAACAGATAGAGTATAGGTAAAATATCTGGCGAGAGGTTATGTATTGGCCACATCAGATTTTTTTGTTTAAGGGTCGCTTAAAATTTAAGCTCTGTTCAACTGTGCATTAAACTAACATAGGACTCTTCTTTAAGAATTTGACAGTGATATTTTCGTCACTGTTGGCCCCTTTACTCTCAAGAATGTGCTTAGAGCGGAACAAATCACTAAACTCGAAAATAGTGCATTGAAAATAATGTGAGACATATGCATTTTGTAATTGCGTAGGCTGGCTGATATAAATTAGAATAATTAAGTGTTTAAGCGTTTATTATCCTCCTTCATTTGTGATAAAAAACACGCTCACGTTTGACGTCAAATGTGCCGTGGACGAGCAACAAATGAACCACGCCATAATTTGTTATTTCATTTGTTTCCTGGCACCATTCCAGCGTTGAACCGTCTTTTGTTCTGATGCGGATTCCTTCACATTTAGGTACAGGTGTATGTGGAACTCTACCCTGTACTCTGTTTGAAAAAATGAAAGAATTTTGGCACATTGATTCATGTGATTCAATGAGGTGTTGCAAAAAAAATTAACATATCTTTTTTCTTCTGAAATTCGAATAAGTATATTCTACAGTATTATTAAATATGATTTTCTGTTCAAATTACTGTATATATTAAGAACAGTAGCAATTTAAAAATTTTACTTTTTGAATTGGTGCCAAATTACACTGCCTGTGACGTCAGAATTACATTAGCCAATGACAAAACTGGAAAGATGATGAAAAAAAAAAAACAAATGTAATCATACATCAACGTCAGTGATTGCTTTAATGACAACTGTGTGACATCAGGCCTGACTTATAGTGCAGCGTGATTTTTGGTTCTTTAGTGTAGTTCTTAGTTATTTATTATTATATTACAGCGTTATATTTCATAGTTCAATACCCAGTATTATAAAAGATGGATAAGTAAAGCACTAGCAAAGTAAAATTTGCTCTTGAAGTAAAATACTTTATTCCAAAGATTTTAGTCAAAACAACAATAAAAATACTAGCTAATTAAATATACAGAATAAATTACTCCAACAATGTTCGAGGAAGTAAATTTTATTCCGTAAAATATATTTGACACATGTCAACATTAATTAAATTAAATTCATTAGGTATACACATTTCATCCCATGTATTATTTTTACATTTATTTATCTCCAACATGTTTGCTTTGTTTATTTCTAAGTAATTTTTCCCCGTTCTCTTTTTACCTTCCGTCACCTTTAGGTAAGGAAGATATTGTCTTTGGTCAAAAAATTCGAAGGTGAGTTTTTGATGAATAAGCACGTTTTAAGGTCCCTAGAATATGATTTTACTATTTTTACGATGTCTGTATGTGTGAGCGCGCGCGCGCGTGTGTGTGTGTGTGTGTGTGTGTGTGTGTGTGTGTAACAAAATATTCGTCTACGATAACTCTAATACTACAATTCCAAGAATTATAATTCTTTCGCATTCCTCTTCGTTGCATCCATATGAAGAGCTGATTAGATTTTGGTTATAATTAGTCAACCGGAAGTACCCTCATTTGAAGATTTTAATAGTTTTTCTTGAAAAAACGATGTTAAATATCATTTTTTCACATTTAATGTGATTATAAATATTAAAGAACATTGTATTCTCTATACGATTTGACTGCATTTTATACTTCATGTTAAATGGATATAGAGTTATAAAATTATAAAGAAATTAAATTTCAAAAATTGGCCAGCTATGCTAGAAACAGCTACTGTATTAAGAAAATTCTGATTGAGAGATGTCAGTGTTAAGTACAATTGACATATTCGTAGTATATTTATGTTACAATTTTATTCGAAATATAGGATCTTTTTGCTCGAAACCTTTTGTATGGAATTTGTATAAAATACATACAACTGTCGAAAGGTAATGTACATACAAGAAATTTAGAATCTTTTGCAAGGAACTTTCTGTATGGATTTTATAGAAAATACACATGCATTTACGAAAATTCTACCGGTAGATACCGCATCTACCGACTGTGTTCGAAAACACAAGTGGTAAAAGGTTACCGTGTTCAAAAATTGTTCAATAGCTATCAAATCCATTTACCGGATTCATGAAGGATCTAATCTCAAAAAAGGTAGTGATGCAAAGCGAAGCACGCGCCTTAAAGGTGGAAATGTGTTCAAAGTAGGACTCTGCTCAATTTGTTAACTACAATACGTCAAATTTCTAACCTGTTTCAAATTTTCAAATTTTTTCATAGTTTATGGATCTACTCTGTTTACCACTTGCGTTTTTAAAATATCGATTTCGGTAGCTATAACCTGATAAAAAGCTGTTTACCGGTAACAGTTCACCGGTAGAATTTTCGTAAATACATCATATAACTGACGGAAGGTAATGTGGTGGCCACATCAGATTTTTTCCATTTTAGTTGACACCTGAACATACAGAATACATATTGTTAAATCACATATAAAACATATTCCAGAGACACATTGTTTGGAACAGATCCTCTTCAGTTGGAGATTGACATTATCGCCAGTAGTGGTCTTAAGAAATACCGTGTAGTAATGTTTTATCCTAGATTTATCAATCTCTCTTATGCTCCAGTAGTGCAAAGATTAGCCGGTGTAAGAAACCGTAGCTTGAGTGCATCATTTTCCAGCTAAAAAATTAAATGTATTCAATAGTTCTTATTTAATTATAAAAATATTTATATTTACCGGTTTCAGGATATTATTCCATTGTTTATATGTACAAAAGTAGGCTGGTAACTAAGTAATAACGATATCTGTATGGTAATATTATTACCATACTGACTTGTCAACAACGGTCTACAAAATGAAAATAACATAAAAATATAATGCTTTTTATTAATACATACAGATAACGTTAGCCTATCGTTTTAAATACAGTCTACTTTATTTTAAAGTAATAAACATATGGAACAAAGCACATAATTTGAATATTTGTCATATTGACATATGTCAAAATAATTGTTCTGTTAACCATAGCAATTTAAAAGTAGCATTAATGAGAGAATTTCAAAAAATGGTATTTATCAATAATAGCTGCATTCTTTTTGGACAAAATCTCAGCTCCTCTCAGATCACTTCAGAAAAACTCAGGAAAACGTTGTTCTTTCTGACACAACTGATTTGAGTTGTTCTGAGTACACTCACTTTCCCCCTTTCCGATGCTACACTACCAGTTTACAAAACTCAAAATGATTTGAAACACTCAGTTTACATTTTAAGGTTATATAATTCAATAAAATTTATATTCACATATGCATATATATATATATATATATATATATATATATATATATATATATATATATATATATATATATATATATATATATATATATATATATATACATACCTACAAGTAAAATATTTTCAACATTATCCATTTTTCATTTATAAACAGTATCATAGATCAGAAAAATGTCAATAAATTTGACAGCTGTTACAGCAAATTCTATCGGTAAAGAAGAAAATGATAAAATGGAATAAAACTAGTTCTTTTTGCAAAATCACAACTCACTTTAGCTCAACTCAGTTATGTACTGAGCTGAGATACAATTGGGTCAAAAAGAATACAGCTAATGTCTTAATTTTCTGAAACCGATAAACTATTGAGCAAACCACGGATGTTATTAATCATGTCTTAAAATCCTCGCTCTACGAGCTCGGATTTCAAACCGACATCTTCGGCAGTTATGATATACATAACATTCCTAGGTATGTTAATAGCTATTACATCAAAATGATCTTTACAGCAAAGAAGTTTTGATTTTATGTTTTTATCTTTACTTGCGACAACCATTTCATTCTTCTTTCTTCGTTTTGAGGCACTGCTAGAAATATTTTTCCCTATTATCATTTCTATTTGGGCACACTGCACAAAATACTTTTTTATATTTTGCGTTCATAATGAAGTCATTACGATACGCAATTGCGTATCGTAATGACCTTCATTTCGATACGCAATTTTTTGTTTTAGACGGTTGGTACTAGATGACGTTTCTTTAACCCATTTTTACCTAATTTATTTTTAGTTAATTGACAATTCATTTTAATAATATAATGTCGAAATTATTATTTTTTTTTTTATTTAGGGAAGATTATTTACATAAAAATGTACAAATGGTTACAAATATAATCACAAATTGAGTAAGTAAATGTTAATTGTAGAAGGCGCAAAATATAAAAAATAGTATAAAGAACTCATTTTATAAGACTTTCTTTCGCACTTGTCAATTAGAAAACTCGCGAACGCTCGTTTTCTAAATTTTGACGCGTGCGAAAAAAACATGTCTTATAAAACACGTTTTTTAATATACTATTTTGCAACCATGTTTGATTATTTCCAAATACAAAAATCAGTAGTAGTTGACAGCGGTCATGACTGTCACTCGTTTAATTTCCGTCGGTGGCAAATGTAAGCCACACCCTCATTGGTTAGTTCGTTTCGAACGTCATCAGGCGAAAGGGGAAGCGGAAATTCAAACATTATAATTTCAAAGACTATTTTCTTATGAATAATACGAAAAAAATAAAAAATAGGGGTAAAATATTTTTTCTTAATCTTTCGATTAAAGCAAAGAAAAAACAACCGTGCAACACCTCATTGGTTGTTATGTGCGCGTAATCAAGGGCGATTTACACAAATAAATTCAAATATTACATATGTCAATTACAATTTCATTCTTTGTAAATGCTGTGTGTTATTTGTTGTTGTATTGTCGTTTATAACCTTTTACCTGGCTATTTCCTTGTATCTCTCTCTAATATTTTTTATGATAATACGTGTTTGCTATTTGGTGCACATGTATTTATAAATTTAAAATTCCAAATCAACTTTTAATGTAGCATGTAATTAAATACAATTTTAACTTTGATGTAAATGAAAATAATTTTAAAAGTTTATTTTCAGATTAATAATTTTAATATGTTCGACACTAAATGTGTTAGTAAGACACAGATGAAGCTATTAGACATATCTGTCGAAAAAATAATGAAGGAAACCATAAGTAATACAGAGATAAATATACAATTACTTGTTATTTTGCGGTTCAGAAATCAAAGATGTGAAGCTTAAGTGTTTCTTATATGTGGCGATTTTAATTTACCATTATTACAGTGGCACCAAATACATAATTATTTCGTAGCGAATAATATTTATAATTCTGCATCTTCAAATTTTGTTGATGCTATTTCTTATTGTAACTTGAATCAATTTAATGGAGTACAAAATCATAATAATCGTTGCTTGGATTTAATTTTATCAAATTACAATAATTTAAACGTAAAACAATGTTTATCACCACTTTCCAAGATTGATTTACATCATCCTCCATTATTGGTTTATGTTGAACTTATGTCGGAGAACAAAATTATCAAATAATGCAAGAGATAAATTACTTTTCAACAAAGCAGATTATACATCTTTAAACAACCATTTGATTTCTATTGACTGGAAGAATCAATTCAAAAATTTAGATATTGAGGATACAACTAATAAATTTTATGAAATTTTAAATAATGCAATAAATTTATACGTACCCAA
The DNA here is from genome assembly GCA_963082715.1 of Harpalus rubripes. Classification (NCBI taxonomy): domain Eukaryota; kingdom Metazoa; phylum Arthropoda; class Insecta; order Coleoptera; family Carabidae; genus Harpalus; species Harpalus rubripes. The sequence goes on from OY720464.1 coordinate 857,574, forward strand.
AAAACAGATAAATATCAGGAATTTTCCATGCTGGTATTCTCCCAGTTTAATTCGTTTAATAAAAGAAAAATATAAAGCTCATAGAAAATTTAAGCGCTTTAAGAGAAATTCAGATTATTTGGAATTTTCCTCTCTGCGGAAAAAAGTAAAGGTTTTGACAAAAATCTGTTATTTAAAATATATTAATAACGTGGAGACGGAAATTCCAAATAATATTAAAAAGTTCTGGTCTTATGTTTCATCCGTGAAAAAGTCATCTATTCCTTCTAGTATGACTTACAATAACATCAATTCCTGTGATGGTAATGAAATCTGCAATATGTTTGCTAATTATTTTGATTCTGCTTTTTTGAATTCTAATAAATCTCATACTTTTACTAATGAATTTAGCCCAACTATTGTTGATATTGGTGAGTTAACAGTGAATGAAAATGAAGTGTTTACGTTGATGTCGAATTTGGATATTCATAAAGGAGCAGGTGCAGATGGAATCCCTAGTATCTTTGCTAAAAAATGTGCCTCGTCGTTAGCTTACCCTTTGAAATTAATTTTTAACAAATCACTTATTTCTGGTATTTGTCCAGACATTTGGAAAAAGGCATTAGTGGTACCTGTTTTTAAAAGTGGTAACAGAAATTCCATTGATAGTTATAGACCAATATCAAAGCTCTGTATTTTTGAAAAAAATTTTGAAAAAATAATTTATAAATATTTATTTTCCTCCGTGAAAAATATTATTAATATTGAGCAACATGGTTTTTTCTCTGGCAGATCCGCCGAGTCAAATTTAGTTGAATTTATTGATTTCAATTTCAGAACTATGGACAGTAGGACGCAGGTGGATGCTATATACACAGATTTTAGTAAAGCTTTCGATAAAATTAATCATCATATTTTGATCCGTAAACTTGAGGGACTTGGTATACATGGTAGCTTGCTGAGGTGGTTTGAATCGTACCTAAGTAATAGGCAACAATGTACTGTTGTTAATGGCTTCACCTCGTCCTACTTTCCTGTAACTTCTGGGGTTCCACAGGGGTCTCATCTGGGGCCTTTATTATTTATTATTTTTATCAACGACATCAAAAAATGCTTTATAAATTCTAAATTTCTTATGTACGCTGATGACTTAAAAGTATACACTCCAATTAAATCTTTAAATGACTGTGTAGGTCTTCAAGCTGATTTGGTTAGACTTTCCGACTATCTAATTAACAATGACCTGTCACTTAATTTTAATAAATGCTCTTGCATTACTTTCACTCGTAACCGTAATGTAATTAATTTTGATTATAAAATAAGTAATGTTATTATTAATCGAGTAACTAAAGTTAAAGATTTGGGTGTAACATTAGATAGTAGGCTATTATTGGATTTACACATTGATTTTATTGTAAAAAAGGCTTACAAAATGTTAGGTTTCATTTTGAGAGTAGGAAAACATTTCAATAATCCTAATACTTTAATATCCTTGTATTATTCATTGGTCCGCTCTCAACTTGAGTATGCCACAGTTTGTTGGTCACCTTATTATCAAGTGTACATTAATAGAATTGAAGGTATTCAACGCAAATTTTTATCAATATTGCAGTGGAAATTTCCAACCATATGTATTTCCCTGCACACACTTCAACAGAGAAGAATTTATCTTGATATGATGTTTATATTTAAAGTACTACTTTATCGTATTGATAGTCCTGTGTTACTTAGTAGATTCTATTTTAGAATTCCATCTTTCTCTACCAGAAATGTTGAGCTTTTTTCACTGCAAACATTTAAATCAAATTATGCGACGAACTCTCCAGTACATAGAATTGCACGTACCTTTAATTATTATTCCTGTGTTTCTAACTCTCCAGACATTTATTCATGCTCTCTACATGTTTTCAAAATATTTATTAAAAAGTTTTTCATTGGTACTTTTGTTATGTAGTTTAATAGGTTATGTCTGATTGTTGATTGTCAGTTAAGTACGTTTGTATGAAGTTAGCGCGTATTATTATAATGTTAACCTTTTCTTTATAAATTATTTTTGTACTTTTTATGTATTTAGTGTTGTACTGTTATTAGGACTTGTCCTGTTGTACAACTTATTTTGTTTAAAAATAAAAATAAAAAATCGATGTACAAAAACTTCTTTATCGACGTAACAATGATTTGTATGTATCGAGACAACCCACAGATCATATTTTAATCCGAATTGCATGGTCATGTAAACTTATTAACACATATGGTGTCATTTTTACCCTCCGTCACCTTTAGGTAAGGAAAGGTATTGTCTTTGGTCAAAAAATTCGATGATGAGTTTTTAATCAATAAGCGTTTTAGGGTCTCCAAAATACGATTTTACTATTTTTACGATGATGTCTGTATGTGTGTGTAACAAACTTTCGTCTGCGTTAACTCTAATACCTACTACAATTTGAAAAAATATAATTCTTTCGTATTCTTCTTTGTTACATCCATATGAAGAGCAGATTAGATTTTGGTTATAATTGGTCAACCGGAACTATCCTCATTTGCAGATTTTAACAGTTTTTCTTTCTTAATGTTATAAATATTAAAGAATATTTTTCACTTGACACTAACATCTTTCAATCAGAATTTTCTAGTAGCTGTTTCTACAGCTATGGCTACTTTATGAAATCTAATTTCTTTATAATTTTTTAACTCTATATCCATTTAATATTTAGTATAAAATGCAGTCAAATCGTATAGAGAATAAAATATTCTTTCATATTTATAATAACATTAAATTAAATGTGAAAAAATGATATTTAACATAATTTTTTTAAGAAAAACTGTTAAAATCTTCAAATGATGGTACTTCCGGTTGACCAATTGTAACCAAAATCTAATCAGCTCTTCATATGGATGTAACGAAGAATATGAAAAAATTATAATTTTTGAAATTGTACGACATATACGGACATCATCATAAAAATTTTATAATCGGATTCTAGGGATCTTCAAACGTGCTTATTTACTAAAATCTGGATATGCGATTTTTAGAACTAATATAAAATATAATTTAAAAAATTCTGATAGAGGGATGTCAATGTCAAGTGCGACTGACATGTTTGTGTTATAATTTTACTACAAATATAGAATCAATTCTAAGAAACTTTCTATATAGGTACTGTATTTCAGATAAGAATAGACTTGGTGGCGCCGCAGAGCCAGCCTGTTTTACACACATAAAACTTATGAATTAGCTTTGTTTCGTGCATGACATACTTGACACCCCGAAACGTCAAAATTTGATTATTTTTAATTCTTTAGTAAAGAAACAGTTACTTAAAATAAAAAATTGTTAAATAGATTATAAAGTCAAAATGGAATAAATAATATACTTGCTTACATATCACTATTGTAAACTTCGTAAGCCCTATCTTACTTCTATGTGAAATTCTGATTGACAGATGTCAGCATCAAGTGCAATTAACATAGTGTGTTTGTCTCATAATTTTACTGGAAACATAGGATCTTTTGCTAGAAACTTTCTGTATGGAATCTGTATAAATTACATACAACAGCCGAAAGGTAATGTACAAGAAATAGTATCTTTTGCAAGGAACTTTCTGTATGAAATTTGCACAAAATACATAGAACTGACGGAAGGTAATGTGGTGGCCACATCAATTTTTTTTTGTAATATTATATTTGACGTAAACCCATTGACTGGCTGGATGCCCTTATGAAATGTATATTTTTTACTATTTTTTCTATTTTGGTCCTTTTGTCAAAAAATATTTACAAATATACGTTAGGTGTTTCGTTTTGAGGTATTTCTATTTTGGTCGTTTCATTTAATACATATTAAAGAACCAGAATAGAAAAATATATTAACCTAACCTGACAGACTAAACATTTGTTAATTTATCTTTGTCAATTCCATGGCTATCGCTATTTTTGGGGCGATTTTCGACATTTTATACCTAATTTCTGCCATTACTTACAAACTATGCAAAAAAAAAATTATCCATTGGCCCTTCTAGCACCAAGATACAAAATTAATAAACAATATGTATATAAAAAAATAATTAAAACACCCTCCTATTCATTTGTTTCTTTGTTTACCCTAACCATATACATCATTCTTTTATTCTCATTTCCACCAATCACACGCTAGACCACGCCTTCAACTTCCCCTCTTGTGATTGGCCACTCGACAACCATTTTACGCTAATGGGCGGAGTCTAACTGTACATCAACCAAGGAGAATTCATTGCTTCCTTTATGTGACCAATGGGCGTGGTCGCTCAAGACTGGTAGCTAGGCAACGTATGTGAGACCACATTCTACTACTGAGCTAATACGTAGTAAGGTCGGTTTCTAAGTAGAATTTTTTTTCTGAGATTTTGACGTGTTTAAGATACTTTTTGAGGTAGTTCGTTTTCAAGGTGTATTATGTACTTTAAGTGGACATGTTTGTGAAGTTAAAATAGTGAACTGGACTATATAGTGTGGGGTGAAAGTGTTGTTCTTGTATTAGCTATATACAAACTGCACAATGGATACAGGTAAAATATTTTTGTTTTATATGTAATGCTTTAATTTTACCGGGTGCTATAATCTTGATTATGCCCGTGGTACATACAACGTTTTATTTTATTTTGATTCTCGAAATTGAAGGATTCAATAAGTATATTTGTATATTCGTTATCGTTATCCTGGTGTTCTGATAATTTTAAATGCTGTGGTTTCTCCGGAATTTGTTGGTTTGCTATATTGTTTGTTAATAACCATTTTAATTTAGTGTCAAATGAAAATGACAGATATCGATTATTAAAAAAAAATGAATGAATTTGAGGCTGTACAAAGCAAGTTAGTTTCAAAGAAGTCAAAAGACGTATACGAGGCCGAATACGAAAATTTGCGAGTGGCGGTGTTCAAAAATATGATTTATTGAATTTGTTGTGTTGTCTGACATTTACACATATACCACGGTTTTAATATGTTTGAATAGCTGTTGCCTGGACAACCAGTACCGACCCGAAACTTTTGAACGCCTCAGGCGAAAATTTTAAATTGCGCCCCTCATTTATTACAATTTTGTTTAGATTATATAGGTACAAAAATTAGAAAAGAGGCAATTTGTGTCCATAACTCGCGAACAATAATAGAATCTTATTCTAAATGCATTTTTTTTGAAAATATTTTGGATATTTAAAATGCAGAGAATTTTTTTCTTTTGGGTTCTACAGAGTCGCTTTATTTTTGTCTAATACCATATACAGGATTAGTCACGGGAGAGTTACTTTCAAATTCCGTTTGTGTGCTACCCGAAATACAATTTGCAAGAGCGTCTAGCTTCCTCTTTTAAAAAAATAGAATATTTAATTCACAATTGCTTTACCTGTCTAGTGATGGTTTTGTTATTTTAACATTAAACAATTAAATATGGTCTGTTGTCATTAGTAATTTAGGTTGCAAACAAATGGACTTTCAAAATAACTCTTCCGTGACTAACCCTGTATATAGGGAAAGAAAAAATATTTCTCAGTGTAGGTATAAGTCTCGGTATAAATACTTTTCGTTATTTTGCAATTCGGAAAATCTAATTTAACTCTTTCACGGTTCATTCTAGGTAAAAAAATATAAGAATCTTGTTTTGTAAAAAATTTCGATACGAATCACCGTTTTCAAGAAATATATCAAAAACTAAAATATGTCGCCTTTTTCCAAATTGGCGAGAGGCTGTTGCATCAGTGTATTTTTCTGTACAGGATTCCGTATAAAAGCTTTTGTTGCAATTTTTTTTTGATGTTGGGGTTATTTTTCAATATAGATTTCCTGAGCAACAATTACTTCTTTAGTATTTTATATATCAATGTCTTTAATTGATATAATCGCCAACGAATTTAACCTTTCTTCTTTCTTAGTAGGTAACGTAAAAAAATATAAATAGGATTTAATTAATATAAGTTTGCTGCAACTGGAATTGTCAGCATTGTGGTTAAAGCTACACACTGGACGAGTCAATAAACTTATAATTTGATTTTTAATTTAGTTTGCAAAAAATAGTCTCAAAAAATGTCGCCCTAAAATCAATTTCGCCTGGTTTGCCTGTAGTTTGGGCCGGCCCTGCTGACAACCTTATAGGCCCTCGGGGTATGGATTCACCAAGTCAAGTTACTTGGCTTGAAATAAAAAAGCTTGGCTTGGCTTGAAAATTCAAGATTTTTTAAAAGTTATAGGCTTGGCTTGTCATGGGCTTGATGAAACAAAAGCTTAGCTTGGCTTTTTTGAACGGTAGGCTTGGCTTATAAAATAAAATCTATATTGTGCCCGCTTTTGAGGGCGCATAAACAAGTGTATAATTCCAAAATAAAATAGTGCATAAAATTGATGTTTAATTGTTAGTTTTAAGTTTGTAAAACGTTTTTGTTTAGTAACAAAGTCTCATTAAACATGGGTTGCTAAGCAACAAGTGATTAAAATTTTTAAACACGGCAAATTTGCAAATCCAAGTTGTTATTATGGCAAATTTCTCAATTTGTCATAAATAAAAGTACTTTTTTTCAAACGTCGTAGAAATGGCATTTTTGAGATTTGATTCACAAGGTAGAATTAAATGAATAGATATCCATAGAAACTACATAGAATTAGCGAATAAAAAAAAAGTAGCGCGTTTGAAAAAAAATTGAAAGTGTCATTCGGAATAAAAGTGTCTTTGTGGCATGCAATTGTCTGACTCGTTTTGCTCGTCGTGCGAACTTCCATGTCCGCCACACAAAGTATCACTTTTACTCCTAATAACACAATATACTATTTTATATTTATTGGTTTATTAGATGCTATCGTGGATACAATAATGTACGATACACAAGGTACATACATTTTTTACGCTCTGTCGAATGGAAATGCTTAATTTATTTTATTTTATTATTTGTTTCAAACAGCAAAAAACGCAACTAGGTAAGAAACACTGACTGTGGCAATGAAGCAAATGAAATCAATTTGGTATTGGCATTTGTTTATTTTTTAGTTTATTTTCCTTATTTTTTAAATATTATTAATTTACTCAGGAACACTTTTCAAATTTTATTTTTAAAATGTAAGCGCCTACTTTGACGACTACATAATAATATTAAATTTAATTGGACCGGGCTGAATGAAATTTTGTAAACTATATTAGAAATTAAAATTTCTTAAAACAACAAATACGTCTATAATAACTTTTTTTATATTTTGCGTTTATAATGAAGTCATTACGATACGCAATTGCGTATCGTAATGACCTTAATTTCGATACGCAATTTTTTGATTTAGACGGTTGGTACTAGATGACGTTTCTTTAACCCATTTTAACCTAATTTATTTTTAGTTAATTGTCAATTCATTTTAATAATATAATGTCGAAATTATTATTATTTTTTTTTATTTAGGGAAGATTATTTACATGAAAATGTACAAATGGTTACAAATATAATCACAATTTGAGTAAAATATTTTAGTTTGTAGAAGGCGCAAAATATAAAAAATAGTATAAAGAACTCATTTTATAAGACTTTCTTTCGCACTTGTCAATTAGAAAACGAGCGTTAGCGAGTTTTCTAAATTTTGACGCATGCGAAAAAAACATGTCTTATAAAACACGTTCTTTAATATAGGTACTATTATCATGTATTTTAATTTCTAACAATAATTTAGTTATCGTTTATTAATTTACTATAGTACCCTGATATATACATTTTAAATAAAATATATTAAAACAAAACAACCTTTGGTTTAAATTATGTTTATATTAAATGCTTGTTTAGATTAGTATAAAGAGAACTTAAATTAAAAGTTTGTTTTGTTTTATTACTATAGCTGATACCCGCGGGCCTTTCAACTTTCAACCATGAGTCATTTTATATTTTAATCCCGTACAACACGATTTTAGTGTTAATTTAAAAATGTTTCAAACAATTCATGCAGGGCTAGACTGGAAACATGTTTAGTACCGGGAAATCTAGATGGGGTCGGGCCAGGTCAGTCATTTGAATCGAATTTTTAAAAATAATTTTAATCATTATAATATTTTGTTTAATAATTTACTTTTCAACTCCCGGTACCTTTGGCAAGGGCGGTACAGGGATCGTGCTAAAAATAGCATTATCGAGATTTTGGTAAATGACCACGTTTTAAGGTCCTTAGAATCCAATTTTAACATTTTCACGATAATGTCTGTGTGTTTGTGTGTATGGATGTTCCACTCTAACTCAAATACTATCATTCAGAAAATTTTGAAACCTTGTGTTGCTACCTTATTTTAATATGAAAAGAAGTCATTAGATTTTGGTGTAAATCAGATAACCAGAAATGGCAGTTTATTTGAAGCTTTAAATGTTATTTTTTCGCAATTTATATTATGAAATTTAAAGATTATTGAATTTTCTATAGGTTTGCATTAATACTTTTTATATATATTTTATTGATAAATTTATAAAATAATATATAATTTAAATCCCGGAGCCTACGATTAAAACAAAACTCCTTCGTTACATAGTTCAGATCTCCAATATATGTAACTGTCAGATAACTGTCACTGTCAAAATACTAATCATTTCAAATTAATAGTGGTAACGTTTTGAAAAGAAAATAGTAAACTAGACATTAGTTATATGGAAAAGAACTAAATATAGTTTCCAACATGAGTAAATATGTAAGTAGTAAAGTGAATTAAATTAATAAAAATTAAATGGCGGGATGTATTGTGTTGGCCACATCAGATTTTTTCTTTCAAAACGTCTATGCATTTTTGATATTCTTTAATATATCTTTTTCACATAACATAATCATGAATCCTTGTAATTTATTTTGACAGAAACAATTTCTGAATCTGTTTAAAATGTAGGTACTTTAATTTTGAAAATGATCGTTCGCAGGATACTTGGGTTGATAACAATGTGACAATAAATTTGTAGATTAAAAATAAATTTTAATATGCTAACGTATGTAATAGTTATTTATGCAACAAGAGTGTAAATATAAGCTTTATGCCATGAGGTTAAGTATTTCGTGACGAAGCTTGCCGAGTCACGAAAATTATTGATCGAATATCATCCGTATTTATATTTTTGTCATTTATTGATTAAATCAATTATTATATGAAAAGGTGTATCAGATATGCTATTATTTATAATTTGATAAAAGTTATTTGAATCTAAATATAATACATCCTTATATAAATGATCATTTCATGTGTATGATGTCGGTAATACAAAAAATAAGTAGGTATGGCGAATTTAACAATTGGTTGTCAAAAAGAAAAATAGCTATAAATATTGGCGCACATTCAAGAGTAGTAGGGAATTATTTCAAAATCAAGAATTTATGTTATTTTTGTATCGATTTATTTATTTTTTCAACTTTATATTTTTATAATTTATTTTTTTAAGTTTGTCAGGCCACGAGCCGTCACGGGCCACCGGGAAATTCCCGGTATCCCGCCGGGCCAGTCCAGCCCTGAATTCATGCATGTTTACATATTTAGTCTCGCCCAAAAATGTGAGCTTAAAAATGGTTCAATATTCCGATTTCGGTTAAATATAGAGTTCATTTTTGCAAAAATGAACTTTAATTTGTATATTTTTGGTAAAAAAGTGGTTAAATTTCCAGTTAAAAACTCCGGAGACCCGGGTTCAAAAATTTTTGGCTAAAAATGTGAGTTTAAAAATCGGTAAATATATCTCGATGTCAGTTAAAGATAGTGCAAAAACGAACTCTGGAGGGTCGATTTGACATATTAATATTTTGAAAGAGTCAAAAAGGCTTTAGGGATTGCGGAAAATAAAAACGAAATTTTGGAGAAAAATTGGGAATAATTTGCCCCAAAAATTTATTTTATTTTGCTCCAATTAGTGACAGATTAACTAATATTAATAAACTGTAGAAGAATTATAAAATAAAATGAGATAAATGCTGGACCAACCTCGCCTACTATTAGTCCAATATGACCAACAGAGGTCTCGCAGATCTCAGCATCTCAGGAAATCAGCTACTACTGCTACCAGGAACGTTTACTGGAACAAAATTTCAGTTATTTCACTATTTAGTTCACTGAAAACCATCACACATTAAAATTCAAATCACGAAAGTTAGTTTGACACTAGAAGAAACAAATATACGCTATTTTAACTTCCCCAATAAAAGTTTTTCGCGAGAATTGCACTTAGTACGAGTAGAACACATATTTGTTTACAGGTTGTAAATACACTGGCAAAAGGCAGCAATAATAAACAACAAACACCGGTCTTAATATTAGCTCGAACTTGTCTGTTTCAGAGTCGATCTGTAGTTTCACTGGTCGACACGAAATTTAAATAATTAATTATTTATTCACTATTGCACATATAGAATAACAAATAAATTATTGTTATTAAAAAAATTAAAAATCGTGTCAACCAGTGACACTATAAATATAAATTTTAAGAACTAAGCATTTAATTTTGCGAATCTTAAAATAAATTTTTGACTGTGATCAATAACCATTTAATTTTTTCCTAAAGTATTGAAACATCCTGTATAATTCCGTCAAATGTGTGAAAAGACGTAAGTCCGACACCAAGAATATTTCGTTTATTTTGAGAGATACAAAAAAATGTTAATGAGCAAACTTAAACTAGACAAAGAGGCTTATAAGATGATCATTGTAAGAACTTTCTATCACTTCCGGTTATAGCGGAAATGGATACAAGTTTGAATCTAGCATAGGAAATTGGTTCTTTTATATTTTATTCCAAAATGTACATAGAATTAGCTTCACAGCGATACCCAAATATAGATTTATTTCTTCAACCATTTCAAAATGGCAACCATATATTTTTACCTCCCGCTACCCTTGGTAAGGGAGGTATAGGGATCGTGCTAAAAATCGCATATCGAGATTTTAGTAAATGAGCACGTTTTAAGGTCCCTAGAATCCAAATTTAACATTTTCACGATGATAGCAAAGGAATTTAATACAGTTTCCAGCATAAGTAAATATGTAGGTATATGTATATAGATTAATAAAAATTAACGAGTCACAAAAATGTTTAAGCTAATCCTTATTTTTGGATTAGTGAATTCTATTCTATCCCGGTATTCAAAATTTAATCTTCATTTTAATTATAGCTCCGGTGGCTCAATGGTTAGAACAACGCCTCATGTCATGAGTGCCCTCGGGGTTCTGGGTTCGAATCCCACTAAGGCATGGATGTGTGTAAATGTGAACCCACTCTGTAATTGGGATTTAATCCTGTTGAGGGGTTTAAAAAAAGGTAGTTACTTGGATTAGACTATATTTTAAGAAATAAACTGTCAAAATTAGAGTAAAATTCGCTAATCCAAAAATAAGGATTAACTTAATATTTTTTGTGACTTGGGCTGTAAATGGCGGGAGGTATTGTGATGGCCACACCAGATTTTTAAAATATGTATTAATAAAATTCCATACAAAATTAAACATAGCAAGCTAAGAAATAATTTTAATACCTTAAATTAAATCACAAAATTCAGCACTTCAACTTTATGGAGAGAGGTATCATAACAAATGTAAATAAATACTTTTCCTTTGTTTCAAGGTAATAAAATTGTTTAATCGCTTGCTATGTTTAATTTTATATGGAATTTTATTAATACATATTTTGAAAATAAATGGTCGCCATTTTGAAATGGTTAAAGTAAAACTATGATATTTTGGTATCACTGTGAAATGACGCTGATTTTATGTACATTCTGAAAAAATATATAAAAATACAGATTCCCTATGCTAGATTTAAAGTTGTATCCATTTCCGCTAAAACCGGAAGTGATGCAAAATTCCTACTATGATCATTTTATGAGCCCCTTTGTCTAGTTTAAATTTGCTTCTTAACATTTTCTTGTATCTCTCAAAAAAAAACGAAATATTCTCGGTGCCCGACTTACGCCAAACACCCTGTATAGAATAAATTTATATATATATATATATATATATATATATATATATATATATATATATATATATATATATATATATATGGCGAGTATTTACAACACTTGAGGTCGTTTCTCGCATTCTAAGTTCTATTCTCGTTTATTGATCCATTGATCATTTTCCAGATTTCTATGTCTCATATCTGTTTGTATTTGTTTTGTCCACTCAGCTTTCGGTCTTCCTCTTCTACGCTTTCCATTCGGAGTCCACTCGCATATTTTCCTTGGCCATCTTCTCTCATCCATACGTTTTATGTGACCATACCATTTCAATCTTCTATTTTGTATTAAATGTACACATAATTTAATATATGTATAATAAAATAAGTATGTTATTTTTATTGTATTATTTGCATTTATAGAAACATATAGGTACCCATATTTAAAATAAAAATAGTGCACCCACAGCCAAAATAAAAAGTTTACGCCTCTGCACGACTAGATATTTAGTTTTGTCGAAGTTGATTTTGAGTCCCGCTTTGTCGTCAGCTTCAGTCAATTTCCTCATCATATATTCGATGACAAATTCATCGGACGCCAATAAATTTATTTAACGACACTTTATTCGGAAGTGAAAAATACCGGGCCTATAAGTGAAAAGTTTTAAAAAATGTCTCATTTTTACATCACTTGTCCCTAAGTAATATGTACCTACTTCTATTGAATTTTGATTTTTACGAGTAGTGTGAACCTTTGAATTTGTCTGGCTCTGGTATAGTGTGGGTTGCGGTAATGACAGCCGTCTGATGCATCTGTCTCATGTCGCACTCAAATACTCACACTCACACCTGTCCACATTCTCACCTAATAACGCGTCCTGCGGCCCTTAACCCTTTGCACGCGATCGCGATATATACATCGTTATCGTTAGCGTAACGTTAACGCAGGTTCAGTTACACCCGTTGGACTACGGAATTATATCACTTAATTTACTTTACTATAATGTAAAGTGATTATTCTGCAGTCACAGCAAAATTTCACAAAAATACCACGGAGTTTTGTTATAAGAAACGTAAGAGCCTTCTTATTAACGCCCAAAACGCGTTTTAGTTAAAGTAGATATTTAAATTTAGGCAGTGCCTCCGGAATCGGCATCGGTTGTCGTTTTGGCGACCGGCAGCGATTATCGTTAACAGGGCCGGCCCTATATAATGACCCCCCCCTCCCCCTTTTGTATATATATCAAAATTTCGAAAATTACGTTGAAAATATCGACAGCCATGGAATTGAACAAAAAATAAATAAATGCTTGACGTTTTATCAAATTGTCAGAAACGTCAAATAAGTTAATTTACGTTGTGACAGATAAAACGTATATATATATATATATATATATATATATATATATATATATATATATATATATATATATATATATATATATATACCGTGTGTTTGCCTTAAAGGTGTACATAGGAGATTAATATGGGAAATCAGTTTTTTGCAATTTCCTGCTCGCCTAATTATTTTAATCAAAAACGCGTCAAATAAAAGTTTTAGGGCATAAAAGTCTGCGTCTAAATCAATAAACATAATTACCTTTCCATGCGTTGTAACGACAGAAATTAATTATGTAAAAGTCGAAATTTACGTTGAAAATATCGACAGCCATGGAATTGAACAGAAAATAAATAAATGCTTGACGTTTCATCTGTCACAACATAAATTAACTTATTTGACGTTTCTGACAATTTGATAAAACATCAAGCATTTATTTATTTTTTGTTCAATTCCATGGCTGTCAACGTAATTTTCGAAATTTTCATATTTAATTTGTCGTTACAAAGCACGTAAAAGTAATTCTGTTTAATGATTTAGATTTATATTTTATGCCCTAAAACTTTTATTTTACGCTTTTTTGCTTAAAATAATTAAGCGAGCAGGAAATTGCAAAAAACTGATTTTCCATGTTAATCTCTTATGTATACCTTTAAGATAGACACACGGTATGTATATACAGGGTGGTGGCGATTAGGGGTGAACATAGGAATTTAACATGGGATTTTAGTTTTTTGCAATTTCCTGCTCTCCTGCTCATTTTACGGCAAAAACTGTAGAGTACAAAATTGATCAGAATTAAAAATTGCATACAAAAATGTATTTACATTTATTATTATGTTTTTTCTTTCTTCACAATTTTAAAAAGAAATTTAAAAATTTCTGTTAAGTTGTAGCAATAGCCATGACAAAACTCAAATGTTTAAACATAATATTCATTCCATTTCTGTCAAATTTTCGAAATTTTCTCTAAAACAAAAAATGAAAACTCGTTCCTCATTCGAATAAACATTCATTATTAAATTAACTTTTTATTAGAGAAAATTTCGAAAATTCGACAGTAATTGAATGACATAATGACCGTTAGTATGAACAACTGATTAAGGGTGATAATCGAGCATTTGACTAGCATTGTTTTATCTCTGTCATTCGTTTATGTATCCTGTTAGGGGAAAATACTTCAAATAATAGTTACAGAAAAATTAATTGCCCGCATCTTTTATTTGAAGAATTTTTCTCTAAAATAATCTCTAAACGATTGACAGAGATAAAACAATGCTAGTCAAATGCTCGCTAATCACCCATAATCACCGTTCATACTAGCGGCCATTATGTTTAAACATTTGAGTTATAAGTCATAGCTATTGTGACAAATTAACAGAAATTTTTAAAATTCTTTTTAAAATTGTGAAGAAACCAAAAACATAATAATAAATGTAAATACATTTTTGTATGCAAAATTAATTCTGAACAATTATGTACTTTACAGTTTTTGCCGTAAAATGAACAGGAGAGCAGGAAATTGCAAAAAACTAAAATTCCATGTTAAATCCCTATGTTCACCCCTAACCGCCACCACCCTGTATATATATATATATATATATATATATATATATATATATATATATATATATATATATATATATATATATATATATTAAATTTAACCAGTAATGTAACTCGACGAGAGCAACAATATTTCTTAATAACTTTTTCTCGAAATCGCATATTTTTTTAGCATTTTTACCACCCCGTAAATTGACGAGTCGTTCCACATATTTTTCTAATAATTGAATGCAGTAGCAATAGCTATGAAAAATTTTGTTTTAGCAATTGACAATTTTGTCAGTTGTTGCAATTATATTTTGACATTAGTAAGAAACTTGTTTATCAGGTAAAATTCTGTTAAAATGCTTACGTTTACAAATAGCGAGTACACAGATATTGTAATTACTTACCTATGGTTTATTTATTTATTCGTATCTTTACTACATTTTAATTTGTGGTTGATATAAAGACAGTATTATAAAGTTGCCAACGCATTTAGACGGAGCGTTTCCAAATCATACTGTTCCTAATATTCGCACATTTGTTAATCTCGTACATCTTTATCACAATACGAAGTGTCACATATGACAATTTTAAATAGAGCAACAGTTGTATCCATATCATGTGCAAAAAGATCAATGTTTTCAGCAGACTTCGATTTTGGGAATGGCTCATAACGTTCATTAATGAGACTGAATTTACTTGGGAAGGTGTATTTATTATGCACAATACACATTACAACAGACGAAAATGCTGTAAATATTTTCATTAAAAGTTTGAGGGGGAACAATAAATGGACGACTAATTATTGGTACTCATGTACCTCGTTTAAATGGACAAAAGTTTGTACTTACATTTTTTGAATAACGTATTTAAACTATTATGATACGATAAATAATCATCTCATAACCTAATAACTATGCTTTTGCTCTTCCTCGATACCTCTTACCCCTCGTTCCTTCTTGTCGTCCTCTATTCACAGGTGATTAAAGCCTGGTTTAATACAAAACTTTATAATTTTGTTATCCAAAATTTAAATTTCCTTATTTTAAAAATTGTACTATTACGAATTAATTAATAATAAATGTTATTTCCGCTGATTCGTTTATTAATTACTGTGACTGCAAGTGTAACCGATAATCGAAAATTTCTTGAGCTGTTTGTATCTCACTTGAATACGGCCACAGCCATTTGTTCTCCATGGTCGCGCGCCGAAATATGCAGCAAATCTTTAAAGAATTTTAACTCAAAATCTAAAAGACTTAGGAAAAAAGTTATTAAGAAATACGTATTGTTGCTCTCGACGAGTTACATTACTGGTTAAATTTAATGCACTTATTTCATTTACAACCTGTATATATATATATATATATATATATATATATATATATATATATATATATATATATATATATATATATATATATATATATATATATATATTTAAAAAATCTCACTATTCGTATTTCGAATAATTTTTTTATTACAAAGAAAATATAAATGAATTCTTCAAATATTTTACAGAAATGATACATATTGTAACGTTTTTATTTATTTGGGTGAAGTGTAAATATTATTATTAATGAAAATAAAAGTTTATTATAACGATAAATAGATATTAAATATAGGTAATTAAAAGATGATAAATATAACAAACACTACGATTAAACAAATATTAAACACTAATTAAGACTAAGAATATTATTAAACACTTAAACACTAAGATTATTTATTTAAACAATATATATATATATATATATATATATATATATATATATATATATATATATATATATATATATATATATATATATATATATATATATACCTCACTTATTTATTTATACAACTATATTTATTTACGTTTACCACTTGTCTACTATCTGTTTATATCACCAACTGTTTAACACGCAACGCTTTTTTATATCAGACTCCCAATGTCTTCGCTAACAGTGCTTATATACTCCGGCATTTGTATTCGAGAAATTTCTAGAAGACTATTCCAGATAGAAACTCAAACACAATAGAATACATCAACCGAGTATTTAAGTAGGTTCGGACAAGTCTGTTGCGTCATCGCTAAAAATAGAAACTTGCTCATCGCTGCGACAGCGGCGGCGACAGTGGCGGCGTCGGCGGGCGCTTCACATTACAATATAAAGGTGCCCATTTTCGACTCTCGCTATTGGGATCTTCGTTATTATAATTAAGAAATGAAGTCGGTAAAATTAGTTAAAGTTGCCCCGTTAGTGAACCAATTGTATTTAACCAGAAAAATTCCGGGAGAGATGGCTTACCGGGTGAGATGACTCTTTTGCCAAAATCCAAATAATAGTAAAACGACACGATGTGTTCTATTCTTTGGATTTTTGCAAAGCAGTCATCTCACCCGGTAAGCTATCTCTCCCGGAGTTTTTTTATTTTTGCATGTAACTCATATTACATAAAAAATATTCGTTTTCCGGGAATGGACTGTGTCATATTTTGAGTCAGAGCTCAACGTTTCGCCCGCAGTCATATGGGGCATCTTCAGGAGCAAGAGGGGGATAGTACTGTCTTGAACACGGTTACCCGACGTGTCAACCACGCTAGAGGCCGAGTTTAAGCAACAAGGAGGGAGACTCAGTTTACAAGGTTACCCGACGTGTAAACCACGCTAGAGGCCAAATAAACCAAGTGACGAAAGAAGGCCGAGGAGACAGTTATATACTAATCTAAAGATACGGTAGATGAGCAGAGCTAATGAGGACCAATGGGAATCGATTTCGTAATGGTAGATTGGGCGTGTCGTGTTCCGAGAATCACCGGTTTCCACATGTGGCTCAAGAAATAGCCATCATCCCGATTGATGTTATTCGGATGTTTCCATATTTCTAAAGTTTCCCTGTATTTACGTCTGTAAAACTCAGGGACAGGAGCTAAAATGCGGGAATTTTCAAATAAGATGTTATGTCCTGTATTGTGTGTCTGAGTCTCCCTCCTTGTTGCTTAAACTCGGCCTCTAGCGTGGTTGACACGTCGGGTAACCGTGTTCAAGACAGTACTATCCCCCTCTTGCTCCTGAAGATGCCCCATATGACTGCGGGCGAAACGTTGAGCTCTGACTCAAAATATGACACAGTCCATTCCCGGAAAACGAATATTTCTCATGACTCAGACTGTGGAAGCCTACGCAATTATTTCATATTACATAATATGGAATTTTGGTTTGCTCTTCATTAAAAAACTTTTTCATACATTTTCGAATGATGATGATCATGCTTATGATTTATTATATATAGAAACAAAATCGATCCTTACGAATTTAGGAGAGCTAACTATCGCCAAGATTTGTTTATAATATGTATATGTATCTATATTTATTCCCAGTTTAAAGTTAACATTTCGAATTCTAACTTAATTTTACTTTTTAATGCAAATACTCCACCTTGTTACATGAAAAAAAAAAAAAAACATAAATACACGAAAACAAGACAATAATAAAAACTTGAAAGTAAAGCTGTGTTGGGGCGTTTCAAAGTGTAAAACTGTGTTTGATCGCTATTTTATATTTCTCGTCTCGTCTCGCGTGCATCACTATTTCTGTCCATAAAAATAGAACTGGACAGCAAAAATTCTTGATAACAATTAATTTCTGTACGCGGCCGTCTAAAATTCTGTGTATAATTATGTCCACAATTCTGCTCAGAACTATAGATCGTGACATACGGATCTTAATAATGATAATGTAAACATTATAGCTGGTAGCACAAGCCTTGTTTTAACTAAAACGCTGTTTTAAGAAATGTCAAATTCAACTTTCAATATTTAATTTCACCCTATGTTTAAAGAATGATTTTTTTAAAAATATTTGTTTGAATACAATCTTTGTTCTGCTTCTGCTTTAAAATTTTATTTTAATAAATTTAATATTATTTATTATTATTAATAAATAATGAAATTTGACATTTCTTATAAAACAACGTTTTAGTTAAAACAAGGCTTATGCTACCAGCCAATAAGTTTCACAATCAACAGTGCAATATTGGTTTACATATTTACTTGAAAAATAACATGCAAACAATTGAACAAAAGAACATAATATTCTAATTGTTGTTTTTATAACAATAACTCTTGTATTAGAAAATTATTTATAAAACATTTCTTATTTCATTCTATACAAAAGTTATTGTATATTGAGTAGGTACATTTAAAAACAACAATTAGAATATTACGTTCTTTTGTTCAATTGTTTGCATGTTATCTTTCATGTAAATATGTATACCAATATTGTACCTACTGTTGATTGTAAATTTATTTTACCGAATCATGATTAAGATTTATATAAAACCGAAACGTCAATGTTGAAGAAATATTGAATTTCTTTAAATTCCAAGAAATTACTTGTTATTTTGCGGTTCAGAGGGTCAAGTACGAAAAATCGGTGTATAGTAAAGGCGTATTTTATTCATGTAACCGAGTTACATATGGTTAACAGCACGTAACCGGTGTGAGAATAAAAAATCTGATGTGGCCAGCACATTACCTTCCGTCAGTTCTATGTATTTTGTATAAATGTCATACAGAAAGTTCCTTGCAAAAGATTATATTTCTTGTACATTATCTTAAGGCAGTTGTATGTATTTTATACAAATTCCATACAGAAAATTTCTAACAAAAGATCCTATATTTCCAGTAAAATTATAACATAAACATACTGTCAACTGTACTTGACACTGACACCTTTCAATCAGAATTTTCTTAATGTAGCAGCTGTTTTCAGAGTTATAGCAAAGCTGACTAATATATATGATATTTAATTTCTTTACAATTTTTTAACTCTATGTCCATTTAATATGAAGTACAAAATGCATTCAAATCATATAGAGAATAAATAATTCTTTAATATTTATAATAACATTAAATGTGAAAAAATTATATTTAACATCGTTTTTTCAAGAAAAACTGTTAAAATCTTCAAATGAGGGTACTTCCGGTTGACCAATTATAACCAAAATCTAATCAGCTCTTCACATGGATGTAACGAAGAGAAATACGAAAGAATAATAATTTTTGGAATTGTAGTATTAGAGTTATCGCATTAGAAAATTTTGTCACACACAGACACACACACACACACACACACACACATACATACACACACACACATACAGACATCATCGTAAAAATAGTAAAATCGTATTCTAGGGACCCCAAAACGTGCTTATTCATCAAAAACTGACCACCGAATTTTTTGACCAAAGACAATACCTTCCTTACCTAAAGGTGACGGAAGGTAAAAATGCCAGGTTACTACAGACTTTTCTGTCAAATTAATTATTTGACATTTGTTGAATATTTACCTTGTTCATAGTGTGATACATTTAATTTAAGGCGTATTGATACAATAAGTTGATAAAAATGTCACAGATTCCATTTTTACATTTACTGAAAGTTGCCAAACCATTGCCAAACTGCTAAAATGTCAGCGTTTTGACAGCTAGAAAAGGATAGCAATAGAAACTTGACATGTAACCGCCCAGCATACCGCGGTTACATGTATGACGTAACCGCAAGTAACCGGTATGCTGAATAAAATGCGGTTACCATGTAACAGTGGCGTAACTAAGAGTTCGGGGGCCCGCCCGCAAAAAGTTTCTGGGGCCCGTTTTTAATTGTTGCGTTTATCATACATACCACAAGAACTTGTGGAAATTTTGACTAGGCTCACTTTCATCTGAGTTGACATATTAAGAAGCAAAATAACTAATATTGTAGGCCTGTAAATCCAAAATTAAGCACCTTTACATCCCACCAAAGTCATTGCATGTTATGGCATTTACTATGAAAATATGATTGGCCTGTATTTCTTTCTTTTTACCTTCCGTCACCTTTAGGTAAGGAAGGTATTGTCTTTGGTCAAAAAATTCGATGATGAGTTTTTACTCAATAAGCACGTTTTAGAGTCCCTAGAATACGAATTTACTATTTTTACGATGATGTCTGTATGTGTGTGTGTGTGTGTGTGGATGTGTGTGTGTGTGTGGATGTGTGTGTGTAACAAAATTTTCGTCTGCGATAACTCTAATACTACAGTTACAAAAATTATAATTTTTTCGTATACTTCTTCGTTACATCCATGTGAAGAGCTGATTAGATTTTGGTTACAATTGGTCAACCGGAAGTACCATCATTTGAAGATTTTAACAGTTTTTCTTGAAAAAACTATGTTAAATATAATTTTTTCACATTTGATGTTATTATAAATATTAAAGAATATTTTATTCTCTATACGATTTGACTGCATTTTATACTTAATATTAAATGGATACCTATTGAGTTAAAAAATTATAAAGAAATTAAATTTCATAAAGTAGCCATACCTGTGGAAACAACTACTATATTAAGAAAATTCTGATTGAAAGATGTCAGTGTCAAGTGAAATTGACATAGTGTGTCTGTTTTATAATTTTACTGGAAATATAGGATCTTTTGCTTTCTCTATGGAATTTGTATAAAATACATACAACTGCTTTAAGGTAATGTACAAGAAATAATAATAATAAATCTTTTTTTTCTGCAGATACATTACACTGTATATAGAAAACGTCACAAAATAATAATTTTCTGTATGAAATTTGCATAAAATACATGCAACTGCCGGAAGCTAATGTACAAGAAATAGAATATTTAATTTAGCAAGGAACTTTCCGTATGAAATTTGTATAAAATATATAGAACTGACGGAAGGTAATGTGCTGGCCACATCAGATTTTTTCAAAATGAAATTGGTGGCACAGTCCACTGGTGAAAGTTACGAGGGAATTGATTAATACATTTTTAGTATCCCAAATAAAAGAACTTGGATGCGACAAAATATGGTATTAGCAAAATGGATCAGTATCATACACTCAAAATAGTAGTTTTGGTAATACACATTGGCCGCCAGGTGTCCTGATATGACAGCCCCATGCTTCTTTTTATGGTTGAAGGAAAATATTTGCCAAGAAATAGAAATTCTACCGGCCGGAATGTGATGGAAAATAAAGAGCTTGATTTTGCATAGCGGATAAGGGTCCCCTTAGCCAATATTATTTTAGGAAATTGACATTTAAAAAAATAAAGGACTAAATAAATTTGTATGTTGCTACAAAAAAAAGATTAAATTCAAAATTTCGCAGTAGTAACAAAATTATGAATCCTGTAAATTGGGGCCTCTCTAGAGCCGGGGGCCCTCCCGCAATGCGGGTTCTGCGGGTCCGTTAGTTACGCCACTGCCATGTAACCGGAGGTAACCGGCCTGAATAAAAAACGCCTTGGGGCCGGTATTTTCATTTGCGAATAAAGGGTTAGATAAATTTATCCTTCAGATAACTATTTTTGTTGTCCTTTCACTTGCAAATAATTTTTTTCGAAAGAATAACATCTGTTATTCGCGGAATAAATTATTCGGTAGTTGGGTAGCGAATAACCATTTATTCGTAAGATCATTACACTTCCACATAGTGCAGATTTATTAACAAAATGGATATATTATAGCTATTTGTGTATTAAGAGCGCAAAATGGGACATTGTCGATTGAGAGGTTGTTGACGCGCGAAATCGACAATGTCCATTTGCGCTCGAAACACACACAAGATTTTTTCTACAGTCCTCCACCATAAAAAAAAATTATAAAATGTACACTTTGTACTTACAGTACTACTCAACAGTTTTGCAGTGAAGATAGGAACGTATTCAAATATGACTTCAAGATATTGTTTTGGCTTTCGTTTTTACAAAAATAATAATGACAATTTTGTAATGAATATTATAAGTTTTGTATAATTTATTTGTTTCAAGTACATTAAACTAGTACAGTGGAAAAGTGGATGTCCACTGGGAGCGTTCACGCCAAACTTTTGCAGGTGGCAGCCAGAGCTGGGCAAAGTACCGGAAAATAGTACTTGAAGTACAAGTACCAAGTATCTTGATGTTTTTAAAAGTACTTCAAGTACAAGTACTTTTTTAGTTTCTAAAGTACTTGAAAGTACCAAGTACTTAAAAAAGTACTTGTACATTTGGGTGCAAGTACTTTTTCAGATAATTGATATTTTTCTGATTATATGGACCTTAAAAGGTGATTGTTGACAAAAATTTCAATATGCGATATTTATTTGGTTATTTAAAACAAGAGTTCCTCGCTGGGACTGTCGTATCACCTAGCGATCTCATGACGTAAAATTGACGTTATATGATCACCATGCGATGCGAGAAGCTGTACCGAGATGTTAGAATGACGTCATTTTTACGTTATGCGATCGCCAGGCGATACGCAAAGTCCTAGCACTGTAGTTAGGTAATACAAACATTTATGTATATGCAATATGCGCAAATTAGAATTAATTTATTTATGCCAAAAAAATTGCAAATATATCTTTACTTTCATATTATCGCTGAAAATATATTTATTAATGAAATTCACATAACACCACACCTCTGCAAAAGAAACACTGACAGACAAACAAAGTAATTCAAGTACATTTAATATAATTCAAATAAAATAAAAATAAAATAAATATATCATCACGGCTTATTACCCATTGCTGGGTGTGCCAATCTGCTTTGTAAGCAGATATCGGTAAAGATGATATATTTGCACCGTGCGGGCGCTTACCAGGCGTCACCTCTCGGGCACTCATTGCTGGCGTGGAGAGTGCACCACAGGGGTCAATTTTGTGCCATTTAAAATTGGAAATAATTGGCGTCGGTCGGGATCGAACCCGATTCCCCAGATTCTCGACCTGACACTCAGGCACGCGGCCACGAGACCCCGTAAAGTAATTCAAGTACATTTAAAGTACTTCAAGTACATTTAAAGTACTTCAAGTACATTTAAAGTACTTCAAGTATTTTTCATTGTACTTCAAGTATTTTTGCAAGTACTAAGTACCAAGTACATGTGAATAGATTTACTTTGTCAAGTACAAAGTACTATAAATAGAAAGTACTTCAAGTACAGTACTTGAAGTACTCAAAGTACTTGCAAGCCTAATAAAGTACTTTTCTTGCAAGTACTGCCCAGCTCTGGTGGCAGCACAACTGTTCACACAATTTATTTTATATTTAATTTTAATTTGTCGTTACTTTCCATTCTTCTTAAGCTGTAGCTTCAATCTAATCTAAGCATTTTATACTTTCGTTTTTGTGAATAAATGCCATATTTTATTTTCACAGCAGTGCGACATTTTGTTTGATTATGTAATATACCGACAGAGCAGTTATATGTCAGATTTACTTGTGAAGGTGGTAAATGCATAACTACAGTGTCATTAGTTCCTGACTAAACGTTTCTATTAAGAATGTAGACAAGTAACATTTCTCAACATTGTATAGTTAGAAATTTGGACAGCGAGCGTTTTTCTACTTTGTCGCGCATGAGCGGCAAAGTGACATTTTGCGTTGACAAAAGAGAGCGCAAATGGCTACTTTGTATATAGACTGTAGAAAAAATATTTTTGATGATTATGATGATATTTTGAACTATGAATTAATAAATAACGTGAGAAATCGATCACAACCACACATGAAGGATTTTTTGCCAGATTCCGATTACAATTTATTATTTCATATTGGGGATCGTATTTTTTAAATCAAACAGTGAATAAATAAATCGTTATAAAGAATATAGATGACATTAAACATGGCAAACATAATTCTGACAACTACGAATTCAAAAGAAGTTGACATATTTCATCCTTGTCTGCTACGCCAAACTCCATGCATCCTTTTTAATCGCACAAAATCACTCTGCAAGGCTACAAATTCACGAACGTTAAAGTTATTCGACAGATAGTTATTTGTGTAAAATGTGTGAAAAGACGCAATGGAATCGTTGGATAAATATATAGAATAAATTTATTTAGCGAATACTTATTCGAAACTTTATTCGGAAGTGAAAATACCGGGCCTTAGTAAATAAAAACATCAATCGAAGCTTACTTTCAAAATGGTAACCAAAAATTTTTAATATGTCAAAATAATTTTTAAATCTTGTATTTTAATTTTGGGCGTTGATCGTGCAAAAAACGTAATAAGCATTGCAGTCAGTAAGTGCTCTTCTACCGGTATGAATCACTTATTGACCTTAATACTTAAATAATTATTAATAACCACTTTTGTGCATAGTGAGAATTTCAAATAAAACTTTTTGAAACGTTTGGAAATTATTATTTTTACCTCGCGCTATAGGTAAAGGAGGTAATGTTTTCAGTCCAAAAATTTAATAGTGAGTTTTCAGTGAATAAGTACGTGTCCATAACATGTTTTTACTATTTTTACAATGATGTCTGTCTGTGACGATTTTTCCTCCACGATAACTCTTATATGAAACTTTCAAAAATTTCTATTTTCCCTATTTAAGCTTTCCGTACTCATAAAAAGATTTGATTACATTTTGAATAAAATTGAGCAATCAGAAGTGGTACTTTACTTGAAGCTCATGACAGTTTTTAATGAAAAACTATATTAGAATATAATCCAAAACTTTTCAATTTTAGTATTTAACAATTTTATATCAATGGGAATAATATATATTAAATTTTGGCTAAAATTGATAAACCAGAAGTGGTACTTTATTTGAAGCTCAGAACAGATTTCCTTGAAAAATATATTAAAATATGATTTAATTTGGTATTTAAAATTCGTTCATGACTGGAAACAACATATTAGATTTTGACTAAATATGATATGATAAACCGGATATGGCATTTAACTTGAAGTTCTTAGCAGATTTTCGAGGAAAAACATAATAAAATATAATCCAAAATTTCGAATTACAAACTACTCTATTTATTGGAACAACAACTTAGATTTTGTTTACAAACAATCAACCAGAAGTATTTCTTTACTTAAAGCTAATTGCTATTTTAAACATGAAATTGGCGGGAGGTCACTTACTGGCTACACCAGACTTTTTTTTATCGAATATCATATTTTTGTAAAATTTAGTGTTTTGTGGGGAATCAATATTTTTTTAACAGGATTGCAAATATCACAGTCAAATTATATTTATATAGAATTAAGAAATACAACTTATAATTATTTGTAATAACCTAGCCAAATCTCATGTATTTACTTCTAATTTAACTTGAGTCTATTCCAAATTTTCACATATTTTTCATTTATAACTAGCTGCATTTTTGCGTGGGTTTGTAGTAGTAAACCTTGAAAATTTAATTAAATTTTCAGGCAAATTCGTGGGCGGGTTTATATAAATGTACAACTATACCTTGTTCCATTTAAGCCATTCAGTATTGCGGAGCATAGGGAATAGTTTTGACATCTCTGACTGGCTGAAATTAAAGACAAGAGACAAGTTTACCCAATGTAATTTCAGCTACTTCAGATTTGCGCTGTTGCCAGTGCCATCTACTGAATGGCTTAAATGGAAAATGGAACAGACCATAGGTATGTAATTTACAGGGCATTTATTAGGCTTTATTTGAAATTTCTGTTTAAGTGAACAATAGACTTTTCAATTTAAACAGATAGAAGAAATGCGCAATGGGGATCTGCGCATAGTAAGAACAAATAGCGGGAGCCATGGTTACGTGCTTCCTTGCTGAGATCAATGGCGTTTTAGATGTAAAATGTGAGAAAGTCTTTGACAACTTTAAAAAACTTCTTGAAAAAACTTACAAAATCTTTTATTGAAGGTAAAAGGACAAACGATTTAAATTTTTACCGAAAATACAGGTAATTTAGTGACTGCAGTATTTTTGTCGTTTCGTTTGACAGCCCAACTGGCAGTTGTCGCCATTTTACTTACTATTTACAGATATAGAAAGAGATAGCTACTAAAAGTTCTATTATCCTTGATAAATATTCACATGAACAGAAATTACAAATAATAATAATAAACAAAAATTAACCTAACTTGTCAGATACACATTAAACATTTGTTAATTTTTATATTTTGCGTTCATAATGAAGTCATTACGATACGCAATTGCGTATCGTAATGACTTTCATTTCGATACGCAATTTTTTGTTTTAGACGGTTGGTACTAGATGACGTTTCTTTAACCCATTTTTACCTAATTTATTTTTAGTTAATTGACAATTCATTTTAATAATATAATGTCGATATTATTATTATTTTTTTTTATTTAGGGAAGATTATTTACATGAAAATGTACAAATATAATCACAAATTGAGTAAGTAAATGTTAATATAATGTTCGAATTAGTCCACATAGATGGACCTAGTAGTACTAAAAATTTGTAGATTGAACCTTTGAACGATAGAAAATTATTTTTAATTAATTTTAAAGCAAGTTTTAGTTCAAATATAAGAAAAAATAAAAATTTCCTGTACATTCAGGCTGAAAAGGTTAAATTGTCAAACGTCAAAGCTGGAAGATAAGAAATTTCAATATAACCTCAAAATTTCTTTTACTTAATAAATTACTTTATTTAATAAATATAATAATAATACATATTTTCATCTTACTTTGCATTTCAAAATGAGCAATCAAAACATTCTCTGTTTGCCTTTGACATTATTTTCTTTACACCATGTGTCAAAATTTGCAAATTCTTTCTCATAAATCTCGCGCGATTTTTTAGGAAGTAGATTATTTACTGTAGTCCGAGCTATATTACGTAGCTCAGGCGGAGTGCAACTGATTTCATCTTCCATGATTACACTAAATTCACTTAAATTTGTTCGTGAATATTGAAATGACATGAACTTTCAAATAATAATTGAATGTGGTCAATTCAATGTCACCAACTACAACATTTCACTTAGAAATTTCCCTAAATCAACTCGGTTTAATATCAACAGTTTTTTAAAAATATTTTAGTTTGTAGAAGGCGCAAAATATAAAAAATAGTATAAAGAACTCATTTTATAAGACTTTCTTTCGCACTTGTCAATTAGAAAACTCGCTAACGCTCGTTTTCTAAATTTTGACGCGTGCGAAAAAAACATGTCTTATAAAACACGTTCTTTAATATACTATTTTGTTTCAATTCCATGGATATCACTATTTTCGGGGTGATTTTCGACATTTTCATACCTATTTTCTGCCGTTTAGTCCAGTCAACGACTGCTTAAAAATGGGTTTTTTGTGCGCACTTTTTACCTCCCGCTACCCTTGGTAAGGGAGGTATAGGGATCGTGCTAAAAATCGCATATCGAGATTTTGCTAAATGACCACGTTTTAAGGTCCCTACAATCCAATTTTAACATTTTCACGATGATGTATGTGTGTATGTATGTGTGTATCCTCCACTCTAACTCAAACACTATCATTCAGAAAATTTTGAAACCTTGTATTTCGAACTTTTTCTGTAGTGGAAAGAGCCAATTAGATTTTGGTGAAAATCGGATAACAGGAAATGGCACTTTACTAGAAGCTCAAAATTGTTTTTCTTCGATTAATGTTATAAAAATTAAAGATTATTAAAGTTTCTATAGATTTGCATTAATACTTTTTCTATATATTTTATGGATAAATTTATAAAATTATCTATAATTTAAATCCCAGAGCCTACGTTTTAAACAAACAAAACTCAGTTATTCAAATGTATGTAACTGACAGATAAATGTCACTGTCAAAGAACTAATCATTTCAAAATAATATTAGTACTGTTTTAAAAAGAAAAAAGTAAATAGAACAATAGAAAAGGAATTCAATACAGTTTCCAGCATAAGTAAATATGTAGGTATGTATTTAGATTAATAAAAATGTGTAAGCTAATCTTCATTTTTGGTTTAGTGAATTCTATTCTATCCCGGTTTTTAAAATTTAATCTTCATTTTATTATAGCTCCGGTGGCTCAATGGTTAGAGCATCGCCTCATAAGTCATGAGTGCGCTCGGGGCTCTGGGTTCGAATCACATTAAGGTATGGATGTGTGTGAAAGTGAACCCACTCTGTAATGAGAGCCTTAGCACAATATTTCTCCCGATAGGTTCGCTACTGGGCTAGTTACTTTGACCTTCAAAAGACTTTGAAACGTCAAACGAGCGTCAAACATAACTATTAATTAAAATAAAAATAATAAAATTAGACCACGTGTTTGTTAAAAACGTTTGTTTTATTGCACCTATAGTATATTATTGTATATCATTTTATTTTTTGTGTTTATATAATATGCCACAACCATGAAAAGTCACGGTTACACACAATAATATCTGTGTATTCTTACAAAAGTCTGTACATTGTAATACGTACTTACCGAGAATGTCCATATGCTGCCATCTACGCTAAGCTTTGCGCTAAGGGTCTCATTGGGATATAATCCTGTTGAAGGGTTAAAAAAAGGTAGTTACTTGGATTAGATTAAACTATATTTTCAGTAATAAACTGTCAAAAGTAGAGTATAATTCGCTAATCCAAAAATAAGGATTAACTTAATCTTTTTTGTGACTCGGGCTGTAAATGGCGGGAGGTATTGTGTTGGCCACACCAGATTTTTTGACTTTTGGGCTGTGTTTGGATATAAATATACTAAAAATCCTGAGGTCAAAGCTGCACAAGTCAAATTGGTTCCACAAAAGTCAAAATACGTATACGAGAAAGAATGTGAATGATTTGTGAGTGGCAGTGTTCAAAAAATGTGATTTATCGAATTTGTTGTGTTGTTTGACATTTATCCATAAACCACAATTTTCACATGTTTGAATAGCTGTTGCTTGGTAATTTTATGGGCCCTCGGGCAATAAAAGCTAAATTGCACCCGCTTTTCAGGGCGAATAAACAAGTTTGTGATTCCAAATTAAAATAAAAAATATTACAATTTAACCAATATTAATTATGACATTTTTGAAGTTTCATAAAATAAATTACAATAAAATAGTGGAAGAGGATTACAATATAAATAAATAACAATAAAAAACTATTATTATATATTGTAAACATAAACAATAACAATATAAATAAAGAAAAGGCAATAACCAATAACTTACTTTTGTTGTGACAGCCGTGGCCTTGAGAGTTCTCCTTTGCAAAACTTCATTTCTGAATTGTAGCATATATTTCACGATTTCTACCACAATTTATATACCAGTCTATTCACAAACTAACAAAGAACCACTTAACAATTGTTATTTTAATAGTTTCAAATTATTTTGACTAAAACTTTGTAAAAAACCATTGAGCAATGAGGAATACAACTGTGATTACAAGCCGCCTATACGGACAACGCGGAACTAAAGTCATGGCATGCTACAATTCCAGACTTGCTAATTAATAAGTGAATATGAAATACTCGTAGATATAGGAATTCTATTTATTTTATTTATATATTTATAAGTGTTGAAATAGATAAATTTAAGTGACTCTAATAATTATCACATTTTCAGCAAACAAATTGTAAAACCTTCGTAAATGGTGAGAAATTTCTACAAATTTCTTTCGACTAGTTTAAAACAGATTTTAAACTAACAAAAACTGAATATATTATTCAAGTATTCCACCATTTAATATTGGGCTACATCGCCTTTTTTTAGTAATACCAGCTTTAATTCTATTTGGCATTGTATGCCTAAGCCCTGCAAATTAACTAAAAAATTAACCATCTAACCGCCAGTTTGCCAAAAAACTTTATAATTTTTAATGCAACATAGTGTTTTGGGGTATATTTAGTCGAAGGGAGTAGGAAAATTAGCTTTTATTGCAACAATTATGAATAGAAAAGGTTATCTTGATATTTTAAAAGCAATTTTAAAGCTATGTGCCGAAAAAAGGCTTAGTAGACAATTTTAATTTCATATACACGGTGTCTGTTTTTCGAAGCGATGAAATTAGGGCAAAGTTGTCCCATTAGTAGGCCATTTTAAAGATGTATTTGTTTTTCCCGAAAAATTCAAAAGTCACTCGATAAATACAAAAAATCATATTTTGCTGATTTTTACTTTAATAATAACTTCTAAATGTGAAACAATATGGAATTTTGGTTTGCACTTCTTTAACACACTTTTTTATTTCCTTTCGAATGACTATGCTCAAATTTTTTTTTTCACTGTTAGTTTTCGAGTTATGAGGTCAAAGTTATAATTTTTATATGCACGCCATATTGGAAAGTTACACCATTGAAAGAATAATATTTTTAGCTTTCCAAGGGTGTATAATTTATTGATGTTCATTTGTTTCAAAAGCAAATATGCAACAATTATTAATTTTATAGGGCAAAAACAATGATTCTAGGGACTCTAAAACGTGCTTATTCATTAAAAACTCACCATCAATTTTTTGTGACCAAAAACAATACCTAAAGTTATGACGGAAAGTAAAAATTCTGATAGACAGATGTCAATGCCAAGTACGATTGACATATATGTTTGTGTTATAATTTTATTGCAAATATAGAATCAATTCTAAAAAATCTGATGTGGCCAGCCCGTTACCTTCCGTCAGTTGTATGTATTTTGTACAAATTTCATACAGAAAGTTCCTTGCTAAAGATTTTATTTCTTGTACATTACCTTCCGGCAGTTGTATGTATTTTATACAAATTTCATACTTATAAGACAAACACACTATATCAATTTCATTTGATACTGACATCTTTCAATCAGAATTTTCTTAATATAGTAGCTGTTCCATAGCTATGGCTACTTTATGAAATTTAATTTCTTTATAATTTTTAACTCTATATTCATTTAATATTAAGTATAAAATTCATTCAAATCGTATAGAGAATAAAATATTCTTTAATATGTATAATAACATTAAATGTGCAAAAATGATATTTAACATAGTTTTTTCAAGAAAAATTGTTAAAATCTTCAAATGATAGTACTTCGGGTTGACCAATTGTAACCAAAATCTAATCAGCTCTTCATATGGATGTAACGAAGAAGAATACGAAAGAATTATAATTTTTAAATTGTGGTAGAGTTATCGCAGACGAAATTTTTGTTACACACACATATACACACATCCACACATACACACGCACACACACATACAGACATCATCTTAAAAATAGTAAATTCCTATTCTAGTGACCCTAAAACGTGCTTATTGATTAAAAACTCTTCACCGAACTTTTTGAACAAAGATAATACCTTCCTTACTTAAAGGTGACGGAAGGTAAACACTTTCTGTATGGAATTTGTGCTAAATACATAGAACTGAGGGAAGGTAGTGTACTGGAAATATAGAATCTTTCGCAAGAAACTGTCTGTATGGAATTTGTATAAAATACATAGAACTGACGGAAGGTAATGTGCTGGCCACATCAGATTTTTTTTTAAGTTTCTATTTGAAGTTGAATTATTGAGACATGCATGTTTATGAATAGACAGAATGTATTTGATTATTATGTGGTTATTTCTTGTATTGATTGAAGTTGATTTATAAGGAAGCTAATGGAGATATTAGTTCCACGTGCAGTTCACTCATTGTTGTGTAATTTCCAATTTGCAACACATTAAACACTGCCATTATATCTTATAATTACCTAGTCCACATTGTGCTGTATACTTACCGACCAAAGCAAATCGATTTAATCCCAGGCACAATACAATTCTATTATTCATCTTTCAAATAAAAATATATACTAAAATGCGGAAATCTATACAAACCGTCTATGTATACTTATTTATAAAAATGTCTATATCAAGTTGTAGACTCGTACAACAAATGCACTTTTCATTGGGGGGATGTGTGACCATAATGAAATTTCAATATATGTTTTACAAAAGAAAATCTTGACAATTATCTACAAATGAAAAAACAAAGTACAGCATAACCGCAGAAAAAAAGATATATAATATCGAAATCATAAAGAAACTAGAAAATGTTAAAGACCAAAGACAATTCTGGCACACAATTAATTCTTTAGAAAGAAAAACTTATGTACCAAACCCGATAAAACTAGAAGATTGGGACATTAATTTAATTGTTTTACATTGTTACGTTTTGTTTATTTTCACATAGCCATCTCTAATATTTGTTTAAAAATTATTTCTAATATTTCTAAATTATCTCATATTTCTCGACATTTTTCAAGTACATTAATAAAAAATAATACATAGTTGAAAAGAGAAAAAAAATGGCGGTTTCTATTTTATTAAAATAATTATAGATTGCCAATTGAAGAAATAAAAGTTGATAGTCGTTGTAAACCTGACTTTATAAAAAATATCTACATCTGCCATCAAATAGTATATGTAAAATAATAAAACTTTTATATGAGCCATATTTTTTGTATTACTTATAATAAAAAAAATTAAAAGGGGGGGGGGCGTCTGCCCAGACACCCTGTATAACTCAATATTAATACCCGCGCTACTGTACGGAACCGAAGTATGGGGACTTTTTCAGAGTGATAACATTAAAAAATCTGATGTGGCCAACACATAACAAAAATATTTTTAATTACAAATACATATATTCTTGTCTCACTACAAAATAATTCTCACATATATTTGCAAAATCTATGGGATATTTTAATATGTACAATACATACATTTTCTTTATATTCAATATCCTGAAATTTTCTTTTTCTACTTTTCTTTTCTTTTTATTTATATTTTTTCGCAAATTCGTTTTATATTCTTTTTTACGTATATTCTTTTGTGTTGTTGACTTTTTTTATTTTCATAATATTTATAATGATGTACAAATATTTTTGACAGTGGCATACAAATATTTTTGACAGTGACATTTATGTGTGAATTACAAACATTTGAATTTCTTGCCTTGAAGTACTTTGATCTGAGAATTTTTACATCAAATTATTTTATATGCATTTCTTTATCTCTAAATCAATAGAAGATATAATAATAAATTTATATTTATCGAATAAAGTATTTACATAAATTTTCGATAAATAATTAGATGATTTTTTTCTTGTAACTACTACTTCCGGTTGTCTAATTGTTACCAAAACTTAATCAACTCTTCCCATTATTGTTAGATTGAGGAATCCGTAGTCAAAAATGTCTTAAGTGTTACAGTATTTGAAAAATCGTGAATCCAACATCCTCATACACATCCAAACACACATCCACACACACACACATCCACACATACATACGGACATCATCGTAAAAATGTTATACTCGGATTCTAGGGACCTTAAAACGTGCTTATTCACTAAAATCTGGATATGCGATTTTTAGCATGAATTCAATACCTCTCTTGGCGAGAGGTAAAAAGGTGCAATGCAACATTTCAAAACCATGTATGATTGGCAAAAAACCACTCCGAACTACTTGATAAGAAGGGAAGCAGAAACAAGAGGTTTAGAAGTTGCAACCCTGGAAAAAACGCTTCGCTTCTGGTACAAGATTCTAATAATGCTAGAAAATAGATATGTCAAGTTATGCTACAATAATTTATTAGCATTGAACGAAAAATCAAGTGCCAACATCTCACAAGAAAAACATAATAAATACAACTGGATAAGAAACGTTCAAACTATACTTACTAAGGTCAAATTTTACTGGGTCTGGGAAAAAAGTTGTATAACTCTCAAAAATGAAATGCCCAATATAATAATTGCAAACAACGCGTTCTCATATGCATCAGACACGGGAAGAATAATACACTCTTCCTACAATCCGTATTTTAATAAATGCATAACCTCCCTTAACTAATTTTTATTTGATATTCCTCTAAAATTCCTAAAATTATTTGGACAACTCAGATTATCCAGAATAAGTTATTTCTGTCATAAATTTCAAGAAGAAGAAATCTGTGATATCTGTAACACATTCGAAGAAAACACCATCTCCCATTTCATCTTTAAATGTCCTATCTATAACCCTATCCTAACATGGTCTCTCAAGTGTCTCAAGAAGAATGAATTTCTTGCTTTAACGATTGATTTTATCGAATGCATAAATGTGTTGAGTTAAAAGGAGAGCATTTCGAAAAACAATAAAAAATAATTTGTGGAATATTTTGTTTTTTATCAATAGTTTGCAGAAACTTTCGGTGCTACCCTCGTATATATCCAATGTTATAATAAAAGCAGTAAGTGGCGATATGCCGCTTTGTCATGATTACGTTATTTATAGTTTTATTTGCTGAAAGCGACAGAGTCAATTTTTCCTAATAAGTATATAAGTACGCGGGAAGTACTAGGTAATGAAATATTTATTACATATAACAAAAATCTGGTGTGGCTAACACAATACCTCCCGCCATTTACAATCCGAGTCACAAAAAAGATTAAGTTAATCTTTGTTTTTGGATTAGCGAATTTTACTCTAATTTTGACAGTTTAATTCTTAAAATATAGTCTAATCTAATTCAAGTAACTACCTTTTTTTTAAACCCCTCAACAGGATTAAATCCCAATTACAGGGCACTCAAGACATGAAGCGTTGCTCTAACCATTGAGCCACCGGAGCTATAATAAATTTAAGATTAAATTTTAAATACCGGGATAGAATAGAATTCACTAATCCAAAAATGAGGATTAGCATAAACATTTTTGTGAATCGTTAATTTTTATTAATCTAAATACATACCTACATATTTACTTATGCTGGAAACTGTATTTAATTTCTTTTCTATTGTTCTATTTACTTTTTTCTTTTTAAAACGTTACTAATATTATTTTGAAATGATTAGTTCTTTGATAGTGACATTTATCTGTCAGTTACATATATTTGAATAACTGCGTTTTGTTTATTTAAAGCGTAGGCTCTGGAATTTAAATTATAGATAATTTTATAAATTTATCCATAAAATATATAGAAAAAGTATTTATGCAAATCTATAGAAAATTTAATAATCTTTAATTTTTAATAACATTAGTCTCGAAAAATAACATTAAAAGGTATTTTTCGAAGAAAAACTATTTTAAGCTTAGTAAAGTGCCATTTCCGGTAATCTCATTTTTATATGTAATATCATAAGTGGTAAATTTTTGCCGGAAAATTTTTCTGATTGTTACGAGAGCTGGTTGCCTAGCAATTTATTGAGTGACATTGACAAAAAAATCACGAGTTGTCAAACGAGTGATTTTTGATCAATGTCACGAGATAAATTGGCAACAGGCTCGAGTAAAGCAATCGGAAAATTTTTCCAAGATAAAATTTAACCACAAATGGTATTCGGATGACTATTTCCCAAATAAAAATCAGGTAATCATTTACATATTTTTTTCTTGACAAAAATCTTCTAATTTTTATTGTGTTTTGAGGTGTTATATTTAAGTTTCCTTTTTCAACGTTTTAAATAGATTTCTGTCCGAATCGACTCGTTTTTAATAAAAACTAAACCTTGACAATATACATCCTTTGACAGGTATGTAAACAATATGTTTCTAAAACGTCAAAAAATTTTCGCTTATCAAAACTCACTTACTTGTAAAAATACGACATCTTATTGGCTTAAAGGGTGCGAATTTTTTTTTGTGACGGTGTTTTGTCGAAATGAAACTTGGTCCGGATCAGTGGAAGAAAACAGTCATTACACCCGTCTTTAAAAAGGGAGATAAAGCTTATATAAATAATTACAGACCTATTTCTGTAATAAACACTTTTGCAAAAAATTTTGAAAAAGTTCTATATAATTTAATTTATTCCAGCACTAGGTCATTAATCTCCTGTAATCAGCACGGATTTGTGAAAGGGCGCTCCACTACAACCAACTTAGCATCCTTCAACCAGTATGTCTGTGAGACACTTGATGTTCGTGGACAAGTTGATACTGTGTATACAGACTTTTCTCGGGCTTTTGACAGCATCGACCATGGGTTATTATTGAAAAAAATTAGTAAATATGGAGCAGCACCCAATTTAACACAACTGTTACAATCTTATCTCACAGATAGAACTTGTTATGTTTCTTACAACGGTTTTTCTTCAAAACATTTTACACCTATGTCAGGAGTACCCCAAGGCTCCAATTTAGGCCCTCTATTATTTTTGTTATTCATAAATGAATTACTTGAGTTGTTTACCTGTCATGTTCTTGCTTACGCAGATGATGTTAAAGTATTTTGCAACATTAATACAATCAATGACTCCCACATTTTACAAAAAAACATAGACATTCTGGCTACTTGGTGTCAAGACAACAAACTAATCCTAAATGCTAATAAGTGCTGTTATATTACATACACCCGTCGACATAATCCCATATCTTTTCAATACAATATTAACGGTAATAACCTAACTAAAAAGGATTCTATAAAAGATTTAGGTGTGACATTTTCATTTCACCTTAAATTTACCGAACACATAAATAATATTTGCGCTTCCGCTATTAAAACTCTTGGCTTCATCATCAGAATCACAAAACCCTTCAATGACATTTCAATGTTGAAAATTTTATATTTCTCATTTGTTATTAGTAAATTTGATTATGCGTCTCTAATATGGTACCCTTCCTTTGATTATCAATTAGATGCTATAAATCGTGTACATCGGCGCTTTTTAAAATATTTATCCTTTAAACTTGATAGAATATATCCTGAACGTGGCATTGATATGGATATTTTATTACAGCGTCATGACATGCCTTCTCTCAATACCAGACGTGAACTTCAAGCAGCTAAATTTCTGTCATTTATTTTAACCAATAAAATTGATTGTCCCTATTTATTGTCTTGTATAGCACTGCATGTTCCTAGATTAGCTTCCAGACACAACACGACATTCTATCTTCCAACTCCAAATACCGATATCCTGGGTAAGTCACCGGTCCATGTGATGTGCCGAAATGCAGAGAAACATTCTGAAGATGTATTTATTTAATTTTTCTGTATTATATTATAATTATTATACTTTTCTATTTAATTATACTTATTACTTTTTTTGTTAATTAATTCCCTGTAATTGGATACTGTTGGGAATAAAATTATTATTATTATTATTATTATTATTATTATTATTATTATTATTATTATTATTATTATTATTAGTAACTAGGTAGAATCCTGAATTTCGATTGGCTTATAAATTTATGAGTGAAATAGTCACCAAAATCTAATGGGCTCTTTCCATTACAGAAAAAGTTCGAAATACAAGGTTTAAAAATTTTGTGAATGATAGTATTTGAGTTAGAGTGGAGAATCTACACACACAGATATCATCGTGAAAATGTTAAAATTGGATTGTAGGGACCTTAAAACGTGGTTATTTACCAAAATCTCGATATGCGTTTTTAGCACGATCCCTATACCTCCCTTACCAAGGGTAGCGGGAGGTAAAAAGTGAATGTGAACCCCAGAGCACATGTTTTAGAAGAGTAGAACGAGTGGTGTGTATAATTTGTAGTTTGGAGGCGCTAGACACCGGAATTGGAAGCCTAAACCAATAATCTGTTAAAAAGCATAATATTTGCACGGAGTAAATTTGTTCACTAAATGGCTCAGGACAACAACACAAAGGTGTTCGCGGTCGTGTAGTGTCGTGTCGTGTCGCCAGACGAACAATATTAACCAACCCACATTTCAATAGAGCGGCACCCAACTCAATGTAGTTCAAACTCCTTAAATGGGCTCACAGCAAGATTTATCAAACCAGAATTTTTAATGAAATTTGCAAATCGTTTTATGAACATTATAATGCAAGTCTTATTGAGAAGTTCCCAGTGTAGTTGCAGATGACGTCAAAAAATGCATTAAAAAGTTTTCATTGTGTCTGTGGTGATCATGTGATCAAATAGCTGCACGAAAAAATCTGATGTGACCAGCACATTACCTTCCGTCAGTTCTATGTATTTTATAAAATTTCCAAACATATAGTTTCTTGCGAAAGACTCTATAATTCCAGTACAAACCAAACAAAATGCCGCACTGCTGTGAATATAAAATAGGGCATTCATTTACAAAAACGAAAGTATAGATTAGATTGAAGCATTAGCTCAAGAAGAATGGAAAATGACAATAAATTAAAATTAACTTTAAAATAAATTGTGTGAACAGTTGTGCTGCCACCTGTAAAAGTTTGGCGTGAACGCTCGCAATGGATATCCACTTTTTCACTGCACTAGTTTAATGTACTTGAAACAAATAAATAGCTATATAATACATGTGATTTTCGAAACTTGTTTAAACATAATATTATTTTTTCACTGGGTGAGCACGTTTTTTCATAAAATATTTTTTCATACATTTTTGGCGACTTTTAGAGTTTTTTAATGTGTTTATTTATTTATTGTTATTTTTTCGACGACCACAGATGTGTACTTTATTTATTTTCGTGTTGTTTATTCTTAATTAAAAAAAAATTAACGCAAGTTTTTCCACATTTGTTTTTTAAAAAATTGCTGTAATTGTAAAAAAACGTTTGTAGCTCCTGAAGATGGCACATGCGGTGCCGAAACTTGTAGAGGCCGAAGAATAAAATAAAATTTATTTGACTGCTATCCAGAAAATTTATTTCCACATTATCCCCATGCAGTCAAGAAGGTTTCCAGCCAAATAAATTTTTGTTATGGTGGAGGATCCCATTGTGGTGACTAGAAAAAATCTTGTGTGTGTTTCAAACGCAAATGGACATTGTCGATTTCGCGTGGCAACAATCTTTCTATCGACAATGTCCCATTTTGCACTCTTGGTACACAAATAGCTATTTAATAGTAGTTTGTAATTTAGTTCTGGGTCCTCTTTCTTCAATTCTAAAGAAACGCAAAATTAGTTGTTGCTGTCAGTGCAGTAGTTTTGATATTGTAATTCTCGAATTTCAGATGATATGTTATTAGGTACTTGTTAAATTAATAATATCTCCCCTAGGGGAATATACTGTATGTACTTCTTATATTATTTTGCAAAAGTTAGATAGGCGACAATTTTGCGTACACAACTTTGCGACCAAAGTTAGATAGGCGACAAGTTTTTATTTTTTAAATAAGTTATCATTCCTTCTACTTTTGCGTCCATCACAACTTTGTGACCAAACCAAAGCAAGTACCTACATCTCAGCTATCCACATCTTAAATGTCGTTCATTTAGTTGTATGTTTACAACGCATATTTGTCGACAATGTAGTGGCTGGTCTGTGTTGAGGCTACTGCTACTGGTGTTGAGTCAACAATCGGACGCCTGTGGCGGTGTTTGTGTTTTCATTCCCGACACGTTTAAAAATCACTAAGTGCCTCAACACAATACAAAGACAAACCAACACTTCTTTTACTCTCTTTACACTACGAGTGCTAGAAGGCGATCGTAGGATTGCCTGCTTATTCGTCGAAATAAAAAATAGTATATCCCACCGAGATATGTGTACCTACTATTTTTATTCACATACATCCTCTTTTTAAATTAATAATTTTCAAAATAAATCGATCAGTTTTAACTACCTTTAACTTTATTAATATTTTTGACAAGTCTATTAAAATTTGTTTCTCATACATTTTGTCTAAACATGATGCTATGGAATTACGCGCAATTTCAAATTATAAGAGATAAGTTTTTATATAAACATTGCTACAAAACTAATGTAAACATTATTCATCAAACTGATAAGCATTGTCATTTTTATAAAAAAAAAAATATTACGCGTCATTGATAGTTTATGATCTGAGACAAACAAAATATTGGATGTCCATAATAAGAATGGGCTATTATTATTATTTTATTATTTGAAGACAAAAAAGTATATTATGATACAAGTGTATAAGCTAGCACGGCAAGTTTAATATTTTAAATTTTTTATTATAAAAGCATCATAACCATTTAAAACTGACTATTTCACTCATAAATTTATAAGCCAATCCAAATTCAGGATTCTACAGTTACCTTCAGAAAAAAAAAAATTCGCACCCTTTAAGCCAATAAGATGTCGTATTTTTATAAGTGAGTTTTGATAAGCGAAAATTTTTTGACGTTTTAAAAACATATTGTTTACATACCTGTCAAAGTGTGTATATTTTTATTGTTATCACTTCTTATTAAAAATGAGTCGATTCTGACAGGAATCTACTTAGAACGTTGAAAATGCAAACTAAAATATAACACCTCAAAACACAATAAAAATTAGAAGATTTTTGTCAAGAAAAAAATATATAAATGAGTACCTGATATTTATTTTGGAAATAGTCATCCGAATACCATTCGTGGTTTAATTTTATCCTGGAAAAATTTTCCGATTGCTTTACTCGAGCCTGTTGCCAATTTATCTCGTGACATTGATCAAAAATCACTCGTTTGACAACTCGTGATTTTTTTGTCAATGTCACTCAATAAAATGCTAGGCAACCGGCTCTCGTAATAATCTGAAAATTTTTCCGGCAAAAATTTACCACTTATATTATCCGTGTTCCTTTGGGTTGTGATTGTGATTTTGTGAATCCTGATTAATTTAATCGTGATTCTTTTGAAACAGGATTAAAAAATTATAGCAAGAAAACAACACAATCTTGTGTCAAATGTCAATGTCATACGCAGACTAATGCAAACTATCCTGCTTTATTTTATAAATAATCAACTGTCTAGTGTTATATTCAGAATTAAAAATGGGTTATATTGAAGTAAAAAATAATGTTCTTGGTAAGAAATATGAAGTATTTTTTTTTCAAACAAATCTTTATGTGCTTCATTACACGCTTTTGTAGAAAAATCTTATTTCCATTGATGCCACAAACCCCACATTCGTAAATTTCTACGCTCGAAATAGTATATTTTCCATTTGTTCTGAACTGAATCCATGTGAATCACTCAAAATGTTGATTCGGAAGGGAAGGGGGAATGTTGTCTAGTGACCACAAAATGAGAAAGTGGGGATAACGAATAGGAAACGTAAAAACATTATTCTTCTTAATCATTATCACTTTTATCATTTAGATCACGAATCACAGCCCGAAGGAACACGGCTATTATATACGAAAATTATTGCAAATCATACGGTTTTGATTATTGATCCAGTGAGTTTGAGCGTTTCCAAGGAGACAGTTAGCATTATTAGTACTGTTTACGTTAAGTCAACAAGTCAATATTTTTCACGTGATTTTGAGAGTGAGAAATGAATGAAATTAATGAATTAGCGGAACAGGCGGCGTTATACTGTCTGGCATTATGGTATGACTAGCGAATGAAAGTTGACGTTTAAATTATTTTATAGATGTGGTTTCCTTTTAAACCTCAGAGAAGAATAGAATAGTACGAAAAATATTGAGGTATGAAATTTTTGCATGAACCCATTTAAATACTGGACTAGGAAAGCACAGAAATACATTACTATGTCTGGTTGAAAATAGATGGCCGACTAGGGTAACTGAATATTAAAACAGGAGTGCGTTTAAAATATTTCAAACATTTTTCGTTTATGTTGATTATAACAAAATATTTTGATCCTTAAACTATTTAGTTTGGCAATTCCATGAAATAGGTTTTTTCTTTAAAATTTCCTCGACTCGAGGATTGCTTACACCTGAGATGAACGAACTAGAATTTGCGATATTAAATTTTTTAAATACATCCCTGAATCCTAAGGTCATTTTAAATGCCTCCTGGTATTGAGTACAATTCTAATCTTCTGTAACGGAATACATAAGGGTCAGTTTTCTTTGAAATCAAATATAGGGAAATGTTTTCAAAAGAAACCACATCTATTAAATAATCTGCTCAAATTTCTACTCACTTAAAATACTCTGGCGAACGATTTGCTGTCTCCCCAGCTATGGGTCATGCCCCAAAACTTTTGTTAAGGAACTCAAGGAGAGATTTTTAAGGAATCCCTAATTAAGGAACTCTTTAGGAACGTTTATAAATTCGGGCCATAATTGTGAATGAATCCGTATTAGTAAAGTCTGTTCTGTTATGTACTTGTGGAGTGTGGTTAGGGCGGTGTACGTATAGTAGTTTCGTGTCAACCTATGTGATTTACGAGGTATGAAACCCGAGAGGCCCGGGTTCAAGTCCCACAGCTTGCCTAGCTTCAAACACACCGACGGACCATATGTTTCTAACCAAACTCTAATATGCCAATATACACTACGTTAACAATATACAGGGTGCTTGAAAAGTGACACCCGTATTTCTTTGGATTTGATACAGGAGGCTAAAACAAATTGAAAATCGAGAGTGAAAAAATGTCCGATTGTCCAAAATTGTCAAGTTATTAAAAACGAATATTCGGTGCTATTCTGTAACTTTATCATTATCTGTTATCGATCGTTAAATTAATGACAATCGTTTATTTTTAATGATCAAGATATCGATTGTCTCAATTTTCGTATTCTATAACTACAATCATTTTCTTTGTCATTTATTTGACAATTTTACGCATTTCGCGCTCATATGAACTTAGCAGTCATTTACCAATAAGTATTTCACCCACATAATTGCGAAAAAAAAAATAGTTTTAACAATATAAAAAGTACGTACGTAAAATTTTCCGAAAAAGAAAAACAGTACTTAATTTAAGAAGAGTAATATAATAGTATATTATGATATGTGTATAAGCTAGCCTTTAAAGCACGCACGACAAGTTTAAAGCCGCGACGCGTAGCGGAGTGGCTTTAATGTCGTAGTGCTTTAAAGGCTAGCTTATACACGTGTATCATACGCTATTTTTTATTATAAATGCATCATAACCATTTAAAACTGAAAATTATTGCAAATCATACGGTTTTGATTTTTGATCCAGTGAGTTTAAGCGTTTCCAAGGAGACAGTTAGCAATTATTCGTATTGTTTAAGTTGTCAACAAGTCAATATTTTTTCACGTGATTGTGAGAGTGAGAAATGAATGAAATTAAAGAATTAGCTGAACAGGCGGAGTTAAGATTAATTCCGCCTAAATCTAAAGACGCGTATTATAAGGAATACGAAAAATTAAATAAATGGATGGAAAATAAAAATGCCGTAACTGTGGATGAAACACTCATGCTGGCCTATATGAACCAAATGGTATAACGGTAACTTGTGAAATTTATTGTACTTATTTTGTGTTTCGTTATAGTCA
This sequence comes from Harpalus rubripes, assembly GCA_963082715.1. Classification (NCBI taxonomy): domain Eukaryota; kingdom Metazoa; phylum Arthropoda; class Insecta; order Coleoptera; family Carabidae; genus Harpalus; species Harpalus rubripes. Next base: position 901,194 of record OY720464.1, read on the forward strand.
AATCAGTATAAACCTTCATCATTATGGTGCATTCATTCCAAATTTCAAGCAATGCTAAAACTTAAGAAAGGAATAAACATAGCTACTTTTCATAAATTGCATGCTTTCATGAAAAGCGTTAATAAAGGCTACGAGCCGAAAAAATCTTTCGTATTTTCGGAAGAACAGTTAAGGAAATTTTTGATTGAAGCCCCAGATAATACCTACTTATTTTTGAAGGTAAGCGCGAGATTATGATATTTTTTACAAAATTTAATAAATATTTTATTTTAAAGGTGGTAGCCATATGTGGAATATTTGGCTCATGCAGGAGATATGAATTATGTGATTTGCGCCTGTCTGATATTAAAAAAGAAGGTTCTGTTTTAATTATTAATATTCGACCATCAAAAACCGAAAAAGGTCGAAAGTTTGCTGTGGTTGATAATGATGACATATCGTATGTCAAATTATTTAACAAATACCTATCTCTACGTCCAGAAAATATATCTACGGATAGAGTATTTTTGAAATACGCCAATGGAAAATGCATTAAACAAGTCGTTGGAATTAATACTTTTGGAAAATGTCCTTCTCTTCTGGCGCGTTTCTTAAATCTTCCTGACGCTACAAAGTATACCGGACACGCGTTCAGGCGCAGTTCTGCCACAATCATGGCAAACAGCGGAATGAGTGTGGATGAACTGAAGCGCCAAGTAGGATGGAAATCATCAACGGTAGCGAGTGGATATATTGAAGAATCCATACAGAACAAAATATCAGTCACGAAACGCATTGGAGAGGCACTTACCAGTACACAAACTGTATTAAAAGATAATATAGACATTCCAGCAAACGGCGACAGCGAAACTATAAATACCCAGCTAAAATCCTGTAATTTCCATATTGCTGACAACAAAAATTGTAATTTTTATATAAATTTAAATAAAAACCAATAATAATTGTTTTAGTTGTTATTCATATTAATTGTCATTTTTCGTTACCTAGGTAACTCAAAAATTTAGTGTGTTTTTATGGTCGATTTAAACACACTTTGGCGTGTTTTAAAGAGGGATTATGATGCATGTATAATAAAAAATATTTTTTAGTTATAAATAATTATATAGGCACATTGTTCTATTGAACCCATTATTACTATTTTTTTTATTGATTACAACAAATGATCTTTTGATTATTGCTCAAGAATACTCATTGCACAAATTAATCCTACAAAAAGATTATTACGTTGTATTTTGCGAAGAATAATTATGATTTACTATCGTATATATTTCATTTATTTGAAAACTACGGTGGAATTTTGAAAGCTGAGTAATTTTGTGTTTTTTTTTCTTTTCCACCGATATTCCCCTAATGTACTATTAAAATTTAGTAGAAAAAAGTAAAATAAATATCATTCCAAACGCATATTTCTCTGGAATTGTTATATTGAAAACTATACCTGTAAAATTATTGATTACAACAAAGAATATTTTATTGATTACAAGAATGAATCCATCAAAGTAAATGTTATGTACTCACACATATAAATATTTAATGGTATACTTTATTTAGAAGTATTTTATACAAAACATTCTTACATGTCAACTAATTAATTATTCTTTTGTTATACTACTAGATCTTAAATATACAACATCTCCCTTTTTCAAGGATGAAAGAACAAACAAAATCAAATAGAAATAATAATATTTAGTACTAGATAAAATTGAGAACACAAACATAATCTTTTAAATATTGAGGTTTTTTAATAATTCTGCCTGATCTACTAGTAACTAAATGATTAGAAGAAGGTAAACAAGTATTATTAGAAATTTCAGGTTGTGAAGGGGCTGCATCAGTGACTTGACTTTCCGTCTTTGACGGGATTGTGATATCATCATATGTATTTAATTTCTTTTGAAATTTAAAACCACTTGTCAAAGCTTTTCTGTTTCTCAATATTTCTTGTCCTTCTTCTAATTTAATTTTATATGATCTTGGATTTTGACCTTTACCAATTACTACACCAGACTCATGAGGAGTATTTCTTCTCTCATTGTGTATTTTAACTTTTTCTCCAATTTTTAAATCTTTCAATAACTTGGAACCTTTATCATAATATATTTTCTGTTTATGTTGTTTATCTTCTAATATTTCCCTAAAATTTTTCCTTTCTATCTTCTCTTTTCTAGTAACTGGAATTAAATTTTTTACTGTCCTTCCATATAACAATTCTGCCGGAGTAATTCCACTATCATCTATAGGTGTGTTTCTATATTGCAACAGTGCCATCTCTTTATCTTTTCCTTCTTCAATTATTTTCTTTAGAATTTTCTTTATTGTCTGTATATATCTCTCTGCTAAACCATTTGACTGATGATGTTTTGGGGTTACTATAATATGCCGAAAACTCCACTCTGCTGCAAATTTTTTAAATTTCAAACTTGTGTACTGAGAACCAGAATCAGAATATAAAATTTTTGGAACACCATGTCGAGCAAATATTTTCTTCAATGACTCTATTACTTTTTCAGAAGTTATGTCATTCAATAAATCAATTTCTACATATTTGCTAAACGAGTCAACTACAATAACATATCTTTTACCCATTAAGTAAAAAATATCTGTTGACAATATTTCCCATGGCTCTTTTGGTATTTGTTTTTCTAACATTGGCTCTTTTGTATTTGCATTTGCATAACTTTTACACGTATCACACTTACCAATGTAATCTTCAATATGTTTACTAATTCCGGGCCAAAATAATGATTTTCTTGCTAGCGCTTTACATTTTCCTATACCTAAATGTGCATAATGGATTTTATTTAACATATCAGATCTGCTTGCTCTGGGAATAACAATTCTAGTATCTTTAAAAATTAGCCCTTTACTTTCACTTAATTCATCTTTTAAAGAATAATACGACTTGGCTAACGATTTCACCTCAAATTTATTTTCTGGCCAACCTTCTCTAATATAAGTTAATACTGTCTGCAATTCTTCATCTTCTTTTGTTTCTTTTTTCAACTTTTCTATTCTTTGATCTGAGAAGCTTAAATTTTCTTCTATCATTGCAACAAATGCTTCTATATTTATTTCTTCCATATTTGTGTTTGTTGTATACGTACTTTATTCAGGAGATCAGGATAGAATAGAAACACAGTTCAAGTTCATTCAGTAACTTCAATAATTGTTTATTGCTCGGTGACAGACAGACTACGACTGCCCGTTTTTGCACAAAACATTGTTTTTACAAATCACTTTCAATGTTGCCAATTTTACGAACTTATAAATTATTCTTATTCTTAGCTAAACTAAATATTACTATTTCTTTAATACACATATAACATTTCCCTTTTCCTAATTATAAATCTAAATGCAGAAACAAATTACATACAAACTTAACATCTACTAAACTAGGTTACAGTACATTATATTGAAATAGTGCTGGAGGTTTTGAGATTCTACCAGACCGGGTTACATAATATTCGTTACTGTTTTCTTCAGTATTGGAATTGCTTACATCTGAATTCAATTCAGTATCAGAATCTTTAAATCTAGGCTCATGACAAGATTTTCTTATGTCTATGGTATTACGCCTTTTTATTCTATTATTTTCGTCTTTGATTATGACTGATCTCGGAGTATTGTAATGGTCAATGATCTTTGCAGGCTTCCAGATTTTATTATCTCTATATACAATATTCTGATTAGGGAAAAATTGATTTTTACGTGATTTAGAATTTCTGTCATAGTATTGTTTGTATCTCTTACAATTTTTACTTAAATTATCTTTGAGATTTGGAACTATATTCGGTTTTAGTAAATTTTTATGTATCGGTAATTTCGTTCTCGTTCTTCTACTGAATAAAATTTGTGCTGGTGAATATTTTGTACCAAGTGTTGGGGTGTTGCGGTATTCTAAAAGCATTAACTCTACATCTATTTTTCCCTCTTCAGATTTTTTTAACATATTTTTGCATATGCCTACTCCTTTTTCTGCAAGACCATTGCTTTTGGGATAATATGGACTCGAAGTTATGATTTTAAAATTCCAGAGTTTTGAAAATTGATTGAATTCAATAGAATTAAATGGATTGTTATCAGCTATTACTATTAGAGGTATACCATGTAACGAAAAAATTGATTTTAAAATATTTATAATTTCAAATGCAGTTTTTGTTTTTAATTTTGTTAATTCAATCCATTTTGAGGTATAGTCAACTAACACAAGATAGTTTGAATTCCCATATTGTAATATGTCACAAGCTACTTTTTGAAATGGCACTTCAGGAATATCTTGTATTATCATGGGTTCTTTTACATTTTTTGGTTTGAATTTTTCGCAAATACGGCATTTGGCTATTATCTCTTCAATATCTTTCTGCATGTTTGGCCAGTAGAAAAGAGATTTTGCGCGACTTAGAGTTTTTGTAATACCAAAGTGTGATTCGTGTAACATATTTAATATTTTACAACGTAAGCTAAGTGGTACCATAATTTTATCATCAAGAAATACTAAATCATTTTCTACAGAAATTTGATTGCGGAATTTATAATAAAATTTAATTTTGTCATCTACTTTGGATTTGTGTTTGGGCCAACCGTTCAGAAAGAAAGCAATTAATTTACTCAGTATGTGATCATTTTTTGTAGCAATTTGAAATTCATTTTTCATTACTTCAGACATATTTATAGTATGTACAACCTCATTTAAACATTTGTCAGTATTCTCTTTGCCCGATTTTGAACATGCTCTACTTAAAGCATCAGCTATATGCATGTGTTTTCCCGGAACAAATTGTAATTCAAATATCATATTTGGCTAATTTTAATTTGATTCTCTGCAGTCTGACTGAATTAATTTTGTGAATATCTTTCTTCATCAATGTGATTAAAGGTAAATGATCCGTTTGTATGGTGCATTTTCTACCATAAATATACGTGTGGAATTTATTGCATGCAAATAATATTGCTAAAAATTCCTTTTCTATTTGCCCATAGTTTAGTTCTGTTTCAGATAGACTTTTTGAGGCATAACAGATAGGTTTATTTTCTTGCATTAACACACTACCAATTCCATGTTTGCTACTGTCTGTCTGTATGACTGTTTCTTTAGTGTTATCAAAATTACATAGTACAGGAGCATTTGCAATTATTTCTTTCAGAAAATTAACACATTTTGTATGAATGTTTTCAATCCACGTAAATTCTACATCTTTCTTTATTAGATCACGTAAAGGTTTGGAGATTTCAGATAAATTTGGAATATAATTTCGCAGATAATTAACTAGACCTAAAAATCTTTGAACATCCTTTTTGTTTTTTGGAATGTCGTATTCACAAATAGCTTGCACGCGATTGTTATCCGGTTTTACTGTTCCCGCTTTAAATATGTGACCCAAATATTTGACTTCCTCAGTTTTGTATTGGAATTTAGATTTATTGAACTTAATATTACATTTACGAGCTCTTTCTAGTACTTTAATTAGTGTTTGGTCATGTTCTTCTGGTGTTTTTTCATAGATCAAGATGTCATCAATATAAATGAATACATTGTCAATGTCAGCAAAAATTTCTGAATTGTACCTTTGAAAAACTTCACTTGATATGTTTAATCCAAAAGGCAATCTTTTAAAAGAATATGTACCAAACATTGTACCAAAAGTACATAAATTTTGACTACTTTTATCTAGTTTTATCTGCCAAAACCCGTCTTTTAAATCCAGGATAGAAAAATATTTAGCCTCTTTTAATTTATATGTTAGGTCGTTTAAAGTCGGAATTGTGAAATACTCTTTTTTAATTGAATTATTTAGTTCTTTTGGATCTAGACAAAGTCGTAACGAACCATTTGCCTTTTCTACTATGACTAATTTATTAATCCAGTCATCTGCATTTTTTACCTTTTCAATAATATTATTTTTACACAATTTATCTAATTCTTTCTTTACTTTATCTCTTAGATTAATAGGTATTCTATGAGAAGGTTTTTGACTAGCAACTGCATTTTCTTTCAGTTTTATAGAATATTTTGTTGGAAAGCAACCAATTCCTTGAAATACATCTGGATATTTGTTCAAAATATCATTTTTTGACAATACATCTTTTACAATATTAACGTTTCTTTGAATTAGATTTAGTTTTATGCATGTTTGTAAGCCAATTATGGCTGTTGAACTCGAATTAGTGACTAAAAATTTTTCGTTGTAACATTTTCCATTTACATATATATTTAAATAAATATAACCCAGTACTGTAATTTTTGAACCTCCATATGCTTCTAAATTGACAGAGCAATTTTGTAATTTTAAATTATTCAAGGAACTTTTAATACAATTAAAATCTTGTAGGATATAATGTTAACATCAGAACCAGTATCTAATTTAAAGTTAACATTCAAATTTTCAACTTTTATGGTTTCTGTCCAACTAAGTGTGTTTACATGTTTGTTTTTAATAGATCCACAAAAATATTCATCTGAATCTGAATCATTACTACTAGTTTCGACATTATTTGCATTAGTTAAGTGTACTTTGTTCTTGTTAGTGTAACATACCTTACTAAAATGATTATATTTCCCACATTTTGCGCATTGTTTTCCCCTGGCTGGACATTTTTCTTTGAATGTATGATTATACCCACAATTTTTGCAAATGACATTCTGATTCTGGTTCTGCCTGTTGAACATCCCATCCTGCACATTGTTGTTCCTTGAATAACCCATGGGTGGATTTTTTCTAGAACTAAGAGAAGAGTTATTATAACTGCAGTTACTATTTACTTGAGGAACGCTACTTCCTTTTTTGAGCAGCTTCTGCTGACTGGATGGATTACTGCATGATGTTGCATCGATGACGACTTTGGATTCTTCTCCTCGGTGGTGAATTGTCTTCATTTGTTTTCTTGTGAGTTCTGCGATTCTGAAGTGTTCTACGGCATCTTTCAGTTCCATTTTTCCTAATTTTATTATTTTATCCTGAGTTTCCTGGTCATTTGAAAATAGAACTATTTTATCTCGAAGGAGTTCTTCTGAATTTTTGAATTCGCAATCCTTTATTAGCGTTTTAACTTCTGTTAGGAATGAGTCGAAACTTTCTCCTTCTTGTTGATTCCTGTTGTAGAATAGAAATCTTGCGTGTAGTATGTTCTTCTTTGGATTGCAGTATTTTTCAAAAATCTCTAAAACTTTGTCTATTTTCTTCTCGTCACCTGCTTTTTCATAGGAAAGCGTATTGTGTAGGTCGACGGCTTCTTCACCAATCACATTCATTAGAATGGCTATCTTTCGTTTATCCGCTTCTTCGTCATAACCGGAGGCAATAATAAAGTTTTCAAAGTTTTGCCTAAATTTCTTCCAATTTTCGCTTAAATTTCCGCTTAGCAGGAGCGATGTAGGCGGTTTGAGATTGGTAGCCATTTTTTTTTTTTTTTTTTTTTTTTTTTTCAATGCGACGAAACGATGGCCACGTGTTCTTTGTTGTAGATTCTTCAAAAATTATTTATTCTAGTTAATTTTATTTATATTCGGCTGCGCCATGTTGTATACGTACTTTATTCAGGAGATCAGGATAGAATAGAAACACAGTTCAAGTTCATTCAGTAACTTCAATAATTGTTTATTGCTCGGTGACAGACAGACTACGACTGCCCGTTTTTGCACAAAACATTGTTTTTACAAATCACTTTCAATGTTGCCAATTTTACGAACTTATAAATTATTCTTATTCTTAGCTAAACTAAATATTACTATTTCTTTAATACACATATAACAATTCCTGGCAAATATGATCTACTTAAATGATCTGCAACAACAATTTCTTTACCTGGTTTATGAACCAGCTCAAAATCAAAATTATGAAGTGCTAGACGCATTCTTTGTAACCTTGGAGGACATTTATTCATTGGTTTTTTAAAAATTGTAATTAGAGGTCGGTGATCTGTTTCGACCACAAATTTTTGCCCATATAAATATTGATAAAACTTTTTGCAACCTTGCAAAATCGCTAGACACTCTTTTTCTATTTGGCTGTATAATTTTTCTGTTTGTGTGAGTGCTCGTGACCCATATGCTATTGGTCTATTTTCTTGAAATATTACACAACCCAGACCTTCACTTGAAGCATCTACGCTAAGCAATATTGGTTTTGTTACATCAAAGTAAGCAAGAACTGGTGCTTTACATAATAGTTCCTTTAATTTATCATAAGTTTGTTGTTGAGCCTTATTCCATTGAAATATCACATCTTTTTTTATTATTTCTCTCAAACTGGCAGTAGTTTGCGAATAATTTGGAATAAATTTTGAAAGATAGTTAGTCATACCTAAAAATCTTAACAGTTCTTTTTTATTTGTTGGCATTTTCATATCCTTTATAGCATCTATTTTCTTATAATCAACTTGTATACCATTTTCTGAGAATATGTGTCCCAAATAACGAACTTCTTTCAAATTAAATTTACATTTATCTATATTGAATTTTACATTGTATTCTCTAGCTTTATCAAATATTTTCTGTAAAGTTATACAAAGTTCTGCTTCTGATCTAGCCCAAACTACAATATCATCTATATAAATTGCTACATTTTTAATATCACTAAATATTCTACTAAAAACTCGATGAAAAACTTCTGGGCTTGAACTTAAACCATATGGAAGACGATTATAATGATATCTACCAAATGGAGTGTTAAATGTTGTCAACTCACGTGTATCTTCTGTAAGTGCAATTTGCCAAAATGCTTTACTTGCGTCCAATGTTGCAAAATACTTGGAACCATTTAATTTGGTTGCTATCTCGTCCACTGTAGGTAGTTGTAAATGTTCTCTTCTAATTGAGTTATTAACATGTTGAGGGTCTAAACAAACACGTAGACTACCATCAGGCTTACCTACTATCACAAGAGAACTCACAAAGTTTGTAGGTTTATCAATTTTACTTATTATATCTAATTTTTCCATTTTATCTAATTCAACTTTTAATTTGTTTATTAATTTAAATGGTACGTGTCTGCATGGCTCTATTTTACCTACAGCATCATCTTTTAATTCTATTCTATATTTAAAATCTTTAATTTTTCCTATTCCTTTAAAAACGTCTTGATATTCCGTCAAAATTGTATTACATTTATATTTATCTATAGCTGAAACTACTTTTTCTTCTGGTTTTAATCTTTTAATCAAATTAAAATCACAAGAAGTTACGAGACCAATCACAGGTGCAGCATTACCCTCAAAAACTTGAAACTCTACCGATTTCTCAATATTATCTACTTTACACTTTAATGTAACTTTACCTAATGTTTTTAATTTTTTACCATTATAATTAGATAAAGTGACATTCGATTTTTCAATATTTTTGACCCCTAATTTATTTAGTACATTGAGAGGAATCACATTGCATTGAGCACCTGTATCTATTTTAAAATTTATTTTTATATTATAATAATCTGTAAAACACAATTCCTGTAGCCAATCTTTTTGTGAATCAATAGTATCAATATAAATTAAATCTACAAATAACTCTGAAATGTCATTTGTTACCTGATCTACATCAGCATTTACTACTTTGACATACTTATTGTAATAAAACTCAACACTTTCACCTAAGAGGCTTTTATTAGTTTAAAAGTCAAAGTAACAATCAACTATGAATACTGCATAAAACAATACAACGATAAGTCAGTCATAGATCACTACATTCTCCCCCGCCAATTTATTTAGATACGTAATCTTGTAAGTATTTAGGTGGCTTAATATTTCGCCGAGGACGCCCTTGGTTGTAGTTTTGCGGTGAATGAATTTTCTGAACTTCCGGTATTTGGTCATTCGTAATATTCTGAACTTCTGGTATTTGGTTAGTCATAGGCATATTCTCGGTCTCAACCGTTTCATTTCCATCAGTTAATTTATCTTCAGACAGAGGTGTAGTACTTTGAAATTCTTCGATAGTATCTTCTGAACGGAATTCATCCGGTGATACTTCTCTTGAATACGACAATGGATCTTCTTTTCCCGTAGGAGCTAGATGTCTCAACGATATCGTCGACTCGGTGCCGTCTTTCCGTCTTATAAGGGCGTACTGAGGATTCGCATCTAGAAGTTCCACTTCTTCGACCAAATCATCATACTTGCTTCCTCGAACATAGCGTTTGGCTAGAACAGTACCAGGAGATAGAAGCCAAGATGGTAGAGTATCCCCATTTACTGTTCGACGAGGATACTGGAAAAAACGCTCGTGTGGTGTGCAGTTCGTGGCAGTACATAACAAAGATCTTATTGAATGTAATGATTCAGTCAATACAACTTCCCAGTCCGAAATTTCTAGTCTTTTGCTTTTCAGTGCCAATGTTATGGTCTTCCAAATTATACCATTATATCTTTCAGTCTGCCCGTTCCCTTGGGGATTATACGGGGTGGTACGACTCGTCGCTATTCCATTTTCTAGTAAAAACGTTGTTAGTTCGCGGGACAAAAAGGAAGAGCCCCGGTCAGAATGTATAAACGCCGGGGTTCCAAATATAGAAAATAGATGTGTGAAACATTTGATTACAGAAGCAGAACTTAGGTCTTTACAAGGATAGGCAAAAGGAAAACGTGAGTATTCATCTATAATCGTAAGAAGATATTTGTTTTTCGACTTTGTGGGCAGAGGCCCTTTGAAATCAACATTTAATCTTTCCAGCGGTGTCGTTGCTTTTATGATTTTACCTTGATGTTTGTGAAAGCGAGGTTTTACCTCAGCGCAAATTGGACAGGAAGCAGTCATTTTTCGAATTTCTTCAAGATTATACGCAAGATTTTTGCTTCGGATCCAGTGGAACATTCTCGTAACGCCAGGATGGCAAAGAGAGTCGTGCAAACTAAATAACTTACTATCTGAAGTTGCGCTACAGATTCTAGATAAGGCATCAGCCTTCAGATTATCTTTTCCGGGTCGGTAGATTATTTCGAACTTGTATGGGGCCAATTCTAGACGCCAACGCATAATCTTGTCATTCTTAATTCTACTAGAGTGTTTCCAGTTGAATACAAATGAAAGTGCCTGTTGATCTGTGATGAGTTGAAAAGTTCGACCAATCAGGAAAGGTTTCCATTTTCTTAGACATTCTACTATAGCGGCAGCTTCCTTTTCGATTGAAGAATGGAGTTTCTCAGATTTTGACAACGTTCGTGAGAAGAAAGCGACAGGACGTCCGTCCTGACATAGTGTTGCAGCTAGCGCAACGTCCGAAGCATCCGTCTCTACGGTTAGAGGTAAATCATCTGCAATAGAAGTGACTAGAGATTTTGAGATATCGGTTTTCAGTTTTTCAAAGTCTTCAGCTGCCTTCGATGACAATGGAAAAGAGTTGCTCGCGACTAAAGAATTTATCTTATCCGAAAAATAAGGTATCCATTTTGAGTAGTGAGCAAAAAACCCTAGAGCTCGTTTTAAGCTGGAAGCATCTTGTGGCAAAGGCAAATCAATCAATGGCTTTAACCGATCTGGATCAGGCCTGATGGCTTTATAAGAAACTAGATGGCCCAGTAACGAGATGGAAGATTTAGAGTACTGACTCTTATCTTCGTTTATTATGAGTCCATACCTTTTGATAGCGGATAAGAGTCGGGATAAGTTGTAGTCGTGATCTGCCTTATTTTTCCCACAGACCGTGATGTCATCTAGATAAGCGTAGACTCCTGAAAGCTTCTCATCCTTTATTATTTTATCAATCACACGTTGAAAACATGCGACCCCATTGGTCACACCAAACGGAATTCGGTTGAAGTGGTACAGGCGACCACAAGCTTCGAAGGCCGTATAATGCTTTTCTTCTTCAGCAATCGGTATTTGGTGATAGGCGCTTCGGAGGTCAATAGTACTGAAAACGGAATATAATGCTACTTCGTGTACTAACTTGTCAATATTAGGCAGCGGATAAGCGTCAAGTAAGGTGAATTTATTTATTGTTTGCGAATAATCTATGACCATTCGTTTCTTTCGCCTTTCATTCTCTACAACTAATACTTGTGCTCGCCAAGGAGAATTACTCTCTTCTATTACTTCTAAGAGGCTTTTATTAGTTTAAAAGTCAAAGTAACAATCAACTATGAATACTGCATAAAACAATACAACGATAAGTCAGTCATAGATCACTACACTTATTTTGTCTGCACATTTTTGCAAAATGATTAACTCTACCGCATACTTTACAATTTTTTCCAAAAGCTGGACAGTTTCTATAATGGTGTGTGAAACCACATTTCTGACATGCCGGCCGCGCCGACTGTTTTCTATTTTCATTCTCTGTACGTTGAGGTCTTGGTTTCTGTTTCTGTCTTCTTTCTGCTTCCCAAGTATTCTTCTTTTCCTGTACAGCCATAACTTCTACACTGTTTTCAAACTTCTTCACTTGTTGCTCAGCCAGTTCTGCTGCTTTGCATATCTGAACTGTTTTCTGTAGAGTTAAATCTATTTCTCGAAGCAGTCGATCTTTCAATCTCTTGTCTATAATTCCTGCTACTATTCGATCTCGTATTAATCTATCACGAATATCGCCAAAATTGCAATCTGCACTAAGTCTTTTCAAGTCTGTTATATAAGCATCGAATGTCTCTCCTTGTTGCTGATTACGTGTGAAAAATAAATGAGAATTCACGCTTTCATTTTTGACAGGTACAAAATAATCTTCAAAACGTTGCAACACAGTTTCATAACTTTGTTTTTCATCTTCTTTAAGATTAAAGGTATTGTAAATATCTATACAGGAGTCGCCAATACTATGTAGTAGTACTGCTACTTGGACATTTTTATCTAACGTTGCTACTCCTGATGCTGTGCAATAAATCTGGAAACGTTGTTTCCATCTCTTAAAACCTTCAGCAGTCATATCTGTGAGGTATCCTGGGGGTTTTAATCCCATCGATCCATACCTTGGAATATTTTGTTCACTTTGATTTGTATCTGGCATTTTAACTTTTGACTATATTTTCAATATTTTACGTTTCTTTTAGGATCTTGCGTGCCGCAGCGCCATGTTATGTACTCACACATATAAATATTTAATGGTATACTTTATTTAGAAGTATTTTATACAAAACATTCTTACATGTCAACTAATTAATTATTCTTTTGTTATACTACTAGATCTTAAATATACAACAGTAAATTTCATCAATATTTTAATAATAGCAATTAGCGTAAATAAATACAATAAAATTGTGGTGGAAATGATAAATGTATAGTTTCGAAGGGGCCTCGCATGTCATAATAATTGTTCTGGGCCTCGCGGTTTCTATCAGTAGCGCGGCCCCCGAATGTCATTTCTACCATTTCGCAGATGAGGCTTGAGTGTTATGATTAAATATTGGGCGAGTTCTCGGATTACTTAAAAGATTTGTTTAAATTTTTCATAGCACCGCGTAAGGATAAAGGGTCACTTGCATTTCTTAGTACCTTGTTGTGAATACATAACCTAAATCTATAAACAATATAAAAATGTTAATACTACGAATTATATTATATGATATAAAATGCTTACTTGTATATTCCTTCAATGATGTATATTGTATTGAAATACAAACGATATAATATTCTAACTGCTACTTTTGTCTGATTTTGACATTTGTTATCGATCATTAATATGATAACGACAGCATATTACTGATCGATAATTTTCAGTGTGTTATCGACTGTCATTAACCAATTTTAATGATCAAGTAACTTACAGAATCCCAATTTGAATTGCAATCGATCATTACCTCGATAATGATCGATAAATGATAACGATTGAGTTACAGAATAGCCCCGAATATTAGAAAACTAGACTGTTGTCATAAAATGTATCCGTATTCAAAAAGGTTGCCTCCTATACTTGATTTATCATGTAAGCATGAATGCGTCGTAGCATTCGCAACAGATTCGCTGTATATTTTTTCCTTCCAATAACCCCAGAATCGTCTATTATACATACATACATACATACATACATACATACATACATACATACATACATACATACATACATACATACATACATACATACATACATACATACATACATACATACATAAAATCACGCATTTCCCACTTAGTGGGTTAGCACAAACCCGAAAGCAAATGATAACATCATCCAAAAAAAAAAAAAAAAATCAATCTCTCTTTCAACAACATTCGCACTAACCTATATCGTAACCTATCGTATATTATAATAACATAAGTTACAAAAGGCAACCAACGAGGGCAATTTATAAATAAATCTACCTAGCTTTGAAAGAAAACACATTGAACTTGAACAATACTTTATTTTTCAACATAGTTTCCTTCAGCAGTAACACACTTTTCCCAACGTTTCTTCAACTGTACCACTCCGTCAAAAAATATTTTTTTGGAAGATCTACATATAAAATAACTATCAACAGCATACATTAACTCCTCGCCTGATACAATTCTTCTTCCACTAAGAATTTTTTCATATTTTTAAATAAAAAGAAGTCACTAGATGCTAAATCGGGGCTAAAGTGGATGCACGTAGTTCTTTAAAACCGCAGTCCCTGATGATGATGTTTAAAATGCTAAAGGAATTTCATGTAAGTTAAAGTTGTTAGTAATTCGCGAACCGCTCATCGGCAAAAATCGTACAACACATGACATTTTTTGAGAAATTTAAATTTCTTTCATAAATTGTTATTTTGGTTAAATATGGTTTAACCTAATTCTTTGATCATCCCAGGTAAAAAGTGTAAGAATCCTTTTTTACCTTCCGTCATCTTTAGGTAAGGCAGGTATTGTCTTTGGTTAAAAATTCGATGATTAGTTTTTAATGAATAAGCACGTTTTATGGTCCCTGGAATACGATTTTACTATTTTTACGATGATGTCTGTATGTATATGTATATGGATGTATGTATGTGTGTGTGTGTGTGTGTGTGTGTGTGTGTGTGTGTGTGTGTGTGTGTGACGATTTTTTCGGATCGCATAACTCCAATATCACCTTTCCGAAAATTATAATTTTTGCGTATTCCTTTTCTTTGGATCCATATGAAGAACTGATTAGATTTTGGTTATAATTGGTCGACCCTAACTTGAAGATTTTAACAGTTTTTCTTGAAAAAACGCTGTTAAATATCATTTTTTCACCTTTAATGTTATAATTATTAAAGAATATTTTATGCTCTATACTATTTGATTACATTTCATACTTCAAATTCAATGGAGTTAAAAAAATCTGGTGTGGCCAACACAATAACTCCCGCCATTTACAGCCCGAGTCACAAAAAAGATTGTTGATCCTTATTTTTAGATTAGCGCATTTTACTCTAATTTTGCCAGTTTATTTCTTAAAATATAGTCTAATCTATTCCAAGTAACTACCTTTTTTGATAATAAAATGAAGATTAAATTGTAAATACCGGGATAGAATATATACAATTCACTAATTCAAAAATGAGGATTAGCTTGAATTTTTTTGCAAATCTTTAATTTTTATTAATGTAAATACATACCTACATATTTACTTATGCTGGAAACTGTATTGATTTCCTTTCCTATTGTTCTATTTACTTTTTTCTTTTTAATACTTTACTATTATTAATTTGAAATGATTAGTTCTATGACAGTGACATTTATCTGTCAGTTACATGTTACATACATTTGAATAACTGCGTAACCAAGGAGTTTTATTTGTTTAAAGCGTAGGCTCCGAGATTTAAATTACAGATAGTTTTATAAATTTATCCATAAAATATGTACAAAAAGTATTACTGCAAATCTGTCAAAAAATAATAATCTTTAATTTTTATAACATTATAACATTTAAAGGTATTTTCCGAATAAAAACCATTTTGCGTTTCAAGTAAAGTGCCATTTCCGGTTATCCGATTTACACCAAAATTTAATGGATTCTTTCCATAATAGAAAAAGGTCGAAATACAAGGTTTCAAATTTTTCTGAATGATAATATTTGAGTTAGAGTAGAGAATCCACACATACACACATACACACACACACACGCACACGCACACATACACACAGACATCATCGTGAAAATGTTAAAATTGGATTCTAGGAACCTTAAAACGTACTCATTTACCAAAATCTCGATATGCAATTTTTAACACGATCCTTATACCTCCCTTACCAAGGTAGCGGGAGGTAATAATTATAAAGGAACTAAATTTCATAAAGCAGGCAGCTGTGCTATAACCATGGAAACATGGACAAATGTCAGTGTCAAGTGCAATTGATATAGTATGTTTGTGTTATAATTTTACTGGAAATATATAGAATCTGTTACAAGAAACTTTCTGTATGGAATTTGTACAAAGTATATAGAACTGACTGAAGGTAATGTATTGCAAATATGGAATCTTTTGTAAGAAACATTCTGTGTGGAATTTGTGCAAAATACTTAGAATTGACGACGGAAGGTAATGTGCTGACCACATCAGATTTTTTGTAAAACATTTTATTTTTACAAAATTTTGAAACGGGCAATTGTTTTCTAGACATTTGCAAAAACCGATTTTTTGACCTTGAATATTTTTTTAGCAGAAGTAGGATCGATGAGGACTTTTGACATTTCATTTATAATGATGTATTTAATGTCTGTACCAATTTTCAGCTCTATGCGATTTTTTCCTACGTTTAAACTTTTTTGTATATTTTGACTGCATTATAAAGGGGTCTCGTGGCCGCGTGCTTGAGTGTCTGGTCAGGAATCTGAGAAACCGGGTTTGATCCAGACCGATGCCAAATATTTCCAATTTTCAATGACGCCAAATTGGCCCCTGTGGTGCACTCTCCACGTCAGCAATGAGTGCCCGTGAGGTGACACCTGGCAAACGCCCACACGGTACAAATATGTCATCATCATTACCGATATCTGCGTACAAAGCAGATTGACACACTCAGCAATGGGTAATATGCCGTGGTGATATATTTATTTACTTATTTATTTATTTATGAAGGAGGAATTTCCGAAGAAGATGCGTTTTCACCCACGTAGTTAATGCCGGGCGATGCATCAAGCCTAGCAAATTCTATTATGTATTTTTAAATTGATGATTTTATATTAGCATATTTTGTATTTTTAATAACTGTTATGTATGGTTTGAATATACGATAAATAATTATATGATAAGATCTTTTATTTATAATTTTTATCAGTAACTCAATAACGAGAAACAATAAGAAAATTTTCCACTTTAATACTATTTGTTTTAGGCCTCTGAGCTCTGAATCAAATCTCATTCACTTTTGAGAACAATATGAACCAGAATATAATAAATATAATGCATCAATAAAGACCAGTATACCAGTATACGTATATTTAAAAATATGTTATCATTTAAATTCCTTGGCTGTTTGTCGAAATATATATATATGAATGAATTTATGTAATTTATGCGTGGCTTGCAATACGAGAATAAAATCTGTGTGCATGGGAGTGAAGCGACCCGTCTCTAAACCGTATAACTAGTGCACTATCTTACGGACATGGGATAACCTCTAACCTGGCCTTTGACCTCGTCGTCTTATAAGAGTACTATTCTACAAATCACACTAAAATTACCAAATGATGCAATTTATTCATAAATGTTTTCTTTTATTTATTATTATATCGCTTGCTCATCTTATACGTTGTTAGAATTATTTATAAACAATATATAGTTATTTGGAGTACGAGCCATAGCATCTAAATGTCATAGCGTCTAAATTTTCACCACCAATGGAGGTCATACCAAAAAGAAAAAATGTTAATTTTTCTCTCATACATAAATGAAAAATTTACCTATTATATAATATATATTTAATATTATTATACTTTTCATTCTGGTTTTCTTTATAAAGATTCTGAGTTTGATTTTGTGACCTCATAATTTTGTACACAAATACACAATAGTGAGTCACACACGGACTCCTGCCTTTACTGTATATGAATCAGATCTGTCTAACATAACCTTATATAACCAACATTTTCTTCAAGTCTTAAATAGCAAATTTGAAAAGTTTTGCATTGTATCAATGTATTTTTCACGAAAATCTGTTCAGAACTTCAAATAAAATATCACTCCCGGTTTGTCATTTGTATCCAAAATCTACTACGTTACTCTGCTCCCCTTCATATAGAAGTCTTAAATACTAATATATTTTTCACTAAAATCTCTTCAGAGCTTCACGTCTGGTTTAATTTTAGCCAAAATCTAATATGTTATTCCCATTGATATAAAAGTCTTAAATACTAAAATTGAAAAAGTTTGGATTATATTTTAATATAGTTTTTAATTAAAAACTGTTATGGGCAAGGAAAGTATCACTTCCGGTTATCCAATTTTACCCAAAATCTAACCAACTCTTTATATGAATGCAGAAAGCTTAAATACGGAAAATAGAAGAATTTGGAAGTTTGTTATAAGAGTTATCGTGGAGAAAAAAATCGTCACACACACAGACATCATCGTAGAAATAGTAAAAACGTGTTGTAGGAATCCTAATTCGTGCTTATTCACTGAAAACTCACCATCGAATTTTTGGATCGATAACATTACCTCCCTTACCTACGGTATGATGGGAGGTAAAAAGTAATTACAAATAATGAAATATGCTAAATAAAAATTATAAATAAATACAATTTATGTGTGATTTAGATATTACAAGGGTTGTACAATATTGTTCTGTGCCGTTCTGCGAGAACAACTCGTTGAGAAATAAAAATAAAATTTTTGTTCCTATTCTTACGGCTCAAGATGTAAGGGAAAGATTGTATAAGACAATAAATACTCCAAAAGTTTTGAACACTACTTTTGCTTATGTGATGACATAAACGGAAAATGTAGTTACATTTTTACTAGGGCCTCTTGATGACCTCCTGAATATAATAGATGAAGGATTGAATTATTAATCTAATTTAGATCTTTGTAAATGTTTATATTTATTTTATTCATTTATACATGTTTCATTAGTGATTATTTTTATGCCATACGCTAAATAAATAAATCTAGTACATTACCTTCCCTCAGTTATATATATATATATATATATATATATATATATATATATATATATATATATATATATATATATATATATATATATTGTACAAATTCCATACATAAAGTTTCTTAAAATTGATTCTATACTTGCAGTAAAATTATAACACAAACATACTACGTCAATTGCACGTGACATTGACATCTGTCTATTAAATTTTTTTAAATTATATTTATTAATTGTTTCCAATGTTATTGCATAGCTGGCTGCTTTATGAAATTTAATTTCTTTATAATTTTTAACTCAATATCCATTGAATATGAAGTGTAAAATGTAATCAAATCGTTCAGAGAATAAAATATTCTTTAATATTTATAATAACATTAAATGTGAAAAAATGATATTTAACAGCGTTTTTTCAAGAAAAACTGTTAAAATATTCAAATGAGGGTACTTTCGGTCGACCAATTATAACCTTAATGTAATCAGCTCTTCATATGGATGTATTGAAGAGAAATACAAAAGAATTATAATTTTTAGAATTGAAGTGTTGGAGTTATCGAGGGCGAAAAAATCGTCATACCCACACACGCATACACACAGACATCATCGCAAAAATAGTAAAATCGTATTCTAGGGACTCTAAAACGTGCTTATTCATTAAAAACTCACCATTGAATTTTTTGACCAAAAATAATACCTTCTTTACCTAAAAATATGACGGAAGGTAAAAAGAAGCCAAGAAACTTATTGTTGGCATATTTTAGAAACTTCACTGTCATTGTTATATTATCTATCATGCTATTTCTCAAATGTTAAAGTGATTTTAGGTTACATCCAATTTCGCGGCATGTATTGCGTCTGCGAAATGATTAGTTAAAAGTTAACAATGTTATGAGAATTGTATGTCTGTCAGCGTTTCTTTTACAGTGGTGTGGTGTTATTCCTGTAGCACATAATTATGTGAATTTTATTAATAAATATATTTTCAGCGATAATATGAAAGTAAAGATATATTTGCAATTTTTTTGTCATAAATAAATTAATACTAATCTGCATACTGCATATACATAAGGCTCGTAGTATGATCACGGTTTTAACTAAAACGCTGTTTTAAGAAATGTCAAATTTGATTATTTAATATCAATAATAGATTTTATTAAATTTATCAAAATATGATTTTAAAGCAGAACATAGTTTGTATTCAAACAAATATTTTTAAAAAAATCGTTCTTTAAACATAAGGGCGAAATTAAATATTGAAATTTGAATTTGACATTTCTTAAAACAGTGTTTTAGTTAAAACCGTGATCATACTACGTGCCATAATGTTTATATTACCTAACAACAGTGCTGGGACTTTCTGTATCGCCTAGCGATCATATGACGTAAAAATGACGTCATTCTAATATCTCGGTACAGCTTCTCGTATCGCTGGGCGATCATATTATGACGTCAATTTTACGTTATGCGATCGCTAGGTGATACGGCAGACCCAGCGAGGAACTCTTGTTTTAAATAACCCAATAAATATCGCATATTGATTTTTGTCAATAATCACCTTTTAAGGTCCATAATCAGAAAAGTACCAATTATCTGGAAAAGTACTTGCACCCAAATTTACAAGTACTTTTTCAAGTAGTTTGTACTTTCAAGTACTTTCGAAACTAAAAAAGTACTTGTACTTCAATTTAGAAGCATTAAGATACTTGGTACTTGTACTTCAAGTACTACTTTTCGGTACTTTGCCCAGCTCTGTTTACTGTACGTTCTGAATTTTTATAAAGTTGCTTTTCATTGTGCCAAAAGTACAGAGTTTCGGTAAAAGTTAAATCTGGACTAGAAGATGACACTTAAAATACCGGTCGAACTATTATCACCAGTCATTCGACCCACAGTTTTTTTAAAGTTTTAAGGGCCGGTATTTCCATCTTCGGATAAAGTGCTGGATAACTTATCTGTCGGATAAATGAACAATATTGCATCAAAAAATGACATTCAATATAATTTACATCATTTATGCTTTTATTTCGATGCGATATTTTATCATTTATCTGACGGATAGTTATCCTGAACTTTATCCGGAGGTGGAAATACCGACCCTTAGGGCCGGTTTATCAATGCAAGGATAAAAGTACCAGATAACAATCTAACAGTTAACGTTAACTGTCAGATAACTTTACACGATTGTTTATCAATACAAAGTTATCTGCCAGTTAACAAACTTACATTTAATTATATATTGGTAACACTGAAATTGTAAAACCTTTAATGATTGGCTTGGGACTCATGTGTCAAATTTCAAAATATTTTGACAGATCAAGAATACAGACCAGACAGATCTTTATAGGATAGATTTTACTGTTAATTATTTGAGAATAATGAGGTACTTTGGATATTATTTTATGAATTGTACATCAAAATACAGAATTGTTATATTTTTTAACTGATAGGTAAATATATTAAAAATATTTATATAGATAAAATGACAATATATATTCTAGGAACCACAATATGCATTCAAAAAGATATCAACACTTATGGAAAATTTAAGAACGAAGGCGCAACGTCAAATAATTTATATCTGTATATTCAACATTCCTCATTGTTGTACTTGCCCAAATTTTATAATTATGAATCAATGTTGCAATCATTCTTACTGATTATTTCATTTTATAATGTATATTAATTTATTGCTTCCAACAAATATTATTATTGTTGTAATCGATATGTTTCATTTGACTTGAACGTTGCATTATACAACAATTTTATTCACTATTGTAATGATTTATATGATTATAATAAGTTTTTATTTTTGTATGTAACATCTTTATTCATTTTATCAATATGTTTAACCGTTATCCAGGGCTTATGAATGGGGAAATAGAAACTTCCAACTATCCAACTGGTTGATTATATCTTCTTCTTCATTGAACTCAACGTTTTCCTTCTTTGAAATTCTGAAAAATCTATATCTTTCTGGTCTCTCTTTCTTGTATAATGTCCGTAGTTAAAACTATAATAGGTAATACAAGGGTTAAAGCATTTTACATAAGGGGTATAGAATCGATTTAAAAAATTCTGCAACTATACATTTTAGGTTATAAAAATTGTAATATTTGAATGGAATTAATATAAAATACCAATATAATATACTTACCATATTTTAATTAATTAATTGTCTATTGTATTTATTAATTTTTGAGGGTAAAATTTTCTACTTATATTTTAACTGCCAGATAATAGATTTATCTGCCAGTTGAAGTGACGGATAAATTTTGGCCGATTTTATCTGACAGTTTACGTTAACTTTTGTTTGATAAACGCTTTCTATGTTTTATCTGGCAGTTAAAAAGTTATCTGCCAGTTAAATTATTTATCCTTGCATTGATAAACCGGCCCTTAGTCTATATTTAAAGTAGCCGAAAGAATTTTGTGGAATTTTCTATCCATTTGTGTACATTTTATAATTTGTTGAAAATGTAAACAGACCCAAGTAATATGACTTTGGGCTCGTATTGTATGAAATCAATATAAACCTAGTAGAGATAAAGAAATTTCATTTAATAACCTCGGTAGGTAGCAAATGCAGGAAATACATATTGTGTGTGATTATAATTTGTATTTCAAACAATATATAATGAAATAAGAAGTATTGCATTGCATTGCATTCCAATAAGAAAATATCGTGCGATACCGCACCACACGCACGACAATTCTTGTGTGTCGAACCGCAGCGAACCAGAGCACATTTAGATAACCATGCCTATGCTATATGCCATGCGGATTGTTTTTATTTTATTGTGTTGTGCATGTTTTATATCCCGATAAGACCAGATGTCCCACGGATCGTGTGTGGCGTAACTATTTCAATACGTATATACGTATAATACCTACAGTCATTTTTTTAATCTTAAAACCACCGACGAAAATTTTAATTGCTGCTTGTACTTACGCTAATTTATGCCAAGGTCAAAGTATCAAAGTACCTTCTGTACTGTCAGTTCGTTGCGCAATTATTCTACCCTAAAAATACTGGACTATCTAACATTTCAATATATTATTAATGTGTGAGCCCCACTGCTACCCAGAACAAGCGTCTAACTATAGCGATGACGCAATCGCGCTAGCAGCCGGGCTACGTAAACAAACAAGCCACGACGTGTTTAATTACTTCCGGTCGCCTGAACCTATTGTGTTCATTGTTATTATGCGGTCGAACATTCTAGAGCTCTCTGGAAGTAGTGATGCACGACGAGGCGAGAATACTCTCGCATCTCCTCTCGTCTCGTTGCATTATACAGGACGAGAACGCGAGCGAGATTACAATTTAAAATTCGAGGCAAGATCGATATATCAACTGCGAGAAGCGAGAAATCTCGCGAGAGTTTCGCAGTAAGAAGTATTTGTAACTTTATAGCTTTGATTCATAAATTCAATGAAAAATGCACCGTACAGGGAGTGGAGTCAACGGTAATTCGTACATAGAACAGGTGAATGTGAAAATTATATGAATTGACTATGATATTGTTCGCAGAGCGATGAAATGTAAAATAAAGACTAATAGAACTAGTTTTGCTCCAACATTTCAGCCCCTAATTCATCCCAGTTAAAACTACAGTTAATAAAATTCTTGTCGTCCCTGAAAAGTAAAGGATCTTATATTAAGCGTCGATAGGAGCCAACACGGAGTGAAGCGGAATGATTGGTTGCCAGCGGGTTCCCAGTGTAGCGCTTTTTTATGAGTAAATCTTACTTAAATAGTGGCATATAGTAAATGATAAAGTATAGAAACTTTTAGTTACAAAAAATATTTTTTTTAATGTTTAATTAGTTTTACTGATGATAGAATGTATTAACAGATGTTCGTATTGAAATAATTTGGTGACTAGAATTTAGTGTTTCGTCTCTTTATTATAGTTATACGACTGTAAATACACGGAAGACGGAACGATTGGTACGAACTTGTCTTTTGTAGTTCAACTGATACGTAAATACCGAAGTAAATACGTAGTGCGCAAGCGCTTATTTTTACAGCGAGACTCTCGCGCAAATACGAAACGAGATCCAAAAAAAATGTGCGAGAACGAAAGCGAGATCGAGATTGCAGATCCGAAAACGAGACGAGATCGATATTTTATATTTCTCGTCTCGTCTCGCCTCGCGTTCATCACTACCTGGAAGTTAATGGCAGCTGTATAAAAGGGACGAAGCTATGCTCGGGAGTTAGTTAGTTAGTTACATGGAGAGACATACAGGCTGTTTCACAACTCGCGCCCCAAACGAAACTGACACTTGCCGACGACAATAGATTGCCAACAAATAGAAGAAAATAATTTGCGGCTGCTTGCATAATCCACCAATCCCGGAAGGATATCTTGAGGTGTGATGATATTATTACAAAATAAAACTGGTTGCTAGGTTTTAAAAATACTACTAGTGAGTTACAAAATTTGTTTGACTTACTGGAATTTTGATACTTTAGAGTTGACTTTTCACTGGCAACAAATTTAGGTTAGCAAGATTTCTATCCGGAAAACGTTCCGAATAGACTCGTGCTGCCTCTCTGGCGTTACGTCCACATTCTCCGAAAATTATAATCATTTCTAAGTAATCAGCAGCTGAATACATGGTAAGAATTTGCCTTTTTTTATTCACCTTGTCAAATTTAATTTGACACTGACATTTTTCGAAAACTACAGTCGCCCACTGGCCCACACATTTTAAAGAAGATTTGATTTTTATAAAACCATAGTAACGTAAAATTACGGCAAACACACGTTAAAGGTGTAGGTCTCTGATTGGTCAATTTTAAGACGTCTTTTCTCGAATATCTTTTAAGGTAGATTTTTTTTTCTTCGAAATTACACATCCGATTGCTGTCTCGTGTTTCCTCATTCGCTCTGGGGCGTGAGTTTTGAGACAGCCTGTATAGAGACATTCACATAGAGTGTTAGAGAGTAAAGTGTTAGCAGAAAGATGAAAATCCGACTCAGTCACAAGTTAACAGCCCGCAAAATAAATTTAGATTTATATAATAGACTTCATGTAGAACTACACTATTAGAGAACTTAGAAATGTCAAAATCAAATATAATTATGAATGATTACTATAATATACTGTCTGTTATTGGCAACATGTAATGGTGTTGTTGGTTGGCTAATTTAAGTTACATCAGGTGTGATCGTTTCGCTATTCATTACATTTAATGGTCTGAGACTGAGCAATGGTGACCACCGATGACGCAAAAGATGTAAAAATACCTTAACATCATCAACATATCGCGACAATGTGTCGAAATGAGTACATCATTCATCAAACAATGACAGACTCAATTTAGAACTATGTAGGAATTTAAATAGGTATATGGGTTATTTTTATGTTATGAATTCTAGTTTCAAGGCCGGATTTTTAGCAGTGAGGTCCTCCTATAAAATAAATTTTGTTCTGGACATACAGAATGAACTAAGAATTTTAGTGCAAACCCGATTTAAATATTTTACGTAATAATATAGTCCTAAAGTTTTGAGTTTTTTTTTAGATAGTGATAACTTTTTTAAAACTCATACTTCTTAAACTAATTATTACAACAATAAACAATAAGTATAACAGTTAATATTTAACATTTAAATTATTGATAATGGACCATTATCTTCAATGGCCCTTAATTGTCTTCTGACTTGCCCCACATCCTCTGGACAACATCGATTTCTCGAATCTTTTGATAAATACGACGTCTTAATTGTTTTTCATTTGCAGCTTCCCATCCCTTGTCGTACACTTTTCTGGTCAATATTGACCAAAATTCTTATATTGGTCGAGTTTGACTGTTTGAGGTACATTTGGAGGATTGTACAATTTCGGAACAAAGTCTATACGTTGTTTTCGTTATACCAGTCTCTAGTTATTCTGGCGTAATGGCATGAAGCTAGATCAGGCCAAAACATTATATCATCATTGGCGTGATGTGTATTTAAAAATTGAAGCAATTTAGAGAGGCATCTTTGAATATAAAGTTGTGCAGTTAAGGCTTCTCCTCGAACACGACCAATGTATGGCTGCGAGATATATCCGGCTTCAGAAATGGCACACCATACTAAAATTTTATCCTCAAATTTAGATTTACCTTTGAACTTGACATTGTCTTGTGTGTTTTCCATGTCATTAGTATAAAAAAGTATCGTTCCCTTTCATCTCTGAATGGGACAGAGTAAAATATTTCTCGTCATCCATTACAATAAGTTTATTGAGAAAATTAATGCGCCTTAATGCACAACATCTAGGGATTGTTTGTAATTGGGCTATGGTATATTTTGGTGCCTTTCTTCTTTTTCGAAACATCACGTCATTTCGAGAAAGTGTTCTAAAAACATTGGTCTTAATAATTTCCAATATTTTCACCCCAATAAATTAATAATTCGTCTTTTATTAATGTTTAAAACAAAATAATGTAGACTTGTTATATATCATTGAAAACCTTATATATTAAGCAAAAAGACGAGACTATTTTCAACATATGTTTCCATTTAAAAAAATCATAAGTTTGTGTTATATCTCGAGAATTATTAAGTTTTCAAAAAATCTAATTACGCCATTTTATTTTATCTAAAACGGTAAATTTCGTAAATACATTTTGAAAATGAGCGAAAAACGAGTTTTTGCCTGTAGCTCAGAAACAAAAGAAGATCGAAAATTCCTGTGGTGACTAATAAACTTTTCTCAAAAAGTTGACTCTGCAATGTGCAAACGGTTTTGATCTATCGTTAATATTACCCGAGATACCTTTAAAAAACATCGAAAATGAGACACGCTGTACATCATGCTAGACACCACAACTGGTTCGTTATGTTATTTGAAGAATATTGTTGTTTGAAATTCATTTTAAAGGTATGTTATGTGCTCGGTGTGAATATACCTAGCTAGCAAGTATCAAAATCATGTCTTTTAATTCTATCTAGTATTTTGCTACAACTTAGCGTTAGCAATACATGCTATGTTCCATGTGGTGAACGCACCCAATAAATCGTTTATTTATATATTAATAGGGGTCATTAATGAATGATTTCTTATACATTAACATAACCTATTAATAAACGGTCAACTGTAATAGTTATTTATCGTTTTAATAAATATTTATTGTAATTAATAATAATTTTGTAACATTTACACTTCACCCAAATAAATAAAAACGTTATAGTATTATATTTATTTTAATAAATATAAACTTCTTATCTCGAACAATATTTTACGTTCGAAACGGAATCTGAATTTTTCAGTTGATTAAGAAAACTAAAATTTTGCAAAAACATTTGTGGGCAGGTAGTAAATTAAATTCCTTGAAAGAAAACTGTTGGTTTATATTTGGTCTGCTGCAATTTCTACCGCCGTACCGCCCACTTTCTTAATAACATTAATTTTATTATATTTAACCATCTGCGTTGTGAATTGTTGACGTTTAGCCTTGCACAAATGATGACAGCAACAATGCATTTTTCGGTTCGTTTAGAACGCATTAGCAATGGTGTGAATCTATGCGCGAATCGCATGCATTGTGCAGCCATTATGCACCAGAAACAAAAACAGGAACATCATAACTGCATCTGCAGTTGCATTCGAGTAGGAAAATGGTGGACATGCATAACTGTCTTGTCTCAAGCGTTCAGCAATACAACAGGCAAAACACAAACAATGAATAATGATAACGGTGAATTTACTTTAACTTTAAAGTTTGAAATTATTAAATAAAACACTCGGTTTAGTCTCACAAAATAAAGAAAGGATAAACTTTATTGTACAATTTCGCCAGTTACGGCATCTTCAGAAGTATATATACTGAGGATGGTTTCGACTAACGAATAAATTTATACATAATCAGGTAGCGGATTACAAGAATTAGGGAATAGGGGAAAAGCAAGAGATCACACAATCTAGGAACGGGTGGTCAAGAAGATCTAATTGTTCATTCATTAGGAGTAGACCCTTGTGGATGTGTTTACTAATTTCAAACGATTCCAAGAAAGTCAGTCTAAGGCCTTTCCTCTCTTTATGTAAGATAGTTAAATTATTTTGTTCACATGTATGTTGATTTTCTATTAAGTGTTTTGCCAAATTTGAGTTAAATTTATTGTTTCTGAAAGACGACATATGTTCCTTAAATCTAATTTTAAAATTTCTACCTGTTTGTCCAATATCAACGAAATTACAATTAGAGCATGCTACTTTGTATACACCCGAATTGCAAAGTGGGTCCTTATTAACTAATTTGTTGTTAACGAGTATGTTTCTGAGAGTTCGTTGGTTGTAAAACCCAGCTACAATATTAGATTTCTTTAATTCGTTGGCTAGAGTATGGCTAAAGCTGTGGAGATAGTGTAGTTTTTGTAATTTTTTTTCTGCGCTATTGTCTACTGTAATCGCGGGGTAAAAAAGTTGACTTAATAATTTCTTACGTTTTTGACAGTGGTCGATTTGGGGTGGTATACGGTGGTATGCCATACCAGTAAAAAAAAAAATTTTATTAAACGTTCCAAACCTATTTATATCAAAATACTGCATACCGGTATGCTGTTGTAATGTCTTCAAGATTAACATTTATTATCAATTAACATTAATAAAACTGACTTGTGTATATTTTTATACAATTATTATTTATTTTTCTGTTTTCTATTTTACTTACCTAGGATTTATATCTGTCTTCATTATAAGATTTTTTAATTCATGTTTTGTATACAATATACAGGCTTTCTCAACTCGCGCTCCAGAGCGAATGAGGAAACACGAGACTGCACTCGGATGTGTAATTTCGAAGAAGAAAAAATCTAGCTTAAAAGATATTCGAGAAAAGACGACTTAAAATTGACCAATCAGAGACCTACACCTTTAACGTGGGTTTGCCGTAATTTTACGTTACTAAGGTTTTATATAAATCAAATCTTCTTTAAAATGTGTGGGCGACTGTAGTTTTCGAAAAATGTCAGTGTCAAATTAAATTTAAAATTGATAAGGTGAATAAAAAAGGCAAATTCTTACCTTATTCAGCCGCTGATTACTTAGAAATGATTATAATTTTCGGAGAATGTGGACGTAACGCCAGAGAGTCTATTCGGAACGTTTTCCGGATAGAAATCTTGTGGATCATAAAGTGATATTGAGAGCCATCGCAAGGACACATGAGACCGGTCAAGTTATGCCAGATCGAAAAGAAACTGGTGGTGCTCCCAGAATCGCTCGTACAGTTGAGAACGAAGAAGCTGTTTTAAATGTCTTTGGGGAAGATGGTACCAGAAGTATCAGACAAGTCGCGTGCCAATTAGGTATTTCCAGGGCTTCGGTACATCGAATTTTGAAAAATAATCGGCAACACCCGTATCATTACACTTGTGTATAGCATCTACAGCCTGAAGATTACCCTGCTAGAAGAGAGTTCTGTACATGGTTGCTAAATCAAGAGATACTCGAACCAAATTTTGTTTCGCGAATTTTATTTTCGGACGAATCGATTTTCGCCAGACAAGGATGTTACAACGTACTGTACGATATAAATGATGATCTCGGATGACACCTTCGCTAACCTAAATTTGTTGACAGTGAAAAGTCAACTCTAAAGTGTCAAAATTACAGTAAGTCAAACAAATTTTGTAACTCACTAGTAGTATTTTTAAAACCTAGCAACCAGTTTTATTTTGTAATAATATCATCACACCTCAGGATATCCGTCCGGGATTGGTGGATTAAAAAGTCTTGTAACTCCGTTATGCAAGCAGCCGCAAATTATTTTCTTCTATTTGTTGGCAACCTATTGTCGTCGGCAAGTGTCAGTTTCGTATGGGGCGCGAGTTGTGAGACACCCTGTATAATATAATATATGCAATGTTTATTTTCTTTATGTGTATGTTATTAATGTTAAATATATTTGTGACGATTTATATGTAATTTATTATATTTAAAATATTGCTGTTTAGAAAAGTACTCCACCCAATGTTTGAACACATATATACATGTACATTTCTTTTAACTTCGACAAGGCATACCACTAAAAAAAAAATGCCACTTCGACCACTGGTTTTTGATGATATAACTTGTGAATAAAATCACTACTGTAACCGTTTGAAATAGCTATGTCTATAATAATACTTAATTCTTTATTATGGTCAATACAATCCATAGGTATACGTAAAAGGCGGTCTAAGTAGCTATGGAAAACGGAAAGTTTTATATTTGTAGGATGGTTTGAGCTAGCTGGAATAATTACATCACTGAAGGTCTCGTTACGGTAAATTTTGAATTTGAATTTGTGGTTTATATTAATTAATGTAACGTCCAGAAAGTTTATAGACTTGTTTATTTTCAATTCCATTGTGAATTTTATATGTGGATTCTGACTGTTCAATAAATTTAAAAAGCAGTTTAATTGTCTATCAGACCCAGTAAACAAACAAAGAATGTCATCCACATACCTGTACCAAATTAACACATTGTTTATTAAAGAATTTTGACTTTGTAGTAAACCGAGTGTTTTGTTTAATAATTTCCAATATGTTTCACCGAGTGCCAACAGCTTCATCCATTGAATTAATTTAAAGTTTGATTTAAAAGTGAAAATCTCAAACAAATTTTAGTTTAAAGTTATCGGCTAAAGGTACTTTAAAATAATATTATGTCAGGTACTTTATGTGAGTAAAAGTTTACTTTAAGCAACGTTGACTGGTGAATAAAAAAAAAATGATTTCGAGTTCATCTTGCTCAAATTCAGATGAAGAACTTGTTAAAAAATCTGATGTGGCCAGCACATAACCTCTCGCCAGATATTTTACCTAGTTGTACACATAAAACGAAAAATATTTTTAAATACAAATACATATATTCATGTCTCACTACAAATTAATTCTCACGTATATTTGCAAAATCTATGGGATATTTTAATATAAATTATGTACAATACATACATTTTCTTTATATTCAATATCCTGAAATTTCCTTTTTCTACTTTCCTTTTCTTTTTCTTTAAATTCGTCATTTTTTGGCAAATTCCTTTTGTATTATTTTTTACGTATATTTTTTTCATAATCTTCATAATGATGTACAAATATTTTTGACAATGGCAAACAAATATTTTTGACAG
The DNA here is from genome assembly GCA_963082715.1 of Harpalus rubripes. Classification (NCBI taxonomy): domain Eukaryota; kingdom Metazoa; phylum Arthropoda; class Insecta; order Coleoptera; family Carabidae; genus Harpalus; species Harpalus rubripes. The sequence continues at coordinate 932,264 of OY720464.1, forward strand.
TGCCATTTATGTGTCAATTACAAACATTTGAATTTCTTGTCATGAAGTAGTTTGATCTGAGATTTTTTTACATCAAATTATTTTATATGCATTTCTTTATCTCTAAATCTATATAAGATATAATAATGAATTTATATTTATCGAATAAAGAATTTAACGTTCTTTAATATCAGTATTTACATAAATTTTCGATAAATAATATTTAGATGATTTTTTTTTCTTGTAACTACTACTTTCGGTTGTCCAATTGTCACCAAAACTCTTCCTATTATTGTTAGATTGAGGAATCCGTAGTTAAAAATGTCTTAAGTCTTATAGTATTTGAGAAATCGTGAATCCAACATCCACACACACATATACAGACATCATCGTAAAAATGTTATAATCGGATTCTATAGGGACCTTAAAACGTACTTATTCACTAAAATCTGGATATGCGATTTTTAGCATGAATTGAATACCTCTCTTAGCGAGAGTAAAAATCTGATGTGGTCAACACAATACCTCCCGCCATTTAACGCCCGAGTCACAGAAAAGATCAAGCTAATCCTTATTTTTGGATTAGCGAATTTTACTCTAATTTTGGCAGTTTATTTCGTAAAATATAGTCTAATCTAATCCAAGTAATTACCTTTTTTGATAATAAAATGAAGATTAAATTTTAAATACCGGTATAAAATACAATTCACTAATCCAAAAATGAGAATTAGCTTAAACTTTTTTGCGAATCATTAATTTTTATTAATCTAAATACATACCTATATATTTACATATGCTGGAAACTGTATTGTTTTCCTTTCCTATTGTACTATTTACTTTTTTCTTTTTAAAACGTTACTATTATTAATTTGAAATGATTAGTTCTTTGACAGTGACAATTATCTGTAAGTTACCTATATTTAAATAACTGCGTAACCAAGTAGTTTTGTTTGTTTAAAACGTAGGCTCCGGGATTTAAATTATAGATAATTTTATAAATTTATCCATAAAATATATAGAAAAAGTATTAATGCAAATCTGTAGAAAACTTAATATAAATACTATCATTCAGAAAATTTTGAAACCTTGTATTTCGAACTTTTTCTGTAATGGAAAGAGTCCATTAGATTTTGGTGTAAATCGGACAACCGGAAATGGTACTTTACTAGAAGCTCAAAATAGTTTTTCTTCGAAAAATACCTTTAAATTTTATTTTTTCGATATTAATGTTATTATAAAATTTAAAGATTAGTAAATTTTCTATAGATTTGCATGAATACTTTTTCTAAATATTTTATGGATAAATTTGTAAAATTATCTATAATTTAAATTCCAGACCTACGCTTTAAACAAACAAAACGCAGTTATTCAAATGTATGCAACTGACAGATAAATATCACTTTTAAAGTACTAATCATTTCAAAATAATATTAGTAACGTTTTAAAAAGAAAAAAGTAAATAGAGCAATAGAAAAGGAATTCAATACAGTTTCCAGCATAAGTAAATATGTAGATATGTATTTAGATTAATAAAAATTACCGATTCACAAAAATGTTTAAGCTAATCCTCTTTTTTGGATTAATGAATTCTATTCTATCCCGGTATTTAAAATTGAATCTTCATTTTATCATAGCTACGGTGGCTCAATGGTTAGAGCAACGCCTCATGTCATGAGTGTCCTCGGGGCTATGGGTTCGAATCCCACTAAGTCATGGATGTGTGTGAATGTGAACCCACTCTGTTATTGGGATTTAATCCTGTTGAGGGGTTTAAAAAATGGTAGTTACTTAGATTAGATTATATTTTAAGAAATAAACTGTCAAAATTAGAGTAAAACTCGTAATCCAAAAATAAGGATTAACTTAATCTTTTTTCTGACTCGGGCTGTAAATGGCGGGAGCTATTGTGTTGGCCACACTAGATTTTTAAATATGCTTTAGAACTAATTTACGAATAGTTTAGCAAAATTTTAAAACGATGCTCGCAGTGGCGTAACTAAGAGTTTGGGGGCCCGCCCGCAAAAAGTTTTTGGGGCCCGTTTTTAATTGTAGCGTTTATCATGAAGAATTACATGCCACAAGAACTTGTGGAAATTGTGACTAGGCTCACTTTCATCTGAGTTGATATGTTAAGAAGCAAAATAACCAGTATTAGAGCCCTGAAAATCTAAGATTAGGCACTTTTATATCTCACCAAAGTCATTGTATGTATTTTTTGAAAATGAAATTGGTGGCCCAGTCCTCTGGTGAAAGTTATAGGGAATTGATTCGTACATTTTTGGTATCCCAAATGAAAGAACTTGGATGCGATATTATATGGTATTAACAAGAGGGATCAGTATCATACAGTCTAAATAATAGCAATTTTGTGAAACTCATTCTCTTATCGTTATTTAATCCCACTTTTTGGTAATACACATTGACTGCCAGGTGTCTTGATTTGACAGCCCCAGACTTCTTTTTATGGGGTTATTTTAAAACAAAACTCTGGATCAGTTGCAGGAAAATATTTGCCAAGAAATCGAAATTCTACGGGCCGAAATGTGATGGAAAATAAAGAGCTTGATTTTACATAGCGGATAAGTGGCCCCTTAGCCAATAATATTTTTGGAACTTGACATTTAAAAAATAAAGGACTAAATTATTTTGCTACAAAAAAATGATTAAATTCAAAATTTCGCAGTAGTAACAAAATTATAAGTCATGTAAATTGGGGCCCCTCTAGAGTCGGGCCCGTTAGTTACGCCACTGGATGCTCGTTACTGACAATACTTTCGCTGTAACGTAAGTTTATTTATTAATTCAGATATATTACCTTGTTTTATAGCCGTAGGAGTAATGTTATTTTCAGTCAGTGTTACTTATTATCATTACCTTATTTTTCACATATTTGGTTTTACATTTGCTAATAAACTAACCAGTTGACTTAGTTTTGAATACCTTTACTGTAATATATATTTGTATAATAATAAAATAACAGTAGTATCTTATGTAGCTTCATAAAAACTGAGTAAACGACACTACTGAATTTGGCAGAACAAAGTCTTAGTTCATACAATTTGTAGATGACCTTAATCGGACATATTTCAAAAACTTTACTGTATACATTAATGTTAGTGTTAGTGATTTACTCGTATTCTTGTGGCTGTAGAAGAGAAATTAGTACCTATTTAAAGGTCCGATTTGTTAGGCAATGTGCCCAGTTAGAGTACAGCATAGCCCATCATTGCGAACTCCTGCCAAACTCCTGCTGCTCTGCACTGCACAGCACACATGAATCTGTCATTATTCATCAGCACATGCCACTAATGCATGCATATTTGAAGCTAATTACATACATACGAAATACATAACATAAATCCTATCGTATTTGTACTCACTGTCAGTTGACACTATTTCATAATTTCGTATCATAAATTAATATAAATATACAAGAAGGTAAATTTGTAAGCTTTTTTCATGTGTATGTATATTTTTGTACATGGCAATTTTATTTTTAAATGAACGGGTATATGATTCAAAAGACAAGTACCTACGAGGTCTGCTTTCCTAATTTATTAATATTAATAATAATGTATTTATTCCTTTTGAAAATGTACATATATTTTATCAGAAGCGTCGGGATTAATATTACATTTACATATACCTATAAAGTTGTTATATTGTGATAGCGTTAAAATATTCATTCAGATCAGAAGAAATTTTTTTGTCCTAATCCATAGCAAGCTTCATTACAAAAACCAAAAAGTATATAAGTTTTAAATTTACATATCTCGCTTATACAAACGGCTAATTTAATAATACTTGATGTGCTAGACGCAGTGTTTAATTCTCTAAAACACCTATTTGAAGCATTTATTTATAAAATCAATATGAAACCATTTTATTCAAGAAAAACTGTTAACAACTTCAGATAATATATCACTTCCGGTTAGCCTGTTTTAACCAAAATCTACTATGTTATTCCAATTGACATAAATGTTTTATATGCCAAATTTGAAAAGTTTTGGATTATATTTTAAAATAGTTTTTCATTAAAATCTATTGTAGGCTTCAAATAAAGTACCATTTCTGGAAATTATGTAATGACCAAAAAGGGAGGTGCACAACTAGATGTTATAGCAGTCCTAAATAAAAAATTTCAACTTTCTACGGCTTACCGTTTTTGAGTTATGTGAGATACGTACGTATATACGCACACACGTACGTACGTACAGACGTCACGACGAAATTAGTGAAAATGGATTCAGGGATGGTCAAAATTTCCGTTGAAATCTGAAAACCGAAATTTTTCGCGATTACAATACTTCCTTTACTTCGTACAAGGAAGTAAAAAAGAAATAAATTATATTATACATATAAAATATACAAAATATAAACGGCACCTATAGCATGGGCCACATTGGCTATACTCTAGTTTTGGGTTGCGGTACTAGATTTATTAGCTATGATGAAACGCGAGCTCGGCCTGCCAGTTCAATCCGAGAAAAATGACAGCAAGAGACTTTAACACATGTTTTCATGCTGCAAGAAACATATCTGTCTTTATCTAACACATGATGTACTAAAAATCTGAGAATTGTACTAAATCTAGTTCACTTGGCCTTAGGCGGTTTTCTTCTAACCCCCACCCCACAGCATTATTGCATAATTACTTTTCTACAGAGTGTCCCATTTAAGGTACGAATGCATTAGGATCTCGAGAACCGTACGAGCTACGAGGTTGGTTAAATTAGACAAAAGTTGCCCCATTAGGAGACCATTTCAATGGTATTTTGTTATTTGCGAAAAAATGCATAGGTCACTAGATCTAGGCGAAAATGTAAATTTTGCAGTTTTTTATTTTTGCAAATAACTTCGAAGTGTGAAATTATACTGGATTTTGGTTTGCACATCTTTAGGGCATTTTTTATGTTCTTTCGACTGGCGATACTCAAATTTTTTTATCAATGTTGGTTTTCGAGGATTGATGTCAAAGTTTTAATTTTTATATGGACGCCATATTGGAAAGTTACGCCATTGAGAAGCCAACACAATACCTCCCGCCATTTACAGTCCGAGTCACAAAAAAGATTAAGTTAATCTTTATTTTTGGATTAGCGAATTTTACTCTAATTTTGAAAGTTTATTTCTTATTTCATCATTACCGATATCTGTGTACAAGCAGATTGGCACACCCAGCAATGGGTAATAAGCCGTGATAATATATCTTTATTTTTATTTATTTTTATTTTATTTCTTAAAATATAGTCTAATCTAATCCAAGTAACTACCTTTTTTAAACCCCTCAACAGGATTAAATCCCAATTACAGAGTGGGTTCACATTCACACACATCCATGCCTTAGTGGGATTCGAACTGGGAGCCCTGAGGACCCTCATAACATGAGGCGTTGCTCTTACCATTGAGCCACCGGAGCTATAATAAAATGAAGATTAAATTTTAAATACCGGGATAGAATAGAATTCACTATTCCAAAAATGAGGATTAGCTCAAACATTTTTGTGAATCGTTATTTTTTATTAATCTAAATACATACTTACATATTTACTTATGCTGGAAACTGTTTTGAATTCCTTTTCTATTGTTCTATTTACCTTTTTCTTCTTAAAACGTTACTAATATATTTTGAAATAATTAGTTCTTTGATAGTGACATTTATCTGTCAGATACATACATTTGAATAACTGCGTTTTGTTTGTTTAAAGCGTAGACTCTGGGATTTAAATTATAGATATTTTTATAAATTTATCCATAAAATATTTAGAAAAAGTATTTCTGCAAATCTATAAAAAATTTAATAATCTTTAATTTTTATAATAACAATGTCGAAAAAATAACATTTAAAGGTATTTTTCGAAGAAAAACTATTTTGAGCTTCTAGTAAAATGCCATTTCCGGTTATCCGATTTTCTCCAAAATCTAATGGGCTCTTTCCATAAAAGAAAAATTTCGAAATACAAGGTTTCAAAATTTTCTGATTGACAGTATTTGAGTTACGGCCAGTTTCATAATCAACAGCTTAAAGGAGCTTCAGCAGAAGTGAACTTTAAGCAAAAGTGGACTTTAATGCCTCTTTAAAATTTGTCGGTATCAAAATCGATTCGAACGTCAACTTTAGTAAAAATGCAATTTGTGTGTATCGAGGGCGGTTGGCTACACTGGAGCGTTGTCTTTTGGCGGTTTAGCTAGGTTATGTTGGGTTAGTTGCTGTCAAGTTGTTGTGGTTTTGTGAATTTACAAGCAGAATAAATATACAAATAGGTAAAAATTAGTTCTTCAAAATGTTGTCACGGCAACAATTTCACAGCTGAGGAAGAAATTATGTTATTGGGGGAAATTGCCAAAAAAAAAAAAACATGCAATTGAATACAAAACAACGAATAAATTTTCTAATGAAGAAAAAATAAGACTCCGACAAAATCTCCAGCCGTGATCAACAGTTGAATAAAACCAAAGTGTTAATAATAACTGAATGTCTGGCTGGATGCATCCACTCCTGATATCATTTTAAATATAGTTGTCAATAGTTATGCATATTTAAATAAAATAAATAAATATATCATCACGGCTTATTACCCATTGCTGGGTGTGCCAATCTGCTTTTTACACAGAATTCGGTAATGATGAGATATTTGCACCGTGCGGGCGCTTACCAGGCGTCACCACACGGGCACTCATTGCTGGCGTGGAGAGTGCACCACAGGGGTCAATTTTGAGCCATTTAAAATATTAATATAATTTAATAAAATTAATATTTAATATAATCTAATTTATTTTACCTATTTGTTTGTAACCGAATCATGTGTTCAATTTGCTGCAATAAGAACTGGGTAGTAGCTTTTCTTAACCTAAATCTGTCGAAAAAATCCTGTTCATCATATAATTCGAAATAATTTTTTCTATTTCTATAAATTTTTGGACACCGCAGCACAATTTTTTCTTCATCTTGCGATGAGCTACTTGATGAAGTAAAATTGTTGAGATGATACATTATGAACACTGATTGACACTGATCTACTTCAAATACAAATCTAGTAAACATCAGAAGTGTGGTTATGTTCGTACTAAAGCTACTTTAATACTTTAAAGCTTGGAAAATGGCCCTTTAAGTTAAAGTCCGCTTTAAAGGTTAAAAAAGTGTTATGAAATGCTTTTTGCAAATTAAAGTAGACTTTTAAATTTAAAGTCACTTTAAATTGATTATGAAATCGGCCGTAAGAGTGGAGGATCCACACGCACACAGACATCATTGTGAAAATGTTAAAATTGGATTGTAGAGATCTTAAAACGTGGTCATTTACCAAAAACTCGATATGCGATTTTTAGCACGATCCCTATACCTCCCTTACCTATGGGATGTAATCCAGTATTTCATCACTTTGTTTTACATGTTAATAACATGAATCTACCTTGTTTTACAAACCCATCTCACTATTCTTTCATGTTTTCGATAAACTTTTCAAACATTGTCAGTGTTAATTACTTGGTACTAATATATGTTGATGTAAAGCAAACACTCTGTTTCTCTCTGTCTGTTCTGTTAACACGTGTTGACGGGCATGCGGCTGCGGCGGCTTTGAAGTGTGATGTATGAGGCCGGAGCTTGTACGGGACACAAATCAATTACAGAGCACGACATTAGCTCAGGGAGCTAGACACAAATGCAGGAGCAGGACATAATGAAATGCATGTGTACCAGACGTAATTAAATGCTCATGCGACCTGGATTGGGCCGACGACGTACACGAGTTGAGATATAAAGCAAGTGTAAGTATAAGTATATTGGGTGGCGCTCGGAATTCGTTATATATATTCATACATAGCCTACTGAAAAATAACTAGAAAAAATAAATTTAAAAAATCGTAAGTAGTATGTAAAAACATTGTATACTTATAAAATAAAATATAATTTTGATAACAATGTTCAATAAAATTTTAAATATCTATAGTATTTTCCTTTTTTTGTTAGTCGTAGAAAAAGTATGCTGTACAACTCGAGTGGAATGTCCATTGTCCATATCGCCTTCGGATGATTGAACTCTCCGCCTACGGCGTCGTGCTCAAACTTCAACCTCATGCGATATGAACATCATATATATCCACTCTTGTTGTAACAAACTACTATTTCTTGGACCCTCTTAAAACATGATATTTTAAATATCATTTTTTTTTTGGAGAAAATTGATAATTTTGACTAGTTGCATTACTAAGGTAACTTTAGTTCTAGGATTATAAATATTTTACTTAATAATTACTATTTTAATTTTGGAAATTGATGTTAGAATTAGGTACAATGTCACACTTTATCGTTTAATTAACAATTTCATTTAATTTGACACTCGTACCAATATCTTGATGGGGATGTATTTTGTGAACAGCACTTTCATTTGTGATATTTAAATCTGAATTGTAATAGTAGTGTCATCATTGTTTGAGATATTACTGTTTTTTTACCTCTCGCTAAGAGAGGTATTGAATTCATGCTAAAAATCGCATATCCAGATTTTACTGAATAAGCACGCTTTAAGGTTCCTAGGATCCAATTATAACATTTTTACGATGATGTCCGTGTGCGTGTGGATGTGTGTGGATGTTGGATCCACGACTTCTCAAATACTATAAGACTTAAGACATTTTTAACTACGGATTCCTCAATCTAACAACAATGGGAAGAGTTGATTGTTTTGGTAACAATTGGGCAACCGGAAGTAGTAGTTACAAGAAAAAAATCATCTGAATATTATTTATCGAAAATTTATGTAAATACTTATATTAAAGAACGTTCAATTCTTTATTCGATAAATATAAATTCATTATTATATCTTCTATAGATTTAGAGATAAAGAAATGCATATAAAATAATTTGATGTAAAAATTATTAGATCAAACTACTTCAAGGCAAGAAATTCAAATGTTTATAATTCACACATAAATGTCACTGTCAAAAATATTTGTACATCATTATGAAGATTATAAAAATAAATAAAAAGTCAACAACGCAAAAAATATACCTAAAAAAGAATATAAAAGGAATTTGCGAAAAAATGACGAATAAAAGAATAAGAAAAGGAAAGTAGAAAAAATAATTCAGGATATTGAATATAAAGAAAATGTATGTATTGTACATAATTTATATTAAAATAATTATTTTGTAGTGAGACATGAATATATGTATTTGTATTTAAAAATATTTTTCGTTTTATGCGTACAACCAGGTAAAATATTTGGCGAGAGGTTATGTGCTGGCCACATCAGATTTTTTATTACATTATTTCTAGTTTTTAATACCATTTTTCTCGAAATAATTGTTATACAACCCTATGCTACATTTATATCGTTGAAATCAGAAAATAATATTTTATTTAAAGGGCTAAAAAATTATATAGGGTGCCATTTAAAAAAATATAATTTTGTTCTACAGTTTGAGAACCACTGGTTAAATATTTGGTTTGTTGCTATTGATATATTATCCACTTATTCTTGATCTTTTTTGGTATTTTTCTCTAAAGTTATTAGTTCGCCCAAAAAAACACTGGTTGTTTTAAAGGAAACACCTGTGTATGTACATATAGTAGCGTTTTATTTATGCTTAATGGAGAAATGCAAATGGTTGTAGTCAAGCATTACATTTTTAGGTCATTGTGTAGACAAAATGGTCTACACCCAACAGATATGTATGTAAAGGCAATAAAAGAGATGCCAACAGGGCCGCGCAAACGTACTCGGCCGCCGACGTGCGAAGTTTATTTTACCGCCTATTTTCATCCCTCCACCATTTCTCCAACTTTTAGTTTTAGGGAAAGGAAATTAAAATGTACTAGACAGGATGAGTATTAAAAAATTTATTAACCAATAAAAACTTAACAATATTTTTTTCATAAAGAAGACATTTTCATGAAAACGATTTTTATGGCATAAAGTAAGTTTAACGCGCCTTTTGATGAGCAAATTCTGTAATGACACCATGCATTCAGACCCTCTAATATTTCGTGTTCAATAGAAATTATTGATAAATTACTAAGGCGGTTTGTATTTCGTACAATTCTATTCTTTTGCAGGTTTTAAAAAGAAACCACATCTATAATAGTTATTTGTCTATCAAGGCCGCGAAATCACTCTTCAGCGTACCGAGAGAAAATTGCCGCCGAGGCCGCTTGCGGCAGAAGCAAGACAAACTCGTAAAAAATATGTTATTACAAAATGTATTAATTTTAAACAGTTTCATTGTAAATAGAAAGTTAGCTTTCAAGGTGGCTATGGGATTGACATTTGATAAACAAAACCATGCAATTCTCAAGTGTCAAAGTGGTTGTTTACCTAATTTCGTGACCACTACCATGACAACGGTCGCGAAATCCAATTTCGCGGCCTGTATTGCGTCAACTTTCATTTGCTAATCATACTATACCTATTTTTACCTTCCTTCATCTACACGTAAGGAAGGTATTGTTTTTTGTTAAAAAAATATATGATAAGCGTATGTTTTAGGGTTCATAGAATACAATTTTGCTTTTACAGTTTTTCTTGAAAAAACGAAGTTAAATATCATTTTTCTGAAACCGGGGCGAAAATAATATTTACTCGCCAAAAATGCGACGCGAAAGTTGCATTTCACTGTCTAAAGGAACCTCGTCGCGTAATTTAATGGTTTTCGTTTATTTACAATTTTTTTTGTCTTCTTGGAAACGAGAGGCGCACTATTAAATATTTATAGAAAATCAATTTAATGATTAAATTTAATAGGCCAATTCTGATAAATCTGTAAGTCTTGCAGATCTGCAAATCTGTAAAAACTTGACAAAAACGAATCTATTTTTGTAGATTAATATAAAACTATGCATAAGAGTGGCGCTTCGTTGCGATTTTGTTTATTATTTACAGATTTGTAATATTTACAGATTTCTTCAGAATAGGGCCATAAAATTAATTTTTATTATAATCAAAGGTTTCAGGAAAAAATGTCTATACTTGACTTGGAGTCATAAAATACTCGGCACAGAGTGCCTCGTATTTCAATATAATCCCTCGTCAGTAGTGCATCACATTCCTGACTCTTATGTAAATATTATTGTTGATGTGCGGATTTTCTTATTGTCCCATTATTTTGAAAAAATAAAATCGTCAGTGAGTCTGTTGGCAAACGGTCTTGAGATGACAAAATGAATTTAGCTGAACCGGATAAAGCGCAGACTTCTCAGAAGGCTGCACTAATTCTCTTCAGTGACACGTGTGCGGCCCAATTTTTTACCAGAAACTTAATTTTGAATAATTGTCTTACAGGCAAATAACTTGTTTCACAAATCGCTACACAAATAAATAACATGAACGAGAAAATTTATAGATTATTAAGAAACTATTTTTTATTTTTTAACAAATGCTAATTACTTAATAATATGCTAACTAAATATATAATACAGAACATCTGTTTGGAAAGAGTCATTAAAGCCAGAAGATAAAACAATGATATCTTTCCATATGAGAAACTACCACCAGGTAATGACCAGAAATGGCCCATTTGGAAATCTTTAAATCGCCTACGAAGTCAAGTAGGAAAATGTGCAGTAAACATGTTCAACTGGGGGTACCAAGCAGAACCCCCACTTTGTCATTGTGGTCAAGAAAAAACAATGATTCACCTGCTCACGTGCGCCAACTTAAAAAAGGAATGCACGAGAGGAGATCTGGCAACACCAGCTGCTATAGAGTACGTTTCGCGTGGTCGAATTCTGCGCAATCGAAATCCCACGTGGTCGAAATCCCATGCGATCGAAATCCCACGCGATCGAAATCCTGTCCACCGAAATGTATCTCCACCACTTTGGATGTTCTACAGAAATTCAAATATTTCCACGCCGTCAAATCCCACCCGGTCGAAATGTTACACGATGCAAATTCCTTGCTCCCGTACCGCTCTCTTTATCGATCGTATTGCATTCTAACAATTTATGCTCCGTGTCAAAGATAATATATTAAAAAAAAATTAAAACATATTATTATGCAATGAACTATTTAATGAATGAAGCAAGAAAAGAATTTACCTATACATTTTAAGTAAAAAGTAAAATTATTGATATTTTTGGTCCGCCATTTTAGATTAGCTGTCATATTATGTGAATAAGCAGTTCATTCTTTATTTCAGTTGTACAATTATGTATTACTGTTTCTATTATAAATCTTATGTTGCTTTTATTACCAAATATATTTTATAAAGAGGTAACAGTAAAAACCATTTGGAATACCATAGCCACGGTGTAGTATCTATAGGTGAGAGTACGAGATGCGTTGACATGGCTAAGTAACTGGGAAACAAAATGGTGCTAACACGACCCGTTACCATTTGACAGAAAATGTTTTGCTACAAGACGCACAACAGGGTATGGATCAAATAAAGAGAAATATAGTCTTTTTAAGGTGCGAGCTACACTATAATCACAGAAACAGGTTCTAAGATAAATTTCTTATTGAAAGGTGTCAATGTCAAGTGCATTGGACATATGTTTTATAATTTTACTGGAAATATAGAAACGTTTCTGTATGGAATTTGTACAAAATACATACATAGAACTGTCAAAAGATAAAAGGTAATGATTGAAAATATAGAATATTATATATATGGATAATTTAATATTTTAAATATTTTGTGTAAAAACCGGGTCGCAACAAAACCTGACATCTAGCGGCATTCTGTATGAACTAGCCCAGTTAGTTAGCCATTCTTCGTAGTGGATTGGAATACGTCGTGCACTCACCTATAGATACTACACCGTGACCACAGTCAAATTTTACATGTAAATAAATATCTATTTAAATAATAAAAATTAATATGATTTTTTGGATTTTAATGTTCTGGAAAATATATTTCGTGCATTAAAAGTGATCTTAAAATTCAGCATTTAAATTTTAAAATGTGTTGCCTGTAAGAAACTATGCGTTCGTTTATTTTGAAAGTAATTTGACAGAAAAAATACCCTCAACTTCGTTTCGGGCACTTTTTGTCAAATTAATATCAAAACAAACTCATCCAGTTTCAAGGCAACACATACTTTCATGCAGAATTTTCGATCATTTTCAATGCACTACTACAGAAAAACGTTAGAATATTTTCATATGTAGATAGATAACATAAAAAACTTACCTCGTATGATTCTATATAATTATCAGCGAATTCTACTTTTTGATAAATAAATGAACTTAAAACTTAATAATATCCACTTCATAGAACGTAAAAAAAGTATTAACCATAATTAACATTTTCTAAAAAGTTATAGAAAGATGGCTTTCAATAATTTAAATAAAGTTTCATAAACCAAATTAAAAGAAAATAGCGGAGAGGAACTACATAATAAATATCAATAAAAACCACTATTATAAATTAATATAAATAAAAAAAGACAATAACTATAACTTACTTTTGTTGTGACAGCCACGACCTTGAGAGCTCTCCTTTGCAAAACTTCATTTCTAAATTGTGGCACATATTTCACGATGTCTATCACAATTTATATACATGTCTACTCACAAACTAATAAAAATTCACTTAACAATTGTTAATTTTAATAGAATCAAACTATTTTGAATAAAACTTTATAAAAAAGAAAAAACAGTAAGCAATGTGCCATGCAACCAACTGTCATTACAAGCCACCTATGCACAATAATTTGGAACTAAAGTCATGGCATGCTGCAATTCCAAACTTGCAAATTAATATGAAGTGAATAGTAAATATGAATTATATTTAAAAAATTGTTGTGGCTGTATTTAAATTCATTTTGCAACAAAATTTTGGATATGGATGTCGTCCAGGATAACTTTTTCAACATAGGGATTTCGAGAGCTATAAGAAATACGAAGTCGGTTAAATTAGACAAAAGTTACCCCATTAGGAGACCATTTTAATGATGCTTGTTATTTCTTATAGTTGTCGAGATTTCCATGTTGGAAAATGTGTGGATGTGAGTTTTGTTTTAAAAGAAATAAGAAATAGCTGAAAGAAAATTTTGTAAAAAAGTTTCGATAGTTTTGTTCGAGGCAATAAGATCAAACAATTTAACTTTTATATTTAAAATCATAATATATTTGGTGAATTTATTCTTTAAAAAGACAGTATTAAATATGTCAAAGCACTAATTATTTTTGAAAAAATAGTAATATAAAAATGTACGATGGATATATTGACCACAAAAATTATTGGTACCATTTTGTGGAGATAAAAGAGTATGGAATGATGAGGCTGACCTTGCTCTAAAATAAATAGAATGACTCGTTTTTGGGGTCAAAGGAAAAGATAAAGTACATAGTATAAAGTTAATAATGCGTACCATTGTAAACAGATGTATTAGTATTATGTAAATTCTATTATTTCTATTTCTACTCAACAATATACCTTCCACTAATTTTATTTAAATTTAAATTCATTTATCAAGCGTACTCACCGGACCTAACGCCATGTGACTTTTTTTATTCCCAAAATATAAATCTGCCTTAAAAGGAACCAAATTCGAGTCCGAGATGCGGTTAAAGAAAAACCGGCAAAGCTTATGAACAATCTAACAAAACCTAACCTAACCTATTTTTATGCTTTTAATACATGCCTACATACTTGATAATCATAATGATGGGCACCCTTTTTGCATTTTTACCTCCTGCTATTCTTGGTAAGGGAGGTATAGGGATCGTGCTAAAAATCGCATATCGAGATTTTGGTAAATGACCACATTTTAAGGTCCCTAGAATCCAATTTTAACATTTTCACGCTGATGTCTGCGTATGTATGTGTGTATATATATGTATATGTACGTGTGTATATGTGTGTGGATCCGTTACTCTAATTCAAATACTGTCATTCAGAAAATTTTGAAACCTTGTATTTCGAACTTTTACTGTACTAAAAAGAGCCCATTAGATTTTGGTGAAAATCGGATAACCGGAAATGGCACTTTACTAGAAGCTCAAAATAGTTTTTCTTCGAAAAATACCTTTAAATGTTATTTTTTCGACAATAATGTTATTATAAAAATTAAAGATTATTAAATTTTCTACAGATTTGGATTAATACTTTTTCTATATATTTAGTAAATAGAACTATAGTTATATGGAATGGATCTTAATACAGTTTCCGCAATAACTAAGTATGTAAGTAGGTACGTATATTTAAAGTAATAAAAATTAAATAGCGGGAGGTTTAGTGTTGGCCACATCAGATTTTTTGTTATTCATTTTCATTATCTGCAGAATTATATTTCATTTTTATGCTTTTAACACATGCCTACATATTTGACAATCGCAATGATGGGTACCCTTTTTGCAACTTTTGTTATTTATTTTCATTATCTGTTGAATTATATTTTATTTTTATGCTTTTAACACATGACTACATACATAGCAATCGTAATGATGGGCACTCTTTTTGCAATTTTTACCTCCCGCTACCCTTGGTAAGGGAGGTATAGGGATTGTGCTAAAAATCGCATGTCGAGATTTTGGTAAATGACCACGTTTTGAAGTCCCTAGAATCCAATTTTAACATTTTTACAATGATGTCTGTGTGTATGTGTGTATGTAAATCCTCCACTCTATATATTTTAGGGATTAATTTATAAAGTTATCTATAATTTAAATCCCGGAGCCTACGCTTTGAACAAACAAAACTCCTTGGTTGCGCAGTTATTCAAATTTATGTAACTGACAGATAAATGTCACTGTCAAAGAACTAATTTCAAATCAATACAGCATATGTAAATATGTACGTATGTATTTAGATTAATAAAAATTAACGATTCGCAAAAAAAATTTAAGCTAATTCTCATTTTAGGATTAGTGAATTCTAGTTTATTCCGGTATTTAAAATTTAATCTTCATTTTATTATAAAAAAAGGTAGTTACTTGGATTAGATTAGACTATATTTTAAGAAATAAACTTCCAAAATTAGAGTAAAATTCGATAATCCAAAAATAAGGATTAGCTTAATCTTTTTTGTGTTTCGGGCGGTATATGGCGGGAGATATTGTGTTGGCCATACCAGATTTTTTTATTCATTTTTATTATATGGTGAATTATATTTTATTTTTATATTTTTAACATATGCCTACATAATTGACAGTCGTAATAATGGGCAGCCTGTTTGCAATTTTTGTTATTCTTTTTATTATATGCTGAATTATATTTTATTTCTATGTTTTTAATACATGCCAACATACTTGACAATCGTAATGATGGGCACCCTTTTTGCAATTTATGTTATTCATTTTCATTATCTGCTGAATTATATTTTATTTTTATGCTTTTAATACATGTCTACATACTTAGCAATCGTAATGATGGGCATGAATCAAAATAATATATCTGAATTAATAAATAAACTTACGTTACAGCGAAAGTATTGTCAACAACGAGCATCGTTTTAAAAAAGAATGTCCGAACTTAGTTGAAACGATATGAATATTTGAAAGACAAGCGTATTATATCCATCCTTATTGCTTACGATTGAAGACATTGCAAATGAGAGAATAGTTATTTTTATATTAAGTGCGCGAAGTTTGTGTTCTTAGTGCGAGAGAATGTCACTTTTTTGACGAGCCTTGCCGAGTCAAAAAAAGTCATTCGAACGCACTAAACACACTTCGCGCACAAAATACAAACAATAGTTTTTCTGCAACTAATATATTAATAACTAGAGCTATCGAAATATTTATTATATTTGTTCAAATTAAACCAGATAAAATTCAAAATCATCTTTTTAACTAAGGAAAAATGACAGTTGTTATGGTTGTTATCTCTTTTGTCAATAAGTTGTTGATAAATTTGTTTTACAAGCAAAAGTCATTTTCAAGTCTTTGTGATTATATTTGTGCGAGCTCCGATGGATTCAGAGAGCGATATTCAAATTCCAGTAGAAGTGATGAAGTGAATGAGATTGCCAATGATACAATTAATAATATTGGTGCCATATTTGAAAATTAAAGCCATTGGAAGAAGTAGATGACATGAAATTTATTGATGAAGGTAAAATTATTTGGTGAGGTAAAATAATTTTTTTGCAAATATTTGCTAGTTTTAAGTTGCTTTAACTATAGACGTTTCTGATGCATGCTGGTACGAAGAACTACTCAAAATGAAGACTAACCATATAGAAAATACAGGCAATGGTTTAATTGTAATTGCCTGATACTAAGACGCATTCATAATTGTACCAACTGCATCATTAGTTTACATATTTGCAATAAACAATGTTTTGCTAATTCAGTTAAATTTTCAATAAATATATTTTTCCACACGTGAAAAAATAATAGTTATTTTTTCACAAGTAAAAAAATCTTATGTGGCCAGCACATTACCTTCCGTCAGTTCTATGTATTTTGTACAAATTTCATACAGAAAGTTCCTTGCTAAATATTTTATTTCTTGTACTTTACCTTCCGGCAGTTGCATGTATTTTATGTAAATTCCATACAGAAAATTATTATTTTGTGACGTTTTCTATATACAGTGTAATGTATCTGCAGAAATAAAAGATTTATTATTATTATTTCTTGTATATTACCTTAAAGCAGTTGTATGTATTTTATACCAATTACATACAGAAAGCAAAAGATCCTATATTTCCAGTAATATTATAAGACACACACTATGTTAATTTCACTTGACACTGACATCTTTCAATAAAAATTTTCTTAATATAGTAGCTGTTTTCATAGCTATGGCTACTTTATGAAATTTAATTTCTTTATAATTTTTTAACTCTATATCCATTTAATATTAAGTATAAAATGCAGTCAAATCGTATAAAGAATAAAATATTATTTAATATTTATAATAACATTAAATGTGAAAAAATTACATTTAACATAGTTTTTTCAAGAAAAACTGTTAAAATCTTCAAATGAGGGTACTTCCGGTTGTCCAATTCTAACCAAAATTTAATCAGCTCTTCACATGGATGTAACGAAGAGAAATACGAAAGAATTATAATTTTTAGAATTGTAGTATGGCAGTTATCGCAGACGAAAATTTTGTTACACACACACATACATACATACACACACACACACATACAGACATCATCGTAAAAATAGTAAAATCGTATTGTAGGGACCCTAAAACGTGCTTATTCATCAAAAACTCACCACCGAATTTTTTGACCAAAGACAATACCTTCCTTACCTAAAGGTGACGGAAGGTAAAAATCACAAGTTCACGTATCCATAACGATGTTAAAATGTCATGTTTTTTTGACAGTTGTAGAAATATAAATGTATGCTAATTTGTTAATTCGTTTATAATTCAGATAACCTTGGTCGAACATCTTTAATTTTTTTTACTGTAACTATAAAACTGTACTAATAGTTTGATAAATGCTATGTTGACACAAACACCATGTAGTTTACCATTTAGTGTCGTTTGAAAAGTGTCGTGCGTATTTACAGTGACATATTTTTGTGTGAATTTATTTGTGAGCCAGCGAGCTGCCGACGGCTGTTGGAATTTCCAACGTGTTCATTTTATTTGTCTGCTGAAGTCGTAGTCGGAGTGTGCTGTGCTGTTAATTTGTTCCCGACATGAGGCAGTCTAACAAATGACTGTGCTGTTTCAGCTTCAGAGACAGTTTTTTCAGTCGCGCTTGATTTCACCACAGAGCAATACGGGAAATTATGTACCAGATGAAACGGTAGTTCTCAACAAATAAAATTAAATAGAGACTGCTGTTCTTTGGAATTGAAACAGGAAGATCTGAACAAAATTATAATCATTGAAAGCAGTATTCAAGGAACTGTCAATAAAGTTTGAAGTCAAACGATTTAATTATAAATGAATTTCTGTTGTCTTTTACAATGATTTGAAGGCTACTAAATGTAGTACGATAAAATTTGAAAATTCTTTATTCTTGTAGAAATAACGTCATATTTGGTATAGCTCGTCCTCGTCCAGCAATCATTTAAACAAATGACTTTTAAATCATTAAAGGTGGCTTTAGACGATCAAATAAATTGAATTTTTTATTTGTCAAATGTTTACAACATAATTTTTGATCAAATGGTTTCATTTTACACGTTCAATTTATATGAACATTTTTTGCTTACAAGTAGGCATACCATAGTAAGAGAATGAAAATGTAGATTGGTAGCACTGATATTTTTAAATACATATACATAATTTCATGTTTATTTTGGCTTGACATTTGACATATTTGATTTGTGCATTTGACGTGCAAAGATGGAACTTATCAAAAAGACTTTATGCCAACATTACAAAATACAGCCCATGCAATCTAGGATAATATAATCCCCAGAAGTAACTAAAATTGGAAGTAAATGACCTTGATATTTAGAACATGCCCTAAGTTGGATTTTTTTGATCAAATGGTTTGAACATCGAACGTTCAAATTTCTTTGAACGTGTAAAGTTTCGGAATCGTATTGAACAATACGAAGTTGAAAAAATTGATGTAAATATTTGATCGTCTAAAGCCACCTTTAAACAATCGGTGAAAATGAGGCTTTAATTGTTGCTACTGTGAAAATATTTTGCGTTTCACGGAAATATAGCTTCCTTTCAGTAAGAGAGTAGCACCGAAAGTTTCTACAAACTATTGATAGAAAACAATACAGGCTGTCTCACAACTCGCGCCCCAGAGCGAATAAGGAAACACGAGACTGCACTCGGATGTGTAATTTCGAAGAAAAAAAAATCTAGCTTAAATGATATTCGAAAAAAGACGTCTTAAAATTGACCAATCAGAGACCTACACCTTTAACGTGTATTTGCCGTAATTTTACGTTACTAGGGTTTTATACAAATCAAATCTTCTTTAAAATGTGTGGGCGACTGTAGTTTTCGAAAAATGTCAGTGTCAAATTAAATTTGACAAGGTGAATAAAAAAGGCAAATTCTTAACATCTATTCAGCCGCTGATTACTTAGAAATGATTATAATTTTCGGATAATGTGGACGTAACGCCAGAGTGGCAGCACGAGTCTATTCGGAACGTTTTCCGGATAGAAATCTTGTGGATCATAAAGTGATATTGAGAGCCATCGCAAGGACGCATGAGACCGGTCAAGTTATGCCAGATCGACAAGAAACTGGTGGTGCTCCCAGAATCGCTCGTACAGTTGAGAACGAAGAAGCTGTTTTAAATGTATTTGAGGAAGATGGTACCAGAAGTATCAGAGTATAAATTGCATTACAATAAAAACGGTTCGTTTTAGAACCACCATTTGTTGTTTTAATCTCAAAGAAATCAAATGACAATAATATTTTCGTTTAACACATTTTACACAGCTGCTACAACACGTTGCACTGTACGATATAAATGATGATCTCGGATGACACCCTCGCTAACCTAAATTTGTTGACAGTGAAAAATCAACTCTAAAGTGTCATAATTACAGTGTCAAACAAATTTTGTAACTCACTAGTAGTATTTTTAAAACCTAGCAACCAGTTTTATTTTGCAATAATATCATCACACCTCAATATATCCTTCCGCTTCCGGGATTGGTGGATTAAAAAGTCTTGTAACTCCGTTATGCAAGCAGCCGCAAATTATTTTCTTCTATTTGTTGGCAACCTATTGTCGTCGGCAAATGTCAGTTTCGTCTGGGGCGCGAGTTGTGACACAACCTGTATGTTCCACAAATTATTTTTTTATTGTTTTTCGAAATACTCTCCTTTTATCTCAATACATTTATGCATTCGATAAAACCAATCGTTAAAGCAAGAAATTCATTCTTCTTGAGACACTTGAGAGACCATGTTTTCGAACAACCGCTTCATTTGCACTTGTATATCGAAAACCACACATTATTTTCTTTAATTTAGGAAATAGGAAGAAATCATAAGTATGTAATCATAAGTATGTATGTATGTATGGTGGATGCTCCAGTAATTCCACCTTTGATTCTTTTAAACAGGCTTTAGTTTGTCCAGCAGTATGTGAGGATGCATTGTCCTAATGCAAAATCAGTTTACTTCAAACACCTGTGGCAAACATATTGATATGTACCAATTAAAAATTACTGTTTTCCTATCTTCTAATGCAATATTGACAGTAGGACCGGATTTTGAGAAAAAAAGAGGCAATCATTTTTGTACCAACACTTCGAACTCGTTTTACTTTGACAGTATTGGAGTCTGTTGAAAAGACCCATTGAGCTGATTGTTGTTTTGTTTCAAGTTTAAATGCATACATCCATGATTCATCACCTGTTACAATATCATACACTGCTTTAAATTATGAGGTATCCAACGGTAACAAACTTTCCTATTTTTTAGATGATCGAGAAAATTTTTATTTATAGCGGTCATTCCAATGTCCAAAGTAGCCCGTATAATTCTGTATGTGACATGGTTGTCTTCTTTAAACATTGTACGAATAGCAGCTATGTTTTCATCCGTAACTGAAGAAATTGGCCGATCTTCGCGTACCAACTGTGAACAGACCTGACTAGGTGCTTTATTTCCAAAAGCATCTCGAAGCTTCGAGATGCATTGTTATAAAGAGAGCGAACTTTTAAAATCGTAAAATATCATGGCTAGAAAAATACGTCTTGTTAGCTGCATTTTCAGTGTACGACGACGTGCGTACTTTAAAACTGCATGGAAAATTACTGATAACAGATAACGAATAGGGCTGTTGCAAGAATTTTTATATGCCCACTAAGTATTAAATTTAAAAAGTTATCATTATTTAAATAGCCTTATACTTGAAAATGTCACCAAATATCCATTAGATATTTTACAATTAATTTTTGAAATTTGGATATTTTGAAACAGAATGTGATGTCACAGCACATACATCTTCATCGGCTCCAATTGGTCCTTTTATAGTGTAAATTGTTTTGTTACAAGTGTTATTATAAATATGTCAAAGTTGTCAAACAAGTGTCAAATTTTTGAGTTTGGTTCGTGTTAGATAATAAAAAATTCAATATTAAATATAGTAATTTACAGTATCGTATTGTGCCTTCTTGTAAAAAAGCTGTTAGGAGTAAACCTACTATTGAATTTATAAATATGACAAAAGATGCGAAGAAAAGAAAATTGTGGCTGGAAGCAGTAGGTCGAAGAGTTGATAGTTGGGTTTTTACATTTAATTTTACCTTAACTCTTTAACACCCCTTATTTCGGAAACAATAAAACAATCGTTTTATGATATTCAGCCACCATCCAGCTATCGACTTTCGGTAAACTGTCCGACTTAGCTTGAGTGTAGTCTGTATTAGCCATTATTACTTTATTACTCATTTATAATGGAAAATGTCAACGTCAAATGTCAAATTAGAAGTTTGTTCTTCACATGTAACAAACTATCGCCTACGTTTATATATCTAAATAACAAAAATAAACGTAAGTGATGGAAAAACTGTTTTTCTATTGGCTGTGAATGACGTAATGTACCTATGTGCTTCTACGACACAGGAGTGCGGGGTTGTTTTTCATGACTATTTTTGTCGCCAATATTTGTATTTAATTATTTACGAAAATAACAACAAATTATTAAAAAAATAATTATTAATAAAAAAAATATTGCATAAACTTTCATTTAAAATATTTTTGAAAATTGTGAAATAGGCTCATTGTAACAAGAACTTCCATGCTACCGAAGGATGTACTTTTGTTTTGCCGTGCATGTATTTTTCGTAGCTAACTTGGTTATATTTGTTTGCAGGAACTTTCGGTGCTACCATCGTATACATTACATGTCTATGAAAGTTGAAAATCATTCATGTAGGGAAATGGACCGTAGTTGGACAGTAAAACTCTTATGCAAGATGTTATGCTTGCTTTAACAATAAACGCTCATTACTTAACTGAGCACCTGGCAACGCAAAAATTTAATGTACACGTTGCCAGGTGCTCAATTCACTAATGAGCGTTTATTGTTAAAGCAAACATTAACAACGAGATTAATAAAAACGAGTTACGTATTTTAAACAGAAATTTTAAGTTAGAGAAGCACTGGAATGTTATTTATATCCTCTGAGTATCTATTCGGATCTGGGGCTACGGTAAATTAGATCGCAAACATACAGACACATAGACATAGACAGAAAGGCTAAAGGACGAGTCATGACGCGTGGAGAATTGTCTGTATTTATTATCCTGCACCTGTGAAACTCCTACCAATTTACGGCACACAGTGACCATTACTAATTCATACAACAATTATTAAATATGATAGTTTACTTATTGCAATTTTATTACGACAGCTAAACACGATTACACATTAGCCAAATGGGTACTTAGGTTTTCTGTACAGCATGCCTACTGTCGAAATGGGCTTACATGCAATATCAACGTTAAGTTTATTCCTTAGCACTGATCGCCATTGGAGAGAGGTATACAGTAATGATAAATTATTTTTTGTTGTCTGTTTTGCTTCATATGAATCGCCAATACAATATTTACCAAAAGACAGCGTTACTTGCCACATAAGTGGACGCAATTTCACAAAACGGCAATATGACCGTGTGATTTACCACCTCTAGACTTTTTCTCTGAGGTTATTTGAAGTCACCTTTGTACACCAATAAGCCAAGGACAATTGGATGGTGTTATGCCGAAAGCAACCAGCACACAAAATATTTTTGTTCTTTTTACCTTCCGTCACCTTTAGGTAAGGAAGGTATTGTCTTTGGTCAAAAAATTCGATGATGACTTTTTAATCAATAAGCACGTTTTAGGGTCCCTAGAATACGAATTTACTATTTTAACGATGATGTCTGTATGCGCGTGTGTGTGTGTGCGTGTGTGTGGATGTGTGTGTGTGTGGATGTGTGTGTGTGTGTGTGTGTGTGTGTGTGTGTAACAAAATTTTCGTCTGCGATAACTCTAATACCACAGTTTCAAAAATTATATTTTTGTCGTATACTTCTTCGTTACATCCATATGAAGAGCTGATTAGATTTTGGTTACAATTGGTCAACCGGAAGTACCGTCATTTGAAGATTTTAACAGTTTTTCTTGAAAAAACTATGTTAAATATCATTTTTTCACATTTAATGTTATTATAAATATTAAAGAATATTTTATTCTCTATACGATTTGACTGCATTTTATACTTAATATTAAATGGATATAGAGTTAAAAAATCTGATGTGGCCAGCACATTACCTTCCGTCAGTTCAGACACCGGACAGCTAAATGAATGTGCCAAAACACTATCATAGTTCCAAGAAGCAAACTGTAGAGGCGCGACCGTGCTTAAATTTTAAGAAAATGGATTAAGTCACCTTTGAGTTCAAAACATTTTGCATTATTTTGAATTGTAAAGTCACATAAGTCATCATACATGTCATTTAACATACTCTTCAACATCTTTAATTATTTGGTAATTCAATTTGTAATAGTTTATAGTTTTAGTTATAGTACCAGTAGTGATTTATTTCGTGATTTTTCCAGTTTTAAAGTGTATAAACTGTGTTTATTTTTTGACGTAATATGGAATTGAAATTCAATAAGTTGATGAACATTCGTTGTGCAGTTTGATATAAAGTGCAGTGCAAAGAAGCAAATAAACGTTTACTTTTATATTTAATGATGAAATGTACCATTTCCAATATCCTTTTATCTTACATATAAACAAATATTAAAATAGAAGTGTATGTCTATCTGACAAGTAATTTTTAATTTATTTAGAAATGAATTTATAGTTGTTTTGTGATTATTTAAAATATATGTATGTTCTTATATTCAATTTTCTTTTATTTTAAAAATCAAAATTTCAATTTATCTATACATGAGATGTCTCCTATGTCACAAACTACCATGCCGACCAAGCCATCACAGTGTGCGTTAGTTCATGGAAGCAATCTGTGGATGTCACTATTTTGTATTTCGAAAAATACATTAGCTGTCCTATCTGTAGTTGAGGTGATCCGTGCGTCAGTTCTATGTATTTTGTACAAATTTCATACAGAAAGTTCCTTGCTAAATATTATATTTCTTGTACTTTACCTTCCGGCAGTTGCATGTATTTTATGCAAATTCCATACAGAAAATTATTATTTTGTGACGTTTTCTATATACAGTGTAATGTATCTGCAGAAATAAAAGATTTATTATTATTATTATTATTATTTCTTGTAAATTACCTTAAAGCAGTTGTATGTATTTTATACCAATTACATACAGAAAGCAAAAGATCCTATATTTCCAGTAATATTATAAGACACACACTATGTCAATTTCACTTGACACTGACATCTTTCAATAAAAATTTTCTTAATATAGTAGCTGTTTTTATAGCTATGGCTACTTTATGAAATTTAATTTCTTTATAATTTTTTAACTCTATATCCATTTAATATTAAGTATAAAATGCAGTCAAATCGTATAAAGAATAAAATATTCTTTAATATTTATAATAACATTAAATGTGAAAAAATGACATTTAACATAGTTTTTTCAAGAAAAACTGTTAAAATCTTCAAATGAGGGTACTTCCGGTTGTCCAATTCTAACCAAAATCTAATCAGCTCTTCACATGGATGTAACGAAGAGAAATACGAAAGAATTATAATTTTTAGAATTGTAGTATGGCAGTTATCGTAGACGAAAATTTTGTTACACACACACACACACACACACACACACACACACACACACACACACACACACAGACACACATACATACACACACACACACATACAGACATCATCGTAAAAATAGTAAAATCGTATTGTAGGGACCCTAAAACGTGCTTATTCATCAAAAACTCACCACCGATTTTTTTGACCAAAGACAATACCTTCCTTACCTAAAGGGTGACGGAAGGTAAAAATTGTAAAGAAATTAAATTTCATAAAGTAGCTATAGCTATGAAAACAGCTACTATATTAAGAAAATTCTGATTGAAAGATGTCAGTGTCAAGTGAAATTGACATAGTGTGTTTATCTTATAATTTTATTGGAAATATAGGATCTCTTGCTTTCTGTATGAAATTTGTATAAAATACATACAACTGCTTTAAGGTAATATACAAGAAATAATAATAATAAATCTTTTATTTCTGCAGATATATTACAATGTATATAGAAAACGTCACAAAATAATATTTTAAGACATAAATTTTCTGTATGAAATTTGCATAAAATACATGCAGCTTCCGGAAGGTAATGTACAAGAAATAGAATATTTAATTTAGCAAGGAACTTTCCGTATGAAATTTGTACAAAATACATAGAACTGACGGAAGGTAATGTGCTGGCCACATCAGATTTTTTTGGATGAAATCAGGCGAACAAATTTAATTTCTTGTTATGTAAAAATCAATCAAACCTATTGGTGTACATATTGTTATCTATTGCCAGTAGAATTAATCTGCGTATTTCAAATTTTCAACTTTCCGTTTTGCAAGATTGGTTTCGTTTGGTAAATTTGTTTATTTCTATTTATAGAATTTGTCAACAGAAAAATTTGCACAAATAATGAGAAAATAAGTTGGCTTAAAGGCAAATAAATTTAAGGAAATCGGAACCAAATTTAATATTTTTAAAAGAAGCTTTTGATTAGGAAGAAAAGGCTGTAGGTATTCAGAAAAAAGGTTGTGGTCGTCGCGTTTTACATTTTTTTGAAGACCTAGTACCCTTGTGGCCAGAAGTAAAGGCAACAACTCCTGCAAAACTAGCTGATATACAATCCACGCTTCATCTAATTTCATCTGATGTATCAATAAATATATCATCACGGCATATTACCCAATGTTGAGTGTGCCAATCTGCTTTGTACACAGGCTTCTGTAATGATGATGACATATTTGTACCGTGCGGGTGTTTACCAGGCGTCACCTCACGGGCACGCTTTGCTGGTACCACAGGGGTCAATTTTGTGCCATTTAAAATTCGGAATATATGGGGTCTCGTGGCCGCGTGCCTGAGTGTCTGGTCGCGAAGCTGGGGAATCTGATGCATTACAGTTATATTAATTTACAATGTACTTAATTCAGAAATAGAAAACGATGTGTTGAGTTGCAATGGAGAGATTGATTTTGAATTAGAAAATTAAAAAACCAGTATTTATGTCAAGAAAACTGCTATAAATTATTGTTTTAAAATTATTAATAAATAATTAGTGTGGCTTGGTTTGAAATTTTATCCTTTTAATCTCTTAACATAATATTGCAAAACACAACCAACCATCAAAATTACTAAATATTGATTACTGTCAAGATAAAAAAAAACTATCTTCTTTGGGATTCCTAGCTATGTTATTGCACTCCATAGCTGTACTCTTTTGATGCTGTCATAAGCTTGTTGAAAATCTACAAACAGTTGATGTAAGTTTTTTTGTACTCCCAACATTTTTCCATTCCTTGACATTGATAACAGAAAATAACATCATTGACATTACCATAAATTCAGGTTAATGAAGCGGAAAAATCGTTATAACTTCTAAACTCACAAAACAAATCCGATTTTAATGATTTTTTAAAAATGTTTATTATATTCAATTATTCAAAATCAGAAACATTTCATTTGAGGCGCTCAATTATTTATACAGGGTGTCAGTATTTCGAAAGTCACCATTGGGATCTCGGAAACTATAAGAAATACGATTTCGGTTATATGGGACATGTTGTACTCCTCTGGCGAGCTATCTTAAATGTGCTTTTGTTTTGCCAAAAATTCTCATAGGTTACTAGATAATGGCGGAATACTGAAGTTGGTTGATATCATTTTGGACGCTTAGTTATTGTTTGAGAGCTATTTGTGTCAGTCGAAATCAAAGTTTTTATAAAAATAGAAAAAAATAAAAGGCAAAACGTCTATGTCAATTAAAGTACAGTTGGACGTTGTTTACGGGGACTTTACTTCTTCATTTGCCACCTTTAAAAGATGGACAACTGAATTTAAACATAGTCGTATCAACTTGGTTAATGTTGAGCGTTCAGGATGGTCACCACCGATTCACCGATAGCATCGAAACAGTTCATCAAATGATACTGGATGACCGTCGAATCAAAGCTGGAAAGATAACAGAGGCTGTAACATATCGAATGAATGTGTTTATAATGAAGACTTGAGCATGATAAAAGTGCTGAACGCTGGGTTCTGCGACTGGTCATAGACTAAAAAATGCAGTTATCGACACATTTTACTGCGAAGGATAAACCTGCTCCGAAGCAGTTTAGCAGAACAAGACACCAACTACTTTTGGATTGGTTAAAGATATGTTTGGAATATCGATGGGAAATGTCTATTGACTTAAAAGGAGTCTAGGTTGAAAACTAAAACTGAATTTGACCGAAAAAAGACTTGTTTTTATGTTAGGCTAAAAACCATATGTATAAAAATGATAGTTAAAAAATCTTTTAAAACTATTTGGTTATGTTTGTTCCTAGTTGACAAACGGCTGTCGACCCGACGTCCCACCAAAAACAAACGACAAACTTGAGAAAAACAACTCAAATAGAAAAAATAAATGAAGCGCGACGCAGCGACGGGAGTAAGAGATCACCGGCAGGCATTTGTTTGATTTGACGTATTTATGGAATGTCGTTATTTGTCGCTCATACTAATTCGAGTATTCATTCACCTTCATTCACAGCTTGGCACTAGCTCTAAACAACATAAAAGCGAGACAAATTAAAATCATAAAGTAATACATAAATCTGACATTTTGTACAACGCGCCTATACTGTATTATTTATTACCTCCTATTTTTTTGTTCCACAAAATTAATAATTAAAATCTGGAGTAAAAAGTTTTTATTACTGCAATAAATACTGAGCCAAAGGAACTAAAAATATATAAATGCATGAAATTAATTTTAAACAAGCTAAATTATTTCATTGCATTGTATTATTAAAACCTTAAAACTATGTTATGAACTATCTTAAGCTAAGCTTAAAAAAGTTGTTAGTTTTTAATATTATCAAATTTGTAAAACCATTTCCTCATATATACAAGTATGTCGCACATTTACTCTATTCCAAATCATTGCTACTTTTGAGTCTTCTGGTATCGCCGTTTTAAAATACGGAATATATTTTCTCCAACACTAATTTGGATACTACACATTCAACAACTAAAAATCTGGTGTGGCCAACACAATACCTCCCGCCATGGGCGCGCGTATCGCCCGAGTCACAAAAAAGATTAAGCTAATCCTTATTTTTAGATTAACGAATTTTACTCTAATTTTGGCAGTTTATTTCTTAAAATATAGTCTAATCTAACACAAATAACTACCTTTTTTGATAATAAAATGAAGATTAAATTTTAATACCGAGATAAAACAGAATTCACTAATTTAGAAATGAGAATTAGTTTAAACTTTTTTGCGAATCGTTAATTTTCATTAATCTAAATACATACCTATATATTTATCTACATATGCTGGAAATAAATAAATATATCATCAAGGCATATTACTTATTGCGCACCGCCAATCTGCTTTGTACGCAGATATCGGTAATGATGATGACATATTTGTACCGTGCGGGCGTTTACCAGGCGTCACCTCACGGGCACTCATTGCTGGCTTGGAGTGTGCACCACAGGGGTCATTTTTATGCTATATAAAATTGGAAATATTTGGTGTCGGTCGGGATCGAACCCCGTACCCCAGATTCGCGACCTGACATTCAGGCACATATGCTGGAAACTGTATTAATTTTCTTTCCTATTGTTCTATTTCCCTTTTTTTTTAAACGTTACTATTTTTTATGAAATTATTAGTTCTTTCACAGTGACATTTATCTGTCAGTTACATACATTTGAATAACTGCGTAAACAAGTAGTTTTGTTTGTTCAAAGCGTAGCTCCGGGATTTAAATTATAGATAATTTTAGAAATTTATCCATAAAATATATAGAAAAAACATTAATGCGAAACTGTAGAAAATTTAATAATCTTTAATTTTTATAATAACATTAATGTCGAAAAATAACATTTTTGTGCAATCGGACGCGAAATAAGCATTTCGCAGCCGCAATACAGGCCGCGAAATTCAATTTCGCGGCCGTTGTCATGATAGCGGCCGCGAAATTAGGTAAACACTTGAGAATTGCATGGTTTTGTTTATCAAATGTTAATGCCATAGCCACCTTGAAAGCTAACTTTCTATTTACATTGAAACTGTTTAAAATTAATTAAATTTGTAATTACATATTTTTTACGGTTGCACAATAGTATATTAAAGAACGTGTTTTATAAGACATGTTTTTTTCGCACGCGTCAAAATTTCTAATTGACAAGTGCGAAAGAAAGTCTTATAAAATGAGTTCTTTATACTATTTTTTATATACAATAACATTTACTTACTCAATTTGTGATTATATTTGTAACCATTTGTACATTTTCATGTAAATAATCTTCCCTAAATATAAAAAAAATAATAATAATTTCGACATTATATTATTAAAATGAATTGTCAATTAACTAAAAATAAATTAGGTAAAAATGGGTTAAAGACACGTCATTTAGTACCAACCGTCTAAAACAAAAAATTGCGTATCGAAATGAAGGTCATTACGATACACAATTGCGTGTCGTAATGACTTCATTATGAACGCAAAATATAAAAAAAATATTGTGTACACCTTGTCCGCGAAATCCTTTAGCGCCCTCGAAATTGTCTTACCTCGGCCGCAAGCGGCCTCGGCGACAATTTTTCTCTCGGTACGCTAAAGAGTGATTTCGCGGCCTTGATATACAAATAATTATTTAAGGTATTTTTCGAAGAAAAACTATTTTGAGCTACTATTAAAGTGCCATTTCCGGTTATCCGATTTACATTAAAATCTAATGGGCTCTTTCCATTACAGAAAAAGTTCGAAATACAAGGTTTCATAATTATCTGAATGATAGTATTTGAGATAGAGTGGAAGATCCACACACACAGACATCATCGTGAAAATGTTAATATTGGATTGTAGGGACTAAAACGTGGTCATTTAGCAAAATCTCGATATGCGATTTTTAGCACGATTCCTATACCTCCCTTACCAAGGGTAGCGGGAGGTAAAAATGGCACGCAAATATATCTATATTTTGAAGCTAAAATATTACCAATACCCTCTCCTGTATTATTGCTGGTATGTGTGTATACGCATGTATGTACATACCTACTCATATATGTTGGGTTAGTTACTACCATACTGATACGGGTTTCTGATGTATGTAATGGGCGTAATGTAATGCTGTTTGCACCTTGGTTTACGTTTATGAGCGCAGCCAAGCACCGTGCTATGTATAATGGAAACACAGACTTCATTACTCACGTATCACATTTTATATTCATTAATTATCAATGCCCCCTCGACAGTTTATGTGATTGCAAATAGAGGGTGTTTGGCGTAAGTCCGGAACAAGATCATTTCGTTTATAAATTTTAAATTTAAGAATTAATTCTGATTTTTAACTTCCGTCATATCGTAGATAAGGGAGGTAATGTAATCGTGCCAAAAATTCGATGGTGAGTTTTCAGTGAATAAGCACGAATTAGGGTCCCCACAACACGTTTTTACTATTTTTACTATTTTTACGATGACGTCTTTGTGTGTCTATGATAGGGATGCACGCGAGCCGAGACGAGATGAGAAATATAAAATATCAATCTCGTCTCGTTTTCGGATCTGCAATCTCGATCTTGCTCTCGTTCTCGCACATTTTTTTGGGTCTCGTCTCGTTCTTGCACGAGAGTCTCGCTTGCGCACTACGTATTTACCTTGGTATTTACGTATCAGTTGAACTACAAAAGACAAGTTCGCACCAATCGTTCCGTCTTCCGTGTATTTACAGTTGTATAATTATAATAAAGAGACGAAACACTAAATTCTAGTCACCAAATTATTTCAATACGAACATCTGTTAATACATTCTGTCATCAGTAATAGTTATTTACATTATACGTGCGGTAGGTTTTATTTTACAACGCGAGGTTTTATATTGAAGCACGACGCGCAGCGGAGTGCTGCCATAAAACCGAGCGTTGTACAAATACCTAACGCACACATTATGTATTAAATTTTTTGGCCGAGATATCTATTAAAATATGTATTTTCTATAAATTTTGCTTGTTAACATTAAACCATTGTTGTCATCAAGCGAGCTGCTATCAAACCAATTTATTGTAGGCTCAGCATCAAGGCACTTTGAAAAACAATGAAACGTCAAAATAATCAAAAAATTGTATTTCTTGATTTCTATCCTGTCAGTTATTGCTAAAAGCAAGGCTAAAAGTATTAATAATAATAATAATAATAATTTTATTAGATTCTGTAGACACAATAATACAGTGTATAGAACAAGTCAGATAAATATACTACAAATTACATGTTAAAAAATTCATTCAAATCATAGAAGCTGTGTCCAATTAGAAAAGTCTTCAATGATTTTTTAAAAAGTTTGAAATTATTTTCGTTTTTTAAGTTTTCAGGCAAGTTATTAAAAATTTCTAAACCCAATCTGTTTGGAGAGTTTTTAGTAATTTGTAATCATATCTATCAAAAATAAAAATGTCAGACAGTGACGAATCTATAACATCTATTCCGCCAGAGTTACATGAACAAGCAAAAAAAAATGTTTCATCGGAATTACTCCCTGAAAAATCAAAAGCCCGTTACGAGAGATATTATCAAGTTTTCGTACGGTGGTGTGACGAAAAAAAAGTCAACAATTGAAAGGTTGGGTTGGGACAAGACCAAGAATTTGCACTTTGATTATTTTATTTATTAGGGATGTCTATTGGGATTTTCAAATATCAAGAGATGGCGCTGATCGCATTAAACACTGGTACACTTTTTGTTGACGTGTGTCAGCGTAGCATTTCTGTCAATTGTACTTCTTTAGTTTTCGTATTATTTTCCCATTTATTAGTATTTCTTATTTATAATTCAAGTATGTATAATAGAGTTTTTGTAGTCATATAGTTGTAGTTTCATGTAAATGTCAAATGTGTACCACTGTTTGTGGTTCTAATAGTCGCCGCTAGTTAGCGTTTTCTTATTTGAAAATCCCAATTGTCTATGCTGCCATGCTGGAAGGAAAATAAGGTTAGGCAGACTAGTTCTTACATACGTAGTTCCTAAAAAGACTACATGAATGATTCTAATGTTACATACACTTTTACACATTCTTCATTAAAATTAATTTCAAACATTTGAAATAAAATATATAATTCTCATCAATCATTCCACAAATTTTATCATTTGAAAATTTTGACACATTGACATTGCCGACTAAGAATTATGCTAACAGATGGCGCTGGCAGATTAAATTAAAAGAAATTCAGTTTTATTTATTTATTTATTTATTTACTATTAATGAACGAAAATTGCGGTAGCTAGTGTTTTTGTAGGAACTCTTTATTATTACAAAGTAGATATCTTTATTAATGGCCTCTTAAAACTTAAAAATATGGGTGTGTATTACTTTATTCGGTGCGGCAAAGTCATGGCATGTGTAAAATCGCAACTACCATGGACGCCAACGATGTGTGATTGTTATGTTTACACTTTAGGAGGCCAAAAAACTAATTAAACATTAAAAAATATATTTTTTGTAACTAAAAGTTTCTACACTTTATTATTAACTATATGCCACTATTTAAGTAAGATTTACTCATAAAAAAGCGCTACACTGGAAACCCGCTGGCAACCAATCACCCCGCTTCACCCCGTGTTGGCTTCTATCGACGCTTAATATAAGATCCTTTACTTTTCAGGGACGACAAGAATTTTATTAACCGTAGTTTTAACTGAGATGAATTAGGGGCTGAAATGTTGGAGAAAAACTAGGTCTATTAGATGCAAAACCGATTTAGTCTTTATTTTGCATTTCCTCGCTCTGCGAACGATATCATTCGACTTCAGATAGACTCAAAAAAATATAGTCAATTCATATAATTTTCACATTCACCTGTTCTATGCACGAATTACCGTTGACTCCACTCCCTGTACGGTGCATTTTTTATTGAATTTATGAGTCAAAGCTATAAAGTTACAAATACTTTTTATTGCGAGACTCTCGGGAGAATCTCGCGAGATTTCTCGCTTCTCGAAGTTGTTGAATTTTAAATTGAAATTTCGCTCTCGTTCTCGTCTCGCATAATGCAACGAGATGAGACGAGATGCGAGAGTACTCTCGCCTCGTCATGCATCACTAGTGTATGACGATTTTTTCGTCCACGATAACTCTTATAACAAACTTCCCAATATACCTATTTTCCGTATTTAAGCTTTCTGCATTCATATAACGAGTTGATTAGATTTTGGGTAAAATTGAATAACCGAAAATGATACTTTACTTGAAACCCATAACAGTTTTTAATGAAAAACTATATTAAAATATAATCCAAAACTTTTCAATTTTAGTATTTAAGACTTTTATATTAAGAAGAACAACATATTAGATTTTGGCTACAATTAATCAACCAGAAGTGATACTTTACTTGAAGCTCTAAACAGATTTTCTTGAAAAATATATTATATATTCCAAAACTTGTCAAATTTAGTATGTATGACTTTTATATGAAGGGAAGCAATATATTAGATTTTGGATACAATAATAAAATCCAAAACTTTTCAAATTTGGTAATTAAGATTTTTATATTAATGAGAACGACATATTAGATGTTTTCTAAAATTGATAAACCGGAAGTACTACCTTACAGGAAGCTATAAACAGATTTTCTTGAAAAAATATATTAAAAAATGATCCACAACCTCTCAAATTTAGTATTTAAAACTATAATTTGAAACATTAGATTTCGACTATACCTACCTATATGATAAACCGGAAGTGGTACTTTTTGCTAAAAATAATAAAATATAATTTTGAACTCTTAACAGATTTTCGAGGAAACACAAAAAAAAATATCCAAAATTTGGTATTACAGACAGACTGTTCGATTTATTGGAACAACAAATTAGATTTTGTTTACAAACGATCAACCGGAAGTGATACTTTACTTTAAGCTCATTGTTATTTCAAACATGGAATTGACGGGAGGTCATGTGTTGGCCACATCAGATTTTTTATAAGTATTAAATAGTGCGCTTCCCTCTATTTCAAAGTGACGAAAACCAATAGTTTTGCATGTTTGGTACGTGCGTTTCTGTCGTGCTGCAATGTCTTATGTATTAATATATTCAAGGTACAAAACACAGCCATAAATATTAATATTCAATAAAAATTTAAATAAAACGTTTTAATGTTTTCGTGGCTAGTAAGGAAAATGCAACTTTCACGCCGCATTTTGCCGCGAAATTAGTATTTTCGCTCCGGTTCAGAAAAAATATTTTTATTCAAACGACATATTTAATACATTCTTGTGGCGTGCCAATAATCTTAACGATAACATTAACACAGGGGGAGGGTAAAATTGGAAAGCTGGAATTTCAAAGATTGTACATAGATTCGTAGGGTGAATACCTCAACTTGGAGGTTAACAGCTTGAACACAGTGATAGGCAAAGTTGAGGGGTTGCATTCGGTATGTCGGGAATGCCACACATGACAATTAGTGTCTGCGAAAGGTCCTGACACGTGGACACCACACGTGCTCCACATAACCTCTTCCTGTTGGACTTGGACGTCGTGTCGTACCGCCAGGTCACCGGCTAAAATTATCTTGCATCTCACAACATACGGAGACAAAATAATATCCCTAATCGGACCTAAACGACCCTAGCACTATACGTTTTCAAATCTCTTACAATAGCTGCGTTCGGTTATTCGGTTTTGGGCTCCCATTTTTAATAAATTGCACAGTAAAGCTCCGTTCAGAGATACTAAATTATAAATTACAGTTAGTAATTACAAATTTTAATCGATTGGAGTGTGTTACAATTACTCGTTTTAAATCTGAAATAGCGTTTAAATTAGTACTTGTGAAAGTGACATGTATTGAAAAAGCGATGAGGCAATCTAAATAAATAAATGATTTTTATTAAACAGTTGCACATGAAGTAAACACCGATTTTTCTCACTTGACCCCCACGTCATTGTTTGATGTTCGTATGAATCAAATGGTATTGGTAGTGATGGAAACGTGATTACCAGCAGATCTTCAACAGTTTTGTGTATAGGGCAAACACGGTTGTAATACGTCATAGACTAGCCATGATTACACTTATAAAATACGAATGTATTGATCTTTTCATTTTCCAAAATAATATAAGTATTATTAAAATTATATACGGTCATCGGTGGTCGTGTGGTCAAGAGTGTTCGCCTGGCATACAAGGTTGCTCGTGTGGGACCGCGTTCGAATCCCACACGAGTTAGTTTTTAATCAAAAAACCGACACACCCCGATGAGTCCGAGTGGCAGCAGAGGTCACTATAAGCTACACTGCATGTAACGAGAGTGTCAACAGAGGGCACTAAAAATGCCTGCATAATTGTATATATGTAAACTTTGTATATGTAAATTGTGATAATTTGTATAGGTCAAATGACCTTATAACAAATAAATACATTATTAAGTATTATTAAAATTATATATTTTACCTTCATTGTGTAGTACCGAGGTATGTACGTATTTATAAGTGCTGTGAGGATTCGACATAACTTGGATCCGAGAACCCGGATTCCAAAGTATTCGGATCCTCGGATATCCGATGTTCGGATATTGAAGCGGATATCCAAAAATTATTCGAATTTGGATCCAGATCTGGACTTGGATCCGGATCCGGATTCGATGTTTTGTTTACGGATCCGAATTTTAATTCTGGATCCGATCAATTTGAAAAACAGTGGCCATCGGTTCGTTGCAGGTAGCGAAATACCTATCGTGCACGTGTTTCACATTAAAGGGATTGTT
This sequence comes from Harpalus rubripes, assembly GCA_963082715.1. Taxonomy (NCBI): domain Eukaryota; kingdom Metazoa; phylum Arthropoda; class Insecta; order Coleoptera; family Carabidae; genus Harpalus; species Harpalus rubripes. Next base: position 969,015 of record OY720464.1, read on the forward strand.
TTTGTTACCTACTTATAGTTCTGTGGAATCGAGGAATTTCCTTTTTAGCGGATGCTAAACGTTGTCCAACAGAAATTTAAACAGCTGCCAGAAATATGTCAACTATTAATTTATTACATCAAACAAAAATGCATAGTGGATTATCATCAGATTTATTTGGTTTTGGTTAGACTCGATGCTAATATTTAAATGTAAGGTTTATTTAATACTGAGAATATTCGAATCCGAGGATCGATCCGGTTATTGAAATTCCATATTTAAAATCCGATAATCATACTTATATTCGAATCTAAGATCCGATACTCGAATCCGTTTCCAAGATTTGATATCGGATCCAGATTCAAGATCCGATATTCAGATTCGGATCCAAATTTCAATACTCAAATTTGGATCCAAAATCTGATACTCAGATTCGGATCCAAATTCCAATACTCAGATTCGGATCCAAAATCTGATACTCAGGTCCGGATCCGAAATCCGATGCTTAGATCCGAATCCAAAATCCGATACTAAGATTTGGATCTGAGATCCGGATAGTTCAACATTCAATTATCTGAATATTTTTGGATCCGAAACCAAAACTATTCGGATCCGGATCCCACCACTAGTATTTATACACCTTTAGATTGGTACATTCAGCAATGGACAATATGCCGTGATGATAGAACTAAAAATGAACGAGCAGAAGACGTACGTCATCAATAGATATTACTAGACAATGACGTCACTTATTACTAAGTTTACATAGAAAATGCAGTGCGTGTTGCATAACTTACTGTATACAATACATGAAGATGAATTATCGTGTAATACTTATTAAAACAAACCAATAATAATCAAGGCCTGGTTTAGGTCGTCTTAGCTCTAACCAAATCTAAACGCCCTAAAAACTATAATAAAGTGAGAAAATTGTGCGCCCCCAAAATCAGCTAGTCAGCTTATCCGGTAGTTGGGCACTGCAGTAATTCTATAGCACAAAACACAACTCACAAATACTTAACTCAGAAGAAACTGTTGTAATTAGTACAATAGGTAGATAACTTAGAACGATATATCATATTGATATATTTTATTGACAGCAAATTGACTGTTCTATATATTTTTTTACAAAACAATAATACATAACTACTTTGATATCTACAATTATTTGTATTAATTCAAATCTCTCGTGCCTGGATGAGATGAGATGATAATCACTGACAATCATGTGGCAGGGACAAGATCGATATTTGATCGATTTTAAATTCAATGAAAACATAAACATTCTCAGTAGTGCTACCGTTATGATATGAAAATCAACTACAATTATTTCAAATAATTTTATATTCTCTAAAAGGAATAAGGATTGACTTACAAATAAAGGTAAATTTTATTAATATATGTTTCTTAATACTAGTATTTTTTATTTCTTCTTTTTTAAAAAATAAATAACACCCAATAATTTCTATAAGTTATTTTATAAGGTTTATTTCATGTTGATGACGTGCGTCTTCTGCTTATTCATTTTTATTATACCATTACATTTAAAGAATTTGAACTTCATTTAGGAAGAGCTCTTACAAATGAAGAGATTTCATCACATCCATTGTATAATGTTCAAAAATAACTGAAACAATTAATTGTAAGTTTTTATGTGGAGTCTGCCAAGTCTAGAAATAGGCTATTGTGACAATGATTAGGGAGTGCGGTGTTGTTTAGTTGGTAGCCCCATTGCCCTGGCAATCCGGCCGGTGTCCTATCCCCGCCCCGTGCCGTGGCCTTGTAATTCGAGCACTGTGACCAACATGACAGACGAAACAACCCTAGCCGAACCAATCTCAGCTGTAATGCAATCAACACGTTACCAACACATGGGAACGAAATGTATAGGGTTTTTATTTTTTCTTTTTTTGGTTTTGTTTTAATATGGTGGCAATTTATGGCGGCTTCCATTGTAACCCTTTGAAGTTGATCGTTATAAATACAGGGTGATTGAAAACAGAGACAAATGGCTATTTGTTTTATTATTCATTAATTACAAACTCGGGGCAAATCTAAATGGCACGTTTATGCGTGAAAATGAGTAGGGGAGGCCGGTGTCAATTGTAACAGGTGTCAAATGTAACAATGGTAGGTAATATGACCATCTTTTCGAAGTAGATCAAAACGCGCTTGCAGAGTGAAGCAGAAAGAGTCATAGCTCTTTAGTATTTAGTGTAAGTACATACGCGCAAATACGGCGTCTGTTTCTGACGAATGTCTGTAAATCGACAAAAAAGTAAATACAGGGAGTGACACACATTGTTTCTAAAACACTGTGCTCTGCTCGGAAATATTTCAAGTTAAGGATCAGTTTGTGAGATATCTGCTTTTATTTTTCATTAAAAAACATTTCGAATTATTACCTAATAAATACAAAAAAGAAAATAATATTTTTATAAGTTAAGCGGTGTCAGTTGTAACACATGCCACGGTGTCGATTGTAACATGTTTAATAGTTAAGTACAGTATTGATCATGATAAAAATTACAAGAAAAACCACTGCTACCGAAAACATAAAAGAAGAAGAGCAAAAAAACGAAAAATAGTTCCGAAAGTAACAGTTGCAGATTATTCTTCAGTTGGCTCCGATGAGGAAACTCTTTGATATGTATTGGCCCATATTTTTTGAGCACAGGAGATTGGTTGCAGTGGCGAAAATGTAAAATCTGGACACCGGGCAAGTTAAATTATACGAAGAAAGACCTGTTTTATGTTTACCTAAACTGCAATTTCAAAATGGTTCATATCACCAACAGAATATATATTTTGTTTGCTTTTAGTTGATTTATCTGAATTTTGTATTTTCTGAGGTAATAAATAAATGTTTATTTTTTCAATAATTTCTTCTTTTATCATCAGTTAGGTGTCAATTGTAACATTTGTAATGCCTGACTAAAACTCCTTATACTTTTATATTTGTCACATTTTCAAAATTTTAAAATTCAAATTATTATTCACTAAGGTGGGTAGGTTCTCATTTAGGTAATTTCAAAATTCCGAAAAGTAACGTTAACTCGTGAAAAATAAAAATTTAAATTTTGTAACAATTGACACCTAACGGTCTCCCCTATGTTTATATCGACGCCCTTAATCGGATTTAAGTGGATTTCGGATTAGAAATTGCTTTTAAGAAAACGATGTCAACGATCTGAATTGGATTTAGAATCGGATTCTAAATCGATTTTACCACGAGATTTATAGATAAATCCAATTTACTTTCGCAAGATAAACAGCGATTTAACAGAAAATTTAATAGTAAGTACTGAAACAATGAAAAAAACGCATAGTAATTTATTCGTCTTTCATGGTTTGACAGTTAATATATGTCAACGTGGTGTCAACGATATTTTAGAGTAACTATTAGAAGAGCAATCTGCGGGCGCAATAAGAAACAGAATATTTTTTGAAATTAATCTTGGAAAGAAAAATAATTGATTTGTTGTTAGATGAAAAAACTAAGTAAATGTTAGATGAAATATCTAAATAAAGTCAAAATTGTCAAAAGTCAAAATTAATACTATGCTCTGTTCCATTTAAGCCATTCAGTAGATGGCACTGCCAACAGCGCAAATCTGAAGTAGCCGAAATTACATTGGATAAACTTGTCTCTTGTCTCCAATTTCAGCCAATCAGAGATGTCAAAACTATTCCCTATGCTCCGCAATACTGAATGGCTTAAATGGAACAAGGTATAGTCAATAATGTTCTATGCATTCTATGCTGCTATGCCAACAGTGTCAGTAATAAATCCAAATAAATCTACAATAAATCCGAATATACTTGTTCGCTTTAAAAATTTCCTGGTATAAACAGTCAAGATTTCGAATTTATTTTAATCCGACTTCGATATAAACTTGCTCTATGTCCTGAATTTTACTTTCAGCGTTCATAGTTGATTTTTTAAATTTAAACAAATATAACCAAGGTAGCTACGAAAAATAAATGCACGGCAAAACAAAAGTACATCCTTAGGTAGCATGGCAGTTCTTGTTACAATTCGTTATCTGTTATCAGTAGTTTTCCATGCAGTTTTAAAGTACGCACGTCGTACTGAAAATGCAGTTAACAAGAAAAAATTCCTAGCCATGATATTTTACGATTTTAAAAGTTCTCCAAAACAATGCATCGAAAAGCTTCGGGATGCTTTTGGAAATAAAGCACCTAGTATCAGGTCTGTTCACAGCTGGTACAATGAATTTAGATTTCATCGAATTTCTCTCAATGACGATTTACGCGAAGATCGGATAATTATAATTATACAATGATTAAAGAAGACAACCGTGTCACATATACAAATTATACGGGTTACTTTGGGCATTGGAATGACCGCTATAAATAAAATTTTGTTCGATCATCTAAAAGGCAGGAAAGTTTGTGTCTTGTGAAAGTAAAACGAGTTCGAAAGAACCTACCATCTATTCTTACAGCAGCTTCACTACCCTCATACAATGCACGAATCGCTCCCAGCAAGTTTCCATTCACGCCGTACTCCCTGAGTGCATCCCACAAAGTATCTCGAAGAACACTATCATACGCCTTTTTTAGATCACGAAGGCCACAGAACACCTTCTTGTTCTAGTCAAGTGACTTCTCAACAATCGTACGAAGAGCAAACAATTGATCGACACATCCCCTCTCAGGCAAAAAACCACCCTGAACGTCACTAATTTATGAAATTGTTAAGGTTCGCATCTTATGAATTAAAACCTTACCAAAAAGTTTCCCGACTACACTCAACAAACTTATCGCGCAAAAATTCATACATTCACTCGAACTGCCTTTGCCTTTGAATAATAAAAGAATATATAGAATAAATTTATTTAACGAATACTTATTCGCAACTTTATTCAGAAGTGAAAATACCTGGCCTAAAAGAAATAATGTGTGGTTTCCGATACACAAGTACAAATGAAGCGGTTGTTCGAAAACATGGTCTCTCAAGTGTCTCAAGAAGAATGGATTTCTTGCTTTAACGATTGGTTTTATCCAACGACCAAATATAACTAGACAAAACTTCATTTGGTTTGTTTTGATTTCGGCTGGCCAGACAGAGAAACTAGAGATAGTGATATGTCTTGTCTAGTCCGAGTATTTTTCACTAGAGGTCACCACTGAGGCCACGTAGAGTATCAGTGTTTAGTTTGAACGTTGTTCACTACAGACGCAAGTGTTCTTAGTTAAAATTTCATGGTTAACATTTAAAGTTCACATTAAATAATATAGAAGGTTTAATATGAAAGAAAAACCAACATGTTACTCACAAAACCACTACAACTACAAAATACACATGCTTCTACATGGCCTCTAGTGAGCAACATTCAAACTAAATACTAGACTATACACTGACACTCTACGTGGCTTCTAGTGAGAAATACTCGTACTAGAGAAGTCATATCTCTATCTCTAGTTTCTCTGTCTGGCCAGCCGAAATCAAAACATTCAATGTGGAGGGATAGGGAATGCTTTGTCTAGTTATATTTGGTCGTCGGTTTTATCGAATGCATAAATGTGTTGAGTTAAAAGGAGAGTATTACGAAAAACAATAAAAAATAATTACTCAAAAATTTTGTTTTCTATCAATAGTTTGAAGAAACTCTCGGTGTTACCCTCGTATTTATGTCAGTATTTATTTATATCACGTTCAACTGTCCGACCTCCGACCTTCACAGCGTTTGTATACTCAACTGATTTCCGCAGCGTCTGTATATAATCAATTGAATTCTCTTCAACTCTACTAACTGACTGACTTCCGATCCAGTATGACCGTTTTCAAGTTTGTATAACATCTTTCGAAACTTGTTCTGGCAATTTTAACAAGAAAACCTTTGTTAGATACGTTAAATAGTATTCGTTGTATAAATTGGAATTCCTCGTGGCCAATAATATATTTTTATACAATAATGGTATAGTTTGTTTTGTATCAGCTCCGGTTCTGAATTCGATTATCATTTCACACATAGTCTGATTGTCGTTCTCGGATTTCCATTCGTACATTGTACCAATCACGAGCTTTAATCAATAACATTGCCCATAAACCATTAACACGTTCTATAACGTGCTAGCTTATAACACTTCTAATTAAGTTTCTATTTTATGATATATTGTTTGCGAAGTACAATTGACTCCGTTCCACTGCTACTACAATCATGAAAATCAAACGCCAGTAAAGCACAATACAATGCGACGTAGAAACTATATAAGTAAAGTTTATTATACGATACGACCTAATCACATTCTCTGATAACTGCAAATCAATCCATTTTCCATAAAATACTTCTCTATCAAATTTATAACGTATATCGAAAGCCATTATGAGGCTATGCTTATCAAATACCTTCGCATTTCTCTTATAACATTCAACCTAAGGTTCGTTCATTCACAATCAAAAAATTAACTTACTTAATTATGTTGAAATATAACGAAATTCCACAAGGAAAATTATTGTATCTAATGGCATATGTAGGCGTATTTTGTAAGGAAGTTATTAATACTATGTTCCGTAGGTCAACCAAAAAAATAATATCTTGATTCCGGGTACACCATGGTTCCTGAATTTTTACATCTATTTCGGGACAGATTGACATTTAAAATTGACTCAACTTAACAAAAATAAAAATCTGATGTGGCCAACACATAACCTCTCGCCAGATATTTTACCTGGTTGTACGCATAAAACGAAAAATATTTTTAAATACAAATACATATATCCATGTCTCACTACAAAATAATTCTCACATATATTTGCAAAATCTATGGGATATTTTAAAATAAATTATGTACAATACTTACATTTTCTTTATATTCAATATCCTGAAATTTTCTTTTTCTACTTTCCTTTTCTTTTTCTTTATATTCGTCATTTTTTCGCAAATTCCTTTTATATTCTATTTTACATATATTCTTTTGCGTTGTTGACTTTTTTTTATTTTCAAAATCTTCATAATAATATACATATATTATTGACAGAGGCATACAAATATTTTTGACAGTGACATTTATGTGTCAATTACAAACATTTGAATTTCTTGCCTTGTAGTAGTTTGATCTGAGATTTTTTACATCAAATTATTTTATATGCCTTTCTTTATCTCTAAATCTATAGAAGATATAATAATGAATTTATATTTATCGAATAAAGAATTTAACGTTCTTTAATATAAGTATTTACATAAATTTTCGATAAATAATATTTAGACGATTTTTTTCTTGTAACTACTACTTCCGGTTGTCCAATTGTTACCAAAACTGACTGGACTCTTCCCATTATTGTTAGATTGAGGAATCCGTAGTTAAAAATGTCTTAAGTCTCATAGTATTTGAGATATAGTGAATCCAACATCCACACACACACACATCCACACACACACACATACGGACATCATCGTAAAAATGTTATAATCGGATACTAGGGACCTTAAAACGTGCTTATTCATTAAAATCTGGATATGCGATTTTTAGCATGAATACAATACCTCTCTTAGCGAGAGGTAAAAATTAACCAAATGAATGATAACTTTGAATATAACAACGAAATTGAATATTCTATTACATTTAATGCCAATAAAAATAACACAACCAACAATATATTAAATATAAATAATGTTTCTCTAACACTACTATGGAATTCACACATTCTGTAACTGAAAACTGTTACAGAATGAGGACATTCTATCATACTGTTACGGAATAATTACGGAATAATATTCCGTAATAAGCAGTCACAGACCACTAGTTTTTCAATTCAACCATTTAAAATGCATGGGAAAATGCAATTGTTTCAAAATCAAGCCGGCTTTGCTTGGTGCTTTGTTTCTTTGATTTTGTCACCTCAACTGCCTTAACTGTCAAATTATAAAATAAATTATTACAAAATCTAATTATACGCCTTGTTTTACGCGTTTTGATGCTTTTACATGGTAAGTTAAATAAAAAATATTGCTTTTTTAATATACCAATAATATGTTATTATTTTTTGCAAAAAAGTTAAGTGATAAGCAAAATATATTTTTTAAATTGTGTTAGAGAAAGTATAAGTTTTAAACTCGTATGGCATAGTATTTCCGCCACTCGCGAAATCGTAGACCTCGCCTACGGCTCGGCCTACAAACTTTTCGCTCGCGCGGAAATTATCTATTCCATACTAGTTATAGAATATACTATTTCATACTTATAGGGAATCCAGCCATCAATGGGTTTACGTCGTAAATATAATATCACTAGAAACAATGACGTCATGTGTTAATAAGTTAGATAAGCGTGAAAAGCGGATTAAAATATGATCTGTGGGGAAAAATAAGTTATTATACATCGATTAAGATCACTTAAATTTCACGTCATTGATTTCTGAACTAGAAAATAACAAGTAATTGTTTATTTATTGCTGTCTTATTTATGGATTCCTTCATTCTTTCTTCGATAGGTATGTCTAATAGCTACATCTGTGTCTTAACTGTCGCGAAATTTCATTTTGGACAAAAAATGTGAAATATCTGAAATTTAGGTTTGGCATTTTATATGTGTTGTCATTGTTATGTTTATAATTTATTGGTGATATTTACCTTTTCTTACAATGATTTTCGTTCTTAGGTAAATATAATCTTAGAAATAATCGTAAAATGGAGTAGTATTTTGGCTGACAAAATCGCAAAATGCCTGAATTTATCAGATCCTCTTTCTTATACCGGACATGCGTTTAGAAGAAGTTCGGCTACCTTTCTGGCGAACCAAAGTATTGACATTTTAGGCCTTAAAAGGCATGGTGGGTGGCACTCGTCCTCGTTGTCTGTTGCCGACAAATATGTGGTTTTAATTTGATTTTGACATTAGTTCATTTTTCTGTCACTGTCTCTCTTCTTTATTATTTACAATAGGGTACCTTTATATGGGTATGGCCATGGCGTGGCTCACGTTTCGTCCGCCATTACCGGGACATCTGTTATATGTGTTGTTCTTGCGCAAAGTATTATGTATTTTCGTGGCTATTTGTTTTATTTTAATGAAAAACACATTTAATTATCATTTTAATATGTATTTAAAGTGTAAGTAATATATTTTACCTTATTTACTTGTGTAGTTTGTTAAGATACCCACCACGATTACTGTCACTGGAAACAACTAAAAATTACCAATATTAAGCACAATCATTTAAATTTTTAAAAGGTAAGTTTAGAATATATAATTATTATGTAAATAAGAACTACAGATATTAAATTAGATGTAATAATAACAACCCATGTCATATATTCTACATAACCTCTAAATGTATATCTTTATAATAATTGTGTATCTCTTAAATAAATTAATTTTTCTTACCTTTATAAATTCACAGTGTGATTATTTAATATTATTTTATAATATAATATCACATTTATTACAAATAAATAGGAAAATCAATTACCGACAATGGCGGCGATCTTGGCCCATGGCCATACCCTGGTTATAAAGGTACCCTAATTTACAATTTGCGTGGTTTCTGTTACTTTTATTACGTGTTTCGATTTATTAAGCAGGATTTTGGAGGATTTTAACTTAGCTTATACTCGTACAAGATTAAAATGACAAACGAAAATATTAACCTCTAAACTATTATTCAAACGTCAAACAGATGATCTGTCATATTTAAATTACCCGCACATGCCGTTGCTATTGGACGTACCGATGTTATTGCTTTACGGTTATTCATTGGTTCGGCGTAATTGTACATCATACATGGCGGTAATTTAAATATTAAAATTTCATTAATTTTTTTCTGGCCAATGAATGAAGATTTTGCCAAAAGAAAAAATATGGGTAGCAAGTTTTTATCGTCTCTTCAAAATTATTAAATAAAAAAATGGCACGCAAATATCCCAAGTCGTGAGGTGTCGACATCTTATTTTTTATTTATGTACCGCCTCCAGATCGGTAGGTAATCACATCACTTACCGGTCAGGCACGTCACTTACCGAGCAGTACCACATCACTTACCGGTCAGTAATTTGTAAATAAACCTTACTGCCTTGGAAACCGTATCGATAAAGTTTAAAAAATCTCGATCGTGCAAAAATAAAAGTTAACTGTCGGAATATAATATGCTGGCCCTTCAATTTGTTTATTACTGTGATACTTATTATGTCCATAAATTAATTTGACCATTTTCTTGTTTCCAGAGAACCAAGTCCAGCAATACGGCGAAATCAACCAACTCGGCGGCGTCTTCGTGAACGGGCGTCCTCTCCCAAACAGCGTCCGTCTCCGCATCGTCGAACTCGCCCAACTGGGCATTCGTCCTTGCGACATCTCCCGCCAACTTCGCGTTTCCCACGGGTGCGTGTCTAAGATCCTTGCGCGATGGCACGAGACGGGCAGCATCCTTCCAGGAGCCATCGGAGGATCGAAGCCTAGAGTGACGACGCCGAGAGTGGTGGCGTATATCAAGCAGTTGAAGCATAAGGACCCCGGGATTTTCGCGTGGGAGATTAGGGATAGATTGTTGAGTGATGGTGTGTGTGATAAATATAATGTGCCGAGTGTTAGCAGTATTTCCAGGATATTGAGGAATAAAATAGGTGAGGAAGATTTATTGTTATTGTATTTTATATGAATGTATGAAATGTCGCGCGATACGTTGGGTGGGTGTAGTCGGGAACCTTTTTGGTAAGGTTTTAATTCATAAGCGAATTGGCACACCCAGCAATGGATAATATGCCGTGATGATATACTTATTTATTTTTATTTAATTCATTATTAAAACAGTTTAAAAAATCTGATGTAGCCAACACATAACCTCCTCTCAATTCCATGTTTGATCCAGTTGATTGTTTGTAAACAAAATCTAATTTGTTGCTCCAATAAATAGAAAAGTCTGTAATACCAAATTTTGGATTATATTTTACAATGTTTTTCCTCAAAAGTCTGTTAAGAGCTCCAAATTAAGTACCACTTCCGGTTTATCATACGGGTAGAATCAAAATCTAATATTGTTTCAAATTATACACGAGTTTTAAATACCAAATTTGAGAAGTTTTGAATCATGTTTTAATATATTTTTTCAAAAAAAATCTGGTTTTAGTTTCCTGTAAAGTAGTTTATCAATTTTAGAAATCATTAAGTAAGTAGTATGTTGTTTTCATTAATATAAAAGTCTTAAATACCAAATTTGAGAAGTTTTGGATTGTATCAATTTATTTTTCACGAAAATCTGTTCAAAGCTTCAAATAAAGTATCACTTCCGGTTTATCAATTTGAGCCAAAATATGTTGCTTCTCTTTATATAAAAGTCTTAAATACTAAATTTAACAAGTTTTGGAATATATCCTATCATATTTTTCACGAAAATGTGTTCACAGCTCGAAGTAAAGTATCACTTCCGGTTTAAAATTTTTAGAAGATATCTAACATGGTGTTCTCATTAATATAAAAATCTTAAATACCAAATTTAAAAAGTTTTGGAATATATCATAATATATTTTTCACGAAAATCTGTTGAGAGCTTCAAGTAAAGTATCACTTCCGGTTTATCAATTTTGGAAAAAATTTAACATGTCATTCACATTCATATAAAAATCTTAAATACCAAATTTGAAAAGTTTTGGAATATATAATATATTTTTCACGAAAATCTGTTGAGAATTTCAAGTAAACTATCACTTCCGGTTTATTAGTTTTAGCCAAAATCTAATATATTATTCTCCTTGATATGAAAGTCTTAAATACTAAAATTGAAAAGTTTTGGATTACATTTTAATATAGTTTTTCATTAAAAACTGTTATAGGCTTCAAATAAAGTATTTCCAGTAGTTCAATTTTACCCAAAATCTAATGAACTCTTTATATGAATATAGAAAGCTTAAATACGGAAAATAGAAATTTTCGGAAATTTGTTGTAAGAGTTATCGTGGAGGAAAAAATCGTCGCACACACTCAGACATCATCGTAAAAATAGTAAAAACGTGTTGTAGGGACCCTAATTCGTGCTTATTCACTGAAAACTCACCATCGAATTTTTGGACGGATAACATTACGTCCCTTATATTCGGTATGACGGGAGGTAAAAATTAGTGAAGTTCAGGGTGGTTGTTTGCCTGAGAGGGGATGTGGCGAGTCAAGTTCGCTATGATGAGAGCTGTGAAAATGCTTATACGGACTCATCAGTAAGGCTGTAAGACATGCCTTGCTTTAGACCCTGAAAATTGGGGCGGCCGGGTATCGAACCTCGGACTGTATGATGAGACGCGATGACCACTGGACTGTTGGAGACCTGTGTGTTGTGTAGGGTAAGGCGAGTGGAGCGCTCTCGAGCGGAGCCAGGCTGAATTCTGACCGCCATATTAACTTTCATGCCAAAAAACAGTAGTCACTACTTTGCCAGTGGATGGCACTACCATTGTTTTTTTAGGAGCAATGGCGTATTAAGCAATATAAGCGCCCAAAGCCCGTAACAGTTTGCGCGCTTTTCGATTATGAGTTTTTTACTTCCTTGTACAAAGTAAAGGAAGTATTGTATTCGCGAAAAATTTTGGCCATCCCTGAATCCATTCTGACTAATTTCGTCGTGACGTCTGTACGTACGTACGTATCTCGCATAACTCAAAAACGGTAAGCCGTAGAAAGTTGAAATTTTGTATTTAGGACTTCTATAACATCTAATTGTGCACCTCTCTTTTTGGTCATTACATAATTTCCAGAAATGGTACTTTATTTGAAGCCTATAATAGATTTTAATGAAAAACTATATTAAAATATAATCCAAAACTTTTCAAATTTGGTATATAAGACTTTTATATCAATTGGAATAACATAGCAGAGTTTGGTTAAAACAGGCTAACCGGAAGTGATATATTACCTGAAGTTGTTAACAGTTTTTCTTGAATAAAATGGTTTAATTTTGATTTTAGAAATAAATGCTTCAAATAAGAGTTTTAGAGAATTAAATTGCGTCTAGCACATCAAGTATTATTAAATTAGCCATTTGTATAAGCGAAATATGTAAATTTAAAACATACTTTTTGGTTATTATAATGAAGCTTGCTATGGATTAGGACAAAAAATAACAAAATTATTATTATTATTATTATTATTATTATTATTATTATTATTATTATTATTATTATTATTATTATTATTATTATTTCGTACTGCACCCAAGAGGCAAATGCTTCCAATTAGAGGATGAGAGTAAAACTCTTGGTTAATATAATGCAATTGAATTTTTAATATTCTGAATATCACTGTGAAAAATGTCTACATACTGTTCTATTTGCTGGTATGACTTCATCATATAGTACAATGGAGATTTAGCTAACATATTAGATGTTGCTGTGTCTAAATAAAATGTACTCTTTAAACGAGATGAAGTTCTAGGAACACGGAAGTTTAGCTGACTTATTATATACGGGCAATCAATAAGATTGTTAATTACTTTAAATAAAATTAACACTGCGTGCATATTACGTCGCTGCCATAGATAATTTGTACCAAAGAACTCAAGTAAACTATTATGTTGAGTACCTTTTGGTGGATAAATTCCATCAGCTATATATTTTACAGATTTTATGAATTGTCTTTGGACTCTTTCTATGGCTTCAATATGGTTAGAATATAATGGATGCCATATAATGGAGCAATACTCTAGATGAGGACGAACTAGAGATGAGAATAGTAATTTGAAGACATGTAAATTCTTAAACATCTGGGCATTTCGAATTATAAAACCACAACATTTAAAGGCGGTTGAAATTTTTGTTTCTACATGTTGTATAAAGGATAATGAAGGATCAAAAATGACACCAAGATCTGTAAATATGTTTGGTCTTTGCAAAATGACATTGTTCAGTGCATAATCAAAATGAGTTGGAGTTATTTTTCTTGTATATGACATAACATTGCATTTTTCTACATTCAAATAAAGTTTGTTTTTAATGCACCAGTTGTGAATCTCATTAAGATTTTGTTGAAGTTTTTCACAATCACTGAAAGATGAAATTTTTAGGAATAATTTTAAATCGTCTGCGTACAATAAATGTGGAACATTAATATTCTGAGTAATGTCATTGATGAAAATATTAAACAATAAAGGTCCCAGAACGGAACCCTGTGGCACACCGGACTTCTGGTGAAATTTGTTTGATTTGAAACCATGAATTTCAACAAATTGATACCTGTTTTGTAAATAGGATGAAATTAATTCGATGAGGGCGACTGATAAGCCATAAGTATCTAACTTCTTCAGGAGGATATAAGCGTATAAGCGAGATATGTAAATTTAAAACATACTTTTTGGTTTTTATAATGAAGCTTGCTATGGATTAGGACAAAAAATAACAAAATAGATATTAATGTCAAATTATGTCAAATACGTGCAATTTTATAATTGGGTCAATACTTCATATTGGTTTTGCGTACAAGGAAGTCGTGTGGTGTCCACATCAGATTTTTTAGGATGTAATAAATACACAAACTTTATGATGATGTAGTTGTTTAGGTAAAAATGAAGAGCAACTCAGAAAAATGATAGAGAATACATGTAGTTGGAAAAAGTATGAATCTGTAGTAAAGCAGTAAATTGGTGACTGTGTGCAATGTGTTGGTGGATGGAGTGAAACTGGAGCAAGTGAATGAGTTTGTATATGTGTTTGTGTAGCATGATGTCAAGGGATGGTCGAATTGATAGAGAAATTGAAAGGAGAGTGAATGCGGGGTGTAAGGTAAAGGGTGCTCTGGGTACGTTTGTTCGAAACGTAAACGTATCTAGAGAAGCTCGTTTAAGTGTGTATAATGGAGTGCTAGTGCCTGCTTTGAAGTATGGAAGAGAATGTTGGGCATGGACGGGAAAGCATAAAAAGAGAGTGACTGCCGTGGAATGAGGTGTTTACGTGGTGTATGTGGATATGTAAGACGGGATCGCTTGAGGAATAATTTGGTGTATGAAGAATGTATGGTTAGGAAGAATGTTGTTAAGATAATAGGAATGAGCCAGTTGAGATGGTTTGGTCATGTGGAGAGAATGAAGAGTGAACGGCTTGTAAAGCGTACATGTCATGGTGATATTGAGGGTGTTTGATTGCGTGGCCGTCCAGTGTGTAAGTGGATGGATGTGATTGATAAGAGTGAAAAT
This sequence comes from Harpalus rubripes, assembly GCA_963082715.1. Classification (NCBI taxonomy): domain Eukaryota; kingdom Metazoa; phylum Arthropoda; class Insecta; order Coleoptera; family Carabidae; genus Harpalus; species Harpalus rubripes. The sequence goes on from OY720464.1 coordinate 984,130, forward strand.
TTCCGAGTGGAAAGACAAGAAAAGCGTGTATGAATGCGATTATGAATGTGGCCAAAGCGAAAGAAGTGTGCTTAAACAGGAATGTGTAGCGAAGGATGATTGTTTCGTAACTATTATTGTGGCCCGGTTGCGGTATTTCGCTACCGAAATACGGTCACTTTAATATATTAAGAGTGAGGAATATTTGTTGTATGATGTCAGGTTAGTAAGAATGTTGTTGAAAGAGAGAGTGATTATTTTTATGGTTGATTTTATTATTATTGTTTCGGGTTTGTGCTAACCCACTAAGTGGGAAATGCGTGATTTTATGCATGTATGTACAAACTTTATACAAAATAAATACAACAGAGAATATGTTGAAAGTATGCTTTGAATTAGTTGTTTATTATGTTAATATAGTATGGTAATATAGTAATCAAAAAAATGTAATGTATATACACATCAATTTTTCTGTCAAAAAATATTAACGTTTTGTAATAATAAATAATATTTAAACCAATATTAAATCTTTAAAAGAATATAGGTCGGTATTAAGTAACAGAAAATCACAAAAAAAACAAAATCTATTTTTATCACAGAACGTATATAAGGAACAAGGAACTTAAAACATAAAACTAAACTAAAATAGTAAACGAAACTTAAACAATGCTCATTCAAAATTATAGCTATTAACATACCTAGGAATGTTATGCACATCATAACTGCTGCAGATGTAAGTTTAAAAAAAAAAAAAATTTAATACATCTAAGGCTTGTTATGATTAATAACATCCGTGGTTTGTTCAATAGTTTATCGGTTTCAGAAAATTAAGACATTATTGATAAATATCATTTTTGAAATTTTCTCATTAATGCTACTTTCAGATTGCTATGGTTATTGACATATGTCAATATGGCAAATATTCAAATTTTGTGCTTTATTCCTCATATTTATTACTTTAGAATAAAGTAGACCGTATTTAGAACGATAGGCTAACGTTATCTGTATGTATTAATGAAAAGCATTATATTTTCATTTTACTTTATTTTTATTTTCTATAGACCGTTGTTGACAAGTTAGTATGGTAATAATATTACCATACAGATACAGTTATTACTTAGTTATCAGCCTACTGTTGTATATGTAAACAATGGAATAATATCCTAAAACCGGTAAAAAAAATAACAACATAATGTAAAGAGAAAAAATCAATAAACACATGTTAAACTCTCTGTTAACTTAACTGTCAGTTAAAAGAAAAACGTAGCATGGATATTATATTATAACTTGTAAATATTTTCGATGCCACATTGTTCTTATAACCGACAGTGAAGTTAATAGACTGTTCTAGTATGACTAGCGAATGAAAGTTGATGTTTAGATTATTTAATAGATGTGGTTTCTTTTGAAAACATTTCCCTATATTTGATTTGAAAGGAAACTGACCTTATGTATTCCGTTACAGAAGACTAGAATTGTACTCAATAACAGGAGGCATTTAAAATGACCATAGCAACAGGATTAGATGTTTTTTTTTAAAATGTAATATTGCAATTTGTAGTTCGTTCCTCTCAGGTGTAAGCAACCCTCGAGTCGGAATTACTTGTAGAGGAAATTAAAAATAATCCTATTTCATAGAATTGCCAAACTAAATAGTTTAAAGATCAAAATATTTTCTTATAATCAACATAAACAAAAATGTTTGAAATATTATAAACGCTTCCCTGTTTTGATTTTCAGTTACCCTAGTCGGCCATCTATTTTCAGTCAGACATAGTAATGTATTTCTGTGCTTTCCTAGTCTATATCTGCAACCGTGATGAATTTTATATTAAAGCAATTGGCACATGCTACCATTTTAGTTTTATTTTATTCTTGAACATTTTCTTTTTTGTTGCAGGTTCTCTCGTCCACCCAACACCTCCCTTGTACACCCCCTTCCCCTACTACCAAAAACCTCCCTCATCCCGCCCCACTCCAGGCGTCGGTATGCCTTGGCCCAGCAGTCACTCCGTCCATGACCTCTTGGCCCCTGTTGGAGTCCCAGGGGGGCCTTCTCTTCCGGATGTCATCCCTACCGCTGCTGCACCCCCCACTAGCATGGTGCCGACAGGGGTGCCACAACACAACAACTACAATTACTACATGTACCTGCAGGGGTCGCTGCAAGGGTCATTGCAAGGCTCGTTGCAAGGGTCATTGCAAGTACAGCCAGGGCTGAACCACCATGCGTGATATCAAGGGATGGTTAGTGAAATTAAAGTGAGGGGAGTGTACGTGACACGGAATTTAGTGTTAAGTGAGTGTAGAAGACTTAAAATAGTAGAGGATATTAAATGACGATTAGGTGGACACTATGGAAAATGGTGATATACAAGGTTCGTCCCGAAATGAGAGACCGGTGTCAATTGTTACAAAATTTAAATTTTTATTTTTCACGAGTTAACGTTATATTTCGAAATTTTGAAATTACCTATATGAGAACCTACCCACCTCAGTGAATATTATTTTGAATTTTAAACTTTTGAAAATGTGATAAATATAAAAGTATAAGGATTTTTAGTCAGGCATTACAAATGTTACAATTAACACCTAACTGGTGTCAATAGTAACAGGGCCAGTGTCAATTGTAACAAATTTTAACAGTGATGTAATAAGATAAAATAACAGATAAAAGAAGAAATTATTGAAAAAATAAACATTTATTTATTACCTCAGAAAATACAAAATTCAGATGACTCAACTAAAAGCAAACAAAATATATATTCTGTTGGTGATACGGACCATTTTGACCAATGCCTTTAGTCGCTAACGAAATTGCAGTTTAGGTAAACATAAAATAGGTCTTTCTTTGTACAATTTAACTTGCCCGGTATCCAAATGTGAAATTTTTGCCACTGCAACCAATCTCCTGTGCTCAAAAAATATGGGCCAATACATATCAGAAAGTATCCTCATCGGAGCCATCTGAAGAGTAATCTGCGACTGTTACTTTCGGAAGTGTTTTTCGTTTTTTGCTCTTCTTCTTTTATGTTTTCGATAGCAGTGGTTTTTTCTTGTAATTTTTATCATGATCAATACTGTGCTTAATTATTAAACTCGTTACAATCGACACCGTGATATGTGTTACAACTGACACCGCTGCACTTATAAAGACATTATTTGCTTTTTTGTATTTATTAGGCAATAATACGAAATGTTTTTAATGAAAAATAAAAGCAGATATCTCATAAACTTATCCTTAACTTGAAATATTGCCGAGCAGAGCACTTATAGTGTTTTAGAAACAATGTGTGTCACTACCTGTATTTACTTTTTTGTTGATTTATAGACATTCGTCAGAAACAGACGCCGTATTTGCGCGTATGTACTTACCCTAAATACCAAAGAGCTATGACTCTTTCTGCTTCACTCTGCAAGCGCGTTTTAATCTACTTCGAAAAGATGGCCCTGTTACCTACCCTTGTTACATTTGAGACCTGTTACAATTGACACCGGTCTCCCCTATTTAACATGTATCACAGATTGCCTTATCATATTAGAAGCAGTATCTCTGACTAGTCACGCATTATCCATGACTTCGGTTCATATCGCTGATACTCTGACTTACTTCAGTGTGAAGGAAGTCAGCGATCCTGTTGTCATTATTAATTCAGCCAATGGCATTTAAGAATTTTACTTAAGGCCTTATCCCACTAGAAGTACTATCTCTGACTAGTCACACATTATCCATGACTTCGGTTCATATCGCTGACTTACTCCAGTGTGATAAAATTCTTTAAAGTAACTAATTTGTTAAGCAATAATCAATTTGGCTTCCGTCAAGAACGTTCCACCATTCAGGAAGCTTTAAATTTTATCAATAAAACAGTTGAAGGCCTTGAGAAGGGCCAAAAGGTGACACTCACCTTATGTGACCTTTCCAAAGCATTCGACTGTGTTTCATATAATAAACTACTGTCTAAATTATGTCAATACGGAATTATTGGAGATTTTTTAAAATTGTTTAATTCTGACCCATACAATCGTTTTCAAGCAGTGTTTATCAAGTCCGATGCATCTGCTTTTAGAATATTAGAACATTACTTATATACACAAATGATTTTAGGAACTTTATACAGCCATGTGAAACATAATGATTTAACCATGTTGGCAGAGATTTGTAAAGCTAACCTTAAAAAAGCTGAATTTTGGTTTTCGTCAAACAATTTACTTCTTAATAAAAGCAAAACTCAAGAATTGATAATCTCTGCAAATAAGAAACTAGCAAAAGGAAACTGTATCTTTGTTAGGATTAGCATTAAATGATTCACTAAATGGAAGCATACATATTACGTACATTAGTAAGAAATTATGTTCCGTTCTTTTTCTACTAAGCAGGATAAAACACATAGTTGAAATTTCCACTTTGAGTTTAACGTATTTTGCCCTGTTCCATTCTATAATATCTTATAGTGTAGTTTGATTGGGAAATGGATCTAATGTAATTAAAAATTAGATTTCAGAAAAAAGCCATAAGAATTATATGTGGCCTAAATCAAAGAGTTTCATGTAAACAATTTTTTATTAATCTATACTCTATCCGTTTTATCTATAGAGCATTGGGTGAGATAGGGCCTAAGATTCTAGCTCTCTGATTGGTTCAAACGTGAACTGAGTTTACACAGTAAAATAATTGACGCGAAATTTAAATTTGCTTGACAACTGTAACAATTATTTTGACGTCTGACAAAATAAATAAAAGTCAACAAAGTCAATAGTACACGATTTATTACAGATTATTAATTTCTGTTCAGTTCTGTTTGTTAATTTTCATAGTGTTTTGGCGTTATATTTCAGATTACATAGTTTTCGTTGTGCGCGTTTTCTTAGTTTTTAGTTAGTAGTTCGTAATTTTTTTATTGTTCTCTTCCTTTATATTAGTTAAAAATAGATGGATATGTACGTACAAGATAAAATTACTAAAAAAATGTCAATTAGAAAGAATTATTTTAAATCCAGGAATGGCGCCAAAATTTGAATTTTTTATTTAATACATGTAAAAACGGCCGCGCTCGAAACGCCATCTAGTCTATAGTTAAAACAGATAGAGTATAGAAATCATGCCTCTTTCCACAATTTATATATATATATGAACAAATCTTAGAGATTCATAAAATGAAATCTTCCCTTTCTATGAACAAGGACTATCATTCCTACCACACTCGATCAGCTACTCTGTTATGTAAGCCTAAATTTAAATTAAGTAAATCTAAAAAAATTCTTTAAATTTTGATTTATATAATGTTTTACCAGAGTTCGAAGAAACAAAATTCAAAATAATTATAAAATAGTACTTGCTAAGACACTGCTTTTATACAATAGAAGAATTTTTAAAGTTCAATCATTGTATATGACATCTGGTATCTTCTTCTTTTATCATTATTAAATATATGGTATATTAATGTAATGGCGTACTATATACATTTTATGTAATATAGTCGATAAATAAACTAAAGAAAACTACCTACAAGGAGGTCATGGATCCTGTTTTAGATGAAATGGAATCGGTTTCATTTCCTGTGACTATTTATCGCTAACTTTTCTACTGCGCATGCGGAACTATCTCTGAAGTACAGGAATGTAACTTTATGGAGTAAAATATAACTACAGAAACGTCAGAAGTTGACATTTTTTGTTTGATGCGCATAAAATTAGTATGCTTGCCTACAATTGCATTATTTCTCCATCGTTTTCATTCATTTTACTTGAAATAATTTGATATGTCAAACAAGTTTGAAATATGTTGTCATTAAAGAAACCATATCATAACCATCTTCAAGTATGAAAATCCACTAAAAGTCAGAGAAAACGGTTGTTCGAACTTGCAGTGTGATAGATCGAGTTATTCATACAAAATAAGTCAGTGAAAAAGAGTCAGAGATATGATTGTAGTGTGATAAGGCATTTAGTTACCATGTATTGATAAGCGAATATACCCTTGACGACGTGGTATAATCGCTTTTATTTTATTTTGGAATCATAAACTTGTTTATTAGCCCTCAAAAATGGGCGCAATTTGGCTTTTATCGCCCGAGAGCTTATAAAAAGTAACAGCTATTCGACCATCAAAATCGTGTTTTATAGATTTGCGTATTTCCAGTCAACATATTTCGAAACTTTTTCTTGCAATTTTAACGTGGTATACAGGGTGTTAATACTAAGTCGTCAGACCCGAAAATGGTAAGTAGAACTTTCCTTAATTCCAATTTTTGATTTGGTGCCGCGGTTCGTAGTTATTCGAGTTCTTTTGTTTTTCAAAAAATCGTCATATCTAACTACCACTTTCATACAGGGTGTTAATACTAAGTTGTCACACCCGAAAATGTTAGTTATGACGATTTTTCGAAAAGCAAAAGAACTCGAATAACTACGAACCGCGGCACTAAATCAAAAATTGGAATTAAGGAAAGTTGTTTGTTTTAATGAGTTTTACTTACCATTTTCGGGTGTGACGACTTAGTATTAACACCCTATATAAAACGACTAGTATTTAAATATTATGTTCAGTGATAACAGATCAGACCTTATTTAGTAATATAATTTGAAGCGTAAATTTTTTCTCAAAACTTTTGTTGAAATTTAAGAAATAAATTAGTGTTTTTCATGTGTTTCATTTTCACAATCATTGTTTTTACATTTTATCCTATAAAAAATTACTAGAAAAATTCTCCCGATATGTCGCTTGACACCTTGTATATCTTGAACAATATAAAAAATTATCTTTAAATAATAGTGAAAAGTGAAAAAACTCAGTGACAATTTACAAACTCTTTCGCGAAGTATGGTTGTGAATATCTTGCCTTACAATGTACATTATTTATTCTAGTATAGTATGATTAGCGAATAAAAGTTTACGTTTAGATTATTTAATAGATGTGGTTTCTTTTGATTTCCTTATATTTGATTTGAAAGAAAACTGACCCTTATGTAGTCCGTTACAGATTAGAATTGTACTCAATACCAGGAGGCATTTAAAATGACCTTAGTAACAGGATGTATTTAAAAAAATTAATACTGCAAATTCTATTTCGTTCGTCTCAGGTGTAAGCAACCCTCGAGTCGGAATTACTGTTAGAGGAAATTAAAAATAATCCTATTTCATGGAATTGCCAAACTAAATAGTTTAAAGATCAAAATATTTTATTATAATCAGCATAAACGAAAAATGTTTAAAATATTTTGAACGCATCCCTGTTTTGATAATCAGTTACCCTAGTCGGCCATCTATTTTCAGCCAGACATAGTAATGTATTTCTGTGCTTTCCTAGTCCAGTATTTAAATGGGTTCATGCAAAAATTTCATACCTAATGTTTAGTACAATAGAGCTGTTGCAAGAATTATTATATGCCTTCTAAGTATTATATTTAAAAAAGATATTATTTAAATAGCCTCAAATTTGAAAATATCACCGAATATCCATTAGATATTATACATACAATTAATTTTTGAAAATTGGATATTTTGAAAGTCACATCATCTGAAACAGAATGTGACGTCACAGCACATACATCATCATCGGCTCCAATTGGTCCCTTTAGTGTCAATTCTTTGTGTTTTGTTACAAGTGTTATGATAAGCAATGATAAATATATTGTCAAAGTTGTCTAACATGTCTCAAATTTTTGACTTTGGTTCGTGTTAGATAATAAAAAAATTCAATATAAAATGAGTAATTAGTAACTTACAGTATCTTATTGTGCCTTTTTGCAAAAATACGCTAGGAGCAAACCTACTATTGAATTTATAAATATGCCAAAAGATGCAAAGAAAAGAAAATTGTGGCTGGAAGCAGTAGGTCGAAGAGCTGATGGTTGGGTTTTTACATTTTATTTTACCTTAACTCTTCAATACTCCTTATTTCGGCAACAGTAAAACAATCGTTTTCTGATATAAATTCAGCCACCACCCAGCTATTGATTTTCAGTAAAGCGTCAAATGTCAAATTAGAAGTTTGTTATTAACATGTGACAAACCATCGCCTACGTTTATTTATCTAAATAACAAAAATAAACGTAGGTGATGGAAAAACTGTTTTTCTATTGGCTGTGAATGACGTAAAGTATGTGTTTCTACGACACAGGAGTGGGGGGGTTGTTTTCCATGACTATTTTTGGCGCCAATATTTGTATTTAATTATTTACGAAAATAACAACAAATTATTAAAAAAATAATTATTAATAAGAAAAATATTGCATAATAGTATATTAAAGAACGTGTTATATAAGACATGTTTTTTCCGCACGCGTCAAAATTTAGAAAACGAGCGTTAGCGAGTTTTCTAATTGACAAGTGCGAAAGAAAGTCTTATAAAATGAGTTCTTTATACTATTTTTTATATTTTGCGCCTTCTACAATTTACTTACTCAATTTGTGATTACATTTGTAACCATTTGTACATTTTCATGTAAATAATCTTACCTAAATATAAAAAATAATAATAATTTCGACATTATATTATTAAAATGAATTGTCAATTAACTAAAAATAAATTAGGTAAAAATGGGTTAAAGAAACGTCATCTAGTACCAACCGTCTAAAACAAAAAATTGCGTATCGAAATGAAGGTCATTACGATACGCAATTGCGTATCGTAATAACTTCATTATGAACGCAAAATATAAAAACTTTCATTTAAAATACTTTTTGAAATATGTGAAACAGGCTCATTCTATTCTTCTCTAGGGTTTCAAAAGAAACCACATCTATAAAATAATTTAAACGTCAACTTTCATTCGCTAGTAATACTATAGTACGCTTTATCCTTTAGCCATTAGCCTAATTCACCACCTAGATCATTTTATCTGTAGGTAGCAAATTATTATTTTACAACTGTACTGCATTGTTTCATAAAATGAAATTCATTTTATGCGAATGTAAATAATTTTCACTAGTTGTAAGTTGTTTAATTTATTGTTGAATATTAGTGTAGGTAGCACTTATTTGATCGTACTAATGTATATTTGCTTGAGATCTTGTGATATTCTACATAACAATAGCTGATGTACTTATCTTGCCCTTCAGAGCTTACAAAAGACAGAACATTGTACATATTTTACATTTTAGAAACAGTGAATTCTATAACATATTTCAATGATATATTAAATACAAGGTAGGGCTTAGAAACTTGCTTTTTTGAAGGCGATTAAAATAAAAAGTATTGTTCAGTGGCGGATTTTGTACTTAGAGGCCCCAAGCGCAATTCAATTTTGAGGCCCTTTAAACATATCGGAATATTTCCTGCCGATTCTTCAGCTAAAGCAGAATGTAGGGCGGTGTTTGTAAACTTCTGTCTTGATATATCCCCAGTAAAAAAATTACCTGGCCTTCGTGCCCACGAGATGTCATTTCGAATCGAGATGGGCCGAGTTTTACATACATCGTCCTACAACCCAGCTTCAGCTGAATAATCTTATTCGACAGAAAACAGCCCGAATGTTGGAAAGTGTAGAGAGGAGCTTTAGAAATTGGTTGCATCAGTGTATAGAAAACGGTGGCCACCACCTTCAAGGTGTTTTGTTTAAAAATGCATGTTTTAAACTTGAAATTATGATCTATCGTTATTTAAAAATAAATTTTGTCTATCAGTAATACTTTTTATATTCGCCTATATTAAGTAGGCAATACATCAATAGTCTAAATTAATTTACATTATTAAATTATTTTACAATTTGCATCTGTATGTGAAACATTTTTCTTATAGATTTGTATAGCAAAAGTAAAGGCTCTCATTTTAGTATACATAGATATGTTATAGAATTTGACGATTAGAGGCAGCACATTAGAATTATTTATATATCATAGAGTATTATAATGTACAATTACATTTTAAATATATTTCTTTACTTAAACTATTAATTTTCTTTGTATAACCTTCTTTTTTTTCAGGAGAATACAGTAAAATATAAAATAAAAAGGTAGGTACTACACACGAGGTTTTATAAAAAAAAAAATAGCGTTTTCATTTCTTTCAAAAAGTATTAATACACGAGTATTCATCAATATTATTGTTTCCTTTTGTTTTTCATCAGCCTTGTATGAAGTTCCATAGGCGAGGCCATAGGTAACAAGAGAATTGAATTTAGCATAGGTAAACATTCGTACTGTCCGCGTGCCACTGATTTGGGCTAAACGCCTAATTGCATAACATAAAACAGTTAATTTTGACCACCTTTCATTAATATCAATGTCCCAACACAGTTTTCCATGTAACTGTAGGCCTAAAATTTGGTTGCTGTCAACTTGTGGCAAAGTTAGAGAGTTGCATTTTATCAACATACTTTCATTCCGTTTACTAGTACTCCACAACAGATTTAGTAATATTTAGTGTGAGTTGCAAAGACATGAACCACTTAGACAGTTCACTTACTAAGTAAGATATGTTGGCTGAATGTTCAATAGTGTTAGTGTTTGTAAATGGCATCAAAACAGAAATATCATCAGCGTAAGCCACGAAAGAATGTTGTTGAATAACTTGTTTTATATTATTTATGTATAGTATAAATAATACTGGGCCAAATATTCTACCTCGTGGTATTCCGCACGAAATCGCCTAATAATCAGATATATTGTTGTAAAACACACACTGTTTTCGATTGAACAGAGACTCAAGCCAGTTTGAAAAGATACCACGTAGTCCATAATTACTCACAATTTCTATTAGTTTGTTGTGATCAACGCAGTCAAAAGCTTTAGATAAATCTAAAAATATTCCAGTCTGCGTCTAAACTTTTATAAATATTATCTAATAATTGAAACAGAGCAGTGTTGGTGCTGCAGTTTTTACGAAAACCGAACTGTTCAGCAGTCAATGTCTCATTCTTCGTGAGAAAAGTTAAAATTCGATTTAGTACAACTTCTTCAAAAATTTTGTATAAAACTGGTACTATGTTTATTGGTCTATAGTTGTACGCTTGATCTTTATTACCCTTTTTATGTAATGCAATGTTTTTTAATGCACAAGGAAAAACTCCACCCGACATTGAACTATTATTGCAGTGTGTTTGTGGCATAATAATTACATCACAACGTTCTTTTATAAGTTTGCTTGGAATTTCATCTAGTCCTGCGGAAGACGAGTTGTTCAAAGACATTATCACCGAAGCTATACTGAAAATAAATAAGCAGAAGACTCACGTCATCGACCTGAAAAAAACCTTATAAAACGAAATATAACTCATAGAAATTATTGGGTGTTATTTATTTTTTAAAAAAGAAGGAATAAAAAATACTAGTATTAAGAAACGTATATATTAATAAAATTTACCTTCATATCCAAGTCAATCCTTATTCCTTTTAGGGAATACAAAATTATTTGAAATAAATGTAGTTAATTTTCGTATCATAACGGTAGCACTACTGACAATGTCCATGTTTACATTGAATTTAAAATCGATCAAATATCGATCCTGTCCCTGTCACTTGATTGTCAGTGATCGTCAACTCATCTCATCCAAGCACAAGTGACTTGAATTAATATAAATGATTGCAAATATCAAAGTAGTTATGTATTATTGTTTTGTAAAAAATATATTGAACTGTCACTTTGCTGTCAATAAAATATATAAAAAAAACCGTTTTAGTTTCTTCTGAATTTAGTATTTTGTGAGTTTTACGCTACAGAATTACTGCAGTGCCCAATTACCGGATAAGCTGACTAGGCTGCAGCCTAGGGCGCACAGATTTTGAGGGCGCAATATAATTATGTATTGCATTGATTATGGTGAAATATGTTGAGTACATACATATATGTACTTTAAATTATACATAATTAAATCCAAATATATGTAATAAACAAATAAATTAATAAATAAATAAAAATAAATATATAAAAGAAAATGATTATTTTCAAAAATAGTTTAGTTTTGTTTTAATTATTTTAATTACTTACATGCATGTATTGTATACAGTAAGTTATGCAACACGCATTGCATTTTCTAGAATAAATTAGGACCCCATGTAAACGTAGTAACAAGTGACGTCATTATCTAGTAATATTTATTGATGACGTGAGTCTTCGCTTATTCATTTTCAGTATACCTGTTTCCGTTGCAGGCTCTAAAAATTTTTTATCGTTAGTGACATTATCAAAGCGCAGACAGCCACAGTAAGAATTTAAATAAAGTTATACTTACCTGTGTCACTACGCTGGCCTGTGCTGACACTGGAAAGGAGTTGACGGGGTTGATGCACAATTAATTTAAGTATTTTTTTGAAAATAAATAAATTATAATTAAAATTTAGAACAAATATTACACGTAAAAATTAAATAGTACGATTAAGTTAAACCAAATTATAATAAGAAATAATTGAAAGAACTATACGACTGTTCGCCTCCACGATCGGGCTGAGAATCCCTCTCTAACGTGGATACGAACACTTCCTAGGCTAGTTCAATTAACCACGTAAACACTTTTACTGGTAATATTCCGCTTTTCTCCAATATTTGACAAAATATTGAGCGGAAGATCGCCATCCGCATGTCAGCAGTTTGCAACAGTCACGGCGTTCGTTCGAAGGAAATACTGAATTACAAAACTTTAGAGTTCACACACGTGGCTGTTACAGTTTACAAAATACTCATTTAACAGGTGTGCTACTTCTTTGGCAATGAAGAAAATGAAGTAATCATTTAGGTATTGTTATCTGTTTATTTTTGTTTATTTTCTTCATTTTCACTAATATTTTTAACTTATTCAGCTCTGAGACACTTTTCAAATAATCGTTTTTCATGCGGTCATCGCCTACTATGACGTCAATAAAAAATTAATAAAATTAATTAAACGGAATAAAATTTAAAACTAGGAAATCAGCAATGAAAAACAAATTATAATCTATAAATATGTTTTCATTGCCACAATTATTGTTTTTACCCTATAAAATTAAAATTGTTGCATTTTTGTTGTATAAAACAGATAAACATCAATAAGTTATACATCGTTGGAAAATTAAAAAATCTTTCAATCATGTAATTTTGCAAATTCAGGAGTCTACCTAATTACTAAGTTTCATTTTGACAAAACACCGTCACAAAAAATTTTTCGCACCCTTTAAACCAATAAGATGTATTTTTACAAGTAAATTTTGATAATCGAAATCTTTTTGACGTTTTAGAAACATATTGTTTACATACCTGTCAAAGTCTGTATATTTTCGGTGTTATCAGTTTTTTATTAAAAACGAGTCAATTCGGACAGGAATCTATTTAAAATATTGAAAAAGCAAACTTAAATATAACACCTCAAAACATTAAAAATTAGAAGATTTTTGTCAACAATTAAAATACATAAATGATTACCTGATTTTTATTTTGGAAATAGTCATCCGAATACCATTCGTGGTTAAAATTTGTCCTGGAAAAATTTTCCGATTGCTTTACTCGATCCTCTTGTTAATTCATCTCGTGACATTGATAAATTGCTAGGCAACCAGCTCTCGTAACAATCTGATAATTTTTCCGGCAAACATTTACCATTTATGATATTACATATGATAAAAGAATTTAACATCGTCGAAAGAAAATAAAAAAGTGTCCTTTAGAAGTTATTTGTTTATGGTGTGCCTCGAAAACCGGACACTCTGTATACCATGGCCTTCTACATCACCGAATTTAAATTCAGCATGATTCCTGTACCATCCCCATGAATTTTCACAAATTCTTTCTTCTTCAAGCCTCCTTGATCTATTAGGCCCAACCAAGTGTAGCGGGAGGTAAAACAATTGACTGAACGTTATTACAAATACTAAAAATTGTCGATATTTTCAGATGATCTACAGAAGTTATTTCAAAAACAATACGAGTAAACCTTACCTTTTCTTGGTCTTTATTAATATGTTGCAATAAAACTTACTTGATATTTTTAAAAAATGTTTAAAATATTCAGTATGGAAAGGAAATGTTGATAGTAAATCCTTTTGTAAAATAAAGTATATATGGTTGTGTCTTGTGTATCTAATTTAGCGTGATGAGGTAACGATTCTGTTACAAGTGAAATGCTTTGAAGTCGGAGCTGTGTATCATCAAACACTATTAGCAGCTCGTACCAGACATACACCACAGCGCAGCCACATCTGTTTTTCATTTCTGCTTTCAGAACCTGCTTCATTTTACAAAACGATAGAACTCACTAAAGATGAAATATAATAAACCAAGAATTTTATATTATTCGTTATCTGTTTATAGTTGCTTGACGGAATATTTACGCAGAGGTTATTCTAACGTGCAGTTGGACACAATTTTTTTTTCTGAACCTCTAGGACCTCGTAGTTCTGAAAAAAAGCCTGGGACGAGTGGTCTGAAACAGCCTGTATGTACTACTGGGCTGTGTATGTGTATAGTTAACCGGGCCGAAGATAAGAAAAGACAATACTGTGAGAGCAGCATCTTTCTCAGCTTAACAATAAGAACAGTAGGAAGAGATGAAAGTGCGTCTGAAGTTGAAGTTGTCTGGCAGACCTGTAGACACTAACATGCGTCGCTATTACTCCGCGACTACGTAGCCTTTGATCTCAACTTATACTCCTTTTATACTATACTCTTTTGTCTTATGGTCCACGCAAACAGGACCGTACTGTTTCAAAATTAGAGCGTGAACCATTTTGTAAATTTCAGGAAGAACTACCTACAGCTACAACTAAATTAAATATATAGTTATTTTCTTAATTCTTTATTATTCTCTAATGCCCGGTTGCACGGCTAACAATTAAATTTTATGTATTCCTTAAATTAACAGTATCGTATCGAAATGAAACGACAAATGGGTAATTGAATATTGCTGTCATAATTTCGATTTAGCATTTTTTTGTTTTAGCCTAGCTTAAAATTTATGGGTCAGCGGTGCAACTGGGCATAAATCAAATAAAATTCAAGTTTTTTAAAATTCGAAACAACATGGCTTGGGCTAGAAATTTCAAGCTTTTAAAATTTTAAATTGGTCTTGATTTTTCAAGCTTTTCCAAGCTTTCAAGCTTTGATAATGCTCATCCACAAACTCATAGTTTTTATATTTTTTCATTTACTTTCTCGGTAGGTATATAATTTAAATACAGGGTGTTTCAAAAGTGACGCCCGTGTTTTTGGGTTTTAAATTAGGTGACTAATGGTGCTATTCTACGACATTTATCTGTCAATTACATACATTTGAATAACTGCGCAACCAAGGAGTTTTGTTTGTTCAAAGCGTAGACTCTGGGATTTAAATTACAGATAATTGTATAAATTTATCCATAAAATATATAGAAAAAGTATTAATGCAAATCTGTAGAAAATTTAATAATCTTTAATTTTTACAATAACATTATTGTCGAAAAAATAACATTTAAAGGTATTTTTCGAAGAAAAACTATTTGGAGCTTCTAGTAAAGTGCCATTTCCGGTTATCCGATTTACACCAAAATCTAATGGGCTCTTTCCATTACAGAAAAAGTTCGAAATACAAGGTTTCAAAATTTTCTGAATGGTAGTATGTATTTGAGTTAGAGCGGAGGATCAACAAACACACAGACATCATTTTAGCACTAGTGTTGCCACAAGACGAGACGAGACAAGACTTGAGGTCGGTCTTAGCTTGGTGTTGACTTAGTCTCGACTACATTGGTCTTGTCTTGGTCTTGTCGAGACGAGACTTGATGTCAGTCTCGTCTTGTCTCGAGTCTCGACGCAAGACTCTCGACTTTTCGTCTATCAACAAATTGTTTATAATAATAATTGTATGTAATAGTCCATGAATATCTAAGTAAAATCGTACAATCGCGATTAAACAATTCCAAAAAATGTTTGAGATATTAATTTTAAGTATTCTATGACTATTGTCTATCTCTTAAAAAAATAAATATGAAAATGGGCGTGCATAGGTTCATATATACCGAGTGTTTTTTTTTTCTTACTTCATTCTTTACAATATAATTTTAATCAATTAGGTATATAACTAGATATCGAATTATAATTGACAAAAATGCATTTTTCTTAATAGCACTAGGTAAACAGTAAAAAAGTTGATATTACATTATTTGGGAATACATTATTTTCATGTTATTTCATGCGTGTTTCGATGTGAAGACGTAATATTACCACATGAAAATTAAGAAAATTATGTTATGGGGTTACATTTAAGAATCTTTGCGTTTTGTATAAAATAATTATTTTCAATTTCAAATGAGCTATTTAGGAAAAATAGGAACACATCTGTTGAAAATCTAAAATATAGTTGTTTTAAAACAGGTTTCCCTAGGGGTTTAAGATCGTAAAATCTTTGTCGGCATTTTCCATTTTCACACAATTCTAAGAATTACAACAGATTTTTTTTGTAATATATGAAAAATACTATATATTTGAAGTGAACAATACATGTTTCAATACAGCAGAACTAGGTCGTAATTACAGTAGGTACAGTATTAAATTATATAAAACAAAAAAATACAATAAAATAAATAAAACCGATATTCATTGCTGTTGTGGAAAATGCGCCACAGATATTAGGGTAAAACCGATATAGTAATTGACACCTTAAGAGTTTATGTTTACTTTTAAATATGATATTTTACATTATAGGTAGATATAACTTTTGTGCTGTTTAAAAATTGGAAATAATTTTAGTCAACTTGAATATTCAGTTTTGTTAGTAGGTACATTTCATAGGCTATAAATACAATTACAAATTTTTAAACATTCTGTTTATTCTGGGTAGTTTTTATCCTACGTATACATTGTAATTTATCTATTATACTAAAATTTATGCATTAAATATGCTTTTATTTCATTATTTGTGTAGATGTAACATGAATTGGAGTATTATGCCTATTTTGTAAAGTTTACAATTTTTAGAAATTTAAGCTAAGCTTCCAGCCTAATATGCGAATTTCCAGTAGTATTTGAATTTTTATATTTACGTAAATTAATGTTTCAGGAACACAAGATTCAAAATTAAAATATCTTGTTTTTATGAATTTTCAAATAGTATTAATAGCATTATTCTTAATTTTTGAAGCACTTTTATAAAAATATTTTGAAAAAATACTGATGAACTGAAGTCGAGAGACTTGTCGAGACTTCCAGACTTTCTCGACAAGACTCAATACTGGTCTCGTCTCGTCTTGACTTTTTAGTCGAGACCAAAATGATGGTCTTGTCTCGACAAGACCAAGACGAGACGAGACAAGACCAAGACAGGTATTGGTCTTGCGGCAACACTATTTAGCACGATCCCTATACCTCCCTTACCAAGGATAGCGGGAGGTAAAAATCACAATGGAAAGAACGTAGTGACCGAGCTGGTTCTTGGCCGAACATTGGGTGTCGAGGATTAGCTTTAGGTGGAGCTATGCCGCTAAGCACGTATAATTGGTTGACTGGTGTCGGTTTTAGGCAATCAGTAATTATATGGTAAGTTTCGTTTAACAGCGGATCCAGATGTTTAGCGTTAGCTGACCTCTCCCAAATTGCGCATAAATAAGACAGGGCAAGAGCTGATGTTCTGAGGGTATGTGAATATAAACAAGCACAATAATTTCTACTGGTATTTACGTATGTGTGAGTGTAATAGTTGGTGGTCTAACTCCGGCGCTGTGTGGAGAGTTAGTTTAAGCCACGTGTTGCAAGCGAAGCGTCGCGACGCAGCCGAGCGTATCGTCGGCGTCGCCGCGTCTGATCATCGGGGCCGTGGCACGTGTCACGTGTCACATCACACCTGCTATCTACACCACGTATTGCATATAATATCGACAACTCTAAAGGTCAACACAGACGCAAATCGTTTTGACAAACACTAAGAAAACGTCCCAATAGCAGTGCCGACTTAAGACATTTTGCCGCCCGGGGCTAATTGTAAAAAACCGCCATTCTCAACAAAGAAAAAATTGTTTTCCAACATCAAACTGCCAAGAGCCAGGGGAAAAAAATCTGATGTGGCCAGCACATTACCTTCCATCAGTTATACGAAAATTTTACCGGTGAACTGTTACCGGTAAACAGCTGTTTATCAGGTTATAGCTACCGGAATCGATATTTTAAGAACGCAAGTGGTAAACAGGGTAGATTCATAATCTATAAAAAAAATTGAAACAGGTTAGAAATTTGATGTAGTTAACAAACATTTAACGCGCGCGCTTCGCTTTGCATCACCACCTTTTTTTGAGATTAGATTCTTCATGAATCCGGTAGATGGATCTGGTAAATATTATACAATTTTCGAACACGGTAACTTTTTACCACTCGTGTTTTCGAACACAGTCAGTAGATGCGGTATCTACCGGTAGAATTTTCGGAAATGCCTATGTACTTTCTATAAAATCCATACAGAAAGTTCCTTGCAAAAGATTCTAAATTTCTTGTATGTACATTACCTTTCGACAGTTGTATATATTTTACACAAATTCCATAGAGAAAGTTTCGAGCAAAAATATCCTATATATCGAGGTTTCGAGTAAAATTATAACACAAATATACTACGAATATGTCAATTGACACTAACATCTTTCAATCAGAATTTTCTTAATATAGAAGCTGTTTCTAGCATAGCTAGCTAATTTATGAAATTTAATTTCTTTATAATTTTATAATTATAACTTCATAACTATATCCATTTAATATGAAGTATAAAATACAGTCAAATCGTTGAGAGAATACAATGTTCTTCAATATGTATAATAACATTAAATGTGAAAAAATGCTATTTAATATCGTTTTTTTCAAGAAAAACTGTTAAAATCTTCAAATGAGGGTACTTCCGGTTGTAGTATTAGAGTATCGTAGACGAAAATTTTGTTACACACACTCACACACACACACACACACACATACACACACACACACACACACACACACACACACGCACACGCACAGACGCACATACAGACATCATCCTAAAAATAGTAAAATCGTATTCTAAGGACCTTAAAACGTGCTTATTCATTAAAAACTCACCACCGAATTTTTTGACCAAAGACAATACCTTCCTTACCTAAAGGTAACGGAAGGTAAAAATTCTGATTGAAAGATGTCAGTGTCGAAATATAGGATCTTTTTGCTCGAAATTTTCTGTATGGAATTTGTATAAAATACATACAACTGTCAAAAGGTAATGTACATACAAGAAATTTAGAATCTTTTGCAAGGAACTTTTTGTATAGATTTTATAGAAAATACATACGCATTTACGAAAATTCTACTGGTAGATACCGCATCTACCGACTGTGTTCGACAACACGAGTGGTAAAAAGTTACCGTGTTCAAAAATTGTACAATATCTACCAGATCCATCTATCGGATTCATGAAAAATCTAATATCAAAAAAAGGTAGTGATGCAAAGCGAAGCGCACGTGTTAAAAGTGAAAATGTGTTCAAAGTATGACTCTGCTCAGTTTGTTAACTACATCAAATTTCTAACCTGTTTCAAATTTTCAATTTGTTTTATAGGTTATGGATCTACCCTGTTTATCACTTGCGTTCTTAAAATATCGATTCCGGTAGCTATAACCTGATAAACAGCTGTTTACCGGTAACAGTTCACCTGTAGAATTTACGTAAATGCCTCATATAACTGACGCACGGATCACCTCAACTACAGATAGGACAGCTAATGTATTTTTCGAAATACAAAATAGTGGCATCTATAGATTGCTTCCATGAACTAACGCACACTGTGATGGCTTGGTCGGCTTGGTAGTTTGTGACATAGGAGACATATCATGTACAGATAAATTGAAATTTTGAATTTTTAAAATAAAAGACATAAGAAATTTGAATATAAGTACATACATATATTTTAAATAATCACAATACAATAACTATAAATTCATTTCTAAATAAATTTAAAATGACTTGTCAGATAGACATACACTTCTATTTTAATTTTTGTTTATATGTAAGATAAAAGGATATTGGAAATGGTACGACATTTCATCATTCAATATAAAAGTAAACGTCTATTTGCTTCTTTGCACTGCACTTTATATCAAACAGCACAACGAATGTTCATCAGCTTATTGAATTTCAATTCCGTATTACGTTAACAAATAAACACAGTTAATACACTTTAAAATTGGAGAAATCACGAAATAAGTCACTACTGGCACTGTAACTAAATCTATGAACTATTACAAATTGGATTACCAAATAATTAGAGATGTTAAAGCGTACGTTCAATGACATTTGTGATGACTTAAGTGACTTTACAATTCAAAATATTGCAAAATGTTTTGAACTCAATAGATGACTTAATCCATTTTCTTAAAATTTAAGCACTGTCGCGCCTCTACAGTTTGCTTCCTGGAACTATGACAGTGTTTTGGTATGAAAAATACATTCATTTAGCTGTCCGGTGCTTGAACTGACGGAAGGTAATGTGCTGGCCACATCAGATTTTTTTACATTATTTAATTAAATATAAATTAATTGCAAATTGTTAAAAAAAATGCAGCGCATAATTTTAAGTTGGCTCATGTGTTTCAAAACCTCCGTCCGGCTCTGCTATTCTATACATATTTCCTCTTCATGCTTGATTTAGAAAAAGTGTAATATTATTGTAATTAAATCTATTTGTAGTAAAGGAAATGTTTGGTGTGAAATGCATGAGTTACATTTCGTACTACACCGCAGCTTGGAGTTAAAAGCTGTTCAGGTCTGTGTGTGACACGAGATCGCAGCGAAGTGTGAAGTGCAGCATATGCAACTCCTTGACTTGCGAGTGACAGACTGACTGTATCTGCCAGCAGATCACACAACACGTCACGTCACTCACTTCAAACGTTCAAACACACAC
Source organism: Harpalus rubripes (assembly GCA_963082715.1). Classification (NCBI taxonomy): domain Eukaryota; kingdom Metazoa; phylum Arthropoda; class Insecta; order Coleoptera; family Carabidae; genus Harpalus; species Harpalus rubripes. The sequence goes on from OY720464.1 coordinate 1,004,906, forward strand.
AAAATATTCACACATCAAAAGTTAACCAATTTTAGTATGTACACTGGCTTGCAAAAAAATCGCGTACACCTTAAAAATCAAGTAACCGAGTTTTTGTAATTTTTACCTCTCGCTAAGAGAGGTATTGTATTCATGCTAAAAATCGCATATCCAGATTTTAGTGAATAAGCACGTTTTAAGGTCCCTAGAATCCGATTATAACATTTTTACGATGATGTCCGTATGTGTGTGTGTGTGTGTGTGTGTGTGTGTGTGTGTGTGTGTGTGTATATATATATATATATATATATATATATATATATATATATATATATATATATATATATATATATACAATGTGTGTGTGTGTGTGTGTGTGGATGTGTGTGTGTGTGGATGTTGGATTCACCATAACTCAAATACTATAATCGCATATGTAGATTTTAGTGAATAAGCACGTTTTAAGGTCTCTAGAATCCGATTATAACATTTTTACGATGATGTCCGTATGTGTGTGTGTGCGTGCGTGTGCGTGAGCGTGTGTGTATGTGTGTGTGTGTGTGTGTGTGTGTGTGTGTGTGTGTGTGTGTGTGTGTGTGTGTGTGTGTGTGTGTGTGTGTGTGTGGATGTGTGTGTGGACGTGTGTTTGGATGTTGGATCCACCATTTCTCAAATACTATAAGACTTAAGACATTTTTAACTACGGATTCCTCAATCTAACAATAATGGGAAGAGTCGAGTCAGTTTTGGTAACAATTGGACAACCGGAAGTAGTAGTTACAAGAAAAAAATCATCTAAATATTATTTATCGAAAATTTATGTAAATACTTATATTAAAGAACGTTAAATTCTTTATTTGATAAATATAAATTCATTATTATATCTTCTATAGATTTAGAGATAAAGAAATGCATATAAAATAATTTGATGTAAAAATTCTTAGATCAAACTACTTCAAGGCAAGAAATTCAAATGTTTGTAATTCACACATAAATGTCACTGTCAAAAATATTTGTATGTCACTGTCAAAAATATTTGTACATCATTATGAAGATTATGAAAATAAATAAAAAGTCAATAACGCAAAAGAATATACGTAAAAAAGAATATAAAAGGAATTTGCGAAAAAATGACGAATAAAAGAAAAAGAAAAGGAAACTAGAACAAAAATTCAGGATATTGAATATAAAGAAAATGTATGTATTGTACATAATTTATATTAAAATAATTATTTTGTAGTGAGACATGAATATATGTATTTGTATTTAAAAATATTTTTCGTTTTATGCGTAGGTACAACCAGGTAAAATATCTAGCGAGAGGTTTATGTGCTGGCCACATCAGATTTTTTAGCTCTGTAAATAATGTAAAAACTGACAATGTTGTCACTGTCATCACTATTTGATGTATTATGGAGCTAGTTCTTAATTGTGTTTAATTTACCTATTGTTCAATTACAAATATATTCCAGAAAAATGAAAGAACAACCAAGTATGTATTTGAATTTCTGTTAATTTTGACCTCTTAATTGACAGTAGTAGACAAGTTCAAAATCAAGATCGGCTCAATACAGCAAAAAATAGGTGTACACGATTTTATTGCAAGCCAGTGTATATACCTTAATATTCGAATAAGTACCTACATCTTATATTCAGAATGGGCTACTTGCGTGCTATGTTTTATTTAATATTTTTGAAGAGACGATTTTGATAAAATTTTCATTAACTGGCCAGAAAAAAATCTGATGTGGCCAGCACATAACCTCTCGCCAGATATTTTACCTGGTTGTACGCATAAAACGAAAAATATTTTTAAATACAAATACATATATTCATGTCTCACTACAAAGTAATTATTGTAATATACATTGTCTTTATATTCAATATCCTGAATTTTTTTTCTACTTTCCTTTTCTTTTTCTTTTATTCGTCATTTTTTCGCAAATTCCTTTTATATTCTTTTTTAGGTATATTCTTTTGCGTTATTTATTTTCATAATCTTCATAATAATGTACAAATATGACATTTATGTGTGAATTACAAACATTTGAATTTCTTGCCTTGAAGTAGTTTGATCTAAGAATTTTTACATCAAATTATTTTATATGCATTTCTTTATCTCTAAATCTATAGAAGATATAATAATGAATTTATATTTATCGAATAAAGAATTTAACGTTCTTTAATATAAGTATTTACATGATTTTTTTCTTGTAACTACTACTTCCGGTCAGAGCCGTAACTAGGGTTTTGAGCGCCTGTGGCAAAATATTTATTTGCGCCCCTATGAAGAAAATAAAAACAAAAACTTCTGATGAGCAGTTCGTGAGTTACTAACAACTTAAAATTACATGAACATTTTCTAAAATTTAAAACACCTGTAAATCGGCTTAATTCTCATATTTTCATCTAAAATTTTGAACGATTAAAGATAAACAATATTACGTATTTAATACGTGTCGAAATTTCAGATGAAATAAACCGATTTTAGAGGAATTTCATATAAGTTTAAGTAGTTAGGAATCGCTTATCAGCAATATCCTCTATACTCTGTTCCATTTAAGCCATTCAGCAGATGGCGCTCGCATCAACGCCATTTTAAGTAGCCGAAATTACATTGGGTAAACTTGTTTCTTTTCTCCAATTTCAACCAATCAGAGAGTTCAAAACTATGCCCAATTCTCTATAATACTGAATGGCTTAAATGGAACAAGATATATACTAAGTATTAAATACCTAATATTGTTTATTTTTTGAGTAATTTGAATTTCTATCATAAATTGTTATTTTGGTTAACTATTTTTTAACATGACTCTTTGACAGTTCAGCCTAGGTAAAAATTGTAAGAACCCTTTTACGCGTATGTACAGGAAATTTCGAGCTTTAAATTTGTATTCTTGTAAAATTTGGACCACTGTTTTCAAGAAAATGGCCAAAACTCATTTTTTGTACCTTTGACCCAAGATGGCGGCAAATTCCGGGGTCGCTAGAGGGTGCAAAATTAGTATGTCTTTTTGTAGGTACCAATAAAAAGAATAAAACTTAAGCCAGCTTGTTACCAATTATTTTCACCATTTCACCTTGCCGACTGGCCTATCTGTATATAATTATTCTCTAAATTTAGAAAATAGATTTTATAAATATTTGATCTAAAACCATACAAATGATTAAAATTTTGCGCCCCTAAGAATTCTGCGCCCGTGGCGTGCGCCACCTTTGCCATGCCCTAGTTACGGCACTGCTTCCGGTTGTCCAATTGTTACCAAAACTGACTGGACTCTTCCCATTATTGTTAGATTGAGGAATCCGTAGTTAAAAATGTCTTAAGTCTTATAGTATTTGAGAAATCGTGGATCCAACATCCAAACACACGTCCACACACACATCTACACACACATACGGACATCATCGTAAAAATGTTATAATCGGATTCTAGGGACCTTAAAACGTGCTTATTCACTAAAATCTGGATAAGCGATTTTTAGTATGAAACCAATACCTCTCTTAGCGAGAGGTAAAAAACATCAGGAATTAATAAACGACCCCAGGCTAATGTATTAGTACCATCAGAACAAATAAATCTCTTATCGTCATTACAACTTACCGCGATGAATAACAAAATAACAGTAGTACCTATCTTATGTACCCCTATAAAAACTAAGTAAACAACAGTACTGAATTTGACAAAATGGGCGAAGATAAACTTATACAATTCCAAGAGGCCTTGATTAAACCTCTTTAAAAAATTAAAGTATATATATTCTAAAATTATTGAGAATAATAAAATCAGTTCCGTATAACTTTTTATATTTCCATTATTTGAATACGCCTCAGTGCCTCACAATACCATAGACTTATTTTAATTTCTGCCTCAAAATAATCTGTTAGGATGTAAGTAGGCGGTTCTGGTTGTGGTTAGCAATTGTTTCCGCAGCAGTGTGTTCCGATTGGCTGACAGTATTCGGGGCGTGACGGCAATTGTTCATCATCACGAAACCAGAACAACAACGGTGAAATATTCACATTATTCAAAGTTGTTATTAAAATTTATACAGAATTGAGTTATCTAAAAGTAGAACAATAGCTGTATTCTTTTTGACGCAATTGTATCTCAGTTTAGTACATAACTGAGTTGAGCTGAAGTGAGTTGTGATTTTGCAAAAAGAACAAGTTTTATTCCATTTTATCATTTCCATCTTTACCGATAGCATTTGCTGTATCAGCTGTCAAATTTATTGAAATTTTTCTGATCTACCATACTGTTTATAAACGAAAAATTGATAATGTTGAAAATATATTACTTGTAAGTAATCTGTGTATGTGAATATATATTTTTTTAAAAATTATATAACCTTAAAATACAAACTGAGTGTTTCAAATCATTTTGAGTTTTGTAAACTGGTAGTGTAGCATCGGTAAGGGGGGAAGTGAGTTTACTCAGAACAACTCAAATCAGTTGTGTCAGAAAGAACAACGATTTCCTGAGTTTATCTGAAGTGATCTGAGATGAGCTGAGATTTTGTCCAAAAAGATTACAGTTAATAATTAGGAAATAAAATAAATTCATGGTAAAGAATCATTTTTGAATAGACGGTATTTACTTTGAAATGACGTTTTCATAAAAAATTAACATAGTAAAACCACAGTAGCTATACGTTAGTCACTCGTAAGCATAGGGGCGGAGAAAATTTTGATCCGCGGGCTGCCTAACACAGACTACTACACTACGGACACGGACTACGGAGACCTACGGACTCAAAATTCAATAAATCTACAAAAAGTAGTTACGTATGGCAACATTATCAATACTAGCTAAAATGAAAACAAGAATATCACGGTAAATATGTAGATAAAGGTAATCAAAGAAGAGTGCAATGTAGTACTGTCAATGTCAAAAATCACACTTTTATGTCAAATTTTTCACTTGCTAAATCATGGCCATTTAGATAGGTTAAATATACCTCACTTTGTTTCGGGCATTAAAAAAGTGAGAAAATATGAAATGCGATGAGAGTGAGATGAAATTTTATGTCACCTTGTGAGAAAATTCTCATATTTCAAAAATTGGTGACCAGAAATGACATTTTTATAAAAAATTAACATAGTAAAACCACAGTATAGCGGTTGACCGCTTCGCTCGCTTACAACCAGTAGGAGCACCCTTTGATCTTATGAAAGCTGTCATTTCTTCGCGCAGCCCGTCCACTGGCGTTGTATCCCGGGATATTCAATTAAACGAAAAATTTGGAAAGTCTTTCCCTCGATATGTATTGTAATAATAATTAAACTTTGTAGTATAATAAATAAATAAAAAATATAAAAATAGCTATAGGCGGTGTGCACAAAAGTAGTCAGCGTCGACAGCGGACAAAAATGACAAAATTGGTTACTCATTGAAACATAGTAAGGTTATGTTTTATGTCAGAATAATTTTACAATTTATATTTTATATAATATTTGCAATGAATGCGAATGATAGGACGTCAAATATTATGTGATGCAGTGAGGGATGTAATAATTCTTACAAAATTATACCGATTGAAGTATCAAATTTTATAAATTTCCTGGAAGATAATATGAGGAACAGATGTATAAGAAAATAACTTTTCATCAGATATCTTCTACTAATACGAAAAATTCTTTTAGGTATACATATTTTCTCATTGTAAAAGATACTTATCGTATGAATAAAATTTCAACAATGGTCGTCTAATGGACCTTTTCAATTTAACGGCTATCTCTTTCTATCGCTGCAAATAGTAAGAACAACTGTCAAAAATATTGCAGTCATTAAAATTCCTGTATTCTCAGTGAAAATTTGCATCGTTAGATATGTTAACTTCAATAAAAGCTTTTGTAACTTATTTCGCTACGATTTTTTAAAGTTATCTGAGATATTCTCACATTTTACGTCTAAATTTTTTAGAAACAAACGCCATAGATCTCAATTGTTCTTACTATGCGCAGATCCCCATTGCGCATATCTTCTATCTCTTTAAATTGAAAAAGTCCATTGTAATAATGAATTATATAAAAATGTGTTTCTTAAGTTAATATTTGAACAAGATATAATACAAGAAGCAGAAGATTGTATTAAAATTGTATAATACTTGCAGTTGTATGAAATGGAAGTCTATTTTTGGCATAAATCGTCTATTTATTATAGGTTTTGTACATGTAATGTTAATGTTAAAGATAGAAATTCACATTATTCGTATTTTTTGTGTATTTTCTTTTCCAAGCTAGTGCAACTGATTCCACTTAGAGCCTGGTATATTTTCAATGAAGAATCTTCTTCATTTATTGCGAATATAAAAGAAAGATGCTAACATCATACACTGATATCGTGACATGTAGAAATTTTCTTCTTTCCAATCATTCAAGTTTTCCAACATTTTAATCTCAATTTCCATGTATTGTGCATCTTGTAACATTTAAATAATATTATAAATTATAATATAAATTTAAATATGATAAAATGGTTTACAGAAATTACACATATTATAAAAAATATTATATTTTCTGCCACAGTACCTTCGCAGGTATTTAGACTTTTTTGATTGTCACATCACATATATAGCATTTTAAATATTTTCTTTATTCATTTCAATATACCATGATGTATAATATTCATACACAATAGCAACATCTCAAAATAAAATTGTAAATTGTATCACTTTCTCGGAATGTCAATGTTGATTCGGTAACCAAAAATGCCAATGTAGCCGTTAGTGGCGCTGACGCACAAAATGTGCACATGGCCTATATTCGTTTTTCTATTTCGGTGTTCTTATGTTTCTATAAAAGCACTGTTTATCACTGAAAACACGACGTTTAGAAAATCTATAAACGTAGTTTTTGGCGCCTTTGATGTTCTAAAGGTGGTAGTCATGTTTTCATAACTGACAGATAACCTCAAAATGGTAAATTATTTGTGTTGAAATATTATTTCTAATTGTGGATTTTTATCCTTTCTCTAGGTGATAGGACTAGAAAGAAAATAAATTTATAGCTATAGCTGTGTTAGTTAAGAAAGAATAAGAATCTGTGAAGTTAAAATTTCAACTAAAAAATTATGAAACAAGAAACAATGCGCTCAGGTTTACTTTGTCAAAATAATTAAAACGGTAAGTTTTATTTATTACAATTTAAATTTATGGCAATGCAATTTTGAATTGAATGTATTGTTATTCCAGGCAGGTTACGAAATGTATGATGCACGTTACTTGAAAATGTTGACACTGTCTACTCAATTTGTGGCGGCTACTAGCAAACAAATATGAAAAGTTGACGTTTTAATCCATGATTTCCAGTTCCAAGTTGTGGCGAACTATCGAATATATGCCATATTATGTTTTGTATTAAAAATTGTAAGAACAGCTGTTGCCGTTATCTGTGCAACTGAGTAGTGAGTTTTGACAAAATGGTGGAAAATAAAAGTCTAAGGGCCGGTTTTTCATTAGTTGGTTAAGCTACGGTTAACTTAACCATGATTATGTTTAATCAGCACAAGTTAACCACGGTTAGTGCAAAGAGCGTTTTTCAATCGTATACGCATCTTTGATTAAATTAACCCTGGTTACCAAGCTTCTAGTTTAATTTGGCAATAGAAGTGTATGACTGGTGTTATCTTCATGTTGCTAGAGCTGTCAGTGTTTTTTTTTACTACTATTTTGTGTTGTAAAATAATACATTAGAAAAATGTCTGAGAAACGCCACAGAAATGCTAATTTTTCAGAAGAAGAATGTTTTGATCTTGTAACTTTAATAAAAAAAGCATGAAAAGGTGATCGAATGTAAAAAAAAAACAGATGTAACGACAATGAACGAAAAGGAAAATTGCTGGGAAAAAATATCAGATATGTTCAACTCGAAAAGTGGCATTCGTAGCAGATCTTGCAAAGAATTGCGTATGAAATATGAAAATATTAAAAGGAATTTAAAAAGAAAAATAGCTTCGAATAAAATGGAGATGATGCGAACAGGTGGTGGAGTACCGAAAATTATTGAACTCACATGTTCAGAAGAAATAGTATATTCGATGACACGGCTTGCTGTAGACGGATTACCAGGCAGATTCGATGAAGACAGAGAAGATATTATTAATTAATTATTATTATTATTATTATAATATAGGACGCGAGCAGTCATGTGACTATGTTGGCCCTGACAAGCAGATATGGGGGCACGTGTGAGAATAACCAGTGGCGTAAATAGATGTATGCAGCGTATGTCGTCGCATGGGGGCCCGAAAGCCTAGGGGATTCTTCGACGTTCTGCTGAACTATACTTAGATGTAAACTTTCAATTCTAAAAGAAGAAAATAAAAACTGATTGAGATTTTCGGCCTTTAAGATTTCTGATTACAACAAAGAAAAGCTTGGTTACAACATGGAAAAACTGATTACAACAATGAAAATTACTATTTACGCAAAAAATTGATTATAATTATTATCACCGTATACTGTAAAATTAGAATTCTCATGCTCTTAATTTTTTTCTTGGAGGTTTGTAAATCAGGCGGTAACAGAAATTATGTAGATGGCAATGTCATAATTTTTCATTCCAAATTTCATGATTTCCCAATTCTATGTGGTTTATTTTCCTCGACAAGTAAATTTCACACTCGGTGACAAATAAACGACGTGAACTCAGAAAATCTTGAAATTTTGATTGAAAATTGATAACATTTGTAAGTCGTGTACATAATTATTATTACCTGTTATTCTGACACGGGCCCCCATATCTGCTTGTCAAGGCCAACAAAGTCACATAACTGCTCGTGTTATATAGATATATATTATTTCACTTTTTCACGTGCTATATAACCAAGTTTATAATTATTTACCTTTCTGTTCGATGCGTTATAACCTCTTTGATCAGTCCCAGTATATAGGTACTGCACCGAAAGTTTTGATAAACGGAATCTTCGAAAAAATTCAACATCATCCCATTGGGTAAAATGATCTGGCGTTTGTCTTACTGTGTAAGGTTTTCTATTATTAATCATATGATTAATTAATTCAAATTCTTCATCAGAACTTAACTCAGCAATAATATCCATTGCGCTGTGCTGTTGTAATCACGGTTAAGTACGCTAACCCGCCAATTTTCATCGGTTAGAATTCTTCGGTTAAATAACAATATTTAACTACGATTAGCAATTGAAAAACGCATATTCACATTTTAATCATGGTTATCCCTAACCAAAGCACTAACCAGTGATTGAAAAACCGGCCCTAAATCAATAAATTGTTCATTAAAGTATTTCATTATTTAAAGAGTTTTATTTATATGTTGTTTTCCCAATAAAAAGGCAAGATGGTCCACGTAACGTCCTTCAATCCTATATTCAAGTTTTATTTATGATAATAACCAACACGAATTACCGATATGTCAAATCAGGATGGTTCATTAATAAACCTTCGAGTTCATTGTATGTATTGGTTTTCCTCTTTCATAATTGTATAATGCTTGATACAATGGTGATACAATGTTTCAATGTAAACAATCAGACAAAATCACAAGATACACAAATAGTCAAAATGTGAAATTTCAATTTTTAGCGGGAAGCGCTACCAACATAACTGATAAAAAAGACACCAACTCATATTTTTGACAAGTCCTTTTTAAAAAAATTAATTGTAAAATTACCTCAATAGAAAAAATAATATAAAAAACATATATCATAAGGCCTGTTGACGCACTCGTCCTTTGTAAAACTCGCCTGGCGGCTCGTTTTCCAAACTTGGACTCGTACGTTAACAGATTGCCTTATGATACTTGTGTTTTAATGTACTATTATGCTGCAATTCTGAACAAATCTGTAAGACTTACAAATCTGTATATCTGTAAAAAAAAAATTACAAAAACGCATCTATTTTTGTTGATTAATATAAAATTATACATAAGAGTAGCAGTTTTCGTTGCGATTTTCTTCGTTATTTATAGATTTACATATCTGTCTTACAAATATTTTCAGAATTGCAGCATTAATATGAAGTATAAAATGCAGTCAAATCGTGTACAGAATACAATGTTCTTTACTATTCGGACTCGTGAAATCTGCAAGTCGGTTTCACTCGAGAATATCATCGATGATAATCATATCACTTGTTATATTACGTATGAAAATAATGCCGAAAAGTTGAGACTTTTATACCGTAATTTGTATCTTTTTCGACAACCCTCAAATACCTACATATATTTTCTTGACGTATTTAGTTCCGTCATTTTTGCTATTTATGTTTGTCTGTCTGTCATTTGAAGTACCTACCTATATTGAAGTCTTAGTAAGGGAATAGGGTTTCACCCTCACCCTTAGTATAGTAAATGAATAGCATACTTACAGAACGTATGTATACGAGGGGTGTAACATATTCTGGAAGGCGGAGTTTTCGCCCTATATTCTGTGACTTCTAAATTCAAAGATTTGTAGTTATTTATTTAAAATTATATATACAGGGTGTTTCAGGACTAGTGTAACAAACTTTAACAGCTTATTTCTGAGGTCATTTTGAGCCAAAAATGTCATATGAACATAGGTCCTATTCCTTCTAGTTACCGAAATCAGTGGCGTAACTAAGCGTTCGGGGGCCCGCCCGCAAAAAGTTTTTGGGGCCCGTTTTTAATTGTAGCGTTTATCATGAAGAACTACATACCACAAGAACTTGTGGAAATTGTGACTAGGCTCACTTTCATCTGAGTTGATGTTAAGAAGCAAAATAACCAATATGGGAGGCCTGAAAATCCAAGATTAGGCACCTTTACATCCCACCAAAGTCATTGTATGTTGTGGCATTTACTATGAAAATGTGGCACAGTCCACTGGTGAAAGTTACAGGAATTGATTCATACATTTTTGGTATCCTAAATGAAAGAACTTGGATGCGACAAAATATGGTATTAGCAAGAGGGATCAGTATCATACAGTCTAAATAATAGCAATTTTGCGAAAATCATTCTCTTATCGTTATTTAATCCCACGTTTTGGTAATACACATTGGCCGCTAAGTGTCTTGATTTGACAGCCCCAAACTTCTTTTTATGGGGTTATTTTAAAGGAAAGCTCTGAATCAGCTGCAGGAAAATATTTGCCAACAAATCGAAATTCCACCGGCCGAAATGTGATGGAAAATAAACAGCTTGATTTTACATAGCGGATAAGGGGCCCCTTAGTCTATATTATTTTTGAAAATTGACATTTAAAAAAATAAAGGACTAAATAAATTAGTATGTTGCTACAAAAAATGATTAAGTTCAAAATTTCCCAGTAGTAACAAAATTATAAATCATGTAAATTGGGGCCCCTTTAGAGCCGGGGGCCCGCCCGCAATGCGGGCTCTGCGGGCCCGTTAGTTACGCCACTGACCGAAATACAAGAGAAGTTTTATAAATAACACGAAATTTTTTAAATTTTTGTAATCAAGGTACTTTCGGAAAACAAGAGTTATATTGAAAAGTCATACCTGATTTGTATTAATTAATATATGTATTAATTAATTGTCTTAATTAAAAATTGTTGTACTTTTGATTGTATTTTTGTTTCATAATGGATGGTTATAGTACTGCTGAATATGCATATATGATTTTTATTTATGGATTATGTAATGGTAATGCCCGTTATGCGTCCAGAGAATACCAAGATAGATATCCAAAATCCAAATAGACGCCAACCTTCCCATCGCTTCTTTGCGCGCATTTTACAAAATGATGGCATTGGTGTTAATCATAACGTTGAAGATGAAGAGAATGTAATTGATGCTGTTCTCGATAATCCTGAAATCAGCACAAGATGCATCGCTGCTCAATTACACATGTGTCACAGCACTGTTTGGCAGATATTAAACCGTGAGGAATTACATCCCTATCACTTTCAGCGAGTTCAAGTACTGCAACCCGGAGACTATAGTCCTCGTTTAGAATTTTGTCGCTGGTTTCTCCGTCAAAATTTAAATGATCCTGACTTTATTTCCAAAGTGTTATGGTCTGATGAAGCCCAATTCACGAGAGACGGAGTAAACAATTTCCATAATTACCATTTATGGAGCATTGAAAATCCTCATGCGATTGTTCAGTCCCGTTCTCAGCAAAGATTTAGCATAAATGTCTGGGCAGGAATTTTCAATACTCACTGAGAAAAAGATATAATTACGTGAACTGTAAATTTATTTGTTAGAAATAAATCCTAAGCTTGAATAGATCCAAATATATCTACAATTGAAGCAATGTAATTATTTATTTGAAGCATTTATTTGTCTCAAATAAATATATATTGAGATCAATTATATCTTCTATTTCATGAGAACTATGCATTTATTTACGTTAAGAATTATTTTAATTGCGCTAAATTTATTGCATTTCTATTGAATATATAATAATTTATTTGAACCAAATTTATATACCTATATCTTTCATAACCTGTCCACTCTAAATAGAAGGAAAATAATTAAATAAAGACCAGTATATTTAATTTTTTAGTACACTATATTTTTGTTAACTCATTTCATCATTAAAAATATTAATGTACATATAATTATAAAAGTATAAATAAACAGTCGGTACAGGTACCGATGCATATGCCTTGGCATAAAAAATACACTGAAAAGTGTAAAGCAAATATCCAAAACTCCACTCAAGTAGTATATTTTTCACTGTTTCGTCACCCATATACACTACTTTTTAGCAAACGAATAAAAAACAAATCACCAGAAATGAACACTGTCAGAAATGAGCACCACCATAAACAAGATGAAACGTACAACAAATGAACAAGTCCATACAAGTCACTTCACTTAAAATCGTCATTTGACAAATAGAACATTGTTCACTCAATGAAAATATTATTTTACCACAAATAATATTTATTTGTGACAACTAAATGTAGATTCATACAATAAAAACTATTTTTCAATGTAATGAATATAAAGTTTACACAAACATATTATGAAATTAATTCAAAACAATTACATATTTCTAAAAAATCTGATGTGGCCAGCACATTACCTTCCGTCAGTTCTATGTATTTTGTACAAATTTCATACGGAAAGTTCCTTGCTAAATTAAATATTCTATTTCTTGTACATTACCTTCCGGCAGCTGCATGTATTTTATGCAAATTTCATACAGAAAATTTATGTCTTAAATTATTATTTTGTGACGTTTTCTGTATACAGTGTAATGTATCTGCAGAAATAAAAGATTTATTATTATTATTTTTTGTACATTACCTTAAAGCAGTTGTATGTATTTTATACAAATTTCTTACAGAAAGCAAGAGATCCTATATTTCCAATAAAATTATAAGACAAACACACTATGTCAATTTCACTTGACACTGACATCTTTCAATCAGAATTTTCTTAATATAGTAGCTGTTTTCAAAGCTATAGCTACTTTATGAAATTTAATTTCTTTACAATTTTTTAACTCTATATCCATTTAATATTAAGTATAAAATGCAGTCAAATCGTATAGAGAATAAAATATTCTTTAATATTTATAATAACATTAAATGTGAAAAAATGATATTTAACATAGTTTTTTCAAGAAAAACTGTAAAAATCTTCAAATGATGGTACTTCCGGTTGACCAATTGTAACCAAAATCTAATCAGCTCTTCATATGGATGTAACGAAGAAGTGTACGAAAAAATTATAATTTTTGAAACTGTAGTATTAGAGTTATCGCAGACGAAAATTTTGTTACACACACACACACACACATCCACACACACACGCACACACACATACAGACATCATCGTAAAAATAGTAAATTCGTATTCTAGGGGCCCTAAAACGTGCTTATTGATTAAAAACTCATCATCGAATTTTTTGACCAAAGACAATACCTTCCTTACCTAAAGGTGACGGAAGGTAAAAACAAATATATATTTCAGAAAATTATAAATTTATTTATTAAAAATCTTAATTTAAAGTACTATACATAAATATACTAGTTTATTTGAGAAAATTAAATTAAATTTAAATGAAATAAATCACGGTCAAATAAATAATATAACTGAATGAATAAAATACATTTCATATTAAAAATTAAATTATATTTGTTGCAAGGTTGCAATAATTGAATGAATGAAGTACCCCTTAATTATGAATATTTATTTGCTAAAAACCAGTCATTTTTCTTAGAAATTGAAGTTTTAATTGACCGATTAACAGCTGATGGCTACAGAAACTTTCTGCAAAACAGAGACTACATGAACTAATAGAAGATGTTCCACTTCGTGTACGACAACAGATGTGGTACCAGCATGATGGTGCTCCTCCTCACTATGGTAGACAAGTAACTGAGTGGTTAAACCAAAACTTTCCCAATAGGTGGATTGGACGTGGAGGTCCAAACTTTTGGCCTGCAAGATCTCCAGACTTAAATCCTCTTGATTTCTATCTATGGGGACACTTGAAACAAGAAGTTTATAGGGTACAAATAAACACGCGTGAACAATTACTTGAACGAATTATGAATGCATCTACTGCCATTCGTAACGATCAAAATGTAATTTATCGTGTATATGATTCTATGATTCGCCGATGTCAAGCATGCATATGAGTTCAAGGCGCGCATTTTGAGCACTTGCTGTAATTTTTTTTAAATTTGTTATCTTATTTCATATTCTGTTAACCTATTCCATGTTTGGTTATGTTGTTCTGTGTTTAGAATTTATTTATTTGTCTATTTAATAATTGTGTCATCGTATGTTTTGTTGTCCAAATCGTATTCGTTAATATTAATAAATCAAATTAATTAATACAAATAAGGTATAACTCTTGTTTTCCGAAAGTATCTTGATTACAAAAATTATAAAATTTCGTGTTTTTTATAGAACTTCAACCTCTTGTATTTTGGTAACTAGAAGGAATAGGACCTATGTTCATATGACATTTTTCGCTCAAAATGACCTCAGGAATAAGCTGTTAAAGTTTGTTAGACTAGTCCTGAAACACCCTGTATACAGAGTGTCCTATTTAAGGTACGAATGCATATTGGGATCTCGAGAACCGTAAGAGCTACGAGGTTGGTTAAATTAGACAAAAGTTGCCCCATTAGGAGACCATTTCAATGGTATTTTGTTATTTGCGAAAAAATGTAAATTTTGCAGTTTTTTATTTTTGCAAATAACTTCGAAGTGTGAAATCATACTGGATTTTGGTTTGCACTTCTTTAGGGCACTTTTTATGTTCTTTCGACTGGCGATGCTCAATTTTTTTATCAATGTTGGTTTCCGAGGATTGATGTCAAAGTTTTAATTTTTATATGGACGCCATATTGGAAAGTTACGCCATTGAAAAGAGAATTTTTTTAGCTTTACAATGATATAAAATGGTAATAATTTATTTTTATAATTAACAGAGAAATTAACAAAAAATGTTATTAATACTAAAATTTAATTGAGAAAAGTAAATCGAAGGCTGCTATTTAAGAAAATAACTACTTAATAAACAAATAATGTTAAAAATACAAAAATAATTTACAAAAACTTCACAATAAATTTTCTATTAACCTGCCATTTCGTTCTACGCACTTCTGCGCCTTCGTTCTGTTCCTTTTATAACTTTTCTCAGAATTTGATTTAGGATTCTTACTGCGGCATTTCTTAAGTCATTTTCATTCTGATATTCCCGAATAAAAAGTTTATTTTTTAAGTATCCGTATTTAAGTAGCCTTCGATTTACTTTTTTCAATTAAATTTTAGTATTAATAACATTTTTTGTTAATTTCTCTGTTAATTATAAAAATAAATTATTACTGTATCATTGTAAAGCTAAAAAAAATTCTCTTTTCAATGGCGTAACTTTCCAATATGGCGTCCATATAAAAATTAAAACTTTGACATCAATCCTCGGAAACCAACATTGATAAAAAAAATTGAGCATCGCCAGTCGAAAGAACATAAAAAAGTGCCCTAAAGAAGTGCAAACCAAAATCCAGTATAATTTCACACTTCGAAGTTATTTGCAAAACTGCAAAATTTAGATTTTCGCCTATATCTAGTGACCTATGCATTTTTTCGCAAATAACAAAATACCATTAAAATGGTCTCCTAATGGGGCAACTTTTGTCTAATTTAACCAACCTCGTAGCTCTTACGGTTCTCGAGATCCCAATGCATTCGTACCTTAAATGGGACATTCTGTATACACTTAGATGCAAAGAACTAAGAACTATAACAACTATAAGAACTAAGAAATCGGTTAACTGGACAAAAGTTTTCCTTTCTTATACATATAAGGATGCTATTTAACAAGTAGACCAGTCGCCAGAGCGTTTAAAAGCAGCCCACTTCCAAACTTCTTTTGTTTCTCTCTCTTTGCCTATTTTAAATTTCGTTATTTTTGATTTTTCAACGTTTTTCAATATTGAAGTTTACTATTTCTTTGCTTTGAAATTATTGTTGAATATTACATTAATTCAGAGTAATTTGATAAAACTTACATAATTTTTAGAGTTGACAATATTAAGGTTAATATAAGGAATATGATACTATAATATTAATATGCTATATATGCGATGGGCGGTTTCGAACGCTTCTTTCTCTGGAAGAGATAATATTACAGTAGCACGCCGCACTGTCGCATCAGTTTACAAAGCATTCCGCCAGCCATATTATGGCTACAACATCCTCATTCTACAAGCTAATTCGCTAGTTCACTATTCTCCGATTTAAATGGCTATATAGGATACATTTCAGTTAGGGTAGGGCGGGAGTATGTAAGAAATTAAGGCTAATATACAGACTAGGTTAATGTTTTAAAATGCGTTTAAATAACTATATACTATTATTCACGAAAGATGACTATTCAGGGTCATTTATTCGAAGATAGACACTTTATAGCAGTAGCTTAGCAACATTTTGTATTATCATTACTGATATTTGCGAACAAAACAGATTGGCATACCCAATGGGTAATATGCCGTGATAGATATATATATATATATATATATATATATATATATATATATATATATATATATATATATATATATATACCGGGTGGAACATCATACCTGTGTACATAGGCGATTCATATGAGAAAAACAGTTTTTTCGTGCCCATTGCTCCCCAAATTATTTTAGACAAAAATGCTTCAAATAAATGTTGTAGAGCATAAAATTCTGCATCTAAATCAATAAATAGAATTACTTTTACATGCTTTGTAACGACACAAATTAAATAAGAAAATATTGGAAATTTCGTTGAAAATATCAAATAGCCATGGAATTGAAACAAAAATAGAAACAAATAGGTAAATTAAATTCATACAAAAATCTCCATACCTATTATTACGACAATTGTACATTTCAATGAAATATTTATTTTTTATAGGATTTTTATTGAAAATCTTTTTAAATTGGAAATAATTCATGTAAACATTAAGACATATCTACTACAATTCAAATTTCAAGCAGTAATTCTCTGAATAAAATAATCACTACAATTTATTATTATAACAAATATTCGAATAATCCTCCGTTTTCAGCCAAGCAATAACTAAGTCTATTGTAGAATGAATTTCTTACATTAGCGAGCTGCCTATTTGTGATTAAGGCGCTCTCCTCCATGATAGCTTCTCTCAATGAATTAATATTTGGGTGGCGCTGCTTATAAATTTTACATTTAAGATGACCCCATAAAAAAAAGTCGCAAGGTGCTAAATCAGGAGATCTGGCTGGCCAATTTAAAGTTCCACCACGACCAATCCAGCGATTTGGAAATACTTGGTTTAAATAATCTCTAACACTCCGAAATGAGCTGGGCAGCCATCTTGTTGAAACCAAACCTCCTGATTTTCGCGCGCTACGCTGTCTAATGCAGGGCCGATCTCATTAATCAAGAGTTCTAAGTATGTTTCAGAATTTAAGTTGCCAACGATCTCAAATGGTCCAATAATATTGCTATTAAAAATGCCTGCCCAAATATTAATTTTTTGAGGATATTGCGTTCTGGTGGTAACATTTAATCTTGGATTTTCTAGAGCCCAGTGCCTATCATTTTGAACGTTTGGTTCATTGTTTAATGTAAAAGTACACTCATCGGTAAAGCAAATAGATGGAAGAAAATCACGATCCCGATTTGCTCGTTCTTGCATATCTTCACAAAAAACTCGCCTACTTTCTTCATCAATGGGCGAAATGTCTTGATGGCATTGCATCTTATAAGGGTGGTATTTATGTTTTTTAAGAATGCGCAATACAGTAGAATGAGCAATCTCACATTCCTGCGCTATTATTCTTGAACTTAATTTAGGATTAAAATTTATTAATTCCAGAACTCTTTGTTCGTTTTCTAAATTAATGCGATTATTTTTATTTCCTATAAATAAAGATATGATTTGTTTGTAAATCTCTTAAAAAATATTCAAATTTAAATTTACCTGTACTATTTTCCGCCGCAACACTTGCCGTGGATTCAAATTTTTGAACATACGCGCGTATTGTTGTAGCGCTTGGAATTGGCCTATTTGGAAATTTCACGGCGAATAAATCTCTAACTATACGTAAACAATTTCCACTATAAAAAGTTTTTATTATAAAAACCCTTTCTTCGTTAGAATAAACTGAATTCATTTTGATATTTTACCGTCAAATTAGTTATTTATCTGTCAAACGTCAGACATTTATTTGTTTCTATTTTTGTTTCAATTCCATGGCTATTTGATATTTTCAACGTAATTTTCAATATTTTCTTATTTAATTTCTGTCGTTACAAAGCATGTAAAATTAATTCTGTTTATTGATTTAGATGCAGAATTTTATGCTCTACAACATTTATTTGAAGCATTTTTGTCTAAAATAATTTGGGGAGCAATGCACACGAAAAAACTGTTTTTCTCATATGAATCGCCTATGTACACAGGTATGATGTTCCACCCGGTATATATATATATATATATATATATATATATATATATATATATATATATATATATATATATATATATATATATATATACAGGTTGTTAATTAAAAAGCGGGACATAGGCGTTTAACATGGGAAATCAGTTTTTCCTTGCGCAAAAGTTCCCATTTAATTTTAAGCAATAAAGTTTCAAATAAAAGTTGTAGATCATTAAATTGTACGCCTAAATCACTAAACTTATTTAATTTTGCATGTTCGGTAACGTGGAAAATCGAATTTGAAATTGTAGAAAAATTGCTTATTTGTAGCGATAGCCATGGAATTTTAACAAAATTACAAAGAAATACATATCGTTTGAATTGTCAAAATTTCGATTTTTCAGGGTACAAAATAAAATTTAAATAAAATCTCTGCAGTGATTTAGATCTACATTATAAAAACAAAATATGTTCAGTGCCTTAAGTGTAGAATATAATTACATGTAATTGTTATTTGAAAATCGAATTTCTGACAGTTCAAAATAAATGCATTTCTTTATAACATTGTTTCTATTCCATGGCTATCGCCACAAATAAGCAATATAATAGAATTTCAAATTCAATTTTACACGATACCAAACATGTAAAATTAAATTTGTTTAGTGAGCTAGGCGTACAATTTAATTATCTACAACTTTTATTTGAAACATTTTTGTCTCAAATTAATTGGAAACTTTTGCGCACTGAAAAACTGATATCCCATGTTAAACGCCTATGGCCCGCTTTTTAATTAACACCCTGTATATATATATATATATATATATATATATATATATATATATATATATATATATATATATATATATATACAGGTGTCTTGGAAATAGGGGGACATGGCTTAACCACAGATTCCTGGGACCAAAATAAGACGATTTAACTAAACTTACCTATATCCGACAGGGCACCGTTTAGCCAGTATTCTGCTTTAAAGTCCTACTAAAAAAAATTAATATTGCTTATAATAACGAAACGCTTTGTTCGATTTGAATGAAATTTAGTATGACAATCCATATGGATATAATTCATCTTTTAAGATGATATTTGTTATTGTTAATGAACCACTAGTGTATGAAACTTGGGTGTCGCGATCATGATTAAACCATAACTTTTTAATGGCAACGCCAATAATGTAAATTTACTTTTTTTCAGAAAGATACATTCAATAGTAAACTTTCGTGTCTCTACGTAAGTTATGATATCTGTAACGATTTAGTCAGAAAGAAATAAAATGTAAGTGGCTGCACCGTGTAATTTTTAAAATAAATTTTATCTAGCAGTCTATCCAAACGTCAAATTACAAATTTTTAATGACAGAAACAATTGTTTATCAGTTGTCAATCTTCTAAAGTTGCTTCGGAGTGAGCTAACATTATTTAATCGTCTTATTATAATAATAGCAGTAAAATACTATAAGGCCGAACAAACGGATATGTTACTAGTTTTAAAATATGGGAAAGGAAATTTTTGACAATCCATAAACAATTGTTTCTGTCATTAAAAATTTGTAATTTGACTGGATAGGCTGCTAGATAAAATTTATTTTAAAAATTACACGGTGCAGCCACTTACATTTTATTTCTTTCTGACTAAATCGTCACAGATATCATAACTTACGTAGAGACACGAAAGTTTACTATTGAATGTATCTTTCTGAAAAAAAGTAAATTTACATTATTGGCGTTGCCATTAGAGATTAGTTGACGATGTCTATTTAATTTATGTGGTTATAATAGATATACGTACATTGTGTCATTACTTTCTAACACACTAAAAATAGCAGTGACGTATGTCGTAGAGTTACAGACATGTACTTATCTACTATACTGCCCTCTGTACTAGTGTTTATCCAGTGGCGTTGACATTCAAATGAAATTATTATTTTATGGTGTACGTCAAGCATGGTGTATAAATATAGAAATATTCTTGGTGGCTTAATCCACGCTTGAAATTGTAAAAAATCAACTCAATAATGCTCTTTGCTCAATTCAGTGATTTCTTGGGGAAAGGTTTACTTAAAAATTATCAGTGGTATTCTACAGTCACTATTAAAATTGCTTAGAGACGATCTCTAGCTAGAGGTGACTGTTAGTTTTTATGGTTTATGTTATTCTACTGTCGGTAACAGAGCGTTGCTAACAAAAGATGTTCTCTAAGCAAAATAATATATGGCAACTGTCAAAGTTGAAGTTTAATAAATGTAACTGATAAAGATCGGTTCATAAATTATTGATTTTTTTAAAATAAGTTTGTTTGGAAACAAAGTACGATTCACTTACTAAATATATTTTATTTTTCTGTAATAGAGTACAGAATTAACACAATATAGGTATAATATAAAAATTAAAACTTGTAATAATAATAATAATAATAATAATAATAATAATACTACATGAACTTATTACAAATTATTTATTTATTCTTAATTATATAATTTAGAAATATAATGCCACGATTCGTGATGCAGTGGCCTGACTGACATCGTACAAATTACCTAAAATTACACGAATGCAGGGCCGGATTGGCCAGTCGGGATAATCGGGAATTTCCCGAGAGGCCGCGGCTTTTTGAGGCCGCCGCTCGGGGATTTGCAAACTAAAATTTGTGTTCGTAGTATTATCTAATTAACTTCACAGGGTAACAGTTCTTACTTAGATCGTTTTCAGTATTTTCTAATACTTGACAAAATTTCTTTCGGTGTTGCAGATATAGTCCGAGCTCGAGTATATGAGGTTTTCATAATTACCTACTTTGTAGATTTTGAATGATTGGAATTATAGTTACGGTATTGTCTGGTGTTGGTGTGTTGGTTTACGGTAGGGTAGACTGTTGTTATTAATCTATTGTTCGTTTTCTCTGTTAAAACATCCAAGAACGGAGGGACTCTATGAGACTTTTTCTCCATTGTGAACCTAATATAAAGTATTATCGACATATTTAAGCTAAAGTTTAGGTCTTATATTGGCTGTATCTAGTCCTAATTCTTCAAAAAAATTCATGTATAAATTTACTATAACAGAAGAATCCATCAGCAAACCATCTTCTTGTACAAAATATCTAAACTTTTTCTTGAATATATGAGTTCTGTAGGCAGCACTGCAAAAGTTCCATAATACCATCAAGAGGTAAATCGGTTCTATCTTTTAAGTTGATATCTTTTTCAAGCCTTCTTTTGATGATTTCTAAAAATTTCTCGTAAATAAACTTACAACATCAAAGCTGATAAAAAGATTTTGTGCTTGTAATTGTATTTAGCTCAAAAGTTCTACAAAATGTTTTGAATTCTTCACATATGATGTTCTTTTTTTTAAGTGGCTGAATGATTGTTACTAGAAATTGCTATAGTTTGTGAGTAGGAGAATTTATGGAACTTTTGACGGGTTTCTGAGATGCTTAAATCTTTCTTATGGATTTTTGGAAGCCCCCCGTACAGGTGTGGAAGCTTACTAAAATATGGAGTGAGATCTGTTCTTGTTCTAAACAGAATATAATTCTTTATATTTCTTAAGAGCACGGTGCACTTTGTTTTCTATAGACGTAGTAGAGAGTAGTTTTCCAAGTTTCTTATAATTTCCTTGATTCAAAAGCTCTTCTATTTTCTGATCGTATAAATTGGTATCCAGTATTACTGTAACACTTTCATTATCTGCGGGTAAAATCTTGGTTGTGTTATTTTTCAATGCTTTAATTTTCTTCGTTTTCAAGATTATAGGTTTGATTACATAATTTTTTTGCTTCAGAATTTTCCTCACTCTCCATTTATTAATAATTTAATATTGTTTACAACTTTTAAACGAACCTAATGTTATTTTCTTAACTACAGAATGTTCTATATTTTAAATACTATTTTTAAGAGCGTTTTTTTTTATATTTCAATTTCTATGTAGGAAAAAAATTCGTATTATCCAATACCAAAATTAATTTATTACTTTGTGGCAATATAATTATAAATTAAAAAAAAAAACTGGAGATGAGGCCGATCATGCTAGAATTTTCCCGGGCCGCTGTATCTTCCCAATCCGGCCCTGCACGAATGCTACAAAAACTGAACTGATATTTTAAGCTTAGGTAATATGAAAAATTTATTTATGTTTCCCTACCTGATTCTACTTATTAGAAACCTTTCGCATGATATATTTTTCTTGATGTAAAATTGGTTCTATTTCTAACCTAACCAAATCAGTGACGAAGTTGACAGTTTCTTTTTTCAATCTATATCTTCTCCTGAATTCTTCATCATATAACTCAAATGGGTTTATTCTTTCCTGGACAACTCTAATTCGTGTTCTGTTCAAGTGTAAAATATCCCTCAAAACCCGAATTTCTTGCAAAACAATGATCGTCGGCCATATTTGAAACTTAACAGAGCTCTGCTAAATGTTTAAAGGTGCCGGTAGCCACATCTATGGTTAAAGAACAATGTTAGTGCTAACAGCGGTAAAATTTGACTGTAGAATACGTTTTTCTTAGAGGTCACCTCTAAATTCATTTAGAGACGATCTTTAAATTTAACAGTGACTGTAGAATACCACTCTATGTATTTAAACAACATTCAATTATATTTAACAACCGTCACTATAAATAACATTGTAAACAACTAGATTAAAATGTCAAACAAAATTTGTTTCAAAATATCATAGCCTGCTAGATAGGCTCAGTAGAAAGAGAACAGCCCTCGTATTAATATATTAGGGGGCACCCATGGCACCCACCGTGCGCACGCCTATGATCCTTCCTTACCAAGGGAAGTGGGAGATAAAAACACTAGGATTTTGTCCAGAGTGGGAAATGCCAAACTAAATTATTGTAAGAAGTAGAGAAGTATAGTTTTAGTGTATTATGTACTGTATTATCCGGACGGCATGGCATGGGTTATTATAGTGTACCATTTTAACTTTTACTGTTTGCTGTTTGCAATATTTCAATACATTGTGTATGACTAAAACCGTAGTAGGTCTAACAATGCTTCAGAAGGAAATAATTAGTGCCATTAAACAATGAGTATTATTACTCGATATGTAATTACTAAGTGTAATTATTACGCACTAGTTTAGAATAAAAGAGTAAACACAGGCGCAGGCAGTATTGAATATATCATGTTTTGTGCCAACGCGCATTCAATTACAACAACAATTATTGAATTATTCTCATTTCCTTGAATGTATACTATTTATGTAAGTATGTAGGAGTCAACAGGCAGCGTATTTAATGAAATGTAGGAAATAATGTGTAAGTTTGTATAGTCAAATTTTTCTTAGAATGGCATTCCAATGTTATCACGTGATTACAGAGTATGAAGACAGAAATCACTAGTGTTTTTAGCAACGTGTTTATCTTGATTGATTTATTTTTACGCAGGGTTTCTTTGCGTATGTCATAACTTAAGCTATATGAATAATTTTCAAGTTTATATACGTGAAAAGCAAAAATTGAGCGGTAAAAATTACTGAAATTGTGTAAAGAAACTATTTTGAATGCTTCTGCATACTTTGAGGAAGACAAACGTATAAATTTTCCCTAATTATTCCATTCTCGTATGTAGAACATGTATTGTAACGTTTTTATTTATTTGGGTGAAGTGTAAATATGAGAAAATTATTATTAATTAAAATAAAGGTATATTAAACTATAATTAAATATTAAATGATAATTAAAAATAAATATTACTAATATTAAAAAAATATTTAAAAATCTGGTGTGGCCAACACAATAGCTCCCGCCATTTACAGCCCGAGTCACAAAAAAGATTAAATTAATCCTTATTTTTGGGTACAGAATTTTTCTCTAATTTTGACAGTTTATTTCTTAAAATATAGTTTAATCTAATCCAAGTAACTACCTTTTTATTAAACTCCTCAAAAAGATTAAATCCCAATTACACAGTGGGTTTACATTCCAACACATCCATGCCTTAGTGGGATTCGAACCCAGAGCCCTGAGGACACTCATTGAGCCACCGGAGCTATTATAAAATGAAGATTAAATTTTAAATACCGGGATAGAATAGAATTCACCCGTGGAATTCTCTAATCCAAATATGATGATTAGCTTAAACATTTTTGTGAATCGTTAATTTTTATTAATCTAAATACATACCTACAAATTTACTTATGCTGGAAACTGTATTGAATTTTTTTTCTATTGTTATATTTACTTTTTTCTTTTTAAAACGTTACTAATATTATTTTGAAATGATTAGTTCTTTGATAGTGACATTTATCTGTCAGTTACATACATTTGAATAACTGCAAACTGCGTTTTGTTTGTTAAAAGCGTAGCTCTGGAATTTAAATTATAGATAATTTTATAAATTTATCCATAAAATATATAGAAAAGGTATTAATGCACATCTATAGAAAATTTAATAATCTTTATTTTTTATAATAACATTAATCTCGAAAAAATAACATTTGAAGGTATTTTTCGAAGAAAAACTATTTTGAGCTTCTAGTAAAGTGCCATTTCCGTTTATTCGATTTTCACCAAAATCTAATGGGCTCTTTCTAATACAGAATAGGTTCCAAATACAAGATTTCAAAATTTTCTGAGTGATAGTATTTGAGTTAGAGTGGACGATCCACACACACATACACACAGACATCATCGTAAAAATGTTAAAATTGGATTCTAGGGACCTTAAAACGTGATCATTTAGCAAAATCTCGATATGTGATTTTTAGCACGATCCGTATACCTCCCTTACAAAGGGTAGCGGTAGGTTTAACTAGATAACACTAACACTATTTAATCATTTATTTAACCAATTAACATTACTATTTATTTCCGCAATCTTACTGATTATTTATTTCGACTATTTATGTCACTCTTTATTTATATCACATTCAACTGTCCGCCTACCGACCTCCACAGCGTCTATATATACTCAACAGCGTCTTTATATTCAACTGCTCGGACAGAAGTCACACTTTTCACCTCACTATCTGTTTATATATGTAATTAACTTTCTCCTTCCACATCCTCAGTATCACCAACTATCCATATGCCAGAATTCTTGAACACTAAAGCCGAGCATTCACTCCAACTCGTTGTTACTGTCCTTGTATACCTAGCTTCACAATATTCGTCAACTCTACCGAGTATTCACATGTACAGCTATCCGAGTTAACCAGTAACTTCCCGAATCATCCACTCGACACTATATTGCATACGCTCACCACGATACTGCTTACGTGAATGTCTCTATATGTCTCTCCATGTAACTAACTAACTCCCGAGCATAGCTGCGTCCCTTTTATACAGCTGCCATTAACTTCCAGAGAGCTCTAGAATGTTCGACCCCATAATAACAATGAACACAAAAGCTTCAGACGACCGGAAGTAATTAAACACGTCGCGGCTTGTTTGTTTACGTAACCCAGCTGCTATCACGATTGCGTCATCGCTATACTTTGACGCTTGTTCAGCGTAGCAGCGGGGCTCACACGTTACAATATTGACGTGAGATTTTTATTTTATCTGGCAGTTAAATTACCTGACACTTTACCAGGATATGGAAGTATGGGCCCTAAATGTTATTATAAATATTAAAGATTATTTTATTCTCTATAAGATTTGATTACATTTTATACTTCATATTCAATGGATATAGAATAATAAGTTGTTTATAAAGAAATTAATGGGTCGATTCTGTTCACATCTGTAAATCTTACAGATCCGTAAATTTGTAAATAATGAACAAAATCGCAACGAAAACTACCACTCTTATGCATAATTTTATATTAATCAACAAAAATGGATGCGTTTTTATCAGGTTTTTACAAATTTACAAATCTGTAAGACTTACAGATGTGAACAGAATCGACCCATAAATTTCATATAGTAGCAAACTGTGCTATAACCATGGAAACATCTACTGTCAGTGTCGAGTGCATTTGAGAGTAGAGTATGTTTGTGTTATAATTTTACCGAAAATATATAATCTCTTACGAAAAACTTCTGTATGGAATTTATACAAAATACATAGAACTGAATGTAATGTATAGTCTGTCTCACCAAAAGGCAAAGGATCGCCATAAACCTTTGAAACGCCTCCCACTTAAGGTAACAAAGAAACCAAAATTTCGGCCCCTCATAAATAAGACAGTGAATATGGTCACTGCTTTGTACAGAGTTGGACTGTTTCATAACAAAAATATGAGGTAAAACTTTTTTTCCATATTACACGGCTTTTACATTAATATTTATTGAAATGATATATATATTACACTTATTGTTGGCATATTGTGGTTTTATTACATGCAATAAAATGAAAAATATTAGCGAGACTACAACTTTAAATAGTAATTTATTGTAAAAGATATTCACACAGACAATGCGCATGTTCAAAAATTTTTATATAGTATTTATATCATACATATATGTATACAAAAAATACATAATACATATTTTAAAAGTTATTTAGACAAGTAAATGGTACATACATATATACGTGCAAACATAATCTAAGTCAAGGTTCGGTGATTTGTTAGCAGCAAAAAACTATACACTTTTCTTTTTAGTACACCCTCAAAAAACGAATCAAATGTAGAAAAACTTTCTCGGCGCACTCGCTTTCGTTTTGCACATTTTCCTCTTTTCACTATTGACCGAACACGATGCTCTGACAGTTTACAAAATTCAGCTGCTTTTTTTTTGAAATTCTCCAAATTCAATTACGCACTTATTATACGCATTTAACACAATTTGCTGCTCATGTTCATGTAAATAAATTTTATCCAAATTAATTTCATCGTCTTCATTGTGATGTTCCACTTCAGTCGTATCTTCTTCTTCTTCAGGTGCACACACTGAATTTTCTTGCGCAGAAACGTCCAGTTCGTTAGCATTTCCACTTCACCAGCTACGTCATCATCATTTGAAACCCACGGTTGCCACATGATTTTTTTTTAAATATTGTGAACTTTGCTAGAACAGAAGTTGTAGCAAACTAAGTTTTTCTTATAATGAACCTACCTTTTATATGCAGAAAGTATGTTAGGGGATGATATAATCCGGGTTAGGTGCTAATTTAATTTGGAAACTTTTATCAGTTTCTTAAAATTTACGAAATTATAATATGTCGTTAATATAATGATATTTAAAATTGGCTAAGTTAATCCAGGCTAATTTACTTAACTTCGAACCATAGCAATACAGCAATAATGATTTCTTATTTTTGTAATATGTATCTTTGCGTCTTTGTGTAAGATAATGGATTACATAAGCGTATTGTCCCATAAGATATTTAAATTTTTGCTGTAATCCAACCCTGGGAATTGCAGGTATTGTAACAAACCCAAGGTAGTTTGCGGTACACCGTACTAAAGTGTTTCTTTGTATTTTTATAATATATGGGCGTCTAAACAGTTTATGGCGATCCTTTAGGTTTTGGTGAGACAGTTTACTGGAAATATGGAATCTTTTACAAGAAAATCTCTGTGTGGAGTTTTTACTATATACATAGATTATATATGTGCTGGCCACATCAAATTTTTTTCACTATGGGGAGGCCGGTCAGGTTTTCTTTTCCCGGGCCGGTCCAAAGAGCCACTCCGTCCCTGACAATAATTACTGAATTATTCTCATTTCCTTGAATGTACTCATATGTATGTAGGAGGCAGTGTTTTAATGAAATACAAGAAATAATATAATGTGTATAACTTTGGAGTTTTTTCGTTCTATTCTGGAAACAATTGTGAACCAGCACACTTTGATTTTTCTAAAATTCATTCAATATGTATTTACCACAAACAATGATTTTATACATTGTTTTCTGCTTTGTGTATAATGTGATATCAGAAAGTTCCCAGACTCTAATTACTAGGACTCATTCGATTCAAGAGAAGGAATATACATAATACAACAAAACTATTATAATTACCCCTTAACCTTAAAATTAATTTTAATAAAAACTAAATACGTATTTCGAGAACTAAGTTCACATCATCAGTAGTACAAAAAGGGAGAGTTAAACAGAGTAGTCAAGATTACTCAACATGTCAACCATGCCAGAGGTCCAACTCTGAAAAACAAGGGAGAGAACTGAATGATTACCTATAAACTAAGATAAATTTCGTCCAATAATAATGAGTCATTAAATTTTATATCGTCCAATAAAATTTAACTTTGTATTAAATCGAAAAGTTTTGAGTTTGGTATGGGACCGAGATCTGCGTTCATCGAATTATTTTTATATTTATTTATTATTAAAGTTTCGTATGCATCTAAATATCTATCATTATTTATGTTTTAAAAGTTTAATATTAGAATTGTTAACTTTGTGATTATTAATGAACATATATTGAGCTACGCTAGATTTTTCTGGATTGCCGCTTTTTAGATGATAAAAATGTTCTTTAAATCGAGTATCAATTTGTCTTTTAGTTTGACCGATATAAACTTTATTACAAACATTACAACTAATTTTATAAATACCGGTTTTTTTTTGTTAGTATCTATTTTATCATTGGGGTTATCTAATTACGATTTAATAGTATTATTTGAATTGTAAGTTACGGTTAAATTTTGATTTTTAAAAATTTTGTTTAAACTTTTGGAAGCTTAATCGTACGGTAGTGTTATGTATTTATTATTATTATTTTCAGAGTTCTTAGGACCTCTGGCATGGTTGACATGTTGAATAATTTTGACTACTCTGTTCAACTTTCCCTTGATGTACTACTGGGGTGCGTTCCAAAACCTTACTCTGGAGTATCGAGTATGGTAAAATCCGTTTCAAAACTATTGCGTTTACTCTTACAGCCGTATTCATAGTGCATCCGTTCAAGTTTAAACCAGGTCTATCTCAAGTCTAACTTGAACCAGCGCAAACAGTTATTCATAGAGGCAGTTTAGCGCTAGTACGGGCACAGACAAACATATATGTTTGTCTGTGGTACGGGTCTAAACCTAGACTAAAATTTAGACCTGCTCGCACCCTAGTTTATCGCGAGTCTAACTCATTTGACAACAGTAGTATGACAATATAATTTGTGTGTTTAATGCAAATTATTATTTAATATATGGTAAGTAATATAAATATTTTCAAAATTCATATTATGTAATGTTTAATATTACTGTCATGTTACTGATTATCATTAATGATATTATATTATTTCATTTTTTGGAAGTTCATAATAGATTAACGGTTTTGATCATGTTAATGATATAGAAGATATTAGGAACATAGTGGAACATCGTTGAAGAAACCAGAGTGTTTATCATATCTATCCATTTAGAAATTAAATTATATCGAATAGAAAAATTTATAGGTTAGTTTTCCAGGAAATATTCAGTTGTTCATTTTATAGAAACTAAAAAGCGATTTAAATTTGCAGATTTAAGAAAGAAAATCTGCAGAATTTAATTGATAGAATAAAACTGTTATTAGAAAATGAAACTAACAACAAAGGGTAACCAGTTTCAGTCAATGTGAAAGTTTTGAGCACTGTACAGTATAAGATATCTTTGGAAAGGGAATTATTAAAGTAAATCTGGTAATAAATAATTTAGAAATAAAATATGATATATAACAACTATTTCCTTGCAAATCCTGATATACTAAAATCATCAATGTGTGTTACCACAATCTAGAAGCAACTTATGGATAATAATTAATTGTATGTATTTCGTAGTTAAAAGCTAATAAAAAGTTCCCAATGAAGTGTTAGTTATAAGAAATCAGAGCAGTCAATATCAGCTATGATCAAAAAATTTAAAATTGTATTCACTACGCATGAGCAGAACAATGTATGATCATAGCCGACAAGATAGAATGGTGTAAGATCGATTTACTTAGATCAGGTTTAAACCAGGTCTAAATATGACTATGAATAATCAATTTTAGACTTGGTTTAAACCAGGACTACGTAGACCTGGTTTAAAACTAGTTTATCTGCTTTACTATGAATACGGCTGTTAGAGTTTACGCGATAAACGTTCCAAAATTCGGAGTACGTACTCTAGAGCTAGAGCATACTCTTCGTACTCTGCTACGCTAGAAGGGTACGAAATACTCTAATGAGAATTTGCGTGTCTTACGCAAATTTTTACAACGAAACATACAGAAATCGAATTTGAAATAAAAATAAATCTTGAAAATTATCAATACATTGGAGTAATTGATGATTATTTATCTTATAAAAAAGTAATTTGAAAAACATAATAGTAAAACCCGTCTTAATTGTAAAAAATGTCTTGATAAAACAGGAAGTGCACACAATAAATAATTTTTGGTAGTCAAAATGTCGTATCAAAAAGATATTTTCTTATTTTTAAGGTTATGTTATTTTATTTACTCATAGCCGTTCCTAAATACTCCGGCAAATATGGTCACGTGACGTGAAGTAGGGGATCCACTTACTCTGTATCTTTGTTTTGGAACGCACCCCTGATGATGAGACACGACTTTATGGATGCGTGCATGTACGCATTCATGAACCTTTTTGTGCGCATGTCTTATTCATGTACTCGTTCAGACATTTGTAAGAAACTTTGTATGGTTGGAATGGAGAACGGACTCATCATAATTAAATACTGACTCCTCTGCAGAAACAAATATGTATATTCGAAGCTGGTTAAATATCAAATTCAAATTCCAAATCACTCATTATGTTCACTTATGAAAACAGATAAACAATCGCAGGTTATGCTTCGATATAGGCCTCGCAACGAGCAAAAGTTATGATGAGCAAGCGCTAACAAACGGTACTTAGCACAGACCAGTGGATGGATCTGGTAGTCCGCGGATGCGTTCATGTATGCGTCCAAAATCTGTAGGAACGAATATAATAACAGTGTGATGGACTGTACAACAGTCGGTTGGAACGATATTTTTAAAATGCGCATGCGTCTGATGTATATATGGCCGTCCGGACTAGCTGTAGGAACAAACCTTTAGTTTTCGAAATACGTATTTAGTTTTTATTAAAATTAATTTTAAGGTTATGGGGAATTATAATAGTTTTAGTAATATTTAACCTTAGACTCCATCTATTATTAATACATAATACAGTAATACAGTAATTCTCCGTGGTCAAAGTTTGTGAGGGCTAACCCCAAACCGAGTTGCCCCCTCCCCAAAAAATATTCGTACATTATAAAATACATATTTTTTTCGACAATAAAGAAGAGAGAATTAAAAACTGGTTAAGGTCGACCGTGTGGGTCAAGACTGATTCAGTTCTTTAGCTCTTGCAAACATTGAAAATGGTATTACAAAATCTCTGATTCTAGATGATGTTCTGGAAAAATTTATTAAACAGGAAATCGAAAACTGTTGCTTAAATAAACCTGTACTGTCGGATACGCGATATAATGACGAACAATCGTCAAGAATCAAGAATTTTTTATCAATAACTCTTAAATGTTTAATCTTAGTAATTTTGAATAAAAACATCATTTTATTTCCTTATTTCATTTATTTTTGATAGTTACGAACTAATTGTACGGTAAAAAATATTCTTACCTTACACATAAACTTAAAAACGGATAAAATATATGTCTGTTCATATTAGGGCTTTAGTAAGCATGGATATAAGAGGGGGGGGTCTGAAGGGGATAATTACCCTTATCATAAGCCATCATTTGATAAAAAAGAACAAAATCAAACAACCGCAAATATTATAATTTAAAATAAAGAATAAAATAAAGGTAAATAATGTATTTTTTTTTCAAACGTCATAAAAATGGCATCTTTTGTGACTTGATTCACAAAGTAGAAATAAAATAAATAAATATCCATAGAAACTATATAGAATCAGCCAATTAGAAGTAACTTGTACAATAGAAATGTGTATTATCGCCCTAAATGTCACTATAACTCACTAGATAACCTAAGAATAAAGTTACTGACTACCCCTCTTATAAGATTTAAATTGATAACCTATAAAATGAAATATAGATAGTTTACATACTTTTAACGAAATAAATAATATAATTAAAGTACAGCAGACGTACAGATTACAATAACAGGGACGGTAATAAAGGTAAGAATACTTCGAATTAAAGTGATACAAAAAGATTATATTGTAGGAAGATGAATTGAAATATAGATAGAACTGTAAAATTTAGGCACAAGATTAACAAAATGAATGAATTACATTCCTTAAATAAAGAAGAAAAGTATGGGAATATCGCCAAATATTTCTCATCTAAAGCATCAAATAAGAACATATCAAATTGCTCTTTTGTAAGGACTTTGGATTTTTGGGGGGAATATCCTTGTCCTTGTTTTTACCTTCCGTCACCTTTAGGTAAGGAAGGTATTGTCTTTGGTCAAAAAATTCGGTGGTGAGTTTTTGATGAATAAGCACGTTTTAGGGTCCCTAGAATACGATTTTACTATTTTTACGATGATGTCTGTATGTGTGTGTGTGTATGTACGTGTGTGTGTGTGTGTGTGTGTGTGTGTGTGTGTGTGTCTGTGTGTGACAAAATTTTCTAATGCGATAACTCTCATACTACAATTCCAAAAATTATAATTCTTTCGTATTCCTCTTCGTTACAGCCATGTGAAGAGCTGATTAGATTTTGGTTATAATTGGTCAACCGGAAGTACCCTCATTTGAAGATTTTAACAGTTTTTCTTGAAAAAACGATGTTAAATATCATTTTTTCACATTTAATGTTATTATAAATATTAAAGAATTATTTATTCTCTATACGATTTGAATGCATTTTATACTGCATATTAAATGGACATAGAATTAAAAAATTATAAATACATTAAATATCATGTATATTAGTCAGCTTTGCTATAACTCTGGAAACAGCTGCTACATTAAGAAAATAGAAAATTCTGATTGAAAGGTGTCAGTGTCAAGTGCAGTTGACAGTATGTTTATGTTATAATTTTACTGGAAATATAGGATCTTTTGTTAGAAACTTTCTGTTTTGAATTTGTATAAAATACATACAACTGCCTTAAGGTAATGTACAAGAAATATAATCTTTTTCAAGGAACTTTCTGTATGACATTTATACAAAATACATAGAACTGACGGAAGGTAATGTGCTGGCCACATTAGATTTTTTTAAATAAGCATGAAGTTTTAAATAATTGCCAATATTTATCCCATCTTTAATGTTTATCATTGATTTTATCAATGAATATTGTGACCACATAGTTGAACTTTTCATTTTAAATTGATTCGCCATTTCCGAAAAGTATGCCGAAAATACGTGTTCAGAATAATTTTAAATGTTTTTCTCATCACACCAATGAAGAAATCTCTTATACGCCGCTTCATAACTTGCTAGACTTAGTTGGGAACAATTTATCAATAGCAGCCTTCGCTAATTCCACAACATCAGGGGAGTGTACATTTTAATTTTTCAAATTCCAACATTCTCAATTTCACACAAAGAGGTTATAAAATTATACAATTCTTTTCAATCGTCAAAACGTAAAAGTGTGAAAATTTTCACTTGAATGTTTATAACAAAAAGTGAACACATACGAAAGTATCCATAACAACAGAGCAATTGAAATCCGCAAACGTACCTACTTCACGGAAAATGTTTTTAATAACGTCAAGTTTTAAATTATTTTATTTAAATATGTGCGTTTGAAAAAAAAAATATAATGTGTCATTCGGAGTAAAAGTGTCTTTGTGTGCCTCGCATGCAATTATCCGACTCGCTTCACTCGTCGTGCAAAATTCCATGCTCGCCACACAAAGTATCACTTTTACTCCTAATAACACAATATACTATTATTTTATGTATGTATATATGTATGTCCAGTGTTGATTTTTACCTTCCGCTACCAAGGGGTAAGGGACCACGTTTTAAGGTCCCTAGAATCCAATTTTAACATTTTCACGATGACGTCTAAGGGCGCGCGTGCGTGCGTGCTTGCGTGTGAAATACCTTAAAATGTTATTTTTTCGTGATTTGTGTTATAAAAATTAAAGATTATTAACTTTTCTACAGATTTGCATAAATACTTTTTCTATATATTTTATGGATAAATTTATAAAATTATCTATAATTTAAACCCCGAAGTCTACGCTTTAAACAAGCATAACTCCTTGATTACACAGTTCATATCACAAATGTATGTAACTGACAGATAAATGTCACTGTCAAAGAACTAATCATTTCAAATTAATAATAGTAACTTTTTAAAAAGAAAATCGTAAATAGAACCATAGTTATATGGAATGGATCGAACGAACATATACACTAAATGGATCTTAATACAGTTTCCAGCATAACTAAATATGTAAGTATGGATATTTAAATTAATAAAAATTAAATAACGGGAGATATTGTATTGGCCACATCAGATATTTTTAAAATGTTAATAGTTTTATATATTATTTCATGTAAGAAAATGGTGATGGGAAGATAGGAGTAAACAGATCTTGTTGTTTGGTTGGATATTATGGGGATATTTTCCAATCAAAAAACAAGATCAAATTGTTCTTATCTTGCCATCACAACCTTATTTTCTTACGTAAAATGAAGTATAGTACAGGCAGTGGCGCATTTCCGCACAGCCGCAGGAAGCGCGCGCTTGGGGCCTCTTCAATCGAGGGGGCCTCAAATTTCAGGCCCCAAAATAAAAAATTGTTTTATTTTATTATTATTTTCCTAATAAAAATAATTAATAATTTAATAGCATTCTCTAAATTAAATTGACAAATAAATAACGCCATCTATGCCATATGTTTTGTGTCGGTCTGGCCGTCATATTTGAAACCATATGCAAGTATATGTTCTTTACTGACGAGATACAGATAGAATATCCTGACTACTTACTTTAAATTTGGCGCTAGTACGGTTCGTTCACAACTCTTTCAAAATACAGTTAAAACCGGAACCCTACTTTCAACTTTTATAATTCCCGCTCGATTTTGACGTCATCTATTCTAAACGCTGTATTTGTGAAAATTATAACTTCTTCGCTTGTAAATTTTCAAAAAATACTCCAGCCTAACAGTAACCTAACGCACAGAACTCAATTTGACGAAATTCGGGTATATAATGTAATTTAAATATGTTTAAATGTGTATTCCTCGACTGGATCAAAGTAATACTGGGAAAACTTGGAGAAACACCATCACTTGTTTCTGAAGATGAAATGCGTGGTTTACATTTTTCTAAAAATAATTTTGACAATATACTTTTGTAATTCAACTTTAAAAAAAATAAGTTTACATTTCCCTGAAGAAGGTATATTTGGTGCCGAAATTTCGGCTATGTAATAAAACAATTTTCAAACGTTTTCATCAGACTGTTTTTCTCCAAATTTTCCCCGTATGTAAATAGATATGTTATCTCTGTTAGGATGGTTGCATGCATTTCGCGATAAAATGATTATTATAGTGTTTTAGGCTGTATTTGTGAAAAATGTGACATTTGCGCTTGCAAATTTTCAAATATACTTTAATGTTAAGTACATTTCATTTCATAGAAATTTAATCCTACTTTAAAAAAAATGTCAAAATCAGTATAAATTTTGCTTTCCGTTCTAATTTTAGTGGAATTTAATATTTTTTATGATTTTGCAACTAGATGTATATAACCTTCAAAATAAAATTATTAAAGGGTGGGGCCAGAGGGGGTTTAGGGGGGCCTCAAAATTGAATTGCGCTTGGTGCCTCTCAAGTAATAAATCCGCCACTGAGTGCAGGAATTTGAATTTTCGCTTCATATTTTAGTATAGTTCGTCTAGGGATCATTTTCCGAAGACTCTTTATCGTTTTATTATGGGTGCACAATAGCTAAAACCGCAATGCCAAAATATTTCGGTCCGTACAGTCGACCAGTTCAGTATTTGCAATGCTGGTATATATTTTACGCCCAGTATTCGACTGTAGACCAAGACTGCACTTTCCAGATTTTAATGCGTTAATCTTTTGAACGGATAATTATTTTACACGCTGGTGACGAGAAAGGCTGGATTAAAAATGGACTTTTGTTATCAGCAAAAGATTTCAAAACATCTTTTGCAGACTATAATGAAAATACGTCGGCTGAACTCTTCGAACGTTGGTTTGAAAATAATTTACTTCCTAATATTGCACCAAATTCAGTAATAGTCATGGATAATGCCACCTACCATTCGCGACAAGAGAATAAAATTCCGACGACAGCAACAAGAAAGGCTGAAATAATAGATTTTTTAGTAAAGAAAAATATGCCAATACCAGAAAGGGCAACAAAAAATGATTTACTTAAAATTATAAAAGAGCAGAATTTTGATAAGTCTTACGTTATAGACAATATGGCACAACAGGCAGGGCATAAAATATTACGTTTACCACCTTATTATTGCATATTCAAGCCGATTGAGTTAATTTGGAGCCAACTAAAAAACAATGTTAGATCAAAAAATGTATCACCACAATTAAATTCTAGTGTAGTTCAATTAATCAGGGAAGAAGTTGAAAATATTGGCCATATTTTTTTTTAAATGACATGTGGTTATAGGCCTCTTGGGGAAATCGCCACTATAAACAAAGATTAACGGTCCGCAATCAGTACCTCCTGGGTGGTCACGGAAATCTGATTATACAATATATTTTTTAAAACAGTTAAATATTAAACAATTTTTTTTACTATTTTGGAAAGTAAAATGTGTGAAATGAAATATTTCAAACCCCTACTCAAAATTTTCATTACAGCCCTGGCACATGCCAGGCTATTGGGACCCTCTATTGTACTGCCGTAATAAAACGATAACGAGTCTTCGGAAAATGATCCCTAGACGAACTATACATGGGTAACCATTTCCCTTAGTTTAGTTTCCAGTGATGATCCATTTTCTAATTTGTCCTGCAGCCTCTAGGGCTCTAGGCGACGGCTTACAGATGAATCTAAATTCTATATAAGATAGTGTATGCATATGTACGTATGTGTGTGTGTATTCAGTTCAGTGGCGGCTCGTTGCAGAGAGGCAGCGGGGGCGTGTTTCGGTCGTTTGTCACTGGCTGTCGCGTCTTGTGTTTCATGTGGAAATTAGAAATGCCAGCTCAGCGGTCTCTTTGACTTCACTCTCTTTGTAACATCTCCGCACCACTCATTATTATACCAGATACCAGATCATCTGCCGCACTCTCTTAAATACTTCCTTTTAGCATTTAACTCAACACAAGAATACATTACACTATACCAATATATTAATATACATACGAGCCCAAACTCAAAATAGTTTGGCCGGTTTATATTTTCAACAAATTACAAGACCAAAAACAAATGGTTAGAAATTTCTACAAAATTTTTCGGCTAGATATAGACTTAAAACTTAAAAAAAACTGTGGATCAAATGACGGATGGTTAATACTTCGACCGGCATTTTAAGGGTCTAGTCCAGGTCCAGGGGTCTGATTCTGTAACTTTGAAATCTACGGTAAACTGAAATCCAGCGGATTTCAGATTTCCCCCTCCATTTTTCTCCCGTACTATCGAAATCTACTCTGTTAAAGCGATTTTTTAAATTCTACCATGATCGGTGCTTCTAATTTGGTTATTAATTCGGCTGAAATTTACAGGAAATACAAAATTAACTGAAAATCATTTATTTATACTTAAAATTAAATAATTATTTCAGAGTAGGAAAGAAGAGTAGAAAAATATATGGCGCAAAGGAGCAATCGCTCGAGGCGCCTTTTGTGAAAAGGCGCCCACTGTCATCATTAGGCAAACAGTTAGCCCAAGTTCGTCCTATATTCTTCTATTTTGATCCAAATAAATGAAATATAAACTCTTTTATACATATTTCTTTTAGGGCGCCAAATTAAATATATTTTTCTTAAGACGCCAAAATTAATATTATGTGCTCCAGCCGCAAAAATACCACCGCACGGCCCTGGTTATACAAGGTGTAAATGAAATAAGTACATTCAATTTAACCAGTAATATAACTCGTCGAGAGCAATAATATTTTTTAATAACTTTTTCCCGAAATCGCATATTTTTTTTAGCATTTTTACAACCCCGTAAATTGACGAGTCGTTCCAAGTATTTTTCTAATAATTGAATGCAGTAGCAATAGCTCTGAAAATTTTGTTTTAGCAGTTGACAGTCCTGTCAGTTGCAATTAAATTTTGACATTAGTAATAAACTTGTTTATAAGGTAAAATTCTATCAAAATGCTTACGTTTACAAATAGCGAGTACACAGACAAATTACTTACCTATGGTTTATTTATTTATTCGTATCTTTACTAAATTTTAATTTATGGTTGATATAAAGACAGTGTTATAGATTTGCCAACACATTTAGACGGAGCGTTTCCAAATCATACGTTCTTAATATTCGCACATTTGTTAATCTTGTACATCTTTATCACAATACGGAGTGTCACAGATAAAGCCTATGGCACACTTGTCGATTAGCATCAAGGAGCATCGATGAGCTCATCGATGAAACAACAGTACGCACCCCTCATCGATGGTTTTCAATTTCATCGATGACAAATACAGCGATTTTTTTTTTGTAACGCAAAAAAGTTAAGATGGTAATAATACCAGTGAAATGTTACTATGTTTTTAATTAGATATTTCCCGTTTATTGTTGCTGTTTGTAGATATTGGGATTTTCAAATAAGAAAACGCTAACTAGCGGCAAATATTAGTACTGCAAACAGTGGTACACATTTGACATTTACATGATACTACAACTATATGACTACAAGAACTCTATTATACGTACTTGAATTATAAATAAAAAATACTAATAAATGAGAAAATAATACGAAAACTAAAGAAATACACTTGACAGAAATGCTACGTTGACACACGTCAACAAAAAGTGTACCAGTGTTTAATGCGATCAGCGCCATCTCTTGATACTTGAAAATCCCAATAGGCACTTTCTTTTTAGGGGGAAAATGAACTGATCTTACCTCGTACTGAACTGTACTAAACTACTCCTAAAAAGAATAGTACATTTTTTAAAATAAGAAGATAAAAACATATATAGCATTATATTTATATATATATGCTGAATTTGCTTGTGGTTATAGTCTGTTGTAAATGTGATTTGATTTTGACATATTAAATTCTTTTACCTTTGAATATTTAAATATGGGTGTATTTCTTATGGTAATTAAACATAATATAACGTTTCAAACTAATTAATTTCTTCTATTCATGTCATTTTAATATCAAATACTTACAAAAGACAAAATACATAGCAGTCAGTCATATTGACGTGACATTGACATTCGTGATCAGTTTAGGATTTATATGATCCTGTTTCAAAGGTGGTGCTTCGCGGGGACGAGGACGAAGAAAATGGGTAGAGCAAGATCATTCATCCCCTTTTAAAAGGAACGATTTAGGGTAGATGTGTGCTCGGAGTTGATCTTCTTGATAAAAAGAAAGCGGCTTTGGTTTTCAAAACACTGTTTTTTATTTGACACCTGACACTTTATTATCTATTTTGACGTTAACGTCAAATGAGACTCAAAAGATACGTCTGAAATGAGATACGTTCGTTTCATCGATGCTCTTCGATGAAAATAGCAGCGCCGTATTTTTCATCGATGACGGGTGCGTACTGTTGTTTCCTTGATGCTCATCGATAAGTGTGCCATAGGCTTAACAATTTTTAAAAAAGCAACAGTTGTATCCATACGATGTGCAAAAAGTTCAATGTTTTCAGCACATAATAGACTTCAATTTTGGGAATAGCTCATAATGTTCATTAATGAGACTGAATTTACTTGGGAAGGTGTATTTATTATTTTCATTAAAAAATGTTTGGGCGGGAACAATAAATGGACGACTAATTATTGGCACTCATGTACCTCGTTTAAATGGACAAAAGTTTGTACTTACATTTTTTGAATAACGTATTTAAACTATTATGATTTGTCGACGATAAATAATCATCTTATAACCTGATAACTATGCTTTTGCTCTTTCTCGTTACCGTTCCTCCTTATCTTCCTCTATTCACAGCAGATTAAAAGCCTGGTTTAATACACAACTTTATAATTTTGTCATTCAAAATTTAAATTTCTTTATTTTAAAAATTGTTCTATTATGAATTAATAATACATGTTATTTCCGTTGATTCGTTTATTAATTACAGTGACTGCAAGTGTAAATGATAATCGACAATTTTTGAGCTGGTTGTATCCCACTTGAATACGGCAGCAGCCATTTGTTCTCCATGGGCGGGTAACGAAATATGCAGCAAATTTTTAAAGAATTTTAACTCAAAATAAAAGACTTAGAAAAAAATGTTATTAAGAAATAATGTTGCTCTCGTCGAGTTACATTACTGGTTAAATTTAATGCACTTATTTCATTTACACTCTGTATATAATATCAAAACTGGGATAGAGATATACTTTTTGTAAAAACATTATACTCATAATGAAATTAACCGGTTAACCGCGGTGTTTCGGTTACTTGTAGTTAGTGGAGTGGACATGATGAATAGTTTTTTCGCGGTTAATCGTTTAAAAATATCGAAGCAACTAGCTACAAAAAAATAATTAAAACGTTGATAGTCCCTATGGTACAGTTTTAAGTTCTAATTTTAATATAAATGATAAATTTTCTAATATGCTACTATGGTGGAGGATGAAGGACCACCCCATTACTCACAATTTGTTTCATGGCTACCTTGAAAACATTTTAAATCTCTCTTGTATACACAACTTCTTTTATATGAGTATTTTCAAGCACAAAACTCAAAATAAAGGTAATAATTTCTGCAAAATTAAAAATCCAATGTATTGTATCAATCAAACAAAACATATAGAACAAATGCCCAGTGTTATACAATTTTCCACTTTCTGATATTAGTTTGATAAGTTCAATAATTAATTTTTGCTGTTTTCAAAGTAAATGATGTGTATAATTCTTTTCACCTCATTTTCTTAACTTCTAACATTATTAATTTAATATTATAAATGTACAGGACAGGATGTAAACCCAATAGTGGGCCATCCATAAGCGTTTAATATGACAATTCAATTTTTCTCTGGCGCAAACAATACCAAATTATTTTATCCAAAAATACTTCAAATAAAAGTTATAGAGATTTATATTCTGCAACTAAATCATGTGAAACAATTATTCTAATTCTCTATAGGAGTATACAGGGTGATTCAGCACAAGCGTGCCAAAATAAAACCATATATTAAGGGTGTCATTTTGAGTAAAAAGTGTTATATGCAGCTATGTCCGAAAATTTTTCGTTACAGAGTACAGCCCTTTGAAAATAAACCTCATCAGACACATTTTTATTAATAACTCTGGTCATGGCCGCCCGCAGGGAGTGGCAAGATGGGCCTCAGCCCCATCTATAATTTTAAAAAATCTGGTGTGGCCAATACAATACCTACCGCCATTTACAGCCCGAGTCACAAGAAAGATTAAGTTAATCCTTATTTTTGAATTAGCGAATTTTACTCTAATTTTGACAGTTTATTTCTTAAAATATAGTCTAATCTAATCCAAGTAACTACCTTTTTTTAAAACCCCTCAACAGGATTAAATCCCAATTACAGAGTGGGTTCACATTCACACACATCCATGCCTTAGTGAGATTCGAACCCAGAGCCCCAAGGGCACCCATGACATGAGGCGTTACTTTAACCATTGAGTCACCGGAGCTATAATAAAATGAAGAATAAATTTTAAACACCGGGATAGAATAAAATTCACTAATCCAAAAATGAGGATTAGCTTAAATATTTTTGTGAATCGTTAATTTTTATTAATCTAAATACATACCTATATATTTACTTATGCTGGAAACTGTATTGAATTCCTTTTCTATTGTTCTATTTTTTCCTTTTTAAAACGTTAA
Organism: Harpalus rubripes; assembly: GCA_963082715.1. Classification (NCBI taxonomy): domain Eukaryota; kingdom Metazoa; phylum Arthropoda; class Insecta; order Coleoptera; family Carabidae; genus Harpalus; species Harpalus rubripes. The sequence continues at coordinate 1,047,576 of OY720464.1, forward strand.
TAGTATTATTTTGAAATTATTAGTTCTTTCAGAGTGACATTTATCTGTCAGTTACATACATTTGAATAACTGCGTTTTATTTGTTTAAAGCGTAGGCATATAGATAATTTTATAAATTTATCCATAAAATATATAAAAAAGTATTAATGCTAATCTATAGAAGATTTAATAATCTTTAATTTTTATAATAACACTAATCTTGAAAAAATAACATTTAAAGGTATTTTTCGAAGAAAAACTATTTTGAGCTTCTAGTAAAGTGCCATTTCCGGTTATCCAATTTTCATCAAAATCTAATGGGCTCATTCCATTACAGAAAAAATCGAAATACCAGGTTTCAAAGTTTTCTGAATGATAATATTTGAGTTAGAGTGGAGGATCCACACATACACACAGATATCATCGTGAAAATGTTAAAATTGGATTGTAGGGACCTTAAAACATGGTCATTTACCAAAATGCAATTTTTATCACGATCCCTATACCTTCCTTACCAATGGTAGCGGGAGGTAAAAAGAAGTAAAAAACGAATAAACTTAACAAAAATTTTTTTATTACAACTTCATTTATCGATTATGGCCAAGTACAATTTATATAGATTTATAATAATTAGTCTTGATTTTCAAAAATAAAACGATCTCGCCTTTGCGAACAGGTGATGAAATCTTTGTTTTTATTATGTACAACTAGTGAAATGCGTCAATAACACTCCTCCCGAAAGTAAATTATTTTTCAGTCCCATATCTTACGAAAATTCCCGCGGGCGCCCATGACTCTGGTAATAGTTGCACTAAAATTTTGAAACTTGGTATGAGGATACCATTTATTTCTTTAGTTTCTGTATCTCAACCATAGGCGTCTCATATTGGGAAGATATTTTTTTATTTTTACCTATAAAATATTACATACAATGCGAAGGTACTATTGCTATAACTTGATAAACGCACTAGTTTTTGAGATATACTATTATTCACGAAAGATGTATATTCAAGGTCACTTGTTCGAAGAAAGAATACACATCACTTTACAGTAGTAGCTTAGCAACATTTTGTATTAGAAAGAGAAAGACTATTTGTCCTAGGTCTATTTAATTTATGTGGTGTGACAGACATACGTAAGTAGTGGCATTACTTTCTAACACACTATAAATAATAATGACGTATGTCGTAGAATTACAGATACATCATTATCTACTAAACTGCCCTCTGTGCTAATATTTACCAAGTGGCGTTGACGTTTAAATCAAATTATTATTACTTGGTTTATAGTTAAAACTATGTTTTTGAATTTTGCTAAAAACCTAAAAGTGAAGAACATAAACCTTTAAGAAAGGCATTATTTAGAAAGAAACATAATTTTCAAATAAATTACACTTATTTTTTCAGTTAAAATGTGTCCATAAATATTTCATACTGCACGCCTATACATATGAAATGCGATGAAGTTATCTGCAAGTAATATCATACCAGACGGCTCACAAATGACCTTGAATAGTCATCTTTCGTAAATAATAGTTTATTTTATTTTTTAGAAAAAATCAAGTATCCATATAATTAAACAACAATTAAATAATGAAATTCATATAAATTTATTGGATATCTACGAGGTCTATCAGAAAAGTATCCGACCTTATTTTTTGCGAGAAACTGATGGATTTGGATCAAGCGCGCTTGAATGAGCCGACCTTGGACCTTCATGCGCATGCGTGGATTTTTTCCCGCCTATCGATAGCCTCTGTTGCTGGCAATCAACATTTGAGTGAGATAGTGTGTAGTGCTCTCGTCGGTTTTTCATTGTAAGGAAAATGACGGAACGACTGGAGCAGCGCTATTGCATCAAAATTTGCCTGCAACTGGGCAGCAGCCAGATGGAAACCATTCTGAAGATTCAGTCGTCACAGTGGGGAATGCTTCCAACGCCCGCAAAGTGCGCAGCAACGTCAAAGTGATGCTGACTGCTTTCTTTGACTCCCGCGGTGTGGTACACCACGACTACGCACCACAGGATCAAACAATGTTTTACAGAATACAAGTTTCAAATGTGGAACTTCTGTATTGACTCATCCTGTACTTAAAATGTAGCTATTTAATTTGAAAAATCCTATAAAAACTAAAAACTTCTTAACAGTTGTGAAATTGGCGAATCATATGTATTGAATTTAACGATAAATAATTTTATAGCATATTTGAGAATGGTTTAAAGATTTAAAACATTACATTGTTAAGAGTTGGAAAAATAATTAAAAATTAATTGCTATTTTAATGTTCAGAGACGAAAATGCTTCTCTGTACAATAAATTCATAACTTTTAATTAGTTTGTGACATATTTTTCATTGCATATATCATTTAACTGAAAATGTTTTGATTTGGTTAATTTCATATACATACATACACTAATCTTGCAATGTGTAAAAAAAATTGATACAATATAATCTAATTTAAAAAAAACTATATTTTTTTCATGTTGTATTTCATTTGATAAATTAACAAAAACTTGAAATAGAATTTCAAGTTTTTTAAACTATGCTGACATCTCTACCACTTATACTGAACTACTTATGTGTATTTATATAAGGCACCTATAGATGGCAGCAGTTAACGCTTCATTTTAAAATTTAAACATCATGGAATGCTATACTCTGTCGTTTTAACTATAGAGTGGTGGGAAAAGATAGGTGCAGTTTGATCTTGTTTTTTGATTGGATAATACCTCGATACTATCCAACCAAACAACAAGATCAAACTACACCAATCTTCCTACCAATGTATAGTTAAAACGGATAGAGCATAGAATTATTGAGACTACGAAAACAACAAAACAAGTGATTGTCAACTTATCTCATCCAAGCACGAGTGACTTGAATTAATATAAATAATTCTAAATTTCAAAGTAGTTAAGTACGAGTATTATTGTTTTGTAAAAAATATATAGAACCGTCAATTTGCTGTCAATAAAATATATCAATATAATATATCGTTCTAGTTTATCTACCTATTGTACTAATTACAACAGTTTTTTCTGAGTTCAGTATTTGTGAGTTGTGTGCTACAGGGGCGCACACAGGATATTTTTTTGGGGGCAGTCCAACTGACGTCCCAGGAATAAAAATCCCCTTTAGTGCTATTTTTTAAAATTCGTGACTGTGGCATAATTTTTGGTGAAAAGTAAAGTAGGATTTCGTGGTTTTTTATTATTTATTTATACGAGGGATGCTCTGTTAATAGTTAGTAGCAGGCCATGGAAGCTCAATTGGCTAGAAACAATTATAAAAATTTAATGTCGCATTAGTTGACACGTGAGTTGACATTTGTTACCCACAATTCTCAAAAGTTTCGATTTCCTTGTGAAACGTAGTTAATTTTGTAAGTTAAGTAGTTTTGCATTTTTAATTCAGTTAAAATGAGCATTCCGCGAACTGCTTTTAGAGCTATGATTTTCTATGACTATAAAAGACAGTTAGGATACCAGCAAAGCCATGAAAATTTGAAAGCAGCTTTTGGTGATGCTGCCCCTTCATTATCCGTTGCGCAAATTTCGACGATGGCGAGAGCTGCTAGAAGACGAAGCAAGACCTGGAAGACCTGCAGATGCTGCCTGTTCAGAAAATGTTGATCGTGTGGCAAGCTTGATTCAGTCCAATCGAAGTATTACTTATAGGGAGATTCAGGAGGAAGTGAAGATTGGATCCTCGGCGGTGAATGCTATTTTGCATAAACATCTTGGGGTAAAAAAGCTAGCAAGCCGTTGGATACCGCATTTGCTCTCAGAAAATCAAAAACAGGATCGAGTAGACTGGTGTAAATTTATGTTGCAAAATTTTGACGGAGGAGCTTCCAATCTTGGGTATTCAGTTACGACCCTGAAACTAAACAGCAGTCTAGTGTTTGGGTATTCGAAGATGAAGACTTGCCCACAAAAGTAATTCGTGGCAGAAGCGTCATTAAGAAAATGATTGCTGTTTTTTTTTTCGCCGAAGTGGTCCTGTTGCTGTTATTCCACTTGAAGATCGCAGAACTGTTAATTATGAATAGTACTGCGAAGTGGCTTTACTACAGATGTTTGCAAAATTACAAACAGGTCGCCAAAGGACCGGTTTACGTAACATCTTAGTCCATCATGACAACATATCCTCTCACACTGTTGCCAGAACATTAGATTTTTTGAAGAATTCGGGAGTTCAATTGGTAACTGATCCTCCATATAGTCCAGATCTGGCGCCGTGCGATTTTTTTTGTTTCCGACTGTTAAGAAAATTATGAGGTAAAAGATTTTCCAGCGCAAATGCAGCAGTTACAGAATTTCAAAGAATTTTTGAGAACCTTTTAGAAAATGAATATTCTGAATGTTTTAAAAAGTGGTTTCAAAGAATGCACAAGTTTATTAGTCTGAATGGAGAATATTTTGAAAAACAATAAAGATTTTTTATTTAAAAATGCAACGGTCTTTTAATAAGTAACAATTTTCAAACCTGGCATTGTAAAATAACACCTACCGCACGTATAATGTAAATAACTATTTATATCCGTAAATTTTCGAGATTACATGTTAAAAACTGTAATATTTTAAAAGGAAAGTTTAGGAACTTTGGTAGTCAGTATCATACAATTTTAAGCTCTAGTTTTAATTAATCAATTTGTTACTATGGTGGAAGAGAAACACACCTGTGTTCTGTGTTGAACATAAGTATGCATTAGTGGACATGATGAGTGTAAATAGATGCCCTTTGATTTGTGAGATTATATGAACACCTGCTGCATAGCACACCTGTGTTATCACTTCACTGATAACTCGATTACTGATGATAATTAACATATCAGATTTGATACAGAAAATCCATCGGTGAAATATCAACTACAGGTGTTCGTGTTCGTCAGAAAAAGATATACATTCCCAATCAACAACAATAATTAACTTATATACTTAATTCAAATTTTATATCTCAACAATACTTATAGAACTCAATAAGAAGTATTTAAATACTAGCACTATTTCTGCAAAATGATAATGCAATATTTTATTATTTTACTTTTATTGTAATGTCAATATTTTAACAATTATGGCATCAATTACTGTACTAGTAACTCAATTTAAACTTAGTTGAAATAATTTCTAATATCTATTTTCGGTAAGACAATCTGTTATTATTAACAGATTAACTAATATCAGTGGCGGATTTAGAAAATTATAATAGGGGGAACACTAAATTCGGAAAAACAAATTTTAAATATATAGGGTGACCCCCCCCCGTTTACTTTATATTATATGTATCAGAAAAAAAATGTTCATAAAAAAAGTTTTATTATAGTATTTGATGGCTACACATTTTATAAAAAGTTAGAACTTTTATTTTTTAAGTAGCTACCTATAATTATTTTACTAAAATATAAACCGCCATTTTTAGTCTTTTTAATGATCTATTACTTTTTATTGTATGTATTTGAAACAATTAGAGAAAAATAACAAGTAAATGAGTTTGAGAAATATGAGAAATAATGTTTATTCAAATATTCTAAGTAGCTACCTATGTGAAAATAAACAAAATGCAACAATGTTATATTAAACAAGCTAAAACATCAAATTAAGTAATAAGAACAACTTAAGACAAAAAAATCTGATGTGGCCAACACAACACCTCCCGGTATTTAATTTTCATTGATTTAAATATACATACTTACATATTTAGTTATACTAGAAACTGTATTAAAATCCATTTCATATATATATATATATATATATATATATATATATATATATATATATATATATATATATATATATATATAACTGTGGTTCTATTTACTATTTTCTTTTTAAAACGTTACTGTTATTAATTTGAAATGATTATTTCTTTGACAGTGACATTTATCTGTCAGTTACATACATTTGAGATATGAACTGTCTAATCAAGTAGTTGTGTTTGTTTAAAGCGCAGGCTCTGTGATTTGAATTATAGATAATTTTATAATGTAAACCAATAGAAAATTTAATAATCTTTAATGGTATTATTCGGAGAAAACTATTTTAAGCATCGAGTTAAGTGCCATTTCCGGTTATCTGATTTACATCAAAATTTAATGGCTTCTTTCCATATTAGAATAAGGTATAAATACAAGATTTCAAAATTTTCACATACACACAGACATGATCGTGAAAATGTTAAAATTGGATTCTAGGGACCTTAAAACGTGGTCATTTACCAAAATCTCGATATGCGATTTTTAACACCATTCATATACCTCCCTTACCAAGGATAGCGGGAGGTAAAAATGGCGATTTATATTTTAGTGAAATAATTATTGTTTTCTATTTAAAAAATAAAAGTGATAGTCATACCTTGCAAACATAATTTTATAAAAAAATATCTACAACTGCAATCAAATAGTATAATTTAAATAATAAAATAATTTTATGAACCATTTGTTCTATTACTTGTAGTAAAATAGTTAGGAGGCGGGGCATCTTCCCATACTCATCCTGTATATCTATATTTAATGTTTATTGTTCAAAATAATAAACAATTTGAATAATAAGTAGAAATTCTGTATTTTTATTATTTTTATTAGTATGTTTCTTCTTTTATTTATCTATGATGTATGTAATACGTGAATGATAATATGTAATAATTAAATTTTAAAAAGTAACAGGGGGGGGGCACGTGCCCGAGTGCTCCCCCTCTAAATCCGCCACTGACTAATATTAATAAGTTGTAAAAGAATTACAAAAAAATAAGATAAATGTTGGACCAACCTCGCCTACTATCAGCCCAATTTGGTCAACAGAGGCATCGCAGATCTCAGCATCTCAGGAAATCAGCTATCACTGCTACTACGAACGTTTACTGGAACAAAATTTCAGTTATTTCAATATATAGTCCACTGAAACCATCACCATTAAAAATTCAAATCACGAAAGTTAGTTTGACACTAAAAGAAACAAATATACGCTATTTTAACTTCCCCAATAAAAGTTTTTCGCGAGAATTGCACTTAGTAACAATATTTATTTGCCGGTTGTAAATACCCTGGCAAAAGGCAGCAATAATAAACAATAGGGATCGACCGATACCGATATCGGTATCGGTATATCGGCCATATCGGTCTTCTTGGCCGATATCGGTATCGGCCGATATGTAAACCACGATATCGGCCTATATCGGTATCGGCCTAAAAATATATAAATTGCTTAATATTTCAGTTGCTAAGGATTTTTTAAAGGAAATTAAAACAGAAATACTAAATAAAAAACAAATCAAGTTTATTCTTATTCAAAATTTAGCAAAAAAGTCATTAAAAATGTAGAAGTAAAGTTACACACTTAGTTAAACGAATTAATATTTAAAGTTATGTTTTGGCAAGTTGTAATGTAACAAAATTAAGCTTTCTGCTCTTTCCGGAGTTAGGCGATTTCTTGTGCTTTCATAAACATTTCCAGCTGAAGAAAATAGCTGTTCACTAGCAATACTACTTGGCGGTGGTGCTAAATATATTATTGCAACTATGTACATCAATGGAAAATAGTATATTGTGTTATTAGGAGTAAAAGTGATACTTTGTGTGGCGAGCATGGAAGTTTGCACGACGAGCGAAGCGAGTCGGACAATTGCATGCGAGGCACACAAATACATTTAACAGCTATACGTTCCCTTTATTATTCACTGGTACGTACCAAATTAGAGTACTGCAACATTATTTGGAACCCCATTTATGAGGTAAATCAGGACCTCATTGAGTCAGTTCAAAAAAAATTTCTTAAGTTCATGTACTTTAAATATTATCACATTTACCCCGATTACTCTGTATCGTACAATGAACTTCTCTCTATGTTCAACTTAAAAAGCCTTTTTGAACGTAGGGAAAGTTGTCTAGTTTTGCACTTATCAAAATTGATCAATGGCTGTATTGATGATTCCCTTTCTCTCTCCTGTCTTCATTTCCATGCTCCCTGTTCTCGAACTAGAAATGCCTTCACCTTTTATTTACCTGCAGCTACAACTAATTGCCTTATGATGTCACCTATCTATAGAATGTGCCATGTTTACATGATTAAGTTTTCAAAAGTGGACATTTTCCAATTAGAGTTTAAAAATTTCTCAAATGCTATCAGTAAATTTTATTAGTAATTTGTTAGATTACTTGTTTTTACTACCCTTTATTTGGGCTTAGCCTGTTGGGTGGTTGTATCTAAATAAATAAATAAATAAATAAATAAATAAATAAATAAATAAATAAATACACTTTTATTCCGAATGACACATTAAATTTTTTTTTTAACGCACTACTTTTCTTTTTATTCGCTAATTCTATGTAGTTTCTATGGATATTTATTTATTTTATTTCTACGCCGCCGGCGTAGAAATTAGCTATTTCTACCCCGGCGGCGTAGAAATTAGCTATTTTTACTCCGCCGGCGTAGAAATTTCCAACGGCGTAGAAATAAAGCTTCTACCTTGTGAATTAAGTCACAAAAATGCCATTTCTACGACGTTTGAAAAAAAATGTCTTTTTTGCATTTGCTCTGCATTTTTTTGTGATTTATTTATGGTTAATGCGTGTAACGGTAACAGTATATCATTATAAATCACTTTTACCTCATTTATACAGCAAAAAATTTACGACAAAATTTTATGGCCGATATATCGGTATCGGCCGATATCGGATATGGGTATATCGGTATCGGCCGATATCGGTACCGGCCACAAAAAATCATACCGGTCGATCCCTAATAAACAACAAACATCGGTCTTAATATTAACTTGTCTGTTCAGAGTCGATTTGTAGTTTCACTGGTCAACACAAATAAAAATAATAATAAATTATTTATTTCTTCGCTAATGTAGAATAACATAAATTATTGTTATTAAAAAAATCAGTGACGCTAAAGGTGCATTCACAAATGAAAATTAGGTTTATGGTTTTTGTTTAGGTTTAAGTAAGTCATTCATAAATGTAAGTTTAAATTACCTGAAAATTAGTTTTGATATGTACAGACATCTGTGTAAATGTTTCAAAAACAAGATTAAAATATCGGTAGAGCAGTACTCAACAAGGCCCCTGCGCGCCGTGAAACTGTCTTTTGCTTGGCATTATTGGTTATATTTCGGCAATTATGTAATGACAGACTCTATGTTCTTCTCGCATTTGTTTAAAAAGCCGAATCCACCAAGTGGATACTAAATAAAGATGGGTGTACGTATCTATATCATTTCAGACTCGTTCTCATTGGTGAAGTTTGTGACGTCAATCTAAATTATAAACCTAAAGTTTGGACCTTGCAATGTTTAGCTATATGATTTGGATTTAGAGACCCTAAATTCTGAAGTGTGAATGGAGGCATTACATAATATGCGGCCAAAGTCTTTAAATCTAAACTATAAACCATACATCTAAACCTAATTTTCATTTGTGAATGCACCTTAAATCCAAATCATAAAGCTAAATATTGCAAGGTCCAAACTTCAGGTTTATGATTTGTTTGACGTCACAAACTTCACCAATGAGAACAAAAAAATGAAAGTTTCACGGCGCACGGGTATCTTGATCTTGATCTGATATTTTAATCTTGTTTTTGAAGCATTTACATAGATGTAACTAAATTAAAGTTAATTTACACTTTCATTTATGAATGACTTGCTTAAATCAAAACAAAAACCATAAACCTAATTTTCATTTGTGAATGCACCTTTAAAATATGAACTTTAAGAATCAACCCTTTAATAGGGTTGTTGCAAGAACTTTTATACGACTTCTAAATACTAAATTTAAAAAAATATTTTTCTTTAAAGAGCCTCAAATTGGAAAATATCACGAAATATCCATTAGATATATTACAATAGACCTTTTCAATTTAAAGAGATAGCAGATATGCGCAATGAAGATCTGCGCATAGTAAGACCAACTGAGATCCATGGCGTTTGTTTCTAAAAAATTTAGACGTAAAATGTGAGAAATATGTTAGATAACTACTTATCGAAATAAGTTACAAAAGCTTTTATTGAAGTTAAAATATATAGCAATGCAAATTTTCACCGAGAATACCAGGGGCCCGATACTTGAAATTTTTCGCATACGTAAGTGGGAGACATGCGCATGCGAACTGCATATTGGTATTCTTGAAACGAAGTCGTGTGGTCGTAGGCGAATATTCCGTGCGCAATTACATCGCATGGGTATGAATAACTTGAAAGTATCATTCGCACACGAAACTTTGCCTGTCACTATCAGTTGTGTTTGGTGTATCAGTACTTAGATGATATAATAGCTATTTATGTAATAAGTTGCGAAAGAAATGTGTTTTAAGCACGCGACGTGAAAATTATCCTATACGCCTCGTAGCCGAGTTGGATAACACGTCTAGTCAGTTTCATCTTTTTGTTACTATGGGATTCAATATGTTGTTTAATAAACATTGATGTCAACGTACTCAGTGTATAATTTTTCTTGAGAATTTTTGGTAATAAATTTACTTAAAATGAGTGACTCAGAGATTGACTCTGATATTGAAAATGGTGCAGAGGCTGCAATGGCTACACTGGTTCCAGGAAAATCAAAAAAAATGTATGATGAAACTTAGAAAAAAATTGACAGTTGGTGTGCGGAGAAAAACGTTGGACACATTACAGAAAAGGTAGTTTTAGGCTATTTTTCGAAATTATCATCTATTTATAAGCCATCCACTTTATGGAGTAATTACTCTATGCTCCGAACTATGATATACCTTAATAAGAATGTGGATATAAGTAAATTTATCAATCTTATTGCATTCTTTAAAAGAAAAGCTAGTGGATATAAGCCTAAAAAATCAAAAATATTCACTAAGCAAGAGATAGTTCGTTTCATGAAGGAAGCTGATGAGAAGGATAATTGTTGGAATCTATGGGGCATGTCGCCGGGAGGAACTTACGTTTTTACGTGTAGGAGATATTGAAGATTCTACTTCTTTCATAAAAATTAATATTCCAAATACTAAAACGAATATTTCACGATTTTTTATGATAACTGAAGGGTTTATCGATGGAATCAAGAATCAACTGTTTAGCAATGTTTCGCAAGTACGCACAACTTCGACCTACTCATACTGAACATCAACGGTTTTTTCTACCCTACAGAAATTTTAAGTGTTGCACGCTTCCTGTAGGTATAAATACCACAGGTCATAGGTGGTATACCTAAAAAAAATTGCAGAGTTCCTCGGCCTCCCAAATGCTAAAGAATATACCGGGCATTGCTTTCGGCGGTGTTCTGCAACAGTTTTGGCTGATTCGGGAGCAGACATTACAGTGCTCAAGCGACATGGAGGGTGGCGTTTAAGTTCTGTTGCTGAAGGCTACGTTGAAAATTCTTTGGAAAATAACAAAGAAATTTTGGGAGAAAAAGAAACAACAATTAAAAAAATAAAAATTGTCGACAAAGAATCAGAATCCAGCAGCACATCTACTTCAGTTTCTGCCCACATTGAAGTTAACCAAGAAGAAGTATTAAGAACGACATCAAATGTTCAATTTAGTAATTTAAGTAATTGCGTTGTAAATATTTATCATAAATAAACAATTATAATAGGTATTTAGTACTTTTACTTTTACGCATTAAACTGTCATTTTTAAGCACTAGTGCTTAAAAGTACTTCATTTAACAACGGAAATGACAATCGAAAAGTTGCTGTTATAATACGCTAGTATAAAATTTTTAAAAAAATATTATTCTTTAAAGAACCTCAAATTTGAAAATATCACGAAATATCCATTAGATATGTTAAAATAGACCTTTTCAATTTAAAGAGATAGAAGATATGCGCAATGAAGATCTGCGCATAGTAAGACCAACTGAGATCCATGGCATTTGTTTCTAAAAAAATTAGACGTAAAATGTGAGAAATATGTTAGATAATTACTTATCGAAATAAGTTACAAAAGCTTTTATTGAAGTTAAAATGTATAGCAATGCAAATTTTCAGCGAGAATACGAGGTATTTTAATGACTGCAATATTTTTGACTTTTCGTTTGACAGCCCAACTGGCAGTTGTTCGCGCCTTCTGTTACTATTTGCAGCGATAAAAAGAGATAGCCGTTAAATTAAAAAGGTCTATTAATTATTTAAATTTGTATATTTTGAAACAGTCATGGGACCTGAAACATAATGTGACGTCAGAGTACACACAGTGACAAACTATCGCCTACTTTTATTTATAAAAGCATAAGTGATGGACAAACTGCTTTCCTATTGGCTATAAATGACGTATTGTAAGTACTCTGACGTCACAGGAGTGATGAGTTGTTTTTAATGAATATTTCTGGCGCCAATCTTTTTACTTCCCGTCATACCGTAGGTAAGGGAGATAATGTTATCGGTCCAAAAATTCGATGGTGAGTTTTCAGTAAATAAGCACGAATTAGGGTCCTTACAACACGTTTTTACTATTCTTACAATGATGTCTGTGTGTGACAATTTTTTCCTCCACGATAACTCTTACAACAAACTTCCGAAAATTTCTATTTTCCGTATTTACACTTTCTACATTCATATAAAGAGTTGATTAGATTTTTTAGAAGTTCTGAACAGATTTCCGTGAAAAATATTTTATGATACGTATCAAATTTTTTCAAATTTGGTATTTAAGACTTCTAGATTAATGAGAACGACATGCTTGATTTTTTTCTAAAATTGATAAACCGGAAATGATACTTTACTTGAAGCTCTGAACAGATTTTTGTGAAATATATATTATGATACATTTCAAATCTTGTCAAAATTGGTATATAAGACTTTTATATAAAAGGGAGCAACATATTAGATTTTGGCTAAAATGGATAAACCGGAAGGGATACTTTATTTGAAGCTCCGAACATATTTATGAAAAATATATTGATACAATCCAAAACATTTCAAATTTGCTATTTAAGACTTTTATATTAATTGATAAACCGGAAGTAGTATTTTACAGAAAGCTATAAACAGATTTTCTTGAAAAAATATATTGAAACAAGATCCAAAACTTATCAAATTTAAATAAATAAATAAATAAAAATAAATATATCATCACGGCTTATTACCCATTGCTGGGTGTGCCAATCTGCTTTATACACAGATATCAGTAATGATGAAATAGTTGCACCGTGCGGGCGCTTACCAGGCGTCACGTCACGGGCACACATTGCTGGCGTAGAGAGTGCACCACAAGGGTCAATTTTGTGCCATTTATCAAATTTGGTATTTAAAATTCGATTTTGACTATACTTATATAATAAACCGGAAGTGGTACTTAATTTGGAGCTCTTAACAAATTTTCGAGGAAAAATATAATAAAATATAATCCAAAATTTTGTATTACAGACTTTTCTATTTATTGGAACGAGAAATTAGATTTTGTTTACAAACGATTACTATTATTTATAGTGTTCGTTATTTTTATTATCTTTTTCTCATTTATTTTGTGTCGATTTATTTTAATTATTATATTTCTTTTTGTCTGATTGTCTGTGACCTGTATAAGTACCTCTCCAAATCATTTCGTCACTGATTACAATCTTTTTTTTAATGCTTTTTATTGATAACACTGATATGATAATTATCTTCCCAGACTATTACAATTTTCACAATTTGTTATAGCAGTTAGTCAACATTTTGCCATGAAATAAACAACGTCTACATCATCATGAAAGGTGCGTGAAACACAAAAGTAAAAATATATTCGCATATTCAGTGATATTATTATTTAATCAAATATTTTGATGTCACCAAGTCATTTTTATTTCATTATCATATATGTCATAAGTTTTCGGAAATTTTTTGAATGGATTATACTGTGGTTTAAGGAAAATATATTGAATCTGCTTATTACTACAACACTTAATATAGCTTTTTAACATTCATGTTTAATATAGAGCTAGTGGTACATTTTCTTCTATACGACGAAGTTTAGTTCTTTCTCTTTGGCGGGTTTTAAAATTTATTTTGCGTACTTTTTGAAAAATCCTGCGCCTTAATTGTTTTCATTGTGGAGCTTCTATACATTTTTGCACATCATTCTTGTAAGTAACTCCAAAAAAGTATCAATTTAAAATGAGGGGAAGACAAATTTCTCAGATAAAATGGTGTGTGGTGCGTTTAAACATCTAGTGAACGTGTCATAATTTACTTAAGGCCCTACCAGACCAAATTCTAAAGCCTATGGCACACTTGTCGATGAGCATCAAGGAGCATCGATGAGCTCATCGATGAAACAACAGTACGCAACCGTCATCGATGAAAATTACGGCGCCGCTATTTTCATCGAAGAGCATCGATGAAACGAACTTATCTCATTTCAGACGTATCTTTTGAATCTCATTTCACGTTAACGTCAAAATAGATAAAAAAGTGTCAAGTGTCTACCCTAAATCGTTCTTTTTAAAAGGAGATAAATGATCTTGTACTACCAATTTTCATCGTCCCCGCCTCCGCGAAGCACCACCTTTGAAACAGGATCATATAGATCCTAAACTGATCCCGAATGTCAATGTCATGTCAATATGACTGACTGCTATGTATTTTGTCTTTTTTGTAACTATTTGATATTAAAATGACATGAAAAGAAGAAATTAATTAGTTTGAAACGTTATATTATGTTTAATTACCATAAGAAATACATCCATATTTAAATACTCAAAGGTAAAAGAATTTAATATGTCAAAATCAAATCACGTATACAACAGACTATAATCACAAGCAAATTCATCATATTTAAAAACATAACATTTCACTGGTATTATTACCAACATAACTTTTTTACGTCACAGAAAAAATCGCTGTATTTGTTATTGATGAAATTGAAAACCATCGATGACGGGTGCGTACTATTCAGGGGCGCGCCGTCACAGAGTGCGATGTGTGCGCCGCACACGGGCGACACTTGGTTAGGGGCGACACGGCGAGCAAAATTGTAATAAGACTTAAGTTTTTTAATTTAACATGCCCGTTTTCGAGGCTCACATTGGGATCTCGTAAACTACCTATAAGAGATACGAAGTCGATTAAATTAGGGCAAAGTTGCCGCATTAGTAGGACTACTTTAAAGATGTTTTTGTTTTTCCCGAAAAATGCATAAGTATACAAATAGTTACTGTACAAAACTCCAAATGGCGTAATTTAGTCCCTCGTTTAGTACTTGAAACGTCGAAGAGACATGTCTTAACATTCGGGACCGTTGTTAAAAATTCAAAGGTTGCTTTTATATTACTCTAAAGAGAACAACAATAACCTCACCTAACGCATAATACTTGGACCGCGTTTTCCAAGCCTGAGTTTGGGCATTAGGTTGGGTAATGTTGGGGTATATTTAGAGAAATTGCGAAATCCATGTCAATTTGAGATCTTAATTTTTTGAACACGGTCCCGCGTTCAGTTCTCTAGCCACTTCCAAATATAAAATTGTATGGAATTTTGGTTTGCACGTCTTTAAGGATCCTTTTTTATTTTCCTTCAAACGACGATTTTTTATCACTATTAGATTTCAAGTAATGGGGTCCAATTTATAATTTCCATAGTCGCAAAATTATACAATTGAAACAGAGTTTATTTTAGCTTTTTAACGATGTATCTATGTTTCAAGCAGAAAATGCAAGAATTCTTAATTTTATAGGGTAAAAGCAATTATTGTGGTTTATTTACAACATATGGTAACTATGAAAAAGTACACAGGCTGTTTAAGTTAACGTGTTCACATAATTGTTGCCCCATTAGAAGACCATTTTAGTGTCGTCGTTATTTGAGAGAAAATCCGTAGGTCGCTGGATATAGGCAAAAACATAAATTTTGCAGTTTTTTTGTGAATACATTACTTTCCAAAAATGAAATAGTACTAGATTTTAGTTTGCATCTTTTTAGGCCACTTTTATATATTATTTCGAATGGCGATGCTTATTTTTCATAATTGTTGAATTGGGGGGGGGGGGGGGAGGCGTCAAGATGAGCATTAGCACACGGGCGACACAATGGTACGGCGCGCCCGAAGCATCCCGCGCGGTCGAAATCCACGCGGTCGAAATCCATGCGGTCGAAATCCCATGCGGTCGAAATTCCACGCGGTCGAAATTCCACGCGGTCGAAATTCCACGCGGTCGAAATCCACGCGGTCGAAATGTACCCCCACCACTTTGTTCGTTCTGCCGAAATACAAATATTTCCACGCCGTCGAATTCCACCCGGTCGAAATGTTACACGATACAAATGAGTACGTTCCGCGCGGTCGAAATCCACGCGGTCGAAATCCCACGCGGTCGAAATTCCACGCGGTCGAAATTCCACGCGGTCGAAATCCACGCGGTCGAAATGTACCCCCACCACTTTGTTCGTTCTGCCGAAATACAAATATTTCCACGCCGTCGAATTCCACCCGGTCGAAATGTTACACGATACAAATGAGTACGTTCCGCGCGGTCGAAATCCACGCGGTCGAAATCCCACGCGGTCGAAATTCCACGCGGTCGAAATTCCACGCGGTCGAAATGTACCCCCACCACTTTGTTCGTTCTGCCGAAATACAAATATTTCCACGCCGTCGAATTCCACCCGGTCGAAATGTTACACGATACAAAAGTGGTGGGGGTACATTTCGACCGCGTGGGAATTCGACCGCGTGGAGTTCGACCGCGCGGAACGTACTCATTTGTATCGTGTAACATTTCGACCGGGTGGGATTCGACGGCGTGGAAATATTTGTTTTCTACAGAACGGACAAAGTGGTGGGAGTACATTTCGACCGCGTAGGATTTCGACCGCGTGGATTTCGACCGCGTGGAATTTCGACCGCGTGGAATTTCGACCGCGTGGAATTTCGACCGCATGGGATTTCGACCGCGTGTATTTCGACCGCGCGGAACGTACTCCGGCGCGCCCCTGGTACTATTGTTTCATCGATGAGCTCATAGGATAATTTTCACGTCGCGTGCTTAAAACACATTTCTTTCGCAACTTATTACATAAATAGCTATTTCCACTCCCGATGATTTATTTTTTACCTGTTCATTTTAAATGCCAGATATGTCAAGGCTGTCAAGAAATAGTTGAATATTGATACATTAAAAAAAAGAATCCAAGTATTCCATGGAAAATTTAAGAAGACAAACGCTGTCATCTGTCACTTTTGTCACGTCAACGGTAACTTTTGAAAGGAAATATTTATGAAATGACGACAATTTGATAGAAATTAAATTGAAAATTGTAAATTATAAGAATGAATTAATATTTGACACAAGTTTAAAATATCTAACTGTTAGTATTTCACAAAGAGGGAGATAAGTTCATCTGTAGTGAAGTAAGGACAATCCTTACTAATAGAAACCGATATCTTGACAGTAAAATAAACATACATCCCTACGAACAATGTCCTAATAGTCTACTTACGATATTAGGAGAGGGAAAACATAATTTATATTTGATATATTATTGGTTGTGTTATTATTATTATTGGCATTAATAGTGGAATTCTGAAACCAGCGTTAAATAACGTTCGGCGTTAAGTAACGATAGTAACGTTCACGTTTCAGCGTTAAATCGGTATTCTGAAACACTGGCGTGAAAGTGGATCGTTAAAAACGCCAGCGTTAATTCACGCCAAGTACATTCATGTGATCTTTCCCTTTTAAAATTTTCAACCAATAAAAAGCCGTTAAACATAACAAAAATTACATTTATCTGTCTATTTAATAGCATATGTCAAACCTGTGTGTCAAACGTCAAATAAACGAATATATTTACTGCGTGTAGGTATTTTATGCTAAAATATATTTCTATTTATTTACATATGTTAATAAAAGACGATTAAAGTAGCTAGTAGTATTTTATAAAAATAGCTAATAAAAACACACGTATTAATGTACCTACAAAGATTATATATACAAGAATGGAGACTTGTGGAATTGTTTATAATATTATCAATAATATTAGCCTTAGCCAGCAATGGAAAATTAAGCACCTATTGACTTTACGAATAAGATTTCCAATAACTGGCGAAGAAAATAGTACATTAAGATACAAGTTTCATAAGACATGATTTTAGCGCACGCGTCATTCTTAGAAACGAGCGGCTTGCCGCGAGTTTTCTAAGGGGACAAGTGCGCTGAAATGTCTTATGAAACGTGTATTTTATACTATTTTTTCTATTTTGGTCATTTTTTCAAAAAATGTACGTTATTTCATGTCCAGGAATTTCAATTTCGGTTGTTTAATATGTACTTTATGAAACTCATTTGGATGTAATAAAGAAGTACTTTATGACATCCAAATGGGTTTCATAAAGTACATATTAAAGAACCAAAATAGAAAAAATATTTTAAAATATTTGTTCTATTTATAAATATTTACTAATTTTAGTATAGGCACCAGTAATCAATTACTTTCCTAATACATCAATAATTTTCTGTATTTTTTCTTATGTTACATTGTTACAATCAGTATAATTTTGTTTGTTATAATCAGAATTTGTTCATGGAATTAATAATCAAATATCACTTTCCTGGAAAGTATTTTTTGTTGTAATACTTGTACAACATAAAAATCAAAATACTTTACATTCTTGAAACCAACACAAAATTGCTTTTATTCACTTCACTTTTTAGTACTTAGGTATATATACATCAGTCATTTTCTATGATGTTAGGTACATTATTGTATTGAATTCTAATTTTTCATACTCTTGCGGTCTCGTTGTTTGTGATTTGAACACTAATGCTAATATACATATATACAGGGTGGTGGCGGTTAGGGGTGAACATAGGGATTTAACATTGGATTTTAGTTTTTTGTAATTTCCTGCTCTCCTGTTTATTTTACGGCAAAAACTGTGGAGTACAAAATTGTTCAGAATTAAAAATTGCATACAAAAATGTATTTACATTCATTAATACGTTTTTGGTTTCTTCACAATTTTAAAAAGAAATTTCAAAATTTCTGTTATTTATTTTTTTCTGTTTGTCAAAAATTGTTTATAAACGTCAACCATAGGTTAATCTAACTTAAAAATTAAATAAAAACAAACAACTTTTAATTTTAATACGCATTTTTTATTAGGTATACTATTTAATAATAAACTAATTCCGAATGTATCAACTACGTAGAATTTTGATTTATCATAGCGAATACCATTTCTTCATTCACTTCGTTATGATGTCTTCTATTATTATTATTTCCTTCATTACCTTCGTTCACAGCTACACTAGCTGTGTTCTCAAATTTTTTAACAAGTTTAGATATTGTTGCTACAATAGGAATTGGTGTATTTTCGTACTTTATGGAAAACAAATGATGTATTCTTCTAAAACTATTTCCACCATAATAATTTTTTATAACGAAAACTCGTTCCTTTTTCCAATAAACATTCATTATTAAATTAACTTTTTATTAGAGAAAATTTCGAAATTTTGACAGAAATTGAATGACATTATTATGTTTAAACATTTGAATTATAAATCATGGCTATTGCTACAAATTAACAGAAATTTTGAAATTTCTTTTTAAAGTTGTGAAGAAACCAAAAACATAATAATAAATGTAAATACATTTTTGTATGAAATTTTTAATTGTGAACAATTTTGTACTCTATAGTTTTTGCCGTATAATGAACAGGAAAGCAGGAAATTGCAAAAAACTAAAATCCCATGTTAAATCCCTATGTTCACCCCTAACCGCCACCACCCTGTATATATATATATATATATATATATATATATATATATATATATATATATATATATATATATATATTATAAGGTTATGTTAACAATATATTACTTATAAATAATAAACAATTATGTATAACATGAATAACTATACTCACTGTTAATAAAATATACTTCTTACAAGTACATATAGCAGTACACGAAAAATATCAGGGCTATTTAGACCATAAAACTCACAGACAACCCGCCGTTTTCCCTGTTAACGCTTCGATGTGTCCAGCGTGAATTAACGCCGACTAGTAGCGTTAACGTTAAGTAACGCTGAGTTTCAGAATACCACAGTTGTTAAAATCAGAGTTAATTCACGTTAACGCCAGATGTTAATTAACGCTGGGTTTCAGAATCCGACTATGAATGTAATAGAATGTTCAATTTCATTGTCATATACAAAGTTATCATTCATTTGGTTAAATTTTATTTTTGTTAGGTTTTGTGTCAATTTTAAATGTCAATCTCTCCCGAAATAGATGAAAATTTTCAGGAACCATGGTGTACCCGGAATAAAGATTCTTGTTTTTTTGGTTGACTTCCGGAACATAGTATAAAATTCATTTGACATTTCATTTCGATGCTATATTGTCAATTTAAGCAAAGTTTAATATTTAATTATTATTACAATAACGAACTTATAGTGGCTGTTGAGACATTTTGCGGACAAACCAAAGAAATATTTTTATATAAAGGACTAAAGATGTTATTCAAACGATGTAATGTAATTTTGTAAATTTTTGTTTCTGTTCTAATCTCTTCTTTTCATGCCTAGTCCGGGAATATAAAAACGACCACTCGGTATTATTGCTTAATCAAATAATTTGATGTGACCAGCACATTTTTGTTTAGTTTCCATTGATCGTAATGGTGTATTCGTTGTTGTAGGTTTACAATACGCTGTAATATTGTTGCTGCTCTTACACAATGGTCTGGCAGAAAAAGAAAAGACATGTTTGATGTACGGAGAATGCCATGCAGACGAAAACAATGAAGAATTAAAGCAAAGCTGCATTGTGGATCATCCTGCGCAACCAATAACAGACGAAGACGCGATCAAAATCCTTAGGAAGAGATGTTCCTTATTGATAGCAGACAGTAAGTCCAGGATTTTTTTTTTGTGCAACCGGACGCGAAATAAGCATTTCGCAGCCGCAATACAGGCCGCGAAATTCAATTTCGCAACCGTTGTTATGGTAACGGCCGCGAAATGAATTTCGCGGCCGCTACCATGACAACGGCCGCGAAATTAGGTAAACAACCACTTTGACACTTGAGAATTGCATGGTTTTGTTTATCAAATGTTAATCCCATAGCCACCTTGAAAGCTAACTTTCTATTTACATTGAAACTGTTTAAAATTAATAAAATTTGTAATTACATATTTTTACCTTCCGTCACCTTTAGGTAAGGAAGGTATTGTCTTTGGTCAAAAAATTCGGTGGTGAGTTTTTGATGAATAAGCACGTTTTAGGGTCCCTAGAATACGATTTTACTATTTTTACGATGATGTCTGTATGTGTGTGTGTATGTATGTGTGTGTGTGTATGTATGTATGTGTGTGTGTGTGTGTGTGTGTGTGTGTGTGTGTGTGTGTGTGTGTGTGTGTGTGTGTGTGTGACAAAAATTTCTAATGCGATAACTCTAATACTACAATTCCAAAAATTATAATTCTTTCGTATTCTTCTTCGTTACATCCATGTGAAGAGCTGATTAGATTTTGGTTAGAATTGGTCAACCGGAAGTACACCCATTTGAAGATTTTAACAGTTTTTCTTGAAAAAACGATGTTAAATATAATTTTTTTACATTTAATGTTATTATAAATATTAAAGAATATTTTATTCTCTATACGATTTGAATGCATTTTATATTTCATATTAAATGGATATAGACTTAAAAAATTATAAAAAAATTAAATATGGCATATATTAGCACGCTATGCTATAACTGTGGAAACAGCTGCTATATTAAGAAAATTCTGATTGAAAGGTGTCAGTGTCAAGTGCAGTTGACAGTATGTATGTGTTATAATTTTACTGGAAATATAGGATCCTTTGCTTTCTGTATGGAATTTGTATAAGATACATACAACTGCCTTAAGGTAATGTACAAGAAATATAATATTTTGCAAGGAACTTTCTGTATGACATTTAATTATACAAAATACATAGAACTGACGGAAGGTAATGTGCTGGCCACATCAGATTTTTTACGGTTGCAGAAAAAATATTGTGTACACCTTGTCGAAATCCTTTAGCCCTCGAGATTGTCTTGACTCGGCCGCAAGCGGCCTCGGCGACAATTTTTCTCTCGGTACGCTAAAGAGTGATTTCGCGGCCTTGATATACAAATAAATATTATTTCATACTGTGCACTGTGTATTACTTTACGTTGCTATATAATTTGAGTCCGAGAAACGGCACATGACACATTACAGTACCGGTAATGGGAAACCTGGAAACATATCCCGGACTGTTTACTTTTAACAAAAATAAACGTCAAACTAAATTTCTGACAAATTTATTTTTCGTATTTCCGTCCATTTTCACTAATATTACAGAACTCAAAATCGTCCAGAAATGCGCTGTTGCCAACCTAGGCCGGCAAAAGGAGTTGGCATTACTGTTCTGGTGATGTCAATTTAAGATTATTTTTAACACAAAAATTAGCAAAATGTTTACAAATTTTAGGACTAAATCTTTAATTGTTGTAACTTAAATAACTAAATTTTGTCATAAAAATAATAATATGCTGCCATTACTGACATCTCGTAGAGCTGAGTGGAAGTGGAAGATTTTATATATATATATATATATATATATATATATATATATATATATATATATATATATATATATATATATATATATATATATATATATATATATATATACTGTGTGTCTATTTTAAAGGTGTACATAGGAGATTAACGTGGGAAATCAGTTTCTTGCAATTTCCTGTTCGCATAATTATTTTAAGCAAAAATGCGTCAAATACAAGTTTTAGGGTATAAAATTCTACATCTAACACAATAAACAGAATTACCTCTAAGTGCTTAATAACGACAATAATTAAATATAAAAATGTCGAAAACGACGTTAAAAATATCGACAGCCATAGAATTGAACAAAAAATGAATAAATGCTTGACGTTTTATCTGTCACAACGTAATTTAACTTATTTGACGTTTCTGACAATTTGATTTGAACAAATATCGTTAATTATCGCAATAGGGCGCGAGCTGACACGTGACTCGGGCGTCCTTGACGTACTTGGAATCAGCTGATTTGTGTGCGCATGTCATTTTGACAACAACAATGTCACTTTGACAAGACCAATGTTTTGACTTATTTTGATTTTGAACTACTAAAATGTTATTAATGTACAATTTTTAGGCAGTAAAACACATGAAATTAAAAATAATAACTTCTCAGCAGTTCAAAATTAAAATAAGTCAAAACATTGGGTTTGTCAAAGTGACATTGTTCTTGTCAAAATGACAAGCGCACACAAATCAGCTGATTCCTAGCACGTCAAGGACGCTCGAGTCACGTGCCTGCTCGTGCCCAATAATTGAAATATAAAATTAATAAATAAAGTTACGAAAATACAGTTTTGTTTAAATAATATGAATATATCAAAAATTCAACTCATTTCCAATACATCTACCTTAGTACTACAGAAGGGGTCTACATTTATCATTCCTAACACTTTTTGTTAGAGTAACGCATATTCTGCTTGTCCTATATTCTGATTACGCAGCTCACGTGTATTTTTTAAAGACACATTAGCAGTCTTTTCAAATTTTGTCACGAATTTAGCTCTTCATTCGTATAAATGAGCATTTTTTAATCATTTCAGACAATAAAACTAGAGACAAAATTAAATTGTCAGAAACGTCAAATAAGTTAACTTATGTTGTGACAGATAAAACGTCAAGCATTTATTTATTTTTTGTTGTCGATATTTTCAACGTAATTTTCGATATTTTCATATTTCATTTCCGTCCTTACAATGCATGGAGAGGTAATTCTGTTTATTGATTCAGATGCAGAATTTTATGCTCTAAAACTTTTGTTTGACGCATTTTTGCTTAAAATAATTAGGTGAAATTAGCATGAAATTGCAAAAAACCGATTTCCCATGTTAATCTCCTATGTACACCTTTAAGACAGACACACGGTATATAAATATATCATCACGGCAAATTACCCATTGCAGGGTGTGCCAATCTGTTTTCAAAAATTATTACTGCTCAGCGCTATTCGCAATCGAAATTAACGATAGAGGCGCTGATTTTCGAACAAAATGGCCGCCATACGATGGATTTGACATATGACAGTTCACATTGTTCACTGTGTTTCGTTGACTGTGTGTACAAACCGAGTTTAAAACTTTATTTTATATAAAGGCGATAAGTTAAAATATTTAATTTTTAATTACTACACTACTCACTCAGTTGTCACTTATTCAATATGGCGCTTGTACGATTTCTTTTCGTAGTACTGATTTGCGCAAGAGGGAAAATTTTATCTACGATTGCGAATAGTCTGTTTTTATGTGGCTAATTATGTCAAATTTGGAATTAATAAATTAAATGGATATAAATATAAAAAATACTACATTACTAATACTGGATTTATACAGCGTAAGCCGTAACGTAACGTACCGTGCCGTGGCGTATTGCAACGCGTGATTTCTCTAGGCTATTTTATACAGAACTTTTGCGGTACATTTTCGTAAAAAGTATACTAATGCTCTGTCGATACAAGTGTAGTATACCTACATCAGATTTGTATTTATCAGGTTCGTTAATTTATTCGCAATGCACTATATTTCATATATATTTCCATTTCATATATTAATCTAAACTTTGACACACGACACATGTCACTTATGTCAGTCAAAGTCACGCAAGACAGACTATTCGTAATGTAGTATTTTTTATATTTATATCCATTTAATTTATTCATTCCAACTTTGACATAATTAGACACACAGAAACAGACTATAACGCAGGGCAATAATAATTTTCGTAATATCGCAACGTACCGTAATGTGCCGTAATGTAGAAAGATAAAAGTTGGCGATCTTTGGGTTTTTGACACGTAACGGCACGGTACGTCACGTTGCGGTTTACGTCTATATAAATTATCACATATGTATGCATTGATTTATTCTTTACGTTACGTTACGGCACGGTACGTTATGTTACGGCTTACGCTGTACAAATACAGCATTGGCGATCTTTGGGTTTTTGACACGTTAAGGCACGGTACATCACGTTACGGGTTACGTCTGTATAAATTATCACATATGTATGCATTGATTTATTCTTTACGGTACGTTACGGCTTACGCTGTATAAATACAGCATTATAGTCTGTCTTGTGTGACTTTGACTGACATAAGTGACATGTGTCATGTGTCGAAGTTTAGATTAATATATTGAATGGAAATACACTATTATTCACGAAAGATGACCATTCAAGGTCATTTGTTCGAAGAAAGAATACACATCACTTTATAGTAGTAGCTTAGCAACATTTTGTATTAGAAAGAGAAAGATTATTTGACCTATGTCTATTTAATTTATGTGGTGTGACAGATATACGTATATAGTGGCATTACTTTCTAACACACTATAAATAATAATGACATATGTCGTAGAATTACAGATACCTAATTATCTACTACACTACCATCTGTGCTAATATTTACCCAGGGGCGTTGACATTTAAATCAAATTATTATTCCTTGGTTTATAAGTTAAGTCTATGTTTTTGTATTTTGCAAAAACATAAGTGAAGAACATAATTTTTTCAGAAAGGCATTGTTTAGAAACATAATTTTCCAGTGAATTATTCTTATTTTTTCAGTAAAAATGTGTCCATAAATATTTCATGTTGCACGCCTATGCAAACGAAATGCAATGAAGTTATCTGCAAGTAATATTATATCAGACGGCTCACAAATGACCTTGAATAGTCATTTTTCGTGAATAATAGTTTATATATGAAATATAGTGCATTGCGAATAAACTAACGAACTTGATAAATACAAATCTGATGTACACTACACTGGTATCGATAAAGCATTAGTACTTTTTACGAAAATATAAATCCAGCTTTAGTTTCTAGTTTCTTCATAATTTTAAAATAGTATATTATATACTCAAGGAGTAAAGTGTAAAGTGCATATTCAATCCTGTGGATGATAGCTATTAACATACCTAGGAATGTTATGCACATCATAACTGCCGCAGTTGTCAGTTTTTAAGACATCTAAGGCTTGTTATGATTAATAACATCCGTGGTTTGTTCAATAGTTTATCGGTGTCAGAAAATTAAGACATTATTGATAAATACCATTTTTGAAATTCTCCCATTAATGCTACTTTCAGATTGCTATGGTTAACAAACAATTATTTTGACATATGTCAATATGACAAATATTCAAATTATGTGCTTTATTCCTCATGTTTATTACTTTAGAATAAAGTAGACCGTATTTAGAACGATAGGCTAACGTTATCTGTATGTATTAATGAAGAGCATTATATTTTCATTTTGTAGACCGTTGTTGACAAGTCAGTATGGTAATAATAGCTGTATTCTTTTTGATCCAATTGTATCTCAGCTCAGTACATAACTGAGTTTTTACGAGTGTTTATGAATATGGGCATGAGTGTTTCAAATCATTTTGAGTTTTGTAAACTGGTAGTGTAGCATCGGAAAGGGGGGGAGTGAGTTTACTCAGAATAACTCAAATCAGTTGTGTCAGAAAGAACAACGATTTCCTGAGTTTATCTGAAGTGATCTGAGATGAGCTGAGATTTTGTCCAAAAAGAATACAGCTAATATTACCATACAGATACAGTTATTACTTAGTTACCAGCCTACTTTTGTACATGTTAGCAATCGAATAATATTCTGAAACCGGTAAAGTTTATTAATCACCTGAGGGATTGAATGTACTTTAGTCCAGTGGTATATACGCTATTTTTCGCACTACCGTATCAAATGGAACCATATTAGTGTAAAAGAAATTAATCTTACAATTTGACAATACAAATGTCAAAAATTTTGTTCAAATTTAAACTCAACGCCTGCTCAAAATGTAGTGCAAATACGAATAAATAAATCATAGTAACTACACTATTATTCACGAAAGATGACTATTCAAGGTCATTCATTCGAAGAAAGAATACACATCACTTTATAGCAGTAGCTTAGCAACATTTTGTACTAGAAAGAGAAAGATTATTTGACCTATGTCTATTTAATTTATGTGGTGTGATAGATATACGTAAACAGTGGCATTACTTTCTAACACACTATAAATAATAATGACATATGTCGTAGAATTACAGATACCTAATTATCTACTACACTGCCCTCTGTGCCAATATTTACCCAGTGGCGTTGACGTTTAAATCAAATTATTATTCCTTGGTTTACAAGTTTAGTCTATGTTTTTATATTTTGCAAAAACATAAGTGAAGAACATAAATCTTTCAGAAAGGCATTATTTAGAAAGAAACATAATTTTCAGATGAATTACTCTTATTTTTTCAGTTAAAATGTGTCCATAAATATTTCATGTTGCACGCCTATGCACACGAAATGTAGTGAAGGTATCTGCAAGTAATATTATATCAGACGGCTCTCAAATGACCTTGAATAGTCATCTTTCGTGAATAATAGTTTATATGATTTTTTTCATATTTAATCCCTTTGGGAATGAATTTGAACTTTAGTCCCTGAAATGAGTGATTAGAATCGCTCTTTAGTGTCGGGAGTGCGAAAAGAAATTTTAAAATCTCGGTTTATTAGTAGCTCTAGCCATGACACTTGTTTTCATTTTTTCTGATTTGCAGTTATTGCCGTAAAATTAACAGAGCAGGAAATTGTAAAAAAACTAAAATTCCATGTTAAATCCCTGTTCGCACCTTACGTCAATACCTTGTATATAAATACGAATCGTGAGATTTTAATAGTACATTAAAACACAAGTATCATAAGGCAATCTGTTAACGTACGAGTCCAAGTTTGGAAAACGAGCCGCCAGGCGAGTTTTACAAAGGACGAGTGCGTCAACAGGCCTTATGATACATGTTTTTTATACTATTTTTTCTATTGAGGTAATTTTACAATTAGATTTTTTTAAAAAGGACTTGTCAAAAGTATGAGTTGGTGTTTTTTTATCAGTTATGTTGGTAGCGCTTCCCGCTAAAAATTGAAATTTCACATTTTGACAGTTTGTGTATCTTGTGATTTTGTCTGATTGTTTACATTAAAACATTGTATCAAGCATTATACGAGTACAATTATGAAAGAGGAAAACCAATACATACAGTGAACTCCAAGGTTTATTAATGAACCATCCTGATTTGAGTTATCGGTGGTTCGTGTTGGTTACTATCATAAATAAAACTTGAATATGGGATTGAAGGACGTTATGTGGACCATCGAGCCTTTTTATTGAGAAAACAACATATAAATAAAACTCTTTAAATCATGAAATACTTTAATGAACAATTTATTATTTATTAATTACTTTCCACTATTTTGTCAACACTCACTGCTCAGTTGCACAGATAACGGCAACAGCTGTTCTTACACTTTTTAATACAAAACATATATGGCATATATTCGATAGTTCGCCACAACATGGAACTGGAAATCATGGATTAAAACGTCAACTTTTCATATTTGTTTGCTAGTAGCCGCCACAAATTGAGTAGACAGTGTCAACATTTTCAAGTAACGTGCATCATACATTTCATAACCTGCATGGAATAACAATACAGTCAATTCAAAATTGCATTACCATAAATTTAAATTGTAATAAATAAAACTTACCGTTTTAATTATTTTGACAAAGTAAACCTGAGCGCATTGTTTCTTGTTTCATAATTTTTTAGTTGAAATTTGAAATTTTAACTTCACAGATTCTTATTTTTTCTTAACTAACACAGCTATAGCTATAAATTTCTTTTCTTTCTAGTCCTATCACCTAGAGAAAGGATAAAAATCCTCAATTAGAAATAATATTTTAACACAAACAATTTACCATTTTGAGGTTCTGTCAGTTATGAAAGCATGACTACCACCTGTAGAATACAAAAGGCGCCAAAAACAGTACGTTTATAGATTTTCTAAACGTCGTGTTTTCAGTGAAAAACAGTGCTTTTATAGAAACATAAGAACACCGAAATAGAAAAAAATATTTTTATATCTATAAGGGGGGAACCATTTTATAGGGTGCGGAAGGGCGCCAAATATCATATCGCGACCCTGACGTGATCAGAAATGCAGGTATTTAATTAGATAATTTTTTAACCAAAAAATTTTGTGTTACAGTGCAAGATAATATAGAGTTGTGTTGCGATTCGGACATGGTGCACACGATGGAAAAGAGTTTGCAGCAAGCCGAGGGTATCTTTCAGCGGTGTTCCACGTGCTTTGAGAACCTGGTTCAGAATATTTGCCACTTCACCTGTAGCCCGGATAAGGCTAGCTTCATTGAAGTCGTTGAAGAACTCAATAACAGTGAGTCATAAACACATACGCCATTTTCTCCATATTAACTTAACATGAATATACGAAGCCTGCCTAAAAGAATCCGATATTTAATTTTAACACAGATCACAAATATACTTAATTTGTGTTCTGTGCTATATAATATGGTAAAACGAGGGTAAGATGAAAAGTTCTCCAGCTAATATAGAGTAGGCTTTTATATCAATGAAATATTTTGTTTTGATGTTATTTCAAGTATCACAATAACTAATGCCAATTTTCAACTTGATCTGCAAAATAGTTTATTTTCATACGGCTTTTTCAAATTGATGTGTGTGTTTCGTTGCAATGGATAAATTGGAATATCGAGCCGTCAGAAATTCTTCGTTTTGGACGGTTTATCGCCAACGGAAGTTCATCCAAAGTTGGTGACTTCACAAATTACTATAATGAATCAATTGTTGAATACTCTTAGATTTTACCACGATTTAAGATATAGGTGATGTGCACATTTTGAGCGTCAGCGCCTCTAACGGCTACATTGGCATTTTTGGTTACCGAATCAATTTTGACATTTCGAAAGTAATACAATTTACAATTTTATTTTGAGTTGTTGCTATTGTATATGAATATTACACATCATAGTATATTGAAATGAATAAAGAAAATATTTAAAATACTATATATGTAATGTGACTAATTCAAAAAAGTCAAAATACCAGCGAACGTACTGTGGCAGAAAATATAATTTTTCTCATAATATGTGTGATTTCTGTAAACCATTTTATCATATTTAAATTTATAGTATCAGTTAAAGGTTACAAGATGCATAATACTTGGAAATTGAGATTAAAAAGTTGGAAAATTTGAATGATTGGAAAGGAGAAAGTTTCTACATATTACGATATCAGTGGATGATGTTAGCATCTTTCTTTTATATTCGAATTAAATGAAGAAGATTCTTCATTGAAAATATACCAGGCTCTAAGTGGAATCAGTTGCACAAGCTCGGAAAAAAATACACGAAAAATACGAACCATGTGAATTTCTACCTTTAACATTAACATTACATGTACAAAATCTATAATAAATAGACGAATTATGTCAAAAATATACTTCTATGATTGAAGTATCAAATTTTATAAATTTCCTAGAAGATTATATGAGGAACAGATGTATAAGAAAATAACTTTTCATCAGATATCTTCTACTAATATGAAAAATTCTTTTAGATATACATATATCATTGTAAAAGATACTTATCGTATGAATAAAATTCCAACAATGGTCATCTGATTGCAATAATGAATTATATAAAATGTGTTTCTTAAGTTACTATTTGAAAAGATATAATGCAAGAAGCAGAAAATTGTCTTAAAATTGTATAATACTTGCAGTTGTATGAAATAGAAGTCTATTTTGGACATAATTCGTCTATTTATTATAGATTTTTTACTATAATGTTAACGTTAATGATATAAATTCACATGGTTCGTATTTTTCGTATATTTTCTTTTCCGAGCTTGTGCAACTGATTCCACTTAGAGCCTGGTATATTTTCAATGAAGAATCTTCTTCATTTATTGCGAATAAAAAAGAAAGATGCTATCATACACTGATATCGTGATATACTATTATTCACGAAAGATGACTATTCAAGGTCATTTGTTCGAAGAAAGAATATACATCACTTTACAGCAGTAGCTTAGCAACATTTTATATTAGAAAGAGAAAGATTATTTGACCTAATGTCTATTTAATTTATGTGGTGTGAGAGATATACGTAAATAGTAGCATTACTTTCTAACACACTATAAATAATAATGACGTATGTCGTAGAATTACAGATACCTAATTATGTACTACACTGCCCTCTGTGCTAATATTTACCCAGTGGCGTTGACGTTTAAATCAAATTATTATTCTTTGGTTTATAAGTTAAGTCTATGTTTTTGTATTTTGCAAAAACATAAGTGAAGAACATAAATCTTTCAGAAAGGCATTTTTTACAAAGAAACATAATTTTCAAATAAATTACTCTCATTTTTTCAGTTAAAATGTGTCCATAAATATTTCATATTGCACGGCTATGCAAACGAAATGTAATGAAGTTATCTGCAAGTAATATTATATCAGACGGCTCACAAATGACCTTGAATAGTCATCTTTCGTGAATAATAGTTTATGTAGAAATTTTCTTCTTTCCAATCATTCAAGTTTTCCAACTTTTTAATCTCAATTTCCAGGTATTGTGCATCTTGTAACATTTAACTAATATTATAAATTATAATACAGAGAATTTATTTTAAAATGCAACATATAGTTCATCACTTCCATGGTTACTCACTACTGTCAAAAAATGAGAGCAATGTAATATTTGTCCATTTTAAAATGCAACCTTGAATGCAACATTATAAATAGTATTGCATCACAGAAGATACCTGCAGAACACATCACAAATGGTGTCAATTCTTTCTACGACCGACTAGGATATTGCCTCAGTGTGAACGGCGGTATTTTTTAACATTTATTAAATTAAAATTATGAATTTTTGAAGCCAATGTTTGTTAAGATGTGCTACATTAAAGTTTTGATTTTTTGTTAATCGTATGTAGGCTAATTTATTGAAAATTAGTATTGATAATACAAAACTAAAAATTTTGTATGTTGCATTTTAAAATGGACAAATATATTGCTGTCATTTCTTGACAGTAGTGTGTAACCATGGAAGTGATTGACCATATGTTGCATGTTAAAATAAATTCACTGTATAAATTTTAATATGATAAAATGCTTTACAGAAATCACACATATTATAAGAAAAATTATATTTTCTGCCACATTATCTTCGCTAGTATTTTGACTTTTTTGATTGTCACATCACATATATAGCATTTGAAATATTTTCTTTATTCATTTCAATATACTATGATGTATAATATTCATACACAATAGCAACAACTCAAAATAAAATTGTAAATTGTATCACTTTCTCGAAATGTCAAAGTTGATTCGGTAACCAAAAATGCCAATGTAGCCGTTAGAGGCGCTGGCGCTCAAAATGTGCACATCGCCTATTGTATTCACTACTTGAAACAAACAATTTCTGACCATTTTTCCAGATAAAAACCAGCCTTACGCTAACGAAATCAACCTCTACATTTCATCTTCTTACATGAATTCAACATATGAGTCTTGCAAAGAGGTGCAGATGCCCCAGAGTGGCAGTTCGGCGATGCGAGTGGCTTGTGGCGTCCCGGTGGCGCAATGTAACCCCCAGCGGTGGTTCACTTACTTAGGGTTAAAATCAGAAAAGGGGTCAGGAATGGTGCCTTACCAGATCAATTATATTGCGGTACACGAAGGGGTAAAAATTGCTGATGGGGAAAGGATACCAGAACATATTACAGAGTTGCTGCTGGAGACTGTGCCATGTCATCAGTCGTATAATGTAAGTACAGGGAAGATTGGATAATATAATTTTTCTGATAAAGTTCATCTGTATGATGAACGAATTATGTTAGGGTATATTATATTTATTTTTGTAGAACCTTTTCCTTTCTTCCTTCTCTCTGAACTTGCCTGCACGATGTCCTTAGATGCCTAAATGTTTTTTTTATACTAGCGTATTATAACAACAACTTTTCGATTGTCATTTCCGTTGTTAAATGAAGTACTTTTAAGCACTAGAGCTTAAAAATGACAGTATAATGCGTAAAAGTAAAAGTACTAAATACCTATTATAACTGAAATATTTGAGTAGGCTTCCACAGCCTGAGTCATGAGAAATATTCGTTTTCCGGGAATGGACTGTGTCATATTTTGAGTCAACGCTCAACGTTTCGCCCGCAGTCGTATGGGGCATCTTCAGGAGCAAGGGGGATAGTACTGTCTTAAACAAGGTTACCCGACGTGTCAACCACGCTAGAGGCCGAGTTTAAGCAACAAGAGGGGGAAAATCAGTTTACAAGGTTACCCGACGTGTAAACCACGCTAGAGGCCAAATAAACCAAGTGACGAAGGAAGGCCGAGAAGACAGTTATACAGGGTGATTCATCGGTCTGTCCTCTCTTTATAACTCTTTTATTTTAAGTCTTATAGAAAAACTCTTCAAATATAATTTATATGATATAGTATTATCTATCTAAGTACCATATCCATTTGTATACAGGATGCTCCATTTAAGCGCAACAATATGTAACTTTATATTTCTTAATGGAACACCCTATATTTATTTACTTACTTTGATAGTAAATTCGATTCCTTTTAAAAAAGTATTAAATAATAAGGGGTCTAAAATTATAAATTAAGAAGTTATTTACCTTTATTCGTTGTATGATATGTTTCTATCATGTTATTAACAAAGTAAGCTATGGATAATTTGATCAATTGTTTCAAATTTAAACAAACAAGTTGTCCAAATACTCTTAGTTTATCATTGTTGACGTTGATGTGAAAATGAATAATACAAATTTTAGTAAAGATGAGATGGTTAATATAATATTTATAATAGAAAAATCCATTGAAGTTGAAGTACAAGTTTTCGAGCATTTATTATAATTTTGCATTATTTAGTCTGTCACTAAATTTTAATAGCTTCTTTGGAATTAGTGTAATGTTTAAAATAAGTATTAATAAAAAAGGACCAAAATTTTGTATTACGGTTTTTCCACTCTGAACTACTATTTTTTATGAACGTAAATGACTTCTTAATTTTTAATTTTAGACCCCTTATTACTTAATACTTTTTTAAAGGGAATCCAATTTACTATCAAAATAAATAAATAAATATAGGATGTTCCATTAAGAAATATAAAGTTACATATCGTTGCGCTTAAACGGAGCACCCTGTATACAAATGCATATGGTACGTAGATAGACAATAATATATCATATAAATTATATTTGAAGAGTTTTTCTATCTGACTTAAAATAAAAGAGTTATAAAGAGAGGACAGACCGATGAATCACCCTGTATACTAATCTAAAGATACGGTAGATGAGCAAAAGCTAATGAGGACCAATGGGAATCGAGTTCGTAATGGTAGATTGGGCGTGTCGTGTTCCGAGAATCACCGGTTTCCACATGTGGCTCAAGAAATAGCCATCACCCCGATTGATGTTATTAGGATGTTTCCATATTTCTAAAGTTTTCCTGTATTTACGTCTGTAAAACTCAGGGACAGGAGCTAAAATGCGGGAATTTTCAAATAAGATGTTATGTCCTGTGTTGTGTTGGTGTTCTGCGCCCGCAGATGTTAATACCATACCATTACGCAGACAGCGTTTATGTTCTGACAATCTAGTGTGAACACTCCTTCCTGTTTCACCTATGTATACTGTGCCGCAAGAACAAGGAATACTATAAACACCGGGTGACGACAAGGGTTCGCGTTTATCTTTAGTTTAGGGGAGTATTTCTGACATTTTTTGTGGAGGTTTAAAAAAGACCTTAATATTGTTTTTATTAAGAATTCTAACTATCCCCCTTGCTCCTGAAGATGCCCCATACGACTGCGGGCGAAACGTTGAGCTCTGACTCAAAATATAACACAGTCCATTCCCGGAAAACGAATATTTCACCTATTATAACTGTTTATTTATGATAAATATTTACAACACAATTACTTAAATTACTAAATTGAACATTTGATGTCGTTCTTAATACTTCTTCATGGTTAACTTCAATGTGGGTAGAAACTGAAGTAGATGTACTGCTGGATTCTGATTCTTTTATTTTTGTAAATGCTGTTTCTTTTTCTCCCAAAATTCTTCGTGAAATTTCTTTCTTATTTTCCAAAGAATTGTCAACGTAGCCTTCAGCAACAGAACTTGAACGCCACCCTCCATGTCGCTTGAGTACTGTAATGTCTGCTCCCGAATCAGCCAAAAATGTTGCAGAACACCGCCGAAAGCAATGCCCGGTATATTCTTTAGCATTTGGGAGGCCGAGGAACTTTGCATTTTTTTTTAGGTATACCACCTATGGTATTTATACCTACAGGAAGCGTGCAACACTTAAAATTTCTGTAGGTTAGAAAAAACGGTTGATGTTCAGTATGAGTAGGTCGAAGTTGTGCGTACTTGCGAAACATTACTAAACAGTTGATTCCATCGATATACCCTTCAGTTATCATAAAAAATCGTGAAATATTCGTTTTAGTATTTGGAATATTAATTTTTATGAAAAAAGTAGAATCTTCAATATCTCCTACACGTAAAAACCTAAGTTCCTCCCGGCGACATGCCCCATAGATTCCAACAATTAACACAACCTTTACCAATAAATAATCCTTGTCATCAGCTTCCTTCATGAAACGAATTCTCTATCTAGTATTGATATTACAATAATTAAAACATAAATTATAATATAAATTTATTTATATAAGTAAATTTTCTTTTGATCTTATAAAAATGACTCGGATGTATTAAATATGTGTATGTTAGAGTATGTGTAAAGTCAATCGCAAATTTATGAGCAAAATATATATGGTCCACTTTATAATTACATTTTCACAGGATAACTGGACGACTGTAATGACGCTGACGTCACAACATGGCGACCATTTTACGCTGAGAACTTTAATTACCTACATTATTATAGATATAAAAATAGAAAATACACTTGAGAGCAAAAGTATTCGGCCACCCATTACTTTTCAATAAAAAGTGATTTTTGATATTAAACTGCATCTTGTACAATAATAACTAATAACTCATATTATATGGTAGCAATAGAAGAGCTAGAGTCTACCGTCGTCCAGGAGAACGATTTTCACAGTGCTGCATAATGGAGCAACTCGCTTTTGGGGGAGGTTCATGCATGTTTTGAGGGGGCATTTCTCTTTGTGCAAAAACCGAACTGGCCTGTATCCCCACAGGTAACCTAGGCGGTTACCTGCTCTGCGCTATATTTCTGAAGTCTTAGAGGAGCATGTTGTCCCATATGCTGGCTTCATTGGCGATAATTTCGTACTTATGCAAGATAATGCAAGGCCTCATGCAGCTGAGATTGTTCAAAATTACCTCAACGAAGTTGGTATATGAGTCATGAAGTGGCCAGCCAAAAGTCCGGACATGAATCCGATTGAGCACATGTGGGATGAACTCAAGAGAAGAATTCGGTCACGGGTTCCAGCTCCAACAACGCTTCAGGAACTGACAAGGGCTGCTCAAGAAGAGTGGGATAATATTCCACAGGATGTTGTTGAAGGGCTGATCAGATTCATACCAAACCGAATGCAATCTGTTATACGAGCAAGAGGGGGTCATACAAAATATTGAAAAAACCTCATTTGTTCAAACTTGTTTTTGTTTCTGTTATTAATAAACAAATTTAAATTTTTTTCATCTTACTTATTCTGACTATTATAACAAAAAATTTGTTAACATGATAAACAAAAGCTAACCAGAGATTAATTTGGTATCATTTGAGAGAACACTAATCGGGCTTCGAAATGATACCAATGTGCTATTTCACAAATGTAAGGAAGCATGCTATTTATTCTTTTAAAATTAAGGTTGTTAGGTGGTCGAATACTTTTGCTCTCAAGTGTATATAGCAATTTTTATTTAGTTTTCATCTATTTATATTCAAAATTCATATGCGACATGTAATTTATAAAAAGTCGAAGACTTGGACGGGCCCATTGCCCATTGTTTTCAAAATCAATCCGGCTTTGCTTGGCGCCAGAGACAACTATCTAAAGATAGAAAAATACTCGCCATATTTCACAAGTTTTCAGCATCTTAATCAACCATTTAGTTATTAGCGCCTTAATAGTAGTTGGCACATTCCTGCCACCTCTTGGTTAAGTCGCGAACTTATCAAATGCCCCTCGTATTTTGTAGGAATCCCGCCCTCCGTGCAGTTGCATGGACTGTTCCACCAGTTGCCCGGCTGGTGAAGCTCCCGTCTCCGATGACGACACCTTTCTCATAGCCAACCTGAACGGCATCGCCTTTATCTGCGCTATAATTCTCTTCCTTCTGGGCACGTTCTTCGTACTGGGGATGGCCTTCATCAGGACAAGAAGGAGAAGGCGTGATGACAGAGGTCAGTATAATCAAAGATCTATTCTCATTCGTTTGGAGACTGAGTTAACAGTGCCGTAACTAGGGCGTGGCAAAGGTGGCACACGCCACGGGCGCAAAATTCTTAAGAGCGCAAAATTTTAATCATTTATATGGTTTTAGATCAAATATTTCTAAAATCTATTTTCTAAATTTAGCAAATAATTATCTACAGATAGGCTAGTCGGCAAGGTGTTTATTGTGGAAATAATTGGTGACAAGTTGGCATGAATTTTATTCTCTTTATTGAGACCTCCAAAAAGACATACTAATTTTGCACCCTCTAGCGACCCCGGATTTTGCCGCCATCTTGGGTCAAAGGTGCAAAAAAGGAGTTTTTGGCCATTTTCTTGAAAAAGGTGCCCCGTATCAAAAATTTTCAAGAATATAGAATTAAACCTCGTAATTTCCTATACTACATAAAAGGATTCTTACATTTTTTGCCTACGATGAACTCTCAAAGAGTTATGTTAAAATATAGTTAACCAGAATAACAATTTATGAGTGAAATTTAAATTAGTCAAAAAATAAACAATATTAGGTATTTAAAACTTAGTATATATCTTGTTCCATTTAAGCCATTCAGTATTGTAGAGAATTGGTCATAGTTTTGAATTCTCTGATTGGCTAAAATTGGAGACATGGGACACGTTTGCCCAATGTAATTTCGGCGCTACTTAAAACTGACACTGATGCGAGCGCCATCTGCTAAATGGCCTCAATGGAACAGAGTATAGACGACTTTTGCCGATGAGCGGTTCGCGAGTTACTAATAACTTAAATTTATATGAAATTTCTCAAAAAATTTAAACATCTGCAAACTGCAAAACATTTCATCTGAAATTTCAACACATTAAATACGTAATATTGTATATCATTAATCGTGTCAAAATTTTAAATGAAAATATGACAACTAAGCCGATTTGCAGATGATTTAAATTTTAGAAAATGTTCATGTAAGTATACGTTGTTAGTAACTCGCGAACCGCTCATCAGAACTTTATTTTGTTTTTATTTTCTTGATATAGGGTTGCATTTTTTTGCCACAGGCGCTCAAAGCCCTAGTTACGGCTCTGTGAGTTAAATTTGTTAATTATTATTATCATAACAACCCTGCTGTCCGGGTAAATATATAACAAATCCCACCCAAGGGCGTTATGTTTATGAGTTGTTGTATTGACACTGGGATTGGGATAAAGTCTAAAAAACAAGCAGAGGCATTTATAGACTACCTATACTTTGTAAATTTTATTAAAACTTTCTGATGTGTAATATTAAAAAATTATAGTTGGGCATTAAACGTTGAAGGGTGAGAGTTGAACAAAGAATAATCTCAGGCCCGATAATAGGGGGGGGAGCAAAATCCCCGGGACCGTAATATCAAGTATCTCAGATGGTCAAATAATATCGAGAATGATATGTACTTATTTCATGTTTATTTTTTTCCTTCGAACCATTTGTTACTGTATATTTTGACTAACAAAAATGATTGTTTTTTACCTTCCGTCATACGTTTAGATAAGGAAGGTATTGTTTTTGGTCAAAAAATTCCATTGTGTTTTTAATGAATAAGCACACGTTTTAGAGTCCCTAGAATACGATTTTTACCTCTCGCTAAGAGAGGTATTGAATTCATGCTAAAAATCGCATATCCAGATTTTAGTGAATAAGCACGTTTTAAGGTCACTAGAATTCGATTATAACATTTTTACGATGATGTCCGTGTGTGTGTGTGTGGATGTGTGATCCACGATTTCTTAAATGCTATAAGATTTAAGACATTTTTAACTACGGATTCCTCAATCTAACAATAATGGGAAGAGTTGATTAAGTTTTGGTAACAATTGGACAACCGGAAGTAGTAGTTACAAGAAAAAAATCATCTAAATATTATTTATCGAAAATTTATATAAATACTTATATTAAAGAACGTTAAATTCTTTATTCGATAAATATAAATTCATTATTATATCTTCTATAGATTTAGAGATAAAGAAATGCATATAAAATAATTTGATGTAATAAATCTCAAATCTTCAAGGCAAGAAATTCAAATGTTTGTAATTTTTCTTTTTTTTTTCATTTAAAAACCTCTCAACAGGATTAAATCCCAATTACAGAGAGGTTTACATATACAAACATCCATGCCTTAGTGGGATTCGAACCCAGAACCCCTAGCGTACTCATGACTACAAGCCGTTGCTCGGACCATTGAGCCACCGGAGCCGACAAAAATTGACACATAATTGTCACTGTCAAAAATATTTGTATGCCACTGTCAAAAAAATATTTGTTCATCATTATGAAAATAAAAAAAAAAGTCAACAACGCAAAAGAATATACGAAAAAAGTATATAAAAGGGATTTGCGAAAATATGACGAATATAAAAAAAAGAAAAAAAATATCTGGCGAGAGGTTATGTGCTGGCCACATCAGATTTTACTATTTTTGCGATGATGTCTTTATGTCTGTGTGTATGTCTGTATGCGTGTGTGTGTGTGTGTGTGTGTGTGTGTGTGACGATTTTTTTTCTCCGACCATAACTCCAACACTACAATTTTAAAAATTATAATTCTTTCGTATTCCTCTTCGCTACATCCACATGAAGATCTGATTAGATTTTGGTTATAATTGGTCGACCGGAAGTACCCTCATTTGAAGATTTTAACAGTTCTTCTTGAAAAAACGCTGTTGAATGTCACACTTAATGTTATTATAAATATTAAAGAATATTTTACTCTCTATACGATTTAATTACATTTTATACTTCATATTTAATGGATATTGAGATAAAAATTATAAAGGAATTAAATTTCATAAAGCAACCAGCTATGCAAAACACTGGAAACAGCTAATATAATTAAAAAATCTGATGTGGCCAGCACATAACCTCTTGCCAGATTTTTTACCTGGTTGTACGCATAAAAAGAAAAATATTTTTAAATACAAATACATATATTCATGTCTCACTATAAAATAATTCTCACATATATTTGCAAAATCTATGGGATATTTTAATATAAATTATGTACAATACATACATTTTCTTTATATTCAATATCCTGAAATTTTATTTTTCTACTTTCCTTTTTTTTCTTTATATTAGTCATTTTTTGCAAATTCCTTTTATAT
Source organism: Harpalus rubripes (assembly GCA_963082715.1). Lineage (NCBI taxonomy): Eukaryota > Metazoa > Arthropoda > Insecta > Coleoptera > Carabidae > Harpalus > Harpalus rubripes. The sequence goes on from OY720464.1 coordinate 1,088,006, forward strand.
TCTTTTGCGTTGTTGACTTTTTTTTATTTTCATAATCTTCATAATAATGTACAAATATTTTTGACAGTGGCATACAAATATTTTTGACAGTGACATTTATATGTCATTTACAATCATTTGAATTTCTTGCCTTGAAATAGGTTGATCTGAGAATTTTTACATCAAATTATTTTATAAGCATTTCTTTATCTCTAAATCTATAGAAGATATAATAATGAATTTATATTTATCGCATAAAGAATTTAACGTTCTTTAATATAAGTATTTACATAAATTTTCGATAAATAATAATTAGATGATTTTTTTCTTGTAGCTACTACTTCCGGTTGTCCAATTGTTACCAAAACTTGATCAACTCTTCCCATTATTGTTAGATTGAGGAATCCGTAGTTAAAAATGTCTTAAGTCTTACAGTATTTGAGAAATCGTGAATCCAACATCCACACACACATACGGACATCATCGTAAATATGTTATAATCGGATTCTAGGGACCTTAAAACGTGCTTATTCAATAAAATCTGGATATGCGATTTTTAGCATGAATACAATACCTCTCTTAGCGAGAGATAAAATCTTTTAATAGACAGATGTCAATGTCAAGTGCGATTGACATGTATGTTTGTGTTACAATTTTATTGCAAATATAGAATCATTTCTAAAAAACTGTCTGTTTATGCAAAATACATAGAACTGAGGCAAGGTAATGTACTGGACATATAAAATCTTTCGTAAGAAACTGTCTGTATGGAATTTGTATAAAATACATGAAACTGACGGAAGGTAATGTGCTGGCCACATCAGATTTTTCTCATTTCACATCTAAAAACTGCAAGGGGCATCAAAAATTATACCCCGGGCCCCGGTCTTCCTTTCGGTGCCCCTGTTTGTTCTGTCAGTATTTTCTCCAAATGGATTTTGTCATATATAATATCATAAGTGGTAAATTTTTGCCGGAAAAATTTTCAGATTGTACGAGAGCTGGTTGCCTAGCAATTTATTGAGTGACATTGACAAAAAAAATCACGAGTTGTCAAACGAGTGATTATTGATCAATGTCACGAGATAAATTGGCAACAAGCTCGAGTAAAGCAATCGGAAAAATTTTCCAGGATAAAATTTAACCACGAATGGTATTCGGATGACTATTTCCAAAATAAAAATCAGATAATCATTTATATATTTTTCTTCTTGACAAAAATCTTCTAATTTTTATTGTTTTGAGGTGTTACATTTAAGCTTGCTTTTTCAACGTTTTATATAGATTCCTGTCCGAATCGACTCGTTTTTAATAAAAACTGATAACACTAAAAATATACAGACTTTGACACGTACGTAAACTATGTTTCTAAAACGTCAAAAAAAATTTCGCTTGTCAAAACTCACTTACTTGTAAAAATACGACATCTTATTGGCTTAAAGGATGCGAATTTTTTTTTTTTGAGGATGTTTTGTCAAAATGAAACATAGTAGCTAGGTAGAATCCTGAATTTGGATTGGCTTATAAATTTATGAGTGAAATAGGCATTATAATAATTCTTATTTTCTTCGTTTGTTTTAGATTCGTTTGAACAGTTCGAGAACCTGGTAGGAAAGAAGCGGTGTGGAGAAGGTATTAATGAATCAATAGAGAAATTCTTCAAGTATTGGGGAACAGGTAAGAATTGGAATTCCACGATTTTTGATTTTTTAAACCAGGTGTCTGCTTGAAACCTGTTACGGAATACAATGTATTTTTTTATTTTGCTGTAATTAAATGATATCCTCGTTTACACCGAACTTTCGGGTAAAACGAACTAATTTAAAAGTACGAACAGTGCTCAACTCCAACGGCGGTTCCTCCATTAGGTAATTTGGTCAATGACCTCCCAAATTAGTGACGTTCAGGGTGGCTTTTTGCCTGAGAGGCGATGTGTCGATCAATTGTTTGCTCTTCGTACGATTGTTGAGAAGTCACTTGATAAGAACAAGAAGGTGTTCTGTGGCTTTCTTGATCTAAAAAAGGCGTATGATAGTGTTCTTCGAGATACTTTGTGGGATGTACTCAGGTAGTACGGCGTGAATGGAAACTTGCTGGGAGCAATTCGTGCATTGTATGAGGGTAGTGAGGCTGCTGTAAGAATAGATGGTAGGTTGAGTGATTGGTTTCGTATAAATGTTGGTGTGAAACAGGGCTGCGGTATATCTCCGTGGTTATTAAACTTGTATATGGATGTGTTGTTGCGGAGAGCATTGAGTGAAATGGATGGTGTACAAATTGGTGAAAGTATTGTACCTGCGTTAGCGTATGCGAATGATGTAGTTGTTTTAGGTGAAAATGAAGAGCAACACAGAGGAATGATAGAGAGAATACATGTAGTTGGAAAAAGTATGAATCTGGAGTTGAATGTTGATAAATCCAAGGTGTTAGTATTTGAAAGGAGTAAATTGGTGGCTGTGTGCAATGTGTTGGTGGATGGAGTGAAACTGGAGCAAGTGAATGAGTTTGTATATTTGGGTAGCATGATGTCAAGGGATGGTCGAATTGATAGAGAAATTGAAAGGAGAGTGAGTGCGGGGTGTAAGGTAATGGGTGCTCTGGGTACGTTTGCTCGAAACGTAAACATATCTAGAGAAGCTCGTTTAAGTATGTATAATGGAGTGCTAGTGCCAGCTTTGATGTATAGAAGCGAATGTTGGGCATGGACGGAAAAGCATAAAAAGAGAGTGACTGCCGTGGAAATGAGGTATTTACGTGGAGTATGTGGATATGTAAGACAGGATCGCGTGAGGAATAATTTGGTGTATGAAGAATGTATGGTTAGGAAGAATGTTGTTAAGAGAGTAGGAATGAGCCAGTTGAGATGGTTTGGTCATGTGGAGAGAATGAAGAATGAACGTCTTGTAAAGCGTATATATTTTGGTGAAATTCAGGGTGTTCGATTGCGTGGCCGTCCAGTGTGTAAGTGAATGGATGTGATTGATAAGGTACTAAAAGAGAGAAAGTTTCCGAGTGGGAAGAGAAGAAGAGCATGTATGAATGCGATTATGAATGTGGCCGAGGCGAAAGAAGTGTGCTTAGACAGGTATGTATGGCGAAGGATGATTGTTTCGTAACTATTATTGTGGTCCGGTTGCGGTATTTCGCTACCGAAAATCGGTCACTTTAATATGTTAAGAGTGAGGAATATATGTTATACCTATGATGTCAGGTTAGTAAGAATGTTGTTGAAAGAGAGACTGATTTTCTTTGGATGATATTTTTCCGCTTATGGCGTCTCGTAGCCGCGTGCCTGAGTGTCTGGTCACGAATCTGGGGAACCGGGTTCGATCCCGACCGACGCCAAATATTTCCAATTTTAAATGGCACGAAATTGACCCCTGTGGAGCACTCTCCACGCCAGCAATGAGTGCCCGTGAGGTGACGCCTGGTAAACGCCCGCACGGTACAAATATGTCATCATTACCGATATCTGCGTACAAAGCAGATTGGCACACTCAGCAATGGGTAATATGCCATGGTGATATATTTATTTTATTTATTTATATATGTTATTTTTATTCTTTCGGGTTTGTGCTAACACACTAAGTGGGAAATGCGTGATTTTATGTATATATGTATGTATGTATGAAAGAGTAAAAATAATAAATAATTTGAAATTAATTAATTTTTAATAAAGACAGTTCTGTGTCGTTAGCGTTGCTTGCACACGACACCACTATCTTGAAAGCAAGACAACGAATGGTGCAAGTGCGCTGTTTGGGTCACATCAAAGTTGTGACCACATTGTGTTATAAGTTGCATATACAAGTCCATACCTAAGACAAAGACAAACGAATTGTAAGTTTGCTTGCGTTAGACGAAGACAACCACCCACCCTATTTGCTTACACATGGTCAATGACCAGCATCAGTCTATTGATTTACAAAATAGACTTCTATAATCCCAATATAGATGCCGTTAATAAGAGACCAACGAAATATTATTTTTAACTGAATTTTACAATTTTTTATAGCAATGGCGAGAAACAACTACTTAGTCTTGATGCTGACGTCTTGGGCAATATTAGGTTTAGGCTATGGAGCAGTCTACCTCAAAATCACCACTAACCCTGTAGATCTCTGGGCTAGCCCTACAAGTCAAAGTAGAATAGAAAAAGACTTCTTCGATACTGTTTTCGGTCCTTTCTATAGAAATGAGCAGATATTTTTGGTTGCCAATAAGCTACCACAAGTTACATACGTACGTAATCAATAATATCGATTTGTTAGAATATGTAGATAAAATTTAAATACTTTCATTTTAGAAACCAGATAATGAAACGGATGAAGAAATTCTATTAGGACCTGTTTTCAACAAGAAGTTTTTGTTAACGGTTTTGGATCTGCAGGAAAAAATTGAAGCGGTATGTATTTTTAAGTTATTATGAAATATATAGGGTGTTCGTTTTTCGATACTCGCCATTTTGGGATTTCGGTTATACATTATTTTATTTCATACTGTCCGCTGTGTACCTACAATGAGGGCAGTGCCAAAAATTTCCGGCCTGACTTTGAAAGAAACGCTGTAGACTTACAATTAAATTTTATTGTTCAATATAATCCCCCCTGACATCAATGCACTTATTACAACGTTTCAGTAACAATTCAATACCCCTAAAATAATATTCCATCGGTTTGTGTTCCAAATTTGCCCAAACTGCAGCCTTCACTGCTTCGTCGTCACTGAAATGGCGCCCTCGAAGGTCCTTTTTCAAATTTCTAAACAGATAGTAGTCAGTGGGGGGCATATCTGAACTATAAGGAGGATGATCAATTTGTTCAAAACCGCAGTCACGAATCGCAGCTTGCGCAATTGCAGCAGTGTGCACGGCTGCATTGTCATGCAGCAAACGCACGCCTCTGATTAGTTTACCACGTCTTATTTTCCGAATATTTTGTCGCAATCTATGCAGAAATGCTGCATAATATGCCCCAATAACTATTGTGTTACGTCCTTTAAAATCTATAAGACGAATGCCCTCACAATCCCAAAAGATCGTAGCCATCACCTTTTTTGTTGACTGGCAGACCCTGACCTTTCTTGGCAATATTTCTCCTTTTCGCCTCCATTCCATCGACTCCCTTTTGGATAAAGGATCATAGTAGAGAACCATAGTTTCATGTGTGACAATTGTCTTCAACACCTCCGTTGGGTTTATATCACATAGCTTCAAAAAGTTTTGAGCACATTCAACACGACGTTGGCGCTGAACTGCTGAGAGATGTTTGGGGACCCACTTTGCACTAACTTTATTCGTGCCTAAATGACCGTGGATAATTCGACGAATGCTTGTATCAGAAAGCCCCGTCATTTGAGATATTTTTTCACCTTCAAGCGTCGGTCGCCTAATACTAAATTTTCAATAAGGGCAATATTGTCGTCCGTCACCACGTCCGCTGTCCTTCCTGTTCTGACGTCATCTTCCAAGGATTCCTGCCCAAATCGAAACCGTTTCGACCAAACTTTTACCACAAAATAAGACGGTGAATTTTTTCCATAAAGTCCATCCAGCCGATCTTTGATACACTGAGAAGAAAGGTCTTCTCGGGTAAAGAATTTGATAACAACTCGATACTCAATTTTCGTGACTTCCGTCATAAGGTGCGTTCAATGAAGTAAGCAAATCTAGCAAATGCTAGGTAAGCAAACGAGACTTGTTGCTTAGTGCGCTGAACGATTTGCTAGCTATATGACGAACTGTCATCCACAACTGTCATCGAGAAACGTATATAGATGTCAAATATAACATTGTGTAATTGTGTACTTGTATTTATTTTCTTGGTCTGCGAACATATGGAAAATAAATTTATATATTTATTTTCAGATAGTGGAATTAATTCGGAAGAAGCTATATTGACTATAACAAAATATTTCAAATTTAATAATGTTATATAAACATCCATCACAAAACTCTCAAAGACTTTTTTACATGTGGTTGATTTCCTGCCATTATATTTGACACTTAGCAAGACAAGCGAGAAAATTGTGGCTTGGATTGCTTGCGAGCAAATCATGCAAATGCTAGGCTAGCAAAGTCGTTCAACAAATTTTACTTCCGATTGCTTGTTTTGCTTGGCTTATTGAACGTACCTATTGGCTCGTAGTATGATCACGGTTTTAACTAAAACACTGTTTTAAGAAATGTAAAATTCAAATTTCAATATTTAATTTCGGTCTTATCTTTACAGAACGATTTTTAAAAAAATATTTGTTTGAATACAAACTATGTTCTGCTTTAAAATCATATTTCGATAAATTTAATATAATTTATTATTGATATTAAATATTCAAATTTGACATTTCTTAAAACAGCGTTTTAGTTAAAACCGTGATCATACTACGAGCCATTGGCCCGTACCACGATCACGGTTTTAACTAAAACACTGTTTTAAGAAATGTCAAATTCAAATTTCAATATTTAATATTTCCCTTATGTTTAAAGAACGATTTTTAAAAAAATATTTGTTTGAATACAAACTATGTTGTGCTTTAAAATCATATTTTGATAAATTTTATATTATTTATTACAATTATTAAATAATGAAATTTGACATTTCTTAAAACAGCGTTTTAGTTAAAACCGTGATGGTGGTACGAGCCAATGTGATTAACGAGTGACAGTTATCAGAAAAATAATTGACTTAAAATTCATTTTTGTTTTTTCCCAGGCTAATAAGACTTGAACTAACGTGTTACCAACATATTGATTTGCTGTAATACTTGGATCTATCAGGCCGGAAATTTTTGGCGCTGCCCTCGTACTTTACTTTGCTAATTTGAGTCCGGGAAATGGTACATTGCAGTACGAGGCCGGAAATATTTCCTGGATGGCGAGTATTACGTTACTGCCTGCGAGTTACTCTCAGGAGCGTGTCCACTGGCGAGTATTGCTCTCGAGAGCATCTCTCGAGAGTTTTACTCCCACATGGACAGGTATCTGAATATTATTACTTGAACTGTTAGAGGATGTACTTCCTTGTATTATGACAATTTGTTATTGTTACTCTGTTTTGCACAACCTTGAAATTAAAATGTACCTAAACACAACAAACTAATACTAATATTTCTCGCTAGCTATTTCTTTTAGCGCTAGATTCTAGCAAATCATGCGAGGGCAGCGCCAAAAATTTCCGGCCTATATAGATCCAAGTATTACAGCAAGTCAATATGTTAATAACACGTCAGTTCAAGTCTTACTAGCCTGGGAAAAAACAAAAATGAATTTTAAGTCAATTATTTTTCTAATACTATCACTCGTTTATCACAATGTCTGAAGTCACGAAAATTGAGTAGCGAACTGTATCAATGATCGGCTGGATGGAGTCTATGGGAAAAATTCACCGTCTTATTCTGTGGTAAAGATTGTTCTTATCCTCTGTCAATTGCCTTGCATTATCTATTTAGCTTATGTATCTCCACCAATATCTTTCCACACATCTGGAAGGTCACGCGTGTCACTTCAATTCATAAGTCGGGCGATGTAACTAATATTAAAAACTATAGACCGATTGCTATACTCTCTAATTTTAGTAAAATATTTGAGCGAATCATTTATAACACAATATACTCTAAAGTTAAAAGAAACATCTCTGTGTGCCAACATGGCTTTATGGAGAAAAGATCTACAGCCTCTAATCTAATGTACATCACTCACTGTGTTGCCTGTGCACTCGAGTCGAAGGGTCAAGTTGATTGTGTCTACACCGATTTTGCTAAGGCATTTGACAGAGTTGACCACTCAATCTTGTTACGCAAACTTCATTCTTTCTCGCTGTCCCCTTCCCTCATTTCTCTCCTCTCTTCGTACCTTCATCACCGTGAACTTTTTGTACAATACCAAGGTTACATGTCCAATCCCTTCATCGCTTCTTCCGGTATTCCTCAAGGCTCGAATTTAGGCCCCTTACTCTTTCTTCTTTTTATCAACGACGTTACAAAAGTCATCAGCTGTGAAAAACTGCTTTTCGCAGACGACCTTAAAATATTCTCATCAGTAAACTCTATTAACGAATGCTTCTTACTACAAAATGACCTGAATAGTCTTTCTCAGTGGTGCATAGATAATAACATTGGCTTAAACCTAAATAAATGTTCGGTAGTGTCCTACACTAAATAAAATTCTCCACTGCTGTTTGACTATTCAATTCATGATGTAATTTTGGCACGTACAACCACTTGTGATGATCTTGGGGTCAAGTTTGACTCTAAACTTTCTTTTGCTGAACATATTGATGTCATCTACAAATCTGCAGTTAGAATGCTTGGCTTCATTATAAGGAACACTCGTTCATTTAATAATATTTTTGCTATCAGCAGTTTATATTATTCTTTCGTACGTTCTAAATTAGAGTACTGCTCTATCATATGGAACCCTTCTTATGAATCACATCAAGATTTAATTGAGTCAGTACAGAAGAAATTCTTAAAGTACATTTATTATAAAACTCACAATTCCTATCCAGCACGAACTGTTTCTTATGCACAGCTGATTCGAGAGTTCAAATTCCTCAGTCTAATGGAACGTCGGGAGAACAATTCTGTCTTCTATCTATCCAAGCTTATTCATGGTGGTGTTGATGATCTCCGCTGCCTCTCCCTGCTTAACTTTCATGTCCCTGCTATTAAAACCAGAAACTCTACAACTTTATACCTTCCTACTGCTCGTACTAATCTTTTTCTTGCTTCCCCTATTCATCGGATGTTTAAATTTCCTAGCCTCGATATTTTCCTTCTAGAGTCCAAAATATTAGCTAAATACGTCAAACAAATTTCTTTTGCTTTCAGCTAGATATGTACTATAACGGAACATACTTGGTCATCATAACCAATTTTATGTAACGCGCCATACTATACCTATATACCTGGCCTCTGGTCTAATAGAAGGTTGTACTTACCCTACGTTGTGTTTATATTTAATAAGTAACCCTTTTACCTGGTTCGTAATATAGAGTAGCTGTCAAAAGTGGAGGAATCGGGATAGGTATTTGACGTAATTAAAGAATAATGTTCTCTCCAAAAAGCAGACAGAATTTGTCTATCTTTGTGCATTTATTGAAAATTAACCATGAAAGCAAATAGTAAATAATGTGAGAAATATGATCGGGTGTAAGGGTTTGAACACGACACCCTGCTGTGGAAAGGTCCGCTCTCTGGCATTCGCCTGACGTGCGAGGGAAACCACAGCAAAAACCTCGTACAGAGAGACATCGAGACACAATTTAAACAAATAGTTTATAACAAATTAAACATAGTAACACATAACGGTTGTCCCAACAATTTAATATTAACAACATTGAAATAATACTTTAATTCGACCTGTATATTGATAGTCAATTATAAACGTAATTGTGTAAGTGAAGGTTAGTGTGTAAGTTTGGTAAGTTCGGAATTTCATCCGAACTGCCATGACGCTCGGCGTCGCCGCCGGCCTGCTTTTTGTATGGAAAGCGTGGAGTTAGCAACACAATCCTGGCTCGCCGCTGGACCGGCCTCACCATTTGTCCAGGCCGCCCGGCATAGCCGACGCGTCTTACAGTATGCGACTGTGTCGCCATACTGTCTATCCCGACGAGTACCTGTGTCGTACCCGTCGGGGTGTAAATTGTTAAGTGATACCCAAGTGAACGTGGACATGCCAGCGTTCGGTGCTGATACGGCACATATCTTGAGTTTGGGTGGCTGCAAGCAGCGAGACCCGCAAAATTACGTTTGATTGGCAACCAATATTAGGTCACGTGGATAAAAAATCATTATATCATTGTGACAACAATAAATCATAATACAGTGCTTGTCCAAGTTAAGTTCCTCGTAAATGAAAAGGAGCCAAATCAGGTGAATAGGGGAGCAAGTAGGTAGGATCCCCAAACGTGCCTGACATAGCCATAGCAGCTGAGTGGGGGGAAAGTAGGGAGGTTCCCCAAACGTGCCTGACATAGCCATAGCAGCTGAGTAGGGGGGAAGTAGGACTCCAAACGTGCCTGACATTGCCATAGCAGCTGAATGGGGGGGAAGTAGGAGGTTCCCCAAACGTGCCTGACATTGCCATAGCAGCTAAATGGGGGGAAAGTAGGAGGTTCCCCAAACGTGCCTGACATTGCCATAGCAGCTGAATGGGGGGAAAGTAGGACTCCAAACGTGCCTGACATAGCCATAGCAGCTGAGTGGAGGGAAAGTATGGAGGTTCCCCAAACGTGCCTGACATTGCCATAGCAGCTGAATTGGGGGGAAAGTAGGACTCCAAACGTGCCTGACATAGCCATAGCAGCTGAGTGGAGGGAAAGTATGGAGGTTCCCCAAACGTGCCTGACATTGCCATAGCAGCTGAATGGGGGGAAAGTAGGACTCCAAACGTGCCTGACATAGCCATAGCAGCTGAGTGGAGGGAAAGTATGGAGGTTCCCCAAACGTGCCTGACATTGCCATAGCAGCTGAATGGAGGGAAACTAGGACTCCAAACGTGCCTGACATAGCCATAGCAGCTGAGTGGAGGGAAAGTATGGAGGTTCCCCAAACGTGCCTGACATAGCCATAGCAGCTGAGTGGGGGGAAAGTAGGACTCCAAACGTGCCTGACATAGCCATAGCAGCTGAGTGGGGGGAAAGTAGGACTCCAAACGTGCCTGACATAGCCATAGCAGCTGAGTGGAGGGAAATTATGGAGGTTCCCAAACGTGCCTGACATTGCCATAGCAGCTGAATGGGGGGAAAGTAGGACTCCAAACGTGCCTGACATAGCCATAGCAGCTGAGTGGAGGGAACGTAGGGAGGTATTGGGAAGCGGAGTCGAAGGTAGACCTGGTGAACTTACCTCGGACAAGCCAAGTGTAAGAGTTCGATGAGTTCAGAGCCTTGGGTTACCCAACATGTCAACCATGCCAGAGGTCCAAGGTCTGTGAGTCTGGCCGAAACCAGACTGCCGAATACGGTGTTCATCCCCAGTATTTAAACCAAAATATCCCTCTTGTCCCTTCTGGATCTATGGTGTTTTCGGGGGTATCTCCCGCCATCGTTGTGGGTGGGTGGTTGGGTGGACCGTCGAAAGTTCTAGAACATTAGAAATTTTCCTTTGTTTCTTAGCACATGTGGCCTGCAGATCTTCGACTTAGGCTGGTGACGTCATCTCAAGTACCGGCTTTGTCTCGCCTTAACTGCAGAGCCCTGTCCCTTTGTCCTTGTGAAATAGATAAAAACAACAAAAAAAAACACACGCACAGAAAAATACTTATACAATGGCCATCGCAACTAAATAATAACTACGTATTCTTTATACATGAACAGTCTAATTGTTTGTAAGTAACTAAATAAAAATAAATAAATAAATAAATAACAATAATAATATACAGTGCAGTTTCAGTACTATGTTCTTTTTTATGTTTTATGTTATGTTTTATTGTCTGTAATTCATTACTGCTTTATATTTTTGTACTAAATTATCCTAGTATTGGGCACTGCCTGTTGGATAATTAATGAAATAAATAAATAAATAAATAAATAAATAAATAAATAAATAAATAAAAGATTGATCGAAACGGTTTCGATTTGGGCAAGAATACTTAGAAGATGACGTCAGAACAGGAAGGACGGTGGACGTGGTGACGAACGACAATATTGCCCTTATTGAAAATCTAGTATTAGGCGACCGACGCTTGAAGGTGAAAGAAATATCTCAAATGACGGGGCTTTCTGATATAAGCATTCGTCGAATCATCCACGATCATTTAGGCCCGAAGAAAGTTAGTGCAAGGTGGGTCCTTAAACATCTCAGCAGATCAGCGCCAACGTCGTGTTGAATATGCCCAAAACTTTTTGAAGCTATGTGATATAAACCCAACGGAGGTGTTGAAGACAGTTGTCACAGGAGATGAAACTATGGTTCTCTACTATGATCCTTTATTCAAAAGGGAGACGATGGAATGGAGGCGAAAAGGAGAAACACCGCCAAGAAAGTTCAAGGTCTGCCAGTCGACAAAAGAGATGATGGCTACGATCTTTTGGGATTGTGAGGGCATTCTTCTTATAGACTTTAAAGAACGTAACACGACAGTCAATGAAGCATATTATGCAGCACTTCTGCATAAATTGCAACAAAATATTTGGGAAATAAGACGTGGTAAACTAACCAAAGGCGTGCGTTTACTGCATGACAATGCAATTGCGCTAGCTGTGATTCGTGACTGCTGTTTTGAACAAATTGAACATCCTCCTTATAGTCCAGATATGGCCCTCAATGACTACTATCTGTTTGGAAATTTGTAAAAGGACCTTCGAGGGCGCCATTTCAGTGACGACGAAGCAGTGAAGGCTGCAGTTTGGGCACATTTTGAAGACAAACCAAAGGAATATTTTTTTAGGGGTATTGAATTAATACTGAAACGTTGTAATAAGTGCATTGATGTCAGATGGAATTATATTGACAAATAAAATTTAATTGTAAGTCTATAGCGTTTCTTTCATAGTCAGGCCGAAAATTTTTGGCGCTGCCCTCGTACGTTTGCTAATCTAGCACTAAGTAGCGCTAGAATGTGAGCAACGTAACCGAGACTCCAATGGTGACCAGGTTAACACACCCAAAAATGGGTAGTAAGCCGTGATGATAAAATAATAAACATGCATTTTATGTAGATAGGAATAAACGATTCGAAGACCCTGGACCGAATCTGCTTCTCTCCTATGGTCAACGCTTTCTCCGGTGAAAAAATTGTATCACAATGTACTATACAAAGCGTACTTGGATACTTCAATCGTTCGCTTCTAAGAGAAGACGATGAGAAGAGTTTTCAAAAAGTATTAGACAAAATATACGACTGTATACAGTAAGTAAAAATTATGGGATCCTCCATTACATATTACAAATTAAAAAAATCTGATGTGGCCAACACATAACCACCCGTCAATTCCATGTTTGAAATAGCAATGGGCTATAAGTAAAGTATCACTTCCGGTTGATCGTTTGACAAAATCCAATTTGTTGTTCCAATAAATAGAAAAGTTTGTAATACCAAATTTTAGATTATATTTTATTATGTTTTTCCTCGAAAATCTGTTAAGAGCTCCAATTAAGTACCACTTCCGGTTTATCTTATAGGTATAATCAAAATATAATGTTGTTTCAAATTATACACAAGTTTTAAATACCAAATTTGAGAAGTTTTGGATCATGTTTTAATATATTTTATTAAGAAAATCTGTTTATAGCTTCCTGTACAGACAGGTGTCTCATTTTTTATGTTTTTTTTAAGGTATCTCGGGTAATATTAATGATAGAGCAAAACCGTTTGCACATTCCAGGGGTAACTTTTCCAGAAAAGTTTAATAGCCACCACAGGAATTTTCGATCTTCTTTTGTTTCTGAGCTACAGGCAAAAACACGTTTTTGGCTCATTTTGAAAATATCTCATTTCTTATTTACTGTAACGTTGATAACTAGTAATTTAACTATCCCGAAAATAATTGGTTAAGAATAATTTTGGGAACATAATTAGTAGATATTGAATCAAAATAAACATATAATGATTTTTATTTTTTCATTTGTTTCTTAATTTTCAATATTTTCACCTCAATAAATTCATAATTCGTCTATTATTAATGTTTAAAACAAAAGAATGTAGACTTGTTATATAACATTGAAAAACTTACAAAATAAGCAAAAAGACGAGACTATTTTCAATATAGGTTCCCATTTAAAAAATCATAAGTTTGTGTTATATCTCCAGAATTATTAAGTTTTCAAAAAATCTAATTACGCCATCTTATTTTATTTAAAATACGGTAAAATTTTTGTAAAAACATTTTTTCTCTAATTATCATAATAAATTAGATATGATATATTTTCAAAATGAGCGAAAAACGAGTTTTTGCCAGTAGCTCAGAAACAAAATTCCTTTGATGACTATTAAACTTTTCTGGAAAAGTTGACCCTGGAATGTGCAAATGGTTTTGATCTATCATTAATATTACCCGAGGTACCTTTAAAAAAATAATGAAAATGAGACATCCTGTACAGTAGTACTTCCGGTTTATCAATTTTAGAAAACATCTAATATGTCGTTCTCATTAATATTAAAGTCTTAAATACCAAATTTGACAAGTTTTGGAATATATCATAATATAATTTTCACGAAAATTTTGTAATACAATGTACACACAAATAATACATTGTTACATTTATTTATCTTTAAAATGTATACCTACCTTAACCGCAAATTCCATCGCCAAATCTGCAACATTCTTGAATATCTTTGAAAATGTTCATTACAATACAATACACAGCACTAATATTTTGTTCATTCAGTAACTTTCACACATTTTTTACCACTTAAATATATTAATAATCCATTTTATATTAACATTTTTCAACGGAAAACACTTAAACACAACATTAACGACTACAAAAGTGCGTAAACTTCAGTTACATTCAGTGCAGTGGTTCGAATTTGAACAGACTTGTCGCTCACAGAAATTTATTAACAAGTATAAATTATAAGAAATTATACAATATACTAACTAACACGAAAATATTGAGCTATTTAATTGTATTGTTTATTATAAATAGTTATAAATTTCTGTAGAGAAAAATTCGTTAAAATACGCAGCACACTTCAATTAAAACATTTGAGAAGTAAAGGTGCGTCCACACCCACACCGCGTATCATAAACATCGTTTACAGAATATTCAATGGACCTTTTCAATTTAACGGCTACCTCTTTCTATCGCTGCAAATAATAAGAAAATGGAGCGAACAACTGCCAGTTGGGCTGTCAAATGAAACGTCAAAAATATTGCAGTCATTAAAATACCTGTATTCTCAGTGAAAATTTGCATCGTTAGACATGTTAACTTCAATAAAAGCTTTTGTAACTTATTTTGATAAGATTTTTTAAAGTTATCTGAGATATTCTTACATTTTTCGCCTAACATTTTTAGAAACAAACGCCATAGACTAACCAAGTACGTATCGTCGCGCCACTCGCGGATTTTTTAACACTATGGTTGGAACGTGGTTGGGATGACAGTTAATAAACACGCGATGAGCAACGAAAACCGTGGTAAAAAGCCATCAAACATATTGTGTTGTAGAGTGCAAATAATCTAAATATAATGGGAATAATAAGATTCACTTTTACTCCTTCCCCTATTAACCTTGGAAACAGGTAAGCCGACAAAAATGGATACCATCGGTTCGTCGAATGACATAAGTACAGTTGAATTTTATTAAAAATCTGATTACATATTTCTCAAGCACACAACATGGTTTTAAAGTTTATATATTTTGTGGTTTTATCAAATAAAAAATTTAGTTCAATAATTATAACTTAGGAACAAAATACTTCGATTCAAAATAGGTTATGGGACAATATATATCTGTGTACCTTTGATAACAATAATGAAAAATAAAATATCTATGAAATATACATGCTATTGAATGTAAAATGTATAATTGTATAATATTTATGAGATCTACGATAAATTATTAGTAGACAACTTTATACAAAGCGCACGAAGGAAATCTTTATACTGACCTTAACAAAAATATACGTCAAAGTTCAAGAAACATGTAAGTAAATGGAATTCACAAATTACATATTAACTAACGGTTCTCCCAAATGAACGGGAAATATTTTCCAAATTGTCGTCGACTAAAAGTACACAGTAACAAGTAGTGATAATTTGACAGTCCTCATACTGGCGCGAATTTACCGTGCAAAGTGCAAACGTATAAGAAAGATATGTCGACGTTTTCAAAATCACAGCTTATGATAACACACGTATTTTCTATTTCAAGTGGTGCTTCAAATATATTTTAAACTGACAAAACGGTTCGTGTATATATAAAACGCCATTTTACACGTAAGAAATATTACCCCAAACTACTTAATGAGAAATCCGTCAGATGGCGCGGCCAGCGACACGGGAATGAGAGAACTCTCCTTATTCCTCCGCCATCTTGCTACCGTCCGGCCCGCCACCTATAGTTCAGTTTTTTCGCCAATATCCGAGAACACGGATCGATTTCTAGGATCGTGGACACAGGCCTTTAGAATAGCTCCGCGCAAGCGCCAGATTGCTTTGATTTTATTGGTGTAGAACGAGAAAGGGGAACTATCGGGAGGGAAATTCTTACACTAACTGACAAGGATAGACAATAATGTTTGTAGCAGACTCCTCTGAAGTGAGAGATAGGACATCAGCAGTATATTTATTTATAGGTATATTGGTGTAACTAGGCATTAATGTATTTGACAACTTGTTGTTTAGAAGCCCATACAAACCTGACTGTCTAGCCCCTTACGGCGGTCCGGTCGAACCGGCCATAGCTTTCGGCGATTTCGACGAAGAATTTTATACCGCTAATGCCGTAGTTCTCACCTTCGTCGTCAACAACCACGTTAAAGAAGAAGACGTAGGCGACGCCTTTGAATGGGAAGCCAGGTAATATCAACTTCTCTAAACTGCATACGAGCCTAAAATTCATAATAGTTCGGCCTGTTTACATTTTCAACAAATTAAAAAACCTACATAAATGGTTAGAAATTTCAATAAAATTAGCTTAGCTTCTACCCTTTACTTTTAAGACAATGAAAAAAAACTTCGTAAAAATCCAGTGAGTGCAGTAAACCTACATTGCAAAGACATATGGGACAATATTCACAGGAAAATGTGCATAATTTGTCATTAAAAAACTGTTATGGGCTTCAAGTAAAGTATCACTTCCGGTTGTCCAATTTTACCCAAAATCTAATCAAGTCTTTATATGAATGTAGAAAGCTTAAGTACGGAAAATAGAAATTTTCGGAAGTTTCTTGTAAGAGATATCATCACACACATAAACATCATTGTAAAAATAGTAAAAACGTGTTGTGGGGACCCTTCGTACTTATTTACTGAAAACTCACCATCAAATTTTTGGTACGATTACATTGACTATGTTTACACGTATAGCAAAAAAGTACTTTGACTTGACTTTGACTTTCAAAAGGCGACTTTTGCCGTTGTGTAAACACTTTCGCCTATTACTTTTCTTCCCAAAGTCAAGTCCAAAATAAAATAGACTTGACTCATATAAGTGTCTTTTAAAATGTCGTGTGAACCAACGAAAGAAACATGCTTTACTTAGGGTACATTTATAACCAGGGTATGGCCATGGGCCAAGATCGCCGCCATTGTCGGTAATTGATTTTCCTATTTATTTGTAATAAATGTGATATTATATTATAAAATAATATTAAATAATCACACTATGAATTTATAAAGGTAAGAAAAATTTATTTATTTAAGAGATACACAATTATTATTAAGATATACATTTAGAGGTTATGTAGAATATATGACATGGATTGTTATTATCACATCCAATTTAATATCTGTATTTTTGCTTAATATTGGTAATTTATAGTTGTTTTCATTATGTCAGTAATCGTGGTGGGAATCTTAACAAACTACACAAGTATATAAAATAAAATATATTACTTACACTATAAATACGTATTAAAATGATAATTAAATGTGTTTCATTAAAATAAAACAAATATCCATGAAAATACATAAT
The DNA here is from genome assembly GCA_963082715.1 of Harpalus rubripes. Taxonomy (NCBI): domain Eukaryota; kingdom Metazoa; phylum Arthropoda; class Insecta; order Coleoptera; family Carabidae; genus Harpalus; species Harpalus rubripes. Next base: position 1,105,572 of record OY720464.1, read on the forward strand.
AATTTGCGCAAGAACAATACATATACCAGTGTCCCGGTAATGGCGGACGAAACGTGAGCCACGCCATGGCCATACCCTGGTTATAAAGGTACCCTAGCTTTACTTTACTAACAGTGACATCTAGTTTTCATCCACAAATTCCTAGATATTTAATTACACAATTTTGTGTTTTATATCTGAATTTAAAATATTCTCGATTTTTAAAATATTTTATGCGATTATTTTTTAATCTACTTCGCATCCAATATTGTTGCTGCATAGTTATATTATTTAAAAATATCGCGCTTAAATTTAGTAACTGTAGTTTACTATCCATTTTTTTTATAAATAAATTATTCTTTTTATGATTATATGATAATAGTTAAATAGGTAACTTACATCACACGTATTATAACCAAACTTTACTTTGCTGACAAAGTCAAAGTTGAGTGAAGGACAAGTAACAAACATAAAGTGAAATATATTTGACCTTATGTGTAAACCAGTGTAAACGCAACATTAAATTGACTTTTCATAAGTCGCCTTTTGAAAGTCAAGTCAAAGTAAATTTTTCTCATACGTGTAAACGTATACCTTGTTCCATTTAAGACATTCAGTATTGCCGAGCATAGGGAATAGTTTTGACTTCTCTAATTGGCTGAAATTGGAGACAAGAGACAAGTTTACCCAATGTAATTTCGGCTACTTCAAGTTTGCGCTGTTGCCAGCTCCATCTACTGAATGGCTTAAATGGAACAGAGTATAGTCAATATCTCCCTTACCTTCAGTATGTCGGGAGGTAAAAATTCTGACAAAAACAATATATAACGCACAAAACTCTAGTCCTTATACTTTTTAAACTTATTTTAAAAACTAATATAACGACCCGGGTTTTCCGAGCACTTGGAACATACATTGTGCTGCTTCGGGTCCTCGGCGTTCTGATGAATAAACTCTTCTACCTACGACATTTGGCCCGCGACCAGTGCGTGCGAGCCGACGCCTATGACAGAAGCGTTTCTACAAAAATAGGAGGGAGATAAGCTTTTGTATTCATTGTTATTTTGGGGTATAATGTTCTGGCAAATATTAGGGCCCGCTCTGCCAAAGAGTGCGTTGTAAACCGGCCGAAAAATTCTGGGTTTGGGCTCGTACAGGCTGTATATTTATCGGTGTTATGATTGTAAAGGTACATAGCACTTCTCAAAGACTGGGAAGCAAATGAAAAACCTGAGTTTGTGAATATAGCGTTCTCAAGCGAAAGAAGTATTCAAGATGAGCTGGAAAGATTATCAGAAGCTGAGATGGGAACAATTATTATCAGTTATATGGTGATGTTTGTCTATATCGCTGTAGCCTTAGGGCATTTCAGATCCTTCAGGACTATATTGGTGAGTGATAAAACTTATTTTACTTTTTTCGTAATACCATACTGTTAATATGATTCAGGCCCACTTTTACAATTGATGGATAAACTATGGTATAGCTATCGGAGGTATAACTTTATCCTAGTAATTATACATTCGAAAAACATGACTGTCTTTTACAATGCATTTTTATCTATCAGATAGTTACACCAAGTTTACGTTAAATCACTTTAGGTTGGTACTGACACAATAAAATTATCTTCCTGTTAGACTATTTTTCTTCAATACTGTTATTATTTCTATCTTCTAATTTGCAATTTTTCACAATGTTAGAAGATATAAATGTTATTTTTGATTCTGACTGATGATGAAATACTTGATTGACATCTGTCAAACGTATGAATAACAACACATCGTTTGTGTTTACGTGGTATCCATAAGAACAAGGGATAAAGTTATCCTAGGTTTATATGACCAAATATAACTATACTCTATCCGTTTTAACTATAGAGCGTTGGGTGAGATAGGCCCTAAGATTCTAGCTCTCTTATTGGTTCAAACGTGAACCGAGTTTACACAGCAAAATATTTGACGCGTAATTTAAATTTACTTGACAACTGTATCAATTTTGATTAATGTTATACCGTCTGACAAAATAAATAAAAATCAACAAAGTCAATAGTACACGATTTATTACATGTTATTAATTTCTGTTTAATTCTGTTTGTTAATTATATTATTGTTCTTTTCGTTTATATAATTTTCATAGTGCTTTGGCGTTATATTTCATATTACATAGTTTTCGTTGTGCGCGTTTGCTTAGTTTTTCGTTAGTTTTGTTATTGTTCTCTTCGTTAATATTATGGATAAAATTCCTGAAACTGGCTCTGCCAATGTTTTACAACATCTAAAAGGAAAGGCCCTTCGAAGCGGGCAAAAAAATGGCATATAATTTATACTGCACATATCGTGCCACGAATCCATATTCCAAATCGGAATGTGTCCAAATTGTGGCATCAGAACTAGGCATAGGACGATGTAGTATATGAAAAGCTATAAAAGAATATGAGGAAAAAGGGTTATTTGGATCAACCCAGGAACAAAGAAATTTGTTTAGAATATACATATAATGTATATATTTCAGAGAGGAAATATTTATATTTCAAAGGTGAATTACATTTTTATTTTACGTTGTTTTCTTTAAAATTTATTTGAATAATGTGGTTTTCATTTATGCATGCCCTTTTCACCGACATGTAGAGAAAGGTACGGAGATTATAAGTAAGTGTATGCATCAATGTCAAATTAGAGAGATTTTTTTAAATCCAGGAATGGCGCCAAAATTTGTATTCTTTATTTAATACATGTAAAAACGGCCGCGCTCGAAACGCCATCTAGTCTATAGGTAAAACGAATAGAGTATAGACAAAACTTCATTTGGTTTGTTTTGATTTCGGTTGGCCAGACAGAGAAACTAGAGATGGAGATATGTCTTGTCTAGTCCGAGTATTACTCATTAGATGTCACCACTGAGGCCACGTAGATTATCAGTGTCTAGTTCGAACGTTGCTCACTAGAGGCGCAAGTGTTCTTAGTTAAAATTTCGTGGTTAACATTTAAGATTAACATTAAGTAATTTATAAGGTTTAATATTAAAGAAAAATCAATGTTTCACTCACGAACCCACTACAACTACAAATCAAAGGCAAAATACACATACTTCTACGTGGCCTCTAGCGAGCAACGTTCAAATTAAACACTAGACTATACACTGACACTCTACGTGGCCTCTAGTGAGAAATACTCGAACTAGACAAGACATATCTCCATCTCTAGTTTCTCTGTCTGGCCAGCCGAAATCAAAACATTCAGTGCGGAGGGATAGGGAATGTTTTGTCTAGTTATATTTGGTCGTTGTATACAACTGATTTCCATGGGATAAGAAATACTGGTGTTTATTCTATCTGTGGTATATCCGAGGTTTGTAAAATACAATTTTCAATTTTATGCCTGGTATAGCGTTATACGAGGTTTATCTAATGATTGTAAAAGTGGTCCATAACAGAACTAAACACGTAAGTATTAATGGGTCTAAAACAGATGCCACGCACGAACGAAAAACAAAAGTGAAAGGTGTCTATAATGGCCGCCGGCCGTTAAAAAGAAAATCACAGTATGGTCACGAGCTTTATGTTATTACGAAAAAAATTTAACGCCATTCGGCCGATATTTAAATAACGGACCCGACTATTGCTTCGGTTTACAAACTTCAGCCGTGCCCGTTATTTGCGTCATATCGGCCGATCGGTCTAATGATGTAAATAACTATTATTTATTAAATTTATCTTCACGTAGCTCTAACACTATATTACTTATAACTGTTTCAATGGACCTTTTCAATTTAAAGAGATAGAAGATATGCGCAATGGGGATCTGCGCATAGTAAGAACAACTGAGATCTATGACGTTTGTTTCTAAAAAATGTAGACGTAAAATGTGAGAATATCTCAGATAACTTTAAAAAATCTTATCGAAATAAGTTACAAAAGCTTTTATTGAAGTTAAAATATCTAACGATGCAAATTTTCACCGAGAATACAGTTATTTTAATGACTGCAGTATTTTTGACGTTTCGTTTGACAGCCCAACTGGCAGTTTTTCGCGCCATTTTCTTATTATTTGCAGCGATAGAAAGAGATAGCCGTTAAATTGAAAAAGTCCATTTGTTCATGACTCATACGATTCAATATGAATGCGAACCTGGTGGTGAAATTTGGAACTAAAACAAAGGAGCAGTATTGAATAAAATAAATACTTTTTTCTACAGACTATATATAAAGTAGCCATTTGCGCTCTCTTTTGTCAACGCAAAATGTCACTTTGCCGCTCTAGAGCGACAAAGTAGAAAAAACGCTCGCTCCTCAAATTTCTAACTATACAATGTTGAGAAATGTTACTTGACTACATTCTTAATGGAAACATTTAGTCAGGAATTAATGACACTGTAGTTACACATTACCCACTTAACAAGTCAATCTGACATATAACTGCTCTGTCGGTATGTTACATAACCAAACAAAATGCCGCATTGCTGTGAAAATAAAATGGGGCATTCATTTACAAAAACGAAAGTATAAAATGCTTAGATTAGATTGAAGCAATAGTTCAAGAAGAATGGAAAATACCGATAAGTAAAAATAAATAAAATAGCTATTTGTGTATTAAGAGCGCAAAATGGGACATTGTCGATTGAGAGGTTGTTGCCGCGCGACGCAGGAGCGAGGCATTCTCTCGAAATCGACAATGTCCATTTGCGCTCGAAACACACACAAGATTTTTTCTACAGTCGCCACAATGGGATCCTCCACCATAACAAAAATTTATTTTTTATTTATTTTTACTTATCGGTATTTTCCATTCTTCTTGAGCTATTGCTTCAATCTAATCTAAGCATTTTATACTTTCGTTTTTGTAAATGAAAGCCCTATTTTATTTTCACAGCAGTGCGGCATTTTGTTTGGTTATGTAAGTGGGTAGTGTGTAACTACAGTGTCATTAATTCCTGACTAAACGTTTCCATTAAGAATGTAGCCAAGTAACATTTCTCAACATTGTATAGTTAGAAATTTGAGGAGCGAGCGTTTTTCTACTTTGTCGCTCTAGACATTGTCGATTTCGAGAGAATGCCTTGCTCCTGCGTCGCGTGGCAACAACCTCTCAATCGACAATGTCTCATTTTGCGCTATTAATACACAAATAGCTATTGTTGTATCGCTAGGTAGACAGCAAGATCGTATTGGCTGTCGGAGGAATTGTCATCGTTCTGTGTTCCGTATTATGCAGCCTGGGCCTATTTGGTTACATAGGAGTTGCCACCACGCTGCTTACAATAGAAGTCATTCCATTTTTAGTCCTAGCTGTAGGAGTCGATAACATCTTCATTATCGTACAGACACACCAGCGAAATCCTAGGTAAGTGCCATCTATTATCATTTTAGTCACATATAATACTAAATTTGTTTTCTAGAAATAAAGACCTGTCCCCAGAAGAACAGATAGGACTGACTTTATCCAAAGTTGGTCCATCTATTCTTCTCAGCAGTATCTCCGAGTGTGGCTGTTTTGCGATCGGTAAGTCACATGTTCATGTTCCTGGGGGTCTATTCTAATTCATATAGCGTGAGGCGAACTTAGCCCAATCCCGCTATCCGACTCCGACTCCATCTGTTGGCCAGTAGTGGAATTTATATTAATTTAGCCACATGTGGATATCCGTAGCGAGAGCTCCAGTGGTACCGCTACGAGCAAAGTGTCACGCTATAATTTGAATGTTTGTTTTGACAGTGACTGATAATTCTAAATGACAAGTTGACAAGCATTTCGGCTTTTCAATTTTGTGTTAAAATACGTGTGTTATATCATAATAATATTTGATTTATATCTATATATTGTAAGTACATATTTAAATTATAATAATTATTTATAATTCTAACAACCTTTGTTTAAAAATAATTTTAGATTATGGCATATATTTATAGGGTTTTATTAGCCGCAGATATGCTTGAAGAAGAGGAAAGAAGGGTAGAAATTCGATTGAATAGACGAACGATTAGGGATGCGCAAGATCCATTCAATTTCATTGAAATGGAATTTATTTTAAATTAAACTAACTAAAATTGCTATTGGCGAAGAAAATGAACTCGTAGCCCCCTGGTGGCAAAATTATGAACTTGCCTAGAAAGTAATCAAACTGTTGTGTTTACGGTTGTCATACTGCCTTTTAAACAATACTGCACTTCAAATCAATTTACATTTAAAAATATATGAACTTTATTTGCTTATATCCCTGTCTAACACTGTACAAGTTTTGACAATTACTCTTCTCGCCGGCCATTTTCTAAAATCGGTGCTGCCTCTATCGGTCATTTTCGTTGCCAATAGTAGAATCTAAATCTATCGAAAATTGAAAAATGTAATATATAAATAAAACTATTAACTAAACTAAGTAATCCAACACACTATTACTAATAAAAAAGTAAGAACTATAACAAAACTACTAAATTAATCCTACAACAAACCTAATTAAATTGCCACACCAAGAGCTAACACAAATAGGTACTATAAGAACAAAGCCACGATCATCCACAGTCAAACTAGAGTGAAAGTGTCATAATAATGTCAATATGTCATAATAATGTCCAATCGTTTGTCTTATTTTTGGAGATGATATACCAGCAATAAATGCATCACGTATGTATTCATTTTTGTATTCGTCTGCGGTAACACCCTTAAAATTACATTCTTGGGCCAATTGTTTGAGCGAACGCATATACTGATCAGTAGATTCTTCTGGTTGTTGTCTTCTTGTAGCTAAGACATGCCGAGCGTATATTTCATTTTTAGGCTTGATATAAATATTGTGCAATAAGGAAATAGCTTCTTCATAGTCCTCACAATCACGAATGTAACAGTAAACAGACGGAGATAAATGATTTATCAGCAATTTTAGTTTTGTTTCAGCGTGAAGATGACATTCTCCTGCTAAAAAGTTTTCGAATGTATATTTCCAATGGGTCCATTGTATATCAGCATTCGGTACATTAGGATCAACATCGAAACGTTCAGGGCGTAAATAACGACTTATTTCTGGAGATACTTTTTCAGTCTTACTCATTTCTGGGCATACTTTTTCAGTCTTTTGAGAACTCGAACCTTCGCCAAGAGACATTTTTTTAAATTTTAGTTGAAAAAATTGTAATAATAAGACACTACCAAACTAGAACTTGGCTTTATTCAACTAAAATTACACTTATCAGGAACACATATTACATGACGTAGAATAAACAATAACATAATATAAACAATAAGACAAACGATTGGACATTATTATGACATATTGGCATTATTATGACAGAAAGCTATCAGCACGTTTGACATCTGTCATTATAGCGGATAGCACATGGGGTTATCCGACTTGAATCCATCTGTTGGCTAGTAGTGGAACTTATATAGTGGATAGCACATGTGACTATCCGACTTGAATCCATCTGTTGACTAGTAGTGGAACTTATATAGCGGATAGCACATGTGGCTATGAATTAGAATAGACCTCCTGATTCGTGTCAAAAGTAAAATTTGTTTTTTGATAAATTTTTGTCTTATTTTATGCACGACTAACTGAGCGATCAATTTTCCTTCAATTAAGATTAATTTATCGATTATTAAATTCTCAAGAAAATGCGATAAATTTTATTATCGATCAATTTTTCTTGCGATTATTTTCTTTCCGCGATCAATAACATTCTCATAAAATTGACTATATTTGTGTTATAGGTACAATATCTGACATGCCAGCTGTAAACACATTCGCGATGTACGCAGCCTTTGCTGTTTTCATAAACTTCATTCTTCAGATTACAGCGTTCGTTGCTTTACTCTCATTGGACGACAAGAGATATAGAGTAAATTGATATTTTTTCTTTCTTGGGATGTTTTATGATTTAATTTATGTTTTGTATTATAGGAGAATCGTTGGGATCTCCTATTTTGTTGTAAAATGAACGGAGAAAAAGTTGGAGAATTAGAAAGTGATGGTAAAGGCCTTTTGTACAGGTTCTGGGCTGGTAAAGTTACTCCTACTATAATGAAGTAAGTTTTTTCTTAGTATTTTGAATAGAAATACACAGATGCATACATTTCATCTCAAACAATTTTTTTTTCTCGAAAAAATTTTATGGTGCCAAATCTGGGCTGTAAGGTAGATGGGGTAATTCAATGAAATCGCAATTATTTGTTGAACTTTATACACTTTATGAACCTTAAAGTTGCTATCCAACAATAATTTGTTATCTCCCGCTAAATTTAAAAACTGGTACGAGCGTCACGTTAGAATTATCGATCATTAATTTTGGAAATTGTATCTTATTTCAGTTATTACGTCCGTGTGTGCGTAGTGATAATTTTCTTATTCTGGTTGTGTGTGAGTATCGCTTTGGTCCCAAGTATCGAACCTGGACTTGATCAAGAATTGTCCATGCCTGATGACAGCCACGTTCTCAAATATTTTGAGGTAGGTACATAACATATTTAAAAAAGCTGATGTGGCCAGCACATAACCTCCCGCCAATTCTGTTTAAAGTAGAAATGAGCTTTAAGTAAAGTATCACTTTCCGATTGATCGTATGTAAACAAAATCTAATCTAAGTCTGCAATACGAAATTTTGGATTATATTTTATTATGTTTTTCTCGAAAATCTATTAAAATCTTCAAATTAAGTACCACTTCCGGTTTATCATATAAGTATAGTCAAAATCGATTTTTAAATAACAAATTTGATAAGTTTTGAATCATGTTTTAATATATTTTTTCAAGAAAATCTGTTTATAGCTTTTTGTACAGTATTACTTCCGGTTTATCAATTTTAGAAAAAAAATCTAATATGTCGTTTCATTAATATAAAAGCCTTAAATACCAAATCTGAAAAGATTTGGATTGTATCAATATATTTTTCACGAAAATATGTTCAGAACTTCAAATAAAGTATCACTTCCGGTTTATCAATTTTAGAAAAAATATAATATGTCTTTCTTATTAACATAAAAGTTTTAAATACTAAATTTGAAATATTTTGGTATATATCATAAAATATTTTTCACGAAAATCTGTTCAGAGCTTAGTAAAATATCATTTCCGATTTAATAATTTTAGAAAAAATTTAATATGTCGTTCTTATTAATCTAAAACTCTTAATAGTATATTAAAGAACGTGTTTTATAAGACATGTTTTTTCGCACGCGTCAAAATTTAGAAAACGAGCGTTAGCGAGTTTTCTAATGGACCTTTCCAATTTAAGGGCTATCTCTTTCTATCGCTGCAAATAGTAAGAAAATGGCGCGAACAACTGCCAGTTGGGCTGTCAAACGAAACGTCAAAAATATTGCAGTCATTAAAATACCTATATTCTTAGTGAAAATTTGCATCGTTAGACATTTTACCTTCAATAAAAACTTTTGTAACTTATTTCGATAAGATTTTTTAAAGTTATCTTACATTTTACGTCTAATTTTTTTAGAATCAAACGTCATAGATCTCAGTTGTTCTTACTATGCGCAGATCCCCATTGCGCATATCTTCTATCTCTTTAAATTGGAAAGGTCCATTGACAAGTGCGAAAGAAAGTCTTATTAAATGAGTTCTTTATACTATTTTTTATATTTTGCGCCTTCTACAATAACATTTACTTACTCAATTTGTGATTATATTTGTAACCATTTCTACATTTTCATGTAAATAATCTTCCCTAAATAAAAAAAAAATAATAATAATAATTTCGACATTATATTATTAAAATGAATTGTCAATTAACTAAAAATAAATTAGGTAAAAATGGGTTAAAGAAGCGTCATCTAGAACCAACCGTCTAAAACAAAAAATTGCGTATCGAAATGAATGTCATTACGATACGCAATTGCGTATCTTACTGACTTCATTATGAACGCAAAATATAAAAATACTATATCTGAAAAGTTTTGGAATATATCAATATATTTTTCACGAAAATCTGTTCAGAATTTCAAGTAAAGTATCACTTCCGGTTTATTAATGTTAGCCAAAATATAATATGTTATTTCCCTTGATATGAAAGTCTTAAATACTAAAATTGAAAAGTTTTGGATTATATATCAATATAATTTTTCATTAAAAACTGTTACGGGTTTCAAGTAAAGTATCACTTCCGGCTGTCCAATTTTACCCAAAATCTAATCAACTCTTTATATGAATGCAGAAAGCTTAAATACAGAAAATAGAAATTTTCGGAAGTTTGTTGTAAGAGTTATCGCGGAAGAAAAAATCGTCACACACACAGACATCATCGTAAAAATAGTAAAAACGTGTTGTGGGAACCCTAATTCGTGCTTATTTACTGAAAACTCACTATCGAATTTTTGAACCGATAACATTACCTCCTTTACCTACGGTATGACAGGAGGTAAAAAGTATTCTAACATGTAATTTTATCTTTAATCTTATATTCTTTGGCAGTACATGAAGAATTTGTTGTCAATGGGTCCGCCAGTATATTGGGTGGTGAAAGCCCGTTTGGATTACACAGATCCTGATGTGCAACGCACTCTATGTGGAGGACAAGGATGCGACGCTGATTCTATGTCTACAAAGCTCTACATTCAATCCAAGAATCCCAAAGAGTAAGTTAACAGCTATTCATTTACAAACACACTGTACAAGCATTTTTTAAGCAAAAATCAAATATGGGTGTCATTAAAAAAATGTAGTTTTGTGTTATATCTCGAAAAATAACCTATAAAAAATTATTTTTATACGCTACCGTGAAATATTGGAAACAAACAGTCTCCTATTTTTTAAGCATTTCTTAAAGAAATATATTTATAATAAAAAAGTATAGTTTGTCACATTCTTTCGCTTAATAATAATAAAATAAAATAGTGGAATATTGAATGAAATTTAATTTTAAAATAATGAAGTTAATGCATGTGGTTTACAATATTGCCAACAATTTCTGCTTGGCGGGAGTCGGCAAGACAGAGCACTCGGGAAGTCGGTAAAACATAACCAACAAACGTAAAGTAAATTGTAACCAAACAAAAAGATATTTAACAAGTTTATTAAGTTTAAATTTGCTATATGCAAGTGAAATACTTTGTAAGTAATAAATAGTTATTTAGATACCATGATTAACACTACATTACATAAAAAAACATTAAAATAATTGGAATTTAAATTTGACACATCACTCTGAAATTAGCTACATAGCAGTATTACGTAATAAAGTTTTAATAAATAAAATTATTTGTACACAAATTACTAATTATTAGTTTTATACTATTCGTACGAAAAATATTCTAAAAACCACGTGCGTGAACTTGGTTCCCGGAATCGTTCTATGGCAACGCTCGCAAGCTCGTACCGCCAGACACTCATCCAGGAACCAAGCGTTCACGCACTTAGTATGTAAATAACTATTTCAATTTGCAATGACGTAATTCCGTGACGTCACAACCCCAACTACCTCGTCCGCCATATTGGTGCCAAAATCAATGCAGTAAATTATGAAATAAAAATACATTTCTTATAAGTTTATGTACTAACTATTTTTATTAAATATAACTTCCATATTTTCCATTTTATACTTATTTAAAATAATAACAAAGAAAAATACGGTTCGTTAAGATTTTTGAGGTTGGAGAAAATATGTATATGAATTGCATAAGTACCTGTAAAAATTATAACCATTTCTCAAATGATTGCACAGTTTGGAGCAGAACAACCCGTTATTGTGGATAATTTCTGTGATTAATAATACTGTAACATTGATATTGAATAATTTAAGTAGCTCTAAAATGGTGGACGAGTCAGCTATAATTTATCTAGTAGCTATAACCTCAACAAGAGAGTGACCAATCCATAACAGATGAATGTAGTGGAGGGCAGCTGTTAGAAATAAATTGCATACATATTTTACTCAATGATGGAGCCATGGAAAAAAATATGGTTTAATTTTATGAATAATTTGTATCAAAATTATTCGATTTCTATCATGTTAATAAGATATATACATGAATAATTTTTTAAAATATTCAAAAATGTGGTTAAAATCACACTTGCCCTCCACTTATGACGTCATGTTGAATTGTCTAATAGAAATTGTTGTGTCAAGTGAATTTAGCTACAAAAATGTAGCGCGGGAAAATTAAACGTAACCCACACATAACCTGCATCCACGTTACTGATTCAGCACGTGTGTGCTTTTTATTTGTATGTATTTTTAATTAAACGAGTATGTTTAACCACAGTTTTCTTGTTACACACGTGTATTTTACCTCTGAACGTCAACAAAAATAATTGGCTGTAAAGGCCAGGCATGCGCACAAACACCATCAAATGAAATAATTTCGTTGTGTGATCTCATTAGGGTCGTGGCGTCATTTGGCCACCGTTTTAAAAAAAGTATTTTTCAATTTAAAAATTTATTTATAAATACTATATATTTTATCATCATTTTTATTTTATATAAATATACTTTATATTAAAATTTATATGCAATACTTATTTCTTCAAAAGTTGTTGACTTGGAAAACCCTATTATATTATGTTTGATATTACAGTACTTACATTGCAAGTGCCGCAAATTCGTGGCTAGATGATTTCAACGATTGGACAAGTGGTGAAGCTTGCTGCAAGATGTTCCCCAACAATCAGAGTTTCTGTCCTCATTCATACAGTAAGATATAATTGGCGCGCGTTGAGTTAAGGCTGACCTTGTATGCGCAGAATATGAAATTCGTACTTGGACGGGCCGAAATGTAATAGTTAGGTTAAGTTTAGCCGACTGTTTACAATAATTGTAATCAAAATCTAAAATTGGTATAAAGGGGGAGGTGATCAACGACTACAAATACACTATACAAAACATGCCCTATACCTCACTATTGTTTGTTATGTTAAGGTTATGTTCTCGGCTGGACAGAAAGAGACAACTAGAAATAGAGATGTGTATATAAAGTCTACTCTAAAGTTTGTCGAGAGATGTCTCTACGGTCCTTATAATGTATTTATGACATTTTGTTCCTTTATTTGGAAGTTGTGAAGTCGTTAGAGCCTCGATTTTGTAACTTTAAATTTTATCTGATTTCAAATTCTGTCAGAATTGGGTTTTCCCCGCTATGAATTATACTGCTCCAGACCAGTAGAATTTGAAATGACAAAATTGAGATTTCCCCAATTCTTTCTCTGGATAGATTTTGAAATAACAAAATTGAGATTTCCCCAATTCTTTCTCTGGATAAATTTCAAATTCTACTGATCTGGAGCAGTAGATTTCGTAGTGGGGAAAACCCAATTCCGACAGAATTTAACTTAATGTTAAAAAATCGAGGGTCGCTTGATCAATTTTTTCCGGTTTCATTGATCTCTATAAATTTGCCTTTTTCAAGTTTTTAAATTAAATATACATAAGGGGCTACTTGCGTACCATTTTTTGATTTAACATTTTTAAAGACATGATAAAAACTTGCTACCCATACTTTTTCTTTTTGCAAAATTTTCATTAATTGGCCAGAAAAAAATTAATGAAATTTTAATATTTAAATTACCGTCATGTATGACGTAGAATTACGCCGAACCAATGAATGGCCGTAAAGTAATAACATCGTTACGTCCATAGCAACGGCATGTGCGGGTAATTTAAACATGATCATCTGTTTGACGTTTGAATAATAATTTGGAGGTTAATATTTTCGTTTGTCATTTTAATCTTGTACAAGTATAACCTAAGTTAAAATTCTTCAAAATACTGTTTAACAAATCGAAATACGTAATAAAAGTAACAGAAACCACGCAAATTGTAAATAATAAAGAAGAGAGACAGTGACAGAAAAATGAACTAATGTCAAATTCAAATTAAAACTCGCACTCGCTCGCCATCTACAGGTTACATTCTTAAATATGCATCTCTTTCTCCAGTTCAAAATAATGACGTCAAAGGAAATCTTCTTTCTTAATTTATTCAAACTTTAGGTATTTAGTGATAGATATCAAATTTTCAGTACCACGCAAGTAGCTTATTCTAAAAACTCTTATTAATTAAAAAACAATTAATACTACCATGAGAAATTATCCTACGGGAATTTCGGTCGCACTGTATCCATAAAGATATCCTGGATCACGATCCATTAAATAATCATGGTATTCAATTGCTCAATTTAATTTTAGACATTTATTTGAAAATCCGGATCCACCATAAAACAAATAGAATAAGAAGCAAGTATATAAAAACATTGTTTAAAAATCAATAGAATAAAATAAATAATTATATACAATTCTTTTTACCCTTTCTTAATACTAATAACAATTTGCTTCGTGCATTTTATAATAGACCATTTCAGAAATTTACGTTTTGAACTAAAAAGTTAGTGCCGTTAAATGGCGGCATTTCAAATTTATACGCGACCCCGGCATTCTGTTTTAAATTTTAGAACAACACAGAAGTTGTTAATATGAATTTGAGTATAAGATATAATTTAAATTCTTATTTTACAAATAAAAACTTATTTTACTATATGAAAAAATGAAATCCATTCATCGATCAAAATTGTATTACTATACCTAACCCAACTTTTTATTTCCTAAACCAGACAAAACATTTCAAATGGCAATATTTTGTGGACCAAAAGTTTAGTACCCGTAATAATTATTTGAAAAACGAAACCAACAAACCTATAAATTTGACAGAACTGTCATATAAACAAGGACGGATATACGGCAATCTGCACTAACTTTTTGTCGCAGTACAGCACTTGGCACATGCGCTTTGAATTTCTGAAATGGCCTATGGACCTTTTACATCAAAAAAGAGAGATAGACAAAAATGACATATATGTAGTGCGCATTAGGTTGTTTGCGCTTTGAGGAGACCAGTTACATTTCAAATAAAATTACAAATAGCGGAAAGTAACAACTCTGTCAAAAACTTAAATTTCTTAAATAAATTCACACAAAGCATTTGTGATGAATATTTTAAAACAAAAGGAAGAGGAGATGGAATCAGAAAAAGTGATTTTTTGTTCCACAAGATGTGAAATCAACACCACATAAAGTGACAGATAATTGCGTAGTTGCCAGTTTGATATTAGGAAAGTAATAAACAAGAATAAAATTGTTATTTTTTCTCTTAAATATATTTTTTTCATCATTAATTATTTCTTTATAGTTAAAGACAAAATTATTTAAGTTTTTGTGTTGTTTAAATAATTTTTTATCGAAAATAAATGCTTATTCTTTTAATCATTTTACTTGACAACATGGTGCCTCCTCATCTCTAATTTCACTACGTGGCGCATAGAAAAATGACGTCAGGGTGCAATAAAAATGTAAAAGGTCCATTGGTTTTCGTTAATAATAATTCAAATGTTTCAAATCTAGTACAAATCATTTTAATAAAACAAGCAGTGACATCTATCGAATACTCCGTGAGAGGACTTAACATATCTCTATCCTTAGTTGTCTCTTTCTGTCCAGGCGAAAACAAAACAAATGTTATGAAGTTATTTCTAGTGTATTTGTGATCGTTGAAGGAGATTCATTCACAAAGAAATCGTAGTTGATGTTTTTAGGTTGGCTAGAATGCGCATGTCTAGTCCCAACTTAACGCGCGCAGTTATAACATCTAAATTTCTATTTTATTTTGTCTAATTTGTTTATACCTGTAGGTGAATGCATTAGTTGTTTCCCAGAAGAAAACGCCACAAAACCAGGACAATTCCCGACACAAGAAAAGTTCCATAAATTCTTTCCATTCTTCCTGCAGGATAATCCGGATGATAAATGCTCCAAAGCTGGACACGCGGCCTACAGCTCCGTAAGAAGCCAATAAACCATTTCAGAAATTTGAGCGACCACTACATTTACTTTTTGAACTAAAAAGTTAGTGCCGTTAAATGGCGGCATTTCAAGTTTATACGCGACTCCGGTATTCTGTTTTAAATTTTAGAACTACACAGAAGTTGTTAATATAAATTTGAGTATAAGATACGATTTCAATTCTTATTTTACAAATAAAAACTTATTTTACTATGTGAAAAAATCTGATGTGGCCAGCACATTACCTTCCGTCAGTTCTATGTATTTTGTAAAAATGTCATACAGAAAGTTCCTTGAAAAAGATTATATTTCTTGTACATTACCTTAAGGCAGTTGTATGTATTTTATACCAAACAGAAAGTTTCTAACAAAAGATCCTATATTTCCAGTAAAATTATAACATAAACATACTGTCAACTACACTTGACACTGACACCTTTCAATCAGAATTTTCTATGTTCTTAATGTAGCAGCTGTTTCCATAGTTATAGCAAAGCTGACTAATATACATGATATTTAATGTCTTTATAATTTTTTAACTCTATGTCCATTTAATATGAAGCATAAAATGCATTCAAATTGTATGGAGAATAAATAGTTCTTTAATATTTATAATAACATTAAATGTGAAAAAATGATATTTAACATCGTTTTTTCAAGAAAAACTGTTAAAATCTTCAAATGAGGGTACTTCCGGTTGACCAATTATAACCAAAATCTAATCAGCTCTTCACATGGCTGTAACGAAGAGGAATACGAAAGAATTATAATTTTTGGAATTGTAGTATTAGAGTTATCGCATTAGAAAATTTTGTCACACACAGACACACACACACACACATACATACATACACACACACACACACACACACACACACACATACAGACATCATCGTAAAAATAGTAAAATCGTATTCTAGGGACCCTAAAACGTGCTTATTCATCAAAAACTCACCACCGAATTTTTTGACCAAAGACAATACCTTCCTTACCTAAAGGTGACGGAAGGTAAAAATGAAGTCCATTCATCAATCAATTATAAAAATTGTATTACCATACCTAACCTAACTTTTTATTTTCTAAACCAAACAAAAGATTTCAAAAGGCAATATTTTGTGGACCAGAAGTTTAGTACCCGTCATAATTATTTGAAAAACGAAACCAACAAAACAAAAACAAAACTGTAAAATTGACAGAACTGTCATATAAACAAGGACGGGTATACGGCAATCGGCACTAACTTTTTGTCGCAGTCTAACACTTGGCGCATGCGCTTTGAATTTCTGAAATGGTCTATTTAATATAGAGTCGGATTTCGAGATATAGTATATACTTTTATTTTGTAGGCTGTTAATTACGAACAAGATGACTTTGGAAACGCTGTGATCCTTGATTCGTACACCATGTCTTATCACACAATACTTAAAACATCCAAGGATTACTATGAAGCCTTACGCAGCGCTAGGAAAACCGCACAAGAGCTTACAGAACGTCTGGGTGGTGATGTCGAAATTTTCCCTTACAGGTATTTTACAAACGTTGAATTTTATTCTGAAAGTGTCTACATTAGTTATTTTCGTATCTCCGTCCATTTTGACTAGTATTACAGAACTCAAAATCGTCCAGAAATGCGCTGTTGCTGACCTAGGTCAGCAAAAAGAGTTGGCATTACTGTTCTGGTGATATGTCAATTTAAGATTATTTTCAACACAAGAATTAGCAAAATGTTTACAAATTTTAGGGCTAAATCTTTAATTGTTGTAACTTAAATGACTAAATTTTGTCTTAAAAATAATAATATGCTGTCATTACTGACATCTCGTATAGATTAATTATAAGTTCCAACTTTAGGACTAGTTTGTTTTGTAACTACAACTAACTTCACGTAATACAATTGAGTTCCCGCCATCTGTCATTAAAAATATGCGAAAGTACAGGTGTTCAAAAAAATTCCTAACTCGGAGTAGGCTATGAACAGAGAAACGTATAGGGCGCGAGCAGACACGTGACTCGAGCGACCTTGAAGTGCTTGGAATTAGCTGATTTGTGGCGCTTGTCATTTTGACGAGAAGAATGTCACTTTGGCAAGACCAATGTTTTGATTTATTTTAATTTTAAGTTGTTAAGAAGTGATTATTTTTAATTTCATGTGTTTTACTGCCTGAAAATTGTACAATAATAACATTTTAGTAGTTCAAAATCAAAATATGTCAAAACAATAGTCTTGTCAAAGTGACACTGTTCTTGTCAAAATGACATGCGCACACAAATCAGCTGATTCCTAGCACGTCAAGGTCACTCGAGTCACGTGTCTGCTCGCGCCCTATATCTGATCATTATTCAATTCAAAAGACAAGTTGTCAAAATTGATTTTGAAACATAATTTTAAGGAAAAAAGACAATAAAGAAGGATATAGTAAATTGACATTCGCCGTTTTCTAATTTGTTTCTATTTCTAAAATAAGATTCAAAAAGAAAAGCTTTGATTTCTTTACATAACATTATTTACAATGTCTCATGTTAAATTGACATTTAATTAAATATTTTTAAATTGACATACGTTTCTTTGTTCATAGCCTACTCCGAGTTAGGAATTTTTTTGAACACACTATATAAAATATATATAACTAATATTTGTATGTTATATTTTCAATAGATATAAAATAATTACGCATTTTAAGCTCAAATGTAAGTAATTATAATTAAACTTGCAATGCAAAACCGATAAAAATATATGTTCATTTTTTAGGTTATGTAACATAGAATAAAGTGTAGAGAAATATAAACTATTATTAACGAAAGATGACTGTTCAAGGTCATTTGTGAGCCGTCTGATATAATATTACTTGCAGATAACTTCATTGCATTTCGTTTGCATAGGCGTGCCACATGAAATATTTATGGACGCATTTTAAATGAAAAAATAAGAATAATTCATTTGAAAATTATGTTTCTTTCTAAATAATGCCTTTCTGAAAGATTTATGTTCTTCACTTATGTATTTGTAAAATACAAAAACATAGACTTAAATTATAAACCAAGGTATAATAATTTGATTTAAACGTCAACGCCACTGGGTAAATATTAACACAGAGGGCAGTGTAGTAGATAATTAGGTATCTGTAATTCTACGACATATGTCATTATTATTGATAGTGTGTTAGAAAGTAATGCCACTATTTACGTATATCTGTCACACCACATAAATTAAATAGACATAGGTCAAATTATCTTTCTCTTTCTAATACAAAATGTTGCTAAGCTACTGTTATAAAGTGATGTGTATTATTTCTTCGAACAAATGACTTTAAATAGTCATCTTTCGTGAATAATAGTGTACGAAGAATTTATGGAGAAGTCGGTACAAAATTATTGTGTATCACACACCCAGAAACTGTTTTGCCAAAACAAACTCAGTCTCGCAAATGTTCAGTTTCTCGTTTTTGTGCCGACTTCTCCATAAATTCTTCGTATATTTCTCTACATTTTATTCTATTTTACATAACCTAAAAAATGAACATATATTTTTATCGGTTTTGCATTGCAAGTTTAATTATAATTACTTACATTTGAGCTTTAAATGCGTAATTATTTTATATCTACTGAAAATATAACATACAAACATTAGTTATATGTATTTTATACACTTTCGCATATTTTTAATGACAGATGGCGGAAACTCAATTGTATCACGTGAAGTTAGTTGTAGTTACAAAACAAACTAGTCCTAAAGTTGGAACTTATAATTAATCTATACGAGATATCAGTAATGACAGCATATTATTATTTTTTGATGAAATTTAGTTATTTAAGTTACAATAATTAAAGATTTAGCCCTAAAATTTGTAAACATATTGCTAATTCTTGTGTTGAAAATAATCTTAAAATGAAATCACCAGAACAGTAATACCAACTCCTTTTGCTGGCCTAGACGACAGCGCATTTCTGGACGATTTTGAGGTCTGTAATACTATACTCTATCCGTTTTAACTATAGAGCGTTGGGTGAGATAGGCCCTAAGATTCTAGATCTCTGATTGGTGCAAACGTGAACCGAGTTTACACAGCAAAATATTTGACGCGTAATTTAAATTTACTTGACAACTGTATCAATTATTTTGATTAATGTTATGCCGTCTGACAAAATAAATAAAAATCAACATTTCTGTTTAATTATGTTTGTTAATTATATTATTGTTCTTTTCGTTTATATAATTTTCATAGTGTTTTGGCATTATATTTCATATTACATAGTTTTCGTAGTGCGCGTTTTCTTAGTTTTGTTATTGTTCTCTTCGTTAATATTATGGATAAAATTCCTGAAACTGGCTCTGCCAATGTTTTACAACATTTAAAAGGAAAGGCCCTTCGAAGCGGGCAAAAAAATGGCATATAATTTATACTGCACATATCGTGCCACGAACCCATATTCCAAATGGGAATGTAGTATATGAAAAGCTATAAAAGAACATGAGGAAAAAGGGTCATTCGGATCAACCCAGGAACAAAGAAATTTGTTTAGAATATACATATAATGTATATATTTCAGAGAGTAAATATTTATATTTCAAAGGTGAATTACATTTTTATTTTACGTTGTTTTCTTTAAAATTGATTTGCATAATGTGGTTTTCATTTATGCATGCCCTTTTCGTCGACATGTAGAGAAAGGTACGGAGATTATAAGTAAGTGTATGCATCAATGTCAAATTAGAGAGATTTTTTTAAATCCAGGAATGGCGCCAAAATTTGTATTCTTTATTTAATACATGTAAAAACGGCCGCGCTCGAAACGCCATCTAGTCTATAGTTAAAACGGATAGAGTATACTCATATTGGACGGAGATACGAAAAATGTTTTTTTTTGTATTGCGTTTAAACGGCCATTTTTTTACCGCCACGACAATACATTATAAAATGTAATTCATAGTAATATAAATAATAATAATAATAATAATTTACTGTTATTTTCTTAAATAATTAAATAAAAAAATTGGCGCCAGAAATAGTCATGAAAAACAATAGCCCCTAAGCCTAGTTTGCAAATATATCAAGAAAATTAAAAAATAATTATAAATAAAAAAATTATTTTGAGTAGCCCGTTTTTCAGTGTCACCTGTATATTGTTATGTTATTATTTTTGTTTCAGTGTGTTCTACGTGTATTTCGAGCAGTATTTAAGCATTTGGGACGACGCTTTCCAAAATTTAGGTTTCTCGTTGTTGACTGTATTTATTATCAGTCTATTATTGACTGGCTTGGATTTATTTTCTTCTGTAGTCATTCTTCTTAATGTTTTCCTCATCTTGATGAACTTAGCTGGATTAATGTACATCTGGAACATCACCCTTAATGCTGTTTCCTTGGTCAACCTCGTTATGGTAAGCTACTTTCCTTCAATACGAAATATGTTAGAAAAGTATCCGACGTTATTTTTTACGAAAACCTGATGGATTTAAATCAAGCGCGCTTGCATGAGCCGACCTTAAACCTTCATGCACATGCGTGAATTTTTTCCCGCCTGTCGATAGCGTCCGTTGCTGGCAAGCAGCATTTGAGTGAGGTAGTGTGTAGTGCTCTCGTCTGTTTTTCATTGCAAGGAAAATGACGGAACGACTGGAGCAGCGCTATTGCATCAAATTTTGCCTAATTCAGACGGCTTTCGATGACGATGCTACAGGCATCACACAGATTAAGAAGTGGTACAACCAATTTAAAGACGGCCGCACGTCAATGTGATGCTGACTGCTTTCTTTGACTCCCGCAGTGTGGTACACCACGAGTACGCACCACAAAGTCAAACAATCACCAAAGAGTACTACAGGGATGGCCTCCGTCGCCTACGTGATGCTGTGCGGCGCAAGAGACCGAAGTTGTGGCCAACAGGAAATTGGCGGCTCCATCATGACAAAGCTCCAGTACATTCCTCGCCCTTGATTCAAATTTTTTTGGCGAAAAACATGCCTCCTGTGGTTCAACAGGCTCCTTACTCTCCTGACATGCCCCCCTGCGACTTCTGGCTGTTCCCTAACTCAACAACAGCCGAGCTAAACTCCATTCCGAAAGAGGCTTTCTCGAAATGCTTCCAACAATGGCGGCACCGTTGGAAGAAGTGTATGGACTCCCAAGGAGACTACTTTGAAGGTGATTAGGTTTCCAACGCTCCAGGTATGCCAGTTTTTTCCCCGGCCAAAGGTCAGATACTTTTCTAACAGACCTCGTATATTGAAATTCGATTATATTCACATACGACATTGTTATACATATTTTAAAAAAGTGTTATACAAAATTGTATAATTTTTTACAGACTATAGGTATTTCGGTGGAGTTCTGTAGCCACATAGTACACGCTTTTGCGGTTTCAGAAAAGACAGGATCAGTAGAAAAGGCCAAAGACGCATTAAGTAATATGGGCAGCTCTGTAAGTATTTTATACCTTGTTCCATTTAAGCCATTCAGTATTGTAGAGAATAGTGTATAGTTTTGAACTTTATAACCAGGGTATGGCCATGGTCCAAAATCACCGCCATTGTCGGTAATTCATTTTCGTATTTATTTGTAATAAATGTGATATTATATTATAAAAGAATATTAAATTATCACACTGTGAATTTAGAAAGGTAATAAAAATTAATTAATTTAAGAGATACACAATTATTAAGACATACATTTAGAGGTTATGTAGAATATATGATATGGGTTGTTATTATCACATCTAATTTAATATATGTATTTCTTATTTACATAATAATTGTATATTCTACACTTACCTTTTAAAAATTTAAATGATTGTGCTTAATATTGGTAATTTATAGTTGTTTTCAATATGTCAGTAATCGTGGTGGGTATCTTAACAAACTACACAAGTAAATAAAATAAAAATATTACGTACACTTTAAATACATATTAAAATGATAATTAAATGTGTTTTCATTAAAATGAAACAAATAGCCACGAAAATACATAATAATTTACGCAAGAACAACACATATAACCCTCTGGCCCGATAATGGCGGACGAAACGTGAGCCACGCCATGGCCATACCCTGCTAATAAAAATATACCTATAAATAAATATACTGCTGATGCCCTATCTCTCACTTAAGATGAGTCTGCTACAAACATGATTGTCTATCCTTGTCAGTGAGTGTAAGAATTTCCCTCCCGCTAGTTCCCCTTTCTCGTTCTACACCAATAAAATCAAAGCAATCTGGCGCTTGCGCGGAGCTATTCTTACAGACAAGTGCAGCTATTTATGCAGATATATATGTATGCACTCGTCCAATGTTAGTCTCACAAATCTCACTCCCACCAGCAGTATATTAGTTTTATAGGTATATTCTAATAAAGGTACCCTAAATACACATGTTTCTACGTGGCCTCTAGTGAGCAACGTTCAAACCACGACGGTGTAGTATCTATAGGTGAGAGCACGAGATGCGTTGACATGGCTAAGTAACTGGGAAACAAAATGGTGCTAACGCGACCCGTTACCATTTGACAGAAAATGTTTTGCTACAAAATGCACAACAGGGTATGGATCAAATAAAGAGAAATATAGTCTTTTTAAGGTGCCAAAATGTGCAATTTAGTGGCAGCCAGGTACACTATAATCACAGAAACAGGTACTAAGATAAATTTCTGAGTGAAACGTGTCAATGTTAAGTGCATTTGATATATGTTGTTTTATAATTTTACTGGAAATATAGAAATGTTTCTGTATGGAATTTGTACAAAATACATACATACAACTGACAAAAGATAAAAGGTAATGATTGAAAATATAGAATATTATGCGTTATATATGAATAATTTAATATTTTAAATATTTTCTGTAAAAACCGGGTCACAACAAAACCTGACATCTAGCGGCACACTGTATGAACTAGCCCAGTTAGCCATTCTTCGTAATGCATTGGATTACGTCGTGCACTCACCTATAGACACTACACCGTAGTTCAAACTAAACACTAGTAGGGTACCTTTATAACCAGGGTATGGCCATGGCGTGGCTCAAGTTTCGTCCGCCATTACCGGGACATCTGTTATATGTGTTGTTCTTGCGCAAAGTAGTATGTATTTTCGTGGCTATTTGTTTTATTTTAATGAAAAACACATTTAATTATCATTTTAATATGTATTTAAAGTCTAAGTAATATATTTTATCTTATTTACTTGTGTAGTTTGTTAAGATACCCACCACGATTACTGTCACTGAAAACAACTAAAAATTACCAATATTAAGCACAATCATTTAAATTTTTAAAAGGTAAGTTTAAAATATACAATTATTATGTAAATAAGAACTAGTGATATTAAATTAGATGTGATAATAACAACCCATGTCATATATTCTACATAACCTCTAAATGTATATCTTAATAATAATTGTGTATCTCTTAAATAAATTAATTTTTCTTACCTTTATAAATTCACAGTGTGATAATTTAATATTATTTTATAATATAATATCACATTTATTACAAATAAATAGGAAAATCAATTACCGACAATGGCGGCGATCTTGGCCCATGGCCATACCCTGGTTATAAAGGTACCCTAAACACTAGTAGGGTACCTTTATAACCAGGGTATGGCCATGGGCCAAGATTGCCGCCATTCTCGGTAATTCATTTCCTTATTTATTTGTAATAAATGTGATATTATATTATAAAAGAATATTAAATTATCACACTGTGAATTTATAAAGGTAATAAAAATTCATTAATTTAAGAGATACATAATTATTATTAATATTTACATTTAGAGGTTATGTAGAATATATGACATGGGTTGTTATTATCACATCCAATTTAATATCTGTAGTTCTTATTTACATAATAATTGTATATTCTAAACTTACCTTTTAAAATTTAAATGATTGTGCTTAATATTGGTAATTTATAGTTGTTTTCAATATGTCAGTAATCGTGGTGGGAAACACAAGTAAATAAAATAAAATATATTACTTACACAATAAATACGTATTAAAATGATAATTAAATGTGTGTTTCATTAAAATAAAACAAATATCCACGAAAATACATAATAATTTGCGCAAGAACAACACATATAACAGATGTCCCGGTAATGGCGGACGAAACGTGAGCCACGCCATGGCCATACCCTGGTTATAAAGGTACCCTAAACACTAGATACTCTACGTGGCCTCTAGTGAAAAATACTCGAACTAGACAAGACATATCTCTATCTCTAGTTTCTCTGTCTGGCCAGCCGAAATCAATACATTCAGTGAGGAGGGACAAGGAATGTTTTGTCTAGTTATATTTGGTCGTTGGTCAGCACCATCTGCAGAATGGCTTAAATGGAATATAATTTTTATATTTACGATTAAAAACCCATTATTTTTCCCTGTAAAGGCCTGTGTCCATGATCCTAGAAATCGATCCGAGTTCTCGGATATAGTTCGCAATTCGATATCTCGGATCGTGGACACTACCAACTCGGACGCAAAAATCGAATAGAAAATGCGTTCTGTCCCATTTTTTCGTACAAGTTGCTAATTTCATTTAACTGTTACCAATTTAAAATCTTGACGTTTGATAAGCTTGAAAATGATAAGGTTATAAAATATTACATAATTCTACTCATTTTTGATAATGATTATAAATAATTACTTATAAATAAATTAATGTATTCGTTGTAAAAATAATTTATTTACTGCCGGGATAATTTTTATTTTTATTAGTTTTTAATATTGGTAGAAATGGCTGGAACTAACTTCATAAATTTGACCAACCTGACATCTGTAGTCATAAAAGTTCAATGTTTATGATCAAAAAATGTGATCGAGAACTCGGAACGATTTCTAGCATCGTGGACACAAGCCTTAACGGATATTGGGATTTTTAAGTATCAAGAGATGGCGCTGATCGCATTAAACAATGATACACTTCTTGTAGACATTTGTAAACGTAGCATTGCTGTCAATTGTGTTTCTTTAGTTTTCGTATTATTTTCTCATTTATTAGTACTTTTCATTTATAATTCAAGTATGTACACTATTATTCACGAAAGATGACTATTCAAGGTCATTTGTTCGATGAAAAATACACATCACTTTATAGCAGTAGCTTAGCTACATTTTATATTAGAAAGAGAAAGATTATTTGACCTATGTCTATTTAATTTATGTGCTGTGACAGATATACGTA
This sequence comes from Harpalus rubripes, assembly GCA_963082715.1. Lineage (NCBI taxonomy): Eukaryota > Metazoa > Arthropoda > Insecta > Coleoptera > Carabidae > Harpalus > Harpalus rubripes. The sequence goes on from OY720464.1 coordinate 1,131,490, forward strand.
AAAAGTGGCATTACTTTCTAACACACTATAAATAATAATGACATATGTCGTAGAATTGCAGATACCTAATTATCTACTATACTGCCCTCTGTGTTAATATTTACCCAGTGGCGTTGACGTTTAAATCAAATTATTATACCTTGGTTTATAAGTTAAGTCTATGTTTTCGTATTTTGCAAAAACATAAGTGAAGAAGATAAATCTTTCAGAAAGGTATTATTTAGAAAGAAACATAATTTTCAAATGAATTATTCTTATTTTTTCAGTTAAAATGTGTCCATAAATATTTCATGTTGCACGCCTATGCAAGCGAAATGCAATGAAGTTATCTGCAAGTAATATTATATCAGACGGCTCACAAATGACCTTGAATAGTCATCTTTCGTGAATAATAGTTTATGTATTTTGCGCGGGAAATTTAAAGCTCGGATTCTTTTTACACAGGCCTCGTGTACCACTGTTTCGAAGTATCCCAATATTGTACTCAAAATATATGAATTATATTTTATGATAGTACTAAACTTGAATGTATTGTGTAGGTGCTGTCCGGTATCACTCTAACCAAATTCTGCGGAATTACAGTCCTGGCGTTCTCCCATTCGCAGATTTTCCAGATATTCTATTTTAGAATGTATCTAGGAATTGTAATTATTGGGGCCTTACATGGCCTAATATTCTTACCGACTGTATTAAGCTTCATAGGTAAGTCATACAAGTGTTTATTCATTTTTCAAAAATAATGAATTGTTTATTGATTTCAGGTTCTGATGCTCCCTATTATAAAATAGCAAAGATATCTAAATTGTGATACATCTTCTAATTATAATTTTAATTTATGTAAATTTACACACAGCTAAATAAAATATATTTTATTATTTTTTATTTACTGTGCCAATCTGTCTTTTGCTTACTGATTTCGATAATGCCATATCAAATAATAAAATAAGTTTTAATATAACTGTTTATTAAAATATACAAATCTTGCAATGAATCAATAATTTTCCGTCTTCAAATCGTTGAGTCCAAGTTCTTCGTTTTGGTCGAAGGTTCGAGTGTAATGTGAAATCTTCAAATTTTCATCTAGTTCGTCATCATCTCCCAAGTTCTTAAAGAAAAAAAATGCAATATTATATTATGAGTTATTTATAAAATTATTAATTATTGAATGATGAATTGATTAATATTCATTTGTTTACGTAAAGCATGTAGTTAAGAATGGGGAATCCACCATTTACTAAATAATTTTAAAATGAACATTTCGAATTTTTCAAGGAAATCTGTTCAGAGCTTCAAGTAAAGTATCACTTCCGGTTTATCAATTTTATCAAAAATATAATATGTCGTCCTCATTAATATAAAAGTCGTAAATACCAAATTTGAAAAGTTTTGGATTATATTATAATTTTTTTTTCACGAAAAACTGTTCAAAGCTTCAAGTAAAGTATCACTTCCGGTTTATCAATTTTAACAAAAATATAATATGTCGTTCTCATTAATATAAAAGCCCTAAATAACAAATTTGAAAAGTTTTGGATTATATTATGATTTTTCTCGCGAAAATCTGCTCAGAGCTTCAAGTAAAGTAACACTTCCGGTTTATCAATCTTATCCAAGACTTAATATTTTGTTCCCATTGATATAAAATTCTTAAATATAAAAACTAAAAAGTTTTGGATTATATTTTAATATAGTTCTTCATAAAAAGCTGTTATGGGCTTCAAATAAAGTACCACTTCCGGTTGTTCAATTTTACTCAAAATCTAATCAACTCTTTATATGAATGCAGAAAGCTTAAATACGGCATATAGAAATTTTTGGAAGTTTGATATGAGTTATCATTGTGGAAGATCCTAATTCGTGCTTATTCACTATCGAAATTATCGACCGAAAACATTGCCTCTCTGATCTATGGTGGGCGGTAAAAATTGAGTATCTTTAACTGATCCCGAGATATTAGTTTTTACATCTGTTTTCTACAAAAATACCAGATTTGAACCCAAGTTTGTTTATTTTTTGGACAACTATTTAACCACTTTTCCATATATATCAATAGGGTCAACCTTGCTATATTCATATTTGAAAACAAAATTAAGATATCTTTTATCGTTCCCCAGATAGTAAATTGTTTTTACAACTATGTTTTCCTTCAAAAATACACTATATCCCTAACTACAAGTATTTATAATACATCGTGTTCTCACCGAGATGAGCTACGGACTTTACACTCTGTTTCCCAACAAAAATTACAGTAAAAAGAAGATTTCTGTAGACTGAAATAGTATATTCCTCTCTCTGCCTTACAACAATCAAAATTTGCGAGTGAGTGTTCACTCCTTTCTTTATTACTCTATGGTCACCGAGATATGCTACGGACTTAACACCATGTTTCCCAACAAAAATTACAGGAAAAAGAAGAGTTCATTAGAATGACATAGATATATATTCCTCGCTCTCTTACAAAAACCGATATTTGCGAGGGAGTGTTCATTCCCGTTTTTGTTATTCTATGTCGTGCTGTCTCTGTCTTACAATGTCTCTCTCTCTCGCACAAAAATCAATACGAACCCGCTATATGAAACAACAAGTCCCCAAAACTACGGGGACTTGATTTTTTTTATAATACCTCCCGCCAACTAATGAATATGAAAGGTGACAGTAGATTTTTTATCAACAATACCTCCTGCTAATTACATATAGAGATAGCAACAGTACCTTCCGTCAATTAGAAAAGAGCAACAGTACTTTCCGTCAATTGATAATGGAATCTCACCTCATGCCAACTAAATCAGTGTAAAGGTGACAGTAGATGTTTTACTAACAATACCTCCCGCTAATTACATATGGAGATAAAGCAACAGTACGTCCCGTTCATTGAAAATGAGGATAGAGCAACAGGACCTTCCGCTAACTAAATCAGTGTAAGGTGACTGTAGATTTTTATCAACTATACCTCCCGCTAATTAAAAATGAAGATTGGGCAACAGTATTTCCCGTTAATTAAAACGAGGCTAGGGCAACAGTACCTCCTGCCAACTAATTTAGTGTAACGGTGACAGTAGATTTTTTTTACCAACAATACCTCGCGTAATTACAAATGCAGATAATGGCACATCACCTCCCGCTAACTAAATCAGTACAAATGTGACATATTTTTTTACCAACAGTACCTCATGAGCAACAGTACCTGCCGACAACTAAATCAAAGTGTAAAGTTGAGTTTTTTTACCAACATTTTTTATTAACTGTACCTCCCGCTAATTACAAATGAAGATAGAGCAAACTTCCCGTCAATTAAAAATGAGGCTAGGGCAACAGTACCTGCCGCCAACTAAATCAGAGTGTAAAGGTGACGGTCGATTTTTTAACAATACCTCCCGCTAATTACACATGAAGGTAGAGCAACAGTACTTCCCGTCAATTGAAAATGAGGGTAGAGCAACAGTGCCTCCCGTCAACTACATCAGAGTGTAAAGGTGACTGTCAATTTTTTAACAATATCTCCCGCTAATTACAAATGGAGATTGAGGAACAGTACCTCCCGTCAATTGAAAATGACGATAGAACAGTATTTCCCGCCAACTAAATCGAAGTGTAAATGTGTCATTAGATTATTTTACTAACAATACCTGCCGCTAATCACAAATGGAGGTAGAGCAACAGTACTTCCCGACAATTAAAAATGAGAATAGAGTAACAGCGCCCCCCGCCAATAAAATCAGTGTGAAAATGACAGATTTTTTACGAACAACGCCTCCCGCTAATTACAGATGGAGATTGAGGAACAGTACCTCCCGTTAATTTAAAATGACGATAGAACAGTACTTCTCAACTAAATCAAAGTGTAAATGTGTCAGATTATTTTACCAACAATACCTCCCGCTAATTGCCAATGGAGGTACAGCAACAATACTTCCCGTCAATTGAAAATGAGGATAGAGCAACAATGCCTCCCGTCAACTAAATCAGAGTATAAAGGCTAATTACAAATGGATATAAACAGTAAAATAGAGTAACCGCACCTCCCGCCGAAAAAGTGTAAAGATGGCAGATTTTTTACCAATATCTTCCGCTCATTACAAATGGAGATTGAGCGACAATACTTCCCGTCAATTAAAAATGAGAATAGAGGAACATTATTTCCAGATTTTTTTGTAAGTGATATGAACTATAAGTACGACCAATCGTGATGAACACTACCTGCACATAGCTATTCCCCGCTGGATCATCCAATATTAACGTAACCTCCCGCTTACTGTCCAGCACCTCCTGAAAGAGTTGCAGGAATCCCTTTAGTCTCCCACTCGTTGCAGGATCTTGCGTGTCTGTAAAGGCTTGGCCCTGTTCGCTCAGCTGATCTCGTGCTGCGGTAAGCAGGCCTTCGATAGTGGTGAAGCGCCCACCTAAGGTGGTGGGGCCTAGCTCTAGTTCCAGTTCAGGGACACTCACGGAGCATGTCTCCGACTAGAAAATAAACAAGATACAGTTTTAGCTACGGGCCATTTATGAGCTCAAACCTATAATATTTCTAATCATTTCTGTAAATTTTATAATTTGTTAAAAATGTAAACCGGTTGAATTATTATGTGTTTGGGCTCGTACAATAGTATATACTAGCGTAACCTCGGCTTCGCAGAGTTTTCCCTAGGGCTCCGCCGATAGTGTTTTATAATAGTCTATACGTACATCCAATCTATCTACGCACAATTTAAAACCAAAATGCTAACACCAAGAGTCTTGTCAGATACCCAAGTTCTCCCATCTCTCAAACTAATTATTTTTATTGGCGAAAAAATTCAAAGTAGGTGACGTCTGGCGGCAGATTTGTGAACTAGAGGAATAAGGAAACTTTGATAGCATACATTGAAATGTATGTAATTTTAATCAGATTTAATTTATATTTGTTGTAAAAGAAAGTGACATATATAGTGTATATTACATTTTCAGATTTAAATAATGATCAGTAAATGCCATTTACAAGTCATAAAGTGTAAGTTTACACTAAATCCCAAGTGACAAAATATGATCTTCAAATTTTCTTTCCGTATAGTTTTGACGTCTCCAATCGGTTAATTTTTTTCTTTTTTAAAACAGGATGGAAAATTCTTCTAACGTTATAGCCAAACTATACTATTTATCATCCTTTTCCCCTAACTTGTTCCAAATCGGTACAACTTAATTTTTCTATTTCTTCTGCTCTGTAATACACAAATCCGTACACAAATAAATTAAGAGCATAATAATAATGGTAACTTTTGTTGTAAAACTATAAATATAGTTTTGATTTTTACTAACCTGTTCATATGCAACAATACTGATACAATATGTTTGCCTCCCAATCCTGCTCTACAACTAAATTTTGCTTTCCAGTAATTTATATTCTCATTTAATAAAATTTCAATCATATGAGGATCTCCACTCAAATGACTGGTGTTTAAACAAAATCTCAGTATTGTACCTGATCCATCAACTTTTATTCCACAAAGCAATACATATCCTGCCTTAAAAAACTGTTTCGTCTTCCTCTATAGGACGTGCAGGATCAATGTATTCAAAAATATCATCTAACTTTGTTAATTTTCTCCATATTAAATACTTTGCACTTTGAAATGCATATTGCCAGCAATAAGGAATGAGAGAATTTTCCTTATTCCTCCGCCATCTTGCTACCGTCCGGCCTGCCACCTATAGTTCAGTTTTTTCGCCAATACATAAAACAAAAGCCAATCAACCTGCCAGAAATTTTGATACATGTGTATACAGAATGTTTCCTTTAAAACAACCAGCGCTTTTTTGGGCGAACTAACAACTTTAGAGAAAAATGTTTTATACCAAAAATGATCAAGAATAAAGGGATAATGTATCAATAGTAACAAACCGAATATTTAACCAGTGGTTCTCAAACGGTAAAACAAAATTATAATTTTTTAAATGGCACCCTATATAATTTTTTAGCCCTTTAAATAGAATATTATTTTCTGATTTCAACGATATAAATATAGTATAGGGTTGTAGAACAATTATTTCGAGAAAAATGGTATTAAAAACTAGAAATAATGTAATAAAAATGGGTTTACTACTAGCTAACTAGGCAACAGACCTGTGTATTGCATAGCCTATTGTAATATTATAACATTATTTTTAATACCATTTTTCTCGAAATAATTGTTATACAACCCTATACCAAATTTATATCGTTGAAATCAGAAAAAAATTCTCTATCTAATGGGCTAAAAAATTATATAGGATACCATTTAAAAAAATATAATTTTGTTCTGCCGTTTAAGAGCCACTGGTCGAATTTTCAGTTTGTTATTATTAATAAATTAGCCCCTTATTCTTGATCAATTCTTGTATATAAATTTTTTTTTAAGTCTTTAGTTCGCCCAAAAAAGCGCTGATTGTTTTAAAGGAAACACCCTGTATATTAAATAAATTAAGTAAACAGCAAGTTTAGTTTTTATATCTAATTAAAAAAGAAAAACTACAGTATACTTTAATAATAAAATAATTACCTTAAGAATGTCTCTAGAAAAGTCTTCAGGGCTTCGTACAGCGAGCTCTATTCTAAGTCCTTGCTCTTCAATTCCTCCACCTGATTTGACTTCGTTGGTCCGGTGACCACATGACTCACATGTCGTCGCCATTATAACGACTTCTTTGAAATGTGGAATGTCTAAAGGTCTCAAGTTAAGGAATTCAAAACATCTTATTTATTAAACTTCCAATTCTTGTCATACCAAAGATCAAATAAAAGGGTTTTAGGACAATGGGCTACTTGAGTGCCATTTTTTTATTAAATATTTTTGAAGAGACGATAAAAACTTGCTGCCCATATTTTATCTTTTAGCAAAATTTTCATTAATTGGCTTGAAAAAAATTAATGAAATTTTAATATTTAAATTACCGCCATGAATGACGTAGAATTACGCCGAACCAATGAATGGCCGTAAAGCAATAACATCGGTACGTCCAATAGCAACAACATGTGCGGGTAATTTAAACATGACAGCTCATCTGTTTGACGTTTGAATAATAATTTGGAGGTTAATATTTTTGTTTGTCATTTTAATCTTGTAGGAGTTTAAGCTAAGTTAAAATCCTGCTTAACAAATCGAAATACGTAATAAAAGAAACAGAAACCACGCAAATTGTAAATAATAAAGAAGAGAGACAGTGACAGAAAAATGAAATAATATCAAAATCAAATTAAAACCATCGACCTTTCAACTAATAGACGCAGCGTACGCTTGTCCCAGTATAACGGTGCAGACATAGTATCTCTATCCTTCTACAGTACGGAAGTTAAGAAAGCGCGGCAAAATTAAAAATTATAAATTTTGACATGAAGCCCACTGGCTTCTTCTTGTGCAATCTTTGGGAAACCTAGAACAATATAATATATTATACTAATATATAGTGGAGAAGTAATAATTAATAAGAACTTACATATGAAATGACACAGCTGAGCCGCGTACGTACTGCTGACTGCACGAAATACAACGTTTCCCCATTATTTTGTCGCATATAAACTCCACAACACATGTACGTATATATCACGAATTATACATTGATCGAAATAATTGTAAATGTTCTCCAAAAAAGTAAATAATATATCTCAAACAGCTGGCACGAAACACGGAACAGCAAAATGTCAATTTTGACAACTATTTATGAGAACTTCCGTACTGTTGAAGGACAGAATATATATCTCTATCCTTGTATGTTGGAACAATATTCTAACCATAAATGAATACGAGACACTGGGTCTATTAGTTGAAAGGTCGATGATTAAAACTCGCGCTCACTCGCCATCTACAGGTTACATTCTTAAATATGCATCCCTTTCTCCAGTTCAAAATAATGACGTCAAAGAAAATCTTCTTTCTTAATTTATTAAAAAACAAATAATTTTTACCTTTCGTCATCTTTAGGTAAGGAAGGTATTGTCTTTGGTCAAAAAATTCGGTGGTGAGTTTTTGATGAATAAGCACGTTTTAGGGTCCCTAGAATACGATTTTACTATTTTTACGATGATGTCTGTATGTGTGTGTGTACACTATTATTCACGAAAGATGCCTATTCAAGGTTATTTGTTCGAAGAAAGAATACACCACACATTATAGCAGTAGCTTAGCAACATTTTGTATTAGAAAGAGAAAGATTATTTGACCTATGTCTATTTAATTTATGTGGTGTGACAGATATACGTAAATAGTGTCATTACTTTCTAACACACTATAAATAATAATGACATATTTCGTAGAATTACAGATACCTAATTATCTACTACACTGCTATCTGTGCTAATAATTACCCAGTGGCGTTGACGTTTAAATCAAATTATTATTCCTTGGTTAAAAAGTTAAGTCTATGTTGTTGTACTTTGTAAAAACATAAGTGAAGAACATAAATCTTTCAGGAAGTCATTATTTAGAAAGAAAAATAATTTTCAAATGAATTACTCTTATTTTTTCAGTTAAAATGTTCCCATAAATATTTCATGTTGCACGCCTATGCAATCTAAATGCAATGAAGTTATCTGCAAGCAATATTATATCAGACGGCTCGCAGACGACCTTGAATAGTCATCTTTCGTGAATACTAGTTTATGTATGTGTGTGTGTGTGTGTGTCTGTGTGTGACAAAATTTTCTAATGCGATAACTCTAATACTACAATTCCAAAAATTATAATTCTTTCGTATTCCTCTTCGTTACATCCATGTGAAGAGCTGATTAGATTTTGGTTATAATTGGTCAACCGGAAGTACCCTCATTTGAAGATTTAACAGTTTTTCTTGAAAAAACGATGTTAAATATCATTTTTTCACATTTAATGTTATTATAAATATTAAAGACTTATTTATTCTCTATACGATTTGAATGCATTTTATACTTCATATTAAATGGACATAGAGTTAAAAAATTATAAAGAAATTAAATATCATATATATTAGTCAGCTTTGCTATAACTTTGGAAACAGCTGCTACGTTAAGAAAATTCTGATTGAAAGGTGTCAGTGTCAAGTGCAGTTGACAGTATGTTTATGTTATAATTTTACTGGAAATATAGGATCTTTTGTTAGAAACTTTCTGTGTGGAATTTGCATAAAATATATACAACTGCCTTAAGGTAATGTACATGAAATATAATCTTTTGCAATGAACTTTATGTATGACATTTATACAAAATACATAGAACTGACGGAAGGTAATGTGCTGGCCACATCAGATTTTTTTTAAATAAAATTTATATTTTTCGTACGTTTTCAACTTTACTTTAGGTATGTTGTAATCAGTGAACTCTATACATACATTAGTAGTATAGAGTTCAATGGTTGTAATAGATATCAGATTTTCAGTACCATGAAAGTAGCCTATTACTTCCACGACAAAAACTTTCTGGGAAATAACCCCAAACAACCCCACCCTGACCTAACGTATACAGGGTGTTAATTTTAAATGGGCCACCATTGCTATCTCGAGAACTATAAGAGCTACAAAGACGGTTAATGGGCAAACAATTTCTATTTCACAAGACAAATTTAAAGAAAAGAAAAATTATTTTTTTGGGCCAGTGGTTTTCAAAATACGGGATCTAACTTTTAAATTTTAAATGAGGTTATATATTTTTTATTTGCTCATTTCTTAGAGAATTTAATTCTGAATTCAGTAATATAATATTTTTATTCTCTTGCATGATTTTTTTGAGAAAAATGCATGTAAAGTTTCATATTAATTTGATTAAAATATGGCTATAATAAGAGTATCATGAATGGAAAAAATGAATGTGTTAATTTTTTTAACATAGAATTAGATTGCCATGAAAACATTCACTGCTTTAGGTCAGGGCACTCTAAATCTATGTAATAAAAATAACATGTAGTAATTTTTTACATTCGTGGCACTCTTATTATAGCCATATTTTGATCAAATTAGTATAAAACTTTACATGCATTTTTCTCAAAAAAAAATCATTATGTAAGGGTATAAAAATATGATTTCACTGAATTTTGAATTAAATTCCCTAACAAATGAGCAAAAAAAATATATGGTCTCATTTAAAATTAAATAGTTATGTCCCGTATTTTGAGAACCACTGGCCCAAAAAAATTATTTTTCTTTTATTTAAATATGTCTTGTGAAATAGAAATTGTTTGCCCATTTAACCATCTTTGTAGCTCTTATAGTTCTCGAGATAACAAAGGTGGCCCATTTAAAATGAACACCTGTATATTTGACACAAAATAATGCCAGGAAACTTGAATAACAAAATGGGGTTTTTTGAATTATGATTTTTTTGTTAAAATTTTTTTAAACCTAAATTGTTTTTACTTATATATTTCGTTAAACCTTAAAAAATACCGGAGAAAAAAAATGTTAAACTTTTGCAATATTTTCTTCCCGCCATTACGGCGTACATAACATCAACTATGTGCGAATTAGGTTTCGACATACGTACCCAAAACGTGCTTCATAGAAAGAGACAGAAGCAAAACATGGCCACCTGTTTATATTTACATTTGACACTTGACAATTTAATTTCTGTGTTTATCGTATTTTCTACGTTTTACATTTACATATTTAAAATTAAACAATTATTAATCCTTGGTTTATAAGTTAAGTCAATGTTTTTGTATTTTGTGAAGAACATAAATCTTTCAGAAAGGCATTATTTAGAAAGAAACATAATTTTCAAATGAATTACTCTTAGTTTTTCAGTTAATATTTGTTAGGTTTCATTTGCAATCTCCCGCTAATTTTAGAATGCACACAATCGTATTTCATAACTTCCGGAACTGTTTTAGTTCCAACACCAAACGTTACTATCTTGTTCTGTTTTTACCGCCATTATAATTGTACCACGTTACGTCTTTTGTGTATGTGTTTAAGTTATTATATCACTTACTTATCGGAAAGTGTTGTGTTTTATTGTGTGTTGCACCCTTAATCCCCAACAATATTATATCAGACGACTCACAAATGACCTTGAATAGTCATCTTTCGTGAATAATAGTTTACGTTCATTGTTTCGTTCTAAACTAGCGCTCGTAGCAGACATCTGCGGCAAACGTCAACTAACGATAAATTTAATATCATTTGTACAAAAAAATACGCTATATTTAATTACTTTTATTGCATTAATAGTAATATTGCATGTATAGTGTTGCAGTAACTTTCACGTTAACTTTTTATCTATTTCTTTCATAAAAATAAAAACTTTATGCATTATTTCATAACAGTTTTTAAAATTTATTAGTTTATTTTTAATTAACAATAACATTAAGTTGAATAATGTAATAATGAAAAGGATACTTGTAATTTTCATATTAGTCTGACATGGACTTTGACAATTTGAACAATTTGTAGGAAACTGAAGAACTTCATCCTTCTCTAATTGTTCTAAAGTAAAATCTTCTTCATCTATCGGGTGTAAAATTCCATCATTGACCCCTACCTAGAATTATTAGAACAAGTATTATTTCACAGGCTCTCAAAGCTGTCGTGGAGAGAGCACCACAAGAGTCTCACTCTTGTACTATTTAATAACTGAAAATAATATTTTTTCTAACTTACCTCTTGTCTTGTGAAGATCCCTAACGTGTGATTCTGTTCTAAATTCCTTGAAAAATGTTCACAAATGCAATTTTTATCTTTGTGAGGATTGAATGGGTTCTCTATATAACTATTTCCTGAAATATCCTCCAAAATCTACACAATAGAAAAGTACAGAATATCATTTAACTTACTAGTTGAAATGGAGTATTTCCGTCTTTCAAATCCTGTATTTTTTTAATAAAATCGTCAATTTGTTGAGCTGCTTCAGGATGTTCAATGCGCCTAATTGCCTGATCTTGTTCTAAACCTCGTATGCTACGGTCTAAGATACCTTCGACAGTGGTCACTTCTAAAATTTAATATTCATATTGACGGAATTATTCAAAAGATCCTATTTTGATTCAACTTACCGCCTTTTTGACTCTGAGCAGGAATTTCTAATTCTAGCTCGACTATTTTAACGCTAGTATAATCGCTCTTAACTACTTTTCTGTTTAGATCGGCGTCATTTTGAACGTTGAGAATATATCGGATGCCTTTATCTGCAATGGGTCCACTGGACTGTATTTCGTTGTTCTGATAACCGCATTCATCACAAGAAAAAGAGAACAGTACGACTTCTTTGTAAAATGGAATTTTGGTCAATAAAAGTCGAGTGATTCCCTGAATGTAAAGAAGTGTATAATTAAAACACAATGATTAAACAATAATGTAACATTTTATTTATTTATTATTAATTAAAATAATGTTTATTAAAACGAAATATTAAATACTAATTTAAGACTAAAAATATATTTAACTACTTAAACACGATTTTTTTTATTTATTTAAACAATTAACACTACTATTTTCACGCTATTTATGTCACTATTTATATCACATTTAACTGTCCGACCCCCACAGAGTCTGTATAACCAACTGACTTCCACAGCGTTTATATACTCAACTGCCCGGACAGAATTCACTCTTTTCAACACTCTTTCTGAACTCTTTTCAACTCTACTAATTGACTGACTTTCGATCCAGTATCACCAACTGTCCGTATGCCACAACTCTTCAACACCAATGCCGAGTATCAACTTCCACTCGCCGTTACTGTCCTCGTATACTCTAGCTCCCAAAAAGTCCTCAACACTACCGAGTACTCCACTCGATACTATGCTGCATACGCTCACCACGATACTGCTATGCTACTAAACTCACTAACTGCCATACCGACCAGCGACCAAATATAACTAGACAAAACATTCCCTAACCTTCCTCACTGAATGTTTTGATTTCGACTGGCCAGACAGAGAAACTAGAGATAGAGATATGTCTTGTCTAGTTTGAGTATTTCTCACTAGAGGTCACGTAGAGTGTCAGTGTATAGCACGGTGTAGTATCTAGGTGAGAGCACGAGATGCGTTGACATGGCTAAGTAACTGGGAAAGAAAATGGCGCTAACTCGACCCGTTACCATATGACAGGTGTTTGACAGTTGGTGTGCCGCAGTATGCCGGTTGTGATTACAGGTTAAATAGAGTTCACGTTTAAATAGAAAATGTTTTGCTACAGGATTCACAACAGGGTATGTATCAAATAAAAAGAAATATAGTCTTTCTAAGGTGCCAAAATGTGCGATTTTGCAGCAGCTAGCTATACTATAATCATAGAAACAGGTACTAAGATAAAGAAAATTCTGATTGAAAGATGTCAGTGTCAAGTGCATTTGACAATATTTTTGTTTTATAATTTTACTGGATATATAGAAACCTTCTGTATGGAATTTGTACAAAATACCTACATAGAACTGACAAAAATAAAAGGTAATGTATTGAAAATATAGAATATAATGCGTTATATATGAATAATTTAATATTTAAAATATTTCTTGTAAAACCCGGGTCGCAACAAAACCTGACACCTAGCGGCATACTGTATGAACTAGCCCAGTTAGCCATTCTTCGTAATGCATTGGAATCAGAGATATAGAGGTGGGGAGAATGATCATGTAACCTGCGCAAGAATACAATAATAGAAGGATGCCATTTTGCAGATATAGAGGCGGCAATTTTAAATGTAGAATTAACAAAATAATTATGATACTAATTTATTTGCATTTTAACATACTTTTGCAGGAATACACAGGCGGTAATTTTAAATTTAGAGTTTCAGAACAATATAATTATGAAATAATGTTGAAAAATTTATTGATATTTTACATACATACATATTAAATAATACCCAGCAACTACTGGTGGTGGAATAATATTAATTTATTTAATTCTCTCCTTACTAATTTCCCTTGTATAACGTCTGTATATCTTTTTGAGAGATTAAAAAACCTAATTCTAGTATAACAATAAATAATATCTTTTACTAAAATAAAACCAAGATTTTGCTCTATCAGTGTATCTTTCAAAAAATAAAGAATTTAATAATCTATTAAAAATTTGTTTACAACTCAATTTGGTTTACTACTTACATGTAAAAATAAATTCCTTCTGGCTTAAATCTATTATTAGAACATCCTGGCATTGAACACGACGACATATTAAAAAAATTAACATTTCAAACAGCACAAGCAAATAAAATAGTAATAAAAGATAATGCTGACCGCGTGTTTACAAAGCAAATTGACAGTTGTATCTGCAAAATGGCTCCCTCCAGTTTGTACATCGAAAATTGGATGCGCAGTCGTCGAAGCGCTTTCTCCCCACCTCTATATCTCTGATTGGAATACGTCGTGCACTCTCCTATAGATACTACGCCGTGGTGTATAGTCCAGTGTTTAGTTTGAACGTTGCTCACTAGAGGTACGTAGAAGCGGTAGAAGCATGTGTATTTTGTATTTGTTTTGTAGTTGTAGTGATTTTGAGAGTGACACGTTGGTTTTTATTTAATGTTAATCTTAAATGTTAACCACGAAATTTTAATTAAGAACACTTGCGTCTCTAGTGAGCAACATTCTAACTAGACACTGATACTCTACGTGGCCTCAGTGGTGACATCTGTCTGGCCAGCCGAAATCAAAACAAACCAAATGAAGTTTTGTCTAGTTATATTTGGTCGTTGATACTGACCATCTATGTATCTGGCTCAGGGGCATAGTTGCCATTACCTTTTGAAAAGCTCTCAAACATTCTACCCGATAAATAACATCGAATACAAAAGCTTCAGGAGACCAGAAGTAATTAAACAGGTCGAGGCTCGTTTGTTACTTTCAAGAAAGTGTAGGAGCCCCAAAATAAAAACAATTAAGACGCAAGATTTTTTAAAAAGTTCATTATAGTTATTTATGCAACAAGAGTGTAAAATGAGAGATACCTATAATCACAATATAAATATATTAATTTATGAATACAATATTTCAATATAAAAAAACTCATTTTCTCCCTCAGTTTTTAGAAAAAAATGGTTTAACAGGATATTATTTCTAATTTATAAAACATTTTGAGGTTATTCAACTTACATTGGCATGACAGTTCATACAAAGAGACTCAACTTCCGTAGCTTCTGGATCAGGATCGTCTGCACTTAAAGGCCGAAAAATTGGTTTCTTCACTTCTTCGCAACTCATAATCACAATTTTATTTTAAACACTCAAACCAAACTCACATGTGAAAGACAGACGTTGACGTTTTCCCAGTGTTGCGAACCTCCGGACATTGAAGTTATTGTAATAAAGACTCAAAATGATGTGCGTTATCTCAAACTCCATTGGAATTATTTAATTCGTTCTTCTTACACATACTTTTTGTCAATTTACCTACAAATTTACTATTGTACATCGTACAACTACCCAAATTATATTGCATGTTCAATAGTTTTCATAAGAATGGCAACACTGGTTATTCCTAACATTGGTGACATTGAAATTTGACATTTACGGTTATTTGTTAATATTTTGCAGAAATTATAAAGAAAATAATGTTTTAGTCACAATTTTTGTAGAAATAATTATATTTAAAGCAATATTACAATTTACCGCTATTTAACATAACTCAACTTTTTTAAAAGTTTGGTTTGTTCACAATAAAATTTACACAATTATTTTTATAAAACTGAGTTAAATAATACTACAAATATAAAATGTTTTCAATATAATTTTTAAATATTTGTGTGTATATTATATATTCATTTAAAATAATATCATATTAAACATAATTTTCTTTATTTCCGTTAACATGTTTCGTAAGTTGGTACCAATTTTAACCTAAGTTCATAACATAACATAATTCAAAATTGTTGACCGTTTTGTCGGTTTTGTCAGTTACTTAAAATTATATCTTGATGTCTAGAAATATAGTGTAAAATGCATATAAAGTCAATAGTGTTGGAAGGTTTTAAATCTTACGGACAACGGACAGTTATCGATGGATTTGATCAAGAGTTTAATGCAATCACCGGCCTTAATGGAACTGGCAAATCTAACATTCTGGATTCGATTTGTTTTGTGCTTGGAATATCCCAGTTAAGCAATGTAAGTATGAAATTATGTTTCTGAGATCTCTTACTGTTATTTCGAATATGTGTACGGAATTGTATATCAGTATTTTAACCCTACTTTTTACCTCCCGCCAAACTACATACATAAGTAAGGGAGGTAATGTTTATGGTTCAAAAATTTAATAGTGAGTTTTCAGTAAATAAGCACGAAATAGGGTCCCCACAACACGTTTTTACAAGGATATCTGTCTGTCTGTGTGACATTTTTTCCTCTACGATAACTCATATCAAACTTCCAAAAACTTTGTGATAGTTGCCTAAAAAATGCTCTGAGCACAGCCTTAAAATTTCCTTTTTAGCCTGATCTAATTTGTTGCCGTCAGCTGTAAACGTCGACTAGAAATGATCACTTTTACAACCTTGATATACAAATAACTATTTTAGACTCATTTGATTTACTGGTCTCGGCTTACGCCCCGACTGAAAACTTCAGATTCGGCCAAAAAATATAATTTGTATAACCCTAATACAAAAATAACTATTTTTACATAAAAAAGTGCCGTCGAATTTCATTTTTTCACCCGTTTGCTTTAAAAATTTACACCTTTTTAACGGATGAGCTTAACATCTACGTCATATAATAATTTTAAAAATCTGATGCATCTGATGTGGCCAACACATGACCTCCCGCCAATTCCATGTTTGAAATAGCAATGAGCTTTAAGTAAAGTATCACTTCTGGTTGATCGTATGTAAAGAAAATCTAATTTGTTGTTCCAATAAATAGAAAACTCTGTAATACCAAATTTTGGATTATATTTTATTGTTTTTCTTCGAAAATCTGTTAAAAGCTCCAAATTAAGTACCACTTCCGGTTTATCATATAGATATAGTCAAAATCTAATGTTGTTTCAAATTATACACGTGTTTTAAATACCAAATTTGAGAAGTTTTGGATCATGTTTTAATATTTTTTTTAAGAAAATTTGTTTATGCCTTCTTGTAAAGTAGTACTTCCGGTTTATCAATTTTAGAAAACATCTAGTATGTCGTTCTCATTAATATAAAAGTCTTAAATACTAAATTTGAAAAGTTTTAGGTTGTATCAATTTATTTTTCACGAAAATCTGTTCAGAGTTCAGAGCTTCAAATAAAGTATCGCTTCCGGTTTATCAATTTTAGCTAAAATCTAATATGTTGCTTCCCTTTATATAAAAGTCTTAAATACTAAATTTGACAAGTTTTGAAATATATCAATATATTTTTCACAAAAATTTGTTCAGAGCTTCAAATAAAATATCACTTCCGGTTTATCAATTGTATCCAAAATCTAATTTGCTTCCCTTTATATAAAAGTTATAAATATTAAATTTGACAAATTTTGGAATATATCTTTTTATATTTTTCACGAAAATCTGTTCAGAGCTACAAGTAAAGTATCACTTCTGGTTTATTAATTTTAGTTAAAATCGAATATGTTGTTCCCCTTGATATAAAAGTCTTAAATACTAAAATTAAAATGTTTTGGATTCTATTTTAATATAGTTTTTTATTAAAACCTGTTATGGGCTTCAAGTAAATAGTCACTTCCGATTGTCCAATTTTACCCAAAATCTAATCAACTCTTTATATGAATGCAGAAAGCTTAAATACGGAAAATAGAAATATTTGGAAGTTTGTTATAAGTGTTATCGTGGACGAAACACACGCACACACACCATCGTCAAAATAGTACAAACGTGTTGTGGGAACTCCAATTCGTGCTTATTTACTGAAAATCCCTTACCTACGGTATGACGGGAGGTAAAAATATTGCATTACGAACTCGATTCCCATTGGTCCTCATTAGCTTTGCTCATCTACCGTATCTTTAGATTAGTATATAACTGTCTTTTCGGCCTTCCTTTCGTCACTTGTTTTATTTGGTCTCTAGCGTGGTTTACACGTCGGGTAACCTTGTAAACTGAGTCTCCCCCTCTTGTTGGTTAAACTCGGCCTCTAGCGTGGTTGACACGCCGGGTAACCTTGTTTAAGACAGTACTATCCCCCCTTGCTCCTGAAGATGCCCCATACGACTGCGGGCGAAACGTTGAGCTCTGACTCAAAATATGACAGTCCATTCCCGGAAAACGAATATTTCTCATGACTCAGACTGTGGAAGCCTACGCAATTAAAAATATTGCAATTTAACGAATGACAATTAAAACATTCTAGAATTACAAATCTTTCAGTTTAGTTGAAGTTTCATAAAAAGAATGCATTGAGCTATTGTGTGCGTCGTGAAAATCCAAAATTTATTTATTTCTAGGTCCGTGTGACAAGCCTCCAAGACCTAGTCTACAAATCCGGTCAGGCCGGCATTACAAAAGCCACTGTGAGCATCACATTCGACAACCGAGACAAATCATGCGCCCCGGCTGGTTTCGAAGACTATAATGAGATCGTTGTGACCCGTCAGGTCGTGATGGGAGGCAAAAACAAATATGTGATCAACGGAGTCACCGTTCAGAATAAAAGAGTGCAAGATCTCTTTTGTTCAGTGCAGCTGAATGTGAATAATCCTCATTTTTTGATCATGCAAGGGAGGATTACTAAAGTGCTCAATATGAAACCACCAGAGGTAGGGAGTCAATCTATAACCTAAACGTATATTAATGTGTATCCCATAAGTTTTGGTACAATTTATCTTTATTAAATTTAAGTTTAAAATGTTGTTGCTTACGAAACAATAAATTATTAAGTATTACAAAACTTTTTTTAGATTTTGTCAATGGTGGAAGAAGCAGCTGGAACAAAAATGTATGAAAACAAGAAAATCCACGCCGAAAAAAGTATCGAAAAGAAAGACGCGAAACTCAAAGAAATTAATGATGTAAGTTTATTTTATTTTTGTGCACATTTTTTACCTCCCGCCATAGGTAAGGGAGGTAATGTTTTCGGTCCAAAAATTCGATAGTGAGTTTTTAGTCAATAAGCACAAATTAGGGGCGTGCGTATGTGTGTGACGAACAATATTTCTAAATATTTTTTTTCTAAATCTTCTAGTTTTTGAGTTTAAATTCTTTAAAGATTTGTTAGATATTTAGTAACCCGCCTATGGTCCGATATACACAAGACAAAAATTGTCGGTTGGTGTTTGCTTTCTTGCAGTCACAGTAATTAATAAACGATCAACGGAAACCGTATTTATTATTACTAAATTCGTCATAGTGCAATTTTTACAATATATTTAAATTTTTAATAACAAAATTATAAAATTGTGTATTAAAACAGGCTTCTAAACATGTGTGAATAGAGGAAGACCATAGTTATGAGGTTATGAGATGAGTTATCGTCGACAAATCATAATAAACCGAATGTGGTACTTAACTTGTACTTCTTAACAAATTTTCGAGGAAAAACGTAATAAAATACATGGTATTTCCTTTAAAACAACCAGCGCTTTTTTGGGCGAACTAACAACTTTAGAGAAAAATGTTTTATACCAAAAATGATCAAGAATAAGGAGATAATGTATCAATAGTAACAAACCGAATATTTAACCAGTGGTTCTCAAACGGTAGAACAAAATTATGTTTTTTTTAAATGGCACCCTATATAATTTTTAGCCCTTTAAATAGAATATTATTTTCTGATTTCAACAATATAAATATAGCATAGGGTTGTATAACAATTATTTCGAGAAAAATGGTAAAAACTAGAAATGTAATAAAAAATGGGTTTACTACTAGCGTAACTAGGCAACACACGTATCAATACCTGTGTTTTGCATAGCCTATTGTAATAATATAACATTATTTTTAATACAATTTTTCTCGAAATAATTGTTATACAACCCGATAACATATTTACGTCGTTGAAATCAGAAAAAAATTCTCTATCTAATTGGCTAAAAATTATATAGGATACCATTTAAAAAAAATATAATTTTGTTCTGCAGTTTGAGAACCACTGGTCTAATTTTCGGTTTGTTATTATTAATAAATTAGCCCCTTACTCTTGATCATTTCTTGTATATAACATTTTTTTCTAAAGTCATTAGTTCGCCCAAAAAAGCGCTGGTTGTTTTAAAGGAAACATCCTGTATAATCCAAAATTTCGTATTACAGACTTTTCTATTTACCATCAACCGTGATACTTTACTTAAAGCTTATTGATATTTTAAACATGAATTTTGCGGGGGATTATGTGCTGGCCACATCAATTTTTTCCTAACACTATCCATTTCTAGTTGTGTAACGAAGAACTAATTCCGAAACTCAACAAACTTCGGGAAGAAAGAAAAATGTACTTAGAATTCCAGCGAATAGAACGAGAATTGGAAAACCTGTCAGCAATGTTTGCCGCTTGGCAGTTCGTAGCGTCTCGAAAAGCAATGAAGAGCACTTTACAGTCCTTGGATAGCAAACAGAAGGAGCTGGATGACCTGAAAGATACCATCAGTAAAAACCAACAGAAGGCGGATGACATTGATAAGCACGTCACCCAACATCAGCAGAAGGATGAAGTAAGTTTACATATTTTTTTTTTATCTTATTTAAAGTACGAGGGCTGTTCTCTTATGTTTTGATGAACTGGAGAAGGTGGAGAACAATTTATTGATCTACACTTTTACATTCCACCATTTTCTCAACACATCCACTACTTAGTTGCAGACATAACAACTGTTCTTACATTCTTCAATAATTTGGTTCAAGGTTATTTATAAGCCGTTTGATATAGACCGCGAGCAGCACGTGACTTGAGCGACCTTGGCGTGCTTACAATCAGCTGATTTGTGTGCGCTTGTTACTTTAACTACAAGAATGTCATTTTGTCAAGAATTATGTTTTGACTTTTTTGATTTTAAATTATTAAAAAGTTATAATTTTACAATTTTTACGCAGTAAAAAAATTTAGGTGAATTAGTTAAGTTACCCCTATGGCTCTCTCTGTTTACGTTAATTTTTGCGAAATTCGAGAAGCATGAATTTCATTTTGGACAAAAAATGTATGAAATATCTCAAATGTAGATTTGGCATTTTAGATGTACATATTTGTCAATGTTATTTTTATAATTTATTGGCGATATTTACTCTTTCCAACAATGATTTTCGTTCTTAGATAAATATAATCTTAGGAATAATCGTAAAATTTTAGTTTAAGAATGAAATAATTCAGTATAAAAAATGTACAAATTTAGGTTAAATTTTGAATAATTTCGGATTACGAACACATGGATTTCCAACGACAAATGACCCTCCAAATGTGAATAATTATGAACGTCGTCTGAAATTGAAACATCAAAGAACAAGTTTCAACCTTTTACTTGCCACAAGTGTAAACATGTAAAAATGAAGAAAATTTTATTATAACTAAGTACGTAGATCGTTAGAAAGGAGTCCAAATTTGGAAAACGAGCCGCCAGGCGAGTTTTACAAAGGACGAGTGCGCTAACAGGCCTTATGATACATGTTTTTTACACTATTTTTTCTATTGAGGTAATTTTACAATTAGATTTTTTTAAAAGGACTTGTAAAAAATGTCTTGGTGTTTTTTTGTCAGTTATGTTGGTAGCGCTTGCCGGTAACATTTGAAATTTCACATTTTGACAGTTTCTGTATTGTGTGAATTTGACTGATTGTTTATATTAAAACATTGTATCAAACATTATATAATTATGGAAGAGGAAAGCCAATACTTACCGGTTTATTAATGAACCACCTGATTTGACATATCTTGTAATGAAGGTAAATTTATCAAATAACGAATCGGGATCGCTGCTTCGTGTTAGTTATTATCATCAATAAAACTCTTTAAATAATGAAATACTTTAATGAACAATTTATTGATCTACACTTTTATATTCCACAATTTTGTCAACACATCCACTGCTCAGTTGCAGACATAACAGAACTGAACTAACACAGCTATAGCTATAAATTCCTTTTCTTTCAAGTCCTATCACATGGAGATAATATAAAAATCAATAATTAGAAGTAATATTTCAACATAAACAACGTACCATGTTGGGTTATATGTAATTCATCTGTCATGACTACCACCTCTAGAATACGTAAGGCGCCAAAACCAGTACGTTTATAGATCTTCTAAACGTCGTGTTTTCAGCGATAAACAGTGCTTTTATAGACTCATAAGAACACCGAAATAGAATTTTTTTTTGCCTCTGTAAGAGAAGTACATTTTAATTAAATTTACAATTATTTTAAAGTCGAACATAATGATATTAACGCATTTTTATTTATTTAAAATAATTACAGTTCATTTTTTCACCAATGATTGGCATTACTGGATTTGTATGGCAGTAAATTTTATAGGTTATATTTGTGTTAAACAAAAATCTTGACTGATATAAATGGATAAATGAGACAATAATTACAACAAATATTACTGATTTTTATGGGTTAAGTGGGTAACTGCAAGTAGAAATGGACAAAAGCTGTTTTTGTTTGTATTGCCTCATTTTCTTTCAAGGTATTCTTAAAAAATGCTGCACTTGCCTCCTTTAGCTTCTCGTAACTTTGCTATTTATAATAATAGGTACGTTCTATCGATGTTAGAAATATTCCTACTAGAATAAGAGTTTTCTTAAAGTAATAGAAAGCTCAGTAGCAAATAACTGTCAAGTAATATGTAAATAGAACACGGTTATGGATTATTGTTAATAACTAATAGTAACTTTGTATATTTACTATCGTTTTTTTTTTTACCTTCCGTCACCTTTAAGGTAAGGAAGGTATTTTAATCAATAAGTACGTTTTAGGGTCCCTAGAATACGATTTTTCTATTTTTACGATCTCTGTATGGGCACGAGCGCGCGCCTTTGTGTGTAAAATTTTTCTACTGATTAGATTTTGGTTACAATTGATCAACCGGAACTATCCTAATTTGAAGATTTTAACAGTTTTTCTTCAAAAAACTATGTTAAATAACATTTTTTTTTTCAGAAAAACTTAAAATCTTCCAATAAGAGCACTTCCGGTTGACCAATTATAACCAAAATCTAATAAGCCCTTCATATGGATGCAACGAAGAAGAGTACGAAAGAATTATAATTTTTGGAATTGTAGTATTAGAGTTATCGCAGGAGAAAATTACATACAGATATCATCGTAAAAATAGTAAAATCGTATTCTAGGGACCCTAAAACGTGCTTATTCATGAAAAACTCACCACCGAATTTTTTGACCAAAGACAATACCTTCCTTATCTAAACGTGACGGAAGGTAAAAATTGTTCGCGAAGCCATTTGCTGTGTATTGTGACGAAAAATCTCCAATAAATAACTTTTGAAAAATTCGTTATTTTCTCCGCCTTGAATCTTCGAAAATATTAATCCTACAGAAAAATGAATAAGACCATTTTTGTAGGATATTTTATCTACTTTAATTTTGTATATAAAGTGTTTTTCGCTAGGACCTGTAATTTCGGAGATTTTTGCAAAAATAATGACACAAAAAAAATCTTTAATTTTTCTTTTGTAGAAATTCACCTCCGAGCTGCAAGAATTAGAATCCACTCTCAAAGAAAAAGAAAAAATCCTTGCCAAAGCTGAAGCCTCTGAAAAATCATCCAAGCAGGCCATTTCCACCGAAGAAAAGAAACTAAAACAGTGGCGTGTGTCTGTTAAAGATGATGAAGCAGCCTTGAAAGCGAAAGACGCTGAGAATGGCAGCCAAGCAGAGGCGTTTGAAGCTCTGAAAGGTCAGCAAGTGAAAGATGAGGAAGCTTTTGCCAATGCGCAGAGGAGGTATGAGGCACTCCAAGCTGGAATGGAGATTGGGGATGATGGAAAGGCGGCCACTCTGCAAGAACAACTTATTAGTAAGTATGAAACATTATTGCGGGGTCTACCAATCGGTTATTATCGTAAAATTTCGGATGAATTCGTTATTTTTGTTTGAATTCAAAATAAGAACTATGGCAACACTTCTGGGTGTTTTCGTTTATTGTCTTGGAGAACTTTGATGGATCAAGCGTCCTCTCGGAGAGGAACACTTCGAGAGCCTTCAAGCGCTCTGATATATAAAATAATTTATTTGCAATTAAAGGTACTAATTCCTTACATTTTTTTTAAAATCAAACATGAAGTCGTAAAATAAATACTAGATTTTTTAAATTCCTAGTTTAGAAAGTTCTTGTCCGTTCGTATATTACACAAATACAGAGTGCAGCAGAACCAATTGAGCAGTTTGGAGGGGTAGGTGTTCGGGCGATGGCGGGGGTAGGCAGCGGCACTAGGTCTCCTTTTGTTCTGTCGGCATCCCCATTTTAGTACCCAACATGTTTTGGATCGGAGTACATCGTGACTTTGCCGTGCGTGCGTTTTATGAAAACAACCGATCTGTGATTGCGACGCAAAGAGCTTTTAGGCGACGGTTCAACATTCCGCGAAATAATGCTGTTCCTACGGCGAACACAATTCGGTCCTGGATTCCGCAGTTTGAGGAAACTAAGAATAGGTACACATGGCCGACAAAGATCCATCAGAACACCAGAAAATGTGGAGCTAGTGAGAGCAGCAGTCGAACAATCGCCAAGACGTTCTGCTCGAAGGCACGCTATTGCATTGGGGGTTTCAGACCGCAGTTTGAGGATTCCGCATTTAGATTTGAATTTCCATCCCTTCAAAATAATGATGGCTCAGGAATTGAACCCAGCAGACTACGCCAACCGCCAAAATCAATTCTTGCAGCGATCCCTCCTGGGGCAGCTTTCTTCAGCAGCGACGAAGCACATTTTCACCTAAAGACCGCTATATTCTCCGAAACTAACGGTGTGGTGTGCCGTATAACAATTTGGCGTTATAGGCCCGTACTTTTTTGAAGAAAGAGGCGTGACCGTGTTATGTTTCAATGTTGCAAAATTTTCTGCAGCCCCGATTGGAAGTGGTTGTTGAAGAAGAGGGATTAGGGGACTTTTGGTTCCAACAGGATGGGGCTACAGCCCGAAATTCTCTAAACGTTTTAAGAGATGTTTCCTGGACGTCTAGTGTCTTTGAGAGGTGACGTGGGGTGGCCTTTGCGATCGCCCGATTTAAGCATATGCGACTTCTTTCTTTGGGGATATCTAAAGGAAAATATGTTTGAACGTCGCCCCCAAAACCTGCTAGAGCTAAGGGAGCAGATTGTTGAAGAAGTAAACGCGATACCCCGCGAAATGTGTCAACGGGCTGTTCAAAACTTCAGAAATCGGCTCCAGCAATGTATTGCAGCTAACGGCCACCATCTTAGACATTATTTTTAAAAATTAATGAGTATAAAATAGTAAGTCCTACTGATTTCAAAAATAAAAACATTTTTTTCTACTCCCATGCGTGAAGTGGGTTCTTCACGTATTAATTTTCATGTGTGAAGTTTGATTTTTTGAACACTGTGCGTGAAGTAACACTTCACGCACACTGTGTGTGAAGTAAATAATTCAGTTTAAACACACACAATGAATATCAGTATATATACGTAAATCATGTGATGGTATATGGTCCGAAGAAATAACAACTTCATGAGAAATGTGTAATTAATTTATATAAATAAAATAAATTTTGTAATTCTAAATTTACAACTTTGTGTTAAATATAAATCTAAGTCCAGTAAGCATTCAAAAGCAATAAATAAAAAATTTCTAAGAAGTCTAATACAAATTTTATGATATTACAATCTTATTATTAAACCACGTTCTGAAATGAGAAATTGTGTTCATTATTTTAAATATTACGAAATTACTTGTGTTTTAATAAAACAAAGCTGTTAAACCCCCGTACCGTTGGTAAACATGGTTACACAAGTCGATAATGCAAAGGCTTTACGTTAAAAGAATGACAATGTAAAGAAAAAATTATATTTTATTGCAAGGTCGTAGAAAAAGTATAGTATGTAACACGTGTGTGAAGCCTATTTTACATTCGGGTGGTTTGCAACACTCGCCTTCGGCTCGTGTCGCAATCTCCACCCTCATGTAAAAACTTCAGCTTCACACACTTGCCACATAATATACTTTTATAACTCTTCAAAACTACTCAATTGGTTCTGCCGCATCCTGTACTACGCTAAACAATCTAAACCATCTGATGACGTCATCAGACAAATCTGACTTCTCTTTCAGAGATTAATATACGAAAATGCCTAATGTGTTTATTTTCTGACAGAGGCAAAAGCTGATGCGGCGGAAGCAGGTACT
Source organism: Harpalus rubripes (assembly GCA_963082715.1). NCBI lineage: Eukaryota > Metazoa > Arthropoda > Insecta > Coleoptera > Carabidae > Harpalus > Harpalus rubripes. The sequence continues at coordinate 1,157,654 of OY720464.1, forward strand.
ATTACCAAGCAATCTGCCATGCATTTGCAACACAATGAGCAACAGCTTAAAACCAAGCAGAAGGATCTCAGTAATACTTCGTTTGATTTCAAAAAGGATAAAACCACAATGGACAATATGGAAAAGGACTTGAAGAATCTCACGGTAAGTTTTAAAAACTTGCATTTTATTTTGCTCGCAACTCCGCAATGGTGTAAATTATCTTCAAATTAATACGAGATTCGTGTTCAACGGGGTTTATACTATAAATTAACTCATTTGCAAATCTTGAAACCGTCTGGACAAAATTTTATATAAATATTTGAAAGATGGCGCCCGTTGCTAATATCTCACAATTATACATTTTTAGCTTAAAATGTAAGGTTCAAGGTTAAAAATATACTTTAGAGGGTTGATTCGTATATTTCTGGTATAAAAGTGGTTAAATTTCTGGTTAAAAACTCCTCAAACCCGGGTTTAAAAATTATACATTTTTATTTAAAAATTGGTGAATATATCGATTTCGGTTAAATATAAAGTAATTATTGTTGCAAAAATATACTTTAAAGGGCTGATTTGTATTTTTACGGTATAAAAGTAGTTAAATTTCTAATTAAAAACTCCTCAAACACGGGTTCAAAAATTGTCCATTTTTAGCTTAAAATTTAAGGTTAACAATCGGTGAATATCTCGATTTCGGTTAAAGATAAAGTGTTTATTCTTGCAAAAATATACTTTAAAGGCTTGATTTGTATATTTCCGGTATACAAGTGATTAAATTTCCGGTTAAAAACTCCTCAAACACGAGTTCAAAAATTGTACATTTTTAGCTTAAAATGTGAGGTTAAAAATTGGTCAATATCTCGATTTCAGTTAAAGATAGAATGTTAATTTTTGCAAACTAGGGTCGAAAATTTGAAAAAAAAATTGCCCCAAAAACGCATTTTGTTTTGTTCACAACTCCTTAGCGGTTTAAATTAGCTTGACATTAAGACGAAATTCGTGTTTTATGGGGTTTAAAATGTAAATTAATTCATTTCCAGATTTTAAAACCGTCTGGACAAAGATTAATAGACCTTTTCAATTTAACGGCTATCTCTTTCTATCGGTGCAAATATTGCAGTCATTAAAATATCTGGACCTTTTAGCTTCAATAAAAGCTTTTGTAACTTATTTCGATAATTTTTTTTAAAGTTGTTTGAGATTTTTCTCACATTTTAACGCCATGAATCTCATTTGTTCTTACTATGCGCCGATCCCCATTGCTCGTATCTTCTATCTCTTTAAATTGAAAAGGTCTATTTTCATATTTCTAAGATGACGCCGGTTGCAAACATTTTTCAATTCTTCCAAAACCTCAAATCTTTTATTAAATTAAATAAGAACACTTGATTGTTTCACAAAAAAAAAAATATTATTATTACGAAACGTACGTTACGTAGTAATAATAAAAAAAATTTGTGAAACAATCAAGTGTTCTTATTTAATTTAATTTAATTTAATATTCAATAATGTTTCATCAAATGCCAACTACTTCATCCCTTTCTTATCTCAAATCTTTTATTTTGTTATGAATTTGACTGAAATTTACAGGAAATGTATAAACTTAACTGAAAATCATTTATACTTAAAATTTGTGGAAAATGTTTTTTTTAATGAAAATATTTGATTGACAGCAGAAAAGTCTGTTTAAAAAACATGAACGTCTCAACGGTGCAAACGGGCATCAGAAACATTCGACTGGTTTATAGCCTACAGCGCCAAAATACCCAAACAATGTTGTGACATTTTGACTCTGTCGGTAAGGCCGCTCTCGAAACCAATGGCAGTGCTTTTCTTAAGTAAACTTTGAAAATTAATTATTAAAAAATAATGCATCATTTTGAACTCTAACTACTTGTACGACACGTACGGAAGCTGAAAGAACAACTTTAGAAAATTTGGCGTCGACATGTAAAACGGTATAGATTTTTATAGACGTCAAAGTTAAATAATAAAATTAAGAATATTTCTTTATTTGTACATAATACTTTTTAAATCAAAAACCACCTGTTGCAAGTTAGCGTCAAAATGCAGGTTATGTTGATTATGTTAGAATATGTGTACGAAACTACGAATAATTTTAAAAATCCATTAATATGTCGTGTGTAGAAACAATTAGAGAACCTTAAGCACGATCCGAGAGCCGTTGGAGAACTCCAAACTTCTAGACGAACGCTAATTCAACAACAGCGAAGCCTGAGGGACTGGATTGAACGATTTGAGGCACAACATCAACTGGATTTCCGGTACACCGATCCCGAACCGAATTTCAATCGCCGTTCTGTTAAGGGCTTGGTCTGTAAGCTTTTCACGCTGAATGATAAGAAGTGTGCACAGGCTTTGGAAACTGCCGCCGGGGGAAGGGTAAGAGAAAATTACCAATATTTTTAAATGCTCCACAACTAAAACTATACACGATATATTTGAATAAATAATCTCGAAATTAATTCGACACTTGTTAAGACCTTCAGTAAATAGTTTGGCATTTTTGACAGTTTTAAATCGCCCGAAATAAATTCGACAGTTTTGGCGATTTCGGGCGACAATAGGAGTATCCAAGTTTTTTTTTTTTTTTCATTTTTACCTCGCGTTAACCGTAAGTAAGGGAGATAATATTTAACACTGAGTATTTAATGGGGTACTTGCGTGCCATTTTTTTATTTAATATTTTTGAAGAGACGATAAAAACTTGCTACCCATATTTTTTCTTTTAGCAAAATTTTCATTAATAGGCTACTAGCGTGGTACTGAAAATCTGATATCCATCACTAAATACCTAAAGTAAAGTTGAAAACAAAAAATTATATGTTTTTTAATAAATTAAGAAAGAAGATTTTCTTTGACGTCATTATTTTGAACTGGAGACAGGGATGCATATTTAAGAATGTAACCTGTAGATGGCGAGCGAGTGCGAGTTTTAATTTGATTCTGACAGTTCATTTTTCTGTCACTGTCTCTCTCTTCTTTATTATTTACAATTTGCGTGATTTTTGTTACTTTTATTACGTATTTCGATTTGTTAAGTAGGATTTTAACTTAGCTTATACTCGTACAAGATTAAAATGACAAACAAAAATATGAAACTCCAAACTATTATTCAAACGTCAAACAGATGATCTGTCATGTTTAAATTACCTGCACATGCCGTTGCTATTGGACGTACCGATGTTATTGCTTTACGGCCATTCATTGATTCGGTGTAATTCTACGTCATACATGGCGGTAATTTAAATATTAAAATTTCATTAATTTTTTTCTGGCCAATGGGCTACTTGCGTGCCATTTTTTAATTAATATTTTTGAAGAGACGATAAAAACTTGCTATCCATATTTTTTCTTTTGGCAAAATTTTCATTAATTGGCCAGAAAATAAATAATGAAATTTTAATATTTAAATTACCGCCGTGTATGACGTAGAATTACGTCGAACCAATGAATGGCCGTAAAGCAATAACATCGGTACGTCCAATAGCAACGGCATATGCGGGTAATTTAAACATGACAGATCATCTATTTGACGTTTGAATAATAGTTTGGAGGTTAATATTTTCATTTGTCATTTTAATCTTGTAAGAGTATAAGCTAAGTTAAAATCCTTGAAAATCCTGCTTAACAAATCGAAATAAATAATAAAAGTAACAGAAACCACGCAAATTGTAAATAATAAAGAAGAGAGATAGTGGCAGAAAAAAGAACTAATGTCAAAATCAAATTAAAACTCACACTCGCTCGCCATCTACAGGTTACATTCTTAAATACAGGGAATTTATTTTAACGTGCAACATATGGTCAATCACTTCCATGGTTACTACACACTACTGTCAAAAATGACAGCAATGTAATATTTGTCCATTTTAAAATGAAACATACAAAAATTTGTAGTTATGTATTTTCAATACCAATTTCAAGTAAATTAGCCTACATACTATTAACAAAATATCAAAATTTTAATGTAGAACATCTTAACAAACTTTGGCTTACAAAAATTCATAATTTTAATGTAATAAATGTTCAAAAATACCTCCATTCACACTGAGGCAATATCCTAGTCGCTCGTAGATAGAATTGATACCATTTGTGATGTGTTCTGGAGGTATCTCCTGTGCTGCAATACCATTTATAATGTTGCATTTTAAAATGGACAAATATTACATTGCTGTCATTTTTTGACAGTAGTGTGTAACCATGGAAGTCATAAACCATATGTTGCATTTTAAAATAAATTCTCTGTATGCATCCCTGTCTCCAGTTCAAAATAATGACGTCAAAGAAAATTTTCTTTCTTAATTTATTAAAAAACAAATAATTTTTTAAAAAATAAAATTTATATTTTTACATACGTTTTCAACTTTACTTTAGTTAGTTAGTGATAGATATCAGATTTTCAGTACCACGCAAGTAGCCTATTCATTCTTATATTTATTTTATATTTAATATTTTGTCTTTTTTTAGATGTTCAATTTAATAACAGACACAGAACAAACAGGCAAAAAGTTATTACAACGAGGCAACCTACAGCATAGAGTCACCATCATCCCTCTTAACAAAATCAAAGGGAATCCAGTGCCTAGCGCTACCGTCAAATACGCGCAATCTTTGGTAAGAATATTAAATTTAGTGATATGTGATGATTTTTATGACATACGCAAATAGTACAACAATTAACATAGCTTTAGCTTTAACACTCATATTTAATATAGAGCTAGTGTCTCCGTTTTCTTCTGTTTCCCTTTCGAAAAATCCTTCTCCTTAAATGATTTCATTTTAGGGCTCCTACAGATTGTTGTATATCTTTTTTATAAGCAACGTCCAAAAAGTTTCAATAATAATTTAAAATAAAAACAAAGTTTCAGATAAATTAATATGTCATGGCGCAATTTCTCCAGACAATACGTTGGACGTTTTAAAGTTACGACAATGTGTAGGAGCCCCAAAATGAAAACAGTTAAGGCTCAGGATTTTTCAAAAAGTACGCAAAATAAATTAAAACCCGCCAAAGACTCATGACGCAAGGCAGAACAAAAATTCGTCGTATACAAGAAAACGGGCCATTAGTTCTATATCAAATACTAGCTGATACCCGCGGGCTTCGCAACTACGGGTCATTTTATATTTTAACCCCGTACAACATGATTTTAGTGTTAATTTGAAAGTATTTCAAACAATTCAGAGTTATGAGACCCCAAAAATGCATGTTTATACGTTTAATCTTGGCCAAAAATGTGTGGTTAAAAATTGTTCAATATAACTATTTCGTTCGAAGATAGAGTGTTGATTTTTGTAAAAAAAAAAAACTTTAAAGTATTGAATTGTATATTTCCGGGTTCAAAAATTGTACATTTTTAGTTCAAAATGTGAGGTTAAAAATTGGTAAATATCTCGATTTTGATTAAAGACAGAGTGTTTATTTTTGTAACAATGAACTTTAGAGGGTTCATTTGTATATTTCTGGCGTAAAAGTGGTTAAATTTTTGGTTAAAAACTTCTTAAGCGCATGTTCAAAATTATACATTTTTAGTTAAAAATGTGAGGTTAAAAATTGGTGAATACCTCGATTTCGGTTAAAGATAGAATGTTTATTCTTACAAAAATATACTTTAGAAAATTGATTTGAATATTTCCGGTATAAAAGTGGTTAAATTTCCGGTTAAAAACTCTTTAAATCTGAGTTCAAAACTTGTACATTTTTAGTTAAAAAATGTGAGGTTAAAAACCGGTCAATATCTCGATTTCAGTTAAAGATAGAGTGTTAATTCTTGCAAAAACGAACTCTTGAGGGTCGATTTGATATATTAATATTTTAAAAGTGTCAAAAAGGCCGTAGGGATTCCGAAAAATAGGATCGAAATTTTGAAAAAAATTGGGAAAAATTTGTCCCAAAAGCATTTTATTTTGCTCACTCACTCAACGGTTTAAATTATTTTAAGTTAACACGAAATTTGTTTTCTACGAGGTTTTAAATATAAATTAATATAATTCCAAATCTTAAAACCGTCTGGACAAAGTTTTATTTAAATATTTCTAAAATTATCGTCCATTCAAAAATTATGTTACATGTGTTATTTCTTTTGCTAGGTGGGTTCAGAAAACGTATTTTCCGCTCTATCTCTCATAGAATACAACAACGAATTAAAGTCAGCCATGGAGTACATTTTCGGTTCTGTACTTATCTGTAAAGACATCAACACTGCGAAGAAAGTCGCTTTCGATCAGAGAGTCCTTCGTCGGTGTGTTACCCTCGACGGAGACGTTGTAGATCCAGCTGGGACTCTTTCAGGTGGTGCTAGATCCAACCAGGCGTCATTTTTATTGATGATGGATGAGTATAAAGATAAACAGGTAAAGTTAAAACAATCAGCAAGTTTTTTATTTATTTTATTTATATAATAAATAAATTTATGACAGATTTACATCGTCACTTTTTTAGGCTAAGTGTTCGTCTATTGAACAAGAATTGACTAAATTAGACGCTCAAATCAAGAATTTAGAGAAGACAGGCGAAAGATACATACAAATTAAACATGAACATGATATTATGTCGCACGAATATAAAGTTTTGCAAACCAGACTGCAGCAGACCAGCCATTATCAAGCACAAGAAGAAGTTGATAATCTCAAAAAAACGATTGGTGAGTCACATAATCTTATACAGGGTGTATTTGCGAAGACGAACCCCCCCTTAACTTTTTTATTGTAAGGAATAGAAAAAAATGGTTCATATAAAAGTTTTATTATTTTACATATACTATTTGATGGCAGATGTAGATATTTATTATAAAGTCAGGTTTACAAGATTCGACTATCAACTTTTATTTTTCAAATGGCAACCTGTAATTATTTTAATAATATAGAAACCACCTGTTTTTCTCTTTTCAACGATGTATTATTTTTTATTAATGTATTTGAAAACATTCGAGAAAAATAAGATAATTAAGATATTTTTATTAAAATATCCTAGATGGCTATGTGAAAATACGCAAAATGAAACAATGTTTTACAACTTAACAAGCTAAAACAACAAATTCAATCAAAAAATAATAAAATTCAGTCAAAAAACAATAAATATTTTGTTTATATTCACATAGCCACCTAGTATATAAGTAAAAATTATTTCATAATTATCTAATTTTTCTCGAAATTTTTCAAATACATTAATAAAAAATAATACATCGTTGAAAAGAGAAAAAAAGGCGGTTTCTATTTTATTAAAATAATTACAGGTTGCCATTTGAAAAATAAAAGTTGATAGTCGTATCTTGTAAACCTGACTTTATAAAAGATATCTACATCTGCCATCAAATAGTATATGTCAAATAATAAAACTTTTATATGAGCAATTTTTTTCTATTCCTTACAATAAAAAAGTTAAGGGGGGGTTCGTCTTCGCAAATACACCCTGTATATATGTATAAAAGTTTGACGCCTATACAAATCTACACCGTTGCACATATCGACGCCAAATTTTGCAGAGATGTTCTTTCAGCTTCCGGACGTGTCCTAGAAGTAGTTAGAGTTGAAAATTTTGCATATTTATAATTAATTTATAACCAAATAAAAGTTTTGATGTTTGGAAGAATTGCGAAAAAATCGCAACGGGCGTCATCTTGAGAATTTTTAAATAAAACTTTATCCAGGCGGTTTTAAGATTTGGAAATGAGTTAGTTTATATTTTAAACCCCGCGGAACACGAATTTCGTGTTAGTTTGAACATAATTTAAACCGTTGAGGAGTTGTGAGCAAAATAAATTGCATGTTTTTGGGGAATTTTTTTCCAAAATTTCGGCTCTATTTTTTAGAATCGAGATATTCACCGATTTTTAACCTCACATTTTTAACAAAAATGTATAATTTTTTAACCTGATTTGAGGACTTTTAAACCGGAAATTTAACCACTTATACCGGATATATACAAATCAACTCTCTAATATTCATTTATATATTAAACCCCGTAGAACACGGATTTCGTGTTAATTTGAAGATATTTATACCGTTGAGGAGTTGTGAACAAAATAAAATACATTTTTATGGGGCAACATCCCAATTTTTTTCCAAAATTTCGATCCAATTTTCCGAAATCCCTCAAGTCTTTTTAACACTTTTAAAATATTAACATATCAAATCAACCCTCCAGAATTCGTTTTTGTAAGAATTAACACTCTAACCGAAATCAAAATATTGAACGATTTTTAACCTCACATTTTAAGCTACTTGTACAGTTTTTCAACCCGGGTTTGAGTTTTTAACCGAAAATTAAACCACTTTTATACGGGAAAAATACAAATCAACCCTCTAAAGTATATTTTTGTAAAAATAATAGTACATTAAAACACAAGTATCATAAGGCAACCTGTCAACGTACGAGTCCAAGTTTGGAAAACGAGCCGCCAGGCGAGTTTTACAAAGGATGAGTGCGTCAACAGGCCTTATGATACATGTTTTTTATACTATTTTTTCTATTGAGGTAATTTTACAACTAGATTTAATAAAAGACGTCAAAAATATGAGTTGTTGTTTTTCATAAGTTATGTTGGTAGCGCTTGCCGCTAAAAATTGAAATTTCACATTTTGACAGTTTGTGTATTTTGCGATTTTGTCTGATTGTTTACATTAAAACATTGTATCAAGCATTATACAATTATGAAAGAGGAAAACCAATACATACAATGAACTCCAAGGTTTATTAATGAACTATCCTGATTTGACATATCGGTGGTTCGTGTTGGTTATTATTTTATTTATTTTTATTTTTATTTTAGAAAGTCAGGCCACTCGACAGGACAAATGTCCCAATAACGGAGTGGCACTTACAAAAATTAGACATAAACAATATACAAAAGTATAGACAATTAACCATAATTGAGAAAAAATATATACATATAAAACATTAAATACAATATAGAAAACAAGTTATAGCGATTATATAAATTTTATAAATTACAAAATTCTGGCAATAGATTTTTTAAACTGTGGTAAAGAGACAGAGAAAACATCCGGCATTGAGTTATCAGTAACAATCTTATTAAAAAGTAGAGATATCCTATTTACAGGTGAATTAGCAGTATAATTTGTATTGGCATTAGAGACAAGGAACAAATTATGAGATCTCGTAGAATAAGTTGGAATTCTAAATGAGAACTGGTTTAAAATAGAAGGAGTATCAATTAGATTATTCATCAATTTAAAGAGAAATGTAAAATCCGCTAATTTTCTCCTTTTCTCCAAAGACAGCAAAATTAAACTGAAATTCGGAAATTTCGTTCCAAAAAATTTCAAAAATTTGTCTTGAATTCTTTCGATTCTTTTAACATAAAGATCGTAAGTAGGCGACCAAGACACTGATGAAAACTCAAGTTGACTTCTCACTAGAGAGAAGTATAAAGATAAAAGTGTAAATGGATTTTTGAAATTTTTTGAGGTACGTATTAAAAATCCAAGCATTCTATATTATCATAAATAAAACTTGAATATGGGATTGAAGACGTTACGTGGACTATTAAGCCTTTTTATTGAGAAAACAACATATAAATAAAACTCTTGAAATAATGAAATACTTTAATGAACAATTTATTGATCTAGACTTTTACTTTCTACCATTTAGTCAATATTCACTGCTCAGTTCCACAGATAACGGCAACAGCTGTTCTTACAATTTTTAATACAAAACATATATGGCATTCATAATGTTTAAATCATATTTAAAAATTTAGTATTCGATAGTTCGCCACAACGTGGAACTGGAAATCATGGATTAAAACGTCAACTTTTCATATTTGTTTGCAAAGACAACTATCTAAAGAGAGATTGGAAACTCAATGCTGTTGTATCGTTATAAAGTTCGCCATCTATCAACATATGCAACTAACTAAACCACGGTAACTAGATCTTTAAAACGTAGACCGGTGTTTTTAAAACTAGTTTTTTTTTTTTTTCATATTTGAAAGAAAAATAAACACCCATATTGATAAGTATTATGAATATTTATTAAGAATATAGTGTACAAATTTTAAATTGCAAAAGAACAATTAGTAGGTATATAAATAATATTAATAAGAGAGTTTAATATTAATCCAGATAATTATTTTGATGAATAGTGAAAAATATAAATGTTTGTGTATATACAAGTTTGTATATTTTTTGCAATATCCTCAGCTCTTTGCAAAATTCAATTTCTAATTTGTGTACTGTAATATCTGAGCTATATTTTTACATCTATGTATGTGATGTAAACTAAAACTTGTAAGCAACACAATCGGATATGTACATCGTTGTATTAGTATGATTTTCTTGAAAGAATTTTTAAATATTATTTAAATATGTGTTGAAAAGAGACGTACGTAGGTGAAAAAAAAGAAACGAAAATTGGGAGCTAAGGAATATCAACCTCCAACATCTTCATAGTTCTTCACATAACTCATATAGTCGTAACTTTATGAACGATATTGTCAGCTTTTAAGCTACTGTGGATTTCTAGTTCTTTTTGTGTTGGTTCCTTTCTTTTCTCATATAGAATTCTTCTGAAGAATTGCAAATGATCAAGGTCATTTGATGAATGTTCAGGATATTTATCTCCTAATTTGTAAGTTTCGGAAAGCATTAAGAATTTGTTCTCCATGAAATTCTACAGAAACATATATAAGAAAAATTTATAAATATTATTATATAAAAAGTAATTAATGTTCAAAAGATACCTTATGAGTTCTCTGTATGTTTTAAACATATAAAAATTCAAATAATGTGGAATCAAAAATTATATGTCATGTCAGCTTTTAAATTTTTCAGTTTGACGTTTAAATTTTCCATTATATTGTTTTGCATTGCCTTCTATGTTGTCTTCGTCATTTTTGTGATTTTACTGCCCTCTGAAGAAATATGCAAGGAACTATTTTCCCCGTGCTCCGTTTGCCCCTCATCACCAAAAACTTTGTTACAAGGCCACCCATAAGTCTGTCCAATCTGTTTGTTTGCTAGTAACCGCCACAAATTGAGCAGACAGTGTCAACATTTTCAAGTAACGTGCATCATACATTTTATAACCTGCCTGGAATAACAATTCATTCAACTCGAAATTGCATTACCATAAATTTAAATTGTAATAAATAAAACTTACCGTTTTAATTATTTTGACAAAGTAAACCTGAGCGCATTGTTTCTTGTTTCATAATTTTTTAGTTGAAATTTTAACTTCACAGATTCTTATTCTTTCTTAAATAACACAGCTAGAGCTATATATTTCTTTTCTTTCTAGTCCTAGAGAAAGAATAAAAATCCACAATTAGAAGTAATATATCAACACAATTTACCATTTTGAGGTTATCTGTCAGTTATGAAAGTATGACTACCACCTCTAGAACATAAAAGGCGCCAAAAACAGTACGTTTATAGATCTTCTAAACGTCGTGTTTTCAGTGATAAGCAGTGCTTTTATAGACTCATAAGAACACCGAAAAAGAAAAACATACTATCTTTAACCAATATCGAGATATTCACCGATTTTTAGCTTCATATTTTTAACTAAACATGTACAAATTTTGAATCCGTGTTTGAAGAGTTTTTAACCAGAAATTTAACCATTTTTATGCCGGAAATATACAAATCAACCCTCTAAAGTATATTTTTGCAAGAACAAACACTCTATCTTTAATCGAAATTGAGATATTCACCAATTTTGAACCTCACTTTTTTTACAAACATGAAAACATGCATTTTTGGGGGTTTATAACTCCTGAACTGTTTGAAATATCTTCAAATTAACACAAAACTTTTGTTGTACGCGGTTAAAATATAAATTGATTCTCGGTGCTAGAAGAAGTAGGTTCTTATATAGTCAGAATTGATAATATATCATTATAATACGATATACAGCTTGACCGCCGAACCGTACCCGACCAGCTTAGATGCGCAGTAGCCTTGCTTTCAAATTGTGGTGGGGATTTCAATCTCTTGCCAGCAGCCGCGCTACTCATCCTTACTGCTTACGGCTCTGCGGTCAAACTGTAATTTAATTTAAAATGCTCGCCTAGTCATTTATTAAAATTTTCTCCAACATTTATTAATTTTTAGCTGAACTGATGGAAAGCATTAAAACCAATAAAGAAAAAGAAAAAACTTGCTTAGCTTTGGCCAAAAAAATCGAATCAGAAATCAAAAACTCTGCAAATAATCGCGAACAGAAGATTCGCCAGGCTGAAACAGAAATGAAAACAGCTAAAAAACAATTTGATAACAGCAAAGGGCAGTGGCGAGAGAAAGAACAATATTATGAGTCCTTAAAACTCGAAATTTCCGAACTACAAAAGTCTATTCAAAATGGCCATGAACAGATTAAACTATGCGAAGAAAATATTGTGACATTGAAGACACAATTAGAAGAGGCAATAGCCGCCGCCAAAGAAGCAAAGGTCAGGAAATTTAAAAAAAATGTGTTTTACAGAATTACAATTCAATAAAAAATTAACTTCATATTTGTTGTTTATAGGAAGTTGTAACGAAATTTCATGCCGAATTCAAAGAGAAAAAAAGTATTGTAGCGTCTAAAAATAAAGAGATTCAAAAGAAATTAAAAGAGAAAAATGAACTTCTTACCCAAAATGCAGAATTAGAATTGGATATAAAGAAAAGGTCACATGAACTTAAAGAACTGGAGGACAAATGCAAAAACTTCAGAGATAAGGTGAGTTTTATAGCATACGCCCACACGGTACAAATATGTCATCATCATTACCGATATCTGCAAACAAAGCATATTGGCACACCCAGCAATGGGTAATATGCCGTAATGATATATTTATTTTATTTATTTATCATGCAGTTTTAACCAAAACATCTTGAAGGTATTTACGAAAATAAAAACAAATTGTATATGGTTCGGTGTTGTGTGTTGTAGGAAAAAGAGTTGAAAAAACGAATTAAAGATGACGATACTCGACTAAGAGACGCAGAAAAACTATCTGATGCCGAAGCACATGAACTGGGCAAAAGAATTGCCAAATCCCAAGATCATCGGAATAAATTATCACGAAATATCAACGCCAAAGCGCAATCCATGTTTGAACAAGAAGAAAAACAAGTAATTATAACTTTTTATTCTTGGATGAAAAAATAATCAATATTTATTCTTCTAGTATTCGAATTTAATGAAGAAAAAAAAGATAATAGAAGTGGACAGGAAGAAACTTCTTAATTTTATTGAAGAAATGGACAAGAAAAAGATTTCGTTTTTGAAAACAGCTGTAGAGCAAATAAGTAAAGATTTCGGATCCATTTTTTCTACTTTGTTACCAGGGACTGATGCTAAACTCAATCCTCCTGAAAATAAATCCATTTTGGACGGACTTGAGGTAAGAAAATCATGTGGCCAGCACATGCCCTCCCGCCAATTCCATGTTTAAAATAACTGAAAACTCACTAGAATTTTTACACCGAAAACATTACCTCCTTTACTTATAGCGGGAGGTAACTACATGCCTTTACTGACTTAAAATTATTGTATTTTTAGATCAAAGTAGGCATTGGTGGCATCTGGAAAGAAAACTTAAGCGAGTTAAGTGGCGGACAAAAATCTCTGATTGCTTTGTCGTTGATTTTGGCCATGTTGCTCTTCAAACCCGCGCCCATTTATATCCTAGACGAAGTGGATGCTGCATTGGATCTTTCGCACACGCAAAATATCGGCAAGATGCTTAAAAAACATTTCAAACAATCACAGGTATGTTTATAATCTGTTCAATTCTGATAATGTGGGAAAGAAACCGATCCGATTTTTTAAACCGATTAACCGGATTTTTTTTTTAACCGAACTCGATATCGTATATAAAAGTGAAAGTTCGACGCTTATACACATCTACACCGTTTTACATATCGACGACAAATTTTGTAGAGATTTTCTTTCAGTTTCCGAACGTGTTGCGGAAGTAGTTTTTTGCATATTTATAATTAATTTTTGTGCAACCGAACGCGAGATAAGCATTTCGCAGCCGCAGTACAGGCCGCGAAATTTAATTTCGCGACCGTTGTCATGGTAGCGGCCGCGAAATTAGGTAAACAACCAATTTGACACTTGAGAATTGCATGGTTTTATTTATCAAATGTTAATCCCATAGCCACCTTGAAAGCTAACTTTCTATTTACATTGAAACTGTTTAAAATTAATAAAATTTGTAATTACATATTTTTTACGGTTGCACAAAATATATTTTGTGTACACCTTGTCTGCGAAATTCTTTAGCGCCCTCGAGATTATCTTGCCTCGGCCGCAAGCAGCCTCGGCGACAATTTTTCTCTCTGTACGCTAAAGAGTGATTTCGCGGCCTTGATATACAAATAACTATTATAACCAAATTAAAGTTTTGATGTCTTGGAAAAATTTCGAAAAACTATGTCTTAGCAATATTTAAATATAACTTTATCCAGACGGTTTTGGTTTTAAAATTTGGAAATGAGTTAATTTATACAGGGGGAGTCTGGGAAGACGCCCCCTCCCTTTAACTTTTTTATTATAAGTAATAGAAAAAAATGGCTGATATAAAAGTTTTATTATTTTACATATACTATTTGATGGCAGATGTAGATATTTTTTATAAAGTCAGGTTTACAAGATACGACTATCAACTTTTATTTTTCAAATGGCAACCGCCATTTTTTTCTCTTTTCAACGATGTATTATTTTGTATTAATGTATTTGAAAAATTTCGAGAAAAATGAGATAATTTAGAAATATTAGAAATAATTTTTAAACAAATATTATAGGTGGCTATGTGAAAATAAACAAAACTCAGACTCACCCTGCATATTAAATCCCGCAGAACCGGAATCCCTAAAATCTTTTTGACACTTTTAAAATATTAATATATCAAATCGACTCTCCAGAGTTCATTTTTGCAAGAATTAATACTTTATCTTTAACCGAAATCGAGATATTGGCCGATTTTTAACCTCACATTTTAAGCTAAAAATGTACAATTTTTGAACCCGGGTTTGAAGAGTTTTTAACCGGAAATTTAATCACTTTTATACCGGAAATATACAAATCAACAAGCTAAAGTATATTTTTGTAAAAATAAACACTTTATCATTAACCGAAATCGAGATATTAACCCATTTTAACCTCATATTGGGGCCTATTCTGTAACAGTGGCTAATTTTTAACCATTGGTTAATTTTTTTAACCAATCAAATATGTTGACATATTACAAAAAGAGGTATTTTTTGTTGTCAAATCAATATCTATTAGATAAAAATTTTAACCAGTGGTTAAAATTTAATTGTCGAGTTACAGAATAGGGCCCATTTTTAACTAAGAAAGTACAATTTTTGAACCCGGATTTGAGGATCTTTTAACCGGATATTTAATCAATTTTTTACCAGAAATCTACAAATCAACCCTTTAAAGTAAACATTTTATCTTTAACCAAAATCGAGATATTTACCGATTTTTAACCTCCCATTTTTAACTAAAAATGCACAATTTTTGAACCCTGGTTTGAGGAATTTTTAACCGGAAATTTAACCACTTTTACATCGAAAATATACAAATCAACTCTCTAAAGTTAATTTACATATTAAACCTTGCAGAACACGAATTTCGTGTTAATTTGAGGATAATTTAAACTGTGGAGGAGTTGTGAACAAAATAAAATGAATGTTTTTTGGATATTTTTTTTTCAAAATTTTCGTCCTTATTTTCCGGATTCCTAAGGTCTTTTTCACTTGTTTAAAAAAATTATATATCAAATCGACCCTCTAGAATTCATTTTTGCAAGAATAAATACTCTGTCTTTAACTGAAATCGTTATATTGAATCATTTTTAATCTCACATTTTTGCCCGAACGAAACAAGCATTTTTTGGGGTTGTATAATATATTTTTGTTCTGTTGTAGTTTATCATCGTATCGTTGAAGGACGGTATGTTCAACAATGCAAACGTATTATTCCGGACCAAGTTCGTTGACGGTATGTCGGCGGTCAATCGTACAGTTAACGAAAACAAGCGATAATTTACATCTGTCTCGTGTTGAGGCATTTTTTTCTTTTATACATTGTTACGATCTCTGTTTTTATATTACATATTAGTTTTAAGTATTTTTGTAAGTATAAATAAATATTTCTAAATAAAAAATATCCTTTTATTTATAATCTATTATTTTTGTTGAGTCCATTTATTTATAACTCAGATGCATGAAATATTATGGGGTGTAGAGCTAGTTCGCCTCCTTGTGGTGCACCCTGGGTAACGCTAAATGAACTAGCACAAATCGGCAACCAGACAATTTAGGGAGCCCGACTCTAATTCATTTTAGAGACATGTTTGTTTAGCGAACAACAAAATGATTGCAAATACAATAAGCACTGAAGTCAAAAATTGTGACACTCTCTATGCATTCTACACCCCCCCCCCCTTTGAGCGTTCGTTGACTGGACTAAATCAGTTTCTCTGTTCTTATGACATTTAAATTATTGCTTGCATTTTTTCTTTTCATTATATTTGCTATACAAGTAAATTTGAAGTGAATATTATTTTTTTTATATAAAACCGGCCCTGAGACATGTCTCTAAATGAATTAGAATCAGGCTCCTGAAGACATTTTTGAGTATCTTCTGGTCATAGCATACATACAATGGTAGTGACGCAGCAGTTCCACTAGTCCTAGCGATCCAGAATTTCACAAACAGGACAGTACTACACCATCCTCAAAGGCGTCTTTCACCTCCTCGACCAACTCAGTCTCTTCAAATATAGTCCGACCTCACAACAAACGCCAATTCAAACTATAACCTCGCCCGGTAAGTTATTTTATTTTTACATTTACATTATCCGCTTCTATGACCCAAAAAAATAAAATTTATTATGTTCAGATTTGAACCCGAGTTTTTAAACAAGTATTTAATCACTTTTTCTTATAATGAGCACGTAATTGCGTAAAACTAAAATCCCATGTTAAATGTTCGCACCTGACCGTCAACACCCTGTATATACAAATATGGACAATTTTGATGTATTTATAGGCGATTTCGGGCGACAACCGTTCACATGCGATATGTTGCGTTCAGGTACGTTCACACATTCGGGCACTAGGAACAACATACCCGGTATGCTTGGATCAGTGCTCACAGCTGAACGGGTTTGCGAGTCGGGTCAGCTCTCTGTTCACTATTTCTATATCTTTTTATCATGTCTTTTTGAAATGTAAAAGTCAAAACAGTCGGTGTCGTGGTCTTTATGTCAAACAGGATGACATTATTTTCGTTGACTCTTTTTTGGACAAATATGGATAAACTATCTTTCTCCGTTGATGCATTTCAATTGCCAGACACTATTTTTGACAGTTTTAAATGTCGCAGAATATACATAACCACCAAGCATGGTGTCAACAAGTGAACCAACGATTTTTGGCGCCACCATTGACCATATCATACCGTAACTAATCCTAACAAGCGAACGGGTATGTCGCCCGAAATCACCTTATATTTGAAAACAAAATTAAGATATATTTTACCGCTCTCGAGATATCAAATTGTTTTTACAACTATATTTGTTGTCACCGAGAAATGCTACGGACTTTACACTTTGTTTCCCAATAAAACTTACAGTAAAAAACAACAGTTCAGTAGAATGAAATAATTATATATTCCCCTCTCTGTCTTACAAAAATCAATATTATTTGCGAATTGAGTGTTCACTCCTATCTTTGTTATTCTATGCCGTGTTGTCTCAGTCGTACAATATATCTTTCTCTCATACAAAAATCAATAGACACCCGATTGTAATTAAGAGGGAAGAGAATAAAGCAACAATATCTCGGAAACGGTGAGAGATAGAGAAAAAGCGTTTAAAACCTTTTTTATAACAAATCTATTTCTAGGGGAGGTGTACCTTTAACTTTTTACGATTCGATGTACCAGTTCCGAGTTTTGACGGTTTATATGGGTTTTAACGGGTTTTAAGCACCCACACCCTTAATTTGGGGTAATATCGAGAAATGTATAATGTACGATCTACGTAACTTAAAATTCTCTACAACTTTTGTCATATGATATTTTCTCGTAAAGTTGATAGTTTAGCAGATAACGATGTCACACCCTAAAATGGGTGGACATACAAAGTTTGAATACCGCTTTGCGGAATCTACATATGTTTCGGCGTATATATCCAAAATTTGGTTTCCCAAATATGAAAAATAAGACAAGTCAAAATTTTTCTACACCCAAAACTAAGTCAAATAGGAAACATATTTTTGGTACATCGTACATAACTTTTGATTCTCTACAACTTTTGTTGTTTGAAATTTTCTTCTAGAATTGATAGTTTAGCCGGAAATGACGTTACACCTTAAATTGGGTAAAGATACAAAGTCGACGTATTTTTTTTCGGAATCTACGTAATTTTCTACATTTGTACCCATAATTTGGTAATTTAATATTTGTAAAGGGTCCAATATAATATATCGTATTGTCACCGAGAAATACGGACTTTACACTTTGTTTCCCAATAAAAATTATAGTAAAAAGAAGAATTCAATAGAATGAAATAGTTATGTATTCCCCTCTCTGTCTTTCAAAAATCAATATTTGCGAGTTGACCGGTATTCACTCCTATGTTTGTTATTCTATGTCGTGTTGTCTCTGTCGTACAATATATCTTTCTCCGTCACACAAAAATCAATATGCACCCGTTAGTAATTAAGAGGGGGAAGAGAATAGACCAACAATAGCTTCCGCTAATTACAAACGAAGATCTAGCAACAGTACCTCCCGTCAATTGAAAATGAGGATACGGCCTATGTTTACAAATATTAAATTACCAAATTTCGGGAACATATGTAGAAAATTACGTAGATTCCGAAAAAAAATACGTCGACTTTGTATCTATGCCCAATTTAAGGTGTAACATCATTTCCGGTTAAACCATCAATTCTAGAAGGAAATTGCAAATGATAAAAGTTGTAGAGAATCGAAAGTTATGTACGATACACCAAAAATACATTTCCTATTTCACCTAGTTTTGGGTGTGGAGAATTTGAACTTTTCTTATTTTTAATAATTGAGAAGCCAAATTTTGAGTATATACGCAGAAAAATACGTAAATTCCAAAATCGGTATCCAAACTTTATATCTCCACCCATTTTAGGGTGTGACATCGTTATCTGATAAACTATCAACTTTACGAGAAAATGTCATATAACATAAGTAGTAGATAATCAAAAGTTGTGTAAGATACATCCAAAATTTGTTTGTATATGGAGCTACTAACATTTTTATTTCCAATTATTAATAACTGTTTCTTTAGGATCAATGAACTGCTTTCAACTCCCGGGTGTGGCAACTACAGAAATCGTGGGAATTCCGGACCTGCTGGACTTGGAAAACATCTCCGCCTGATTTCCTGACTTCATTCCAGTGCCGATATCACCTGAACTGATTGGAATTCCGCATCGATTTGAACTTCATGTTGAATTATACATCCATATTTGTTAATTTAGTTTTTAAAAATTAATTAGGCAGGATTTATTAAGGATTGAAATATGTAATATATAAAAAATACATTTTCTTTAATATGCCCTAAACGAATTGGAATATCGTTTCGATTATTGAAATTTTCAACTCCACTTGGAGTTCTACGTCTATATTTGTTAAGTTAAGATAGGAATGATTGAGTGATAACAAATTTCAGAATGTGCTTTACATTTTATTGGATGTCATGAATACATTGTATTTGTTTTAAAATGAATAAAACTTATAAAAAAATATATATTCTTTTATTTTACAACCCATTATTGATTTTCAGTGAAAAAATGTACATTTTAAATATTTCAAGTCCGCGTTTTGATTTTTATAATACAGCGCCCATATATTGTCAGATTTTTTTAAAATACTCTTTTCTTTCATCTTATCCTGATACAATCAGAAATTTTCAACAAAATTCGACGAAAGGGGTGCTCATTTTTGCAGAAATGTAGCACCAATACACAAAACATTTGGGTAGCATCCATGCACATAAAAAAATTGTTGTGTATGGATGCTACCTGAAAGTAGCATCTATGCACGATCAAAAAGTTTGAAAATGTAAAGCATCCATTTATGCACGACTAAATTTTTTTAGTGTGCATAGATGCTACCTGAAAGTAGCACTACTTTTGTCGAATTTTGTTGAAAATTTCTGATGGTATCAGGATAACAGGAATGCAAAGAGCTCTCGGAAATTCTTCTTCTTAAACCGTGCATGGATGCTTCTTTTAGGTAGCATCTATGTACGGTTAAAAAAATTGAAAATGTAAAGGGTTAGCTTTAGTAATTTTATTGAAAATTTCTGATGATATCAGG
Organism: Harpalus rubripes; assembly: GCA_963082715.1. Taxonomy (NCBI): domain Eukaryota; kingdom Metazoa; phylum Arthropoda; class Insecta; order Coleoptera; family Carabidae; genus Harpalus; species Harpalus rubripes. The sequence continues at coordinate 1,177,992 of OY720464.1, forward strand.
ATTACATGAATGAAAAGAGCACTCGGAATTTAAAGTTTTCTAAAGGGTATACGCTTTAGAAAAGTGTCGAATTTTGTTCAAAATTTCTGATGGTATTAGGATTACATGAATGAAAAGAGCACTCGGAATTTAAAAATGTCTGATGGTATCAGGATTACATGAAGGAGAAGAGTACTTCAAAAAATATTTGCATAATAATGGGCACCCCTTTCGTCGAATTTTGTTGAAAATTTCTGATGGTGTCCGGGTAACATGAAAGAGTAGAGTACTTTTAAAAAAATCTGACAATAGTGGCACTGGATTATAAATCTAAAAACGCGGACTTCAAAAATTTGAAAATGTAAACGGTGTACGCTTTAGAAAGTGTCGAAAGGTTTTATTGCACAATTTACGAATCCGATAACTCTTCTATTTCATGTTACTAATAATAAATAAGACATTTTTAAATTTAAAATATATACAGGGATAAATTAAGAAGTTATTTACGTTCATAAAAAATAGTAGTTCAGAGTGGAAAAAACCGTAATATAATAAAAAAAATTGATCCTTTTTTATTAATACTTATTTTAAACATTACACTAATTCCAAAGAAGCTATTAAAATTTAGTGACAGACTAAATAATGCAAAATTATAATAAATGCTCGAAAACTTGTACTTCAACTTCAATAGATTTTTCTGTTATAAATATTATATTAACCATTTCATCTTTACTAAAATTTGTATTATTCATTTTCACATCAACATCAACAATGATAAACTAAGAGTATTTGGACAACTTGTTTGTTTAAATTCGAAACAATTAATCAAATTATCCATAGCTTACTTTGTTAATAATAACATGATAGAAACATTATCATTCAACGAATAAAGGTAAATAACTTCTTAATTTATAATTTTAGACCCCTTATTACTTTTTTAAAAGGAATCGAATTTACTATCAAAATAAATAAATAAAGGGTGTTCTATTAAGAAATATAAAGTTACATATTGTTACGCTTAAATGGGGCACCCTGTATACAATTGTATATGGTATGTAGATAGATAATACTATATCATATAAATTATATTTGAAGAGTTTTTCTGTATGACTTAAAATAGAGGAGTTATAAGGAGAGGACAGACCGATGAATCACCCTGTATAGCTCTAATCATTGTTATGCGTTTATAATTTATTTTTTTGCTTGATTGTTGACGTCTTGTTATAAATAAGTCATTTAAAAGTCGCCATATTGTCAATGTTACCACCAGTTGAACACAAAAATTCTGAATGCACTCCTCTAAAAAATCAAATAAATATAAAATATTGTATAGAATATGCTATTTATTAATAAAAGTTATACACGTGAGTTAGACAGGAATAAAATAAATTGTACTTTCAACTTTGTGGGTGGGTGTCAATATCAGTATGTTCCATCTTGAGTGCTTCGCCCCCGGTATCCACCACCACCTCTTGGGGCTCTACCTTCACGACCTGCTGGTCCGCAGGCTCCGGTTCCTGCACTGTCGTCGCCTCCTCTTCAGCCATTATTTCAGCTTCAGGTTGCGATTGTTGTTGTTGTTGTTCTTCCTGAGGTTCGGGTTCAGGGATACATTCCGGAACTGGTTCAGGAACAAGTTCTTGATCGTGTTCAGGTTCTGGTTCGTGATCGGGTTCTTGTTCCTGATCCTGGCCTTTAGTGAAGTTGCGTTTCATGCGCTGTTCTATAGCGGTTAACTCTTCGTACATGTCTTGTCGTTTTTGGTCTATCATTTCTGAAATGGAAAAATGTATAGACGAATGGATTTCTTGAATTTTTTCACCATTTTTTTTATGAAACTTTATCTAAAGTTACAATCTTAATGGGCTACTTGCGTGCCATTTATTTTATTTAATATTTTTGAAGAGACGATAAAAACTTGCTACCCATATTTTTTCTTTTGGGATAAATTTCCATTAATTGGCCAGAAAAAAATTAATGAAATTTTAATATTTAAATTACCGCCATGTATGATGTAGAATTACACCGAACCAAAGAATGGCCTAAAAGCAATAATATCGGTACGTCCAATAGCAACGGCATGTGCGAGTAATTTAAACATGACATCATCTATTTGACGTTTGAATAATAGTTTGGAGGTTAATATTTTCGTTTGTCATTTTTATCTAGTACGAGTATAAGCTAAGTTAAAATCCTTCAAAATCCTGCTTAACAAATCGAAATACGTAATAAAAGTAACAGAAACCAAGCAAATTGTAAATAATAAAGAAGAAAAACAGTGACAGAAAAATGAACTAATGTCAAAATCAAATTAAAATTCGCACTCGCTCGCCATCTACAGGTTACATTCTTAAATATGCATCCCTTTCTCCAGATCAAAATAATGACGTCAAAGAAAATCTTCTTTCTTAATTTATTAAAAAACAAATTTTTTTACCTTCCGTCACCTTTAGGTAAGGAAGGTGTTGTCTTTGGTCAAAAATTCGATGATGAGTTTTTAATCAATAAGCACGTTTTAAAGTCCCTAAAATAAGAATTTACTATTTTGTGTGTGTGTGTGTGCGTGCGTGTGTGTGTGTACGTGTGTGTGCGTGCGTGTGTGCGTGCGTGTGTGCGTGCGTGTGTGCGTGCATGCGTGCGTGCGTGTGTGCGTGCATGCGTGCGTGTGTGTGTATAACAAAAATTTCGTCTGCGATAACTCTAATACTACAATTTCAAAAATTATATTTTTTTCGTATTCTTCTTCGTTACATCCATATGAAGAGTTGATTGGATTTTGGTTACAATTGGTTAACCGGAAGTACCATCATTTAAAGATTTTAACAGTTGTTCTTGAAAAAACTATGTTAAATGTTATTTTTTAACATTTAATGTTATAAATATTAAAGAATATTTTATTCTCTATACTATTTAACTGCATTTTATACTTAATATTAAATGGATATAGAGTTAAAAAATCTGATGTGACCAGCACATAACCTCTCGCCAGATATTTTACCTGGTTGTGCGCATAAAATGAAAAATATTTTTAAATACAAATACATATATTCATGTCTCACTACAAAATAATTCTCACATATATTTGCAAAATCTATGGGATATTTTAATATAAATTATGTACAATACATACATTTTCTTTATATTCAATATCCTCAAATTTTCTTTTTCTACTTTGCTTTTCTTTTTCTTTATATTCGTCATTTTTTCGCAAATTCCTTTTGTATTCTTTTTTACGTGTATTCTCTTGCGTTGTTGACTTTTTTTATTTTCATAATCTTCATAATGATGTACAAATATTTTTGACAGTGACATTTATGTGTCAATTACAAACATTTGAATTTCTTGCCTTGTAGTAGTTTGATCTGAGATTTTTTACATCAAACTATTTTATATGCCTTTCTTTATCTCTAAATCTATAGAAGATATAATAATGAATTTATATTTATCGAATAAAGAATTTAACGTTTTTTAATATAAGTATTTACATAAATTTTCGATAAATAATATTTAGATGATTTTTTCTTGTAACTACTACTTCCGGTTGTCCAATTGTTACCAAAACTTAATCAACTCTTCCCATTATTGTTAGATTGAGGAATCCGTAGTTAAAAATGTCTTAAGCCTTATAGTATTTGTGAAATCGTGAATCCAACATTCACATACACACGTATACACACACACGCACGCACCCACGCACGTACGCTCGCACACACGCACGCACACACACACACACACACACATACATACATACGGGCATCATCGTAAAAATGTTATAATCTGATTCTAGGGACCTTAAAACGTGCTTATTCACTAAAATCTGGATATGCGATTTTTAGCATGATTACAATACCTCTCTTAGCGAGAGGTAAAAATTACAAAGAAATTAAATTTCATAAAGTAGCCACAGCTATGGAAACAGCTATTATATGAAGAAAATTTTGATTGAAAGATGTCAGTGTCAAGTTAAATTGACATAGTGTGTTTGTCTTATAATTAGAGACTGATTATTTTTTGGATGATGTTATTTTTATTCTTTCGGGTTTGTGCTAACCCACTAAGTGGGAAACGCCTGATTTTATGTATGTATGTATGTATGTATGTCTTATAATTTTATTGGAAATATAGGATCTTTTGCTATAAATTTTCTGTATGGAATTTGCATAAAATACATGCATCTGCCGGAAGGTAAAGTACAAGAAATAGAATATTTAGCAAGGAACTTTCTGTATGAAATTTGTACAAAATACATAGACCTGACGGAAGGTAATGTGCTGGCCACATCGGATTTTTTAAAAATAAAATTTATATTTTTACCTCTCGCTAAGAGAGGTATTGTATTCATGCTAAAAATCGCATATCCAGATTTTAATGAATAAGCACGTTTTAAGGTCCCTAGTATCCGATTATAACATTTTTACGATGATGTCCGTATGTGTGTGTGGATGTTGGATTCACTATATCTCAAATACTATAAGACTTAAGACATTTTTAACTACGGATTCCTCAATCTAATAATAATGGGAAGAGTCCAGTCAGTTTTGGTAACAATTGGACAACCGGAAGTAGTAGTTACAAGAAAAAAATCGTCTAAATATTATTTATCGAAAATTTATGTAAATACTTATATTAAAGAACGTTAAATTCTTTATTCGATAAATATAAATTCATTATTATATCTTCTATAGATTTAGAGATAAAGAAAGGCATATAAAATAATTTGATGTAAAAAATCTCAGATCAAACTACTACAAGGCAAGAAATTCAAATGTTTCTAATTGACATATAAATGTCACTGTCAAAAATATTTGTATGCCTCTGTCAAAAATATTTGTATATTATTATGAAGATTATGAAAATAAAAAAAATTCAACAACGCAAAAGATATACGTAAAAAAGAATGTAAAAGGAATTTGCGAAAAAATGACGAATATAAAGAAAAAGAAAAGGAAAGTAGAAAAAGAAAATTTCAGGATATTGAATATAAAGAAAATGTAAGTATTGTACACAATTTATTTTAAAATATCCCATAGATTTTGCAAATATATGTGAGAATTATTTTGTAGTGAGACATGAATATCTATATGTATTTGTGTTTAAAAATATTTTTCGTTTTATGCGTACAACCAGGTAAAATATCTGGCGAGAGGTTATGTGTTGGCCACATCAGATTTTTACATATGTTTTCAACTTTACTTTAGGTATTTAGTGATAGATGTCAGATTTTCAGTACCACGCAAGTAGCCTATTAAACCTATCTTTACTATGTTATTTTAGGTCATTTGAAAATAATAATTTATTTATAATGAAATGCATGTTCATTGTAACTGTTTTTGACAAAAAAATATATATATATATATGTACAAAATTCACCTTGTGAACGCGAAATAGGAAAAAATATTGTAATAGAATGCAAATCTTACTTTCTATGTTCTGCCTATTCTGCTTCAGAAGTTGTTTAGTATTCTCATTAAGTATCTTGGGCAAATAGTAAATATGTGGTTTAGTCCTGGTTTGTATAAAGTTCGCAAGTGGTTTGTGTTTATCTTCCCACAATGCATGCTCTTGCATTCGTGTCATCTTCAACTCGATCATGCGGATTTCCGCTTGCTTCCGTTTCCGGCTCCAGAATAAATCAGCACGCTCGCGTTTAAGTTCTTCACGTTCTTTGATTTGCTGTTCTTCTAGTTTCTTTTCTACTTGTGCACGCTTTTCTTCCTTTGATTTCAATTTAGTTTCTTCCTGTCTGCAAAGTATAAAATAATTTCATTGATTCGTATTTAAAATTTTCTGCTGAATAATAAAAAATATAGCATTCCATTTAAATAAAAAAGAGTCGGTTAAATCGGTATTTTAGATATTTACCGCCTCCAGATCGGTAAGTGATTCACATCACTTACCGATCAGTAATTTGTAAACCCTATCGGTAAATATTAAAAAAACCGATCGTGAAAACTAGTTATTTAAGTAGTAAGGTCAGTAAATGCTTCCTACCGGTTGAGGATGATTCTGGAGATCGAGACGAAGTCGAGATCTTCAATACATCCGATACCGGTATAAGAGCACTTACTGACCGCAATATTTATTTTATGAACAGAGAAACGAATGTCTGATCATTATTCGATTCAAAAGTCAAGTTGTCAAAATTAATCTTGAAACGTAATTTTAAGGAGAAAAGACAATAAAGAAGGAAACAACATATTGCCATTCGCCGTTTTCTAATGTGTTTCCATTTCTAAAATAAGATTCAAGAAAAAAAGCTTTGTTTTCTTTAGATAATATATTTTACAATATCTCGTGTCAAATTGACATTTAATTAAATATTTTTAAATTGATTTTATTTTTTATGAATTGTAAGTTTCACCAAGTAAGAGCAGACACAATTAAAGAAATTTTTAAATTGACATACGTTTCTTTGTTCATAGCCTGCTCCGAGTTAGAAATTTTTTTGAACATACTGTACCTCGATAATATCCAATCTAACAAAAAGGTCAAACTGCCCCTAACTTCACACCACTATATGCTTACTAAAAATAGAATTTAAACTCTTATTCACGAAAGATGACTATTCAAGGTCATTTGTTCGAAGAAAAAATACACATCACTTTACAGCAGTAGCTTAGCAACATTTTTTATTAGAAAAAGAAAGATTATTCGACCCATGTCTATTTAATTTATGTGGTGTGACAGATATACGTAAATAGTGGCATTACTTTCTAACACACTATAAATAATAATGACGTATATCGTAGAATTACAGATACCTAATTAACTACTACACTGCCCTCTGTGCTAATATTTACCCAGTGGCGTTGACGTTTAAATCAAATTATTATTCCTTGGTTTAAAAGTTGTTTATGTTTTTGTATTTTGCAAGAACATAAGTGAAGAACATAAATCTTTCAGAAAGACATTATTTAGAAAGAGACAATAATTTTCAAATAAATTACTCTTTTTTTTCAGTTAAAATGTGTCCATAAATATATCATGTTGCACTCCTATGCATACGAAATTATTTGCAAGTAATATATCAGACGGCTCACAAATGACCTTGAATAGTCATCTTTCGTGAATAATAGTTTAGTTAAACTATTATTCACAAAAGATAACTATTCACGACCATTTGTTCGAAGAAAGAATACACAGCACTTTACAGGAGTAGCTTAGAAACATTTTGTATTAGAAAGAGAAAGATTATTTGACGTATGTCTATTTAATTTATGTGGTGTGTACATTTTTAACAAATTATAAACCAATGCAAATCGTGTTCGCCTAGTTTAAAATATAAATTTTAAAATTACAAAAACTGAATGTTATTCAAGTATTCTGTCATTTAATATTGGGTTACATCGCCTTTATTAGTAATACCAGCTTTAATTCTAATAGGCACTGTATCCCTGCAAATTTTTCTGTGAGTATTAAGGACATTTTAAAAGTGTCAAATATATTTTAAGGTATCTAAAGTATCTAAGATATTTTAAAAGTAACTAAGATATTTTAAGAGTATCTAAGATATTTTAAGTGTATCTAAGATATTTTAAGAGTATTTAAGATATTTTTTACATATGAGATATTTTAAGAATATTTAAGATATTTTTAAATGAGATATTTTAAGAGTATTTAAGATATTTTAAGTGTATCTGAGATATTTCAAAAGTATTTAAGATATTTTTAAAGTATCTAATATATTTTATGAGTATTTAACATATTTTAAAAATATCTAAAATATTTTAAGAGTATCTAAAATATTTTAAGAGTATGTAAGATATTTGAAGTGTACCTAAAATATTTTAAGAGTATTTAAGATATTTTTAAATATCTGAGATATTTTAAGAGTATTTGATATTTTAAGAGTATTTAAGATATTTTAAGAGTATCTAAGATATTTTTAGTGTATCTAAGACATTTTAAGAGTATTTAAGATATTTTTTAAATATCTGAGATATTTTAAGAGTATTTAAGATATTTGAAGAGTATTTAAGATATTTTAAGAGTATCTAATATAATTTAAGAGTATCTAAGATATTTTAAGAGTATTTAAGATATTTTAAAAGAATCTAATATATTTTAAAAGTATTAAGATATTTTCAAGTACATAGATTTCTAAGATACCTTTAAAAAATATTTGTATATAAAAAATAACAATTTACGTATCTTGATATTTAAATATCTTTAACAAAATTAATTTAAGTATATTCGATACTTTCTCGAAGTATCTATCCCAGCTCTGCATTTGTGAAGGTTTTATAATTTATTGAAAATATAAACCGGCCGAAATATTATGAGTTTGTGTTCTTAAAGTTTTACTTGCCTAAATTTCTGTAGAGTTCCTAAAAGAGCACCAAACATTCTCCGATTCCTTGCTTTGGATTTCTCATCGGCTCCTTGCGCCGCGAGAACTTCTTGCCGACTTGGCAGTTCTTTAGGAGTCACTATCACTTTACTAATCAGTTGATTTTTCCCCAGATTTTCTGTTAAATCCTCGTCAAAATGCTTCGGTCTGTCCAATCGTTTAAACACAGAGGAATCAAGATTACGTTTCTTTCCCATCGGTTCATCATTCTCGAATGTTGGTTTATTACGATTATTTTGAAAGTTGTTAACGCGGATTCTTCCTCTAGGTTCTTCTAGATTATGATTTCCGGGTCGCTTTTGCGCGGAACGCTGGTTTTCGGAAGGATCTCTTCCGATTAGTTTTTTAATATGTTCATCTACATCTTTTAGACTGGTTTTAGCCTGTTCTAATTCTAATTGTAATGTACCAAATGATTTTAGAACTTCTGCAGCCATCTTATATGGATTTCATTTAAATATTTGTAAATATATACACAAAACACATCAAATATCATATAAATAGTAAATATATTTATAGGTTAACTCGATTTTCATTTGATGTATACTGTGAAGTTTATTTTTCATACCACGCGTTACATCAAAAAATCACTAAATAAAACTTGAAAAAATTATTAAATTTTGTACAATAAACAATAAATTACACTTGAACAGTCACCCTTAAACATAAAATATTGAAAATATACTATAAATCTAATAATTAAAATGTTTTAAGTTTTGTTATTAATTTTTAAATTTCATTGTGAATTGTGTCAATCAAACGCGGTAAATTTTAAATTTGTTTCGCAATGGTTTCGCATTTAACAATTGCTTTTTAGTCATTTCTAAATCAATAAATGTCAAACCGTTAACAATATGTCAGACCCAAACCTTGTAACAACTTTCAATTTTAATAATCGTGAATATTTTGTCAAAATGCATGTTACAAATACTATTTTAGAATTAGTTATTACAGATAAGCAAACTGGTGAAGATTGGCAATGTTGTTACGATGCCCCATGTAACTATCATCAACTACAAATCTACGAACTCAAACCCATATTTTGGCTGGTTTACATTTTTAACAAACAAATTATAAAACTTACGCAAATGGTGAGAAATTTCTACATATTAGATTAGATTTTAAACTTACTAAACTGATATGTTAATCAAGTATACCAGCTTTAATTCTATTAGACATTATATCCCTAAGCCCTGCTTTTTTTCTGTGAGTATTGCTCCATTGCAAGGTATGTTTTTCATTGTACCCAACGACCAAATATAAGTAGACAAAACATTCCTTATCCCTCCTCACTGAATGTTTTGATTTCGGCTAGCCAGACAGAGAAACTTGTCTAGTTCAAGTATTTCTCACTAGAGGCCACGTAGAGTGTCCAGTCTATAGTCTACTGTTTAGTTTGAACGTTGCTCACTAGAGGCCGCACGTAGAAGCATGTGTAGTTTGTCTTTATTTTGTATTTATTTTATTATTAAACCTTATAAATTATTTAATGTTAACCTTAAATGTTAACCACGAAATTATAACTAAGAACACTTGCGCCTCTAGTGAGTAACGTTGAAACTAGACACTGACACTCTACGTGACGTCAGTAGTGACCTCTAGTGAGAAATAGTCGGACTAAACAAGACATATCTCTATCTCTAGTTTCTCTGTCTGGCCAGCCGAAATCAAAACAAACCAAATGAAGTTTTGTCTAGTTATATTTGGTCGTTGGTCGTACCAAAAATAAAAGGTTTCAGTAGGAGCTAAATCTGGACTATAAAATGATCCTTAAAATGCCGGTCGAACTATTATCACCCGACGTTTAGCCCACAGTTTTTTTTTTTTTTTGTAAGTTTTAAGTCTGTATATAAAGTAGCCAAAAAAAATTTGTAGATATTTCTAACAATTAATGTAGGTCTTATAATTTTTTAAAATGTAAACCGGTCAATCTAATATGAATTTGGGCTCGAATATCAATTAACTATTTATATTCCTTTTTAGATATCGAAAATATCACTCAAAAAACTGGTAATTTTAAGCAGTTCAACATCTTTACCGCCATGTTGAAATCCGGACTTTTGAAGGTAAACCATCCACTAAAATACTCTCAGTAATAATTGGGTGAAATTACTTTCAGACTAGTAATTCGGTTTATTTAGATCTGATGACGTTTGACGATTTGGACGCGTTGCGAAATCATCGAATTCGTGGTCCGTACTCCGTCTATCATAATTCTAACGCGAATAACAACAGGAGGTATCTTATTCTCACCTACACCGTGGAATTCGACAGGTAAATAATTTCGTTTCCTTTAATAGTTAGTTGTATATCAAGGCCACGAAATCACTTCAGCGTTCCGAGGGAAAATTGTCGCCGAGACCGCTAAAGGATTTCGCGGACAAGGTGTACACACTATTTTTTGTGCAACCGTAGAAAATATAATCTTACTCTGTTCCACCTAACCAATTCATTAGATGGCGCTCACATCAGCGCCAGTTTTAAACAATCGAAATTAAAAATGGCGATATTCAATTGCTGTCATCTGACATTTTATTATAATATTAAATATGTATCATAATGGCCGTGTTCAGCACAGCACAGCGCTGGCAACGCTGAGCACCGAAGTTTTCCGAATACATTTGCTGGGCCAATCGCATTCGTCCATTCACTGTGTTCGGCAAACTTTTTTTAAGTCGATTAAGCTTTCAGCTTTTCTGAACATTTGTTGTGTATTATAATCTATAAAATGATTTTAGGTTATATCCAATTTCGCGGCCGTTACCATAATAACGGCCGCGGCCTGTATTGCGTCTGCGACATGGTTAGGTCGCGTCCGGTTGCACAAAAAACACCTGTATAGTTTGGTTCATGATGATGACTATTCAAGGTCATTTATAAGCCGTCTGATATGACTTGCAGATAACTTCACTGCAACGCGAATATGGCTGTGTTCCATGTTGCACTTTTATCACCCAAATATCTAAATCCTAAATTTTTATGCCCTAAATAACGTCATTATTTAGGATTTTAGGAATTAGATTTTAGGGTTTGTAGGAGCACACTATATCTTGAAGTTGACGTACACTAATTATACAAATTACGTTCGTTGCTATAATTTGTGCAAAATGTCAAATTTACTGTCAAATAATAGCTTCTTAGCTTTTATTTTGTGAAATATAATATTAACATTTAATCTGCAGCACCAAATTGAATCAAATTGTATAATTTACTTTTGTTGTACTGAAGTGTTCCCATACAAACCAATGGTACACTATTATTCACGAAAGATGACTATTTAAGGTCATTTGTTCGAAGAAAGAATACACATCACTTCATAGCAGTAGCTTAGCAACATTTTTTATTAGAAAGAGAAAGATTATTTGACCTATGTCTATTTAATTTATGTGGTGTGACAGATATTCGTAAATAGTGGCATTACTTTCTAACACACTATAAATAATAATGACATATGTCGTAGAATTACAGATACCTAATTATCTACTTCACTGCCCTCTGTGATAATATTTACCCAGTGGCGTTGACGTTTAAATTAAATTATTATTCCTTGGTTTATAAGTTAAGTCTATGTTTTTGTATTTTGCAAAAACATAAGTGAAGAACATAAATCTTTCAGAAAGGCATTATTTAGAAAGAATTATTCTTATTTTTCAGTTAAAATGTGTCTATAAATATTTCATGTTGCACGCCTATGCGTACGAAATGCAATGAAGTTATCTGCAAATAATATTATATCAGACGGCTCACAAATGACCTTGAATAGTCATCTTTCGTGAATAATAGTTTAGTCATTAGTGTGCCATTCGGAGTTGTATTTATGTGTAGTAGACCTAAATACTAAATGCCAAAATGCGACATCGGACACACCTACGTATGGATACATTTTAACTGAAAAAAATAAGTGTAATTTATTTAAAAATTATGGCCCGCATTCCGAGTGCACTTTTATAACAAAAGTGCTTTTATGGAGCAAACTCCTCATTAGAATATAATATAAGCGCGCTCCATAAAAGCGCTTTTATTATAAAAGTGCGCTCAGAATATGGGCCATGTTTCTTTTAAATAATGCCTTTCTCAAAGATTATATGTTCTTTACTTATGTTTTTGCAAAACACAAAAACATAATAGGCCCGTATACCGAGCGCACTTTTATAATAAAAGCGCTTTTATGGAGCGCGCTTTTACATTATATTCTTATGAGGACTGTGCTCCATAAAAGTGCTTTTATTATAAAAGTGCGCTCGGAATTCGGGCCATAGACTTGACATAAACCATGAAATAATAATTTGATTTAAACGTCAACGTCACTGGATAAACATTAGCACAGAGGGCAGTGCAGTAAATAGTTACATGCATGTAACTCTACGGCATACGTCACTGTTATTTTTAGTGTGTTAGAAAGTAATACCACCATTTACGTATATCTGTTACACAACATAAATTACATAGACATACGTCAAATAATCTTTCTCTTTCTAACATGAAATGTAGCTAAGCTAAATTGTATAAAGTGTTGTATTCTTCGAATACGTGACCTTGAATTGTCATCTTCAGTGAATTCAACTACATTATTTATCGATATAATCATTTGTTCATCCAGTTAGTATAGCAAATATATTATTATTCGCGAAAGATGACTATACAAGGTCATTTGTTCGAAGAAAGAATACGCATCACTTTACAGCAGTAGCTTAGCAACATTTTGTATTAGAAAGAGAAAGATTATTTGACCTATGTCTATTTAATTTATGTGGTGTGACAGATATACGTAAATAGTGGCATTTCTTTCTAACACACTATAAATAATAATGACATATGTCGTAGAATTACAGATACCTAATTATGTACTACACTGCCGTCTGTGCTAATATTTACCCAGTGGCGTTGCCGTTTAAATCAAATTATTATTACTTGGTTTATAGTTGACTATGTTTTTGAATTTTGCAAAAACATAAGTGAAGAACATAAATCTTTCAGAAAGGCATTATTTAGAACAAAACATAATTTTTAAATAAATTACTATTATTTTTTCAGTTAAAATGTGTCCATAAATATTTCATGTTGCACGCCTATGCTTACGCAATGCAATGATGTTATCTGCAAGTAATATGTCAGACGGCTCACAAATGACCTTGAATAGTCATCTTTCGTGTACAATAGTTTACACTATTATTCACGAAAGATGACTATTCAAGGTCATTTGTTCGAAGAAAGAATTCACAGCACTTTATAGTAGTAACTTAGCAACATTTTGTATTAAAAAGAGAAAGATTATTTGACGTATGTCTATTTAATTTAAGTGATTTGACAAATATACGTAAATAATGGCATTACTTTCTAACACACTATAAATAATAATGACATATGTCGTAGAATTACAGATACCTAATTATCTACTATAATGCCCTCTGTGGTAATATTTACCCAGTGGCGTTGACGTTTCAATCAAATTATTATTCGTTGGTTTATAAGTTTATTCTGTTTTTGTATTTTGTAAAAACGTAAGTGAAGAACATAAATCTTTCAGAAAGGCATTATTTAGAAGAAACATAATTTTAAAATGAATTACTCTTATTTTTTCAATTAAAATGTGTCCATAAATATTTCAGAATGCACGCCTATATCTACGAAATGTAATGAAGTTATCTGCAAGTAATATTATATCAGACGGCTCACAAATGATCTTGAATAGTCATCTTTCGTGAATAATAGTTTATATAAATTGTTGTATTCTTTCTTCGAATAAGTGATTTTGAAAAGTCATATTTCGTGAATCTAACTATACTTATTTATCGATATAATCTTTTGTTCATATAGTTAGTACAGCAAATACTTATGAACTTATATTTTGATATTGTAGAATACACTATCCCCTGCCATTGGAATATTGCGGTCCGCCCGACCCGAAAATTCTACAACAGAACATCAACAAACTTCAGCAAGAAGTATCGGATCTGAAGGAGCAACTCAGAAGTCGAACCAACAAGACTGACCAGAAATCGATCGTCATGTTACAAAAACAGTAATAACTATTTTATATACAGGCTATCCAGGATAACATGTTCAACATGGGGATCTCGAAAAATCAATAAAGACCTTATCACACTAGAATTAGTATCTCTGACTACAGGATATTTCACATGGGGTCTCGTAGCCGCGTGCCTGAGTGTCAGATCGCGAATCTGGGGAACCGGGTTTGATCCCGACCGACGCCAAATATTTCGAATTTTAAATGGCACAAAATTGGCCCCTGTGATGCACTCTCCACGCCAGCAATGAATGCCCGTGTGGTGACGCCTGGTAAGCGCCCTCACGGTGCAAATAATTCGTCATTACCGATATCTGTGTACAAAGCAGATTGGCACACCCAGCAATGAGTAATAAGCCGTGATGATATATTTATTTTATATATTTATTAGGATGTTTCACACCACACGTGCCAGACTTCTTTGCAGAACTACGTCTGAAGAATTTAATGGTAGTCTCGATTTCCGGAATTTACCGGAAGTAGGCGGTGGAAAGCGCTTCGAATATTTTTAAAAAAAAATATTTATTTCGTAAATAATATATAATAGCTGTATTCTTTTTGGACAAAATGTCAGCTCATCTCAGATCACTTCAGATAAACTCAGGAAATCGTTGTTCTTTCTGACACAACTGATTTGAGTTGTTCTGAGTAAACTCACTTCCCCCCCTTTCCGATGCTACACTACCAGTTTACAAAACTCAAAATGATTTGAAACACTCAGTTTGCATTTTAAGGTTATATAATTCAACAAAATTTATATTTACATATACAGATATACTTACAACTAATATATTTTCAACATTATCCATTTTTCGTTTATAAACAGTATCATAAATCAGAAAAATGTCAATAAATTTGACAGGTGTTAGAGCAAATGCTATAGATAAAGAAGGAAATGATAAAATGGAATAAAACTTGTTCTTTTTGAAAAATCACAACTCACTTCAGCTCAACTCAGTTATGTACTGAGCTGAAATACAATTGGGTCAAAAAGAATACAGCTATTATTATAAAAAAATCTGATGTGGCCAACACATGACCTCCCATCAATTCCGTGTTTGAAATTTGAAATAGCAATGAACTTTAAGTAAAAGTATCACTTCCGGTTGATCGTTCGTAAACAAAATCTAATCTGTTATTCCAATAAATAGAAAAGCCTGTTATACCAAATTTTGGATTATATTTTATTGTTCTTCCTCGAAAATCTGTTAAGAGCTCCAAATTTAGTACCACTTCCGGTTTATCATATAGGTATAGTCAAAATCTAATGTTGTTTCAAATTATACACGTGTTTTAAATACCAAATTTGAGAACTTTTGGATCATGTTTTAATATATTTTTTCAAGACAATCTGTTTATAGCTTCCTGTAAAGTAGTACTTCCGGTTTATCAATTTTAAAAAAACATCTAATATGTCGTTCTCATTAATATAAAAGTCTTAATATCAAATTTGAAAAATTTTGGATTGTATCAATTTACTTTTCACGAAAATCTGTTCAGAGCTTTAAATAAAGTATCACTTCCGGTTTATCAATTATATCAAAAATCTAGTATATTGTTCCCCTTCATATAAAAGTCGTAAATACTAAATTTGACAATTTTTGGAGTATATCATAATATATTTTTCACGAGAATCTGTTCAGAGCTTCAAGTAAAGTATCACTTATGGTTGATTAATTTTAGCGAAAATCTAATATGTTGTTTCCCATCATATAAAAGTCTTAAATACTAAAATTGAAAAGTTTTGGATTATATTTTAATATAGTTTTTCATTAAAAACTGTTATGGACTTCAAGTAAAGTATCACTTGCATTTATGCAATTTTACCCAAAATCTAATCAACTCGAAACATGAATGCAGGAAGCTTAAATACGGAAAATAGATATATTTGGAAGTTTGTTAAAAGAGTTATCGTGGACGAAAAAATACACACATACATCATCGTAAAAATAGTAAAAACGTGTTGTGGGACCCTAATTCGTGCTTATTTACTGAAAACTCACCATCGAATTTTTGGCACAATTACATTAAGGTCCCTTACCTACGGTATGACGAGAGGTAAAATGTTTCCAACAAAAATTGTTTGTTTTTAGAATACATTTCCAACGATATTACACATGACCTAGATTTTCATTTCAAATTCTGAACCTGGTAAATTCCGAAAATCGAGCCTACTACCACTAAATTCTTTAGATAGGATTGTAGTTCTGAAAAAAAGCCTGGCAGAGGTAATCTGAAACAGCAACTTTTGTCTAATCAAACCGACTTTGCATCTATATGTAGTTCTCGAGATCCCCACGTAGGGCGCCTTATTTGATATCCCTATATTATGTCCATATTTTCAGAATAGATACTCTGACAGAAGAAAATTACCAGCTGAAAAATGAGACAAGCAAACTGTCACATATGTTAGAGAAGAAATCAAAAAACCATAACTACATCTTCACATTGCACAAGGCGATAAAGAATCTAGAACAGAGCGTCCTCTCAGAAAGAAAGTCTCATCATAAATTGGTAGAAAAATTAAGAAAAGACAAAATTGCACTAACGAGAGAATTAGACAGGCTAAAAAGTTCGGAGAAAGACCTCAGGAACAAACTTTTTACAAAGAGGTAAATCAATTGCTTTTGGGAACGAAAATTGAAAGTTATTTCCGAATTTTTTGCAATTCTTCCAAAACATTAAACTTTTACTGAAAATCATTTGTTTATACTTAAAATTTGTCGAAAATGTTGATTTTTTAATGAAAATAATTGATTGACAGCGGAAAAGTGTGGTTAAATTCATGTACGTCTGAAAAACATTCGGCTAGTATACAGCGCCAAATTACTCGAACTATATTGTGACTTTTTGACTCTGCAGGTAAGGTCGCTCTCCAAAGCAGTGCCAATACCTTTTAATATAAACTTTTAAAATTAATTATAAATATGAAAAATTTTGAACTTTAATTACTTCTACGATAAGTCTGAAAGTTAATAGAACATCTCTACAAAATTTCGCGTCGATATGTAAAACGGTGTTGATTTGTATAGCGGTCAAGTTTTCATTTTATATATAAGATTTTATGTCAACCAGTGGTACTAAAAATGTACACTTCAAGAATTAAGTAAATATGTAGTAAGAAATAAATTTCCGAATTTTGGAAAAATTATTTTTGATTGAGAATCAGCATATTGAAATGTATACAGGGTGTTTCTCGGATACGGGACACCCCGATTATTTTCTTTATTATTGGAAATATAAGAAAATCATTCAAATAAAAATTGTTGTAGATGAAGGAGGACATTCAGTTATTGAAGAAAATATTTTTTAACCAGTGGTTCTCAAACTATAACATAAAATTATATTTTTTTGAATGGGATGGTATATATTTTTTAGGCTCATTCGATAAGAGTATTTTTTCTGAATTCAACCATGTATACATTTTATATCCTTACACTACAAAAATATTGAGAAAAAAAGCAATGGACCTTTTCAATTTAAAGAGATAGAAGATATGCGTAATAGGGATCTGCGCATAGTAAGAACAACTGAGATCTATGACGTTTGTTTCTAAAAAAACTAGACGTAAAATGTGATAATATCTCAGATAACTTTAAAAAATCTTATCGAAATAAGTTACAAAAGCTTTTATTGAAGTTAAAATGTCTAACGATGCAAATTTTCACTAAGAATACAGGTATTTTAATGACTGCAATATTTTTGACGTTTCGTTTGACAGTCCAACTGGCAGTTGTTCGCGCCATTTTCTTACTATTTGCAGCGATAGAAAGAGATAGCCGTTAAATTGAAAAGGTCCATTGAAATTTAAATAAGTTTTATTTTATTTTAAAGTTATTTTTCAGCAGGCTATGTATGAAAAACAAAACTGCTACCTTTCAATTTGAATTATTTAATGCATAGTTTCTATTCTTGCTATTTATAAAGATATAAACAAATATTTATGTTTCGTTTTAATTTAAGTTCAATTTTTTTCGTGCATGGCCTACTGAAAAATAACTATAAGAATAAAATTTATTTAAATTTCAATAGGCTACTTGCGTGGTACTGAAAATCTGATATCTATCACTAAATACCTAAAGTAAAGTTAAAAAGGTATGTAAAAATATAAATTATATTTTTAAAAAATTATATATATTTTTTTTAATAAATTAAGAAAGAAGATTTTCTTTGACGTCATTATTTTGAGTTGGAGAAAGGGATGCATATTTAAGAATGTAACCTGTAGATGGCGAGCGAGTGCGAGTTTTAAATTGACTTTGACGTTAGTTCATTTTTCTATCACTGTCTCTCTTCTTTATTATTTACAATTTGCGTGGTTCCTGTTACTTTTATTACGTATTTCGATTTGTTAAGTGGGATTTTGAAGGATTTTAACTTAGCTTATACTCGCACAAGATTAAAATGGCAAACGAAAATATTAACCTCCAAACTATTATTCAAACGTCAAACAGATGATCTGTCATGTTTAAATTACCCGTAAGTGCCGTTGCTATTGGACGTACCGATGTTATTGCTTTACGGATATTCATTGATTCGATGTAATTCTACGTCATACACGGCGGTAATTTAAATATTAAAAATTCATTAATTTTTTTCTGGCCAATTAATGATTATTTTGCCAAAAGAAAAAATATGAGTAGCAAGTTTTTATCGTCTCTTCAAAAATATTAAATAAAAAAAATGGAACGCAAGTAGCCCATTGTCAGAAAGTAAAACACATGAAATTAAAAATAATAACTTTTTAACAGTTCAAAATTAAAATAAGTCAAAATATTTGTCTTGTCAAAGTGACATTGTTGTTGTAAAAGTGACACGCGCACACAAATCAGCTGATTCCAAGCACTTCAAGGTTGCTCGAGTCACGTGTCTGTTCGCGCCCTATATACCCTCAATTTTTTATCCTTTTTTTAACGCCCTCTATCTCTACAAATTATGTGTAGGGTATCGAGAGCTCCAGTTCCAAGCAGCAAACGGTCAGACCCAGGTGGTAAAGGCGACTCTCGGAGCCCCTCGCCACGTGTCACCAGGTCAGACACTGATAGGTCGCCCGACACTCGGACACACACGCATAGAAGTTCTCCTAGACCTACTACCAGTCGACGATCCAGTAGCACAGGGTCTCATGTCAGGTAAATATTATTTTTAACTCCCCCTAACCTTCCTAAGTAACACAAATGACCTAAATTAATAATTAGTTAATATGTTAAATGTAGGTCTCCTCGGTCGAGTTCGGGTAGTTCCCGAGGTTCCCGAGGCTCCCGAAGCTCACCGCAACGACCTCTACTGACGGCAGCCGTAACCCGCCGATCTGTCTCAGATCTAGACTTCACCTCACTCGAATCGCGCATAGTCGCCCTGCAGAAAATGCTGCAGAAGGGAATGCACATCACGTGAATCTGACACTGCTAAATTTTCGTGTCTTCGTGTCCAGAACCATTTATTTTTACATATTTTTTATTTTTTGTATATTTGTAAATATTTTAAGAAATAAAATTATTTCTACCTTGTCGATATTTTATGGAGTAAAGGCTCATTCACAGGCGGAAATTGCATTTGCAACGTGTATTTGCGTTCATAGTGCATAGTGCGTTCCAAAACCTTACTCTGGAGTATCGTGTATAGGGCGCGAGCAGACACGTGACTCGGGCATCCTTGACGTACTTGGAATCAGCTGATTTGTGTGCGCATGTCGTTTTGACAAGAACAGTGTCACTTTGACAAGACCAATGTTTTGACTTATTTTGATTTTGAGCTGCTAAAATATTATTAATGTATAATTTTTAGGCAGTAAAACACTTGAAATTAAAAATAATAACTTCGCAACAGCTCAAAATTAAATTAAGTCAAAACATTGTCTTGTCAAAGTGACATTGTTATTGTCAAAATGACAAGCGCACACAAATCAGCTGATTCCTAACACGTCAAGGACGCTCGAGTCACGTGTCTGCTCGCGCCCTATAGGGCACGGAAGATCACGTGACCTATCATATGTTTTGTCCCTTTCTCACTTCAGACTCGATCTTCAGCTCTGTCCCATACTAACTTCAGAGCAAGATATCATCTTGCTAGAAATGTGACAGCTATTCAAACTGACGCATGCGTACTGCGTCGAAAGTATAGTCTGAAGTTAGCATGGGACAGAGCTGAAGATCGAGTCTGAAGTGAGAAAGGGACAAAACATATGATAGGTCACGTTATCTTCCGTGCCCTATGGTAAAATCCGTTCCAAAACTATTAGGCTTACTCTTAGAGCTTACGCGATAAACGTTCCAAAATTCGGAGTACGCGCTCTAGAGCATACTCTTCGTACTCTGCTACGCTAGTAGGGTACGAAATACTCTAATGAGAATTTGCGTGTCTTTCGCATATTTTTACAAAGAAACATACAGAAATCGAGTTTGAAATAAAAATAAATCTTGAAAATTATCAATATATTGGAGTAATTGATGATTATTTCTCTTATAAAAAAGTCATTTGAAAAACATAATAGCAAAACCTATATTAATTGTAAAAAATAAAACAGGAGTGCACACAATAAATAATTTTTGGCAATCAAAATGTATCAAAAAGTTATTTTCTTATTTTTAAGGTTATGTTATTTTATTTACTCAAAGCCGTTCGTAAATACTCCGGCAAATATGGTCACGTGACCGTACTCCAATAGGGGATCCACTTTGTATCTTTGTTTTGGAACGCACCCCAGGTGTTACCTTTAAAACAATCAGCGCTTTTTGGGCGAACTAATGACTTTAGAAAAAAATGTTATATACAAGAAATGATCAAGAATAAGGGGCTAATTTATTAATAATAACAAACCGAAAATTCGACCAGTGGTACTCAAACGGCAGAACAAAATTATATTTTTTTAACTGGTATCCTATATAATTTTTAGCCCATTAGATAGAGAATTTTTTTCTGATTTCATCATATAAATATGGTATTGATACGTCTGTTGCCTAGTTACGCTAGAAGTAAACCCATTTTTATTACATTATTTCTAGTTTTTAATACCATTTTTCTCGAAATAATTGTTACACAACCCTATACCATATTTATATCGTTGAAATCAGAAAAAAATTATCTATCTAATGGGCTAAAAATTATATAGGATACCATTTAAAAAAATATAATTTTGTTCTGCCGTTTGAGAACCACTGGTCGAATTTTCGGTTTGTTATTATTAATAAATTAGCCCCTTATTCTTGATCATTTCTTGTATATAACATTTTTTTCTAAAGTCATTAGTTCGCCCAAAAAAGCGCTGGTTGTTTTAAAGAAAACACCTAGTATATATATATATATATATATATATATATATATATATATATATATATATATATATATATATATATACCGGGTGTTTACTTTTTTATAGGACAGGAAATACAATGTTAAAATTTTCATTATGCGATAGTTCGTTCCCTATGAATTTTAGAACAAAAGTGTAAATACAAAAAATGTTCAGAAATAAAAACTGCATCGAACAAGCTTCAATTTATTGATATAATTCGTCTCTGTCATGAAATAAACGTAAAATAAAATTTATAATTTTTAGCTATTTACATTGTGCCATGGAAAACAAAACATACAATTCAAACAGTCGTACTGTTTGAGTTTGACAGATGACATTTGTTAATGTCGTAAAGATTTAATAATTATTGCCTTCATTTAAATTATTTATCCTTAATTATGGATACATTTACTATCTCTGAAAAAATTCAATGGATAAAATGGTATTTGGCTGGAAATTCGTTAAATCAAGTGAGAGATTTATTTAGTGCATTATATCAGGCCCGGCCTATTCCTGCACGTGGGACTATTAGCTGAATTATAAACCTTTTTAATGAAACAGGAAGTGTTATTCCTCTTTGTAATAACTTAATGACAATGACAAATGTTTTGTTTTCCATTGCACACTGTAAATAGCTAAAAATTATAAATTTTATTTTACGTTTATCTCCTGACAGGAACGAATTATATCAATAAATTGAAGCTTGTTCGATGCAGTTTTTAATTCTGAACATTTTTTGGATTTACACTTTTGTTCTAAAATTCATAGGGAACGAACTATCGCATAATGAAAATTTTAACATTGTATTTCCTATGTCCTATAAAAAAAGTGAACACTCGGTATATATATATATATATATATATATATATATATATATATATATATATATATATATATATATATATATATATATATATATACAGGGTGATTCATCGGTCTGTCCTCTCTTTATAACTCTTTTATTTTAAGTCAGATAAAAAAACTCTTCAAATATAATTTATATGATATAGTATTATCTATCTACGTACCATATCCATTTGTATACAGGTGTTCCATTTAAGCGCAACAATATGTAACTTTATATTTTTAATGGAACACCCTATATTTCTTTATTTATTTTGATAGTAAATTCGATTCCTCTTAAAAAAGTATTAAGTAATAAGGGGTCTAAAATTATAAATTAAGAAGTTATTTACCTTTATTCGTTGAATGATATGTTTCTATCATGTTATTATTAACAAAGTAAGCTATGGATAATTTGATCAATTGTTTCAAATTTAAACAAACAAGTTGTCCAAATACTCTTAGTTTATCATTGTTGATGTTGATGTGAAAATGAATAATACAAATTTTAGTAAAGATGAGATGGTTAATTTAATATTTATAATAGAAAAATCTATTGAAGTTTTCGAGCATTTATTATAATTTTGCAATATTTAGTCTGTCACTAAATTTTAATAGCTTCTTTGGAATTAGTGTAATGTTTAAAATAAGTATTAATAAAAAAGGATCAAAATTTTGTATTATATTATGGTTTTTTCCACTTTGAACTACTATATTTTATGAACGTAAATAACTTCTTAATTTATTATTTTAGACCCCTTATTACTTAACACTTTTGTAAAGGGAATCTAATTTACTATCAAAATAAATAAATAAATATAGGATGTTCCATTAAGAAATATAAAGTTACATATTGTTGCGCTTAAACGGAGCACCCTGTATACAAATGCATATGGTACGTAGATAGACAATAATATATCATATAAATTATATTTGAAGAGTTTTTCTATCTGACTTAAGATAAAAGAGTTATAAAGAGAGGACAGACCGATGAATCACCCTGTATATATATATATATATATATATATATATATTGTATAAACAAGAGGGGAGATAAGCTTAATTACCCGCTCATTGTTATATCGTTCTGGACATTACAAAAATGTTCTAGGGCTCTCCAGAAGATAACGGCAGCTATATAAAAGGGACGGAGCTCTACCAGAGAGTTAGTCCGTCAGAAAGACAGTTAGATAGTTACACACTTAGTTACATAAATAGACAAAAAGTGAGATGAAAGGAATGGATTCTATCCGGGCAGTAGAATATATAGATGATGTTGAGTATATAGACGCTGTGAAGAGAACCTCTAGAACTAACAGTTTGTCGACCACTGGTGAGTACCAGCTACATCATCCGCCAAATTCAGAACTTTAAAATTCATATCTCGCTTATTACTTAAATTTATTAAGTCGCCTTTAAAATCTAAGTTCACCCTGTACTTCTAGAAAAAAAAAATAGCATAGGACCCCATAGATCAGAAAAGTGAGGTTAGAATTTACTAACAAAAAAAAAGTATTTTGTAAAAGAAATTAAGCAGCTCTTCTTAAGAATTCAATAGTTTGTTTATTCAGTAATAGATCGCAACTGTTTAAAATCCTTGAAGAGATAAAGTAAGAAAATTATTAAAAATTAATTTGCTATGTGGAAGTTAAAATACCGTATGTTGTTGATAGTCACCCGTCCCGTAAATACGTGAAATGTTAATACAAGCTATGCAGCATATCGACGTTGTAGGATCAAATCGAGACATACGTTCATTGAATTAATATAATATTAATAATAAAAAAATAATTATAAATTGTGCACAGCTCATGTGAATATTATTGTACGATTCTGGAGATAAAGGATCGGTCTAGGTGCTACATATAATGCTTTGCATAAGAGATTTCCTTTTATGAAATTTCTCGGTCTTTAAAGTTGAGCAAAACAATTCCTTGGTAAGAGATATAAGGGAATTAAAATTATGTTCTCAGCGTTATAAACTGAGTCTGAATTGGGCGCCTAAATTTGACCGTTACACTTGGTGTATTCTGCGTGTCGTCCTACTTATAATACAAAATATTGGGCTAATACAGTCCTGTCCATTAACTAGTTCTTGAAACCCCCAATAGGTGTCTTCCAAATTGAATCTGTCAATATCATACTCCATAACCTATTCGAATTATTTCAATGTCAAATTCGTTGTAAGTGTAAGTGTTCTTCCTGTGATCATCAGAATGCCGGCGCCGTTCCCTCTGGTGAAGCTTGGCAGCATACTCGTCAAGCAGATAAGCAAGCCGATTGCCAACTTCGCCAAGGAGCGAGCGAAATCCCATCCGTTCTTCCGTACTTATGTCTGCATGCCCCCTGCGCAATGTGAGTTAAGTAAAAGCTCTCCTAAACCAACGCAAAAGATTCGCGAGCATTTGGGTTTATATTTTAACCCCGGACAACACGATCTTAGTGTTACTTTGAAGGTATTGCAAACAGTTTAGGAGTTATGAATCCCCAAAAATGCTTGTTTTCATGTTCATGTCATCGGCCAAAAGTATGAGCATAAAAATTGTTCAATATCACGATTTTGGTTAAAGGTAAAGTATTTATTCTTGTAAAAATGAACTTTAGATGGTTGATTTGTATATTTCCGGTATAAAAGTGGTTAAATTTCCGGTTAAAAACTCGTCAAACCCGGATTCAAAAATGTATATATTTAGCTGAAAATGTGAGGTTATAAAGCAGTCAATATTTCGATTTTGCTTAAAGGTAGATAGTTTATTTTTGCAAAAATGAACTTTAGAGGGTTGATTTGTATATTTCCAGTATAGAAGTGGTTAAATTTCCGGTTAAAAACTTGTCATATTCGGATCAAAAAATGTATATTTTTGGCTAAAAATATAAGGTTAAAAATCGTTCAATATCACGATTTTGGTTAAAGGTAGAGTGTTTATTTTTGTGAAAATGAACTTTAAAGGGTTGATTTGTATATTTTCGGTATAAAAGTGGTTAAATTTCCGGTTAAAACTCCTCAAACCCGGGTTAAAAAATTGTACATTTTTGGCCAAAAATGTGAGGTTAGAAATCAGTCAATATCTCGATTTTGGTTAAAGATAGTATTATTTCTTGCAAAAATGAACTCTGGAAGGTCGATTTTATATATTAATATTCTTAAAGTGCCAAAAAGGTTTTAGGGATTCCAGAAAATAGGATCGACATTTTAGAAAAAATTGGTAAAATTTTTCCCTAAAAACATGCATTTTATTTTGTTCCCAACTCCTGAACGGTTTAAATTATTTTCAAATTAACACGAAATTCGTGTTCTACGGGGTTTAATATATAAATTAACTCAATATCAAATCTTAAAATTGTCTGGACAAAGTTTTATTTAAATATTTCTAAGGTGACACCCGTTGTGAATTTTCACATCAAAACTGTTATTTGGTTATGAATTTGGCTGAAATTTACAGGACACACAAAATGAACTGAAAATCGTTTATTTATCCATAAAATTTGTCGAAAATGTTGGTTTTTTAATGAAAATATTTGATTAACAGCTGAAGTGTGGTTTTGACATTTTGACTCTGTCGATAAGGCCGCTCTCGAAACTAATGCCGCTGTGACGGTTAGACTCTTGTCTTCACTTGTCGATGACAATTTGGAAAAGCGAAAGTTTCGCTATTGCTGCGAATATTTCGCGTTGATTTGGGGGAGCCTTAGGGTCAAAGAATTTCGATGGAAGATAATTCTTGATTGTTGTAGTTTACAATTGGTGTGAAATCAAATTGAAAATGTGGGTATTGAATATGGGAAAACCGGTTAATATACCCGTGTTGAGCGAGCAAATGGCCATAGAATTAGGAGCTAATTTGCTTGGAGAAGGAATTGTTTTTGCTATTGCTGCTGGAGCTCTAATAGCCGAATATAACAGGTAAATTAGTTTTTTATGAAATCGTTAATAAAATCTATCATTATTGTACGATTTTATAAAAGATATACAAGCTGACAGACAAAATATGTGACAATTTAATCTGCCTGAACTTACAAATGTCATAAATTCTTTGAAAAATTCATGATTTTGGGATTGTAGAAAAAATTAAACACGTTGATAAAATGTCTTCTTTGTTAATCACCAATTAACGCACGTGTTATTTTTGTAATATTTTTCCGTTGATTCTATAGGGGGCGAGCAGACACGTGACTCGAGCGACCTTGAAGTGCTTGAAATCAGCTGATTTGTGTGCGCTTGTCATTTTGACAAGAACAATGTCACTTTGACAACACCAATGTTTTGACTTATTTAAATTTTGGACTGTTGAAAAGTTATTATTTATTATTAATTTCATGTGTGTTACTGCCTGAAAATTGTATAATAATAACATTTTAGCAGTTCAAAATCAAAATGTCAAAACATTGATCTTGTCAAAGTGATATTGTTTTGTCAAAATGACATGCGCACACAAATCAGCTGATTCCAAGCACGTCAAAGACGCTCGTGTCACGTGTCTGCTCGCGCCTTACAGGGTGCATTATCATTTTCAACAATTATTTATCTCTGAAATAAACTGTAAAAAGTTGTCAGCCATCGGGATTCGAACTCGAGACACCTACCTTACCGGGGTAGTGCTCTACCAACTAAGCTATTGGCTGCTCTCCTGCTGCTCGCTTAGAGCACTATGCCGGTAAGGTAGGTGTCTCGAGTTCGAATCCCGATGGCTGACAGTTTATTTCAAATATACAAACCAACGACCAAATATGACTAGACAAAACTTCATTTGGTTTGTTTTGATTTCGTCTGGCCAGACACAGAAACTAGAGATAGAAATATGTCTTGTCTAGTTCGAGTATTTCTCACTAGAGGTCACCACTGACGCCACGTAGAGTATCAGTGTCTAGTTTGAACGTTGCTCACTAGAGGCGCAAGTGTTCTTAGTTAAAATTACGTGGTTAACATTTAAGGTTTACATTAAATAATATAGAAGGTTTAATATGAAAGAAAAACCAACATGTCACTCACAAAACCACTACAACAACAAAACAAATACAAAATACACATGTTTCTGTGGCCTCTAGTGAGCAACGTTCAAACTAAACACTAGACTATACACTGACACTCTACGTGACCTCTAGTGAGAAATAGTCGAACTAGACAAGACATATCTCTATCTCTAGTTTCTCTGTCTGGCCAGCCGAAATCAAAACATTCAGTGAGGAGGGATAGGGAATGTTTTGTCTAGTTATATTTGGTCGTTGATACAAACTGTTTGTTAATATTAATTATTTATCTCATTTGAAATTAACTTAAGCGAAAGTTAATGGTACGATTCTGTTCAATACTGTGTACGGGCTTCCAGTAAAGTACTATTTCCGGTTGTCCAATTTTACCCAAAATCCAATCAACTCTTTATATTAATGCAAAAAGCTTAAACACGGAAAATAGAAATTTTTGGTAGTTTAATATGAGAGTTATTGCTGAAGAAAAAGTCGTCACACACAGACATACAGACATTATTGTAAAAATAGTAAAATCGTGTTGTGTGGGCCCTAATTCGTGCTTATTCACTGAAAACTCACTATCGAATTTTTGGACCGAAAACATTAAACTATTATTCACGAAAGATGACTATTCAAGGTCATTTATGAGCCGTCTGATATAATTTTACTTGCAGATAACTTCATTGCATTTCGGATACATAGGCGTGCAACATGAAATATTTATGGACACATTTTAATTGAAAAACTAAGAGTAATTCATTTGAAGATTATGTTTATTTCTAAATAATGCCTTTCTGAAAGATTTATGTTATTCACTTATGTTTTTGCAAAATACGAAAACATAGACTTAGCTTATAAACCAAGAAATAATAATTTGATTTAAACGTCAACGTCACTGGGTAAATATTAGCACAGAGGGCAGTGTAGTAGATAATTCTACGACATATGTCATTATTATTTATAGTGTGTTAGAAAGTAATGCCACTATTTACGTGTATCTGTCACACCACATAAATTAAATAGACATAGGTCCAATAATCTTTCTGTTTATAATAGAAAATGTTGCTAAACTACTGCTATAAAGTGATGTGTATTCTTTCTTCGAACAAATGACCTTGAATAGTCATCTTTCCTGAATACTAGTGTACCTCACTTCCTACGGTATAACGGGAGGTAATAATCAAATTGGACAAACACCAAAAAATAATACCTTCCAATTTGTTAGATCTTCGAATAAAGAATTAGCGAAGGAAGCAGCTAGGAAAGAAGAAGTCAGCAATCTGCTCTACCAGCTGCAAGAATTGTACTTCAGGGTAGAAATGCAAGACGCTCAGCTCAGAGAGCTGCATCGCACTGTAATCGAATTATCAGGCGGTCGCAGATCGAAATTAGCAGAGCTGTTGAAGCTAGGGAAACAACCCGAGCCTGAAACATCTGATACTGGACCTACTAGTCCTATTATTGTGCCCATATCACACACCCACACAGAAAGGTAAATATAATTATATTACAATAATGGCTGAGTAGTGACCCCCGTGCTTTTGGGATTTGATTTATGGAACTAATAGTTATTTGTGTTATTACGAGCGTAAAGTGATACTTTGTCGCTTAACATGTTCGCTGCGTCTCGCAATGCGCGTCACCCGAGAAACTAAGCTTGATTTCGCAAAATGTATATATCTCTCCTTTGATACATATTTCCGGACGCATATATTATTAGTTATTTCTTTGAGTTTGTTCTTATTTTGAAAAATGCACACGGTGCGTCGGTAGCATTGTTGACCACTTTTTATCAGCTGTGCTACCGACGCACCCTTTGCGTCCAGGTATTTTTGGATTTTTGAGATTGACTGGCACGCTTTCGTGAACTAAATTTTTATTTTAATTACAATAAAACATTTTTCTAAACAAACAACGAAAAACAAACAGGTTTTGTACAAAAAAAATCTGATGTGGCCAGCACATAACCTCTCGCCAGATATTTTACCTGGTTCTACGCATAAAACAAAAAATATTTTTAAATATAAATACATATATTCATGTCTCACTACAAAATAATTCTCACATATATTTGCAAAATCTATGGAATATTTTAATATAAATTATGTACAATACATACATTTTTTCTTTCTTTTTCTTTATATTCGTCATTTTTTCGCAAATTCCTTTTATATTCTTTTTTACGTATATTCTTTTGCGTTGTTGACTTTTTTTATTTTCATAAGGCGATTTCGGGCGACAACCGTTCACTTGCGGTATGTTGCGTTCAGGTCCGTTCACATATTCGGGCGCTAGGAACAACTTACCCGGTATGCTTGGATCAGTGCTCACAGCTGAACGGGTTTGCGAGTCGGGTCAACTCTCCGTTCACTATTTCTATCTCTTTTTGTCATGTCTTTTTTTGAAATGTCAAAATAGTCAGTTTCGTGGTCTTTATGTCAAACAGGGTGACATTATTTTCGTTGACTCTTTTTTGGACAAATATGGATAAACTATCTTTCTCCGTTAATGCATTTTAATTGTCAGACACTATTTTTGACAGTTTTAAATGTCGCAGAATATACATAACCTCCAAGCACGGTGTCAACAAGTGAACCATTGATTTTTGGCACCACCACTGACCATAGCATACCGCAAGTGACCGTAACTGATTCTAAGAAGTGAACGGGTATGTCGCCCGAAATCGCCTATAATCTTCATAATGATGTACAAATATTTTTGATAGTAGCATACAAATATTTTTGACAGTGACATTTATGTGTCAATTACAAACATTTGAATTTCTTGCCTTCAAGTAGTTTGATCTAATTTTATATGTATTTCTTTATCTCTAAATCTATAGAAGATATAATAATGAAATTATATTTATCGAATAAAGAATTTAACGTTCTTTAATATAAGTATTTACATAAATTTTCGATAAATAATATTTAGATGATTTTTTTGTTGTAACTACTACTTCCGGTTGTCCAATTGTTACCAAAACTTAATCAACTCTTCCCATTATTGTTAGATTGAGGAATCCGTAGTTAAAAATGTCAAGTCTTATAGTATTTGAGAAATTGTGGATCCAACATCCTCACATCCACACACACACGCATACGGACATCATCGTAAAAATATTATAATCGGATTTTAGGGACCTTAAAACGTGCTTATTCACTAAAATCTGGATATGCGATTTTTAGCATGAAATCAATACCTCTCTTAGCGAGAGGTAAAAAATTGCACAATTTTGAACTTTATTATTATAAAAAACACAAATAACTATTAGGGCTGTATATCGTTTACGAATGAGTAAAGTGTTGATTGCGTTTCCAGCTCCCCATCGGAACATGTTGATGATGTCGGCTTTGTTCTGCAGGCTGTGCACATGCTAGAAAAGGAACTTCTGTTCCGAGAAATAGACCGGCAGAACGGCATCCTTACCAACGCATTGAATTACATAGAACGGGATGTGTACAGAAGACCTATACCCGCATAGTACTTAGTAATTATTTCATTGTAAATACATTTATACACTGATTAAGTATTGAGATTTATTTTATGTATGAATATTTAATTGTTGATGTTAATAAATTATGTTTTTCATTATTTCAAATAGGCATGCGTTATTATTTTATTAAATAATAGGCCGTATTGTTATTATGTGTGTGTAATATGCGCCATTTTACATACTATGTGCGTGGCAATTGTTTTTTTTTTAATAATTTAGACGTGAAATGTAAAAAAGTCTTTTACAACTTTAAAAACTTCTCGAAAAAGTTACAAAAACTTTTATTGAAGATAAAATGTCAAACGATGCAAATTTTCAGAGAAAACAGGTATTTTAGTGACTGCTATATAAACTGGCAGTTGTAGGCGCCATTTTACTTACTATTTGCAGCGATAGAAAAAGATAGCTGTTAAATTGAAATAGTTATTTACATACCAAGTGCGTGAACGCTTGGTTGGCGGTACGAGCTTGCGAGCGTTGCCATAGAACGATTCCGGGAACCAAGTTCACGCACGTGGTTTGTACAATATTTTTCGTACAAATAGTATAAAACTAATAATTAGTAATTTGTGTACAAATAATTTTATTTATTAAAACTTTATTACATAACACTGCTTTGTATCTAATTTCAGAGTGATGTGTCAAACTTAAATTCCAATTATTTTAATATTTTTTTTATGTAATGTAGTGTTAATCATAGTATCTAAATAACTATTTATTACTTACCAAGTATTTCACTTATAGTATATAGCAAATTTAAACTAAACTTGTTAAATATCTTATTGTTTGGTCACACTTTACATTACGTTTGTTGGTTATGTTTTACCGACTTCCCGAGTGCTCTATCTTGCCGACTCCCGCCAAGCATAAATTGTTGCCAATATTGTGAACCAAATGCACTAACGTCATTATTTTAAAATTAAATTTCATTCAATATTCCACCATTTTCTTTTATTATTATTAACCAAAAGAATGTTTGAATACTATACTTTTTTATTATAAATATATTTCTTTAGGAAATGCTTTAAAAATAGGAGAGTGTTTTACCAAAATTTCCCTGTCGCTTATCTAGTGCAGACCTGGGAAATTGACGTTTCGGACGTTGTTTATTCGACGCAAAACAACACATTTCAATCCATGAGTACGAAAATATCTATTCAATCGATTTTATCTTAGTATGGCCATTTGTTGGTAGTTTAGTCACACTAACAAACCTTCAACTTTCATTTCAAGTCAATTTTAAAATGATCGATTTTGAAAAAGTTTCAAATTAAAGCCTCTTAAAATTACAAAAATCTGATGTGGCCAGCACCTGACTTTCCCCCAATTCCATGTTTAAAATCTAAAATAGCAATGGCTTTAAGTAAAGTTTCACTTCCGGTTGATCGTTTGTAAACAAAATCTAATTTGTTGTTCGAATATATAGAAAAGTCTGTAATACGAAATTTTTGATTATATTTTGTTTTTCCTCGGAAAGCTGTTACAATTTAATGTTGTTTTCAATCATATACGAGTTTTAAATACCAAATTTGAGAAGTTTTGGATCATATTTTAATCTATATTTTTTAAGGAAACCTGTTCAGAGCTTGAAGTAAAGTACCACTTCGGGTTTATCAATTTTACCCAAAATCTAATCATTCTTTATATAAAGTTATCGTGGATGAAAAAATCGTCACAAACAGACAGACAATTGTAAAAATAGTAGAAACATAGTAGGGACATTATCTCACTTACCTACGTATATAAGTTGGCGGGAGGTAAAAATAACAAATATTGCTTAAATCATTTTTGTTCAAAAAAAGTCTCAGTTTCTCACAAATTATATTTTAAAGAATTTTGTCCCAAATCAATATTAGTATAGCCATCTATGTCAAATAAGTAAAACTATAATATGACAGCAAAAACTTGTAGAAAGCTTATTTAATAATTGTAATATTTCTGTCATACAAACTATTAACTGTAAATTATGTTACATACATTATATTGCAGAATATTTGTCGTATTAAGTAGGTATTTTATTATTTTCTGATTTCTTTGCTACATCTAGTAACTTTTGTTTACTTAATCTTGGCAGCTTTCGTTTTCCAGCCTTATTCAGTAACGGCCCGTTTTGAATAAGGACATCGGCACATTTATTAATATTACTTTTAAAAAATATTTATTAAAATAAAATAAATATAGAGTATGATATAATAAATTATGGGCAATATTACAAAAATATAAATTAAGACATTTCAATTTTTTTTTTAAGGTTTTGGGTAACTTTTTTTGTTGCCGCCTATGACTTTTGCCAAGGTCTCAAACAATTTGACAAGAACCTTTAATAACAAAAAGTCCCTAGAAAATAGTTGATGTTTTTCTGTATAGATGTCCATAGTAGGATTGTTTGGGGCAAATTTAAACAAATTAATTTTTCGAGAATCTTCCTTTGTTACCTCTCGCTAAGAGAGGTATTGTATTCATGCTAAAAATCGCATATCCAGATTTTAGTGAATAAGCACGTTTTAAGATCCCTAGAATCCGATTATAACATTTTTACGATGATGTCCGTATGTGTGTGTGTGGATTTCTCAAATACTATAAAACTTAAGACATTTTTAACTACGGATTCCTCAATCTAACAATAATGGGAAGAGTTGATTAAGTTTTGGTAACAATTGGACAACCGGAAGTAGTAGTTACAACAAAAAAATCATCTAAATATTATTTATCGAAAATTTATGTAAATACTTATATTAAAGAATGTTAAATTCTTTATTCGATAAATATAAATTCATTATTATATCTTCTATAGATTTAGAGATAAAGAAATGCATATAAAATAATTTGATGTAAAAATTCTCAAATCAAACTACTTCAAGGCAAGAAATTCAAATGTTTGTAATTGATACCAATTGACACATAAATGTCACTGTCAAAAATATTTGTATGCCGCTGTCAAAAATATTAGTAATTATGAAGATTATGAAAATAAAAAAAAGTCAACAACGTAAAAGAATATACGTAAAAAAGAATATAAAAGGAATTTGCGAAAAAAATACGAATATAAAGAAAAAGAAAAGGAAAGTAAAAAAAGAAAACTTCTGGATATTGAATATAAAGAAAATGTATGTATTGTACATAATTTATATTAAAATATCCCATAGATTTTGCAAATATATGTAAGAATTATTTTGTAGTGAGACATGAATATATGTATTTGTATTTAAAAATATTTTTCGTTTTATGCGTACAACCAGGTAAAATATCTGGCGAGAGGTTATGTGCTGGCCACATCAGATTTTTATTAATGTATGCTTTACTATTTTGTTTTATAAACTAATTAACACCAAATCAGTAGTGATTCGGATGGCCCGGGTTCGACTCCGATCGGAATCAAATTTAAACATAGGAAATTTTATTCAATTTTCAAATAACATAAGTGACCCGTGATTTTTTATGGGAATATCTCAAGCTCAAGGCAGAGGTTTATAAACAATTCTCTAACAACTTTACTTCATCTGAAGAATCTTATTCGGCTGGAAATAGCCCGAATGTTGGAACGTGTAGAGAGGAGCTTCAGAAATCGGTTGCTTCAATGCATGGAGAACGGTGGCTACCATTTTAAGATGTTTTGTTTAAAACTGCATGATTTAAAATTTGAAAATATGTTCTTTCATTACCCAAAAATAAATTTTGTCTATCAACAATACCTACTTTTTGTCTTATTCGCCCCATTTTGGATATTTTTTGTAAATGAATTGTAGTAAATTAAATGTAATTTGTATTAAAAAATTATAAATAATAGGTTCCGGTTATAAAGAAACTAAAGAAACCACAAAAAGCATAAGAAACCAACCAAACTATTAGAAATCATTGAGTTTTTTTCATTATGAACGCATTTGATTATGATTTCTTTGATTGCTAATTATTTTAAGTAAAAAGCGTGGTATATTTTTGTTGTGTATGATGTAAGAAAGTGACAGTTCGCTACACTGTTAGGCAAAAACGTACTGCGACTGCCTGCAATGTTGAAGAAGTTGGTCCGGTCTGGCCTTGATTGTCTCGCTCTGTCCCGAAGGTAACCTAACAAAAACTTTCTTATCAAATACGAATTATGTAAATGAAACATTCAAAAGTGTGCGTGTCTTCATTGCGAACGCATTATTCCGCGGTACGTACGTCACGTGATTTTCGCATTTGCGAGTTCGAATAAGTGTGGTTAGGTTTTGTGGATGTTGCAGATTCCACAGCAGCGCTAAGACCATTATGACAGACAAGACGAACCTGGTGGTTCGGTTGCTGGCCTCCTCGGTCACGGCTGCCACCAGAGCGGGGAAAATCATAAGGGATATTATGAGTCGAGGGGAACTTGGCATCGTGGACAAGGTAAACACGATAAATTGCTTAAAATGCTCTACATATCTTTCTTTTGATAAATCTATACATTTCACTTAAAAATATTGGCTGTAAACCTTTAACTGATGTGCCATTCGAGACCCGATTAAACTAAAACCAAACGAGACCAAAACTTTCGACTGCTATGTCACTTGTTTTTATAACGATCACATTTTGTTTGAATGTTTCCACTTCATAGTTTTTTAGAATTTAATTTAATTTACTGTATTAGACATTTTAATAAACATTAAATACCATATTTTCACTTAACAAATTTTTTTAAAGCAAATGACTGATAAAATTGAGATGAACGGGGTCTTGAGAGACCCCAGTTTCTAGTTGTGTTGAATTTAAATTTTCAACCACGTACCACTTTACCTATTAAAGAGTAATAAATTATTTGATTTCTGTTGCCAGGAAAATATATCCCACCAATTTTATTCAACTTTTTATAAGTATATAACATATCTTGCAAAGAGGTTTATCCATTACAAACTTTTTTCTGATTATTACAATTTTTATCTACGTCGTAGAATATTAAAAATAGTTCTTTGTTTAACTAGACCCAACAATACCAGATTTACATCAAAGGCTCCCGAAGCTGCAAATCTGGGTTTGGTGTCACGTGAACACATTTTTTTACCGATTTTAGAATTAATATCAATTTAGTTTTTAATTTTAATACCTACCTATTTTGAAAGTTATCGCCAACAACGTATGTTACTATGCATATGTTGAACGGTTGCTATGGAAATAGCAATAATAGATAGGTTAATAAGCAGTAAAAGTGGCAATTCACAGACTGTTAGCTTTCAAAAAAATTCAATTTTTAATGTCAATCGGCCAAAAAATATATTATGGCTTGATCCGGTTTCACATTTTTACCTTCCGTCACCTTTATGTAAGGAAGGTACTCGGGAAGGTATTGTCTTTGGTCAAAAAATTCGGTGGTGAGTTTTTGATGAATAAGCACGTTTTAGGGTCCCTAGAATACGATTTCACTATTTTTACGATGATGTCTGTATGTGTGTGTCTGTGTGACAAAATTTTCTAATACGATAACTCTAATACCACAATTCCAAAAATTATAATTCTTTCGTATTCCTCTTCGTTACATCCATGTGAAGAGTTGATTAGATTTTGGTTATAATTGGTCAACCGGAAGTACCCTCATTTGAAGATTTTAACAGTTTTTCTTGAAAAACGATGTTAAATATCATTTTTTCACATTTAATGTTATTATAAATATTAAAGAATATATTATTCTCTATACGATTTGAATGCATTCTATGCATCATATTAAATGGATATAGAGTTAAAAAATTATAAAGAAATTAAATATCATATATGTATTAGCCAGCTATGCTATAACTCTGGAAACAGCTTCTATATTAAGACAAT
The DNA here is from genome assembly GCA_963082715.1 of Harpalus rubripes. Classification (NCBI taxonomy): domain Eukaryota; kingdom Metazoa; phylum Arthropoda; class Insecta; order Coleoptera; family Carabidae; genus Harpalus; species Harpalus rubripes. Next base: position 1,214,728 of record OY720464.1, read on the forward strand.
TCTGATTGAAAGGTGTCAGTGTCAAGTGCAGTTGACAGTATGTTTGTGTTATAATTTTACTGGAAATATAGGATCTTTTGCTATAAACTTTCTGTATGGAATTTGTATAAAATACATACAACTGCCTTAAGATAATGTACAAGAAATGGAATCTTTTGCGAGGAACTTTGTGTATGATATTTATACAAAATACATAGAACTGACGGAAGGTAATGTGTTGGCCATATCAGATTTTTTAAAAATGTATTTTAAATGAAACTTGATATGTACAATATTTATCATAATAATAAAAAAATAATTTTCCTATTTCGCGTATATAAAGTCAATAGACCTTTTCAATTTAAAGAGATAGACGTTACGCGCATTGGTGATCTGCGCATAGTAAGAACAACTGAGATCCATGGTGTTGGTTTCTAAAAAAAAAAAAAAATGGACGTAAAATGTAAGAAATATGACAGATAACTCTAAAAAGTCTTATCGAAATAAGTTACAAAAGCTTTTATTGAAGTTAAAATGTCTAGCGATGCAAATTTTCACCGAGAATACAGGTATTTTAATGACTGCAATATTTTTGACGTTTCGTTTGATAGCCCAACTGGCAGTTGTTCGCGCCATTTTCTTATTATTTGCAGCGATAGAAAGAGATAGCCGTTAAATTGAAAAGATCTATGGACCTCTCTTTCTATCGCTGCAAATAGTAAGAAAATGGCGCGAACAACTGCCAGTTGGGCTGTCAAACAAAACGTCAAAAATATTGCAGTCATTAAAATACCTATATTCTCAGTGGAAATTTGCATCGTTAGACATTTTAACTTCAATAAAAGCTTTTGTAACTTATTTCGATAAGATTTTTCAAAGTTATCCGAGATATTTCTCACATTTTACGTCAAAATTTATTAGAAACAAACGCCAAAGATCTCATTTGTTCTTACTATGCGCACATCCCCATTGCACATATCTTCTATCTCTTTAAAATGAAAAGGTCTATTGTATAAACTATTATTCACGAAAGATGGAATAATAATTTGATTTAAACGTCAACGCCACTGGGTAAATATTAGAACAGAGGGCAGTGCAGTAGATAATTAGGTAGAAAATAATGCCACTATTTACGTATATCTGTCACACCACATAAATTAAATAGACATAGGTCAAAAAATCTTTCTCTTTCTAATACAAAATGTTGCTAAGCTACTGCTGTAAAGTGATGTGTATTCAAGGTCATTTGTGAACCGTCTGATATAATATTACTTGCAGGATAACTTCATTGCATTTCGTTTGCATAGGCGGGCAACATAAAATATTTATAGACACATTTTAACTGAAAAAATAAGAATAATTCATTTGAAAATTAAGTTTCTTTCTAAATAATGCCTTTCTGAAAGATTTATGTTCTTCACTTATGTTTTTACAAAATACAAAAACATAGACTTAACTTATAAACCAAGGAATAATAATTTGATTTAAACGTCAACGCCACTGGGAAAATATTAGCACAGAGGGCGGTGTAGTAGATAATTAGGTATCTGTAAATCTACGACATACGTCATTATTATTTATAGTGTGTTAGAAAGTAATGCCATTATTTACGTATATCTGTCACACAACATAAATTAAATAGACATAGGTCAAATAATCTTTCTCTTTCTAATACAAAATGTTGCTAAGCTACTGCTATACAGTGATGTGTATTCTTTCTTCGAACAAATGACCTTGAATAGTCTTTTTTCGTGAATAATAGTGTACAACTATTTTTGTCAAAAACAGTTACAATGAACAATTTTGTAAAATTGTGAAGTTGGTAACTTAATCTAAGTGTCAAATGAATATCTTTTATTTTAGTTGTCATTACCCGTCATTATTCAAGGAAAATTACTGAAAATAGATTTTTTATAGCAAAATATTTACATGAAACATTAAAGCATCTTTTGAATTAAAATTCAAATTATTTATTTGTAGGCTCATAACATAATAAATATAAATTTCAACTATAACCTAACATGAAAGTAACTTGTAATAAAAGTAAATTAATGCGAAATATGAAAAATAGTATGAAAAACACGTAATACAGTGTCCATTTGTAATACTTATCTTTCAATATTATTATTTTCGTAAATAATTAAATTAAAAGATTAGCGTTAGAAATAGTCATGAAAAACAACCCCCCCCCCCCCCACTCCTGTGACTTTGGAGTATATACAGCACGTCATTTATAGCCAACATTTATAGAAAACAGTTTGTCCATCACGCTTTTTATATAAATAAAAGTAGGCGATAGTTTGTCATTTATGTTAAACAAGTATTTACTCTGACGTCACATTCTAAATTTGAGGCTCTTTAAAGAACAATATCTTAAATATTTCACTTAATTCTTATCAAAATAAATTGTTTATTTAGCTTAAGTACTCATGATATGGGGTCTGGTGGCCGCGAGCATGAGTGTCAGGTCGCGAATCTGGGAAACCGGGTTCGATTCCGACCGACGCCAAATATTTCAAATTTTAAATGGCACAATATCTGTGAACAAAGCAGATTGGCACACCCAGCAATGGGTAATAAGCCGTGATGATATATTTATTTTTATATTTTGCGTTCATAATGAAGTCATTACGATACGCAATTGAGTATCGTAATGACCTTCATTTCGATACTCAATTTTTTGTTTTAGACGGTTGGTACTAGATGACGTTTCTTTAACCCATTTTTACCTAATTTATTTTTAGTTAATTGACAATTCATTTTAATAATATAATGTCGATATTATTATTATTTTTTTATTTAGGGAAGATTATTTACATGAAAATGTACAAATATAATCACAAATTGAGTAAGTAAATGTTAATATAATGTTCGAATTAGTCCACATAGATGGACCTAGTAGTACTAAAAATTTGTAGATTAAACCTTTGAACGATAGAAAATTATTTTTAATTAATTTTAAAGCAAATTTTAGTTCAAATATATGAAAAAATAAAAATTTCCTGTACACTGAGGCTGAAAGGGTTAAATTGTCAAACGTCAAAGCTGGAAGATAAGAAATTTCAATATAACTTCAAAATTTCTTTTACTTAATAAATCACTTTATTTAATGAATATAATAATAATACATATTTTCTTCTTACTTTGCATTTCAAAATAAGCAATCAAAACATTCTCTGTTACGCCTTTGACATTATTTTCTTTACACCATGTGTAAAAATTTGCAAATTCTTTCTCATAATCTCGCGCGATTTCTCTAAATCAACTCGGTTTAATATTAACAGTTTTTTAAATTATTTTAATTTGTAGAAGGCGCAAAATATAAAAAATAGTATAAAGAACTCATTTTATAAGACTTTCTTTTGCACTAGTCAATTAGAAAACTCGCTAACGCACGTTTTCTAAATTTTGACGCGTGCGTAAAAAACATGTCTTATAAAACACGTTCTTTAATATACTATTATTTATTTATTTATTTAAGTACTTTGATAGAACAACAATTAATGAAAGAAAAAGGAAAACTGTACGCGTTCTTTATAGACCTTAAAGCAGCATTTGACAACATTGACAGGCAAATTTTAATTAAAACCATGACAAATAAAAATATAGATAAACATCTAATTAAAAAGATACAGGAAATATACAAAGAAACATCAAATGTAGTCAGAGTAGGAACAAATTACACAGAAGAATTCTGGACAGTAGCAGGATTAAGGCAAGGCTGTCCACTTAGCCCAACACTGTTTGCAATATATATGGCAGATATAGAGCAATATTTTCAAAAAGGGCAAACAGGGGGAGTTATAGTAGGAAACACAAAATTTTGGACACTTTCCTACGCAGACGATATAGTACTACTGTCAAAAACCGAAAAGGAAATGGAATCCATGATTAAAAGATTGAACAATTACCTTGAAAAAAAGAAAATGCAGCTAAATGTAGAGAAGTCCAAAATAATGAAATTCAAGAAAGGTGGCGGAAGAGAAAAAGAGGAAAATTGGGTATGGAGAGGTCAGAAACTTGAAAGGGTAAAAGAATTCAAATACTTAGGATACACATTTAAACAAAGTAATAATATAAAAAGTCACATAGAACAAGTAGCAAAAAAGGCGAACTTCGCCATGAAAGAAGTATGGAGCATAGCCGAAAGAAAATTCAAAAATAATTACAAAATAAGGATGATGTTGTTCGACTCCATAATAAAAAGTATAATTATGTATGGCGCAGAAATTTGGGGATGGGAAGAAATAGAAAAGTTTGAACAAATACAACTTAAATACCTAAAATGGACACTTGGACTGGAAAGAAGCACACCACAATACATTGTACTCGAGGAAACAAATAGGGAAAAATTAAGAATAGCAGCCGGATTAAGAGCATCCAAGTACGATGAAAAAGTCAGAAACTGCGACCCAAACAGAATAGTACACCAGTGCTGGAAAGAAATAAAGAAGAAGGAAGATAGAAAAACCCCATTAACACCATGGGAGACAAGAAGAAAGAAGTATTTCGAAAAGAATGGATACTCATCTACCGAAATAGAAAGAAAAAGAGATGCAAATACCAACATCAATGTCGAATTAGCCTTCAGAGACCAAGACATACAGAAGCAGGAACAAGATATGAAGATACAAGAATCAAGATATGGAAAAATATACAAAGACATCAGACCAGTCGGATTTCCGCAATACCTAAGAACTAAAAATGGGAAATCTATAAAAGTAATTGCCAGATTAAGATGCGGAAATGAGGTAAACGAAAATAAATATTGGATGAAAGAAGAATATCGAATATGTAGACTTTGTAAAGAAAAGACAGAAACATTAACACACTTGCTGTACAATTGCAGATACCTTCCTAGACAAACCAGTAGTGTACACGCTATCCTAGACGAGTCCGGTGAGGGAGAGGAATGGGCCAAAGTACTCCGAAAGACGAGAGAAGAAATGAAATAAATAAAATATATTGTATTGTATAACGCAACCAAATTAATACTGTATTTTATAAATGTAAAAATTCTAAGCTGAAAAGCAGGAATTAAATATATAATAAATAAAAATAAATAAAACACGTTCTTTAATATACTATTATTTATTTATTTATTTAAGTACTCATGATGTTTTAATACTTATTTATTTATGTATATGCATGTATGCTACAGGGTGTGAACGACCTCCAGACAGAGGCAGACAGATCAGCGCAACGTTGCATCATCGCTTCGCTATCGCTGCAGTTCCCTGGTGTTACAATTATTGGGGAAGAGGGCTGCAGTAGTCCGGGGCCCGAGGTGCCTAGCGACTGGTTGGTGACAGACAGCGATGCAGCTGTGCTGCAGCTGAGTTGCCCGCCTGATCTTGTAGATGCTTCTGACCAGGATGTGGTGGTTTGGGTGGATCCGCTGGACGGAACCTCGGAGTATACACAGGTAAATACTATTATAAAATTTAAATTATTTACTTAAAAAAAACACACAGGATATCGTGTATGTTTCTGTATTTCTGTTAATATACAGGCTGTCCCAGGACGAGTTTACGCTATCGTTATTTTAAAAACTACTCAATATTATTTTCCGAAATTTGGTATCTAGGGATTATCCGATGTGCCTGTTTCAACTAAAATATTTTCAAATCAGTAGCACTTCCGGTTTAACCGGAAATAGACATTAACTTTCTTATTTTAAATGGAATGCTATATTTTTTATTTTACCATTAAATTCAGCAGAAAATTTTACATATGAACCTATAAAAACATTTTACTCATGATCAGCTACTTCCGGCGAAATTCAACTATTTCGATGTTTTCTCTAAAAACGGCCACTTCTTTATCACTCTATATTTCGAGAATGGAATCGAATTTCTATAGTCTGTAAAAACAGTTTTATAAAGAAAGCTTTTGTTTACACGAGTATAAATTAATAATGGATAATTTTTGAAAAATGTAATTTCTACGTCAACGTAAAGTTGAAGTTCAAAAAGTTCAAAAATCTCAAGTTTTTTAAATGGAACATGTCATAAAAATCTATCAACTTTCAACATAGGACATGCTACACAAACTACCGTTATTTTTTAACGAAGAATTCATTTAAATAATAAAAATGGGGTGTTCCATTTTAAAAACTTGAATGTGAGGTTAAAAATGGTTCAATATCTCTATTTTGGTTAAAGATAGAGAGTTTATTGTTGCAAAAACTAACTCTGGAGGATCGATTTAATATATTAATATTTTAAAAGTGTCAAAAAGGCTATAAAGATTCCGGAAAATAAGGTCGAAATTTTGGAAAAAATTGGGAAAAATTTGCCCCAAAAACATGCATTTTATTTTACTTACAACTCCTCAACTGTTTAAATTATTTTCAAATTAACACGAAATTCGTGTTCTACGGTGTTTATAATATAAATTAACATATTTCTAAATTTTAAAACCGTCTGGACAAAGTTTTATTTTAATATTTTTAAGATGACGCTCATTGCAAATTTTTTCAAAACAACAAAACTTTTATTTGGTTATGAATTCGGTTGAAATTTTCAGGAAACACTTAAAATGAACTGAAAATCATTTATTTTTACTTTAAGTTTGTTGAAAATGTTGATTTTTTAATAAAAATATTTGATTGACATCTGAAAAGTGTGGTTAAAAATCGTGTACGTCTCAAAAACATTCGGTTGGTTTACAGCGCCAAAATGCTTGAACTATGTTGTTACATATTGGCTCTGTCGGTAAGGCCGTTCTCGAATACTATGTCAATGCTTTTCTGATATGTACACTTTAAAAATTAATTATAAATATAAGTAGCTGAAAGAACATCTTTACAAAACTTGGCGTCGGTATGTAAAACAGTAGATTTGCATATTGGGCTTCCAATAAAACATTTATAGCGCTGTAAAAACCTTATTTCAATGTTCAATCCACAAATTTAAATGTTCCAAATATAAACAATTATGTACATTACTACGTTTAGTTCAGAATTCTGTCGCTAGTAGCGTTTTCTTATTTTGGAAGCCCAATAGGGCGCGAGCAGACACGTGACTCGAGCGTCCTTGACGTGCTAGGAATCAGCTGTGCGCATGTCATTTTGACAAGAACAATGTCACTTTGACAAGACCAATGTTTTGACTTATTTTAATTTTGAACTGTTGAGAAGTTATTATTTTTAATTTCATGTGTTTTACTGCCTTAAAAATTGTACATTAATAACATTTTAGCAGTTCAAAACCAAAATAAGTTAAAACATTGGTCTTGTCAAAGTGACACTGTTCTTGTCAAAACGACATGCGCACACAAATCAGCTGATTCCAAGTACGTCAAGGACGGCCGAGTCACGTGTCTGCTCGCGCCCTATACGTCAAATTTTCATGGGATCCGTTCACAAGCCAAAAAATTGTAGTCTATGATTTCAAGTTATAAAATAAATATGAAATAGCCATTCAGCAGATGACGCTCCCATCAGCGCCAGTTTTAAGTAGCTGAAATTAAATTGGGTAAACTTGTCTTTTATCTCCAATTTCAGGTAATCAGACTGGTCAAAACTATTCCCTATTCGCTGCAATACTGAATGGCTTAAATGAAACAATGTGTATATTTAATTTCAGGGCCTGGTGGAACACGTAACAGTTCTCATCGGAATATCCGTATCCGGTCGTGCTGTAGCCGGCGTTATCCACCAGCCGTATTACCGCTACGGCAACGGTGCATGTGAACCAGGACGTACCTTTTGGGGTCTGGTCGGAGGAGGTGTGGGTGGTTTTAACCTTTCACCGCCTCCAGCAGGTGGCCTGGTGATCACCACTACGCGCAGCCATTCTGATGGTATCGTACAGGCTGCTATTGATGCTTTGCAGCCTACGGAAGTTATAAAGGTTGGCGGAGCTGGTCACAAGGTAAGAATTCTTGAAATAAATTGTGAAAAATTGTCAGCCATCGTGATTCGAACCCGAGATACCTACCTTGCTGGGATAGTGCTCTACCAACTAAGCTATTGGCTGCTCTCCTCTCTCTCTAATATTAAAATTTGTTCTAGTAGGGCCTTGAGTAAATTATGACTCGTTCACTAGCAGTGTTGTGACTGATCTAGATCATTTGATCTAAAACACTTATCTAGTTCATTTAATATAGTTCTTGATCTGATCTAGATCCTTTCATGAATTCAAATCTTGATCTGGATCTAGATGTAAAAACTATTACGTATGATCTCAAAAAAATCAAATATACGGAAATATAAGGGAAACTTGAATAAAATTGGAGTCGAAAATTATTTTTTGTGTACCTAACAGTTTAAGCCATGTCAAATGAGAAAACAAATTACAAAAATTTGAAACCAGAAAATTTAAGAACAAATTAAATAAAAGTGGGTTGTAATTTATTTAACTCAAAAAATTCAAAGGCATATTATTATTTATTATTTTTCAACAATTCTAATGTTTAAAATTATTATTTTTGTTTCTGTTTCTACTTTATTCGTTATTTCAGTATTAATAAAACTAATTATGTATCTAATTTTTCTTCCCATGTGTAAGGCATAGTGGCATAGTAAACTATTATTCACGAAAGATGCCTATTCAAGGTCATTTGTGAGCCGTCTGATATAATATTACTCGCAGATAACTTCACTGCATTTCGTAAACATAGGCGTGTGACATGAAATATTTATGGACACATTTTAACTGAAAAAATAAGAATATGTTATTTAAAAATTATGTTTCGTTCTAAATAATGGCTTTCTGAAAGATTTATGTTCTTCACTTATGTTTTTGCAAAATTCAAAAACGTAGTCTTAACTATACACCAAGTAATAATAATTTGATTTAAACGGCAACGCCACTGGGTAAATATTAGCACAGAGGGCATTGTAGTAGATAATTAGGTATCTGTAATTCTACGACATACGTTCTTATTATTTATAATGTATTAGAAAGTAATGCCACTATTTACGTATATCTGTCCCACCACATAAATTAAATAGACATAGGTCAAATAATATTTCTCTTTCTAATACAAAATGTTGCCAAGGTACTGCTGTAAAGTGATGTGTATTCTTTCTTCGAACAAATGACCTTTAATAGTCATCTTTCGTGAATAATACTATATATTCTTTGTCATTAATTTACTTTTTGTATTCCTATTCAATTAATAAGAACAAAAGCATTTGAAACTTGTTACTGATCTTTTTTTATAATCTAAGAAAAACAGATCGCAAATTCCTGATCTGATCTGATAAAAAAGATCTGATAGCAGAAATTGACCTACGATCTGATCTAGAACATATTAATTATAAAGATCTTGATCTTGGTCTAGATCCTTTATAAACTGATGTCACAACACTGTTCACTAGATGTTTAAACGCAGTGGTAGTTTGGCAACCCTACATCTAATCATGTGACGATTAATAATAAATATCCTCAGCAGTTATACGCCTTTAAAAAAGTGAAAGATTGTTCAGCCATCGAGAGGAGAGCAGCCAATAGGGCGCGAGCAGACACGTGACTCGAGCGATGACTTGCTTGGGATCAGGGCCTCAATTCTCCAAATCATTCGTTCGCATTCGTATGCGTTCATGAACTTATAGTGTCTAAGCGTATACGTTTCAAAAATTCTATTCTCCAATGGTATACGTTTGTCTCGCTTGATTTGCATTCGAATACGTTTGGCTTTCTAAAGGACGGTTCCACTAGACTTTTTCATTTGTCAATGGACCAATCAGACGACAGCACCACGCTCCATGCGTTTGATTAAATGTCAAAATTTGACATCTTGACATTGATATACACTAAACCTACAATTTTATTTGAACATGAAAAAAATGCAGAAATAAAGTATTTCTTTTCTCTGAAGAGCAAAAAATAATAACTAGTAAAACGTGGAAAATTTGATTCGACTTTTACATACAAAAAAGCAATTAAATTTTGAGAAGATTTAATAATGTTAAATGTTATCCCTGTATCAAAAAAGACTGGAAAAATTGGAGGAAGATCTATATATAAACATATGAAATGTATTTACTGATTGATTTTAAACTTGGTACGATAAGCTCTGGGTAAAAGACGCCTTCATGCAAAGAAATATAACATATAAGAACACTATTTAAGATACTATGTGCTTTTTACAATATATATATTTTCCTTTGTGGTCACAGCTTACGGAGGAGCCTCGGAAAAGGATCATTTCATGAATTTTTATTTTTTCTATGAACTACAAAAAATTAATCTTAAACATACAATTTGCTTTATTGGATTCATTCTTGTAAACTATTAACTCATTTCTTGTAAAAAACAAGTTCAGTTATTATTTTAATTAATAATGCCAGAAAAATATCCGTTTGGCAGGATATTTCTTCTACTTTTACTTATAATAAGCTCTAATGCAAACGAAAGTTAAATATTAATTTTTTCCTTAGAAATAATACAGACATAATTACAGTCGGGTTGAATACTTTTATCATATTTCTATTACACATATATTATATATATTATATGAAATATTTATAATTTATATTTTTCAAAATATACTTGCCTTAATAAATAATAACAGAATTCATCACTAAATAATTTTATACTAGAATTATTCCCCATAGTATAGTGTTTTTATGTATAATACTATTGCACTTAGATGTAAACGTATGGAAAATTCATTGAACGTATGGCCAGTCCCCGTCCGTTGTCAAACGTATGAAAGTTGTACGTTTAGAAACATATACGTTCATGAAACGGACGCTGGAGAATACCAAAATCTCATTTCATACGTTTCGAACGCCGCAAACGTATACGTTTAGATTCGAAAATAGAGGCCCTGTTGATTTGTATGCGCATGTCATATTGACAAGGACATTGTCAATTTGACAAGACCAATGTTTTGACTTATTTTAATTTTTAATTGCTAAAATGTTAATATTTTACAATTTTTAGGCAGTAAAACACATGAAATTAAAAATAATAACTTCTTAAAAGTTCAAAATTAAAATAAGTCACAACATTGGTCTTGTCAAAATGACATTGTTTTTGTCAAAATGACAAACGCACACAAATCAGCTGATTCCAAGCACGTCAAGGACGCCCGAGTCACGTGTATGCTCGCGTCCTATAACTTAGTTGATAGAGCACTACCCGGCAAGGTAGGTGTCTCGAGTTCAAATCCCGATAGCTGATAATTTTTCACATGTTTCAAATATACAAACTGTTAAATCATTGTTAATATTGTAAGAATTCTTGTTAATAAAATACAGTGTGTTCAAAAAAATTCCTAACTCGGAGTAGGCTATGAACAGAGAAACGTGTGTCTGATCATTATTCAATTCAAAAGTCAAGTTGTCAAAATTGATCTTGAAATGTAATTTTAAAGAGAAAAGACAATAAAGAAGGATACAGTATATTGACATTCGCCGTTTTCTAGTTTGTTTCCATTTCTAAAATAAGATGTATCTTCCTGTAGGAAGAAAAACTTTGATTTCTTTACAAAACATTTTTGACAATATCTTATGTCAAATTGACATTTAATTAATTGACATACGTTTCTTTGTACATAGCCTACTCCGAGTTATGAATTATTTTTAACACACTGTAATAAGCCAGTTGCAAGAATTTTTATATGCCTTCTAAGCAGGGCTTCAAACCATTATTATTTTCGTATCGGTTTTCGTTCGATCCAATTAAAAAAAATATCAGTTCGTTTATGGTTTTCGTTCCGGGAAAAATGTTTTTTTTTCGGTTTTCGATTCAGTTTCGGTCCGAAGTGATGTTAATTTGTTTCATGCATTCTAGAATTTTTCGATGAAAAACACGAAATGATTTCTTATTAAATCATCTTTCAAACAACATAATATTTATTTGTACTCATTTTTTAGAAGAACAATTATTAAATAATATGACAATATAATATAAAATATCTCTCCTTTAGGTTGTGTTGTTGTTGGAAGGCAGAGCCCACGCGTATGTCTTCGCCAGCGCAGGGTGCAAGAAATGGGACACGTGCGGGCCCGAAGCCGTGCTGGCTGCGGCTGGGGGCCGTCTCACAACGCTCCACGGGCAGTCCTACAGTTATGGACCTGACGCCCCACACCCAAATTTGCATGGCGTGCTTGCCACAGCTCCAGGAGTCGACCACAGTCAACTCGTCGGTAGGATTCCGGCTACTGTGTTGACCGCGCTCAACTGCGACTAAGTTGATATAGATTAGAAAAGTCTACGTTGTGTAAGTTGGTGAATATGCCAATCTTGTCCACTAATACAAAGCCGTGAAATATTATAGGATTCAGTACTAAAAAATTGCATATTTTTGTCAGATCATCCAAATATGACTAATTTTAAATATTAAATGAAAATTTATTAAAGTACAGGTGAATAAGAATAAAATAAAATGTATTGCTGATAGACAAAATTTATTTTTAACATAAAATGAAATTTTTAGTAGTGGAAGTTTCTGAAGCTAAGGAAGTTTATTTGTAGGAAATTTCTTGGATTCAAGCTTCATTTGGTTAAATTTATATTTAATCCTTTATTGTTAAATTTGGCAACATTTCGGCCTTGAATAAGGCCATTCTCAAGTCTAAACAATTGTAGTTAACAATAGTAAAATTTTGTCTAAATTATACATAATATGGTATTGGTTTATATTAGCAATTTGTTAGGACAAAACTTTACTATTGTTAACCACAATTGTTTAGACTTGAGAATTGCCTTATTCAAGGTCGAAACGTTGTCAAATTTAACAATGACTACGTTTACACGTATGAGAAAAATTTACTTTGACTTGACTTTCAAAAGGCGACTTATAAAAAGTCAATTTAATGGTGCGTTTACACATAAGGTCAAATATACTTCACTTTACGTTTGTTACTTGTCCTTCACTCAACTTTGACTTTGACAGCAAAGTAAAGTTTGGTTATAATACGTGTGATGTAAGTTACCTATTTAACTATTATCATATAATCAGAAAAAGAATAAATTATTTATAGAAAAAATTGATAGTAAACTACAGTTACTAAATTTAAGCGCGATATTTTTAAATAATATAACTATGCAGCAACAATATTGGATGCGAAGTAGATTAAAAAATAATCGCATAAAATATTTTAAAATTCGAGAATATTTTAAATTCAGATATAAAACACAAAATTGTATAATTAAATATCTCGGAATTTGTGGATGAAAACTAGATGTCACTGTTAGTAAAGTAAATTATGTTTCGTTCATTTTAAAAGTCACTTATATGAGTCAAGTCTATTTTATTTTGGACTTGACTTTAGGAAGAAAAGTAATAGGCGAGAGTGTTTACACAACGGCAAAAGTCGCCTTTTGAAAGTCAAAGTCAAGTCAAAGTACTTTTTGCTATACGTGTAAACAGTCAATAAAGGATTAAATATAAATTCAACCAAATGAAGCTTGAATCCAAGAAATTTCCTACAAATAAAATGAAATTGTTTCACGGCCTTGTATCAGTAACGTGGGCTTCAGTTTTAAACATCTCATCCGTACGTATCAAATTATATTCTAAGGGTGTCTAAAGCAATGCTACAATTTTCCAACAAAATTACGACAGTATAAATACTTAATAAAAACTTGACACTTTTCCACTGAAAATAGTAATTATTTCCTATTCAACTTCTGTTACGTGATTAGGTAATTCATTATTTTTAATAAAAATTTCATGTTGGCAGTAATGCAGTACAAAAGAATTAAATGAAAAATAAGAAATAATTTTCCGTGCGAATGAAAAGTTTGCAGGAAAGGTCTACGGTTTCCCGAGTGGCGGAGATCGTATTCCATCCGAATTTTAGACTATACTTTCTCTAACACTGTTTAAAAAATCTGATCTGGCCAGCACATAACCTCTCGTCAATTCCATGTTTAAAATAGCAATGAGCTTTAATAATAATAATAATAATAATAATAATAATACTTTATTTTTCGTGATGTACAGTAATACATATGAAAATTGTTATAGAAATGCAAGTAAATATTACATTAAGTCACATTGATAAATATTCATCCAAGCTATAAAAACATTTTTCAATGAGAAATTTTTTAAAATTAATTAAAAAATTTGTGATATTCTCACATGATTTGATGGTAGCTGGTATTTTGTTGAAAATGTCCACGCCCATGATATCGGGCGAATTCCGAGCACATTTCTACCTGATTAGAGGTTTACGCATTTTTTCCTGGTTTGTAGTATTAATATTAGAGATATTAAAATTTGAATCAAATTTATCCTTATTTTTGAAAACATAGATCCCTATAGACCATTTCAAAAATTCAATGCGCATGCGCAAATTTTAGACAAAGATAACAAAAGTTAGTGCCGTATACCCATCTCTGTTTACGATATGAGTTCGATTATTTTTGTTGGTTAGTATTTGTTTCTTCATTGGAAAAGTAATTAATAATAGTAATTATGACTGGTACTATACGTAGCGTACCGGGTTGTAATAATAATTTAAAAAAAACATTTGATTTCATTCTTCTCAAAATATGAACGGAAGAAAAGAGTGGATCACGTAGAATAAATAGACAGCAATGGATACTAAAAAATTTGATAAAATATGTTGAAATTGAATTTATTTAAATATTACTGGAAAGAAATCATCGCTAGATAAATATTCTAAATATTTTCCTGATATGCGAATAATCTAAATTAAAAAATTAAGTTACTACATCAAATCTATCATATTAACATAATTTATAAATAACTGATGAATATACTCCATTTATTTCGGTAAATTTTAATTTTCTTCATAAACATTTTACTTACTTCTTATTTAAATTCTTTTTGACATTTCTCGTACGCCGACATTTAACGGCACTAAGTTTTTAGTTCAAAAAATAAACACGTAGAGGTCGCGGACATTTTTAAAATGGTCTATTGTCAATATATTATATTTTTTGAAATAAGGCATACAAGATTCATAATTCGGGATACACGCAATGCTTCTAATCGTTTTTGATTAATGAAAACTGTATTACTATACGAGGATGAACCCCACAAACATATACCGTAACGTAGATTGGACTCTACCACAGAATGGTAACAAATTAAAATTTAATGAAGATTTAATTTAGTTTTTAAATGTCTTATTTGATAACAAGAGCTATTTAATTTCTTACTTATGTAGTCACAGTGGCATTTGCTATTTAAATTTTTATCTATCATCATTCCAAGAATTTAAGTAAAGTATCACATCCGGCTGATCGTTTGAAAACAAAATCTAATTTGTTGTTTCAATAAATAGAAATGAGCTCCAAATTAAGTACCACTTCCGGTTTATCATATAGGTATAGTCAAAATCTAATGTTTCAAATTATACACGAGTTTTAAATACCAAATTTGAGAAGTTTTGGATCATGTTTTAATATATTTTTTCAAAAAAAATCTGGTTATATCTTCCTGTAAAGTAATACTTCCGGTTTATCAATTTTAGAAAACATCTATAAATGTCTTAAATACCAAATTTGAAAAGTTTTGGATTTTATCAAATTATTTTTCAAAGCTTCAAGTAAAGTGTCACTTCTGGTTTATCAATTTTAGCCAAAATTTAATATGTTGTTCCTTTTCATATAAAAGTCTTAAATACCGAAATTGAAAAGGATTATATTATAATATAATTTTTCAACTTATGGGCTTCATGTAAAGTATCACTTCCGGTCTCCCAATTTTATCCAAAATCTAATCAACTCTATATGAATGCAGAAAGCTTAAATACGGAAAATAGAAATATTTGGAAGTTTGTTATAAGAGTTGTCGTGGACGAAAAAATCGTCACACACACACCGACATCATCGTAAAAATAGTAAAAAACGTGTTGTAGGGACCCTAATTCGTGCTTATTCACTGAAAACTCACCATCTAATTTTTGGACCGATAACATTACTTCCCTTACCTACGGTATGACGGGAGGTAAAAATATAGAAGTGGTACTGTTTTGAAAATATTTTAGCTGAAACGGGCATGTTGGAAAATCCCTAGATACCAAATTTCGTAAAATAATATTGAATAGTTTTAAAAATAACGACAGCATAAGCTCGTCCTGGGACATTCTGTATATTTATAATAATAAAACAACAGTATTTTATGTATCCCTTTAAAAACTAAGTAAACAAGACTAGTGAATTTGGCAGAACAAAATCTTATTTCATACAATTCGTAGATGACTTTGATCGGACATCTTTCAAAAATTTTAATGTATCCTCAATTTCTTTTACCTTAATGGCGGAAGGTAATGTGCTGGTCACATCAGACATTTGTACTACCAATGGCTGCAGATGGCGTTATTAAAATATGGAATTAATTGTAGCATTGCGTACACCCTTTGAACAAGTTATTAATAAATTTAATTTGAATGCCATTGGAAAAGACTAGTTCCATTGTTGTTATGATTTTAGCATAATTTGAATGTTGTTTGTTATGGATGGTTGGTGGCTGGCCACACCGCATACATTTGTTGTATTTGCATTCCATTCCCTTGACACAGTAAAAGTAAAAATTGATTTATCTGTAGCTATGTAAGTATCTCGTTAACATTTAAGACTTGATGTTGTTGATGTACAACTCTACCCGTAACGCACAAGACATACCGTCAGGAAGTATATTATAAGAAAAGAGATATGAAACTATGTAGATTATAAGAAATCAATAAAATATATACATGGAAGTAGAAAACAAAAAGTCTATTTTATTAAGCCTCTTTTATATTATATATTACTTGCAAATAACTTCACTGCATTTCATATGCATTGGCGTACAACATGAACACAAGGTCAAACTGCTCCTTTCTTCGCACCATTGCCCTTAAACCAGATACTTATATTTAAAATTAAAAAATTGGTATCCACAGTTTGAAAACCACTGGTTGAAAAAAAATTTACATATTAAAATAGTCTAATAAAATAGAAATTTGTTTGCTAATTGCACAAAATATTAAAATAAATTTCAATTTAATAACCCTTTTCAATCTAAAGAGATAGAAGCTTTGCGCAATGGGGGATCTGTGCATAGTAAGAACAAATGGTCTATAGCGTTTGTTTCTAAAAAAAAATTAAACGTAAAATGTGAGAATATCTCAGACAAATTTAGAAAATCTTATCAAAATAAGTTACAAAAGCTTTTATTGAAGTTAAATGTCTAACGATGCAAATTTTCACTGAGAATACAGGTATTTTAATGACTTTAATATTTTTGACGTTTCGTTGACAGCCCAACTGGCAATTGTTCGCTCCATTTTCTTACTATTTGCAGCGATAGAAAGAGATAGCCGTTCAATTGAAAAGGTCCATTGAAACTCAGCTCAGTACATAACTGAGTTGAGATGAAGTGAGTTGTGATGTGTGCAAAAAGAACAAGTTTAATTCCATTTTGTCACTCCCTTCTTTACCGATAGTATTTGCTGTAACAGCTGTCAAAATTATTGACTTATTTACGAAAATTCTACCGGTAGATACCGCATCTACCGATTGCGTTCGAAAACACGAGTGGTTAATAGTTACCGTGTTCGAAAATTGTACCATATCTACCCGATCCATCTACCGGATCCATGATTTGTGGATCGAGTAATTCAGCCGGTAAATGCGGTAAATAAAGAATCTAACCTCAAAAAGTTAGTGATGCCAAGCGAAGCGCGCGCCTTAAAAGTGAAAATGTGTTCAATGTGGAAATCGGAAGTAGGACTGTACTCAGTTTGTTAACTACGTCAAATTTCAAATCTGTTTTAATCTTTCAAACATTTTTCATAGGTTATAAATCTACCCGGTTTACCACTTGCGTTCTTAAAATATTGATTCCGGTAACTATAACCTGGTAAACAGCTGTTTACCGATATATACCGGTAACAGTTCACCGGTGGAATTTTCGAAAATGCCTTGTCTGATCTATGATACTGTTTATAAAAGAAAAATAGACACTGTTAAAAATATATTACTGTAAGTGTTTCAAATCATTTTGAGTTTTGTAAACTGATAGTGTAGCATCGGAAAGGGGGGAAGTGAGTATACTCAAAAGAACTCAGATCAGTTGTGTCAAAAAGAACAACGATTTCCTGAGTTTATCTGAAGTGATCTGAGATGAGCTGAGATTTTGTCCAAAAACAATACAGTAATAGACCTTTTCAATTTAAAGAGATAAAAGATATGCGCAAAGGGGATCTGCGAATAGTAAGAACAACAGATCTATGGCGTTTGTTTCTAAAAAAATTAAACGTAAAATGTGAGAATATCTCAGATAACTTTAAAAAATCTTATCAAAATAAGTTACAAAAGCTTTTATTGAAGTTAAAATGTCTAACGATGCAAATTTTTACTGAGAATACAGGTATTTTAATGACTGCAATATTTTTGACGTTTCGTTTGACAGCCCAACTGGCAGTTGTTCGCGCCATTTTCTTACTATTTGCAGCGATAGAAAGAGATAGCCGTTAAATTGAAAAAGTCCATTAATAACGTAATTCTCTAGATTTTAAGGCAACGTTAAACCCATGAGATAGAATAATCGTCAACTTGCCAATATCGGAAACCTAAAGTTGCTCGTATTTTTCAACGTGAGAAATTAAATTGAAAAGGTCTATTGTGAACAAACCTTAAAATTATATTGTATTCAAGGTCAGTTTGGTCACGTATTTAGTAACTTAAAAAACTAATAGTTGGTAGCATGACATATTAGTCACTAAGCTGTGAAATGTCATTTGATTGATATAGAGAACGGGCACTCAGCTGTTTCCGTGAACCTTCAAAACAGCTGATCTTGCTGCCCCGTACGGTGTGAAGTTGTTACATTAATAAACGAAAATTTAAACTTAAAATAAATACCTTTATTAAAGCATATTTTGAAAATATAATACCTATTTAGAAGAAAAATTTCATGAAAAAGTAATTTGTAGACTAATATTTATAATTCTAGACAAATTTTAATTGTTAGAGGTCAATGACCCCGCAACAACTATAGAAAAACTAAAAAGGTTGTTTCATTTAATGAGCTAAAATATTGTATTTGGAGTATAGAAGTTATAAATATTTCACTTCATTTCAATATTAAATTACTCCCTTATCCTTTAATTAATACATTTCTTTCAAATTTCTATATCGTCAACTGCTCTGATAAAACTTTATGCTTATAATTCCGAAAAGCGTCTTGGGTGTAAACACTTTGGTGTTAATAAGATAATTGATTATATCCATTGGCAAAATATTCGGAAAATCCGATATATCCTATGAAAACTCACTTTCACCGCAATCATACGGCTCAATATTACTAATTAACTTGATTTTAGCTAAATAACGAAATTGCATGTCAGGTGATAGGTTCTTGAAATATATAGACATTGTAAAAACCTCCCATTAAGCTCGCACAATGAAACACTAGAAAAATTTGTTGCTCTCACCAAAATGTAAGGCAAACTGACTTCAGATTTTGAATTAGCGCCAAGAAAGTTGGTTGTCAACGAAGTCAGTTACAGGCTAGGGCAGCAAGATCAGCTGTTTCGAAGGTTACCGGAAACAGCTGAGTGCCCGTTCTCTATATTTGTAAATAAATAATAAATTAGTTACAACAATGGCTCTAAGTAATATAGTGTTATTGTGCCAAATTGCGGGCTATGTCGTAGCCTGCATTTTGTCTTTGTGTATAGTCGTTCCTATGAGTTTACATCAAGATGAATTCAGGTTAGATCGAAATTCAATTGTTAAATATTTGTTTTTAATAATTGATTCATTGCAGAGGACATTGTTTACTATTTTCTACTGGAATTTGGGAAGAAACAAATGGACAATTCAATGTTAATTGGGCTTCTCAAGCTTATTGTAACTTCACGATATTTGTGGGGTTGATGTTGTTTATTGTTTCAGCCATACAAATTTACAGGTAAGTGATTTTTGTATTTTAAAAGTGTATAAAAGATAGCTGAAATAATTTATGAAAATATACGAGAGTGATTTAGAATTTTATCTCAGTAGCCATGAAGGAAAACAGTTGAATCTAAAATTATACTACCGCTGTCCCGTAAAAGTAATCAACTAAAAACAAGTTCATACTTTGATGTTTAATATTATAATTGTCAACTGTTTTCAAGTAAAAACGTGTTTTGTTATCAATGACCGCAATTTATATAAATATTAAAGTTTTTAGTGCTGGCAAATGTATGGGCCTAGAAACTTCCGTTTTTGAAGGTGAATAAAACAA
Organism: Harpalus rubripes; assembly: GCA_963082715.1. Taxonomy (NCBI): domain Eukaryota; kingdom Metazoa; phylum Arthropoda; class Insecta; order Coleoptera; family Carabidae; genus Harpalus; species Harpalus rubripes. The sequence continues at coordinate 1,234,858 of OY720464.1, forward strand.
AGAGTATTGCTGGTAGAGTCCGTGCGTTTAGAGAAAAACTAAATCGGCGCAGTAGAAGTTGTATTACCCAACCTACAAATGTTTACTATTAATACTCGCTCAAAAAACATTTAACTGAATAATATTTAAATGTTATTAATTTTAATATTGTTACCGTTTACGATACACAAAATTCATAAACAAGTGTACATATAATTATTACTCGCACAAAAGACATTTGATTGAATATCTTTGTCCATATTTATATCCATAACCTATACGCAACAAACAGCTAACAGCTGCTACCTGTCACATTCGTCACAATATCGTACCATCCCTACTTTCACAAGTTAGACCCGCCCGGATGAATTTTGGCCTGTGCGCTGCTTTTTCTCTAAACGCACGGACAATACAATTTATTTTGGATAATGAAAGAACATAATTTTATGTTTTAAATAAAACATCTTGAAGGTGGTTGCTACCGTTCTCTATGCACTGATGCAACCAATTTCTGAAGCTCCTCTCTACACGTTCCAACATTCAGGCTGTTGCCTGCCGAATAAGATTATTCAGCTGAAACAGGGCTGTAGGCAAAGCATTCCATAGCGCCTACATGTCATAGCGCCCAAATTTAAAACGTCTAAATTTCACAGCGTCTAAATGATGCTTCACCACCAATTGTCATAGCGTCTAAATTTGTCCTGGCTTATTTCGGCCATTACAAGTGGTGTTGGTAATACAGCAAACAGTAAATATGTCAACACTTGTTTTCAAAAGACCTTTTCAATTTAACGGCTATCTCTTTCTATCGCTGCATATAGTAAGTAACATAGCGCCAACAACTGCCAGTTGGGCTGTCAAATAAAACGTTAAAATTATTGCAGGCATTAAAATACCTGTATTCTCGGTGAAAATTTGCATCGTTAGACATTTTAGCTTCAATAAAAAGCGTTTATAACATCTTCCAACAAATTTTTAAAAAAATTCATAGACTTTTCTCACATTTTACGTCTGAATTTTTTAGAAACAAACGCCATGGATGTCTTGACAAGCGCGTATCCATGACTCCCGCCAATTATTCTTACTATAAGGCACGAGCAGACACGTGATTCGAGCGACCTTGACTTGCTTGGGAGCTGATTTATGAATTCGAAGCATCCCGCGCGGTCGAAATGTACCCCCACCACTTTGTCTGTTCTACAGAAATTCAAATATTTCCACGCCGTCGAATCCCACCCGGTCGAAATGTTACACGATACAAATTCCTCGCTCCCGTACCGCTGTCTTTATCGATAATATTGCATTCTAACAATCTATGCTTCGTGGTAGTTCCACGCCAAAGATAGTATATTAAAATAAAATAAAACATATATTATTATACAATAAACTATTTAATGAATGAAGCAGGAAAAGAATTTACCTATACATTTTAAGTATAATTATTGAAATTTCTGGTCCGCCATTTTAGATTAGTTGTCATATTATGTGAATAAGCAGTTCATTCTTTATTTCAGTTGTAAAATTATGTATTACTGTGGTTATTATAAATCTTATATTGCTTTTATTTCCAAATATATTTTCTTCCACTCGGCATATTTTGACAATAACGGTAATTTGATGTATCTACACATACTTGTCTACTTGAAAATAAATTAAATTATTTTATAATATTAAATAACATGTTTACTTAAGATGGATAGGTAAATTCTTTTCCTACTTCATTCATTAAATAGTTCGTTGTATAATAATATAATATGTTTTAAAATTTATTTTTAATATATTATCTTTGACGCGGAACTACCACGAAGCATAGATTGTTAGAATGCAATACGATCGATAAAGACAGCGGTACGGGGGCGAGGGATTTGTATCGTGTAACATTTCGACCGGGTGGGATTCGACGGCGTGGAAATATTTGAATTTCTTTAGAACGGACAAAGTGGTGGGGGTTCATTTTGACCAGCTGGGATTTCGACCGCATGGAATTTCGACCGCGCGGGATTTCGACCGCGTGGAATTTGACCGCGCGGAACGTATTCGTCATTTTGACAAGAACATTGTCAATTTGACATGACTAATGTTTTGACTTATTTTGATTTATAATTGCTAAAATGTTAATATTTTATAATTTTTAGGCAGTAAAATAAGTCAGAAGATTGGCTATCTCCCTTATAAACCGTGATAACAAGTTTTAGTGACATCTATGAAAAGGTCAGAGAACTAAATTTGACACCTGAGAGGTGGCGGGAAATATGAATTCACTTTGAATTATTCCTAAAATTAAATTTCATTTCTTAATATTGTAACTAATAAAAAATCTATCGAAAATAGATAATTTATTAAAGACATTATTAAGAAATGTGAAATATATGCTGCACTGTAGAAAAATATGCAATAAAAGTACGTAATATGTTAATGTCTTTATTTAAACATGTAGGTATTACATTACATTATTTAAATCAAATAATAAATAGATAACTACAAATCTCAAACTACTCAGCGACAACTCATAAAATTTAAGCACATACTACTCAAGAAAACTAAAATTTGAATTATTATTGTAACAAGAAGTAATTTTATTTCAAAAAAGGGTTGTTACTTTAAATGTCAGACAGAAATGCACTGCTTCTTTGACTTCGTCATCGATATTCGTCCACTTTTTAATAAATCTATCCTTCTTTACACTCCTTTTTTATTAAAACTGACAACACCATACTATTCCAACATTCTTTGATGAATCTTATGAAGCTTCACGTCCTTTCGTCAAAGAATGGGATATCTTGCTGCCCTCCTACGGTTTCAAACATCTAAGAGCACCGCGATGATGTACATTCTTCTGGTCCACTTGCACACACCATTTCTTCTATTCGGCACTGTCAATTTCTGCAAGTATGTCTACTACGTACAAGTTACAAATATTACATGTGATCTTTTTCTGAAATATGATTAATTCTTTTATATCAACCTCGTATAATAATGCTAATATGAAAGATAATATACTTACCGAAAATATATTAAATGGTAAAGCACTATATTGCAATAAGGATACAAATTCACAAATAACAGTTTGAATTTGAAATGTCAAAAATTTTCGAACAATGCAATGATAGAGAATTGTGGGAAATTTACAGCAGTTTTCAAACATTTATCACCTTTTTATAGGATTTTGACATTAAAGTTTGAAAATCACTGTAAAATCTGCACTACTAACGACATCTATGAACGGGTCAGGAACTATTTCCAACGCTACTAGATTGAAAACTTGTTATCACGTTTCTCAATGCAGATTCACCCCCCTGGTCAAAACATTGGTCTTGTCAACATGACATTGTTCTTGTCAAAATGACATGCGCACTAATCAGCTGATTCTTCAATATATAAAAATCGCCAGAAAGCGCTTCGCCCGAATCATTCAAAAACCGAATACGTGGGCATGGCCAAACGGAGATCACGATAGGTTAGGTTGGGTTTGGTTAGATTAGATACGCTTTCTGTTACACAATTCACAATAAATGTCGACATATTTACAGTTTGCTGTATTACCAACATCACTTCTAGTGACCGAAACAGACCGAAATAAACCAGGACAAATTTAGACGTTGTGATAATTGGTGGTGGGGCTATGTCATTTGGGCGCTATGACATTTAGACTTCATGGCACGTACTCGTAAATCTCTACGTTGAGATATCCCTATAAAAAATCACATGGCTTTAAAGTTGTGACGCATCATCTCGATTCGAGGTGATATCCCGTGAGCGACGCTCTCGCCTGATCTAATGTCCGTATCACACTAGCGGGTTTTGAAGCGGTTGGCGGGTGCGAGTGGCTCCTCGACCAGTAGGAGCGCGGCAGCTAGCGCCTGCGGTTGCGGGTAAAGGAATAACTGACAGGCTATTTTTTCACCCGCCAACCGCACCCGCAGCCAATCTCAGAGCCCGATACTCACGTGACTGCCTTGATTTGACGTGTGCTATAGTTTTCGTCTGTGACGGTGCAGCATTTATTATTATTAACTTAATCATTGTTTTTTCACGAGTTCACTGCCGTCTCGAACTGTTCTCGCCTTCGATTAAAAACGTCAAGACGAATAAATAGTGGACGGTGTGGCGGAGCGGGAGCAACAACCGCACTGCACAGTATGATTCCAACAACCGCCACCCGAACCCGTACCCTGTAATGGCCAAAAAAATGAAGGCGTGTCAACCTGTCAACAGTCCCTGTTCGGGCGCCATTTTGTGAGGGCAAAATGGTCAGTCTGTCAACTTTACTCGACGTTATCTTCAGTTCTCCTTGCTGTCAAAACGGGTTTCTCGGGCGCCAGTCGAACGGTCGGTAACACACCACAGGAGAGGTGAAGGACCGCTGAAAAGAACGGCTTGAATGCCAAAAGGGCTCGGGTAGCTTAGTGGAGACAGAGTTCGGTTTTTGACAATGAAATCATAATGAATTTTAATATTTTATTAAAATATATTAAAATGATAATAATAAACAAATGAAAGTAACAATCGCTAGCATACAATCGGCTAATACAAGTGAACCAGCGATACTTGCAGGATTTGTTCAATAAAAGAAACGGCCAACAATGAACGGGTAACAATGGCACACACCAAAGTTACGGGGCCGCGACATGAACGGTCAACAATGGCACTCACCAAAGTTGAAAAAAACAAACGGTAACAGTGTTGTCACTCGACAACACTCAACAATCGCGATTTCGGAAACGGAGCTGTGTTGACACACACCAACATTCATCGACAATCGCGATTACAGTAAACAGTGGTAAACTCCACTAGCTTTAACATCCGGCTACGGCGGTATCCGTAGCCGTACAAGGCACCTTCTGCACTCCCTCACGAGCTGCGGCACACACCAACAGCACTGAGTCAGAGGCAGCCAAGGTCCTAACTAACTGCTCGCCCGGCACTCACCAGGTTCGCGGAAGACGGCACACACCGTCTCCCCGACAGAGCACTCACTCTCTCTGACTCGATGAAGAGCTAACGCTCTCTTGAGACAGCACACGTCTGTCTAAAGGCCGACGCGCATTTCAGCGACGCGAAGCGAAGAGAAGTTTTTTCATTCAATGTATTCTTATGTGAATAGTCGCCTCGTTGCTCTGCTCTTCGCTGCTCCAAAGTGCGCGTATACACATAAGAATACATTGAATGAAAAAACTTCTCTTCGCTTCGCTTCGGTCGCTGAAGTGCGCGTTGGCCTTAAAACTGTTGTTTGGGCCCGTATTTATACCCCGAAAAATCGTTAAAAATACGAAAATATGTTTATACAAGAATCTAATCATCCTGCAAATACTTGCTATTTTAAATTAAAAATTTAAAAAAAACCAACTCTGGTCGAGCATACTAGCCCCTCGACCACGCTGTACCTGACAGGTAAACAACAAAATCATAAACATTACTAACTTCAAACAAAAATACATTTTACAACAAACGACATACAATATAATCAAACAAATACATTGTATGCGTAATCTCAATCAATACAAAATAATAAAAATGTAAACAACATTTTTACTGGTGGGATTTGAACCTCGATTTGAATTTATAAACTTTAGCAAAAAAAACTAACTTGTTAACCACAAGACTACAATGCTAAACACGAAAATTAAATCCAAATCTAGTGACCATCGTCACACCCGCCAGCCGCTTCGAAACCTGCTAGTGTGATACGGGCTTAACGCGATGTGATTTTTTTTAGGGGATATCTCAAGGCAGAGGTTTACAAATATCGCCCTACAATCCTACTTTGACACACTTAGCAATAAAAAATAATTCTCGTTATGTTTTTAATCAGCTACCAGTCCATATTAAAACAAGCGATTCATTTATCCAATTCTCTAATAAATTAAAACATTTCTTGACAACAAATTCCTTTTATACTCTAAAAGAATTTTTCCTATATGCACTTGATTGTATCTATTGGAATGAATATATTATATTATTTTATGTTATTTTAGATGCTCAGTGTATATGTACAAAGGCACGGACAGCAGTTTTCTGTCAGCGTTTATTGACGTCGTGTCGAGTTTAATTCTATGTGGAATGACAATAATATCTGCCCTTATGATCACCCTGGGCTTTGCAGTCTGGTGCCAGAACATGACTCTTCGATTTCCTTCGTAAGTTCACGTATAGTTTTACCATCCACGTCCTCTCTTTGAGTAAATTTTATTTGATTGTAGATGCGAGGTTGCTGCAGGAAAAGCGATAGATAAGGCAGACGGTATCGACACCAGCGGTTTCCACGTAGAGCTCGGAACAGCTCAGGTAATACTATCACATTTTTAGTTACTTAACAATGACGATTACTAATTAAAGATTATTTATTTAAACAGTTAACACGACAATTTATTTTCACGCTATTTATGTCACTATTTATTTATATCACATTTAACTGTCTGACCTCCACAGCGTCTGTATACTAAACTGACTTCCACAGCTTTAGATTTAACATTCATATTTAATATAGAACTAATGGTCCATTTTCTTCTATACGTCGAAGTCTAGTTTTGACTTGCCCCATGAGTTTTTGGCGGGTTTTATAATTCATTTCCGTATTTTTTTTGAAAAATCATGCGTATTTATTATTTTCATTTTGTGGCTCCTACATATTGTTGTATATATTTCTTGTAAGTAACGCCCAAAAAGTTTCAATATAAAACTTAAAGGGAAGGCAAAGTTTTCGAAAGCGCGTCTCCTGACAGTTCACTGGACGTGTTAGAGGTTTATACACAAGAAACCCACAGTAGAAATTACTTGATTTAATCAATTTACATCATGTAAACGAAGAGATTAGGTTTTGATCTGACCTAGCTTCAAGAACTATGCCCGAATAACAACGTAGTACTTGAAGGCAAAAAATACCATTTGTAACCCGCGAAATAATCCTTCAAACGTAGTCAGGCGAGACCTATGGGTAGTTCAGTAATTACGTCATATTCGGCGCGTTTCATTTAAACTACTGTCTTACCGGTAAACACATCTTTCAAAGTGAACCTTATTGCCACTGCAAATAACAACTAGAATTTTAAGCAGTTCATTTCGTCGCCAATATCTTACTTAATTAAGAAAAGTTAGCTATTTAAGCTATCATTCAGTTAAGTTTGAATATTACCCTTTCAATTAAACAAAACATATTACCCTAATTTATAATAACATTTATTCTATTTAAGTTTTAAAAAACTTTGCATGGAATTACATGTTCGTTCAATCTCGAAGATGTTCGTGAAACATCGCGTGAAGTGGCCGGAAGAGCCCGTTTGAAAGACAGCGAACCATTTTTAGGTTACACAACACTAAGAACACGGCATATTATTAGTATATTAATGTGGATAGACAGAGTTATTTACGTACCGTAAACTAAAAAGAAGAAATCTAAGGTTCTGGAAAGAACTGATTTGAAAATCCTCAAAAACGCTAACAAACAAAATCTCAGTCGGTATGTCGGTAAACTCTCGGATATGTTTGAAGCTGCGCAAACCAGTTACTCTGTAGTTCAGAATGTGCAGAGTTGATTTCAATTTGAAATAAAACGTTTGTTATTTATTAATATGTATATATTGTATTATGAAGTAATAGAAAAATGTTTACAATTTGATGTTATTAATATCTCAAAGTTAACTTCTTCATAATAACAATAATATCAGCATCAAATTACAAGCCTTTAAATTCTGACCTTTATGTGTTCTGTCAATAGAGTCTACTTTGAAAATATCGTTTTCGCTTAGGACAATGCTTTATATTTCGCGCTATACTCTGACGTCACACTATTCTACCCCATTGGCAACTCAAATTAAGCATGAGCGGGAAAATAAAAACTATTCAAAAACTCATTTCAAGTTAATGATATTTCTAAAATTCGGGCGCATTTCTCCAAAAAAAAAATTATAATTTCGTAATCACAAAACAACATTATCTGTCATTCGGTATGTATCTTTCGTCCACCATTTTCGCTAGCAACAGCAACGCCGCCATCGGTGATTTGAGTTGCCAATTGAAATCTTTTTGAAGTTACAATAATGTGTAGGAGCCCCAAAATAACAATTAAGGCGCAGGAAAGACAAATGGGGCAAGTCAGAACTAAAAAAAAAATGTATAAACTATTATTTACGATGACTATTCAAGGTCATTTGTGAGCCGTCTGATACAATATTACTTGCAGATAACTTCTGTGCATTTTGTATGCATAGGCGTTCAACATGAAATATTTATGGACACATTTTAACTGAAAAAATAAGAGTAATTTATTTGAAAGTGATGTTTCTTTCTAAATAATGCCTGTCTGAATAGTTTATGTTCTTCACTTATGTTTTTGCAAAATACAAAACCATAGACTTAACTTATAAACCAAGGAATAATAATTTGATTTAATCGTCAACGCCACTGGGTAAATATTAGCATAGAGGGTAGTGTACACTATTATTCACGAAAGATGACTATTCAAGGTGATTCTTTCGAAGAAAGAATACACATCACTTTACAGCAGTAGCTTAGCAACATTTTGTATTAGAAAGAGAAAGATTATTTGACCTATGTCTATTTAATTTGTGGTGTGACAGATATACGTAAATAGTGGCATTACTTTCTGACACACTATAAATAATAATAACGTAGGTCGCAGAATTACAGATATATAATTATCTACAATACTGCCCTCTGTGCTAATATTTACCCAGTGTCGTTGACTTTTAAATCAAATTATTATTCCTTGGTTTAAGTTAAGTCTGTTTTTGTGATTTGCAAAAAACATAAGTGAAAAACATAAATCTTTCAGAAAGGTATTATTTAGAAAGAAAAATAATTTCAAATAAATTACTCTTATTTTTTCAGTTAAAATGTATCTATAAATATTTTATGTTGCACGCCTATATATACGAAATGCAATGAAGTTATCTGGAAGTAATATTATATCAGACGGCTCACAAATGACCTTGAATAGTCATCTTTCGTGAATAATAGTTTAATAGTATAGTTCAAAACATTCAAGTCTCTTGTCATCTGTATTTGTTTCGGTGTGTTTCCAGTTTGGAGCATGGGGCTCATTCGCAACATGGGTCGGTCTATGCGTATTTGCTTTGCTCAAACTCTGCCGCTACCATCAGCTAGAGAACATCCGTGTTTCGATGTACCGCGAACGTCAGCGTCTCATCAACGAGGCAGCCGAATCACCGGGAAGTTCTCTAGGCAGGGAATCCACCACTAGCACTACTACGCAGGTCGTACATGATGAACCACCAACACCACCTACACAGTAAATCACTTAACTAACACCAAATTATTCTGATAAATATAAAATATACCTGAAACTTTTATATTTACAAATATGGCATTGTAAAGGTAGATATTTACTATGTTTTTATTTGTATCATAGCTCAAAAATATTCATTTTAAATTATACAAAAATATAGCGAATAATTCTAAAATTAATAGTTATACAGGGTGTTCATTTTAAATTGATTCACCATTGCTATCTCGAGAACTATAAGAGTTACAAAGACGGTTAAATGGGCAAACAATTTCTATTTCACAAGACAAATTTAAAGAAAAGAAAAAATATTTTTTGGACCAGTGGTTCTCAAAATACGGGACCTAACTTTTAAATTTTAAATGAGGTCATATATTTTTTATTTGCTCATTCGTTAGAGAATTTAATTCTGAATTCAGTAATATAATATTTTTATGTCTCACTAAAGTATTATGAACTGTTTATTGCTAGGATACGGTGTATATAAACATATCTATAACAACCGGGGCTTAATGGGAGGGCATAGTATTTCATTATGCCCTCATTATAATCCGATCATCGTTTATGGACTTTAAATTAAAAATAATATGAACGGTATATAATGAATTTATTTTCTTTTTAATTATAATTCATAATAATAAGGATTAATTACAACAATGAATACATTAATAGGTATAAAAACAGCTTTGAAAGCACAACACAGAAATCAATTTTAATTTAATTATAATACTGAAAATTGATTATCAAAAAAAACCTTAAAAAGCCATTTACTTTCACCACACATGAATACTACCAATAATACCAAAAAAACCAGGATCTTGATTTCGGGTACACCATGGTTCCTGAATATTTCCATGTATTTCGGGTCAGTTTGACATTGAATCATATGACATTTAAAATTGACACAACCTAAGAAAAATAAAAATTAACTAAAAGAACGATAATGATGAATAATGCCAATAAAAATAACATAATCAACAATATATCAAATATAAATAATGTTTTCATACTTACATTTATAATAATTATTAGTAATACCACTAAAAATGCGGTTTAGAAATTTGACATTGATGGATATTGTTTGATTTGTTATGATGATGTTTGAAAGTAGCGGTAGTGGGGGTAAAAATACCAGAGAAACCAGGATTATTTCGTGGTTGCCGTGGTCCGACTTTTTACCAACTTTTTTCAGGAACCGCGTTCCAAATTAAAACCGGCAAATAATTTCAGGACTTACGGAACACAAAACCACCACAAAACCGTAAATCTGGTCGAACCGGTTGCGTTACGGAACATAGTAGAAATAAGTCCGTCGAAATGCAGACTGTAATGTTTCGCATTCATTTTTGACAGATGACGGATTACTAATTTGTTTGGGGACGATATTTATCCACGTTTGAATACATTTTTTATTTTATTTACCGTCACATGTGACACATCCAAAGCCGTACAAACTCTCTAAAATGTAATAATATTCACAAATAAGTGCATAAGAAATAAAGAACTGAGATCTGTTATGTGATAACGAACCCGAACGAACATCAAAATATAATACTTACATCTTCTACAGACGAGAATGGAATAATTTGGAGATCATTCAAAACAAATTCTTTACACCGTTTGTTGATAATAATTAAACAACATCCTTAGGAACGTCAAAGCTTAAGCATTATTGTAATCAAAATTATTATAAATGAAAACTTATTTCACATAATCTAGTGAGACATAATATCTTGTATGCACCACGAGCGTTACTAGATGATAATGCCCTTGATACATAAAATACTATTATTCCCTTACATAATGATTTTTTTGAGCAAAATGCATGTAAAGTTTCATATTAATTTGATTAAAATATGGCTATAATAAGAGTGTCATGAATGGAAAAAAACGAATACGTGTTAATTTTTTAAACATAGAATTAGATTGCCATGAAAACATTCACTTCTTTAGGTCAGGGCACTCTAATTCTATGTAACAAAAACAACATGTAGTCATTTTTCCCATTCGTGGCACTCTTATTATAGCCATATTTTAATCAAATTAGTATAAAACTTAACATGCATTATTCTCAAAAAAATCGTTATGTAAGGGTATAAAAATATGATATCACTGAATTTTGAATTAAATTCTCTAACAAATGAGTAAATAAAATATATGTTCTCATTTAAAATTAAAAATTTATGTCCCGTATTTTGAGAACCACTGACCCAAAAAAATAATTTTTCTTTTATTTAAATTTGCCTTGTGAATTAGAAATTGTTTGCCCATTTAACTATCTTTGTAGCTCTTATAGTTCTCGAGATAGCAATGGTGGCACATTTAAAATGAACAGCCTGTACAAATAACATTGTAACTATTATTGTGTAAATTTATTTTATTATTTTATATCCCAAGCAATACTTAACATAGTATGTAATTTAAAATGGGAAAACAGTAGTTGTTTTTAAATATCTGTCCCGTAATAGTTATTTGTATCACTAGTCTAGAAACTGCAGTTTTGCGAGTGCGAGTATTGGAATTTTCAAATTATAAAACGCTAACTAGCGGTGAATATTAGAACTACAAACAATGGTACATATTTGACATTTACATGAAACTACAATTATATGACTACAAAAACTGTATCATACATACTTGAATTATAAATAAAATGTCAACAAAAAATATACCATTGTTTAATGCGATCAGCGCCATCTCTTGATACTTAAAAATCCCAATATTTTGATTATTGTATCAATAACTATTCTCGGTTACCAAAAACGTATATTAAAAAATTCATAAATTTATGCGTCCTATAAAATAGTATGGGGCAGATAATATATGAAAAAAACTGGTTTTTCATGCTAAATTGCTATGACCAAAATTGCTTGGGACACCCGGTATGTGTAATTTTATGTGCAACATTTTATACTTTTAAAAATTCAAATATTTTTAAAAATATTTTGCAATATACAGCGTCTCAATAAATGATTAGCTCCTACTTTCAAAATCAATATTCATACTTGATGCACACTATCAGATGTGATCATTTTTTTTATCCCCATTTTGATGAAGATGAACTTTTAATTATTTTTTATTGAATTAAGTTTAAAATTTATAAATTGCAAGTATACAATCATTTTTCAGCCAAAATAATAATGGTATATATGTACTAATTTAATTGTTAAATAGTTTAATGTAATTCCGAAATCCCCCAATCCTCAAATTAGATTAGATTTGTTTATGTAAGTCACTATAATTGACCTTTATATATTATAGAGATATGTTATAGTTATAATTTTAGTCGATAACATAATTAATTATGATGATTTGTGCACTATTGATACACGTTTGTGATATTTTGTTTTGTTTTTATTTATCCAAAGAAATTACTGATTTAACCTAAAAATACTAATTGTAAAACGCCATTATTGATATGTACACAATAACAATAATATTATTTATTCGTTTGTAACAATTATATTATTTTTATAGCAAGAAAAATTGTTTTATTTTTTTCTAGCTTTATTAGTGTATTTGCACGATTGGGTTTCCAAGACAGTAGATGTTATTTACTGATCAAGATTTGGATGCTGTGACTAAGATAACAAAGGCAGTAAATCGTACAAAAAGACCACGGGCGGTAAGTGAATATACAGAGCAGACTCTCGGTGTTACGCATTAACAAAAACATACCCAATCCGGATTACCGCGACAATCCTTGTGTTGTTAAAATTTTAGTTAAAAGATCAGTTTGTAATGATTTATAAAAAAAATACAATAGCTATTTGCGCTCGAAACACACACAAGATTTTTTCTACAGTCGCCACAATGCGCTCCTCCGCCATAACAAAAAGTTTTTTTGTATAATTTATTTGTTTCAAGTACATTAAACTAGTGCAGTGAAAAAGTGGATGTCCATTGGGAGCACAAATGTTCATACAATTTATTTTATATTTAATTTTAATTTATCGTTAATTTCCACTCTTCTTGAGCTGTTGCTTCAATCTAATCTAAGCATTTTATACCTTCTTTTTTGTAAATGAACGCCCAATTTTATTTTCACAGTAGTGCGGTATTTTGTTTGGTTATGTAATATACCGACTCAGCAGTTATATATGTCAGATTGACTTGTGAAGTTGGTAAATGTGTAACTACAGACTACAGTGCCATTAGTTCCTGACTAAACGTTTCCATTAAGGATGTAGACAAGTGAAATTTCTCAACTATTGACTATTCAAGGTCATTTGTTCGAAGAAAGAATACACATCACTTTATAGCAGTAGCTTAGCAACATTTTGTATTAGAAAGAGAAAGATTATTTGACCTATGTCTATTTAATTTATGTGGTGTGACAGATATTCGTAAATAGTGGCATTACTTTCCAACATACTATAAATAATAATGACATATGTCGTAGAATTACATATACCTAATTATCTACTACACTGCCCTCTGTGCTAATAATTACCCAGTGACGTTGACGTTTAAATCAAATTATTATTCCTTGGTTTATAAGTTTAGTCTGTTTTTGTATTTAGCAAAAACATAAGTGAAGAACATAAATCTTTCAGAAAGGCATTATTTAGAAAAAAAAACATAATTTTCAAATGAATTACTCTTACTTTTTAAGTTAAAATGTGTCCATAAATATTTTGTGCTGCACGCCTATGCATATGAAATGCAATGAAGTTATGTGCAAGTAATATTATATCAGACGGTTCACAAATGACCTTGAATAGTCATCTTTCGTGAATAATAGTTTACCAGCCTAGTTTAGATAAATCTATTATTCACGAAAGATGACTTTTCAAGGTTATTTGTTCTAAGAGAGAATACACAGCATTTAATAGCAGTAGCTTAGCAACATTTTATATTAGAAAGAGAAAGATTATTTGACCTATGTCTATTTAATTTGTCTGGTGTGACAGGTATACGTAAATAGTGCCATTACTTTCTAACTCACTAAAAATAGCAGTGACGTATGTCGTAGAGTTACAGACATTTAATTATCTACTATACTGCCCTCTGTACAAATTATTAATTTATGGTTTACATCAAGTCTTATATTTTTATTTTATGCAAAAACGTAGGTGAAGAAGTTAAAACTTTGAGAAAAGCAAACAAAATTTTCAAATAAAATACATTTATTTTTTCAGCAGAGTAAAACACAAGAGCCTTTTTAGTATAATACTTTATTTATTATATTTATTGACATTACATTTTTGTTTTCTCACTTGATCTATATTTTACAAACTATTATTTATATCAAGTAAACTTGTTGTTTATTATTCTAACAGTACCCATATAGATTTCGCGTTGCACGCCTATGGGTACGTAATGTAGTGAAGTTATCTGCAAGTAATATTGTATCAGATGGCTCATAAATGACCTTGAATAGTCATCTTTCGTGAATAATACAATATAAAAATAGAATGTGACATTGTATGTAATTCCGAAATAGAGAAAATATGTTTAATAACATATGAACAGTCTTGGCTAACTATTAAACGATCATCATTTCGTGCACTTTTTCGGCAGCCGTCCCGAAAGTTCGACCACATTTAAATTCAACTGTCCGTCTTTGTATGGCGGCAAATGATGGCAGAGTACCCGTACACAGTATCGAACTTTAACTAGCGCAAGCCGCAGGCGACTTTTTAAATACAAAATAAGAATTTAATCACAGTACGATATTGTTTTTTTTTAACCCTGACATTATCTGACACACGTCTGACACAAACAACTATCAAACAATAACTGAACGTCCAAAATAGCTGAAATAGTAGCATGAGTCATATTATTAATTACATTTATTATTGTAACGCCTAGACACCGCTTTATCCGTTTTCTGTTTCAAAATACTCGTATATTACAAAATTTTAATTTAAATATTGGTTTTCGCGGTTTAAAATTGAAAAACTAGTTGTTAAATAGTTCGGTAGATGGGGTTAGCGCGCATATCAGCTGTTTGTCTTTGTCAAGTAATATTATTGCAAAATATTATAAAACGATAAACAAATTGAATTATTTTATTGCGTATGCAGAATATGGGATAGAGTGTTTAAGTGATTGTGAATTGGCAATAGTGTTTCGCAAAACAGGGAGTGTTAGGGACTTGTGTTTCTCACTAGCGTAGTAAGTCTCGGCTGCCATTGCAATCATCGATGTCGAGTTAGAATCGTTCAGCTTGTCTACAAATGCTAGTTTCTATCAGCTTACAAATGTGTTTAACAAAATGGCAGATGAACCTTGGTTACTCAAAGAAGACGGTTACTTAAACGTGGACACGACTTTGAAACAAATCATCTACCATCCGTCTTTAAACGTCATTTTGATATGCAGCGAACAGGAGCTCGTGCGAGTCTTGGACGTCAATTCCGGCGTGGTTCTGCAAACCAGCCGGCTGTCAGGTAAGAAACAAATTAAATAAATAGTGCTGGTGTGCTGTTAGGCCTTTTACCCACGAGACACTTTGTGGTCACCACCGGGGGTGACCATCAGTGGTCGTTTTCAGTGAGCAGTGTATTTAAATGGAGCTGTAATGTGAGTGTCACCGTCCGAAACAATACCACCGTCGAACAGTGTTTTTCTTTAGCACAGCATAGGTTGTTATGGACATATACGCATTGGACACAAGTATTAACCACGGTGTCACTACATTTCCTTCAGATTGAGTAATAAATGAATACCGATAATAATATGGAATATAATTCATCATTTGAAGCTGTTGACATACTGAAGTATTGGAAAAAGTTCGTTTCATCTTTCCTTAAATCTTCGTATAATGTACTAGCTGATACGAGTTAATTTATATTTAAACCCCGTACATCATCATTTTATTGTTAATTTGAAGATATTTCAGACAGTTCAGGAGATGTGAGCCCCCTAAAATGCATATTTTCGTGTTTAGTTTCGACCAAAAATGTGAGGTTAAAAATGGTTAATTTTCACGATTTCTTTTGAAAATAGAGTGCTAATTCTTGCAAAAACAAACTCTGGAGGATCGATTTGATATATTAATATTTTAAAAGTGTCAAAAAGGCCTTAGGGATTCCGGAAAATACGGTCGAAATTTTGGGAAAAACGCACAAAAAACGTGCATATTATTTTGCTCATAAATTCTCAACTGTTGAAATTATCTTCAATTTAACACGAAATTCGTGTTCTACGGGGTTTAAAATATAAATTATCTCATTTCTAAATCTTAAAAGCGTCTGGACAAAGTTTTATTTTTATATTTCTACGATGACGTCCCTTGCGAACATCCAAACTTTTATTTGGTTATGAATTTGGCAGAAATTTACAGGAAATTAATTGCAAATCATTTATACAGAAAATCTATCGATTTTTTAATGAAAATATTTGATTGACAGCAGAAAAGTGTGGTTCAAAATCATATACGTCTCAAAAATGTTCGGCTAAAATGCTCGAACTTGTTGACTCTGTCGGTAACCAATGGCAATGCTTTTCTCATGTAAACTTTGAAAATTAGTTATAAAGAAAAACTGCAAAATTTTGAACTCTCTGAAAGAACATCCCTACAAAATTTGGCGTCGATATGTAAAACGGTGTAGATTTGTATAGCGGTTAATCGTTCACTTTTATATATTTATAATATTAGCTTATACCCGTGGGCTTCGCAACCACGGGTCAGTTTATATTTTAACTCTATACAACACGATTTTTGTGTTAATTTCAAATTCAAACAATTCAGGAGTTATGAGTTCTCAAAAATACGTGTTTACATGTTTAGTCTCGGCCAAAAATAGTTCAATATCACGATTTCGGTTAAAGATAGTGTTTATTATTGCAAAAATGAACTTTAGAGGGTTAATTTGTATATTTTCGGTATAAAAGTGGTTAAATTTCCAGTTAAAAGCTCCTTAACCCAAGTTCAAATATTGTACATTTTTGGCTAAAAATGTCAGGTTAAAAATCGGTCAATATCTCGATTTCGGTTAAAGATAGTGCTAATTGCTAATTCTTACACAAACGAACTCTGGAAGGTCGATTTGATATATTAATATTTTAAAACATCATAAACCCGTCTAGACAAAATTTTATTAAATATTTCTAAAATAACGTCCGTTTCAAATTTTTCGCAATCCTTCCAAAACATCAAAACTTTTATTTGATCACGAATTCGGCTGAAATTTACAGGAAACACAAAATTTACCGAAAATCATATATTTATTCTTAAAATTTGTTTAAAATGTTGATTTTATAATGAAAATATTTGATTGACAGTAGAAAAGTGTGGTTTTGGCATTTACATTTGGATATTTGGATGCATCCATATACTTTGTTTCCTGAATTTCATTATTCTTTTAATATTTTTTTTAGTAACAGTCAACAGTTGCTCCACGGTAAACACCATAGTAAAAACTCAAAATTTAGAGGATTGATTTATATATTTTCGGCATAAAAGTGGTTAAATTTTCGGTTAAATACCCGGTTCAAAAATTATAATTTTATGGCTAAAAATGGATAAATACTTCGATTACGATAAAAGATAAGAGTGTTAATTCTTGTAAAAACGAACTCTGCAGAATCGGATTTGATGTATTCATATTTTAAAAGTGTCAAAAAGGCCTTAGCGGTTCCGGATAATAAGATTGAAATTTTGGAAAAAATTGGAAAAAATTTGCTCAAAAAACAAGCATTTTATAATTGCTCATAACTCATCAACGGTTTAAATTATCTTCAAATTAACACGAAATTCGTGTTCTACGGGGTTTAAATTATAAATTAACTCATTTCCAAATTTTAAAACCAAATCCTTTGTTTTCGTTTTTCTTTTAATATTATTTTTATTTAGTAACAGAGCCAACAATTACTCCTCGGTAAACGCCATAGTAAAAACTCAAACGTTTAGAGGATTGATTTGTATATTTTCGGTATAAAAGTTGTTAAATTTCCGGTTTAAAAACTCATCAAACCAGTTCAAAAATTGTACTTTTTTGGCTAAAAATGTGAGATTAAAAATCGGTCAATACCTCTATTACAATGAAAGATAAAATGTTAATTCTTGCAAAAACGGATTCTGGAGGGTCGATTTGATATATTCATATTTTAAAAATATCAAAAAGGCTTTAGCGATATCGGATAATAGGATTGAAATTTTGGAAAAAATTGGAAAAAATTTGCTCAAAAAACAAGCATTTTATAATTGTTCATAACTCATCAACGGTTTAAATTATCTTCAAATTAACACGAAATTTGTGTTCTACGGGGTTTAAATTATAAATTAATTCATTTCCAAATCTTAAAACTAAATCCTTTTTCTTCTAAATTTCATTTTTCTTTTAATATTTTTGTTTAGTAACACAGCTAACAGTTGCTCCTCAGTAAACGCCATAGTAAAAACACAAAATTTTAGAGGGTTGATTTGTATATTTTCGGTATAAAGGGGCCTATTCTGTATCTCAGTGGTTAATATTTAACCACTGGTTAATTTTTTTAACCAATCAAGTATGTTGACATATAACAAAAAAAGGTATTTTTAGTTGTCAAATCAATAACTATTGGATAAAATTTTTAACCAGTGGTTAAAAATTAACCACCGAGTTACAGAATAGGGCCCAAAAGTGGTTAAATTTCCGGTTAAAAACTCCTCAAACTCGGTTTAAAAATTGTACTTTTTTTAAAAAAAATGTGAGGTTAAAAATCGATCAATACCTCGATTACGATGATAGATAGAGTGTTAATTCTTGCAAAAACGGATTCTGGAGGGTCGATTTGATATATTCATATTTTTAAAATATCAAAAAGGCCTTAACGATTCCGGATAATAGGTTTGAAATTGTGTAATAAATTGGGAAAAATTTGTTGACAAAACATGCATTTTATTTTGCTCACAACTTATTAATGGTTTAAATTAACACGAACTTCGTGTTCTACGGGGTTTAAATTATAAATTAATTTATTTACAAATCTTAAAACCAAATATTTTGCTTTCTAAATTTCGTTTTTCTTTTAATATTTTTGTTTAGTAACAGTGCCAACAGTTGTTCCTCGGTAAACGCCATAGAAAAATCTCAAAAGATTAGAGGGTTGATTTGTATATTTTCGGTATAAAAGTGGTTAAATTTCCGGTTAAAAACTCCTTAAACGGTTCAAAAATTGTATTTTTTGGTTAAAAATCGGTTAATATCTCGATTTCAGGTTCAAGTTCGTGTTAATTCTTGCAAAAACGGATTCTGGAGGATCGATTTAATATATTCATATTTTAAAAATATCACAAAGGCCGTAGCGATTCCGGATAATAGGATTGAAATTTTGGAAAAAATTTGCTCATAAAACATGCATTTTAGTTTGCTCACAACTTCTCAATGGTTTAAATTATCTTCAAATTAACAAGAAATTAGTGTTCTACGGGGTTTAAAATATAAATTAACTCATTTCCAAAAATATAAACTGTCTAGACAAAGTTTTATAAAAATATTTTTAAAATGACGCCCGTTTCGAATTTTTCCTTACCGTTGTGATTGTGTCTACAGCTCAGGACAGCGCGAAGCTTACATGCAGGTATCTCACAGGCCAAGATAGAGTCCTCTTCTGCGATGGGTACGGATTAGGTGTACGCTCAGACTACAACGGAGTCTTGTTGCTCGACACCATTCTGCAGAAGCCTGTACAAAACCCTCGCGATGTCATCAAATTAGAACTTTTATTATCAGAAGTGAGTGCAGTTCAAGTGTTGTACGTCGCAAATCTGAATGTTTTGTGTGTGTTTTTAGGCGATTCTTTTAAAACAAAACTTAATATTGATGAGTCAATTTGTGATAGACCAGCAGTCGGAAGTTATTAATGAACTTTGTGATAAAATTGCGGAAGCACAAAAGCAGTCGAAGAAGGGAATCAAAGCACAAAAAGTAAGTCATTTTATATTATTACTAACCTGAAAATGAATTCTTAAAACAATATCAACTTATTAGGTACCTAATGTTTATATTTTATACTGCTCTTTGTAAGAATATTGTATCATGCCTAACCTAACATTTTATAAAGGTGGATTCATGCAACATTCATTTTAATTTCATTTTCATTACATTTTAATTCTAAAAAGTTAAAATAATGAAAATCAGTGGACGTGTTCATGCAAGCGTATTATTCATTATAACTACATTTTCATTACATTAGTACATTTCAAAGTTAAAAAACTTTTAACTTTTCATTACATTTTCACTAGAAATGTAGTGAATAAGACATGCGCGAAGAACACAGTGACAGCTATTATAACATTTTAAGTAAACGACAAACTGATATTATTAATGAATTTAGTTATAATAAAATGTATAATGAGTACAAAAATAATGTGCGGAGATCTATTTTAGTATAGACTAACCAAGTACATATCGTCGCGCCACTCGCGGATTTTATAACACTATGGCTGGGATGACAGTTCGTAAACACGCGATGAGCAACGAAAACCGTGGTAAAAAGCCATCAAACATGTTGTGTTGTAGAGTGCAAATAATCTAATTATAATGGGGATAATAAGATTCACTTTTACTCCTTCCCTTATTAACCTTGGGAACAGGTAAGGCGACAAAAATTGATACCATCAGTTCGTCAAATGACATAAGTACAGTTGAATTTTATTAAAAATCTGATTACATATTTCTCAAGCACACAACATGGTTTTAAAGTTTATATATTTTGTGGTTTTATCATATATAATATCATAAGTGGTAAATTTTTGCCGGAAAAATTTTCAGATTGTTACGAGAGCCGGTTGCCTAGCAATTTATTGAGTGTCATTGACAAAAAAAATCACGAGTTGTCAAACGAGTGATTTTTGATCAATGTCACGAGATAAATTGGCAACAGGCTCGAGTAAAGCAATCGGAAAATTTTTCCAGGATAAAATTTAATCACGAATGGTATTCGGATGACTATTTCAAAAATAAAAATCAGGTAATCATTTATGAATTCTTTTCTTGACAAAAATCTTCCAATTTTTATTGTGTTTTGATGTGTTATATTTAAGTTTGCTTTTTCAACGTTTTAAATAGATTCCTGTCCGAATCGACTCGTTTTTAATAAAAACTGATAACACTGAAAATATATACACTTTGACAGTTATGTAAACAATATGTTTCTAAAACGTCAAAAAAATTTCGCTTATCAAAACTCACTTACTTTTAAAAATACATCTTATTGGCTTAAAGGGTGCGATAAAATTTTTGTGACGGTGTTTTGTCGAAATGAAACTTGGTAACTGTGTAGAATCCTGGCTTATAAATTTATGAGTGAAATAGTCAAATAAAAAATTTAGTTCAATAATTATAACTTAGGAACAAAATACTTGGATTCAAAATAGGTTATGGGACAATACATATCTGTGTGCCTTTGATAACAATAATGAAAAATAAAATATCTATGAAATATACATGCTATTGGATGTAAAATGTATAATTGTATAATATTTATAAGATCTACGATAAATTATAGTAGACAACTTTATACAAAGCGCACGAAGGAAATTTTTATACTGACCTTGACAAAAATATACGTCAAAGTTCAAGAAACTTGTAAGTAAATGGAATACACAAATTACATATTAACTAACGGTTCTCCCAAATCAACGGGAAATATTTTCCAAATTGTCATCGACTAAAAGTACACAGTGACAAGTAGTGATAATCTGATAGTCCTTACATTGGCGCGAATTTACCGCGCAAACGTTTAAGAAAGATATGTCGACGTTTTCAAAATCACAGCTTATGATAACACACGTATTTTCAATTTTAAGTTGTGCTTCAAATATATTTTAAACTGACAAAACGGTTCGTGTATATATAAAACGCCATTCTACACGTAATAAATCCCTCCCAGAAATATTTAACGGGAAATCCATCAGATGGCGCGACCAGCGACACGGAACTAGGGTACCTTTATAACTAGAGTGTGGCTATGGTCCAAGATCACCGCCATTTGTCGGTAATTCATTTCCCTATTTATTTGTAATAAATTATCACACTGCGAATTTATAAAGGTAGTAAAAATTAATTAATTTATGAGATACACAATTATTATTAAGACATGCATTTAGAGGTTATGTAGAATATATGATATGGGTTGTTATTATCACATCTAATTTAATATTTGTAGTTCTTATTTACATAATAATTGTATATTCTAAACTTGCCCTTTAAAAATTTAAATGATTGTGCTTAATATTGGTAATTTGCTTAATATTTGTAATTTATAGTTGTTTTCAATCTGTGAGTAATCGTTGTGGGTATCTTAACAAACTACACAAGTATACTGTTATTCACGAAAGATGACTATTCAAGGTCATTTGTTCGAAGAAAGAATACACATCACTTTATAGCAGTAGCTTAGCAACATTTTGTATTAGAAAGAGAAAGATTATTTGACCTAGGTCTATTTAATTTATTTGGTGTGACAGATATACGTAAATAATGACATTACTTTCTAATACACTATAAATAATAATGACATATGTCGTAGAATTTCAGATACCTAATTATCTACTGCACTAACCAGTGGCGTTGATGTTTTAATCAAATTATTATTCCTTGGTTTATAAGTTAAGCCTATGTTTTTATATTTTGCAAAAACATAAGTGAAGAACATAAATCCTTCATAAAGGCATTATTTAGAAAGAAGCATAATTTTCAAATGAATTACTCTTATTTTTTCAGTTAAAATGTGTCCATAAATATTTCATGTTGCACGCCTATGCGTACCAAATGCAATGAAGTTATCTGCAAATATTATATCAGACGGCTCACAAATGACCTTGAATAGTCATCTTTCGTGAATAATAGTTTAAATAAAATATATTACTTACACTTTAAATACATATTAAAATGATAATTAAATGTGTTTTTCATTAAAATAAAACAATTAGCTACGAAAATACATCATAATTTGTTCAAGAACAACACATATAACAGAGGGTCCGGTAATGGCGGACGAAACGTGAGCCACGCCATGGCCATACCCTGGTTATAAAGGTACCCTACACGGAACAGCTGCTTGGATAGCCTATACACAGATATAAAATTACTTAGTGAATTTGTATGAACATCCTAATTTTTTAGTGAAAATGAAATTAAAATGTAATGTAAATGAAATTGAAATTAAAATGAATGTTGCATGAATCCACCTTAATGGGGTGTATTTTGTAAAAAAAAATGTTAATTTTAACATGCCTTTAAAAAATTATATTTTAACATGACTGTTAACAATAAATTCATTTTTGGTATTATCTACGCGAAAATTTGACATTGCTGTTAAAATTATAAATTTTAACATGTCTGTTAAATACTAGGATGAAGTGATCAACAAAACAGAAAAAAGGCACGTCTTTACTAAAGTCATGTAGTTAGTAACCATAACACAAATAAATAAACATGATAAAAAAGTAAACAACTGTCAGTTTATGTGTCACTTTGAAATTTTAGAAAACAAATCTGTCACTTTGAAAATTTATGGAAATAATGCTTCGGAAAATAAATAAAAATCTGCTGCACAATCATGTCTCATTTTTAGGTTCCATATTAAAAATGAATTACATTGACATTATAAATTATTAAGTCATCATTAGGTATGTAAAATTTCTACTTCTTGATCCTCAGAACAGAATTGACAATCCAAAATGTTAAGTTACGTTGCTTTGACGAACAAGACAGGAATAAGAAACCTACAGTATAATAAAGAACTATGTTTTACTATACATCTAAATCGTGCTCTCGATATACCATTCAAAGGTTCAGTTGTGAATCTTTCTCGAATTATGTTAATTAAATATTCCTACTGGCATCACGCTGTGATACACAAAGACATACGATGGAACAAGTGACCGTTATTAAATAAAATACTTCGTAAAACAGTTGTATATTTTATTAAATATCACCTATACTCTATCCGTTTTAACTATAGAGCGTTGGGTGAGATAGGGCCTACGATTCTAGCGCTCTGATTGGTTCAAACGTGAACCGAGTTTACGCAGTAAAATAATTGATGCGAAATTTAAATTTGCTTGACAACTGTATCAATTATTTTGACGTTTGACTTAAAATAAATAAAAGTCAACAAAGTCAATAGTACACGATTTATTTCATATTATTAATTTCTGTTCAGTTCTGTTTGTTAAGTATATTATTGTTCTTTTCGTTTATATAATTTTCATAGTCTTTTGGCGTTATATTTCATATTACATAGTTTTCGTTTTGCGCGAATTCTTGGTTTTTAGTTAATAGTTCGCTAGTTTTGTTATTGTTCTCTTCGTTAATATTATGGATAAAAATAGATAGATATGTACATACAACACAAAATTACTGGAAAAATGTCAATTAGAAAGATTTTTTAAATCCAGGAATGGCGCCAAAATTTGAATTTTTTATTTAATACATGTAAAAACGGCCGCGCTCGAAACGCCATCTAGTCTATAGTTAAAACGGATAGAGTATAGATATTTTTTATATTCATCCATGGTAATTTTCTTTCGTTTTCTATTACGTTTTCATTAATTAGAAGTGCAACATATTCAAATGCTGTGATAATTTTATTGTATAAACATATGTTAAAATTTTAAAGGCATAGATTTGAATGAAGTTAAAATATACAGTTTTAACACCTAATTTATCACGGGTGTTAAAATTTTAACAGAATTAATAGTTAGAGAATAGAAAGTATATTTTAACAGCAAGTTTATTTTTAACATACTGTTTAAAATTAACAGTTTCCTTACAGAATACACCCCAATAACGTCTTGTCAAAAATTCCTGTTTTTGATAAAACATAAGTCTGTTATCTGTTTAAAGTTCATATAAATATTGGAAATATACATCATTAATCCAAGATTGCCTTGCAAAAAATACGTTACATATTTTGTTGCTTAGTAACGTTAAACACGTCAAGCATTTCAAGACGCTTTAACCTAAATTCTTAGTTGTCATTCATCATCATTTGATCACATCCAAGATGCTTTTATTATGTTGTGGCATTTCCATGTTGCTGATGTTGTGTTTTGCCGCTAGTGGAACACTGTGTGTCTCGAGCTGCCGCTCGAACAACTCAAGCGAGTTGCCGAGATGACCGTGACGGAGTTCACGCTCAAGAACCAGCACGTGCCCGAGTTGGCGGTCGCCGCGGCCGTCCAGGAGAGGCTGAGTGAATTGCTGGCTGAGCCACCACCGGCGCTTGATAGGTCTGCGATGGCCAGCGAGGCACGGAGGAGGGATACGTTCTCTAAGTGGCCCCATATGGACTATAAGTAAGTACGCATTTTTCTCTCGATACTAATGGTCAAGTTGACTGTATTTATACTGACTTTACAAAGGCCTTTGACAGATTGGATCACAGTATATTAATTGGCAAATTGCAATCTGTTTCATTCTCAACTACTTTTATTAATCTCATTTCTTTTTACTTACTTCGCCGCGAGGTATTTGTTAATTGAAATGGCTTTAAATCGAATACTTTCTTTGCTTCTTCGGGCGTTCCTCAAGGCTCCAACCTTGGGCCACTAGTATTTCTAATTTTTATAAACTACATCACGAATGTTTTTCACTGTGAAAAATTGTTATTCGTTACGATTTAAAAATTTCCTAAAACGTCTCTTCTATTCAAGACAACTTACAACTTGGGGGCCTCATAGCCGCGTGCCTGAGTGTCTGGTTGCGAATCTGGGAACCGGGTTCGATCCCGATCAACGCCAAATATTTCGAATTTTAAATGGCATAAATAATACAAAGCAGATTGGCACGCCCAGCAATGGGTAATATGCCGTGATGATATATTTATTAATTTATTTTATTTATAACTTAATCTTAGTAAATGCCATTTTCAAGAAAAGGCACACAAAGACACTTTTATTCCGAATGACACATTAATTTTTTTTTTTCAAACGCACTACTTTTCTTTTTATTCGCTAATTCTATGTAGTTTCTATGGATATTTATTTATTTTATTTCTACGCCGGCGGAGTAAAAATAGCTAATTTCTACGCCGCCGGAGTAGAAATAGCTAATTTTTACTCCGCCGGCGTAGAAATTTCCAGCGGCGTTGATATGAAACTTCTACCCTAAAAATGCCATTTCTACGCCGTTTGAAAAAAATAACATTATTTTAGATCGCTCAGAAGTAATTAGAGATTTGGAAGTTTTATTTGACCATAAACTCACATTTATCAATCATATTCGCGATATTTATAAATCGGCCCTGAGTAAATAGAAAATGTTTTGCTACAGGATTCACAATAGAGTATGGATCAAATAAAGAGAAATATAGTCTTTCTAATGGTTGTATTACACTTAACAATAAATTGACCGATTTATTGATCGACTGCGACCTTCAATTTATCGGTACGTGTAAAACAAAAATATCGATCGATTTACGAAAATAAATTAATCAATAAATTGATGAAATAGAACGTCCTTGACGCAGTTGGAATCAGCTGATTTGTGTGCGCATGTCGCTTTGACAAGAACAGTGTCACTTTGACAAGACCAATGTTATGACTTATTTTGATTTTGAACTGCTAAAATGTTATTAATGTACAATTTTCAGGCAGTAAAACACATGAAATTAAAAATAACTTCTCAGCAGTTCAAAATTAAAATAAGTCAAAACATTGGTCTTGTCAAAGTGACATTGTTCTTGTCAAAATGACAAGTGCACACAAATCAGCTGATTTCAAGCACGTCAAGGACGCTCGAGTCACGTGTCTGCTCGCGCCCTATAAAAATTTTAAGGTGCCAAAATGTGCGATTATACAGCAGCTAGTTATACTATAACCATACTCAGATAAAGAAAATTCTGATTGAAAGATGTTAGTGTCAAGTGCATTTGACATATTTTTGTTTTATAATTATACTGGAAATATAGAAACCTTCTGTATGGAATTTGTACAAAATACATACATAGAAAAATAAAAGGTAATGTATTGGAAATATAGAATATTATGCGTTATATATGAATAATTTAATATTTAAAATATTTTTTGTAAAAATCGGGTCGCAACAAAACCTGACACCTAGCGGCACACTGTATGAACTAGCCCAGTTAGCATTGGAATACGTCGTGCACTCACCTGTGGCACAGTATAAGGAAGAGACAGTAGCGACACTTCGAGGCGGCACCTTTGATGTTGTTGTATCAAAATAAATATGGGCGGCCATATTGTATGGGGTGAGCGAAGCCGGCAAATTTGAAATACTGACACAAGAAATGAGCAGTGCGATGTGGTGATAGTCTTTAGGTAATGCAGAGTTGCTGTCAATAGTTAAGGAATCGGGTAGGTTTTATTTAGATGAAACATTTTACTGTTTATCATAAATTTTTATTAATTGTGCAATAAAATATATTTTTTTATTATTTTTTTCAGATTAAAAATTTCTGTTTATAAATTTTAAAGAATAAAATAACCGCATCCTAAAATACAAATTTACCAAATAATGTTTAGGAAAGTGTTCACATGGATGGTCAAATATTATTCTATTATTCTATTCACATTTGAAACAAAACGTTGAATAATGTTATTTTGCTTAGAAAATGTTTCAAAGTTTTGAATAAAAAATTTTCTAACTTAAATACAAATATTATAAATAATTAATTTGGCATATATAAACTTCCGAATGTCTTTTTCCTCGAAAGGCACATCTTCATATTTCTTAAAATAGGAATATAATGAGGTATTGTCCAATTCTTCATGTTCTTTAGCTGTATTTGTTCCCATTTTTAAAAGTGCACAAGTCAAAAAGAAAAAAACAAAGTTTGATGGAAATCAAGCAAGGTTATGTTCTCAAACGAAAACAAAACACGCTTCAGTAGCGTAAATAGGAGGGATTAGCCAGGTCCCTTCATCCACCTAGCAAAATTAATATAATACATAGGAGACATTTGAAATTTAACTCTTTGCTAATTTCATTTATTGTTATGTTGAGTAAAAACTTAATTCATTGCTATTATTGATCTAAATATTATATTATTATAAATCTTAAATTTGTTACGCCACTGCTAAGTAAACTAAAAGTTTCCACCCATGTTTTCAGAGGTGAATTTTCGCACATGCGCATACAAATTTCTGACATGAAATTTAGCAGTGTCCCCGCTGCCTCTTCCTTATACTGTGCCTGTGGCCTCGACATTTTACATATGGGTTTCCGTAGTCTGGTTCGTAAGTTCCAGAGGAAATGGAATAGATTCCATTTCATCTGACAACAAGATCGTTGACTTGTATAATGCGTAATTAGTCACAGATACTATTTCTCGTTTAATAAATCCTTAAAAGATAGGCTATACCAATGATTTATAATTATTTGATTAGATGGGCCCTCCCCGACCAAATGGCCCAAGCAGGCTTCTACCACCAACCCAACTCCTCCGGCGACGACCGCGCCATGTGTTTCACCTGCACCGTGTGCCTCGTCTGCTGGGAGCGCACGGACGAACCCTGGGCTGAGCACGAGCGCCACTCCCCCAACTGCCCGTTCGTCTGCGGGGAGTACACCCAAAACGTGCCCCTGAGTGTGACGTACGCCACACAGCCAGCGCAAGACGCAACGTATAGAGGCGTGCCCGTGAGTAAAGTGGGCACGACGGGGGTTGGCCACCTGGTGGTGACTGCCAACGGGGATGGGCTGGTGACGGTGTATGATGTGAGTGGGAAGTTGAAGAGGACGCATTCGTTCTATGTCACGCAGTATGATTCGCCGATATTAGAGTGCTGTATGCAGGAGTTTGGGCATAATTACTCCTGGAGCAACTTAGAAGATGGTGAGTTTAAATACAATATTTTTTCTCCTGAAATATTAGTGATATAAAAGACAAACAATATTAACAAATAAAATTTTTAATTACCTGCGACCGATTGGAAAATAAACAATGTTTTGATGATAAAGTAACATTTACAGAGTAGTGTTGAAAGTTTTACTTTTCTGACTACTTTTAATACAACTTACATTGGTAGGATATTTTCTGTTTGTGTTTTTGAATGTCCGTATCAGGGCATGTAACCGAAAAAATACTGGTTAACGGTTAACCATGAAGATTGTTATAATAATAACGGTTTTGGATTAAAAACCGGTTTTTAAAAATAGTAAACTGAATTAAACCCATTAATTTATCGGTTAAAAAAATTTGATTCAAATTATATTTAAAAAACAAAGATAAAATATCATATGCAAAATAAAGTTTTTTTTTATATTTTGCGTTCATAATGAAGTCATTACGATACGCAATTGCTTATCGTAATGACCTTCATTTCGATACGCAATTTTTAGTTTTAGACGGTTGGTACTAGATGACGTTTTTTTAACCCATTTTCACCTAATTTATTTTTAGTAAATATAATGTCGAAATTATTATTAATATTTTTTTTTATTTAGGGAAGATTATTTACATGAAAATGTACAAATGGTTACAAATATAATCACAAATTGAGTAAGTAAATGTTATTGTAGAAGGCGCAAAATATTAAAAATAGTATAAAGAACTCATTTTATAAGACTTTCGCACTTGTCAATTTTGACGCGTGCGAAAAAAACATGTCTTATAAAACACGTTCTACTACTATTTTTATAAATACAAAAAAAATCGTAGTTATACTTCTTTTCACTTAAGAAAATAGTGATGGGAAGATAGGTACAGTTGGATCTTGTTGTTTGATAACTATTTTCTTACGTGAATGAAGTATAGTACCAACTGTATCTTTCAACTGTCAAGTGTCAAATTATAAAAGTATTTTTGTGTAACTGATAAAAAAAGAGAAGGAAAGGAATAAATAATATTTTTTTGAGAACTAATTATTTTTTAAATAAACGTTATTGTTCATTAAACAGGTTACATTTTTTGGTTGAAGGTTAACCTTATTAGCTTTAAAAATAAAGGTAAATGTTCGCGATTTTTCGTTTAAAATATCGGTTACCGGTTTTTAAATCCACTCTCATTTCATACTTAGCCTTAATATTTTCGTCTATGGTTAATGTATATTAGTTTAAATGTCAGTTAAAACGAAAAATCAACACATGTGTGTAATTTTTACAACTTATAGAATTCCTAACTCGGAGCAGGCTATGAACAGAGAAACGTACGTCTGATCATTATACAATTCAAAAGTCAAGTTGTCAAAATTGATCTTGAAATGTAATTTTAAGGAGAAAAGATACTAAAGAAGGATACAGTATATTGACATTCGCCATTTTCTAATTTGTTTCCATTAAAATAAGATTCAAGAAGAAAAGCTTTGATTTCTTTAGATAACATTTTTGACAATATCTCATGTCAAATTGGTGTTTAATTAAATATTTTTAAATTTACATGTTTTTTTGTTCATAACCTACTCCGAGTTAGGAATTTTTTTGAACACACTATACTATCGATACTATATTTTTCTTTTAACTGACAGTTGAGTTAATGAACAGATTAATTATATCTAGTGACCCATGATTTTTTTTTACCGAATATACAAAACATCGCTAATAGGTCGCGAGCAGACACGTGATTCGAGTGACCTTGAAGTGCTTGGAATTAGATGATTTGTTTGCGCTTCTCACGTTGACAACAACAATGCTTTGACTTATTTTAATTTGAACTGTTAAATAGTTATTTTATAATTTTCAGTCAATAAACCACATGAAATTAAAAATATTTTTTTTAAACAGTTCTGAATTAAAATAATAATTCTATGTTCCGTAAATCGACAAAAAAAAAAAAAACTATCTTGATTCCGGATACACCATGGTTCCTGAATATTTCATTTATTTCGGGGCAGATTGACATTGAAGCATATGACATTTAAAATTGACACAACCTAACAAACATAAGAATTAAACAAATGAATAATAACGTTGAATATAACAACGAAATCGAACATTTTATTACATTTAATACCAATAATTAATAACACAACCAACAATATAACAAATATGAATAATGTTTTCATACTTACATCTATAATAATTATTAGTAATACCACTAATGCAGTTTAGAAATTTGACATTGACGTATATCGTTTGATTTTGTTATGATATTTGAAAGTACCGGTAGTGGGGGGTAAAAATACCAGAGAAACCAGGATTATTTCGTGGTTGCCGTGGTCCGACTTTTTACTAATTTTTTTCAGGAACCGCGTTCCAAATAGAAACCGGTAAATAATTTCAGGACTTACGGAACACAAAACCGTAAACCTGATCTAACCGATTGCATTACGGAACATACTATATGTCTGAACATTGTTGTCAAAGTAAGAAGCGCACATAAATTAACTTATTCGAAGCACTTCAAAGTCGCTTGATTCACGTGTCTGCTCACGGTCTACATGGTTTTAGTGGTCTATGAGTATGTTTATATCGACGTTCTTAATCGAATTTAAGTGGATTTAGGATTAGAAATAGTATTTAAGAAAGAGATTTGTACATAAATCCGATTTATTTTCACGAGATAAACAGCGATTTAACAGAAAATTCAATAGTAGGTACATACTGAAACATTGAAAAAAACGCAGAATAATTTATTCATCTTTCATAGTTTGACAGTTAATATATGTCATCGCGATGTCAACGATAAGTTAGCATAATTATTAGAAGAGCAATGAGAAATTCGTGAACGCAACAAGAAACAGAATATTTTTTTAAATTAATCCTGGAAAGAAAAATAATTGATTTGTTAGATGAAAAAACTAAGTAAATGTTAGATGAAAAATCTAAGTAAATTGTCAAAAGTCAAAATGAATACTAGTCAATAATGATCTACGCATTCTGTCAGTAGTAAATCCAATTAAATCTACGGTAAATTCGAATGTACTTGATCGCTTTAAATTTTTGTGGTATAAACAGTCAAGATTTAGGATTTATTTAAATCCAATAGAGGGTTATACAGAGGTATATTTTCGGGCTGCCATCTATTGGTATTTTCCTTGTACTACACTTGTGACTCATTTCACTCCGTTGCTAGATTACAAACAAATCGCTGTCATGGTGACAGTTGCAAGATGGTGCCAAGTATCAAACGAGTGTATGGTCTTTGCAACAGTGACTCACGCTATAATTATAAAGAATACATGACAAATGTGAAATTTTCCACAGCTATCCGAAGACATTGAATCACATGTAAATGTCAAAACACAAATGACAGAAGACAGAACTTTAAAAATGGCATAGTTTGTTTGTAATCCGATCTTCCATCTCAACTTCTACATCGTCGCATTCTTTCTTGCGTGTGACGTCAAAATCATAACCCTCTATTGGTTTAGAAATCCGATTAAGGACTTCGATATAAACTAACTCTGTGTAGTCTTTTTTTGTCTAATTTAATCGACTTCGTATCCCATAGTTCTCATCTCCATTCAGGGCACATTTTTTGGGACACTTCTGTATCTAACAAAATGTCTTAATTTTGGAAAAGATAATACATTTTTTTCACATCTGACTCATCCCTTGTGTAAAACTTAAAATAAAGTATTATCTGTTGTTAAAAAGGCTTCAAAATTAGGACATTTCAGTGTAACCACTATGGCTGATACCACAAGCCTTGTCTTGAAATACCAAATTTTAATATTTAGTTTCACCCTTATGTTTAAAGAACGATTTTTTTCCAAAATATTTGAATATAAACTTTGTTCTGCTTTAAAATATGTTGAAAAAAAATCTGTAAACATAAGGGTGACATTAAATATTGAAATTTGGCATTTTCAAAACAGCGTTCTCAAAACAAGGTTTGCGGTACCAGCTTATATTATAATGAAAATGTATTTGACATTCTTCTTCTTTGTTTTTAACGGTGTATATCAGCCATAGATGACAGCACTGTTAACTTCATTCTTGGGGTGGAACAAGGTTAGACCATTTTTAAAAACAATTGAAAACGGCTAAAATAATAAATATTTAAAGCTGAAATAATTGCGTAGGCTTCCATAGTCTGAGTCATGAGAAATATTCGTTTTCCGGGAATGGACTGTGTCATATTTTGAGTCAGAGCTCAACGTTTCGCCCGCAGTCGTATGGGGCATCTTCAGGAGCAAGGGGGATGTTACTGTTTTAAACAAGGTTACCCGACGTGTCAACCACGCTAGAGGCCGAGTTTAGGTTATTCATAGACAATTAAACCCTTTACCCAAAAAAACCCGTAGATACTTCGTTCGAAACATTTGCATTTATCCCTTACATTAAAGGATTCTCGGATAAAATAGGTAGAATTCTTAATAAAAACAATATTAAGGTCTTTTTTAAACCTCCACAAAAAATCTCAGAAATACTCCCCCAAACTAAAGATAAACGCGAACCCTTGTCGTCACCCGGTGTTTATAGTATTCCTTGTTCTTGCGGCACAGTATAAATAGGTGAAACAGGAAGGAGTGTTCACACTAGATTGTCAGAACACAAACGCTGTCTGCGTAATGGTATGGTATTAACATCTGCGGTCGCAGAACACCAACACAACACAGGACATAACATCTTATTTGAAAATTCCCGCATTTTAGCTTCTGTCCCTGAGTTTTACAGACGTAAATACAGGGAAACTTTAGAAATATGGAAACATCCTAATAAAATCAATCGGGATGATGGCTATTTCTTGAGCCACATGTGGAAACCGGTGATTCTCGAAACACGACACGCCCAATCTACCATTACGAACTCGATTCCCATTGGTCCTCATTAGCTTTGCTCATCTACCGTATCTTTAGATTAGTATATAACTGTCTTCTCGGCCTTCCTTTCGTCACTTGGTTTATTTTGGCCTCTAGCGTGGTTTACACGTCGGGTAACCTTGTAAACTGAGTTTCCCCCTCTTGTTGCTTAAACTCGGCCTCTAGCGTGGTTGACACGTCGGGTAACCTTGTTTAAGACAGTACCATCCCCCTTGCTCCTGAAGATGCCCCATACGACTGCGGGCGAAACGTTGAGCTCTGACTGAAAATATGACACAGTCCATTCCCGGAAAACGAATATTTCTATATTTAAAGCTTACAATATAATAATTTATGAAAAAACTTATTGAATCTGAATTTTTATTTAGGTCGAAGCGTAACAATAACATCAGTCTCTGTAATTGGCGAGCAAAAATCCCCCCAACCACGCCTAGTTATTCCAGGTGGCAAAGAGACCACCGAAGTTAAACCAGACGAGGAAACTACATCAACCACTTTACGGCCGGCTGTAGTTTGCGGCCTTACCATTAAAGGCCGTCCAGTTTCAGAACCAAAACCAAATGACATGATAATCGAAAATAGCCTCCCAGATACCACCACTTGCCTCTGTCTAGTCGTGTACGATTTTTCCTACACCAAAGACTCAGACAGAGAAGCGGAAGTTACTAAAACCAACACCAAAATGTCAAACATAGTCATTTCTATGATAAACGACATGGACTACAACTTAATGGACGCCTCAAATTCATTTATTAATGAATATCAAGCACTGAAAATGTTGAAACAAACAGAGTCGAACAATTATCAGAATTTAATTCCTGGGGAAAGTGATGATATTTTTCTCCCCCCGCCGACTTCCGGGCCGAATAGTGGGACGAGGGTTTTGGTTGTAGATGACGAAGAACCAGATGCGTCGAGTTCACAAAATTTTCAATTCCTAAATGGGGATGCACTGGGAAAACCGGAAAAAGGAACAGAAAAGTCGATCAGTGATCACATATCGGAATTGAAGTCTAGTAAAAATAAGAAGTTGAATTATTCGCATGCCGTGCAGTGTATCGCTCTACCAGAACGGTGAGTATCTTCTTTTCTTATACGAGCCCAAATTTATATTAGTTGGACCGGTTTACATTTTCAAAAAAAATATATAATCTACACAAATGATTAAAATTCTACAAAATTCTTCCGGCGACAATATAGACTTAAACTTTAAAAGAACTGGTGATAATAGTTCGACCGGTATTTTAAGGGTCATCTTCTAGTCCAGATTTACTTTTGACACAATGAAAAACAACTTCGTAAATATCCAGTGCTTACATTTTACATTTTTGGCCAAAAATTTCAGGTTAAAAATGGTTCAATATCCCGATTTCGATTAAAGATGGAGTGTTTCAAAAGTGGTACATTTTTAGCCAAAAATGTGAGGTTAAAAATGGTTTAATATCACGATTTAGGTTAAAGATGGAGTGTTTATTTTTGCAAAAATGAACTTTAGAGGGTAGATTTGTATATTTCTGGTATAAAAGTTGTTAAATTGTCAGTTAAAAACTACTAAAACCCGGATTCAAAAATTGTTTATTTTTGGCCAAAAATGTGTGGTTGAAAATAGTTCAATATCCCGATTTCGATTAAAGATGGAGTGTTTATTCTTGCAAAAATTAGCTTTGGAGGTATATTTGTATATCTCCGGTATTAAAGTTGTTAAATTTCCAGTTAAAAACTCCTCAAACCTGGGTACAAAAATTATACATTTTTGGTCAAAAATGTGAAGTTAAAAATGGTAGTGTTTAATCCTGCAAAAATGAACTTTAGAGGGTAGATTTGTATATTTCCGGTATAAAAGTTGTTCAATTGTCAGTTAAAAATTATTCAAACCCGGGTTCAAAAATTGTACATTTTTGGCAAAAAATGTGAGTTTAAAAATGGTTCAATATCACGATTTCGGTTAAAGATGAAGTGTTTATTTTGGCAAAAATGAACTTTAGAGTGTAGATTTGTATATTTCCGGTATAAAAGTTGCTAAATTGTCAGTTAAAGACTCTTCAAACTCGGGTTGAAAATTGTACATTTTTGGCCAAAAATGTGGGGTTACAGATGGTGCAATTTCACGATTTCGGTTAAAGATGGAGTGTTTACTTTTGCAAAAATAAACTTTAGAGGGTAGATTTGTATATATCCGGTATAAAAGTTGTTAAATTTCCAGTTAAAATCTCCTCAAACCCGGATTCAAAAATTGTACATTTTTGGCCAAAAATGTGAGGTTAAAAATCAGTCAGTATTTCGATTTCGGGTTCAAGTTCGTGTTAATTCTTGTAAAAGCGAACTCTGGAGAGTTGATTTGATATACAGAGTGTCTCAATAAGCTTGCTCACTGTTAGTAACTTTTTTATTTGAAGAGATATGAATTTGGTTAAATGAGCAAAATTGTGCCATTTTGAATTACAAAACAACTGATATCAGCAAACATTAATTTATATCAGCGGTTCTCAAAATATGGGACCTAAATTTTTTATTTTAAATAGGAACATATATTTTTTATTTCCTTATTCGCTAGAGAATTTAATTCTGAATTCAACGATATAATCGTTTCATGCCATCACATAACAAATTTTTTGAGAAAAATCGATAATAAATTTTAAATTAATTTGATTTAAATATGACTATAATAAGTGTGCCACGAATGGAAAAAATAAATGCATATTACTTTTTTTACGTAGAATTAGAAAGCCATGAATGAAATTAGTGAATCTTTTGTTTTATCACTTGATCATACTTTTTATTACATGTCAACAAATATAAAATACTCATTTTTTTCATTCAAGGCATTCTAATTCTACGTAAAAAAGTAACATGTATTTATTGTTTCCATTCATGGCACCCTTATTATAGTCATATTTAAATCAAATTAATATAAAATTTATTATGGATTTTTCCCAAAAAATTCGTTATGTAATGGTATGAAACGATTATATCTTTGAATTCAGAATTGAATTCTCTAGCAAATAAGCTAATAAAAAATATGTGTTCCTATTTAAAATAAAAAAGTTAGGTCTCATATTTTGAGAACCGCTGATATAACCTAATGTTTGCTGACATCATCAGATTTGTATTTCAAAATGGCACAATTTTGGTCATTTAACCAAGTTCGTATCTCTTCAAATAAAAAAGTTACTAATAGTGAGCAAGCTTATTGAGACACCCTGTATTAATGTTTTAAAAATGTCAAAAAGGCATTAGGGATTTCGGAAAATAGGATCGAAATCTTGGAAAAAATTGGTGAAATTTTGCACCAAAAACATGAATTTTATTTTGCTCACAACTTTTTAACGGTTTAAAATAATTTCATATCACGAAATTCGTATTTTACGGGGTTTAAAATATAAATGAATTCATTTTCAAGGCTTAAAACTGTCTGAACAAAGTTTTATTTAAATTTTTCTAAGATGACGCCCGTTGCGAAGTTTTTGCAATTCTTCTAAAACATCTAAACTTTTATTTGGTTATGAATTCAACTGAAATTTATAGGAAACATATAAAATTAACCAAAAATCATTTATCTATACTTAAAATTTCTCGAAAATGTTGATTTCTTAATGACTATTTCACTCATACATTTATAAGCCAATCCAAATTCAGGATTCTACCTAGTTATCAAGTTTCATTTCGACAAAACGTCACAAAATTTTTTTCGCTCCCTTTAAGCCAATAAGATGTCGTATTATTACAAGTGAGTTTTGATAAGCGAAAATTTTTTGACGTTTTAGAAACATATTGTTTACATACCTGTCAAAGTGTGTATATTTTCAGTGTTATCAGGTTTTATTAAAAACGAGTCGATTCGGACAGGAATCTACTAAAAAAACAAACTTAAATGTAACACCTCAAAACAAAAATAATTAGAAGATTTTTGTCAAGAAAAAAAATATATCAATGATTACCTAATTTTTATTTTGGAAACAGTCATCCGAATACTATTCGTGGTTAAATTTTATCCTGGAAAAATTTTCCGATTGCTTTACTCCAGCCTTTTGCCAATTTATCTCGTGACATTAATCAAAAATCACTCGTTTGACAACTCGTGATTTTTTGTCAATGCCACTCAATAAATTGCTAGGCAACCAGCTCTCGTAACAATCTGAAAATTTTTCCGGCAAAAATTTACAACCTATGTTATATATGAAAATATTTGGCTGGTTTACAGCGCCAAAATTCTCGAACTATGTTATAACATTTTGACTCTGTGGGTAAAGCCGCTCTTGAAGCCAATGCTTATGTAAACTGAAAATTAATTATTACTTGTATGACACGTCCGGGAGCTGAAAAAACATCTCTACAAATTTGGCGTCGATATGTAAAACGGTGTTGATTTCTATAGACGTCAAACTTTAATTTTGTTTTAGGTACAAAAACCTATCAAATTTAGAAATCTGGGACATCCTCCCCACTCGAGGCTGCTCCCACATCCTTGTCATCCTCCGCAGCTTGGAAGGCGAGGGCGGCGTCCTATTAGTATACGAAGTGATCCATTCTGGAGCGGTGGCTCGCCTCCGCGAAACCCCATGCCGTGTGCGGGACCTAACACCAGTGGAGTGCCCCAGGGAGGCCAGTTTGGTGCCTGCGCCTGATCAGGACCAGGCCCCGCTTGCTGTGATAGTCTCTGCCGATGGGGCCACGAGAGTCTATGACATAGATTCGCTTAGGATTGTGTCCATGGCTAAGTTGGAGACGCAGGAGTTTGTGTCGGCTGTATACTGCAACAGTAAGTTGAAAAATTGTGTGATTTCATAGTTTTTATACATTGTGTGAAACAATTGCGTTGGCTTCCACAGTCTGAGTCATGAGAAATATTCGTTTTCCGGGAATGGACTGTGTCATATTTTGAGTCAGAGCTCAACGTTTCGCCCG
This sequence comes from Harpalus rubripes, assembly GCA_963082715.1. NCBI lineage: Eukaryota > Metazoa > Arthropoda > Insecta > Coleoptera > Carabidae > Harpalus > Harpalus rubripes. The sequence continues at coordinate 1,273,614 of OY720464.1, forward strand.
CAGTCGTATGGGGCATCTTCAGGAGCAAGGGGGATAGTACTGTCTTAAACAAAGTTACCCGACGTTTCAACCACGCTAGAGGCCGAGTTTAAGCAACCCTCGACTCTTCTACTTATAAACTGTCAAAATATTTGTCTGATACTTTAAAACCTTTTACAGGAAATTCTGAGTCATTTATTCTAAACTCAGAACATTTTGTACAAAAAAATCAATAATAACACTACAGAACCCGGCGACATACTTGTTAGTTTTAACGTCACATCACTGTTCACTAAAGTCCCGATTGATTAGTCAATCACTATTATCGCTAAATTATTGGAAAATAGCGGAATCTCGTCTAATCTAGTAACTCTTATTGAAAAATGCTTGACATCAATCTATTTCACTTTTAATAAACAATTTTACAAACAGGTCTCAGGTGCAGCAATGGGCTCTTCTCTTTCCCCCGTGGTTGCCAGTATATTTATGGAACACTTTGAAACAAAGGCACTAGAATCATCTACATTCAAACCTAAGGTATGGTTTCGCTATGTAGATGACACGTTTGTCATTTGGCCACATGGTCTGGAAAAACTCACTTTGTTCCACGAACACTTAAACAGCATACACCCGGATATTCAATTCACCATGGAAGTAGAAAATAACAGAACTCTCCTCTTCCTTGATGTTCTGGTTAATCGTAAACCCAACGGACAGTTAGGGCACGCTGTTCATAGAAAACCCACCCACGCTGATAGGTATCTCAATTTTAATTCTCACCACCATCCCTCGCAGAAACTTTCAGTAGTCAACGCTCTCATACACCGTGCCATCAAAATCTCTGAACCTGATATCCTACAACAGGAGCTTGACCACATCAGACATAGTTTAATCCAGAACAACTATGACGTAAAATTAATCAATAATGTAATTCATAGACAATTAAACCCTTTACCCAAAAAACCCGTGGATACCTCGTTTCGAAACATTTGCATCTATCCCTTACATGAAAGGATTCTCGGATAAAATAGGTAGAATTCTTAATAAAAACAATATTAAGGTCTTTTTTAAACCTCCACAAAAAATCTCAGAAATACTCCCCCAAACTAAAGATAAACGCGAACCATTGTCGTCACCCGGTGTTTATAGTATTCCTTGTTCTTGCGGCACAGTATACATAGGTGAAACAGGAAGGAGTGTTCACACTAGATTGTCAGAACACAAACGCTGTCTGCGTAATGGTATGGTATTAACATCTGCGGTCGCAGAACACCAACACATAACATCTTATTTGAAAATTCCCGCATTTTAGCTCCTGTCCCTGAGTTTTACAGACGTAAATACAGGGAAACTTTAGAAATATGGAAACATCCTAATAACATCAACCGGGATGATGGCTATTTCTTGATCCACATGTGGAAACCGGTGATTCTCGGAACACGACACGCCCAATCTACCATTACGAACTCGATTCCCATTGGTCATCTACCGTATCTTTAGATTAGTATATAACTGTCTTTTCGGCCTTCGTTTCGTCACTTGGTTTATTTGGCCTCTAGCGTGGTTTACACGTCGGGTAACCTTGTAAACTGAGTCTCCTCCTCTTGTTGCTTAAACTCGGCCTCTAGCGTGGTTGACACGTCGGGAAACCTTGTTTAAGACAGTACTATCCGCCTTGCTCCTGAAGATGCCCCATACGACTGCGGGCGAAACGTTGAGCTCTGATTAAATATGACACAGTCCATTCCCGGAAAACGAATATTTCTCATTATGTGAAACATCCATTTTTAGGTTTAGAGCGTCTCTGCTTGGCAACATCCACCTCCCTCCACTTCTTCCCCCTGTTACCTCCAGTAAGCCCGGGGGCATCGCCTCCACTGTCCCCCTCGGGCTCCGTCTGCGAGCTCTCCGTCATCCAAACAGCCCCAACGCAAACCCCTTGCCCCGGTTTGGGGTCTGCGGGCGAGCTCACACTACAAGAGCTGCGAGCCTTGCGCCGTTTGACAGAGTTTGAAGCGTTGGGCCCCGCGCATCAGTGTTGCGTGTCTGTGCCCCCGTGCTGGAGCGAGATGCAGCAGCAGAGGCAGAGGAGGCATGATGATGCCGCCGGACGGACGTGGAGATTGCAGACTGACACGTGAGTTGGACTTTTTTTACATATACAGGGCGATTCACAACTTCGTAGTTGAGAGTTAATTTATATTTTAACCCCGTACAATACATTTTAGGATTTATGAACCCCTCAAAAATGCATGTTTTCATGTTTAATTTTGGCCAAAAATGTGAGGTTCCGTATGGTTCAACATCATTGTTCAACATTCTAACTTTTTTATTTATATAGATAAAGTGCAAAAATCAAAGAATTATTATTGATTAAAATGATAAATAAATATTAAAAGATAGTAACAATAACATTATTAAATACTAATTTAGATTAAGAATATAATTAATTACTTAAAAACTAAGATTATTTATTTACACGATATTACTGATTATTTATTTCGACTATTTATGTCATTGTTTATTTATATCACATTCATCTGTCTGACTGTCTATTAATGTAACTATGTCCGACTCTAAATCCGACTATTTTCGTGCACAATTACGTGGCTTATATAATTAGTTGCTCTAATATTTTTCTGGGACAGTCTCGATCATAACAATGCACGGGTAATTACACATATCTCCCCCTTGTTTATATAACTGCCCGCCTCACGTCGCCTGCCTACCGCGCGCTGCACTATGTTATCGATCGTCTAAAGGCCTTATCACACTACATTCATATCTCTGACTATTTTTGGCTGACATTTTGTAGGACCAACTCGATCTATCACACTGCAAGTTCGACCAACTGTTTTCTCTGACTTAGTGGATTTTGATACTTGAAGTTGGTTATGTTTTTTTCTTAATGTCAACATATTTCAAATTTTTTTGACATATTAAATTATTTCAAGTAAAATGAATGAAAACGATGGAAAAATAATGCAATTGTGGACAAGCATACTAATTTTATGTGCGTCGAACAAAAAAATGTCAACTTCTGATGTTTTTCCAGTTATATTTTACTCCGTAAAGTTACACGTGAAGTTACTTGTACTTCAGAGATAGTTGCGCATGCGCAGCAGAGAAGTCAGCGATAAATAAAATCGATTCCATTTCATCTGACAACAGGATCCATGATTTCCGTATAGCTATCACACTAGAGTAAGTCAGCGATATGAACCGAAGTCATTGATAATGCGTGACAAGTTAAAGAGATACTACTTCTAGTGTGACAAGGCCTTAAAGTGTTCACGAAAGATGACTATTCAAGGTCATTTATGAGCTGTCTAATATAATATTACTTGCAGATAACTTCACTGCATTTCGTACCCATAGGCGTGCTATACGAAATATTTATGGATATATTTTAACTAAAAAAATAAATGTATTTTATTTGAAATTTTTTTTTAAATAATGCTTTTCTCAAAGTTTTAACTTCATCTACGTTTTTGTATAAAATAAAAATATAGACTTGACGTAAACCATAAAATAATAATTTGATTTGAATGCCAACGCCACTAGATAAACATTAGTACAGAGGGTAGTATAGTAGATAATTAAATATCTGAACTCCATGACATACGTCACCGCTATTTTTAGTGCGCTAGAAAGTAATAGTATTATGTACGTATGATGATACCTGTTGCGAATTTGTGGCAATAGATCTTTTCAATTTAACGGCTATCTCTTTCTATCGCTGTAAATAGTAAGAAAATGGCTTCAACAACTGCCAGTTGGGCTGTCAAACGAAACGTCAAAAATATTGCAGTCATTAAAATACCTGTATTCTCGTTGAAAATTTGCATCGTTAGATATTTTAGCTTTAAAAAAAGCTTTTGTAACTTATTTCGATAAGATTATTTAAAGTTATTTGAGATATGGACCTTTTCAATTTAAAGAGATAGAAGATATGCGCAATGGGGATTTGCGCATAGTAAGAACAATTGAAATCTATGACTTTTGTTTCTAAAAAATTTACACGTAAAATGTGAGAAAAATCTTTGACAACTTTAAAAAACATCCCGAAAGTTACAAAAGTTTTTATTGGAGCTAAAATATCTAACGATGTAAGTTTTCACCGATAATACATGTATTTTAATGACTGCAATATTTTTGACGTTTCGTTTGACAGCCCAACTGGCAGTTCACGCCATTTTCTTACTATTTGTAGCGATAGAAAGAGATAGCCGTTAAATTAGAAGGGTCCATTCTCACATTTTACGTCTATTTTTTTTAGAAACAAACGCCATAGATCTCATTTGTTCTTACTATGCGCAGATCCCCATTGCGCATATTTTCTATCTCTTTAAATTGAAAAGGTCCATTATTATTCCAAAACATGAAAACTTTTATTTAGTTATGAATTCGGCAGAAATTTACAGAAAACACAAAATCAACTGAAAAATATTTATTTATACTTCAAATTTGTATAAAATGATTTTTTAATAAAAATTCCTATTTGATTGACAGCAGAAAAGTGTGGTTTTGACATTTTGACTCTGTCGGTAAGGCCGCATCTCTATAAAATTTGGCGTCCTTATGTAAAACGGTGTAGATTTGTTTAGCGCTTATTCTCTCACTTTTATTTATAAGATGTACTTGAAATATTTATATTGTGTTGTAGAACAACTTGGGATGAACACATATTCGAAATCACCCTCCCATGGGCCGTAAACCTAGGCCATATGGACGTCCACTTCTCTTTACACGGTCCTCAGCCGAGCCCGCCTCACGTTGAAGTCACCCTCCTGAGGCAAAACACATCAGGGATCGGTCACAGGCGCGCCGAGGTGCACTTTCAGGTCGATGAAGCGGTGTCGTTTGAGTGCCTGCAACGTAGCCAGAATCCAGTCACTTCCAGAGAGTATCTCAGAAGTCATAATGCTGATATTTTAGCCGGGCCGGTTAATCTGGCACATTGTTTGGATCTCAGTGAACATAATGGGTGTGTGACGTTGACTAGTCCGAAGTTGTTCAAGACCAATACGAGAACGTTGTTGCTACATATTAAGGTTAGTAATATGATAATAATAAATTTTTATTTTCCAAAGACCAATAACATTGGTATAGGAATAGTCGACATATACAAGTATATATTATAAATAGTACAGTTTAAAATGTTAAAACTAGTCATTAAAAAAATTCTCGATAATGTAATAACATATCAATTAAATATTTTTTCTACAAACACGATTAAAAATTGAATTTTTAACACGGCATACTTCAATTAAAAATGCGATATTTTAATTCTAGTGTTAAAAGTATAAATACAAATTTAAATGAAATAGATGTGTGTAGAAAAAATAGTGTTGATATACGTGTTAAAAGTGATTTTATTTTGTTCGAAGTTTTGGATCACTCCGCTTCGCGTCGTGTTCCAAACTTCCTTCTCACAAAATAAACTGTCACTTTTAACACATATCGTAAATAACTATTTTTAATTCAATTTTAAATTTTCTATTTTCCGTTATATCCTTCAGGTATTGTGGCAATAGGCTACTTGCGTGGTACTGAAAATCTGATATCTGTCACTTAATACCTAAAGTAAAGTTGAAAACGTACATAAAAATATAAATTTTATTTCAAAAAAAAATTGTTTTTTAGGCCCGGTATTTTCACTTCGGAATAAAGTTTTTTTACGTATATTCTTTTGCGTTGTTGACTTTTTATTTTCATTATCTTCATAATGATGTACAAATATTTTTGACAGTGACATACAAATATTTTTAACAGTGCCATTTATGTGTCAATTACAAACATTTGAATTTCTTGCCTTGTAGTAGTTTGATCTGAGAATTTTTACATGAAAATATTTTATATGCATTTCTTTATCTCTAAATCTATAGAAGATTTAATAATGAATTTATATTTATCGAATAAAGAATTTAACATTCTTTAATATAAGTATTTACATAAATTTTCGGTAAATAATATTTAGATAATTTTTTTCTTGTAACTACTACTTCCGGTTGTCCAATTGTTACCAAAACTTAATCAATTCTTCCCATTATTGTTAGATTGAGGAATCCGTAGTTAAAAATGTCTTAAGTCATAGAATTTGAGAAATCGTGGATCCAACATACACACACGCACACACACACACACACACACATCCACACACACACGGACATCATAAAAATGTTATAATCGGATTCTAGGGACCTTAAAACGTGCTTATTCACTAAAATCTGGATATGCGATTTTCAGCATGAATTCACTACCTCTCTTAGCGAGAGGTAAAAATAGGATCCCCAATATGAAATAATAAATTGTTTTCAAAATCGAAATCTGTCAAAAAATTCCTTCATGTATGTGGTTATGTCGCTGTCTGATGGTGGGCGATCGATTTCTCACGTTATTTATTAATTCATAGTATAAAATATCTTCATAATCATCAAGAATATTTAATATATCCATTTTGTTAATAAATCTACACTATGTGGAAATGTAATGAACTTAAGAATAAACGGTTATTCGCTACCCAAGTACCGAATAATTTATTCCGCGAATAACAGATTTTATTCTTTCGAATAAATTTATTTGCAAGTGAAAAGACAAAAATATTTATCTGAAGGATAAATTTATCTAAACCTTTATTCGCAAGTGAAAATACCGGCCCTTAATAAATTTAGAAAGAAGATTTTCTTTGACGTCATTATTTTGAACTGGAGAAAGGGATGCATATTTAAGAATGTAACCTGTAGATGGCGAGCGAGTGCGAGTTTTAATTTGATTTTGACATTAGTTCATTTTTCTGTCACTGTCTCTCTTCTTTAATATTTACAATTTGCGCGGTTTCTGTTACTTTTATTACGCATTTAGATTTGTTAAGCAGGATTTTGAAGGATTTTATCTTAGCTTATAGGGCGCGAGCAGACACGTGACTCGAGCGACCTTGACTTGCTTGGGATCAGTTGATTTGTGTGCGCATGTCATTTTGACAAGAACATTGTCAATTTGACAAGACCAATGTTTTGACTTATTTTGATTTTGAGTTGCTAAAATGTTAATATTTTACAATTTTTAGGCAGTAAAACACATGTAATTAAAAATAATAACATTTTAGCGGTTAAAAATCAAAATAAGTCAAAACATTGATCTTGTCAACATGACAATGTTCTTGTCAAAATGACATGCGCACACAAATCAGCTGATTCTAAGCACGTCAAGGTCCCTCGAGTCACGTGTCTGCTCGCGCCCTATATGGCGCTTGTAGGATTGCTTTTCGTAGTACCGATTTGTGCCACGAGGGGGAAATTTTATCTACGATTGCGAATACTCGTACAAGATTAAAATGACAAACGAAAATATTAACCTCCAAACTATTATTCAAACGTCAAACAGATGATCTGTCATGTTTAAATTACCCGCACATGCCGTTGCTATTGGACGTACCGATATATTGCTTTACGGCCATTCATTGGTTCAGCGTAATTCTACGTCATACATGGTGGTAATTTAAATATTAAAATTTCATTAATTTTTTTCTGCCGATTAATGAAAATTTTGCCAAAAGAAAAAATATGGGTAGCAAGTTTTTATCGTCTCTTCAAAAATATTAAATAAAAAAATGGCACGCAAGTAGCCCATTGCTTCCGATTACTAAGATACAATTCTAACCATTTAGAGCAAGTACCTCTCAACCCATATCGTTCACATATGTTCAAGAGTATTGGGTGATCTACACAATCAAACGCTTTGGATAAATCCAAAAAAAAAATCCATAGATATCAGTACCATCATCAAAATTACTATAAATTTGATTTAATAAATTTATCAATGCTAAAATTGTTCCTACCTTCCCACCACTATTTTCTTACGGGAAATGAAGTATAGTATCATAATAATTGATGTTACGATCCTTATAAACTATTATTCACGAAAGATGACTATTCAAGGTCATTTGTGAGCCGTCTGATATAATATTACTTGCAGATAACTTCATTGCATTTCGTTTGCATAGGCGTGCAACATGAAATATTTATGGACACATTTTAACTGAAAAAATAAGAGTAATTCATTTGAAAATTATGTTTCTTTCTAAATAATGTCTTTCTGAAAGATTTATGTTTTTGCAAAATACAAAAACATAGACTTAACTTATAAACCAAGGAATAATAATTTGATTTAAACGTCAACGCCACTGGGTAAATATTAGCACAGAGGGCAGTGCAGTAGATACTTAGGTATCTGTAATTCTACGACATATGTCATTATTATTTATAGTGTGTTAGAAAGTAATGCCACTATTTACGTATATCTGTCACACCACATAAATTAAATAGACATAGGTAAAATAATCTTACTCTTTCTAATACAAAATGTTTCTAAGCTACTGCTATTAAGTGGTGTGTATTCTTTCTTCGAACAAATGACCTTGAATAGTCATCTTTCGTGAATAATAGTGTAAATAACTATTATAATGTAGTATTTGTTTTAGGCTTTATGTGATCCATCCAAGGACCCTCCACTCCGCAAAGACTTCAAACGCTCACACTCCAGCAGTAAAACCGACTATTTAGGCTGCGACTGCCTCCACGAGCTCTCCATCACCATGTACCGCGCTCGGTCGGACAGCGTCGTCGAGCGCTCCCAACGCTCGGCCATGTTAGAATCCGGCGCCTTCCTAGCAGGGCTGGTACGCGCAGCTGCGTCTTTAGGGAACCCCGCGAGACAACACGCAGCCTTGGATTTGTTGTTGTGGTTGGCAGCGGTGAGATTAGCGCCGTCGAGGGATGCGTCGGCTAGGGCCCCAACGCATCAGATGGAGGCGCTGCATGTATTGGAACAGGGAATGCATGAGCTGTTCACGGCTTGTTTGTTGCATTCGGGGAGGAGTGTGGCACATAAATGTGTCAAGCTGATGGTCATCTGTAGCGAGTAAGTATTTGAAACTAATGTCCAGCACTTCAGGTAGCACAATACTAGGACCACGCTAGAATGATTGAGAATGGGGCACATGGTTCATAATTTTATTTTAAATCCCTTTAACATAAATAATTTTCTTTTAGAATGTTTTTAAATTAATTTCCAGAAGACAAAAACTGTCAAAATTATTGTTTGTTAATTTCTGGTCACTTAAAAACTCGAAAATGCCAAACTGATCACCTAAAAACTGTCAAATTATAAATCATTATTCGAAATTCTAACTTGTCTTTCATTTAATTTCAAATGGCAGATAAAGTAACTTTTACGTATTCTTTTTTTACCTTCCGTCACCTTTAGGTCTGGTTAAAATATTCGATTCAATAAGCTCGTTTTAGGGTCCCTAGAATACGATTTTACTATTTTTACGATGATGTATGTGTGTGTGTGTGAAACAAAAATTTCGTCTGCGATAACTCTAATACTATAATTCCAAAAATTATAATTCTTTCGTATTCTTCGTTATATACATGTGAAGAGCTGATTAGATTTTGGTTATAATTGGTCAAGCGCAAGTATCTTAATTTAAAAATTTTAACAGTTTTTCTTGAAAAAACGATGTTAAATATCATTTTTTCATATTCAATGTTATTATAAATATTAAAGAATGTTTTATCCTCTATACGATTTGAATGCATTTTATACTTCATATTAAATGGACATAGAGTTAAAAAATTATAAAGAAATTAAATTTCATAAAGTAGCAAGCTATGGAAACAGCTACTAATACCGACAATGGCGATGATCTTGGACCAACGACCAAATATAACTAGACAAAACATTTCCTATCCCTCCTCAGTGAACTAAAGATATATGTCTTGTCTAGTTCGAGTATTTCTCACTAGAGGCCACGTAGTGTCAGTGTATAGTTTGAACGTTGCTCACTAGAGGCCACGTAAAAGCATGTGTATTTTGTCTTTGTCTTGTAGTTGTACTGGTTTTATGAGTGAAACTTTGATTTTTCATTAATATTAAAACTTAAAAATTATTTAACTTTAACCTTAAATGTTAACTACGAAATTTTAACTAAGAACACTTGCGCCTCTAGTGAGCAACGTTCAAACTAGACACTGATACTCTACGTGGCCTCAGTGGTGACCTCTAGTGAGTAATACTCGGATTAGACAAGACATATCTCTATCTCATAGGGTCTCGTGGCCGCGTGCCTGAGTATCTGGTCGCGAATCTGGGGAACCGGGTTCGATCCCGACCGACGCCAAATATTTCCAATTTTAAATGGCACAAAATTGACCCTTGTGGTGCACTCTCCACGCCAGCAATGAGTGCCCGTGAGATGACGCCTGGTAAACGCCCGCACGGTACAAATGTGTCATCATTACCGAATTCTGTGTACAAAGCAGATTGGCACACCCAGCAATGGGTAATATGCCATGATGATATATTTATATTTATTTATCTCTAGTTTCTCTGTCTGGCCAGCCGAAATCAAAACAAACCAAATGAAGTTTTGTGTAGTCATATTTGATTTGTTGATGAAACCGATGAAAGTCTGATGAGTAAAGTTCTGAAATTAGAAACCGATTGATGAATTTATACTTCATATCATGTAAGAAAATAGTGATGGGAAGATAATACCCCTGTACCTATCTTCCCATCAGTATTTTCTTACGTGAAATGAAGTATACTATTATTCACGAAAGATGACTATTCAAAGTCATTTGTTCGAAGAAAGAATACACATCACTTTATAGCAGTAGCTTAGCAACATTTTGTATTAGAAAGAGAAAGATTATTTGACGTATGTCTATTTAATTTATGTGGTGTGACAGATATACGTAAATAGTGGCATTACTTTCTAACACACTATAAATAATAATGACATATGTCGTAGAATTACAGATACCTAATTATCTACTACACTGCCCTCTGTGCTAATATTTACCCAGTGGCGTTGACGTTTAAATAAAATTATTATTCCTTGGTTTATAAGTTAAGTCTATGTTTTTGTATTTTGCAATAACATAAGTGAAGACCATAAATCTTTAAGAAAGGCATTATTTAGAAAGAAACATAATTTTAAAATGAATTACTCTTATTTTTTCAGTTAAAATGTGTCCATAAATATTTCATGTTGCACGCCTATGCATGCGAAATGCAATGAAGTTAACTGCAAGTAATATATCAGACAGCTCACAAATGACCTTGTATAAATTATTATTCACGAAAGATGACTATTCAAGGTCATTTGTGAGCCGTCTGATATAATATTACTTGCAGATAACTTCATTGCATTTCGTATGCATAGATGTGCAACCTGAAATATTTAGGGACACATTATAACTGCAAATCTAAAAGTAATTCATTTGAAAATTATGTTTCTTTCTAAATAATGCCTTTCTGAAAGATTTATGTTCTTCACTTATGTTTTAGCAAAATACAAAAATATAGACTTAACTTGTAAACCAAGGAATAATAATTTGATTTACACGTCAACGCCACTGGGTAAATATTAACACAGAGGGCAGTGTAGTAAATAATTAGGTATCTGCAATTTTACGACATACGTCATTATTATTTATAGTGTGTTAGAAAGTAATGCCACTATTTACGTATATCTGTCACACCACATAAATTAAATAGACATAGGTCAAAGAATCTTTCTCTTTCTAATACAAAATGTTGCTAAGCTACTGCTATAAAGTAATGTGTATTCTTTCTTCGAACAAATGACCTTGAATAGTCATCTTTCGTGAATAATAGTATAGTCATCTTTCGTGAATAATAGTTTATAGTAGTAATGTGAATTATACATCGATGAATAAAAAACTCAAAAATGTTAACCACTCTAAGAGAAGAGCTGTTAGAACTTCTGGCATAGGGGACGTGTCGTGTAATCCATATTTCTCTTTACTCTTTGAATATGGGTTCGCGTAAAATTTTCCATTGTTCTCGAAATACGTATTTAGTTATTATTTTTACTTAATTTTAAGGTTATGGAATATTTCTAATTTTAATATCAAGTTTATTTTTATTTACTGTGTATTTGTTGTGTTTTAGGGGCGCCCGCAACATTAGCGACACCTGCGGTCGAGACTTCGACTCCCGCATCCTCCAAGTCCTTCTTGGGCTCATCCCGGGCGTCTGTGGCGTCTGGTCAGCTGGCGCTCTGCACTGGCTTGTAGCCTTAGCTCTTCGTGTATCCCGCGATTCTCCTCATACACCTGCTCTAACCGCTGCCTGCATCTCCTTGCTTCGAGACCTGGCCGCTGAGATGGCGCAGCGCACCAATCCGTATCATCTGTTGTTGCGCGCGAGGTTTGGGTTGTGGGGCACGCCACTGGAGCCTGAATTGTTTGAGCTGGAGCCCCCGCCAGCGGTGAAGCCATCGTCGGTTCCTGTTACGTATAGTTCAGTGGTAGCGGAACCGCCTCATGTTTTCAGGTATGTTCAATAATCGGTGCTATTCTGTAACTTTATCATTATCTGTTATCGATCGTTAAATTAATGACAATCGTTTATTTTTAATGATCGAGATATCGATTGTCTCAATTTTCGTATTCTATAACTACAATCATTTTCTTTGTCATTTATTTGACAATTTTACGCATTTCGCGCTCATATGAACTTAGCAGTTATTTACCAATACGTATTTCACTCACACAATTATGAAAAAAAAAAAATAGTTTTAACAATATAAAATATACGTACCTAAAATTTTCCAAAAAAGAAAAATAGTACGTAATTTAAGAAGAGTAATATAATAGTTATTTGTATCACTAGTAAAATATAATTGAAGCAATAATTTTAATTATTAAACTATTATTCACGAAAGATGACTATCCAAGGTCAATTGTTCGAAGAAAGAATACACATCACTTTATAGTAGTAGCTTAGCAATATCTTGTATTAGAAAGAGAAAGATTATTTGACCTATGTCTATTTAATTTATGTGGTGTGACAAATATACGTAAATAGTGGCATTACTTTCTAACACACTATGAATAATAATGACATGTCGTAGAATTACAGATATCTAATTATGTACTACACTGCCCTCTGTGCTAATATTTACCCACTGGCGATGACGTTTACATCAAATTAATATTCCTTGGTTTATAAGTTAAGTCTATGTTTTTGTATTTTGCAAAAGCATAAGTGAAGAACATAAATGTTTCAGAAAGGCATTATTTAGAAAGAAAAATAATATTCAAATAAATTACTCTTATTTTTTCAGTTAAAATGTGTCCATAAATATTTCATGTTGCACGCCTATGCATACGAAATTCAATGAAGTTATCTGCAAGTAATATTAGCTGTATTCTTTTTGGACAATATATCAGCTCATCTCAGACCACTTCAGATGAACTCAGGAAATCTTTGTTCTTTTTGACACAAGTGATCTGAGTTGTTCTCAGTAAACTCACTTCTCCCTTTCCAATGCTACACTGCCAGTTTACAAAACTCAAAATGATTTGAAACACTCAGTTTGCATTTTAAGGTTATATAATACAACAGAATTTATATTCACATATACAGATATACTTACAGTAATATATTTTCAACATTATCCATTTTTCGTTTATAATAGTATATTAAAGAACGTGTTTTATAAGACATGTTTTTCTCGCACGCGTCAAAATTTAGAAAACGAGCGTTACCGAGTTTTCTAATTGACAAGTGCGAAAGAAAGTCTTATAAAATGAGTTCTTTATACTATTTTTTATATTTTGCGCCTTCTACAATAACATTTACTTACTCAATTTGTGATTATATTTGTAACCATTTGTACATTTTCATGTATATAATCTTCCCTAAATAAAAAAATAACAATAATAATTTCGACATTATATTATTAAAATGAATTGTCAATTAAATAATAATTAAATTAGGTAAAAATGGTTTAAAGAAACGTCATCTTGTACCAAGTGTCTAAAACAAAAAATTGCGTATCGAAATGAAGGTCATTACGATACGCAATTGCGTATCGTAATGACTTCATTATGAACGCAAAATATAAAAAACAGTATTATACATCAGAAAATAAGTCAATAATTTTGACACCTGTTACAGTAAATACTATCGGTAAAGAAGGAAGTGTTAAAATGGAACTAAATTTGTTCTTTTTGCACACATCACAATTCACTTCATCTCAACTCAGTTATGTACTGAGCTGAGTTTCAGTTGGGTCAAAAAGAATACAGCTATTATGTCAGACGGCTCACAAATGTCCTTGAATAGACATCTTTCGTGAATAATAGTTTTGCTGATCATGTGTTTAACTACACATTGTAACCATGGATACGTATCAAAAATACATTGGAAAAGAAGCCTTGTCAAAGTTAACAACGTGATTAAAGTTAACAATGCTTTATGCAACTGGGCCTAATCTTCACCATAGTCGAGAAATTTGCATAAATATTTGTATTTCAGCGAAGCCCTCGAGCCCAAAGACGTATTCCTCCCCCCAGGCAGCTCAAGCACGGGCACCTCCTCCAACTCAGCCTTGGGCGTAACCCCCGGGTCAGGCAAGGGGCGCAACTTGCCCAGCAAGCACATGCGGGGCCTTCTAGAGACCGAGCCCCTGCATTTTGCCTGTGTGGCCACCAGCGACGGCACAAGAGTGGAGCGCTTCGACGCCGCTGTGCACCACGTGCCCACGGCTCCTACCCCCGCACCGCCAGTCCCCCCGCCAGCGGTACATACTCAAAATACGCACCCACATCTCGCAAAAAAAGACACCGATGATGTAAGTGCTTATGGCTATAAGGTGTACCAGGTAATTCAAACATTACATATTTTTTTTTGTATTTGTCTGTAGAATGTTCGGTTGCACCGTTTATACCTTTCATTTTCGCCCGAGAGCAATTTTAAAGGCCAACGCGCACTTCAGCGACCGAAGCGAAGAGAAGTTTTTTCATTCAATGTATTATTATGTGTATACGCGCACTTTGGAGCAGCGAAGAGCAGAGCAACGAAGCGACTATTCACATAAGAATACATTGAATGAAAAAACTTCTCTTCGCTTCGCGTCGCTCAAGTGCGTGGCGGCCTTTAATCGCCAAAATTATTGTTTAACCCTTTGCGGCCTGAATTATTTCAAAAAATATTTTTTTGGAAAATTTTATTTTTTTTTATTTAAACGTAATGAGAACATTTTAAAACTAGTGTATAATGTCAGAAAAATAAAAATTAATTTGCCAATTTTCGAAATAATGGTGGTTCCACTTTGGAACCACAAGTAGTGTGCAACACCTACAAATGTAAATTCATTCATCTTCTGATGTGATGGGGTAAGTGACCAAATTTTGACTGTTAAATATATGATGCTACACGAAAAATAAAATACCCATATTTTTTTTAATCGATTTATTATTCGTAGTTTACGAGAAAATAATTATTAAAATTTTTGGGAAGAAATATGTGACGTCACTATGATAGGATCATGGAAGAAGACAGATAGACAGGGAGGGAAAGAGACAGTTGTAGTTAGATGTCGCCATCATAATCTCGATGCTGATCTATATCTATCCTATTTTTCCCAGTCTATCTGTCTTCCTCAACCATCCTACCATAATGACGTCACATACATATCCCTTCTCCAAGGCATTAAATTGCTAATAACAATATTATTACTAACTTATGTTTAGTTATTATTATTATAATGAGAAGCTATAGCAGTTAGTTTTTATATGTTATGACATATATTGATTTTTGATTATGGTCACATACCCCATTGAACGCCCATCAGACGGTATATCGATCAACAAGGCAATTTCATCGATCAATGTTACGTTTTCCAAGTTAAAAATGCCAGGATTTGCTAAAAAAAAGGTGGTGAAAAAATATTGCGGAAGCCTAGTGGTTCTATAAGGAACCACATTACAAAAGCAAGAATTAACTACTACAGTAAATTATTTTGTAATAGAAGTAAAAAAAATGGATATTTGTTCATTATTATATAAAATAAAATTGCATATCAATCAGCCATTGACCCAATTTTGAAATAAATTCAATTTGCAAAATAAAGGTTACAACATACACGAGACGCTCAGATAATCCCAACAAACACTGTTACTATTCAAGGTATATAAAAAATCTTGCTAGTTTGTCAAGAGAGAGCACCACTTCTGCTTATACAGTAATGTGGTACCAGCTAGCGCCTACCAGGCAGTCAAAAGAAATAAATATGATTTGTGGTTCCACTGTGGACCCACAACGACTCCACACGAAAACCTTCTAAACGATGAAACTAAATAAACACTGGGGTCACCATATACAGGATGAGTCTGGGAAGACAACGTCTTCTCTTTTAACTTTTTTATTATAAGTAATAGAAAAAAATGGCTTATATAAAAGTTTTATTATTTTACATATACTATTTGATGGCAGATGTAGATATTTTTTATAAAGTTAGGTTTACAAGATACGACTATCAACTTTTATTTTTCAAATGGCAACCTATAATTATTTTAATAAAATAGAAACCGCCAATTTTTTTTCTCTTTTCAACGATGTATTATTTTTTAATTATGTATTTGAAAAATGAGATAATTTATAAATATTAGAAATAATTTTTAAACAAATATTATAAGTGCTATGTGAAAATAAATAAAACGTAACAATTTAAATAATTAAATTAATGTCAAAATAGTATACATTTGTTTGTTACTTAATTTAACTTATTTTGTAAACAAAAAAAACGTAGCCACCAATATTTGTTTAAAAATTATTTCTAATATTTCTAAATTATCTCATTTTTCTCGAAAGTTTCAAATACATTAATAAAAAATAATACATCTTTGAAAAGAGAAAAAAATGGCGGTTTCAATTTTATTAAAATAATTATAGGTTGCCATTTGAAAAATTAAAGTTGATAGTCGTATGTTGTAAACCTGACTTTATAAAAAATATCAACATCTGCCATCAAATAGTATATGTAAAATAATAAAACTTTTATATGAGCCATTTTTTTCTATTACTTATAATAAAAAAGTTAAAGGGGGGGCGTCTTCCCAAACTCACCCTGTATGTTTTTGAACCGGGTTCGATCCTTACCGACGCCAAATATTTCAAAATTAAATGGCACAAAATTCAATATGAGATTTTTAACTCAGCCAGAAAACAATAATTGAAGTACATATAAGCGATGCAACTGTATATAAAATAAACCAAGTGAAGCTCTGAGAGATTTGGCCTATGAACTATGAATATTACTTATGTATGGTGATGGTGCCTCAATAAATTCTATTTAAATTCAGATTCGCTGATGATGGCGTCGTTATTTGATTATACAGCCACCAGCATCAATACAATGCAAATAAATAGATCACAAACACTGTCAATAAAATAGATTAAAATTAGCATTAAAAAATGGGTAAAATTTTTAAGGGCATATAGTACTGACCAAAATGAGTAAAAAAGCTTAATCAATTTGGGTCCGATATTCAATAGTTTCATAGATGTAAGGCAGTGAAAAATTAGTTTTTACGGGGTTTACCTGTGTTAACCCGTAAACTATTCTTAAATTGAAATGTAATGCTATAGAAGCGTATAATTAAGGAATTACTACCAAGATAAATTGTACAAATGCGAGAGAAAAATCAGCTGACGCCGGGGTTCGAACCTGGGACCTCCAACGACTAGAGATTTGGAGATCCCGGGTTCGAACCCCGGCGTCAGCTGATTTTTCTCTCGCATTTGTACAATTTATTAAACTTTTTAATTACCTTTCTTTTTTTTAAATCAAGTTATTGCACAGAGTTAAATGTGGTGGCGATCTTGGCCAATATTTAATTTTCAAATAACTTCGTAACTATTAGAAATTGGGAAAAATGTTTCATATAAAATTTAATTCTATTGTAACGTTTTTATTTATTTATTAGCTAGCGGCTGCGGTTGCTCCTATTGGTCGATAAGTCACCCGCATCCGCTAACCGCTTCAAAACCCGCTAGTGTGATACGGGCATAACCCCGCCTCTAACTGTAGGGTTGAGCAGACACGTGACTCAAGCAGCCTTCAAGTGCTTAGAATCAGTTGCTATGTGTGCGCGTGTCATTTTGACAAAAACAGTGTCATTTTGACAAGACCAATGTTTTGACATATTTTAATTTTGAACTGTTAAATGTTACTATTTTTAAGGTCATGTGTTTTACTGCCTGAAATTTGTAAAATATTAACAATTTAGCAGTTCAAAATCAAAATAAGTCAAAACATTTGTCTTGTCAAATTGACGTTATTCTTGTCGAAGTGACACACGCACACAAATTGGCTGATTCCAAGCACTTCAAGGTTGCTCGAGTCACGTGTCTGCTTGCGCCCTATATTGGGATTTTCAAATAAGGAAACGCTAACTAACGACGAATATTAGAACTACAAACATTGGTACGCATTTGACATTTACATGAAACTAAAACTGCATGACTACAAAGCTCTATTATAGGCCGCGAACAGACACGTGACACGAACGTCCTTGACGTGCTTGGAATCAGCTGATTTGTGTGCGCATGTCATTTTGACAAGAACAATGTCACTTTGACAAAACCAATGTTTTGATTTATTTTGATTTTGAACTGTTAATATATTATTATTATACAATTTTCAGGCAGTAAAAGACATGAAATTAAAAATAATAACTTATCAAAAGTTCAAAATTAAAATAACTCACAACATTGGTCTTGTCAAAGTTACATTTTTCTTGTCAAAGTGACATTTTTCTTGTCAAAATGACAAGCGCGCACAAATCAGCTGATTCCAAGCACGTCAAGGACGCCCGAGTCACGTGTCTGCTCGCTCCCTATACATACTTTAATTATAAATAAAAAACTATACTCTATCCGTTTTAACAATAGAGTGATGTGAAAATAGGAGCAGTTTGATCTTTGTTTAATTGAATCACAAAACAAGATCAAACTGTTCCTATTTTCGAATCACTCTATAGTTAAAACGGATAGAGTTTAATAAATGAGAAAATAATACGAAACCTAAAGAAACACAATTGACAGAAATGCTATGTTTACAAATATCAACAAAAAGTGTACCATTGTTTAATGCTATCAGCGCCATCTCTTAATACTTGAAAATCCAAATAGTGGCTTTTAACACCTTCAGGAACATTCTCGTGACGTCTCGCCCCCGATCGGAGGCTCGCGGACCAAATGTTGTAGTTACTCTCACGTTACAATTTTATTATAGTCTATTTACTGACAGACAAAATTTTGTTCGATTACTATCTTTGTCAGTTTTTCTTCGATTTTTCGTTTTTCTTGGAATCAGTTGAAGATCAGACCTTAAGGTGGCTTCCCACAGCCTGTGGTTTCAAGGGCTGCGTCGGTCGCGCTGCGCCGATGATTTGTGCGGACGAGCACGCGCCACAAGAGAACGTACCCCGAAGTTTTTTCAAGTGCCATTTCAAAATTTCGCGAGAATAAAGCATTGCTGTTGCTGCAGTGAATGCCATTTGCTATTAATTATTAGAGAAGCAGGAAATTAAAGTCCTATGTTCCGGTGTCGCGATCAACACTCAATGTACTTAAAAACTCAAAAATTATCTCGTTCGATCACTGCATATTTGCATATGACAACACGAAAATACGATTGAAATAAAATGAACAAGAAATGACACACTCACCAGTAACTTTCCGCGCCATCACGAGCCGCCACGCCACGCACGCACTCGCTTCGCGCTTTTGAAGTTACCGACTTGCAGCGGATCGAGCGTCACAGGCCAGTCCGCGCCGCCTCGGGTGGTTCCCTTTCCACGGCGTGTTGGTGCGAGCTGGCACGGCGCAGCCCGCAATATAACGGGCTTGGGAAGGCAGCTTTAAGCTTTTTTTTTACTCATTTTGATTAGTACTATATATCCTCAAAATTTGTTACTTTTTTTTAACACCCTGTACATTGTTATACATTTATTCATTAGTGGGCTTCACTTGACTTGTCGAGCTATTAAAATATTGTTTTGTATTGATGAAATAATGGTATAATTGTTACGATTTAGGTAAATAAAGATAAGGAGAACGCCATGCTGACAGAGTTTCAACATGATTTCAACATGGCGAGTTCAAGCACGCCGAAAGATATATATCCGAAAGAAATCACGCAGTTCTTGTTGAACGCTGACATCCAGAAGGGCAACGGGCAGGACTGGCCTCTCCTAACTAACAAACTAGGTGAGTTTCTTTACAATTTACATCATGCTTAAGGCTACGGTGTAGTATCTGTAGGTGAGAGCACGAGTTGCGTTGACATGGCTAAGTAACTGGGAAACAAAATGGTGCTAACGCGACCTGTTACCATTTGACAGAAAATGTTTTGCTACAAGATGCACAACAGGGTATGGGTCAAATAAAGAGAAACATAGTCTTTTTAAGGTGCCAAAATGTGCAATTTAGCGGCAGCCAGTTACACTATAATCACAGAAACAGGTGCTAAGATAAATTTCTGATTGAAAGGTGTCAATGTCAAGTGCATTTGACATATGTTGTTTTATAATTTTACTGGGAATATAGAAATGTTCCTGTATGGAATTTATATAAAATACATACATAGAACTGATAAAAGGTAATGATTGAAAATATAGAATATTATGCGTTATATATGAATAATTTAATATTTTAAATATTTTGTGTAAAACCGGGTCGCAACAAAACCTGACATCTAGCGGCACACTGTATGAACTAGCCCAGTTAGTTAGCCATTCTTCGTAATGCATTGGAATACGTCGTGCACTCACCTATAGATACTACACCGTGCTTAAGGCTAAAATTAATATGTACAAGGGTTATCCGAAAAGTAAGGTTACGAGGCGCGTATCTCCCGCGGGGAATAGTTATTTACATACTAAGTGCGTGAACGCTTAGTTCCCGGATGAGTGTTTGGCGGCGCACCTGGTTTGTACAATATTTTTCGTGCGAATAGTATAAAACTAATAATTAGTAATTTGTGTACAAATAATTTTATTTATTAAAACTTTATTACATAACATTGCTTTGTAGCTAATTTCAGAGTGATGTGTGAAATTTAAATTCCAATTATTTTAATGTTTTTTTTTTTTATGTAATGTAGTGTTAATCATGGTATCTAAATAACTATTTATTACTTACCAAGTATTTCACTTGTAGTATACAGAAAATTTAAACTTAAAATAAACTTGTTAAATTTCTTATTGTTTTGTTGGAATTTACATTACGTTTGTGGTTGTTGGTAATGTTTTACCGACTTCCCGAGTGCTCTGTCTTGTCGACTCCCGCCAAGCAGAAATTGTTGTCAATATTGCACTAACTTCATTATTTTAAATTTAAATTTTATTCAATATTCCACCATTTTCTTTTATTATTATTAAGGGAAAGAATGTTTGACAAACTATACTTTTTTATTATAAATATATTTCTTGAAGAAATGCTTTAGAAATAGGAGAGTGTTTTTTCCAATATTTCCCGGTCGCTTAACTGGCGGAGATCTGGAAAATTAACGTTTTCGGACGTTGCATAGGTGACGCGAAACAAGACATTTCAATGCATGAGTACGAAAATGTTTTTACCTCCCGCTACCCTTGGTAAGGGAGGTATAGGGATCGTGCTAAAAATCGCATATCGAGATTTTGATAAATGAGCACGTTTTAAGGTCCCTAGAATCCAATTTTAACATTTTCACGATGATGTGTGTATGTGTGTGTGTGGATCCTCCACTCTAACTCAAATACTATCATTCATAAAATTTTGAAACCTTGTATTTCGAATTTTTTCTGTACTGGAAAGAGCTCATTAGATTTTGGTAAAAATCGGATAACCGGAAATGGCACTTTACTAGAAGCTCAAAATAGTTTTTCTTCGAAAAATACCTTTAAATGTTATTTTTTCGATATTAATGTTATTATAAAAGTTTAAGATTATTAAATTTTCTACAGATTTGCATTAATACTTTTTCTATATATTTTATGGATAAATTTATAAAATTATCTATAATTTAAGTCCCAGAGCCTACGCTTTAAACAAACAAAACTTCTTGGTTGCGCAGTTATTCAAATGTATGTAACTGACAGATAAATATCAGTGTCAAAGAACTAATCATTTCAAGTTAATAATAGTAACGTTTTAAAAAGAAAAAAGTACATAGAATAATAGGAAAGGAAATAAATACAGTTTCCAGCATATGTAAATATTTAGGTATGTACAGGGTGTAAATCGAAAAGTGAAACATAGAAGTTTAACATGGAAAATAAATTTTTGTTTGCGCAAACGTTACCTAATTATTTTATCCAAAAATACTTCAAATAAAAGTTATAGAGATTTAAATGTAGCATATAAATCATGTGAAATGATTATTTTATCTCTTTATATAAACGTAAAAATCAATTACAAAGTTACAGTTTTTATGAGCATTTTGTCTAAACAGCCATGGATATATGACAAAAAAAAAAACAAATACGTTGTTTTTTGTCATAAATCCATGGCTGCTTAGACAAAAAACCCATAAAAACTATAACTTTGTAATTAATTTTTACGTTTATATGAAGAGATAAAATAATCGTTTCACATGATTTAGATACTGCATTTAAATCTCTATAACTTTTATTTGAAGTATTTTTTCATAAAATAATTAGGTAACGTTTGCGCAAAGAAAAATTGATTTCCCATGTTAAACTCCTATGTTTCACTTTTCGATACCCTGTACTTAGATGAATAAAAATTAATGATTCGCAAAAAGTTTAAGCTAATTTTCATTTTTGAATTAGTGAATTCTTTTTTATCCCGGTATTTAAAATTTAATCCTCATTTTATTATCAATAAAGGTAGTTACTTGAATTAGATTAGACTGTATTTTAAGAAATAAACTGCCAAAATTAGAGTAAAATTCGGTAATCCAAAAATAAGGATTAGCTTAATATTTTTTCTGACTCGGACGGTAAATGGTGGGAGGTTTTGTGTTGGCCACACCAGATTTTTTCAATGTTGGTACCACTGCTGTGTAGTGGGGAGCCAGTCGAAGCAAACGAGCGGTGCCGGACGTTAGTAGCTTCCTAACTCTCGGGGTGGTCTCCCGTTAAGTGGAAAGTGCGCGCAACTCGCACCCAGCTTGCGATATCCAAGTCGATTACTAACAATAGTTTGTAACCTTACTTTCCGGGTACCCTTGTATAATAAAGGACTTTTCCAAACGGTGATAACAATTGTTATGTATAGATGTACTGGAGATGACAATCGACGACGACATCTGCCCTCCCGACCAACCGGCGCCCACAAACCCCCCCTCCAAACCCCCCACTAGCAGCTGGCGCGCCGACACCATGGACATGCTCGCGCCCCCTTTAGCCCAGCACTGCTCCTTACATCAGCTCCTGGTCGCTCCGCCCCAGCAAGTCATGGTGGTGGAACGTATGCAATCGGGCGCTCGGCGCTTCGTCACGCTGGATTTTGGAGCGCCCGTGCTTCTAACGGATGTTATGATACCCGCGTGTCATGATTTGGTGTCGCTGTCGCTGGATCTCTGGCTACGGGGGCCCGATACGGATGGGGTTAGGTTGGTGCTAGCTACGGATATCGGGACGAAGACCTTGGTGTTGAGTGATTTGCAGCCGCCACCAATTTGCAGATATATCAAGGTAAGATAACCACAGTCCATTAAAGTACGACAATTTTTGACGGGGGTCATTTTATAATTATTTTTTCATACCTCCGTCCATTTTGACTAGTATTACAGAACTCAAAATTGTCCAGAAATGCGCTGTTGCTGACCTAGGCCGGCAAAAGGAGTTGGCATTACTGTTCTGGTGATATGTCAATTTAAGATTATTTTCAACAGAAGAATTAGTAAAATGTTTACAAATTTTAGGGCTAAATCTTTAATTGTTGTAACTTAAATAACTAAATTTTGTCATAAAAAATAATAATATGCTGTCATTACTGACATTTAGTATAGATTAATTATAAATTCCAACTTTAGGACTAGTTTGTTTTGTAACTACAACTAACTTCACGTAATACAATTGAGTTTCCGCCATCTGTCATTAAAAATATGAGAAAGTATATAAAATATATATATAACTAATGTTTGTATGTTATATTTTCAATAGATATAAAATAATTACGCATTTTAAGCTCAAATGTAAGTAATTATAATTAAACTTGCAATGCAAAACCGATAAAAATATATGTTCATTTTTTAGGTTATGTAACAGAATAAAGTGAGAGAAATATACGAAGAATTTATGGAGAAGTCGGTACAAAAAATCTTGTGTATCACACGCCCAGAAACTGTTTTGCGAAATCTCGCTTTCAGCTCGGCCTGTCAAAATAAACTCGGTCTTGCAAATGTACAGTTTCTGGCCTAGTGATACAAATAACTATTTTGTGCCATCATTTGATATAAGTAATATTACATAAGTCCAAATCGTCCGCAAACACTTATTTATAGGACGCGAGCAGACACGTAACTCGGGTGACCTTGACGTGCTTGGAATCAGCTGATTTGTGTGCGCATGTCATTTTGACAAGAACAATGTCACGTTGACAAGATCAATGTTTTGATTTATTTTGATTTTTAACTGCTAAAATGTTAGTATTTTTAATTTCATATGTTCTACTGCCTAAAAATTATAAAATAACATTAAAGGAGTTCAAAATCAAAATAAATCAAAATATTGGTATTGTCAACGTGACATTGTTCTTGTCAAAATGACATGAGCACACAAATTAGCTGATTCCAAGCACGTCTCGGTCGCTCGAGTCACGTGTCTGCTCTCGCCCTATAAAGTCTACGCTGGCAAAAGAAGTTTGACATTATTATTCTGGTGATATGTCAATTTAAGACTATTTTCAGCAAGAATTAGCAAAATATTTACTATTAATATTAAATTGTTAATTAGAACTTTATAAAATAAATAAAAATATATCATCACGGCTTATTACCCTTGCTGCGTGTGCTAATCTGCTTTGTACGCAAATATCGGTAATGATGAAATGTTTGCACCGTGCGGGCGCTTACCAGGCATCACCTCACGGGCACTCATTGCTGGCGTGGAGAGTGCATCACAGGGATCAATTTTGTGGCATTTAAAATTGGAAATATTTGGCGTCGGTCGGGATCGAACCCGGTTCCTCAGATTCGCGACCTGACACTCAGGCACGCGGCCACGAAACCCCATAATAATCATAATTGTAACTTTAATAATAATTATTATGTTTGCGTAGATAACAACAATCGGCCGGTACGGCATGTCAACCACCCGTTGCAAAATCCCCATCGGCAATTTCTACGGCCATCTTCTAATTCTTCCCGAAGAGGCAGAGGGCGTCGAAGGACTAGAAAAACCAGATCTTGAAGCCAGTCTAGCTTTATTGGGATCGCTATTAGAAGATGTACATTGTCGCTACAGTTTGGCGTGCTCGCGACTCACAGATCTGTTGCAGCCACTTTTAGCCGGAGATATTACCAACGCTACACACATGGCTACGTATATGTATACGTATAATAATCATCAGGAGAATATCACACTTACTCCGGAGAATCAAAAGGTAGGCAAACGTTAGTTTATTTATTACAATTTTTAAAATTAATATTTATACTGGTATCAAAAATTAATAATAGATGGAGTCTAAGGTTAAATATAACTAGGGTACCTTTATAACCAGGGTATGGCCATGGCGTGGCTCACGTTTCGTCCGCCATTACCGGGACATCTGTTATATGTATTGTTCTTGCGCAAATTATTATGTATTTTCGTGGATATTTGTTTTATTTTAATGAAAAACATATTTAATTATCATTTTAATATGTATTTAAAGTGTAAGTAATATATTTTATCTTATTTACTTGTGTAGTTTGTTAAGATACCCATCACGATTACTGTCACTGAAAACAACTAAAAATTACCAATATTAAGCACAATCATTTAAATTTTTAAAAGGTAAGTTTAGAATATACAATTATTATGTAAATAAGAACTACAGATATTAAATTCGATGTGATAATAACAACCCATGTCATATATTCTACATAACCTCTAAATGTATATCTTAATAATAATTGTGTATCTCTTAAATAAATTAATTTTTCTTACCTTTTTAAATTCACAGTGTGATAATTTAATATTATTTTATAATATAATATCACATTTATTACAAATAAATAGGAAAATCAATTACCGACAATGGCGGCGATCTTGGCCCATGGCCATACCCTGGTTATAAAGGTACCCTAAATATAACTAGGGTACCTTTATAACCAGGGTATGGCCATGGGCCAAGATCGCCGCCATTGTCGGTAATTGATTTTCCTATTTATTTGTAATAAATGTGATATATTATAAAATAATATTAAATAATCACACTGTGAATTTAAAAAGGTAATAAAAATGAATTTATTTAAGATATATACAATTATTATTAAGACATACATTTATAGATTATGTAGAATATATATGTGTTGTTATTATCACATCTAATTTAATATATGTAGTTCTTATTTACATAATAATTGTATATTCTAAACTTACCTTTTACAAATTTAAATGATTGTGTTCAATATTGGTAATTTTTAGTTGTTTTCAATATGTCAGTAATCATGGTGGGTATCTTAACAAACTACACAAGTAAATAAAATAAAATATATTACTTACACTTTAAATACATATTTAAATGATATATAAATGCGTTTTTCATCAAAATAAAACAAATAGCCACGAAAATACATAATAATTTGCACAAGAATAACACATGTAACAGATGGTCCGGTAATGGCGGATGAAACGTGAGCCACGCCATGGCCATACCCTGGTTATAAAGGTGCCCTAATACACTGATACTCTACGTGGCTTTTAGTGAGAAATACTCGAACTAGACAAAACATATCTCTATCTCAAGTTTCTCAGTCTGGCCAGCCGAAAGCAAAATATTCAGTGAGAAGGGATAGGTAATATTTTGTCTAGTTATAAATTAATAATAGATGGAGTCTAAGGTTAAATTTAACTAAAACTATTATAATTACCCCTTAACCTTAAAATTAATTTTAACAAAAACTAAATACGTATTTCGAGAACTAAGTTCTCGTCATCAATAGTACAACAAGTGAAAGTTAAACAGAGTACACTATTATTCACGAAAGATGACTATTCAAGGTCATTTGTGAGCCGTCTGATATAATATTACTTGTAGATATCTTCATTGCATTTCGTTTGCATAGACGTGCAACATGAAATATTTATGGACACATTTTAACTGAAAAAATAAAAGTAATTTATTTGAAAATTATGTTTCTTTTTAAATATTGCCTTTCTGAAAGATTTATTTTCTTCACTTATGTTTTTACAAAATTCAAAAACATAGACATCTATAAACCAATGAATAATAATTTGATTTAGACGGCAACGCCACTGGGTATATACTAGCACAGAGGGCAGTGTAGTAGATAATTAGGTATCTGTAATTCTACGACATATGTCATTATTATTTATAGTGTGTTAGAGACTAATGCCACTATTTACGTATATCTGTCACACCACATAAATTAAATAAACATATGGCAAATAATCTTTCTCTTTATAATACAAAATGTTGCTAAGCTACTGCTATAAAGTGATGTGTATTCTTTCTTCGAACAAATGACCCTGAATAGTCATCTTTCGTGAATAATAGTATAGTCAAGATTACTCAACATGTCAACCATGCCAGAGGTCCTAACAACTCTAAGTTGTAAGTTGTAAAAACATAAGTGAAGATCATAAATCTTTCAGAAAGGCATTATTTAGAAAGAAACATAATTTTCAAATAAATTACTCATATTTTTTCAGTTAAAATGTGTCCATAAATATTTCATGTTGCACGCCTATGCATACGAAATGCAATGAAGTTATCTGCAAGTAATATTATATCAGACGGTTTACAAATGACCTTGAATAGTTATCTTTTGTGAATAATAGTTGTTTAATTGTTGGCTCTCAAGTGCCATCTACTATTTTGAAATTAAGTATAATCAAAAGCACAATGGCCGCGTTCAGGACGGCACAGTGCTGGCAGCGCTGAGCGCCGAAATTTGCCGAACGCAATGAATGGGCGAATGCGATTGGTCCAGTAATTGTATTCGGTAAACTTCGGTGCTCAGCGCTGTGCCGTGCTGAACGCGGCTATGTTTTTTGACAGGTGTAATTTTATAGGTTAGTATATATAAACAAAATTCTCAATCGGTTCTAAGTCGTTCCAACACTATTCGAGTCGGCTTTAGAACTATAAGTTCGCGCATGGATTCTAAGCAACTCTGCATCACGTTCAGAACGGTTCTGAACTTTCTGTCGGAAAAACCTAATAATTATCTTGGGCAGGTGTTCGCAGCCTACGGCGAAGCCATAATGTACCAACGCCAGCTCAACATCGTCCAAGGCGTCATCAAACGCATCGAACGCAGTTTGGGCACCATCGTCTACACCTCCCCCCAAGGCCTCGTGGACAGCTGCACCGACAAGCTCCGCGTCATCGCCGAAAGCCTCCTGGACATCATCCTCAGCCTCAACCAAGACCTCAACAATTTGATCGATCGGCATACCTGCGAAATGCTCTTCCATGGGTTCTGTGTGCCCTGCACCTCCAGGATACAGACCCTGACGGCGGGGTTGCTGGTTAAGGCGTGTGGGAGGCAACCGTTCTGGGGGGATTTCATATCGGATACGATATTGAAGATGTATACGTCGAGTTATACGATGATTTTTCCGTTGGATAGGGTGTTTATGTTGTTGACCTATCTAGGGAAGAAGAGTCCAGAAAGAGGGATTGTCTTGGATTCAAATTTAAGGATACTGGTGGAGCTTCTGCAAGAGGTGAGTAGAAAAATTTGTTTTCTAGCGTTTATAAAAGTGAAAGTTTGGTGTCTATCGACGCAAAATCTTTAAAAATGTTCTTTTAGCATCTGTACGAGTAGTACAAGTAGTTTTTTAAAATTAATTTTTAATGGGGTCATACCACATTTTCCAATTTTTTTATTTTTCTGAAAGTACATTTGAAACTACTTGCGAAAATATATATTTTATGACACATAAGTTTCTAGTTTTACAGTAATAATTTTTTGCGGCCGTAGAGACATCTACCGAGCAAAAATGGAACACTTTTGACGTTTATGTCATTGTGTTTTGAAACCACGCTTAAAACCAAACGTAGTCTTCAAAACTTCTGGAGTATTTATTGCCTTATACCATCTTTCCCTTACATCTTGAGCCATAAGAATACAAACAAAAATTTTATTTTTATTTCTCAACGAGTTATTCTTGTAGGACGATGCAGAACAACATTGTACAACTATTGTAATATCTAAATCAAACATAAATTGTATTTATTTATATTTTTATTTAGCATATTTCGTTATTTGTACTTATTTTTTTTTAAAAATAACTTGTTGCAAGGATGTTGACGTCAAAATATTGGTTATATAAGGTTATGTTAGAAAAAAGTGACAGATCTGTTCATGTACAGTAAAAGCACGAGTACGGGTGTGCCTCACTATCGTGTATTTGTGTACAAAACTGTGACGTCACAAAACCAAACTCAGAATCTTTATAAAGAAAATCATGAATGAAAAGTATAATAAAATTAAATATTTTTGATGTGTATATGCATCATATTAGGTAAATTTTTCATTTATGAAAGAAAAATCAACATTTTTTCTTTTTGGTATGACCCCACTGGTTTCGAGAGCGATCTTACCGACAGAGTCAAAATGTCACAATCTAGTTCGAGCATTTTGGCGCTGTAAATCAGCCGAATGTTTTTGAGACGTACATGATTTTTAACCTCACTTTTCTGCTGTCATTTACATATTTTAATTAAAAAAATCAACATTTTCGACAAATTTTAAGTATAAATAAATGATTTTCAGTTAATTTTATGTATTTCCTGTAAATTTCAGAAGAATTCATAGCCAAATAAAAATTTTGATGTTTTGAAAGAATTGGGAAAATATTAACAACGAATGTCATCTTAGAAATATTTAAATAAAACGTTGTCCAGACGGTTTTAATATTTTGAAATGAGTTAATTTATATTTTAAACCCCGTAGAACACAAATTTCGTGTTAATTTGAAGATAATTTATACCGTTGAGGAGCTGTGAACAAAATAAAATACATGTTTTTGGGGAATTTTTTCCCAAAATTTTGATCCTCTTTTCTGGAATCCCTAATGTCTTTTTGGCAATTTTAAAACATTATTATATCAAATCGACACTCCATAGTTCGTTTTTGCAAGTATTAACACTCTATCTTTAACCGAATTCGAGGTATTGACCAATTTTTAACCTCAACTTTTTAGTCAAAAATATACAATTTTTTATCTCGGATTTGAGGAACTTTTAGCCGGCAATTTAACCACTTTTATACCAGAAAAATACAAATCAACCCTGCAAAGTTCATTTTTGCAAGAGTAAACAGTATTTTTAACCGAAATCGAGATATTGACCGATTTTTAACCTCACATTTTTAACTAAAAATGTATAATTTTTGAACCCGGGTTTGAGGAGTTTTTAACTGGAAATTTAACCACTTCTATACCGGAAATATACAAATCAGCCCTGTAAAGTTCAATTTTACAAGAATAAACGCTCTATCTTTAACCGAAATCGAGATATAGACCGATTTTTAATCTCACATTTTTAACCAAAAATGTACAATTTTTGTACCCTGGTTTGAGGTTTTTAATCCGAAAATATACAATTCAACCCTGTAGAGTCCATTTTTGCAAAAATAAACATTATGTTTAACTGAAATCGTGATATTGAACCGTTTAACCTCACATTTTTGGTCGAAACTAAATTTGTAAACATGCATTTTTGGGGGCTCATTACTCCTGAATTGTTTGAAATATTTTCACACTAAAAACGGGGTTAAAATATAAATAGGCTCGTGGTTTTTAGCTAGTTTATTATAAACTAGTGATATGTTTGTTTGAAAAATAGTTGAATATTGTCATTTGTGCCATGATAGTGGTTTTTTGCCTGAGAGGGGATGTGTCGATCAATTGTTTGCTCTTCGTACGATTGTAGAGAAGTTACTTGACAAGAACAAGAAGGTGTTCTGTGGCTTTCTTGATTTAAAAAAGGCTTATGATAGTGTTCTTCGAGATACTTTGTGGGATATACTCAGGGAGTACGGCGTGAATGGAAACTTGCTGGGAGCGATTCGTGCATTGTATGAGGGTAGGAAGGCTGTTGTAAGAATAGATCGTATAAATGTTGGTGTGAAACAGGGTTGTGGTATGTCTCCGTGGTTGTTTAACTTGTATATGGATGTGTTGTTGCGGAGAGCATTGAGTGAAATGGATGGTGTACAAATTGGTGAAAGTATTGTGCCTGCGTTAGCGTATGCGGATGATGTAGTTGTTTTAGGTGAAAATGAAAGCAACTCAGAAGAATGATAGAGAGAATACTTGTAGTTGGAAGAAGTATGAATCTGAAGTTGAATGTTGATAAATCCAAGGTGTTAGTATTTGAAAAAGTAAATTGGTGACTGTGTGCAATGTGTTGGTGGATGGAGTGAAACTGGAGCAAGTGAATGAGTTTGTATATTTGGGTAGCATGATGTCAAGGGATGGTCAAATTGATAGAGAAATTGAAAGGAGAGTGAGTGCGGGGTGTAAGGTAATGGGTGCTCTGGGTACGTTTGCTCGAAACGTAAACGTATCTAGGGAAGCTCGTTTAAGTGTGTATAATGGAGTGCTAGTGCCTGCTTTGATGTATGGAAGCGAATGTTGGGCATGGACGGGAAAGCATAAAAAGAGAGTGACTGCCGTGGAAATGAGGTATTTACGTGGAGTATGTGGATATGTAAGACGGGATCGCGTGAGGAATAATTTGGTGTATGAATAATGTATGGTTAGGAAGAATGTTGTTAAGAGAGTAGGAGTGAGCCAGTTGAGATGGTGAGAATGAAGAGTGAACGTCTTGTAAAGCGTATATATCTTGGTGAAATTGAGGGTGTTCGATTGCGTGGCCGTCCAGTGTGTAAGTGGATGGATGTGATTGATAAGGTACTAAAAGAGAGAAAGTTTCCGAGTGGGAAGAGAAGAAGAGCGTGTATGAATGCGATTATGAATGTGGCCGAGGCGAAAGAAGTGTGCTTAGACAGGAATGTGTGGCGAAGGATGATTGTTTCGTAACTATTATTGTGGTCCAATTGCGGTATTTCGCTATCGTAATTCGGTCATTTTAATATGTTGAGAGTGAAGAATATATGTTGTACCTATGATGTCAGGTTAGTAAGAATGTTGTTGAAAGAGAGACTGATTTTTTTTGGATGATTTTTTTTTATTCTTTCGGGTTTGTGCTAACCAACTAAGTGGGAAATGCGTGATTTTATGTATGTATGTATGTATAGTCAAGATTAATTTTAATATAATAAAAATGTTCAATGAAGTCAAATTGTTTCTGTAGTGTGTTATAAAACCGTTTAAGTATGTATTATAAAGATACGGAGGAAATATGTTAAAAGAATCAAGCCATATGTGTGTATGTATCTGGCAGATACAACGCGACTAAATAACTGCGTTACAAAACCACGTTAAACGTGTGCGATATAACCTAAAAAGAATATATTCTAAGAAACCTAATTATCAATTAATTGATACGTATTTGGGACTGTAACTTTAGTGATATTAATGTTTTATGTAGGGTTGCAGTGGCGAACAGCTCCTCGCCGTAAACTCCGACTTAGCCCTTTTGGGTTGGGTCCTCCTCTACGCCAGCTGGCAACTAGACCACACATTCCGTGGCGATTTAACATGCGTGAAACGCTGGAGTTGGGTCACAGGCGACCAGAGCACAAAACCACAAGATTCGGGTGTTTGCACGGGCAGTCACCGTCGCAAAGTACATCGCCGGTTCATACACTACAAACAGCAGATCGACCAGCTCGACTGGACCAAGAAGGCAGTGCAGGCCTCCACTCAGGTACAGGTAAACGAAGCACATAAACACATTTATTCAATTCAAGAAAATTATAAATGTATTATCAGCGGATTATTATCAATGACGATTTTTTTATTTTTTTTTTTTGAAGACTGATGGTTGGTTGTACTGTCTTTACATATATTTTAAGCGTTCCTAAAATTGATTGCACGTGATGTTTTAACATGGCAACAGCTGACAGCTGATTGTGGACAAACCTTCAGTTTATATTGCGTCTTATGGAGAAATTTTTTACAGCAGTGTTTTCCATAAAAAATATTTGATATTATTTAGCGATTTCTAGAGTATTATATTAAAACTAACCTAATCGTAGTTATTTGTATATTTATTGCATAAAAATAAATAAATATATCATCACGGCATATTACCCATTGCTGGGTGTGCCAATCTGCTTTGTACGCAGATATCGGTAATGATGATGACATATTTGTACCGTGCGGGCGTTTATCAGGCGTCACCTCACGGGCACTCATTGCTGGCGTGGAGAGTGCACCACAGGGGTCAATTTTGTGCCATTTAAAATTGGAAATATTTGGCGTCGGTCGGGATCGAACCCGGTTCCCCAGATTCGTGACCAGACACTCAGGCACTCGGCCACGAGACTCCATAAAAATACTTTAAATATAATTGGATACTATAAAATTCGGCAGAGTTGAACAACGATTTATATAACTGATGAACCGGAAATCAAATACGCATATCTTCTAGTGACAGTTTTAGAAAAGACCTTAACGGCCGGTTTCATAAAAAATATAAAGTTCCTTTAATTTGAAAGTTTCATCTAAAAATGAAAAAAGCGTTTCATAATTCAACTTTAAGTTAAAGTTGTTAGTTCAAAGTTCTTTAAAATAAAGTCATGCGAGAGTTCCTTTACGAGGTTAAGTGAATATTTAACTTATCCGTTTTGATTCCACATTTTTTGATAAAAATGTTTTCTTTAACTTTTTCATCAATAATTTATTGATAATAAATCCCGTCGAAGATGTTAATATTAAACAATGAAAGGATTATATTAACCACGAATTAATAATTGAAATTGTAGAACGAAAAATTATTTGATGACAGATTTAGGTTAAGGAAAATACAATTTTATTTGTATTGAACAGATACAAGAAATAAAATTAGCAACAAATAAATCAATATTGAGGTATTTATTAACTTTTTTAGAGGTGATTTCACATCACATTATGTATTTAATATGAATTATGTGTTTAATAATCCAATATCTTATTGTTGGCGGGCTACCACTTGACACTGTTCTGTTTTTCCAAACCATATTTTCTAGCTATTTTTAATTTATTGAACTTTCAATTTAGCCATGGCAGCCTGTTCAATTTTTGCCAAGTTTGATCCTACAAAATTTTGCGCAAATAAATATATTAAGAGGCATATTTACCCTGAACTAAAATATGAAGTGAAAATTCAAATAAATTGGTCCTTTATTAAAACTATTAACATTTTTAAAAATTCAACAATACAAACATACTTCCGATATTAACTTGCATTTTAAAAAATAATTATTGAAATCCATTAGTATTTGACTTTGATTTTATAGGAAAATCGAGAAATGCCGTTTTGCCTATAAAATCAAAGACACTAATAGATTTCAATAATTATTTTTTTTAAATTGCAGGTTAATATCGCAAGTATGTTTGTGTTGTGTTGAATTTTTTAAAATGTTAGTAGGTCTAGTACTGGTACAACTTAATTTGAATTTTCGTTTCACATTTTAGTCCAGGGGTAAATATTCAAATATAAATAGTAGCCTAACCTATAAAATTGCTTACCTTTTCTTTTCATTCAATATTTTCCTTCTCTTACATTTCAACACATGTTTGTGTTTATACATATATTAATTAAATCAAGGTGTATTATTCATCAAATGTGAAATTTCCGCCTCTATTTCTTCTAGACATAGACATAATTAAAATATTCTGACAGTCAGTGTTACTAAACAGTTTGTTCTAAAATCATTTCTATAACTTTGGAATTACTTTACTTACAGTAAAGCAAATTTTTATTATGAAACGTACATATTTTAAAGTGTATATAAATTCACTTTAAAATAAAATTTAACTTTATCTAAAGTTTACTTTTACGAATGGGCGCATTCAGCCGACACAAACATTTCGTGTTTGGTTCGTGAATTTTCGCTGAATGCGAGTGTTTGACGTGAACAAAAACATTTGGTTCTTCAACCAGTAGTTGAGTGTTTATGTTTTGTTTTGTACATATATCAAAAAATGGAGGTTAATAACGAAGAGGAGTGGATTGAAACCTATTACATAAATGAAGAAACTTGGCAACTAAAAGGAAATAGCCATTTTCATGACAGATTTGCGGCCGATAAGTTAATATTTAAAGTATTTTGGTTATGATGTTAATATGAAACAATACGAGTACACTAATGATAGTAATGACGTTTGATTTTGACAAGTACTATAAAAATGCATTCAGTGAAACACCATTTGTTTGCTGAATCTAGTGTTTATGAACGCAAACATGTTTGTGTCGGCTGAATGCGCCCAATTATTATGAAACCGGCCGTAAGAGAGTTATTCATGTTTCCGGTCGGTGCATGCGCACAAGTGGCGACAAATACAAAAAATATATAAGCGCGAAATACGAAATCAAATTTCAACAGATAGGAATACAAGGTCTGTCCGGAAAGTATCCGACTAAAAATAAAGTTATTCTTGGTCAATGTTGACGATGTCCTCTTCAAAGTATTATCCTTTGGAAACCACAACCTTTTTCCAGCGGTCCTGCCACTTTCGAAAACACTCCTTGAAGTCGGCTTTCGAAATAACAAAAAGATGCTTCGTCGCGTTGCGTTTGATATCTTCTACGTCTTCAAATCTTCTTCCATTTAATGGATTTTTCAATTTGGCAAACAATCAAAAGTCACATGGAGCTAGGTCAGGACAGTACGGAGGCTGTTGAAGTACAGAAAACACGTTCGCTGCATAAGACGCAATGTTAAATTCAAGCTTGGTTGTTCAGAATTCGCTGTGCATTATAAGTGAGCAGAAAAAAGCAACAGTGCGAAAAACGATTTTCCCGTGTTATCGGGCTATGTTCTTTTATCCACCCTGTACAAACATACCAATTAATAATTTCTTCCCCTAGGCATTATCCGCCCTTTCGAGTCAAGCAGCCAGCCTCTCCAGTAAACTCGAAGCCGCTCTGAAACAACAAGAACATGTGTTTAAGCGCATCAAACAGTTTAGCAGCAAGCAAAAGGAGCTTTCTAAAGCTCGCAGTACCAACGCAACGGGGTCTGGAAGTTCTCAAGGCCGGTCACAAGACCCGCCCGAACATACAGTGGCTGGAGTGCCTCTCCATCAGTTACTAGATGCGGAACATTCCTTGGCAGTGTCTAGGGGGTTAGTGGCGTTTCTGCTCCATATGGATCATTCGTGTAGTAGTGATCTGTTTCTTCTAGCATGCAAGGTAAAAAAGTAAAAAATAGTACATTAAAATACAAGTATCATAAAGCAATTTGTTAACGTACGAGTCCAAGTTTGGAAAACGTGCCGCTAGGAGAGTTTTACAAAGGACGAATGCGTTAACAGGCCTTATGATACATGTTTTTTTATACTATTTTTTCTATTGAGGTAATTTTACAATTAGATTTTTTTAAATATGTCTTGGTTTTTTACCTCCCGCTACCCTTGGTAAGGGAGGTATAGGGATCGTGCTAAAAATCGCATATCGAGATTTTGCTAAATGACCACGTTTTAAGGTCCCTAGAATCGAATTTTAACATTTTCACGATGATGTCTGTGTACGTGTGTGTGGATCCTCTACTCCAACTCAAATACTATCATTCAGAAAATTTTGAAATCTTGTATTTCGAACTTTTTCTGTAATGGAAAGAGCTCATTAGATTTTGGTGTAGATCGGATAACCGGAAATGGCACTTTACTAGACGCTCAAAATAGTTTTTCTTCGAAAAATACCTTTAAATATTATTTTTTCGACATTAATGTTATAAAAATTAAAAATTATTAAATTTTCTACAAATTTGCATTAATACTTTTTCTATATATTTTATGGATAAATTCATAAAATTATCTATAAATTTATGCTGAATTTATACAGCGTAAGCCGTAACGTAACGTACTGTGCCGTAACGTAACGTATAGAATAAATCAATGCATACTTATGTGATAATTTATACAGATGTAAGCCGTAACGTGACGTACCGTGCCGTAACGTGTCAAAAACCCAAAGATCGCGAACTTTTATCTTTCTACGTTACGGCACGTTACGGTACGTTGCGATATTATGAAAATTATTGCTTACCTGCGCTATAGTCTGTTTTTGTGTGGCTAATTATGTCAAAGTTGGAATTAATAAATTAAATGACTATAAATATAAAAAATACTACATTACGAATAGTCTGTCTTGTGTGACTTTGACTGACATAAGTGACATGTGTCATGTGTCAAAGTTTGGATTAATATATTAAATGGAAATGCATATGAAATATAGTGCATTGCGAATAAACTAACGAACCTGATAATTACAAATCTGATGTACACTACATTTGTATCGACAGAGCATTAGTATACTTTTTACGAAAATGTACCGTAAAAGTTCTGTATAAAATAGCCTAGAAAAATCACGCGTTACGATACGTTACAGTACGCCACGGCACGGTACGTTACGTTACGGCTTACGCTGTATAAATCCAGCATTAATCCCGGAGCCTACGCTTTAAACAAGCAAATCTCCTTGGTAACACAGTTCATATCTTAAATGTATGTAACTGACAGATAAATGTCACTGTCAAAGAACTAATCATTTCAAATTAATAACAGTAACGTTTTAAAAAGATAATAGTAAATAGAATCCTAGTTATATGGAATGGATCTTAATACAGTTTCCGCAATAACTAAATATGTAAGTATATATAATTAAATTAATAAAAATTAAATAGCGGGAGGTTTGGTGTTGGCCAGATCAGATTTTTTTTTGTCATATATGTTGGTAGCGCTTCCCGCTAACATTTTAAATATCACATTTTGACAGTTTGTGTATTGTGTGATTCCATGTGTGATTCTAACTAATTGTTTACATTAAAACATTGTATCAAGCATTATATAATTATGGAAGAGAAAAACCAATACTTACAATATACTCCACCGGTTTATTAATGTACCACCTGATTTGACACATCTTATAACAAAGATAAATTTATCAAATAACGAATCGGGATAGCTGATTTATTTTAGTTATTATCATAAATAAAACTCTTTAAATAATGAAATACTTTAATGAACAATTTATTGATCTACACTTTTACATTCCACCATTTTGTCAACACATCACTGCTCAGTTGCAGACATAACAGCAACAGCTGTTCTAACATTCTTCAGTACAAAACATATGTTGAATATGTATATGGCACTTATGTCTAAATCATATTTAAAAATTTAATATTCGACAGTTCGCCTCGACGTGGAACTGGAAATCATGGATCGTAAAATATTCATATTTGCTTGCAAGTAGCCACAAATTGAATTGACAGCGTCGACATTTCAAGTAATGTGCACCGTACATTTCAAAACCTGCCTGATATAACAATACAATCAGCTGAAAATTGCAATATTACCAAAAAATTAAATTGTAATAAATAAAACTTACCGTTTAAATTATTTTGACAAAGTGAATCTGAGCGCATTGTTTCATGTTTCATAATTTTTTAATTGAAAGATTTTAACTTCACAGATTCTTCTTTCTGAACTAACACAGCTATAGCTATAAATTTCTCTTCTTTCTAGTCCTATCACTTGGAGAAAAGATAAAAATTATTAATTAGATGTAATATTTCAACATAAACAACTTACCATTTTGAGGTTATATGTAATTCATCTGTCATTACTACCAACCCTAGAATACGAAAGGCGCCAAAACACTACGTTTATAGATCTTCTAAACATCGTGTTTTCAGTGATAAACAGTGCTTTTATAGACTCATAAGAACACCGAAATAGAAAAAATATATATTTTCAGTTTAAGTACAAATAATAGAAAATACCAATATTATATTATCTTGCAGGTCCTAGCTCGTCTTGTGGTGATGTCCCGCCTGTCCCTCTCCTCCGTGTTAACCCCCGGCGAACTCCACACCCTTCTGGCCCGCTGCGTAGCCAGCGAGCCGCCATGGGCCCAACACGGCCTAGCATGTTTACTTCTAGACATGTTGGATACGAGCGCCAGCCCCAGCCCGAGTACGGCTAGCGCGACCAGCAGCACCATCAGCACTACGGCGACGGCGTCCAGTACATCAACAAGCACCACGACGCAAGCGGATGAGGATGATGGGGATGATGAACCTGGACCTTCTTTCACGCCGCAAACAGGTAGGTAATAGGATAGAGAGAATTCTGACTATATAAGAACCTTATTTGGTACTTCTAGCGCCGCGAATCAATTTATATTTTAACCCCGTACAACACGATTTTAGTGTTAATTTGAACATATTTTAAATAGTTCAGTTCAGAGTTTCGGCCAAAAATGTGAAATTAAAAATGGTTCAATATCGTGATTTCGGTTAAGGATAGAGTTTATACTTGCAAAAATATACTTTTTTTGTGCAACCGGACGCGAAATTAGCATTTCACAGACGCAATACAGGCCGCGAAATTCAATTTCGCGACCGTTGTTATGGTAACGGCCGCGAAATGAATTTCGCGGCCGTTGGCATGGTAGAGGCCGCGAAATTAGGTAAACAACCACTTTGACACTTGAGAATTGCATGGTTTTGTTTATCAAATGTTAATCCCATAGCCACTTTGAAAGCTAACTTTCTATTTACATTGAAACTGTTTAAAATTAATAAAATTTATAATTACATATTTTTTACGGTTGCACAAAAAATATTGTGTACACCTTGTCCGCGAAATCACTCTTTAGCGTACCGAGAGAAAAATTGTCGCCGAGGCCGCTTGATACGTTAATTAGTATAATATTTTAAAAGTATCAAAAAGGCCATAGGGATTCCGCAAAATAGGACCGAAATTTTAGAAAAAAATTGCCCCAAAAAACATGCATTTTATTTTTCTCACAACTCCTCAACGGTTTAAATTATCTTCAAAATAACACGAAATTCGTGTTCTACGGGGTATAAAATAGAAACTAACTGATTTCCAAATCTCAAAATCGTCTGGACCAAGTTTTATTTAAATATTTCTAAGATGACGTCCGTTGCGAATTTTTCGCAATTCTTCCAAAACATCAAATCTTTTATTTGGTTATGAATTCGGCTGAAATTTACAGGAAACACATAAAATTAACTGATAATCATTTATTTATACTTAATATTTATCGAAAATATTGATATTTTAATGACTATTTCACTCATAAATATGTAAACCAATCCAAATTCAAGATTCTACATAGTTACCAAGTTTCATTTCGACAAAACATCGTCACAAAAAAAATTTCGCACCCTTTAAGCCAATAAGATGTAATTTTACAAGTAGGTGAGTTTTGATAAGCGAAATTTTTTTGACGGTTTAGAAACATATTGTTTACATACCTGTCAAAGTCTGTGTATTTTCAGTGTTATCAGTTTTTATTAAAAACGAGTCGATTCGGGCAGGAATCTATTTAAAACGTTGAAAAAGAAAACTGAAACATAATACCACTAAACACATTGGCTCGTACCACGATAACGGTTTTAACTAAAACGCTGTTTTAAGAAATGTCAAATTCAAATTTCAATATTTAATTTCGCCCTTATGTTTAAAGAACGATTTTTTTAAAAATATTTTTTGAATAAGAACTATGTTTTGCTTTAAAATCATATTTTGATAAATTTAAATTATTTATTATTATTAATAAATAATGAAATTTGACATTTCTTAAAACAGCGTTTTAGTTAAAACCGTGATCGTGGTACGAGCCATTAACTAAAACGCTGTTTTAAGAAATGTCAAATTTCATTATTAAATATCAATAAATAATATCAAATTTATGAAAATATGAATTTAAAGCAGAACATGGTTTGTATTCAAACAAATATTTTTTTAAAAATCGTTCTTCAAACATAAGGGCGTAATTAAATATTGAAATTTGAATTTGACATTTCTTAAAACAGCGTTTTAGTTAAAACCGTGCTCGTGGTACGAGCCACTTACAAAATTTTTATCAAGAAAAAAATATATATAAATGATTACCTGATTTTTATTTTGGAAATAGTCATCCGAATACCATTCGTGGTTAAATTTTATCCTGGAAAATTTTTCCTATTGCTTTACTCGAGCCTGTTGCCAATTTATCTCGTGACATTGATCAAAAATCACTCGTTTGACAACTCGTGATTTTTTTGTCAATGTCACTCAATAAATTGCTAGGCAGCCGGCTCTCGTAATAATCTGAAAATTTTTCCGGCAAAAATTTACCACTTATGATATTAGCCGTGTTCCTTTGGGTTCTGATTATGATTTTGTGAATTCTGATTAATTTAATCGTGATCCTTTTGAAACAGGATTTAAAAATAATAGCAAGAAAACAACACTATCTAATGTCAAATGTCAATGTCATATGCAGACTAATGCAAACTATCCTACTTTATGTTATAAATAATCAACTGTCTAGTGTTAAAATCTGAATTAAAAATGGATTATATTGAAGTAAAAAATAATGTTCTTGGTAAGGAATATGAAGTATGTTTATTTCAAACAAATCTTTATGTGGTTCATTACACGCTTTTGTAGAAAAATCTTATTTCTCTTGATGCCACAAACCCCACATTCGTAAATTTCTACGCTCGAAATAGTATATTTTAAATTTGTTCTGAACTGAATCCAAGTGAATCGCTCAAATAAGTTGATTCGGAAGGGAAGGGGGTAGGTTGTCTAGTGATCACAAAATGAGAAAGTGGGGATAACGAATAGGAAATGAAAAACATTATTTTTCTTAATCATGATCACTTTTATCATTTAGATTACGAATCACAGCCCGAAGGAACACGGCTATTATATATGAAAATATTTGATTGAAGTGGAGTTAAAAATCACTTACGTCTCAAAAACATTCAACTAGTTTTCAGCGCCAAAATGCTCGAATTATGTTGTGACATTTTGAGTCCGTCGCTAACTATGCAAAATTTTGAGTTCTAACAACTTCTACGATATGTTTTGAAGCTGAAAGAACATCTCTATAAAATTTGGCATCGATATGTGTAGTTGTGCAAAGTTTTCACTTTTATAAGATTGTTCTTGTCCAAGTAATATGTATTGTTTTCAGATGCAGAAATGTTCGATTCATTTTCCATCGACGACCAACTAATCCCCGACAAACCCAAATCAAACCCTCTCCCCTCAGTCTTCGAATCCGACGACTCAGAACTAGACGACTTCCTCGACGACATCCTCGAACGGGGACGCTCCCTACTCCGTCGCCAGGGCAGCGGTCGGGGCCCTGGTTCCGGGGGCACAGTCTCCAGCGCCATGGACGCCAGACTTGAGCTTGGCGTGGAGACAGGCGCGGAAATCCTCCTCAGAAGGTTGACGGCATTGTCGGCGGGGACACACGCGGTGGCTAGCCCTGCGGAGCCCGGGTTGCAGGCCCCACCGGCATGGCCGGAGCATCTAGTGGAAGCGGGGAGGCAGAGGCAGATGGGGGTGTCTAATACGGAGATGTTGACGCAGTGTTTTAATCAACTGTTTGGGGATATGCAGTTGATGCCGAATAATATTGAGAATACAGTCAGGTAAGACCTTTTAAAACTATTAAGATCTCAAAAATTTAAGTTTCGTGCCTAATATACTAACAAGTATTTTTTAGTTGAAACTAAATTTTTCTTCAAGCGTATTGTAATATTCATATTATGCTCCTGTACACACACTATAGAAGAAGTTCATTGTCTTACTAGTACAAAAATGTTGATATTGTTGTACTAGTAAAAAAATGTTAGTGTTTTAGTTTACCGCTGGCGGCAGCAGTTGTCACAGCAACACATATTATATTGAAAATTGTTATTTGACAGTTGTGTCGTTTTTGTTTTGTAGTGTACACAGCCAGCTTTGGCTGAAATTGCAAACACTACAATTAAAAAATTCCAAAAAATATGTCAAATTATTCTTTGAAACGCTTGAAGAAAAAATAGTATATGTCATTCGGAGTAGAACGCCCTTTTTGTGTTTCACCCAGCTTCCCTAGCCCCGGCTAGCGCCTCGGCCGCAATAGCTGGGTTCAACACAAAAAGACCGCTTTCTACTCCTAATAACATAATATACTATTTATTAAATGTGGGAATTTTTTCAACTGATGTACTTAAAAATTGTTAAATAAATTATATTATATACAGTATGTTCCAGGACGAGCTTACGCTATTGTTATTTTAAAAACTATTCAATATTATTGTACGAAATTTGGTATCTAGGGGTTTTCCGACATGCCCGTTTCAACTAAAATATTTTCAAAGCAATAGCATTTCCGGTTTAACCGGAAGTAGACCCTAACTTTCTTATTTTAAATGGAATGCTATATTTTTATTTTACCGTTGAATTCAGCAGAAAATTTTATATATGAAACCATAAAAAAAAATTTACTCATACTCAACCACTTCCGGCGTAATTCAACTTTTTTTGATTTTTTATCTAAAAACGGCCACTTTATCACCCTATATCTGGAGAACGGAATCGAATTTCTATAATCTGTAAAAACAGTTTTATAAAGAAAGCTTTTGTTTACAATCATACAAATTAATAAACGATTATTTTTGAAAATTGTAATTTCTACGTGAACGTAAAGTTGCTGTTCATAAAATTCAAAGAACTCATTTTTTTTTAATGGAACACCCCATTTTTTATTTGAATGAATTCTTCGTTGAAAAATAAGGGTAGTTTGTGTAGCATGCCCTATGTTAAAAGTTGATAGATTTTTAGTAAAATGGAAAATATTTAAATTGCATACGTTAGTATTTGTTTATGTCTAGTTTAGTTGGCTGTGAACCTATTGTTTTTATTTTGTTATGTTTTTTTTTCTGTTTACTTCGTATTTTACATTTAATATGATAGTAATTCATAATAATTCATTAAAATAAAAATAATAAATAGGTACTAATAGCTATTAACATACCTAGGAATGTTATGCACATCATAACTGCCGCAGATGTAAGTTTGAAATTTTAAGACATCTAAGGCTTGTTATGATTAATAACATCCGTGGTTTGTTCAATAGTTTATCGGTTTCAGAAAATTATTGATAAATATAATTTTTTTAAATTTTCTCATCAATGCTATTTTCAGATTGCTATGGTTAACAGAACAATCATTTTGACATTGTCAATATGACAAATATTCAAATTATGTGCTTTATTCCTCATGTTTATTATTTTAGAATAAAGTAGACCGTATTTAGAACGATACAATTATTACTTAGTTGCCAGCCTACTTTTGTACATGTAAACAATGGAATAATATCCTGAAACCGGTAATAGTATATTACATTACAAGTTACAAGTCATGAAAATGTTTCATTGCAGACGAGGAGGCTTGTTTGAAGAATGCGAGGATGCGCAGCGTCCGAGCATTTCTTTAAAACCTCCGAGTCAAGCAAAGACATTTTAATGACGCGTGATGTATTCTATTTTTTTAAAAATCGGCAATTACAGAAGCTTAAAATTGTGGAAAAAATTAGGTTTGCATAAATCTATGGAAAATAAATGCGCAATTGCTAGAAGGATTCAAGATGGAATTTGTGAAAGAAGAACTGCGGATAATAACGAGAAATTAGTTTTGGGAAATTCGATAACTGAAACTACTGAGAAAAATACTGTTGACATTTCTTCATTCAAAAAAGCTACCTTATCTGCGATAAATGTCTCAAATGCTCAAAATACAAACATTAACATTAATATATATATAATTAGTTCATTGTTTCTAAATAAAGTTTTTGAAAAATTGTTAGGTATTCCTGTTATTTGTGTTTGTTCGTA
The DNA here is from genome assembly GCA_963082715.1 of Harpalus rubripes. Lineage (NCBI taxonomy): Eukaryota > Metazoa > Arthropoda > Insecta > Coleoptera > Carabidae > Harpalus > Harpalus rubripes. The sequence goes on from OY720464.1 coordinate 1,318,414, forward strand.
CAGACAGTGGACAGTAAAAATGACTAGTCATGAAAATTTTATTTTCATGACTAGTCATGGAAATCTTACTTTCAAGACTCAAATTAGACCGGAAATAAGGATTTTCATGCCGATTTAAAAAAATATACAATTTTCTTCTTTTTCCACCATGGCCCATTTCAATTAAATTTAATAACTAATGTAAATAAATGCGAATTAAATATTTTCCGTTTTACTAAAAATCTATCAACTTTTAACATAGGGCATGCTACACAAACTACCCCTATTTTTCAAGGAAGAATTCATTCAAATAATAAAAAATGGGGTGTACCATTTAAGAAAATTGAGTTCTTTGAGTTTTATGAACAGCAACTTTACGTTCACGTAGAAATTACAATTTTCAAAAATAGTCGATTATTAATTTGTATTATTGTAAACAAAAGCTTTGTTTATAAAACCGTTTTTACAGATTATGGAAATTCGATTCCGTTTTCGAGATATAGAGTGATAAAAAGTGGCCGTTTTTAGATAAAAAATCAAAAAAAGTTGAATTACGCCGGAAGTGGTTGAACATGAGTACATTTTTTTATGGTTTCATATGTAAAATTTTCTGCTGAATTCAACGATAAAATAAAAAATATAGCATTCCATTTAAAATAAGAAAGTTAGGGTCTTCTTCCGGTTAAACCGGAAATGTTACTGCTTTGAAAATATTTTAGTTGAAACGGGCATGTCGGAAAACCCCTAGATACCAAATTTCGTAAAATAATATTGAATAGTTTTTAAAATAACGATAGCGTAAGCTCGTCCTGGGACACCGTGTATATATATTATTTTTTTTTACTCAAAATGACCCCCAATATATGGTTTTATTTTGGCCCACTCTTTATGAATCACCCTGTGTCATAAAATTTTATGTTATAGACTATGGCTAACGCTAAACAAAACCTCCAGCAAAGGCGTATTCAACCCTTCGGGGGTGCCAAGCATCCCCGTTTCGGGTGTTAGCGTATGCAGCCTGATGTCTGCTCTCGCCTACAGCCCGGGGCTGACTCTCCGAGCGTGGTGTGTGGCTCTCCAAGCACTAACACTAATGTGCAACATGACAAATAACAGCAACAGTAACAGCAGCTCGAGTACATCTTTAGAGAGCACCCTGAATGGCATGGCGGCGGTTATTATCAACCATCAGGATTTTGTGAATTTGTTGCTGAGGCTGTTGTCTGGATCGGGGCTTGTCTTCTCCGACAAGGGATTGGTGAGTAATATCGGGAATAATATACAGGTGTGGTTTTCACAAATATTCTTATAGAGAACTCGATATTATTATTTTGTTTGAAACTGCTAAAATACATCTTCAATGGGGTATTCTCCAGTAATTTCATTTTTTTTATTATAAATTATTCCCTCTAAAAATATTAATTCCACGCGGTTCAAATTTCACGCCATCGAAATATTCCCCCACCACTTTGTTCGTTCTGCAGAAATTCAAATATTTCCATGCCGTCGAATCCCACCCGGTCGAAATGTTACACGATACAAATCCTTCGCTCCCTTACCGCTCTCTTTATCGCTCGTATTGCATTCTGACAATCTATGCTTCGTGGTATTCCGTGTCAAAGGTAATATTATTATTATTCACATAATATGACAGCTAATCTAAAATGGCGGGCCAGGAATATCAATAATTTTACTTAAAATTCTTTTCCTGCTTCCTTCATTAAATAGTTCGTTGTATATTATGGTCGTATAAATAATGTAATATGTTTTTAAATTTCTTATTATTATCTTTGACGCAGAACTACCACGAAGCATAGATTGTCAAAATGCAGTACAATCGATAAAGAGAGCGGCACGGGAGCGAGGGATTTGTATCATGTAACATTTTGACCGGGTTGGATTCGACGGCGTGGAAACATTTATTATTTGTAGTTGATAGTAGCCGATTTTGGTCTTCTTGATGTCTTTATGTACATTGTTTGCTACTTCGTCGAGCAATGTATTGAAGAGAAGAGGGCTCAAAACCCCGCCTTGCCTCAATCCCTGATTGTTGTTGTTGTTTTTATACAGGCTTTGGATTGCTCTAATTATTTTATTGTTTATTCCTATTTTTTCTAGGATGTTCCATACTGTTTCTCTCGGGACACAGTCAAATGCTTTCTTGAGGTCAATGTAGCATACGCAAACTTCCTTATCGTACAGTATTGTTTTTTCCGAAATTTGTTTTATCGTAAATATATGGTCGTTTATACATTTGCCCTTTCTGAATCCACTTTGTGAGTCCTTTCTCTAAAATTATTTCAAATATTTTGGTAGTAGTGCACAGTAAAGAAATTCCTCTATAGTTACTGCAATTCGGATTATCTCCTTTTTTTGTGGAGGGGGAGGATCACCGCTATTTCCCAATCTTTAGGTATTGTGCCTTTTTCCCATATTAGGTTGATAAGTAAGTGTAATAATTTTAGACCTTCTTCGCCCATGTTTTTCAGGAGTTCAGGTTTTATATCATTATTATGTGTCTCCCATTTGACAGTAGGCTAACTTTATACTCGTTCAACCTGTAGTTCAAAACTTGTCACCACAGCGCTGCGATCTTAAAAATACTAGGGTACCTTTATAACCAGGGTATGGCCACGGGCCAAGATCACCGCCATTATCGGTAATTCTTTTCCCTATATATTTGTAATAAATGTGATATTATATTATAAAAGAATATTAAATTATCATACTGTGAATTTATAAAGGTAATAAAAATTAATTAATTTAAGACATACACTACTATTATTAAGACATACATTTAGAGGTTATGTAGAATATATGACATGGATTGTTATTATCACATCTAATTTAATATCTGTAGTTCTTATTTACATAATAATTATATATTCTAAACTTACCTTTTAAAAATTTAAATGATTGTGCTTAATATTAATAATTTGTAGTTGTTTCAATATGTCAGTAATCGTGGTGGGTATCTTAACAAACTACACAAGTAAATAAAATAAAATATATTACTTATACTTTAAATACATATTAAAATGATAATTAAATGTGTTTTTCATTAAAATAAAACAAATAGCCACGAAAATACATAATAATTTGCGCAAGAACAACACATATAACAGATGTCCCGGTAATGGCGGACGAAACGTGAGCCACGCCGTGGCCATACTCTAGTTATAAAGGTACCCTAGTATTTTTTAGGGTACCTTTATACGTTTCGTCCGCCATTACCGGCCTTTCGGTTATATGTGTTGTTCTTGCGCAAATTATGTATTTTCGTGGCTATTTGTTTTATTTTAATGAAAAACACATTTAATTATCATTTTAATATGTATTTAAAGTGTAAGTAATATATTTTTTCTTCAAGCGTATTATAATATTCATATTATGCTACTGTACACACACTATAGAAGATATTCATTGTCTTACTAGTACAAAAATGTTGTTATTGTTGTACTAGTAAAAAAATGTTAGTGTCTTAGTTCACCGCTGGCGGCAGCAGTCGTCACAGCAACACAGATTATATTGAAAATTGTTATTTGACAGTTGTATCGTTTTTGTTTTGTAGTATACACAGCCAGCTTTGTCTGCAATTGCAAACACTATAACTAAAAAAATTCAAAAAAAAAAATGTCAAATAAATATTTGAAACACTTGAAGAAAAAATAGTATATGTCATTCGGAGTAGAACGCCCTTTTTGTGTTTCACCCAGCTTGCCTAGCCTCGGCTAGCGCCTCGGCCGCAATAGCTGGGTTCAACACAAAAAGACCGCTTTCTACTCCTAATAACATAATATACTATTTTCTTCAAGCGTATTATAATATGCATATTATGCTACTGTACACACGCTGTAGAAGATATTCATTGTCTTACTAGTACAAAAATGTTGTTATTGTTGTACTAGTAAAAAAATGTTAGTTTCTTAGTTCACAGCTGACTGCGGCAGTAGCCACAGCAACACAGATCATATTGATAATTGTTATTTGACAGTTGAATCGTTTGTGTTTTGTAGTGTACACAGCCAGCTTTGACTAAAATTGCAAATTTTACAAACAAAAAAAAGTCCAAAAAAATGTCAAAAAATTATTTGAAACACTTGAAAAAAAATAGTATATGTCATTCAGAGTAGAACGCCCTTTTTGTGTTTTACCCAGCTTGCCAGGCCTCGGCTAGCGCCTCGGCCGCAATAGCTGGGTTCAACACAAAAAGACCGCTTTCTACGCCTAATGACATAATATACTATTATTTTATTTACTTGTGTAGTTTGTTAAAATACCCACCACGATTACTGACATATTGAAACAACTACAAATTATCAATATAATATTTCAATATATAATCATTTAAATTTTTAAAAGGTAAGTTTAGAATATATAATTATTATGTATAAGAACTACAGATATTAAATTAGATGTGATAATAACAATCCATGTCATATATTCTACATAACCTCTAAATGTATGTCTTAATAATAGTAGTGTATCTCTTAAATTAATTAACTTTTATTACCTTTATAAATTCACAGTGTGATAATTTAATATTCTTTTATAATATAATATCTCATTTATTACAAATAAATAGGGAAATGAATTACCGACAATGGCGGTGATCTTGGCCCGTGGCCATACCCTGGTTATAAAGGTACCCTAAAAATACATGCTAATACGATTATTTGCACCATGTTTCCAATATGGTGGCGCTTTCGGAAGTACACCAAGGTTGAAAACTTGGATTTTTTTTATTGGAACCCCCTAAATATAAAACATCCAAAAATTGATTGTGTGTTGTAGGCTGGTCCATCAGTATGCCGTGCTCTTCACGACTTGCTGTTACGATTGTTGATGCGATGCGACGTAGTTAGCGCTGGAAGTGCAGCGGGAGTCCGCCTTAAAGAGCTGCTCTTAACCGCACTGTTACAATTGGTACAACCTAGTGGAGCCCTGGCTCTGCGCCACGGTCCTCTCGACGTGCAATGCAAGTTCCTACATGCCTTACTCCATCTTGATTATTCTGACGCTAATCTCAACGTACTCAGCGCCATTTTGGAGAGCACCGGTAAGTCATAATATAAAAGTTCATGAACTACTATGAAATATATTCAGCATAATTTAAGAGTCGCCATTAACAATAAGTGTCTACCCGTGTTAACCTCTGACTTTAAACAACTGTTTTTGTTGAATGTGTTTGTTGTATAGGAGTGCTGGTAGGCACATACGTATCGAACATCGAGCGCATAAAATGCGTGAATCTAGGAGAGAGGAATAGTTCTGTGGGCAACAACTTCAGCGGTTTGTTTGCCTCGGTGTTGGGCTCCGATTCCAGTAAGCAAGATCGACCGGCCTCTTGGGATTCTTTGCTAGTCGCTCTACTCAAGTTACTCACTCGCCTTGTACAAACTCCTGTTCCAACTAATGTACAGGTAAAGAATAGCATATCAATAATTATTTACGCAATTACAATTACAATGGTTTTCGAAAGAGAAGACAAAAAATGACAAGACAGTTTTTAGATTTTGAAGTTATATTTCCAGATTGGAATTAGCTCATAAACCTCACTCTATCAGCCTGCATAATCTAGTATTTAACTATCTCTTTTTAGTCGATATGAATTTAAAGAAGATTGAAAATAACTCAATTCTATTTTCAATCCACTGGAATAAATCAAGTCAGAATATGTCCGAAGCCGTTTAAATGGGCTACTTCCGTGCCATTGTTACCTCCCGCTACCCTTAGTAGGGAGGTATAGGGATCGTGCTAAAAATCGCATATCGAGATTTTGCTAAATGACCACGTTTTAAGGTCCCTACAATCCAACTTTAACATTTTCACGATGATGTCTGTGTGTACATATGTGTGTGTGGATCCTCCACTCTAACTCAAATTCTATCACTCAGAAAAATTTTAAATCTTGTATTTCGAACTTTTTCTGTATTGGAAAGAGCCCATTAGATTTTGGTGAAAATCGGATAACCGGAAATGGCACTTTACTAGAAGCTCAAAATAGTTTTTCTTCGAAAAATACCTTTAAATGTTATTTTTTCGACAATAATTTTATGGATAAATTTACAAAATTATCTACAATTTAAATCCCGGGACCTACGCTTTACACAAACAAAACTCTTTGGTTGCGCAGTTATTCAAATGTATGTAACTGACAGATGAATGTCACTGTCAAAGAAATAATTATTTCAAATTAATAATAGTAACGTTTTAAAAAGAAAAAGTAAATAGAACAATACGAAAGGAAATCAATACAGCATATGTAAATATGTAGGTATGTATTTAGATTAATAAAAATTAACGATTCACAAAAATGTTCAAAGCTAATTCTCATTTTTGGATTAGTGAATTCTATTTTATCCCGGTATTTAAAATTTAATCTTTATTTTATTATCAAAAAAGGTAGTTACTTGGATTAGATTACACTAAATTTTAAGAAATAAACTGTTAAACAAGAGTAACATTCGCTAATCGAAAAATAATGATTAGCTTAATCTTTTCACTCGGACGGTACATGGCGGGAGATATTGTGTTTGCTACACCAGATTTTTTTATTTCATAGTTTTGAAGAGGCGATTAAATCTTGCTATCCATATTTTTTTGCAAAATTTTCATTAATCGGCCCGAAAAAAATTAATGAAATTTTAATATTTAAATTACCGCCATGTATGTCGTAGAATTACGCCGAACCAATGAATGACATTTGAATAATAGTTTGGAGGTTAATATTTTCGTTTGTCATTTTAATCTTGTACGAGTATAAGCTAAGTTAAAATCCTTCAAAATCCTGCTTAACAAATCGAAATACGTAATAAAAGAAACAGAAACCACGCAAATGGTTAATAATACAGAAGAGAGACAGTGACAGAAAAATAAACTAATGTCAAAATCAAATTAAAACTCGCACTCGCTCGCCATCTATACCTTGTTCCATTTAAGCCATTCAGTATTGCAGAGCATAGGGAATAGTTTTGATCTCTCTGATTGGCTGAAATTGGAGACAAGAGTCAAGTTTACCCAATGGGATTTGGCCTACTTCAAGTTTGCGCTGTTGCCAGCTCCATCCACTGAATGGCTTAAATGGAACAGAGTATACAGGTTACATTCTTAAATATGCATCCCTTTCTCCAGTTCAAAATAATGACGTCAAAATAAATCTTCTTTCTTAATTTATTAAAAACAAAATATTTTTTTTTAAATAAAATTTATATTTTTACGTACGTTTTCAACTTTAGGTATTTAGTGATAGATATCAGAATTTCAGTACCACGCAAGTAGCCTATTACTTTTAGAGGAAATTAAAAATAGTTGTAATTTTTAATATTTTATTTTCTTGCAGCCATCATCCCCTTTATACACCAACACCCAAACCGACGAATTCAAATCCTCACACCCCCCTCCCCTGACAGTAGCCGACTCCTGCCTTCGCCAACACACTTCCATCCTCCGCTTCCTCCACTGCCTTACTGCCTTCAGCTCCAGCTCTCTGGCGATGCTCTTATCGCTGCCTGCTGGAGGTGGCACCACGGCGCAGACGCAACCTCTGGCAGAGCTGGGTGAACCGGCCAGCCTCGGAGATGCGGTCTTCCAACTGCTGAGTGTGTTGGTGGCCAAAGCCAGGGATAAGAGGTTGATATTGCAGCCGCTGGTGGCGTTCTTAAGAGCGGTGGAGATGTTGTCCGAGCCGACGGTGTGGTTTGTGCTGAAGGTGTTGAGCGAGGAGGATATGGTCGAAGGATTCGTGCACTTAGGTGAGATTTATACGATTTTTTTATTTAATAATATTTTGTCAGCTTTGCAAATACTTATCCAATATAACAACAAGATAAAACTGCTCCTACGAACCCCAACAACTATATGTTCGGATACTCGGTGATTTGTTATAAATAGCTGTTTATATTAATAATGACATTATTCAATGTGAATTGTTGTTAGATATATCTAAAGATAAATTTGTAAAGAAGCTATTTTAGAAAAGAAATAATAAATTTATCAACACAATTATCTTATAATCTAATTTGTAACAAAACACGTCAATATCACCTGACAACTTTATGTTCGAATACCAAGTATTTAATATCATTTAAGCACGATAGACTGCGATATTAGTCTATTAGTGGGCATGTGAAGTCACTGTCAATGTAATTTGTCACTTATTAGCTTATTGTGATAATTTTGAGGTGATAATTATAACTCGAGGTAGAGCGACATATCTTGAAGGTTATTTAATAAAAAAATACTGCTGAAAACCACGATTATGACTAACAGCTTGATTCTCGTGACACTTGTTTACAAAAGAATATTGTTTCGTATACAATATTGAAAACAATGTAGTTTAAGATATTGTATAAAATTCGTATTCACGTGACTGCCTTGTAAACTATCTCTATGTAATTTATTGTATTGTAATATATACAAGTATGAAGTTAGTCAGTTTCCTTATTTGACATTACTTTAATTTTTACATAAGTGGCATTTTCTAAATGTAAAAGAATATTATATTTTTTATTATTAATGGTGGTTGTATATCTCCGGATACATTAAAGAAAGAAGATAGTATGAAAGACGCAATAGCAGATTATGTACAAGAATATTTAAAACCCGGTACAATAACAATTTTACTTCAGAATATGTTTTAGGTACCTATGACAAGAAGTAGTAGATTCTTGTGAAGATGGACCACTCAAAGATAAAAAGAACACTGGCAAACGGCATATACGAGTAAATGATTGATGAAATAGTTAATTATAACAATTTGATGAAATTAACCGTAGCTGTATAAACCAGTATAACTAGTCGTAACTACCTATTATATTATTAAATTCTTGAAATACATACATATGTATATTCACTTTCGAAATCCGCTGAAAAAGTACATTTACGTTTGTATTTCTATCTGTTGTTCATCATAAAGTAGAAATATGTTGAAATTAAAAATTAATCATTAATTACATATTAACTAGATGTAAGCATCCGCTAACTGATAACTAATTTATAAAAAATAAGTGTTTACAGAATGTGACGTCAAAGTACATACATCGCCTACTTTTATTTATTTAATAACATTAACACCAAAAACATTTAAATAACTTCTTTGATAAATAAATGTAATATTTATCAGTGAATAAAAAATAGACAGTTCAATAAGATTGTTATAAGAACAGATCTGGATTTGGTTAATTCAGACGAGATAAAACTTTATGATTCTAGAAGTTGTTTTTCGCTAGTATAAAGAATCATTTTTACTCTTTCAATATTTGTAAAATAGTTCATTAGTGTAGATTGCATATGGGCTATATATTATTTCAAAATCTCATAATTGCACTTTTCGGCATTAATAATATTATTAATTAGTATAATTAAATTTGTATTAATCATTATTCACAAATTAAATAATATTTTAAAATTTATTGTTTTCGTGGTTTACAATAAATTTTGGTCAATTCAATTATTGTTTTGTATACAATATTGTTTCAGAATCAATGTTCACGTGAATTTCAATATTATAATTTATTGCATTGAAAACAATAATTGTTTCGTATACAATATTGTTTTATAAACAAGTGTCACCAGAATCAGGCCGTAAGTCTAGTGTTAGAGATATTTTAGAAAAATATAAAAAACCAGCAGCATTAATATTGGTAGGAAAAGTCTCGGACAACCCGAAATAGTAATCCTGAAAAGAGTAGCGCCTTCTCATTAAAATATGTAAAAATGCAAGTTGATCTATAGTACGAGACATTAGCACTCGTTGGGATATAGAAGCAGGCTTAAATATTTCTCGTGAATGTTGTAGGAAGTGGATTCACAAGTCTGGACTTAGTTTTCATAAGGTAAAATGGTGTTATTTATACTTTCATTTGATTTCTGATGGTGACTTTCTTTAGGCCAAAGAAAGAGCATTAAATACTTACGCCTAGAAAAGAAACGGCTGACTTGTGCAAAGGCAAGGGCTACCTGGACAATTCAAAAATGAAATAATATTATTTTCAGAAATCAGTCCAAGTTTGATTTCAGTGTGGGAGATTGTCGCAGACGATTTATAAAATCTAAAACGGCGGCATGTCAAAAAGGTTGCAAGAAACATACAATTAAATATTGCAATGAGTAATGGTTTGGGGCTGAATGTCAGCAAGGAGACTTGGAAAACCGTACTTCATAGATAGAACCGTCAATACTGAGAAATATCCAAGAATTTTGGAAACAAATTTGTTGCCATCTGTTGAAAATGCTGTGTGGCCGACAATTAAATAACAACCGTATAATATATCTCAATTTATTAGTAATGAACTAAATACGCCAACCCAACATCAGCCGGTGCGTTGCGAGCGCCGCTCTAGCGGCCACCCGCGACAACAAAGCGCTGATAGGTTTAAACAGAACGGATTGATCGCGTTTTATTATGAATGCAAAATAGTGTCTTTTGTAATAAAAACTAATATAATCCCGTTGTGCAATGTCGATTATTATAATCAAATTTGGTTCAGACCGGTATACATTAGTATTTTTCGAAAGAAAAGTTTAAATGAATGTAAAAAACAGTCTTTTTCACTGTAGAATGAAATGTGACCAAATAATTTTTTATTGCTTAAATAATTTAATAAGTAAATATACATTTATATTATTTATATACGTAGCGTCATGGATCTCTTCAAATGCAATATTATCAGTTTGAACAGATATTTCACAAGTTTCCTTTCCTATGAATGCTGTCATGGTGTTGACGGTAATTTAGCCTCATCCAAATCTAAAACAATTTATGAATGATTAATTAACGGTATATTTAAAAGGACAGAAAAATAAATAAACATTTTACCATTATTAACATTATTTGTTTCTGTTTCCGGTCTTCATGAAAAAATTGTAGTTTTCATTATGAGGGTCATTGGATTTTTCTCCTCCAACAAAATGTGCAATACAGATTGAAGTATACTTTGCTGGAATCATTTCTTTAAAAAAATATGATTTTATTTCGAGATTGTTATATAATTTTTTCAGTTAACCCCTGGTAGGCATACTAGTGCAAATTTAATAATAATTTCTTTATTGTATTTAACTTATTATATAGTATTACAATTGATATTGATAAGGGTGAGTCAGTTTTTACCTTACATCTTTGTAATATTTTTGCGTTGCGTTGATGGAGATGAGATGATAGGACAGTCACACACATCCAAGCCCCTGGTGGAAATCGAACCCACGACCCCAAGAACCGAGTGGTGATGGTCGCTTCGAGCGCTGCAGAAACACGCTGCCTCAACTCACTCGGCCACCGAGGCGGCTACTAGTGCAAATTTGCACCAACGAGAGAGACACTAGAGTGTAGTTTATGTTTGAGACAAAGACGCTAAAAAGTGTGTTTACCAGGGGTTAATAACAATTTTGTTATATTTTTCAAAATAAAATACTAATAAAACGTTCAACTTGATTAGAAACTACTATCATTTAATAATACTTACGATTCTCTCTGAACACGTGCAATTCAAAGTTATTTTCGCTCAGTTTTCCGAATCACGATTCAAAAAACTGTAAAATTTCAGTTCTGGGTTGCAATATTACGTGCTAGGGCAGCCGGGAACACAACAGACTCGTCCTTCACTTTGTCTTTTCGCGGTAACACTCATTGTAACGCAGTTGTACTTTTAATTTAACGCATTTTCATACAACTCAGCATGCATCGGTTGTCAATCTGTCAGCGGTTTCTTTACGAAAATGACCGCCAGATGTCGGGCGAATAGTTGATGGGTTGGCGTATACTAAATCAAATAAATACAAAATATTGTGACACTTCATAAGAAAAACACAAAACAATTACTGACATATTTTTGTTAATCATGAAAGCATTGATCCAATTTTGGAAGTTATTCAATATCTTCCATCCAAGAATTGAATTCTAGAAACAATTTTATTTTTCAGTAAGATAGCGCTTCTTCTCATAATACCATAACAATTAAAAAATGATTTAAAATCATAATATTAATGTACTAGACTACTCTTTAAGTAGTCTTGATCTCAATATTATTGAAACAGTATGACATAAGCTGAAACAGTTCTTGAGGAACAATCCACCATGCACAGTTCCTAAATTCCGTGTAAAACTACTAGATATATGGGATACATTTGCATTTGATCAATATCAAAAGCTTGTTTTTAATATGCTTTTAAGAAATCAGGCAGTCATAATAGCAAAAGAATCTGTTATCCTTATAAAATTGCTGAAAAACTGTTGGTGTCCGAACATATAGTTAGTTGATTTTGAAGTTTTTTGTTACAAATTAGTCTATAATTTAATTGCGTTAATAAATTTATTATATCTTTTCTAAAATAGCTTCATTACAAATGTATATTTTTATATTTTGCGTTCATAATAAAGTCATTACGATACGCAATGGGGACTTATACAATTAAAACTTTTTGGACGCCATCTAGTGAGTAAAAAAGTATTTAATAAGTAGTTATGTAGTGAGCAAGATTTGGCACTAAAGTTTGACATTTATCATGTGATCCACCGCGTGATCACAACAACAGGTTCTTTGAAAAGAAACATGTCAGACTGAACACATTTTTATATAATTATTTAAGTATATGATCTACTCAGTGCATACCTTGCAAATAATTCTTGTTTATTTCCACTTTTCTTCAAACCCCGGCATTCTAACTATCTTTTCAACTGACTGAATGATTTCGATGTTTTTAAACACAAATCATGCCGCCGGTACATCATTTGTGTTAAACTCATTTATTTATGAACTTGGATTTTTAGTGATATTTCAAGTTTTAAAGAACACTACACTTTAGTAGAAGATATAATTAATAACAGAAACTACACAAAATAACATAACCAAACTTTGCTGACTAAATAACAAACAAATAGTAGGAACAACGAGGCGAAGTGCTGAAGGGGAGAGCATCGATTGACTCGGCCATGGTATATCACCTCGCTTTTTCTAAAAATTTGTTGTCCTTTTCTAAATTGTGTGGAGGGAGGTCCGCCGCCGATCCGCCGCGTTGACGTCAAATTTATAAGTCCCTATTGCGTATCGTAATGACCTTCATTTCGATACGCAATTTTTGTTTTAGACGGTTAGTACTAGATGACGTTTCTTTAACCCATTTTTACCTAATTTATTTTTAGTTAATTGACAATTCATTTTAATAATATAATGTCGAAATTATTATTTATTTTTTTTTATTTAGGGTAGATTATTTACATGAAAATGTACAAATGGTTTCAAATATAATCACAATTTGAGTAAAATATTTTAGTTTGTAGAAGGCGCAAAATATAAAAAATAGTATAAAGATCTCATTTTATAAGACTTTCTTTCGCACTTGTCAATTAGAAAACTCGATGTCTTATAAAACACGTTCTTTAATATACTATTAGATATATGTAAGAACAATTGATATCGAATAATGTCATTATTAATATAAACGGCTATTTATAATAAATCACCGAGTGTCCGAACATATAGTTGTTGGGGCTCGTATTTTCACACCAAGGGAAGCTGATTTCCTTATTCGATAATGTCGCTTAACCTTACATCCTGCGATTTTTTCTCATGGGGCTATCTGAAATCAAAGTTGTACACAATATCGACCTTAATGCTGCCAAGGACAATATTCGCCGGAAATCGCCGCTATTGCTCCAGAAATGACCGAATAAGTGATGCGAACATTCAGAAATCGCCTCGAAGAGTTATCGCTAGATTACATTGTAATATTGTGTTGTAGACGGCGTTCGTGTGTTGGCCGAGTCTTTGGTGCGATCGAGTAAATCACTGACAGCTTTACAACATGGCACCATCTCTTTAGTGATGCATCATCTATCAACGCAACACGCGCAACGATCCGACGCCACGCTGTCGTACGCGGCGCCTTCATTCTCGAAGAAAGTGCAACAGGCTAATCTGGAGAATGCTGAGTCGCTCGTCAACTTTGCCCCCATGGGCAGCATTAGGTAAGTACGATGGTCACTCTAACATTGTTAATAATAATACACAATGAGGTCATGCACGATTTTTTATTTTTAACTTTAATCGATAGAGTAATGAAATCGATGTTGAATAGTGAAAAAATTGCAATTAAAAATGACATTGTTCAAAACACGGCTGATTTTTTCCGCCTCGTCCCTTGCCCAGTGACGTCAGCGTTTCATCAACGCGGCCATTTTGATTGTCACATTAGATTAAACGTCAAAGTGACATTTAAAGATAACCTGAAATTTACGAAAGTAAACATGTCGGTGAAACGCTGTTTTGTGCCAAAATACTAACGAAAATAGTGAGAAAATATTTTTAATTGTACCGCGTGAGGCAAAAAAAAAACAACTCGAAAAACAGTTACTGTTTGTATTGAAAAATACAGATTTTATATGCAACAAAGCAACAGTAATGAAATTCTAAGAATACACAACGAACAACGTAAACAAATGTTAATCAGACGAAAAAGTAAAAACGAATGACTAATGACAGCAGCTGAGTGATACGTGGATAACTTCAGGTCAAATGAAAATTACATTTATAAAAATGAATAGAATGATGTTATATTAATATATTATAGCATTTCTATCATATATTTAGATATGTAATTCTCAAATTATAGTCTATACAAGGTGATTCATCGGTCTATCCTCTTTATAACTCTTTTATTTTAAGTCAGATAGAAAAACTCTTCAAATATAATTTATATGATATATTATTGTCTATCTACGTACCATATGCATTTGTATACAGGATGCTCCGTTTAAGCGCAACATCCTATATTTATTTATTTATTTATTTTGATAGTAAATTAGATTCCCTTTAAAAAAGTATTAAGTAATAAGGGGTCTAAAATTATAAATTAAGAAGTTAAATGAATTTCGCGGCCGTGACCATAACAACGGTCGCGAAATCCAATTTCGCGGCTTGTATTACGGCTGCGAAATGCTTATTTCGCGTCCGGTTGCACAAAAAAATATTTTTCGTTTTATGCGTACAACCAAGTAAAATATCTGGCGAGAGGTTATGTGCTGGCCACATCAGATTTTTGTAAAAACTTAAAAGGTAACCCTCGTATATAACGAGATTGCTCAATAAATCAATTTCACTCGTGCTCCACACTTTTTCTGAAAAACCTTTGTTGTTTCTATTTTCACGAAAACTTAGTTGGCGGGATTCTGAATCGAGACGCTTATTTCAAAACGACACTACAAGGATAGATTTGAACCGACTGAGTTGAATGAACCCATATTGTAATCCCAAGGGCCTGTCTTTAAAAGCAGTGCAATCAAAGAAGTAAAAAAAAATCCCTTTGAGAGTCCGAGGCTCAATACTCTTATTTTCTGGACGTGCCTCGTAATTTTGAGTGTTTATTTTTTGTTTTAGATGCCACAGCGGCACAGCCCAACCAGCCGACATCCTCATCCAATCCGCTGTAGCATCCCATCGGCGAGCCCGCACCCCCCAATGGTGCTACCACTTCTACCCAGATGAAACCCACACGGAGCTCACCATTCGTCTCCCCAGCGCTGTTTTACTCCGCGAAGTGCAACTCCAACCCCACTTGTCCTCTCTCTCCACTTGTCCCTCTGCAGTGGCCCTCGAAGTCTCTAACGGAAGCCCCGATCATCTGGTGCCCGCGTGTCCGCCATTACCAACGTCTGGGATGACGTTTATTAGGCTGCATCTCCCCACGCCTGAAGTCGTGACGCATGTGTTGTTGAGGTTGTACAAACCGAGGGATGCGTCGAATATTGGGTTGAGTCAGATTAGGTTGTTGGGGACATCGGCGTTTGGGAAGCCGACCACGACGGCGGATGTGGAAGAAGAGGAGCATTTCACCAGATACTCTTTAGGGTAAGTATATTTTGCATATTTTGAGAATTTCAGAAAGTTTACCCGACTATTTTAAAAACTATTAATTTTAATTATTATTTTATAAAATTTGATATTTACACTACTATTGTACACTGTTTTTCCTGAGTTGATACCACTGAACTCAATATATACTACTGGAATGCGCCGTCAGCTTCAGATTGTGCGAAGAGAGAAAGCATGACGTAGGGTTTTTCCGTCTTTGTTTTATACATTCTGAGTTAAAAAATTATTTTCATTGACAAATGTCAAATAGTTAATGTCCTTACTGCACTTTCAATACTGGTATTTTTATTCATGTCGACATTAAGAAATGTTCTACTTCCATTTTCTCTTGTATTGAAGTCAAAACGGTTGGAAAATATTTATTTCAAAAACCTTCAAAAAAATATCTTATAAATAAATGTCCAGATTTTGAAATGAATTTCTATAATTTGGAGTAAAAATATGATCACCTGAAGAAACAAATATTTAAGAGTGAGACCCTATTGGGATTTACAACTATTTATGCAAAAACTCTTTACCATATTGCGACAATTTTTATATTCATTTTTTGACAGACATGTGGGGTTATGGACCTTTTACATTTTTATTGCACCCTGACCCCTGACGTCATTTTTCAATGCGCCACGTAGTGAAATTCTTACGAATTAGATATGAGGAGGCACCATGTTGTCAAGTAAAATGATTAAAAGAATAAGCATTTATTTTCGATAAAAAATTATTTAAACAACACAAAAACGTAAATAATTTTGTCTTTAACTATTTAAGAAATAATTAATAATGAAAAAATATATTTAAAAGAAAAAACAACAATTTTATTCTTGTTTATTACGTTCCTAATATCAACCTGGCAACTACGCAACTATCTGTCACTTTATGTGGTGTTTATTTCGCATCTTGTAGAACAAAAAACCACTTTTTCTGATTCCCACCTCCTCTTCCTCTTGTTTTAAAATATTCATCACAGACGCTTTGTGTGAATTTATTTTAGAAAGTTAAGTTTTTACCAGAGTATTTACTTTCCGCGATTTGTAATTTTATTTGAAATGTAACTGGCCTTCTCAAAGCGCAAACAACCTACTGCGCGCTACATATATGTCATTTTTGTCTATCTCTCTCTTTTGATGTAAAAGGTCCATTAAAATTTTGTTTTCTTTTTTAATTTTATACAGAATGTGGGGCTGATGTGCCAGTGCGTAAAGGAGGGAAAACTCCCGTGTTGCCATCGCTCTCGGCCTGTTTTGTTACTATTGGCGACTGAAATGTTCTACAGAGGCGCTGCTTCATTGAACTCTATACTACTATGGAACGGAAACGATCATTGTTGGCATGGTACTTCAAATTTTTAGGCAACCCATAGTACGGGTAGATTTTTCCAGCGACCACAAAAATGTTATCACAAGTGTATTTTAATTGAATGGTTGATGAATTCACAAAACAATATTAATACGTATGATAAATTTAAACAAATATAATTTTTCATCCTTATCATAATCACTGAGAGAAAAATGTTGACTACAAACTCTCCAATGATCTTTTACCACACATTTTTCCCTATTAATGTTTTGGATCCATATATTTCTTATTAAACAGTCTTTAGGAAATCTAGAAAATAATAATAAAAAAAAGTTAAACTCATCAATTTGGCAATAGTCACGAAAGCCCGTAGGGAAACAAGTTTTCAAATAATCTGTCAAATTATTTTCAATTTATTCTCACTCTCTTGTTATATTGTTATATTATTACTGATAATTATTTCTACATAAAAATTTTCAGAATGTCATGTATAGTTTATAGAAAAATAAATTATTTAATTATTCAATAATAATGCAAAAAAATATTAAAGTAATAGTAAAAGTCCCCATTCAGAAATATTTTGAAACCTCTGGAAAAGCGTGAGCTGTGCTCTGCGCATGCGTCAATTGGTGGAATCTGGTGGAATTGTGACAGTTCGCATGACCTGCCCCTTACAATGCTATAGGTATAGACGTTTCCATTCCATGTATGTATAGAATTCACTGCGCTGCTTTCATTTAAAATGGCCGACTTAGTTGATAATTTTCCTGAGGTGCGATTGGCTGCTATTACCAATTCGGAGGGTTCGCAAGTTTGCCGCTTGGTGGCTACGGGTTAATTTCAGTTGTGAATAGCAATCTTCCATCATGGCGCATTCCAGTAATATATTCACTGAGTTTACATGCAGTTTTCAAACCGTTTTCAAAACGTTTTTAGTTTTGAAAACGCCATGTATACAGTGTCAAAACGGTTTTGAGTTATCTCAAACCAAAACTAAACTTCATAGGTTTGACTTGAAAACTAGTTTCAAAACTACTCATGTAAACACTTAAAATTCAGTTTCGATATTGCGCATGCGTACATAGCATAACGTTTCTGTCGCTGTGTGTTACTTCGTGTTACTAACCTACAAATAAACCGACAGCTGTGTAGTTTTAGTGCGTAGTGGCACAAAGTAGAAAAAATAATTGGAATATTAGCAAAACGAAGAATTTGAAGTGAAGAGGATTTATCACTTACGTCGGCCAAGTGCGCATGCGCCGAAACTGTTTTCAAATTAATCTGTAAACCTGTTTTGAAAATTACATGTAAACAGTTTCGCGTAATTTTGACTGAAAACTGAAACCATTTTCAAAACTGCATGTAAACGTATATTGAGTTCAGTGGTTGATACTCAAGTCATCGATTTCTGAAGCAATAATTACTAAACTTTTATCTAGCATCTTTGTTGTATAACATAAAAAGCATAGATGGAACTTTTATTCGCGTCTTATTTACCGTACGCATTTAAATAACATAGGAGTATCACAGACGATAATTAAACAAAGCTTATACGCAGAGACAAAAAAAACTACGTACGAACAAGGCATGAAATCTCGGAATCATTCGGAACTACTAAAGGAGTAAGACAAGGATATATATTGAGGCCTCTTTCTATTTACACTAGTGCTCGAAGAAGTAATAAAAGACACAAAGAAGAAAACAAAAGCATATGAAATGGGATATTGAAGAATAGAAAAAAAATAACAAAACTGAGCTACGTGATGATTGTCGCTAAAGACGCGAGAACAATGAATGAAAACAGAAATCTACACAGAGGAATATACGAGGCTGAGAAAAAAATATTGCGTGTGTGTGTAAATGACATCATCACATTGGAATCCCGTTTTTATAGAAATTTGACTATAGTAAATAATAAAAGAAAGGCAGCGTATATTAATTTAGTTATGTTTTCAGATGGCTCCGTCTTCTCCACCACTGTCTAACCCTTCCATCCGACACAAGCGGCGTTCTCCGCTCTCTGGGCACGGTCCCAGGCCTTCTGCAAGCGTGCTGTGCTCTTCTACTCGCACCGAGTCACGTACCCGCGTTATACCTCCCGCAACTGCAGCGAGTGTTGTGTCGATTAGCGCTAGCTGAACGAGCAGCTGGTCTTACTGCGTTGCGACTTTTACTAGCTGGGAGAGCGCCTACGCTGACTAGTCCGCATCCGACGCTTTGTGAGGTTATGCAGCAACTTTGTACCACACAGGTGAGGATAAAATATTATACAGGTGTCCAGGATAACGTATCCAACATGGAGATCTTAAGGAGTATACAGGATGTTCGTTTTTTGAGGCTCATCATTGAGATTTCGGAAAATATAAGAGATATGAAGTCGGTTAAATTATGGCAAAGTTGCCTCATTAGCATTCCATTTTACAGATGTATATGTTTTCCCAAAAAAATTCATAGGTCATTAGATGAATACAAAAATTCAAACTGCTGTTTTTACCTCCTGTCATACCGTAGGTAAGGGAGGTAATGTTATCGGTCTAAAAATTCGATGGTGAGTTTTCAGTAAATAAGGACGAATTAGGGTCCCCACAATATGTTTTTACTATTTTTACGATGTCTGTGGTTGTGTATGACGATTTTTTCCTTCACGATAACTCTTACAACAAACTTCCGAAAATTTCTATTTTCTGTATTTAAGCTTTCTACATTCATATAAAGAGTTGATTAGATTTTGGGTAAAATTGGACAACCGGAAGTGATACTTTACTTGAAGCCCATAAACTTTTCAATTTTAGTATTTAAGACTTTCGTATAAAGGAAAATAACATATTAGATTTTGGCTAAAATTAATACACCGGAAGTGATAGTTTACTTGAAGCTCTCAACAGATTTTCGTGAAATATATGATATATTTCAAAACTTGTCAAATTTGATATTTAAGACTTACATTAATGAGAACGGCATATTAGATTTTTTCTAAAATTGATAAACCGGAAATGATATGTTACATGAACAGATTCGTGAAAAATATTTTGATATATACCAAAATTTTTCAAATTGCTATTTAAAACTTTTATGTTGATAAGAAGGACATATTACATTTTTTCTAAAATTGATGAACCGGAAATGATACTTTACTTGAAGCTCTGAACAGATTTTCGTGAAATATATATTATTATAATATATTCCAAAACTTGTTAAATTTGGTATTTAAGGCTTTTATATGAAGGGGAGCAACATATTAGATTTTTTTCTAAAATTGATAAAACGGAAGTGATACTTTATTTGAAGTTCTAAACATATTTTCGTAAAAAATATATTGATACAATCCAAAACTTTTCAAAATTGGTATTTAAAATTTTTGTATTAATAAGAACGACATATTGGATTTCTATCTAAGATTGATAAACCGGAAGTAGTACTTTACAGAAAGCTATAAACAGATCTTATCAAATTTGATATGATAAACCGGAAGTGGTAATTAATTTGGAGCTCTTAACAGATTAATTCTTTATATGAATGTAGAAAGCTTAAATACGGAATAGAAAATTT
Organism: Harpalus rubripes; assembly: GCA_963082715.1. NCBI lineage: Eukaryota > Metazoa > Arthropoda > Insecta > Coleoptera > Carabidae > Harpalus > Harpalus rubripes. Next base: position 1,339,101 of record OY720464.1, read on the forward strand.
CGGTGAAGTTTGTTGTAAAAGATCGTGGAGGAAAAAATCGTCACACACACGCACACATCATTGTAAAAATAGTAAAAACATATTGTGGGGACCCTAATTCGTGCTTATTTACTGAAAACTTACCATCGAATTTTTGGACCGATAACATTACCTCCCTTACCTACTGTATGACGGGAGGTAAAAAACACTGTCTAGCTGCATAGCAGATGCATCTATGTAATACAAAAACGACTATCTACAAGTTAATATTGCAGGGATACGTATCTGCGGAATAAAAAAACGCGCCCTCTGTAAATAGCTAATGACCGTTTTTATGACCGCCGGTCAAAGTTCCGGTTTTGAAACCGTAGAATAACACTCAAACCGCCAATCAGAAAGAATCTAAACCAAAAGTTAACCTTCGGTTTCCATAATAATGGGTTCTTTTTGATGGGCGGCTTGGGTGTTATTTGAGTTTGAGTTATCCTCCTCCACGGAAATCTGTAGCAAAAGGCGAAAGATTTATTCGTATAAAAGGAAGATCAGAATTATCCTACGGTGTCGTAAAAGCGGCTCTAAAAATTACAACTTTTATTTTGCCTGTCTTTTGAGAACGAAACGCATGTAAACTATTATTCACGAAAGATGACAATTCAAGGTCATTTGTGAGCCGTCTGATATAATATTACTGGCAGATAACTTCACTGCATTCCGTAAGCATAGGCGAGTAACATGAAATATTTATGGACACATTTTAACTGAAAAAATAAGAGTATGTTATTTAAAAATTATGTTTCGTTCTAAATCATGGCTTTCTGAAAGATTTATGTTCTTTACTTATGTTTTTGCAAAATTCAAAAACGTAGTCTTAACTATAAACCAAGTAATAATAATTTCATTTAAACGGCAACGCCACTGGGTAAATATTAGCACAGAGGGCATTGTAGTAGATAATTAGGTATCTGTAATTCTACGACATACGCCCTTATTATTTATAATGTGTTAGAAAGTAATGCCACTATTTACGTATATCTGTCCCACCACATAAATTAAATAGACGTAGGTCAAATAATATTTCTCTTTCTAATACAAAATGTTGCCAAGGTACTGCTGTAAAGTGATGTGTATTCTTTCTTCGAACAAATGACCTTGAATAGTCATCTTTCGTGAATAATAGTATAAGCAATAATTTTGGACGTATTAGATGTAATTTTTTATGCTGAGCATTTTTTGTATTTACACTTGTTCTAAAATTATTAGGGTAGAAATTACAGCCATATGAACATTTTACCATTGTATTTGTTATGGTCCATAAAAAGTAGACACGCGGTATAAAAACTTATTACCTTTATATAAATAATTTTGTATTTTGTAGGATGCCAACACCCCATACAGAATGTCCGAAATCCTCGGCTGGCTCGAACGCACCGCATCCACCGCCATCACTCGCTCAGGAATTTCCGACAGCTGCAGTCCAGCTTTCCTCACTTGCATCGCTTCTATCTTATGGTGCGCTCAAGCCGATCACGTCCCCTATTCATTACCGGACCTCTTAACTCCTAACCTTCTTGACCTTTTATTTCGCTGGTCTCAACTCGCTGTACCGCCTCTCAAACATGCTTTGGACGCCCTATTATGCTCAACGACATACATCCAGCCGAATTTCTTTCCATCGTTGTTACAAAGACTGAATGTTTTGGTTCCAAACACATCAACATCAAGAACAGCCAGTATTTCGGATGATAGGAAAGATTCAGATGGCTTAACAGATGATTCAAAACTTGAAACTGAATCTGAATGGTATGGCAGGTTGATACTTGTTGAATATTCTCAACTTGTTTTAAGCGAGTCTCAACTTGCTACAATAGCAATGGTTAGTCGATCACCGCCAGCTATACAACAATTATTAGATTCTGGATTGCCGAAATTACTAATCAAAGCCATTTTGGAATTTTGTTCGCCCCAAATCGACAAAGTACCAATGGCGCGTCTAGAAAACATAACCTCAATACTATATTTCTTATCTGAAGTTAGCGCAGAACAAACTATGAAAGATTGGTTAGGATCACCCGATGGATCAATTTTCTGGTTACCTCTTCTGCAGTTTTTGTGTAAAAAACCTGACAATAAACTCAAAAATGAACCTCAAGCACGGTTAGAAGAAATATGTGTTCGGTTCCTGTCAAAGTGTTGCCTGTGTCATAAAACAAATCAAAAACTTTTAGCGCGTGTGTTATGTGAAGTGATTAGCCAACAATCTAGTGGAATCAGTGGATTTTTGAGACGATTAGTGTTGCAATTGTTATTAGAGAATGAAAAAGTGTTAGTGTGTATAAAAGCGGATGAAAGTGTACAGAAGATTTCGCCACTGCCCCAGCCGAATACCATGCATCCGAGTTATAAAAGGTCGCATGATAGGTTGTTGTTGCATCTGAATACCAATACGAGTATAGGGGAGATTTTGGAGCAACATGTAGCGTTTGCAACGATGTTGAAGTCCGAGGCCAAGCCGAAGGAATTGGTGGGGGCTGCTTTAGCCGCCAGCGCTCTACAGGTAGGAGTATTTTAAATATTTATTTACTAATGTTGTGACGCTACATCCCCAATATTGTTAAGTTCATGTGTTTGGGGCCGCGCGCATGCTCTGTTGTTGATTTGGCATAAATGTACTTAAGTGAAAATATCCGTTAGGCAAATCTACACCGTTTTATATATTAACGCTAAATTTTGTAGCGATGATCTTTCAGCTTCAGGTGTCGTACAAGTTGTTAGAATTTAAAATATTGCATAGTTATTCGTTTTCCGGGAATGGACTGTGTCATATTTTGAGTCAGAGCTCAACGTTTCGCCCGCAGTCATATGGGGCATCTTCAGGAGCAAGAGGGGGATAGTACTGTCTTGAACACGGTTACCCGACGTGTCAACCACGCTAGAGGCCGAGTTTAAGCAACAAGGAGGGAGACTCAGTTTACAAGGTTACCCGACGTGTAAACCACGCTAGAGGCCAAATAAACCAAGTGACGAAAGAAGGCCGAGAAGACAGTTATATACTAATCTAAAGATACGGTAGATGAGCAGAGCTAATGAGGACCAATGGGAATCGAGTTCGTAATGGTAGATTGGGCGTGTCGTGTTCCGAGAATCACCGGTTTCCACATGTGGCTCAAGAAATAGCCATCATCCCGATTGATGTTATTCGGATGTTTCCATATTTCTAAAGTTTCCCTGTATTTACGTCTGTAAAACTCAGGGACAGGAGCTAAAATGCGGGAATTTTCAAATAAGATGTTATGTCCTGTGTTGTGTTGGTGTTCTGCGACCGCAGATGTTAATACCATACCATTACGCAGACAGCGTTTGTGTTCTGACAATCTAGTGTGAACACTCCTTCCTGTTTCACCTATGTATACTGTGCCGCAAGAACAAGGAATACTATAAACACCGGGTGACGACAAGGGTTCGCGTTTATCTTTAGTTTGGGGGAGTATTTCTGAGATCTTTTGTGGAGGTTTAAAAAAGACCTTAATATTGTTTTTATTGAGAATTCTACCTATTTTGTCCGAGAAACCTTTAATGTAAGGGATAGATGCAAATGTTTCGAACGAGGTATCCACAGGTTTTTTGGGTAAAGGGTTTAATTGTCTATGAATTACATTGTTGATTAATTTTACGTCATAGTTGTTCTGGATTAAACTATGTCTGATGTGATCAAGCTCCTGCTGTAGGAAATCAGGTTCAGAGATTTTGATGGCACGATGTACGAGAGCGTTGACAACTGAGAGTTTCTGCGAGGGATGGTGGTGAGAATTAAAATTGAGATACCTATCAGTGTGGGTGGGTTTTCTATAAACAGCGTGCCCTAACTGTCCGTTGGGTTTACGATTAACCAGAACATCAAGGAAGGGGAGAGTTCTGTTATTTTCAACCTTCATGGTGAATTGAATGTCCGGGTGTATGCTGTTTAAGTGTTCGTGGAACAAAGTGAGTTTTTCCGGACCATGTGGCCAAATGACAAACGTGTCATCTACATAGCGAAACCATACCTTAGGTTTGAATGTAGATGATTCTAGTGCCTTTGTTTCAAAGTGTTCCATAAATATACTGGCAACCACGGGGGACAAGGGAGATCCCATTGCTGCACCTGAGACCTGTTTGTAAAATTGTTTATTAAAAGTGAAATAGGTTGATGTCAAGCATCTCAATTTTAATTCTCACCACCATCCCTCGCAGAAACTCTCAGTTGTCAACGCTCTCGTACATCGTGCCATCAAAATCTCTGAACCTGATTTCCTACAGCAGGAGCTTGATCACATCAGACATAGTTTAATCCAGAACAACTATGACGTAAAATTAATCAACAATGTAATTCATAGACAATTAAACCCTTTACCCAAAAAACCTGTGGATACCTCGTTCGAAACATTTGCATCTATCCCTTACATTAAAGGTTTCTCGGACAAAATAGGTAGAATTCTCAATAAAAACAATATTAAGGTCTTTTTTAAACCTCCACAAAAGATCTCAGAAATACTCCCCCAAACTAAAGATAAACGCGAACCCTTGTCGTCACCCGGTGTTTATAGTATTCCTTGTTCTTGCGGCACAGTATACATAGGTGAAACAGGAAGGAGTGTTCACACTAGATTGTCAGAACACAAACGCTGTCTGCGTAATGGTATGGTATTAACATCTGCGGTCGCAGAACACCAACACAACACAGGACATAACATCTTATTTGAAAATTCCCGCATTTTAGCTCCTGTCCCTGAGTTTTACAGACGTAAATACAGGGAAACTTTAGAAATATGGAAACATCCGAATAACATCAATCGGGATGATGGCTATTTCTTGAGCCACATGTGGAAACCGGTGATTCTCGGAACACGACACGCCCAATCTACCATTACGAACTCGATTCCCATTGGTCCTCATTAGCTCTGCTCATCTACCGTATCTTTAGATTAGTATATAACTGTCTTCTCGGCCTGCTTTCGTCACTTGGTTTATTTGGCCTCTAGCGTGGTTTACACGTCGGGTAACCTTGTAAACTGAGTCTCCCCCTCTTGTTGTTTAAACTCGGCCTCTAGCGTAGTTGACAGGTCGGGTAACCTTGTTTAAGACAGTACTATCCCCCTTGCTCCTGAAGATGCCCCATACGACTGCGGGCGAAACGTTGAGCTCTGACTCAAAATATGACACAGTCCATTCCCGGAAAACGAATATTTCTCATGACTCAGACTGTGGAAGCCTACGCAATTATATTGCATAGTTTTTTTATAATTAATTTTTAAAGTTTACGTAAGAATAACATTGGCCCTTTTCTGCAGTCACTCAAATATTTGCATCAAAAAACCAACATTTTCAACAAATTTTAAGTAAAAGTGACTATCAGTTAATTTTATGTAAATTTCAGCCGAATTCATAACCAAATTCGCACCGGACGTCATTTTAGAAATATGTAAATAAAACTTTGTCCAAACGGTTTTAATATTTGGAATTGTGTTAATTTATATTTTAAACCCCGTAGAACACGAATTTAGTGTTAATTTGAAAATAATTTAAACCGTTGAGAAGTTATGAACAAAATAAAATTCAATGAGGCGCGGGCAGACACGTGACTTTGACAAGTGCTTGTAGGTCCTCATGGGTGCCAAGTATGCTGCTTGTTTACCTTGCCTATGTTGCCAAATCAATTTAAGCATAAAATTAATAAATCAAATTGTAAAATTAGGTTTTATTAATGAATATCTTGTTTTATTTTCTGACACATTAAAGTTAATTTTGAAATTAATTTTTATAAAAATAGAGCGTTCAACATGATCTCGATGGTTTCCTCAAATTTAGCTCGTCAAGAAATATTTGTATCGTAGATGGCAGCACTAATCGCTCTATTTTTATAAAAAATATTTTAAAAATTAAGTTTATGTCAGAAAATAAAACATGATATTCATTAATAATAACTAATTTTACAATTTTATTTATTAGTTTTACGCTTAAATTGATTTGGCAACACAGGCAAGATACACAAGCTATATACTTGGCAACCTTGTGGGGCCATACAAGCACTTGTTAAAGTCATGTGTCCGCCTACGCCTCATTTTTTGAGCAAATTTTTTCCAAAATTTCAATTCTATTTTCCGCAATCCCTAAGGCCTTTTTAATACTTTTACAATATTAATATATCAAACCTATCTTCCAGAGTTTGTTTTTGCAAGAATTCACGCTATCTTTAACCGAAATCGATATATTGACCGATTTTTAACCTCACATTTTTAGCCAGAAATGTACAATTTTTGAACCAGGGTTTAAGGTCTTTTTAACTGGAAATTTAACCACTTTTATACCGGAAATATACAAATTAACCCTCAAAATACTTTTTTTGATCTCACATTTTTGGCCGAGACTAAACATGTAAACATACATTTTTAAGGGCTTATAACTCCTTAATTGTTTGAAATATTTTCAAATTAACACTAAAATCCTGTTGTATGGGGTTAAAATACGCCCACGTGTATCAACTAGTTTGTTAAAACTATATTATATATCAGATAAGAATGGGGTGGTGGGAAAAAAGGAGCAGTATGATCTTGTTGTTTCACTGGATAGTATTGGGGTATTATCCAATCAAAAAACAAGATCAAACTGCTCCTATCTTCCCAGCATTCCATTCTTATTTGAAATACAGTATAGACCTTAAAACTATCAAATTTTAGAAAAAAGTTATTAGTTTTTTATATGGTCGACTGATCACACATTTATTCTAAATTATCGCTACTTTCAAGCCTTCTGCTATCGCTTTTTTAAATACGAAATCCATTTTCAAATACATAAATGTAGAAAATAAAAAAAAAACTGAAGTAAACAAAATAACAAATGTTTAAATTTATGACGCCACGCCAGACTTCATGCGTTGGTATAAAATGAAAGATATGTTGAATGACATAGGCATATATCAATTCAATAAAATGCGTCCAGATTGTCAAACCTTCGTTGACTTAGCGATTTTTTATAATCCGTATATTTCTCAACAACAACCTATGCGCAAAAGTCACGTTTGAAAAACTCTGGCCCATTTTTGTGCGTTAGATTAAGTCGGTAGGTGATATCGAATGATTATTTATTTAGGCGGCGAAAGAAATCTGGGAGATCGGCATCGAAGCCGACCACGTGTCCATGGCCGCGGCTGTAACCGCCAAAGACAAACGTGCCAAGGACGCCAAGAACCAATCTGTAGCTACGCCGCAGCTTAAAAAGAAACGATACGGGACAGGTGTAGGCAACGGGAGTGCTGCAACAGACACCGGAGAGATGCTGGGAGGGAGACAAGTCAGGTGCGAACAGCTGGGGGATGTACCTCTCCCTCATACGCTCACTCTGGCGCAGTTGTTGGCTATGCTGGAGGATCAGCCGAATGTTTGTATGGACCTGCATCTCACCATCACACATTCCAAAGGTTAGTTAAACAATCGTTTGATCCACGGTATAAGAAGCTAAGGGAACGCCACTGGCTGTATTTCGCGGTCAAACATAGTACACTTAGTTCCACGTATATTCGCAGTGGGGGTAGTGCAGTTGGATTCTTGTGTTTGGTTTATAAAATAATTGTTTGACAAGTTCAATGTCATTATTTGTGTTGTGATTGAATTGCCTCAAATTTAAGGTAAGAACAAAGTAGAATTAGCATTTTTTATGTATGCCATTCTCTGAGTAACTACTTTAACAAAATTGTAAGCTTTAAAGCATTATTCATTTATAATTATATACATAGGTATAAATATCTATGAATATATATAAAATTTAAGTATAATTGCACATGAAATTTCTTGAGTGGATGTGGTGGAAGTCATACAGGGTGTAAATGAAATAAGTGCATTAAATTTGACCAGTAGTATAACTCATCGAGAGCAACAAATCTTTAAAGAATTTTAACTCAAAATCTAAAAGACTTAGAAAAAAAAGTTATTAAGAAATATTGTTGCTCTCGTCGAGGTACATTACTGGTTAAATTTAATGCAGTTATTTCATTTACACCCTGTATAGTATACAGTGGTGGATTGGCGCCTGTAGTCCGATATTAGTTTACCGCCTAAATCCAACAACAATTATAATAATTTATTTTTTGTGCAACCGGGCGCGAAATAAGCATTTCGCAGCTGCAATACAGGCCGCGAAATTCAATTTCGCGACCGTTGTTATGGTAACGGCAGGTAAACAACCACTTTGACACTTGAGAATGGGGTCATTTCACATTTTCTAATTTATTTATTTTTTGAAAGAATAGGTCAAATTAAATATGTAGTTGCATGTTTTACCCCTTACAAGTCTTTAGAATCAGAGATATGATTTTTTAAAAGTTGTCTTTAATTTCAAACATTTGGCCGCTGACGTCACGGTTTGCCGGATACAACAGTCGAACTTTACCGGTTTAGTTTGGAACTATGATTGTTTGGATTGTCACTTGTCAGTTTGATTTTGTGAAAGCAGCAGGTAGTTCCTATAAATTTTTTGTTCAATTAGTATTTTCTGCTTGGTATTAGAATGAATATTTTTTTCGATGTTTTCAAAGAGGTGTTATCACAGAAAGGCACGTCACAATACTTCACAACCACATTGTTAACAAAAAACATATTTCATACAACTATTGATATTTATTTTAATGAATATTTTATTTACATACCTTCACTATTAACTCTGCTGTCACCTGTCACAATTTTAGGTTACAACAGCAAACGGAAACCACGTGGACCGTAGATATGTGTGTGTGAGAGAGGAATGTCTTTGTGTAAGTAACAACCCGTGACGTCACGAATTTTACAGCGCGAAAGTTTATTAGTAAATTTATGAATGAAAAGTCGCATATTTCGTGTTACTTTATATTTCTATATTTCTTAAATGAGACGAATTTCACGATTTTATAAAAAAAACGACGAATTTTTATTTTTGAAATGACCCCATTGCATGGTTTTCTTTATCAAATGTTAATCCCATAGCCACCTTGAAAGCTAACTTTCTATTTACATTGAAACTGTTTAAAATTAATAAAATTTGTAATTACATATTTTTTACGGTTGTACAAAAAATATTGTGTACACCTTGTCCGCGAAATCCTTTAGCGCCCTCGAGATTGTCTTGCCTTGGCCGCAAGCGGCGTCGGCGACAATTTTTTCTCTCGGTACGCTAAAGAGTGATTTCGCGGCCTTGATATACAAATAACTATTTGTCTAATTAGTACTGTTATTTATTATTGCAATCAAGTTTCCTTTATTGTAATCAACAATTTATGTTGTAATTAGAATAAATACATACAAGAACAATTATTATAATCAATTTTTTTATGTGATTGGACATTTTCTTTGCTGGAATCACATTCTCATTATTATAATCAAGCATTTCTTTGTTACAATTAAAAATCATTTTAAAAAATCTTAAAGGGATATAAATAAAGCAACATTTATATTCATTAAATTACTACCTAAATTCTTAGTTTTTGGCAGGTTGTTTAAATTCATCCTTTCGTATTTACGAATTTACACGCGGCAATTTTGATTCATTTAAAATTATTTTTATTTGTTGAAAATTATTCTTCGGAAATGCGCCACTGTCAATATTAGCACGAATTGGGAAGCCCCAAATATTTAAAATTCTTCAACCTTTAACATGTACCGATTTCGACTCAGCATTCATTGGGATGATAATTCAAGTGGAGTCGAAACCGCTTCCCAATAAGCTTTAGTTTTGTTATAATCTAAATTTACAATTTTGTAACAGAAAATATAGAAACCGCACATGTTTCCTATCCCAACTGCAAGTCAGGATATTAATCTTCGACTGAAAAAGTGTCATTATTCTATATCCACCAAAAGATAGTATACAATTTACGAAATATGTTTTTAACAATGTTCTTTGTGCGTTTATTTTTTCTTTTGTTTTTAAATACTATAATCTCAAATTATCTACGAAATTCAGTTTCTACTAAAAATGTATATACTCGTAAGTTAATATTGTATTTCGTAGTTTGAAAATTAAATTTTTACCTATCTTAATATTCCTTATTGTATTTATTTTGTTTCTTGCCCACGGTGTAAGAACATTGTACTTGTACTTGAATCACCTTTTCTTGCTATAATATGATTTAATTTATTTATATTAAATAGTTTTATATAAATAAATTTCATTACGTTTTATATTTATACGTAGTTTTAGAAATATTACATAAAATATGTTATCTTTTCTATTCCATGCTTTTTAAGCATCCAAGACATGCAGCGCCACAGCGGGATAACGGAGAACTAAGTGTATTCCGTCTGACCGCGTTTGTAGCACAGGAAACATAGCGAGTGGCGTTACCTTAGCTTCTTATACCGTGGTTTAATCATTTATGTTTACTAGGGTGGATTGATATTAAAGACAATAATTTGACTATATTTTAAACTGTTTTTATACAGGATGAGACCTAGAAACTTCCTTTTTTTAAAGGCGAATAAATTAAAAAGTACTGTCGATACATGTGTGTTCTAGGCTTAAGACTAGCATTAAAGACAGGTGAAAAAATTACAAACTTCAGTGGGGCTTTATAGCTTAGTTGGTAAAAGCCTGGAGTTTGTTATAAAACGCATATTATTATTCGTTGCAGAGGAACGAACATGTAGACCAGAAAGTGAGTCTTTGGTACAACACCGAGCCATCGGCAATGCCTTGCAAGTGTTCAGCAGCATGGGTGGACTAGCTCTACTAGCACAGCATCTTCCTGCCGTCTACCCGGAGCTGGTTAGGCCTGCTGCAGCCGCTGCAGTTGCCGCACACGATAAGGCCAGCACCGCTGATAACCACGACACCGATTGGGTTAAAGTAAGTCGAAGCTCGATCTGATAATACATAAAAATGTGGAAGTGTTGGTGAAAACGGGATATTCAAATTCAAAAGTCTCAAATTAGCTTTAACGTCACAGGACCAATTATAGCTACTAGAAAAATTACAGCTGACTCGTTCGCCATTTCGGAGCCACTTCAATCATTCAATATCAGTATTATTAATCATAGAAATTATCCACAATGACGGGTTGTTTTGCTCCAAATTGTGCAAATCATTTGAGAAATGTTATAATTTTTACAGGTACTTATGCAATGGACCTTTTACATTAAAAGAGAGAGATAGACAAAAATGACATATGTAGTGCGCAGTAGGTTGTTTGCGCTTTGAGGAGACCAGTTACATTTCAAATAAAATTACAAATGGCGGAAAGTAACAACTCTGGCAAAAACTTAAATTTCTTAAATAAATTCACACAAAGCATTTGTGATGAATATTTTAAAACAAGACGAAGAGGAGATGGAATCAGAAAAAGTGATTTTTTGTTCCACAAGATGCGAAATAAACACCACATAAAGTGAGATAATTGCGTAGTTGCCAGTTTGATATTAGGAAAGTAATAATCAAGAATAAAATTGTTATTTTTTCTTTTAAATATATTTTTTCATTATTAATTATTTCTTTATAGTTAAAGACAAAATTATTTAAGTTTTTGTGTTGTTTAAATAATTTTTTATCGAAAATAAATGCTTATTCTTTTAATCATTTTACTTGACAACATGGTGCCTCCTCATCTCTAATTTCACTACGTGGCGCATAGAAAAATGACGTCAGGGTGCAATAAAAATGTAAAAGGTCCATACATATATTTTTCTCTAACCTCAAAAATCTTAGCAAACCGTATTTTGGGGGTGTAAGCAAAGTCAGTGTCCATCGTTTACTAATGGGGTTATCACACGTACGCACGTATCTGCAACCTGTCACACATTTTCTGCAACTTCACGCGTTTTGTGCAACTTTTGACGTGTGATAGAGCGACAATTTTCCTGCAACTAGTTTTACATCTTGTTCGAAAACTAGTCACACGTATCTGCAACTATCAAGATACGCATGCGTAGTAAAGGAGCGTAGGGAGTAAAAATCCCTAAACTGTTTGACTTTTGACAGCTGGTAAATAATACGAGATATTTAAAAATGGCATTTCAGTAACGACGAAGCAGTGAAAGCTGCAGTTTTGGCACATTTTGAAGACAAACCAAAGATATATTTTTTAGGGGTATTGAATTGTTACTGAAACGTTGTAATACGTGCATTGATGTCAGGGGGGATTATATTGAAAAATAAAATTTAATTGTAAGTCTACAGCGTTTCTTTCATAGTCAGGAAATTTTTGGCGCTGCCCTCGTCGATAGTGATGATAACATATTTGTATTGTTGCGAACGTTTACCAGACGTCCTTGTTGACGTGGAGAGTGCGCCACAGATTCGCGGCTCTTTATATTATGTTATGTGTAGGTAGAAGGCTCCGACGACATCTACGAAGACTTGGACGACCTCCCTGCTCCTAAACCCCCTCCCTTATTCCCCAATGTCCCTCCCCACTCCCTCACTTCCTTCTCCCTATTTCTCCGGCTTCCCGGCTACGCTGACATCCTCCTCAAGGACTGGCGCCGCGCGCTCTGCCTACTCCGCCTGGTGCTCGGCGTCACCGACGATGGCCACGGCGCCGACATCTTTCTATCAGCGGCGGCGGAGGCGTTGCCCACGTTGCCGTTCCATGTGCTCCGGCAGCTGTATGAGGCCACGCCCATCGGGACGGATGATGGAAGGCTGTTGAGGCAGATTAGTGTTAGTATAGGAGTGACGAGTTTGCTGTTGGGGTGTCTGGGGGTGTTTACGCATCAGACGCATACGGATGGGTATAAGAGTGAGGGGAGAACGGAGGAGAAGAGTCAACTTTATTGGGCGAAAGGTAATTAACATATTCACATTCCTAAGCGTGTATTATTTTCAATTAAGCATTACACAGAAAGTATTTGGTTTTATAACAAATGTATTTATGTGGAAATGAACCTTATACAATGACAAATTAAAAACATTATTGTCACATCGCATCGCAGAGATGTACCCCGTTTTCATTCCCATTTTAATCATGGTCAACCACTTCCGGCGTAATTTAACTTTTTTGATTTTTTATCTAAAAACGGCCATTCCTTTGTCACTCCATATTTCGAGAATGGAGTCGAATTTCTATAATAATATGGTTTTATTGTATAGGGCGCGAGCAGACACGTGACTCGAGGGACCTTGACGTGGTTAGAATCAGCTGATTTATGTGCGCATGTCATTTTGACAAGACAAATGTTTTGACTTATTTTGAATTTTAACTGCTAAAATGTTATTATTTTTAATTACATGTGTTTTACTGCCTAAAAATTATAAAATATTAACATTTTAGGAATTCAAAATTAAAATAAACCAAAACATTGGTCTTGTCAAATTGACAATGTTCAAAATGACATGCGCACACAAATCAGCTGATCCCAAGCAAGTCAATGGACGCGTTCGGCGAGCCGCAGCGGCTATAAGACCGCTGGGTGACGTCACACAGCGGCTGTCGACAGCCGCTGGATGACATCGAACGCAATGCCCGCGCATTTTCAAAACACCAAACGTCAACATAGAACAATTGAACTCAGTTGTAAATGTAATATAAATCTATTTATTTTTCTTAAACAATACAAAGTGAATAAATACATATAATTTACGGAGTACTTAATAATACGCTTCCTGTTTTGTCTAAATTAACAAATTTATATTTTTTTAATAAACACATTTTGCAATAATTTGCATTCGCATTACTTACTTTCGTTATGTCCCAGCACCCTTCCAAAATATCACTCAGCATAATCCGGATCAAACAAAAAAATTCTGTAAAATTTTATAAAACGATACCTCTGTGTTAGTTTCCCTGTTAATAACAAATTATGAACCTCTTCTCTATCGTTTACTGAAATTATATTGTTGTTGTACGAATATTGTACCTCGTACTCCGCCATCTTGTACATGTACAAATGACAGTGCTAGACAAGGATCGATATACGCTGTCTAAATAAATCGTATTTAAATAGCGCTGTGAGCGCTGTCGCAGCAGCTTTGAAAATCGGCTGTGAACAGCGGACCGCCGAACGCTTGACAATTAAGAGCTGCACAGCCGCTGGCAGCGCTGTGAGCCCGCCGAACGCGCCCATTGTTGCTCGAGTCATGTGTCTGCTCGCGCCCTATAGACTCGTCCGACCAGTGGCGTCGGTCGCGTGCTCGCTACACTCAGTGGCGTCCGGTGTATAGTATTATTCACGAAAGATTACCATTCAAGGTCATTTATAAGCCGTCTGATATATACTTGCAGATAACTTCACTGAATTTCGTGACCATAGGCGCGCAACGCGAAATATTTATGAATACATGTTAACTGAAGAAATAAATGTACTTTATTTGAAAATTTTGCTTTTCTCAAAGTTTTATTTTCTTCACTTACGTTTTTGCATAAAACAAAAATTTATATCTGACATAAATCATAAAATAATAATTTAATTTAAATGTCAGTGCCATTGGATAAACATTAATGCAGAGGACAGTGTAGTAGATAATTACATGTCTGTAATTCAGCGACATACGTCACTGCTATTTTTAGTGTGTTAGAAAGTACACTATTATTCACGAAAGATGACTATTCAAGGTCATTTGTTCGAAGAAAGAATACATATCACTTTATAGCAGTAGCTTCGCAACATTTTGTATTAGAAAGAGAAAGATTATTTGACCTATGTCTATTTAATTTATGTGGTGTGACAGATATACGTAAATAATGGCATTACTTTCTAACACACTATAAATAATAATGACATATGTCGAAGAATTACAGATACCTAATTATCTACTACACTGCCCTCTGTGCTAAAATTTACCCAGTGGCGTTGACGTTTAAATTAAATTATTATTCCTTGGTTTATAAGTTAAGTTAATGTTTTTGTATTTTGCAAAAACATAAGTGAAGAACATAAATCTTTCAGAAAGGTATTATTTAGAAAGAAGCATAATTTTCAAATGAATTATTCTTATTTTTTTAGTTAAAATGTGTCCATAAATATTTCATGTTGCACGCCTATACAAACGAAATGCAATGAGGTTATCTGCAAGTAATATTATATCAGACGGCTCACAAATGACCTTGAATAGTCATCTTTCGTGAATAATAGTTTATTGTCATCATTTACGTATATAGGGCGCGAGCAGACACATGACTCGAGCGATCTTGAAGTGCTTGGAACCAGCTGATTTGTGTGCCCTTGTCATTTTGGTAAGAACAATGTCACTTTGACAACACCATTGTTTTGACTTATTTAAATTTTGAACTGTTGAGAAGTTATTATTTTTAATTTCATGTGTTTTACTGCCAGAAAATTGTATAATACTAACATTTGTAGTACTACAAAATCAAAATAAGTCAAAACATTGGTCTTGTCAAAGTGACATTGTTCTTGTCAAAATGACATGCGCACACAAATTAGCTGATTCCAAGCACGTCAAGGTCGCTCGAGTCTCGTGTCTACTCGCGCCCTATACGTCAAATAATCTTTCTCTTTCTAATACAAAATGTTGCTAAACTACACTATTATTCACGAAAGATGACTATTCAAGGTCATTTGTGAGCCGTCTGATATAATATTACTTGCAGATAACTTCATTGAATTTCATATGCATAGGCGTGCATCATGAAATATTTATGGAAACATTTTAACTGAAGAAATAAGAGTAATTCGTTTGAAAATTATTTTTCTTTCTAAATAATGCCGTTCTGAAAGATTTATGTTCCTCACTTATGTTTTCGCAAAATACAAAAACATAGACTTAACTTATAAACCAAGAAATAATAATTTGATTTAAACGTCAACGCCACTGGGTAAATATTAGAACAGAGAGCAGTGTAGTAGATAATTAGGTATCTGTAATTCTACGACATATGTCATTATTATTTATAGTCTGTTAGAAAGTAATGCCACTATTTACGTATATCTGTCACACCACATAAATTAAATAGACATATGTTAAATAATCTTTCTGTTTCTAATACAAAATATTGCTAAGCTACTGCTATAAAGTGATGTGTATTCTTTCTTTGAACAAATGACCTTGAATAGTCATCTTTCGTGAATAATAGTGTACTGCTGTAAAGTGCTGTATATCCTTTATTCGAACAAATGACCTTAAATAGTCATCTTTCGTGAATAATAGAATACATTATGTATGTATATTGTTTTAGGTACCGGTTTCGGCACCGGAAGCACGCAACAATCCTGGAACGTCGAGCAAGCCCTCCTCCGCCAACGCAGCGAAGAAGAACACGTCACTGTCCTCCTCCAAGTCCTCGCCAGCTACATCAACCCCTGCGGCCAGAACCTCTCCGACCACACCGACCATACTCTCGCCCTGCCCCAGGCCTTCTACGACCAGCTGGCCACCTCGTGTCTGCTCCCCGCCTTGAGTTCCTACCTGAGGAATGACTCCGTGCTGGATATGGCACGGCACATACCGCTGTACCGGTCGGTGCTCCAGGTGCTGAGAGCGATGGCGCTTAGTCAGCAGTTGGTGGCGTTGTTGCTGCCCAGGCCTAATGGGGATAGCTCTAGGCCGCAATCGGTGGTGTCGTTGTTGCTGAAGATGAAGTCGTGTGTGGATAACTACACCTGCAGGCTCAGGTAGGAAAATTCATCTTTATTTCTCACAAAATTATAAGAAAAAAATCTGGTGTGGCCAATACAACACCTCCCGCCGTGAACCGCCCGAGTAACAAAAAAGATTAAGCTAATCCTTAATTTTGGATTAGCGAATATTACTCGAATTTTGCCTGTTTATTTCTTAAAATATAGTCTAATCTAATCCTAAGTAACTACATTTTTTGATAATAAAATAAAGATTAAATTTTAAATATCGGGATAAAATAGAATTCACTAATCCAAAAATGAGAATTAGCTTAAACATTTTTGCGAATCGTTAATTTTTATTAATCTAAATACATACATACATACATATATATTTACATATGCTGTATTGATTTCTTTTCCTATTGTTCTATTTACTTTTTACCTCTCGCTAAGAGAGGTATTTTATTCATGCTAAAAATCGCATATCCATACTTTAGTGAATAAGCATGTTTTAAGGTCCCTAAAATCCGATTATAACATTTTTACGATGATGTGTGCGGATCTGTGTGTGGATGTTGGATCCACGATTTCTCAAATACTATAAGACTTAAGACATTTTTAACTACGGGTTCCTCAATCTAACAATAATGGGAAGAGTTGATTAAGTTTTGGTAACAATTGGACAACCGGAAGTAGTAGTTACAAGAAAAAAATCATCTAAATATTATTTATCGAAAATTTATGTAAATACTTATATTAAAGAACGTTAAATTCTTTATTCGATAAATATAAATTCATTAATTTATCTTCTATAGATTTAGAGATAAAGAAATGCATATAAAATAATTTGATGTAAAAATTCTCAGATCAAACTACTTCAAGGCAAGAAATTTAAATGTTTGTAAATGACACATAAATGTCACTGTCAAAAATATTTATATGCCATTGTCAAAAATATTTGTACATCGTTATGAAGATTATGAAAATAAAAAAAAGTCAACAACGCAAAAGAATATACGTAAAAAAGAAATAAAAGGAATTTGCGAAAAAATGACAAATAAAAGAAAAAGAAAAGGAAAGTAGAAAAAAAATTCAGGATATTGAATATAAAAAAAATGTATGTATTGTACATAATTTATATTAAAATATCCCATAGATTTTGCAAATATATGTGAGAATAATTTTGTAATGAGACATGAATGTATGTATTTGTATTTAAAAATATTTTTTTGTTTTATGCGTACAACCAGGTAAAATATCTGGCGAGAGGTAATGTGTTAGCCACATCAGATTTTTTTCTTTTTAAAACGTTACTATTATTAATTTGAAATGATTAGTTCTTTGACAGTGACATTTATCCGTCAGTTACATACATTTGAATAACTCCGCAACCAAGGAGTTTTATTATAAATAATTTTATAAATATATCCATAAAGTATATAGAAAAAGTATTAATGCAAATCTATAGAAAATTTAATAATCTTTAATTTTTATAATAACATTAATATCGAAAAATAACATTTAAAGGTATTTTTCGAAGAAAAACTATTTTGAGCTTCTAGTAAAGTGCCATTACCGGTTATCCGATTTACACCAATATCTAATGGGCTCTTTCCATTACAGAAAAAGTTCGAAATACAAGGTTTCAAAATTTTCTGATTAATATTATTTGAGTTGGAGTGGAGGATCCACACATTCACACAGACATCATCGTGAAATTATTAAAATTGGATTGTAGGAATCTTAAAACGTGGCCATTTACCAAAATCTCGATATGCGATTTTTAGCACGATCCCTATACATCCCTTACCAAGGGTAGCGGGAGGTAAAAAAGAACTGTAGATGGCAGGTCGAGCGACGACAAAATCCTCCATTTTGCCGCCATGTTGTCCAGTAAAATAGTGATATCATTTGCTATTTTTACTTCAAAATGTAAACATTAAAACAATTTAGTGCAAAATATCATTTATCTTCAAACTACACCAAAACAAATGATAAAAATCTGATGTGCCCAGCACATGACCTCCCGCCAATTCCATGTTTAAAATAGCAATGAACTTTAGGTAATCACTTCTTGTTGATCATTTATAAACAAAATCTAATTTGTTAATGCAATAAATATAAAAGTCTAATACGAAATTTTGAATTATAATGTATTGTTTTCCTCGAAAATCTGTTAAGAGCTTCAAGTTAAGTACCACATCCGGTTTATCATATATACAGGCTGTAAATGAAATAAGTACAACGTGTCTCATTTTCGATGTTTTTTTTAAGTATCTTGGGTAATATTAACGATAGATCAAAATCGTTTGCTCATTGCAAGGTCAACTTTTCGAGAAAAGTTTAATAGTCACCAAAGGAATTTTCGATCGTCTTTTGTTTCTGAGATACAGGCAAAAACTTGTTTTTGGCTCATTTTGAAAATACATCATATGTTATGTATTATGATAGTTAGAGAAAAAATGTATTTACAAAAATTGTACCGTTTTTTAAATAGAATAAAATGGCGTAATTAGATTTTTTGAAAACTTAATAATTCTCGAGATATAACACGAACTTATGATTTTTTAAATAGGAACCTATATTGAAAATAAGGTACGTTCTATTGGTGTCAGAAGTCTTCCTACTTCTTCTAGTAGAACATCAATGGTCGTTCTTTTGCGTCAAAAAAATCGAAATATTCCTACGAATCATTCCAACTTCAGAGTTGGAAGCGTTGGTAGGAAGATATATAGAGTAGAGATAAATTCAAAATTTTACTAGCCGACTGTCGCGCGTACATTTCTGTCACATTTGTGAATGTTTAGAGTAGACTGTGCTCAACAAAAATATCTCCTTTACGTTTTTCTTATTTAATATATTTTTATATAATTACAATCTCTGTAATATTTGCATAACAACATTTCGAACATCCAAAATAAACATACAAAGTTATCTTTAGTTGTTAACTAACAATATCACATAGCCACTGCCACTGTTCTATTGTATTTATTTTTTTACTTGACAGTTATTTGCTACTAAGCGTTCTATTGCTTTAAGAATATTCTTATTCTAGTAGGAATATTTCTGACACCGATAGAACGTACCTATAGTCTCGTTTTTCTGCTTATTTTATAAGCTTTTCAATGATATATAACGCCATTTTATTCTATCTAAAAATCGGTAAAAAATTTGTTAAAACATTTTCTCTAATTATAATAAATAAGATATTGAGATATTTTCAAAATGAGGGAAAAACGAGATTTTGCCTGTAACTCAGAAATGAAAGAGGATCGAAAATTCCTGTGGTGACTATTAAATTTTTCCCGAAAAGTTGACCCTGGAATGTGCAAACAGTTTTGCTCTGTCATTAATATTACCCGAGATACTTTAAAAAAACTTCGAAAATGAGACACCTGTACATTAAATTTAACCAGTAATATAACTCGTCGAGAGCAACAATATTTCTTAATAACTTTTTCTCGAAATCACATATTTTTTTAACATTTTTTCAATCCAAAAGCAACAGTTATATCCATACCATGTGCAAAAAGTATAATGTTTTCAGCAAATAGCAGACTTCAGTTTTGCGAATGGTTTGTATTGCTCATTGAGGAGACTGAATTTACTAGGGAAGGTGTATTTATTATGCACAATACGCATATCTCGACAGACGAAAATGCTATAAAAATTTTCATTAAAATATGTTTGGGCGGGAACAATAAACGGACGACTAATTAACTCATATAAATCGTTTAAATGGACAAGAGTTTGTACGTACATTTTTTGAATAACGTATTTAAACTATTATGATTTGTCGACGATAACTCATCTCATAACCTCATAACTATGCTCTTGCTCTTCCTCTATTCACAGATGTTTAGAAGCCTGTTTTAATACACTATTTTATAATTTTGTTATCCAAAATTGTACTATTATGAATTTATTAATAATAAATGTTATCCGTTGATCGTTTAGTAATTACTGTGTCTGGAAAAAAGCAAACATCAGCCGACAATTTTTGTGCTGTTTTCCATACAACCATAGGCGGGTAACTAAATATTTAACAAATCTTTAATGAATATTAACTCAAAAACTTGCAAGATTTAAAAAAAAATTAATAAGAACTATTATTGCTCTCGACGAGTTACATTACTGGTTAAATTTAATGTACTTAATTCATTTACACACTGTATGTAATCAGAAAAAAAAAATATATCGGTAGAATACCCCAAAGTTAACAACCAAAATGAAATAAATACAGATGGGGCCTGGGGACTTCCTTTTTTGAAGGCGAATAAAATAAAAAGTTTTGCTAGTAGACAAAATTTATTTTTGGTAAATGAAAGAACATAATCAAGTCACTCAGTTTTAAACAAAATATCTTGAAGGTGATGGCCACCAATTTTGAAAATCAATGACATTGTCTTATGTATCTGTAGGTTTAACAAGACAAGCGGTGGTAACGGAAGTGGAAGCGGCGGTAGCAAATTAAAATTCGGCCGGTACGAAGCGGACGAAGAAACAGACGAAGGCCTTGCGTTGCTGATGCCCGACATCCAGGACACGGCGAGCATGGTTCAAGCGGCCACCAGCTGTCTCGGTGGAGATGAGCACGACCCCCTGGCGCCCTCACACCCCCTGCAAGATTCCAACACGCCGGAGCAGAGTCTCGAGCAACGGTATCTCGATGTCATGAAGCGATTGCAATTCGGTAAGGGAAATATGTTGTTATCTTCCATTTAATTAAAACACTGGTTTTAAACAAAATCTAATTTCTCTTTCCAATAAATAGAAAAGTCTGTAATACGAAATTTTCGATTATATTTTATTGTTTTACCACTTCCGGTTTATCATATAAGTATAGTCAAAATCTTATATGTTGTATCAAATCATACACGAGTTTTAAATACCAAATTTGATAAGTTTTGGATCATGTTTTTAATATTTTTTTTTTTCAAGAAAATATGTTTTTGGCCTCCTAAAGTGTAAACATAACAATCACACATCGTTGGCGTCCATGGTAGTTGCGATTTTACACATGCCATGACTTTGCCGCACCGAATAAAGTAATACACACCCATAATTTTAAGTTTGAAGAGGCCATTAATAAAGAAATCTACTTTGTAATAATAAAGAGTGCCTACAAAAACGCTAGCTACCGCAATTTTCGTTTAATAATAGTAAATAAATAAATAAATAAAACTGAATTTCTTTTAATTTAATCTGCCAGCGCCATCTGTTAGCATAATTCTCAGTCGGCAATGTCAATATGTCAAAATTTTCAAATGATAAGATTTGTGGAATGATTGATGAGAATTATTTATTTTATTTCAAATGTTTGAAATTAATTTTAATGAAGAATGTCTAAAAGGGTAGGTAATATTAGAATCATTCATGTAGTCTGTTTAGAAACTACGTATGTAGGAACTAATCTGCCTAACCTTATTTTCCTTCCAGCATAGCAGCATAGACAATAGACATCCCTAATAAATAAAATAATCAAAGTGCAAATTCTTGGTCTTGTCCCAACCCAATCTCTCAATTGTTGACTTTTTTTCGGCACACCACCGTATGAAAACTTGATAGTATCTCTCGTAACGGGCTTTTGATTTTTCAGGGAGTAAGTCTGTCATTTTTCTTTTTGATAGATATGATTACAATACTTTTATCCTTGCTTTTAGCAATTACTGACCAAGATAGAAATCAAGCATTACAATTTTTTGATTATTTTGACGTTTCATTGGTTTTCAAAGCGCCTTGATGCTGAGCCTACAATAAATTGTTTTCATAGCAGCTCGCTTGATGACAACAATGGTTTTATGTTAACAAGCAAAATTTTTATAGAAAATACATATTTTAATAGATATCTCGGCCAAAAAATTTAATACATAATGTGTACGTTAGGTATTTGTACAACGCTCGGTTTTATTGCAGCACTCCGCTGCGCGTCGTGCTTCAATATGAAACCTCGCGTTGTAAAATTACACCTACCGCACGTATAATGTAAATAACTATTGTAGCTTTCTGTAAAGTACTACTTTTGGTTTATCAATTTTAGAAAAAAATCTAATATGTCGTACTTATTAATATAAAAATCTTAAATACCAAATTTGAAAAGTTTTGTATTGTATCAATATATTTTGCACGAAAATCTGTTCAGAGCTTCAAGTAAAGTATCACTTCCCGTTTATCAATTTTAGCCAAAATCTAATATGTTGTTCCCTTTCATATAAAAGTCTTAAATACTGAATTTAAATTTTTTTTAAATATATCATAATATATTTTTCACGAAACTCTGTTCAGAGCTTCAAGTAAACTATCACTTCCGGTTTATTAATTTTAGCCAAAATCTAATATGTTATTCCTCTTGATTTGAAAGTCTTAAATATTAAAATTGAAAAATTTTGTTTTATATTTTAATATATTTTTTCATTAAAAACTGTTATGGGCTTCAAGTAAAGTATCACTTTCGGTTGTCCAATTGTACCCAAAATCTAATCAATGGATCTTTTCAATTTAACGACTATCTCTTTCTATCGCTGCAAAAAGTAAGAAAATGGCGCGAACAATCCGAATAACTGCCAGTTGGGCTGTCAAACGAAAGGTCAAAAATATTGCAATCATGAAAATACCTGTATTCTCAGTGAAAATTTGCATCTTTAGACATTTTAACTTCAATAAAAGCATTTGTAACTTATTTAGATAAGATTTTTTAAAGTTATCTGAGATACTCTCACATTTTACGTCTAATTTTTTTAGAAACAAACGCCATAGATCTCAATTGTTCTTACTATGCGCAGATCCCTATTGCGCATATCTTCTATCTCTTTAAATTGAAAAGGTCCATTCTTTATATGAATGTAGAAAGCTTAAATACGGAAAATAGAAATTTTTGGTAAGATTGTTGTAAGAGTTACCGTGGAGGAAAAAATCGTCACACACAGACACAGACATCATTGTAAAAATAGTAAAAACATGTTGTGGGGACCCTAATTCGTTCTTATTTACTGAAAACTCACCATCGAACATTACCTCCCTTACCTACGGTATGACGGGAGGTAAAAATATCTGTACAAAATTTGGCGTCGATATTTAAAACGGTGTAGATTTGCATACCGGTTATTCTTTTACTTTTATATATAAGATGTATTTTTTATGTTGCAGATACATTCGAGATGCTGACAGACTCCCCGGACGGCCCGAAATTCGTGGTCTCCTACCACTTCGAAGGCAATGTTCGATCGGCTGGCGACCAGTCACAACCCGCGAGAGTGAAGCGGTTAGCACAAGAAGCCGTAACGCTCGCTACATCACTCCCCCTTTCGTATAGCTCGTCGGTGTTCGTCCGCTGTGATACAGACCGACTGGATATAATGAAAGTGCTGATCACAGGGCCGGCGGACACCCCATACGCCAATGGATGCTTCGAGCTCGATGTATACTTCCCGCCCGATTATCCGAACGCGCCTATGTTGATTAATTTAGAGACTACGGGACATCATACGGTCCGATTTAATCCTAACCTTTACAACGACGGAAAGGTGAGTCATAAACATTCCGATTCAATATTTAAAACTGTATTTTTTCCTTTTTAATATACATGGGTTACACTAGAATGTCGAAAACATGTGACACGTGCACGCAAGTGCTCGTCTGTCGTACGCCAAAATGTAACCGCATCAAAACCACCGATCTAGCTTGGTTATGGAAAAGTTATTAGATTGTTTCGAAAATACAACCGGTTACTGAAAAATAACTATACCTTGTTCCATTTAAGCCATTCAGTATTGCGGAGCATAGGGAATAGTTTTGACATCTCTGATTGGCTGAAATTAGAGACAAGTTTACCCAATGTAATGTCGGCTACTTCAGATTTTCGTTTTCGCCAGTACCATCTACTGAATGGCTTAAATGAAACAGAGCATAGGATTAGCGTGGTTCAATTTCGGAATACAGTATAAATATGGTGTTACTTCGCATTATAAAATAGGGTAGTTCAGTAATTACGTCATATGCGGCGCGTTTCATTTAAACTACTGTCCTACCGTTAAACACATCTTTCAAAGTGAACCTTATTGCCACAGCAAATAACAACTAGAATTTTAAGCAGTTCATTTCGTAAAAAAAGTTAGCTATTTAAGCTATCATTCAGTTAAATTTGAATATTACCTTTTCAATTAAACAAAACATATTACCCTAATTTGTATTAACAATTATTCTATTTAAGTTTTAAAAAACTTTGCATGGAATTACATGTTCGTTCAATCTCGAAGATGTTCGTGAAACATCGCGTGAAGCGGCCGGAAGATCCCGTTTGAAAGACAGCGAACCATTTTTAGGTTACAGAACCCTAAGAAAACGACATATTATTAATATATTAGTGTGAATAGACAGAGTTATTTACGTACCTTAAACTAAAAAGAAGCCTTTAAATTCGGACCCTTATATGTTCTGTCAATAGAGACCAATTTTAAAGTATTGTTTTTACTTAGGACAATGCTTCATATTTCGCGCTATACTTGCAGAATCCGTTGGCGGCGCTGTAAGCGAACCTGTCATGGTGGCTAATAGGACATGTCAGATTTGTTTATATTTTGAGAGAGTGCTTTCTGACCTATAATATTGATAAAAGTTCAAATCAACAAATTTTTAAGTTTAACAAGAAACATAGTTGAAGGGCAACAATTCGTAAATCCAGATTTAATTACTACTTGTGGCGTGATTTGACTTATGGCAATTCTGACTTGGAACTACAGGAATAAATATTAATAAAATCAATGAATCTATAAATTTTATTTTTCAATACTGTCAATAGATGTACTGAAACTACATACATGCAAAATTTTATTATAATTTCTTTTTGTGAAATGCAAAGAAATAGTTGTTTACATACCAAGTGCGTGAACGTTTGGTTTCCGGATGAGTGTTTGGCGGCGCGAGCTTGCGAGCGTTGCCATAGAACGATTCCGGGAACCACGTTCACGCATGTGGTTTGTACAATATTTTCGAGATATTCCCCAATCAAAAAATCTGGTGTGGCCAACACAATACCTCCCGCCATTTACAGCCCGAGCCACAAAAAAGATAATTAATCAGTTACTTATGCTGGAAACTGTATTAAATTCCTTTTCTATTGTTCTATTTACTTTTTTCTTTTTAAAACGTTACTAATATTGCAGGAAAAAACAAGAAGAAAAATTCTCGGAAATGCAGTCAAGATAATATGTTTATTTGATTATGCCGACGTTTCGATCCTACTATGATCATCCTCAGGGTTAAATCAAGTCAGGTGAAACTAAGAAATATTTGTACATAATATTGTAATAAAGAACAATATGTTTTATAATATGGATATTATTAATTGAACAGACAGAATGAAACAAAATATTCATGATCATAGTATGATCGAAACGTCGGCATAATCAAATAAACATATTATCTTGACTGCATTTCCGAGAATTTTTCTTCTTGTTTTTTCCTGCATCATTTTCCCAGTCGATCATCGTTACTCCAAGTTACTAATATTATTTTGAAATGATTGGTTCTTTGATAGTGACATTTATCTGTCAGTTACATACATTTGATTAACTGCGTTTAGTTTGTTTAAAGCGTGGGCTCTGGGATTTAAATTATAGACAATTTTATAAATTTATCCATAAAATATATAGAAAAAGTATTAATGCAAATCTATAGAAAATTTAATAATCTCTAATTTTTATAATAACAATCTCGAAAAAATAATATTTAAAGGTATTTTTCGAAGAAAAAATATTTTGAGCTTCTAGCAAAGTGCCATTTCCGGTTATTCGATTTTCACCAAAATCTAATGGGCTCTTTCCATTTTTCTGAATGGTAGTATTTGAATTAGAGTGGAGGATCCACACATACATACACACAGACATCATCGTGAAAATGTTAAAATTGGATTGTAGGGACCTTGAAACGTGGTCATTTACCAGAATCTCGATATGCGATTTTTAGCACGATCTCTATACCTTCCTTACCAAGGGTAGCGGGAGGTAAAAACAAGATCAAACTGAACCTATCTTCCCAACACTATTTTCTTACGCGAAACGAAGTATTCGCGATTGAAATTAACCCGTAGCCACCAAGCGGCAAACTTGCCAACTCTTCGAATTAACAACTAACGTTGCTATTACGACAGCTTACAGAGTAGTAAAATTACCTATTCTGTAACTCCCTCTATAACAAGTCTCGCTACAGAGT
Organism: Harpalus rubripes; assembly: GCA_963082715.1. Taxonomy (NCBI): domain Eukaryota; kingdom Metazoa; phylum Arthropoda; class Insecta; order Coleoptera; family Carabidae; genus Harpalus; species Harpalus rubripes. The sequence continues at coordinate 1,365,803 of OY720464.1, forward strand.
TAATCTTATAGAATGCCTAACTTCATTTCCGTCTAGCTGTCAAATATGCTACAGTATATTTGACAGTAGGCATTCTACAAAATATGAAATAGGAACGATTGTTATATACATAATATACTATAAAATGGTAGATATGTTGGTTCAAAAAGATACATATTACATAATATATTTATGTAGTTGAATAAGCAGTAGATTCCATCACGATTTTTTTCATTATTATTAATTTCTATAAATACATCAGATTTAAACATATGTTTATGATTAAATTAAATATATAATTATTGAATCAAAATACGTTATGTTTTGATTTTTGCAGGTAATCAATTTTTGTCATTGTTGTAATCAATGCTTGTTATTGTTAATAATTTTTTTTATTTCCTGTATTTTAATTTTTACAATCTATTCTTCTCCTTAGTGTGATCTATTAATATTAATTATGCAGTCATCATTTAATAACTGTTTGAATTATTCTATGAAACTGTGAACAGTTCTCTACCATTAATCTGTACTCGTACTCGTACAAGTATGTAGGATATTCTTCAAATTATCTTGACTGGCGGAAACTGCCCTTGACTTTAGCTTTGAATCAATAATTATGACAAATTCTTAAGTATAGCTATTTAAAATTATTCAACTTTATATTAAAGAAAAAAACTCACTTTAATTAAAGTTTTACAATGTTTGTTTAAAAACATTTCTTAATTAGTAATGTAATTCATTGTCTGGTACACTGATCTAAATGGATTTTGATAAGTCTGGAAAAATCTTCTCCATTTTCATGCTAATTTTTTTTTCATAAATTTCTATAAGAATTGGTAGGAAGTATAATTACCTTCTATTTTTTTCATTTAATAATAGTATAATAAAAATTGTTAACTTTTGCTTTTAACTCCCGTATTTGTTTCAAATTTTTATATAAAATATATATTTGACGTTTCAAATATATTTTTGACGTTTCAATATGCTCTGTAAATACTTTATAGTCAAGATTTTGGCGCTGTAAGATTTATAGAAATTTCTATAACTCTGTAGCGCTTACAGTACTGTAACTGTTACAGAATAGCAATTTGCTTACATCCTGTAACGTTGTTTACTTACAGAGTCTATAGAGCTTATAGAACGGTACAGAATAGCACCATAAGTCGGCCATCTTACATGAACGCTGCGTCTCTATAGGACATTTCAGTCGCCAATACTATTCCATGTTTATTTTTGTGTACTATAATAAATTAAAATATTGTAGGTGTGCTTATCCGTGTTAAACACATGGCACGGTCGTCCAGAAGAAAAATGGAACTCCCAGACATCGAGTTTCCTCCAAGTATTAGTCTCCATCCAGAGTCTCATACTTGTACCGGAGCCCTATTTCAACGAACCGGGCTACGAGCGCTCCCGAGGCACCCCACAGGGCTCCCAATCCTCCCGAGAATACAACACGAACATCTGCCAAGCCACTGTGCGATGGGCCATGCTCGAACAAATCCTCAACCCCTGTCCGTGCTTTCGAGATGTCATCCACGCGCATTTCTGGCTGAAACGCCACGAGATTCTCTCCCAAGTTGAGGCGTGGATACGGGACCTGGAGCTCCAGCTCGCTGAGAAGAAGGCGAGGAATTCTTCCAAGAGGACGACCTTAACGAACCTGGAGACGTTCAAGAAGAATTATCACCAGCTGAAGGATCAGTTATTGAAGTTACAGCCACCGGAAGGCCTGGTGGTTAATGCTGAAGACACCGCAACTATGACGACGACGATGGCTCCATGTGACACAGAACTCAATGATGTGGAAATGGAGAAAATCGTTAATGATGTTTGTGAGTGACATGTGTTGCATTTAGTGAAAAATTCCAAGTTTCATACGTATTGTTTTAAACTATGTAAATTATTGAATTTTTTACTGTAAATTTGTAGCAGCTGTAGGATGTGCGGACCCAGGTACCAGATCATTTTTATTATTTATTCATTTATTATTGTGTATACAGGGTGTTTGGCCTAGGACTGGCATCAAGAATATTTCGTTTATTTTCAGAGATACAAGAAAATGTTAATAAATAAAAGAAAGGGGTACAACTTCAAATCTAGCATGGGGAATCTGTATTTTTATATATTTTTTCTTTTCAGAATGTACATAAAATTGTCTTTACAATGATAGCAAAATATAGTTTTACTTTAACCATTTCAAAATGGCGACCATTTATTAGGTTTGTTCCAACAGAAAGTTCAGAACGTGATTCAGAACGCTTAGAATCCATGCGCGAACTTACAGTTCTAGAACCGACTTGACTAATGTTGGGACGATTTAGAACCGATTGAGAATTTTGTTTGTATATCTTAACCTATAAAATTACACCTGTCAGAAAACATTGTGATTTTGATTAGGTATAAAATATTTAAACTGAAGAAATGAAATGTATTGTATTGAGGCATTATCATCCGTAAGTAATTTTCATTGTTTTACCTTATTTCCAAAACATCGTCCAAGAATTCTCCATTACTTTCACTAGAAAATTCTGACAATTCGGAAAAATCGCTGTCTTCTTCCATTGTTAATTTCATTAATAACAAAAACAAAATAAGTCAGGTTAAATAGCACGTCAAACTTATTCAGATTTTGTTAAAATCTTGGAGCTTTAAGAACGGTACAGAATCGGTTCGAAACAGAAAACTCAGTGAAGTTCTGAACTTTTGTTGGAACAAACCTATTTTCAGTAATCATATAACAAGAAAATGAGAATAAATTGAAAATAATTTGACAAATCTTTCGAAAACTTGCTGCCAGGTAATAGTCACGAAAGCCCGTAGGGTTTGAGTGGCTATTGCCAAATTGCAGCAAGTTTGAAAAATAAACTGGAGAATTATTTTCTAATTTATCGAACTCTCAAATTAAATTTATTAAATTATTTTTTGATCGCCAAATTTGTTTTAAACCACGTAATCAGACTGTTATGCTATTATATCGCCATCTACTGTCGTGATTTACTAGCTTCATTTGTTTACGTGGCCCACTTGGCAAGTCTGTTTTCACAACTAAAACATAACTTTGATAAGGCAAAATAAGTATAAATAATCAGGAATTATAATTATAGTTATTAATTATAGTACTTCTAGAAGTGATTTATATATTTTTTTTTTTCATGAATAGAAACGATACTAAAATGATCTTCTTCAACACAAATAAAAACTACAGATATTATTCCCGGGAATAATTTTTAGAGCTTTTTTCCCAGTATAATTATGACAGGATTGGTTAAAACGCAGACACGTGACATAACGAAACATTCCATTGGCTGGAAGTAGACTATGGACAAACAAACGTATTTCAATTTAAAAGTATTTAATTAAATATCAGTTTAACACGAGATATTTTCAAAAATGTAAAAGAATTAAAGCTTTTCTTGACTATTATTTTAGAACTGGGAATAAATTAGAAAACGGCGAATGGCAATATACTGTATTCTTATTTATTATCATTTTTCTTTACAATTACATTTCAAGATTTTGACAACTTGATATACGTTTTTCTGTTCATAGCCTACTTCGAGTTTTTTTTAGAACTGTATTTACCTACATTTGTTTTTTTGTTTAAATGTGATAACAATAATTTTTTAGTTATAATAATTATTGGCGAAGAAAATGAACTTGTAGCCGCCTGGTGGCAAATTGTGAACTTGTCAATCAAACTGCCGTGTTTATGGTTGTCATATTGCCCTTTAAACAGTACTGTACTTCAAATCAATTTACATTTAAAAATATATGAACTTAATTGCTTATATCCCTGTCTAACACTGTACAAGTTTTGCCAATTACTCTTCTCGCCGGCCATTTTCTAAAATCTGTGCTGTCTCTATCGGTCATTTGCATTGCCAATAGCCCAACTGCATTACACAAATAACGAAATAGTTGATATAGTTTTTATATTCGGATAATGTCAAATAAATTTTATTATAGTCCGTTCGCCGAAACGAGAGAAATTAGTGACTAATTTGAAGATTAGACTTCAAGTTTGTCATCATTGATCAATAAGAATGACTTGGGTCAACTTTATGGAGACAAGTATCCACACTTTTCTTTTGTTTTAAGATAAAATCGTTTTCATAGCTTGCTATGTTTTAATTATGGAATTTTATTAATACATATTTTGAAAATAAATGTTCGTCATTTTGAAAGGGTTATAGTAAAACTATGATATTTCGATATCATTATAAAGATAATTTTATGTACATTCTTAAAAAAAAATACCGATTCCCTATGCTAGATTTAAAGTTGTACCCATTTCCGCTAAAACCGGAAGTGATTCAAAATTCCTACTATATGATCATCTTATGAGCCCGTTTGTCTAGTTCAGCATTTTTTTGTATTTCAAAATTAACGAAATATTCTTGGTGTCGGACTTACGCCAAACACCCTGTAGATATCGTTTTGCCATCGGGATTTACATAACAGTAAAAATATTAGCCCGTATTACGAGCGCACTTTTGTAATAAAAGCGCTTTTACGATAAAAGTGCGATTGTATACGGGTCATTGTGTTTATTGTGAAATTTATATTACGTGCCCGTTTTTCGATTTTCACCATAAATGGCTTCCAAACCAATGTGAAATATTCGCAGCGGTAGTAACGACGACAATTTCGCTTTCATTGCAGCGACGAAATTCGCGTGTGCCACCGGCTATCTCATTTTTTGGCTAAACGTGTTGTCAATTATATATTAATCACAATTTCTCGAAAAATCGATTTTAGTTAACCACTGTTATAATATTTGCAATTCATGCAGTTCCTCTTGTCCGATTTTGGTAATCAAGATCTGATTTTGTAACTTTGAAATCTACTGTAAATAGAAATCCAGCGGATTGGAGATTTCCCGCTCCACTTTTCTCCCGTACTGTCGAAATCTATTCTGATTTTGTAAATTTTATCGTGATTGATGTTTCTAATTTGGTTATGAATTCGACTGAAATTTACAGAAAATACACATCCAAAGCACGATAAACTCTTAAAAATTGTAACAATATTCAGAAATAAGTATATAGAAAATACACAACTGAGAGCTGTCGTGATAACCTCAAAATATAATACTTACATTTTCTACAGACGAGATTGGAATAATTAGGGAAAATTTATACGTTTCTCTTCCTCAAAGTATGCAGAAGCATTCAAAATCATTTCTTTACACAGTTTCAATAATTTTTACCGCTCAATTTTTGCTTTTTACGCATATAGGACGCGAGCAGACACGTAACTCGAGAGACCTTGAAGTGTTTGGAATCAGCTGATTTGTGTGCGCGTGTCACTTTGACAATAACAATATTACTCTGACAAGACAAATGTTTTGACTTATTTTGATTTTGAACTGTTAAAATATTATTTTACAATTTTCAGGCAGTAAAACACTTGAAATTTAAAATAATAATTTTAAATAGTTCAAAATTAAAATAAGTCGAAGCATTGGTCTTGTCAAATTGACAATGTTCTTGTCAAAATGACACGCGTACACAAATACCCTATAGGGCGCGTGCAGACACGTGATTCGAGCGACCTTGACTTGCTTGAGATCAGCTGATTTGTGTGCGCGTGTCATTTTGACAAGAACATTGTCAATTTGACAAGACCAATGTTTTGATTTATTTTGATTTTGAATTGCTAAAATGTTAATAATTTACAATTTTTAGGCAGTAAAATACATGTAATTAAAAATAATAACATTTTAGCAGTTAAAAATCAAAATAAATTAAAACTTTGGTCTTGTCAAAATGATATGCGCACACAAATCAGCTGATTCCAAGCACGTCAAGATCGGTCGAGTCACGTGTCTGCTCGCGCCCTTTAAACATGAAAATTATTCATATAGCTCAATTCATGACATATGGAAACAAACGCTGCGTAAACATAATACAATCAAGACAAACACGTTGTTAAAAACATTTGTGATGTCTCTATTTATACTCTGTAATCACGTGATCACATTGGAATGTCATTCTAAGAAAAATTTGACTACATAATTTCTGCCGATATAGGCGATTCAAATTAACTTTCCCGCAACTTTTAACACGTGTCGTGACGTCACAACGAGTATGTTTTCAAATTCTCGTTCACTTCTGCATTAAAGTTTGTGTGTGTATTGCTGTTTTGATACATATATTTAATGAATAATAGTTTATTAGTTATGAGACTGTTAATAAAAGATGTGTTAAATTTTTTAAATGCTTCTGCGTGTAGTAGAAAGTTTTGTGATAATGAAGAAGTGTTGAATTCTGGACATATGCTAGTATATGATAAAACACAATCAGATGACAAAAATTAAACACTTCTCTTTGGATTATGCCCACAAACCAGCGGCGTAAATAAATATCCGCATGAAATTACTGGAAAATTAATCAATTTTGGCTCACTAGCAATAAAAAGATAATAAAATAATTGAAAAGACCTATCAACACATGCGTAATCTTCGTCACAAAAATGTAAGAAACAAACAAACATTGAATTTGTAACTCGGTTTTCCAATTAACAGTTTAATCTACAATGTTTTGCGTCTCAATCATTTCTTCGATGCCATATTTATTTATAAATTTAACTTTTTGGAAATGTGTGAAAATGAAGGGTGGGATTTCTCGATTTTTAGGAATGACATTTCGGAACATAACATTACACTTGTGATTTCATTGGTTTTGGTGAAATGTCCATACTTCTACAATATTTACAAATATAAAATTCATCCTTAAACGATGTAATATTGCATTCATGTTGTTTTTAACTTATTTTTAGTAAATTTATGTCATTATTTTAACAAGCAACTACAAACATTATACTTAACCTTATTTCTCTAAAAGTATACAATGTCTCAAAATTCTAGGAATACTAGCGAATTTTATTGTATAATCAAACACAGGAAGTGTTCACAATCATCATAAATAAATATAAATTTAAATATTTGCTGAATTTTTAAAATCTCGTCTAAAATTGTAACGTTGCTTCTAAAGAATCATTCACAACAAAAAAATTAACGTAGCGGTAGAATTAGTGGCAGTGGTAGTGGCCTGGGTAAAAAATTGAATGCATTATAGCAAATGTATACGTTCACATCAAAAAATTAAGAAAATTAGTAGTAGCGCAGTGGCAATGGCAGCGGTAGGAGTTTGCAAAGTCCAAACTTCTACGTTGCCACTACGCTACCGCTTAATTTTTTTGACAGTTTTGACGTTTATTGACATCTGATTTCTTATTTCATCAGATAAAAAGAGCAATAGAAAAAGGATCATAATGTGGTGTGTCTCAGACGTTGCGCTATATAAACAAACATACTTATTAATAAACTTTGCACAATTAAAAGTGAACACGTAACTTACCATTTTCGCTTATTTCAAAGGCAATTTGTGCCCACGCATTTTCTTTTTCTTTTAAATAATTTTAAACTCCCTTAATCTCTTCGCTTTTCTCATACAATGGAGTGCTTGTGGATAAGTGTAATTAATAAGTCATCATCTATGTCAGCTATAACTGTCAATCTTGCATTCTAGTAATTTATAATAAAAAATTCCTAGAAACTATAATTTCAATAATTTTACATTGTGAACGGAAATAATTTTTACTATAAATGTCTTACGCTACCGATGCCACTAATTCTTACACTACCGCTAAATTTTTTTATTCTGAATGGACCTTTACAGAGTTTAAGAAATTATACTCGTTGTGACGTCACAAAATTACTGCGATGTTTGGTCACTAGATAGACTCCGCTCAACTTGAATCGCGTATAGAGCATGCTAAATTAATTTTGCTTATTGGCTCAGATGTAGTATTTTAAGCTCTACAGCTTTCATTTGAAGCATTTTTACGTAAAATAATTAGGGAAACAGGAAATTACGAAAGTATGATTTGTATGAAGTCCTTATGTTCCCATGTTCGAGTCACCGTCTTGTATACAGGATGACACTGAAAAACGGGTCACTCAAAATAACTTAAAAATTAAATACGCCGTCGGCAAAATAATTACGTTGCATAGAACCTCCATTGTTTTTGACTTGTTATATTTTACAAATTTATAAAAACTTCCCTTAATAATGCAAAATGTCTGGTACACAAATACATTGTTGGGTCATATTTATACACTGTTTATATCTATCCCAAATGGAAGAAACACAAGTGAGATTGTGTGTTTTTATGTAGTATTGTTTATTATTTATGAAATCAATTTTTGTTTTTTGTACGGGTAGAGAATTATGGTTGGCGACGACATGGACACATCGTTCCGTTCCATAGCCACACACATAGAGAGAGAGAAAGCAGAGCATCAGTCAGTATCCATCAACATGTTGCAACTTGTGTCTCTAAAAGACGCACGCGCGGTGTCACATTATAAATGAATGAATGGACTTGTTACGTTTATTTTTTGTTGTTGAAGAAATGGCGGATCGAGTATGTATAAACAAATTATACCCAACTTGCGTGAGAACCAAGATGTGATCAATAAAATTTCAAAGATATTTTAACTGGTTTCAAGTTTTATTTTAACATAAATAACAATTCACTCTATTCGCAATGGAAATTGACTTTGGTGGCGCTGATTTTCGCAACTAGATGGCCGTCATACGATTGGATTGACATATGTCAATTTATTTATTCATTTGGTTTTTGTAGACCATAGCTGTATTCTTTTTGGACAAAATCTCAGCTTATCTCAGATCACTTCGGATAAACTCAGGAAATTGTTGACCTTTCTGATACAACTGATTTGAGTTCTGAGTAAACTCACTTCCCCCCTTTCCGATGCTACACTACCAGTTTACAAAACTCAGAATGATTTGAAACACTCAGTTTGCATTTTAAGGTTATTCAGGGTGAGTCTGGGAAGACGCCCCCCCCCCTTTAACTTTTTTATTATAAGTAATAGAAAAAAATGGCTCATATAAAAGTTTTATTATTTTACATATACTATTTGATGGCAGATGTGATATTTTTTATAAAGTCAGGTTTACAAGATACGGCTATCAACTTTTATTTTTCAAATGGCAACCTATAATTATTTTAATAAAATAGAATCCGCCATTTTTTTCTCTTTTCAACGATGTATTATTTTTTATTAATGTATTTGAAAAATTTCCAGAAGAATGAGATAATTTAGGAATATTAGAAATAATTTTTAAACAAATATTATAGGTGGCTATGTGAAAATAAACAAAACGTAATAGCTTAGCAAACTAAAACAACAAATTTAGTAACTAAAACAACTTAAAACAAATGTTCAAAATTACGACCATGTTCTGTAATACAAAAATTCAAGCGTTGAACGTGATGTGTTCGAACATCTGCCAGCATGTTTCGCGAAATATTCTGAAAAGCATTTCGAATACGCTCTTTCACCGCTCCCGGTAAATTCTCTTTGCTCTTCTTATGATTCCAGTCGATTCATCAATTATTAGAATCATCAATTAATTCGTTCTTCGTAAATATTTCAAAATGTTTTTTCTTTTTGTTTACAAAATAAGTTAAATTAAGTAACAAACAAATGTATACTTTTTTGACATTAATTTAATTGTTTTACATTGTTACGTTTTGTTTATTTTCACATGGCCACCTATAATATTTGTTTAAAAATTATTTAAATTATCTAATTTTTCTCGAAATTTTTCAAATACATTAATAAAGAATAATACATCGTTGAAAAGAGAAAAAAATGGCGGTTTCTATTTTATTAAAATAATTATAGGTTGCCATTTGAAAAAAGTTGATAGTCGTATCTTGTAAACCTAACTTTATAAAAAATATCACATCTTCCATCAAATAGTATATGTAAAATAATAAAACTTTTATATGAGCCATTTTTTTCTATTATGATAAAAAAGTTAAAGGGGGGGGGGCGTCTTCCCAGACTCACCCTGTATAATTCAACTATAGTTATTTGTATTACTAGTCCAGAAACTGAATATTTGCGAGAACGAGTTTATTTTGACAGGCCGAGCTGAAAGCGAGGCCTGCAAATACGAGATCTCGCAAAACAGTTTCTGGGCGTGTGATACACAAGATTTTTTGTGCCGACATCTCCATAAATTCTTCGTATATATCTCAACATTTTAATTCTATTTTACATAACCTGAAAAATTGAACATATATTTTTATCGGTTTTGCATTGCAAGTTTAAATATAATTACTTACATTTGAGTTAAAAATGCGTGATTATTTTATATTTATTGAAAATATATCATACAAACATTAGTTACGTATATATTTTGTGTAATTTCGCATATTTTCAATGACAGATAGCGGAAACTCAATTGTGTCACGTGAAGTTAGTTGCAGTTACAAAACAAACGAAACAAATTAGTCCTAAAGTTGAAATTTATAATTAAACTATACGAGATGACAGCAATGACAGCATATTATTATTTTTATGACAAAATTTAGTTATTTAAGTTACAATAATTAAAGATTTAGCCCTAAAATTTATAAACATTTTGCTCATTCTTGTGTTGAAAATAATCTTAAATTGACATATCACCAGAACAGTAATGCCAACTCCTTTTGCTGGCCTAGGTCAGCAACAGCGCATTTCTGGACGATTTTGGGTTCTGTAATACTAGTCAAATTGGACGGAGGTATGAAAAATTTATTTTCACATATACATATACTTACAAGTAATATATTTTCAACGTTATCCATTTTTCGTTTATAAACAGTATCATAGATCAGAAAAATGTCAATAAATTTGACAGCTGTTACAGAAAATGCTATCGGTAAAGAAGGAAATGATAAAATGGAATAACCTGTTCTTTTTGCAAAATCACAACTCACTTTAGCTCAACTCAGTTATGTACTGAGCTGAGATACAATTGGGTCAAAAAGAATACAGCTTATGTATACAAACTTATTCAATATGACGCTTGTAAGATTGTTTTCCGTAGTACCGATTTGCTCCGCTAGAGTGCAAATTTCATCTACGATTGCGAATAGACCGCAAGCAAACACGTGACTCTTGAAGTGTTGATTTGTGAGCATTTGTCACTTTGACAACGTTTTGAAGGTTTTCACTTATTTTGATCTTTTAAAAATTAGTTTTGATATTTAAAAATAGTGTTCAAAAAAATTCCTAACTCGGAGTAGGCTACGAACAAAGAAACGTATGTCAATATAAAAATATTTAATTAAATGTCAATATAACATGAAATATTGTCAAAAATGTTATCTAAATAAATCAAAGCTTTTTTTTTGAATCTTATTTAATGGAAACAAATTAGAAAACGGCGAATGTCAATTTACTGTATCCTTCTTTATTGTCTTTTCTCCTTAAAATTACATTTCAAGATCAATTTTGACAACTTGACTTTTGAATTGAATAATGATCAGACATACGTTTCTCTGTTCATGGCCTACTCCGAGTTAGGAATTTTTTTGAACACACTGAATATGAATAATATTTTAAAAAGGCAAAATACTAATCGCTACTCAGGAGATCGGCCGGAAGCCAATCACCCCGCTTCGCCCCGTGTTGCCTCTCATCGACGCTTAATATAACTTTTCAGGGACGGCAAGAACTACATTAACCGTGGTTTTAAGGAGGGGCTGGAATTTAATGGACAAAAATTAGTTCTGTTGGATCCTGTAATCTTAGTAAATATTTTATTATTATTTGAAACAATCAGATTAGTGGTTGCGCGAGTCTGAGATACCAAACACACCCCAACGGCGTAACACATCTTCTAATAAATCAGCTATTGTAAATAAAATAAATTTATTAAATATCTTTTAAAAATATTAATGATCAAGTGATAATTAATTATATAAGATTATCACATTTACTTTTTAATATTCAAAATAATAAGTTAAAGATCCTTTCACAATTTAAAAGATCATTCTTGTTTTTTAAATGTCAAACCTATATATTTAATGGTAAGGTATAGTGATAAATATATTTTTTAAAGGTCGGTTTATTTTTCCCCATTTGGAACTGGTAAGTATATTGTTATTCACAGAAGAAGACTATTCAAGGCCACGTGTTCGAAGAAAGAATACGAAGCACTTTATACAGCAGTAGCTTAGCAACATTTCATATTAGAAAGAGAAAGATTATTTCTCATATGTCTATGAAATTTATGTTGTGTGACAAATGTACGTAAATGGTAAATGACAAATAATGTCGTAGAGATACAGATATCTACTACACTGCCCTCTGTGCTAATGTTTACCTAGTAACGTTAACGTTGAGTATTAAATAAAATGGACCTTTTCAATTTAACGGCTTTCTCTTTCGCTGCAAATATTAAGAAAATGGCGCGAACAACTGCCAGTTGGGCTATCAAACGAAACGTCAAAAATATTGCAGTCATTAAAATACCTGTATTCTCAGTGAAAATTTGCATCGTTGAACATTTTAACTTCAATAAAAGCTTTTGTAACTTATTTTGATAAGATTTTTTAAAGTAATCTGAGATATTCTCACATTTTACGTCTAAATTTTTTTAGAAACAAACGCCATAGATCTCAGTTGTTCTTACTATGCGCAGATCCCCATTGCGCATATCTTATATCTCTTTAAATTGAACAGGTCCATTATTATTCCATAGTTTTATTGCAAGTCTTACGTTGTTGTGTTTTGCAAAAACAGTTGAATATAAATCTGAGAAATGCATTATTTTAAAATAAAAATATTTTTCTAATTACACTTATTTTTTTAGTTAAAATATATCCATAAATATTTTATGTACACGTCTATGCATACGAAATGCTATGAAGTTATCTGTAAGTAATATATTAAACGTCTTATAAATGACCTTGAATAGTCATCTTTCGCGAACGAAACTATAAATATTTATGTTAATCAAGGTACTGAAGTTCTACTTTTTATCACGAATGTGGAATTTAGTTGCCGAGCCCGTAGGGAGGAGGAAAATGAAGCATAAGGGTGTTAAAAAGGTACTTCAGTGCCGAGGTGATTTGAGGAGTCGCCGAGCAGATGAACAGCGGGGCAGTCATTTGTCATTACAACTATTAAGGTAAGAAAAGTTGTTTTTATGAAGTTTATAACCTTCAATAACTCGAAATTCTAACGAGTTAACCAATACTCGAAATCTCAATCGTACAACGTTTAGTCTTGCAAAACCGACGCTTCTGTATACATTGCCTTTGCCTAAAGGGGTACTTTACTTGAAAAAAAATCGACTTTTTTTAAATATTTCCTAAACTAACAGCGTTAAAAGTTTGAAAATTTATATCCAAGGTAATTATTTAAATTGCATTCATATAAAAATTGCCAAATCTCTGGGGTGTACGGAAGGGGTGCTTTGCTTGAAAAAAAATCGACTATTTAAAAATATTTTCTAAACTAACACAGTTAAAAATTTGAAATTTTATATCCAAGGATATTATTTAACATTGCACTCATATAAAAATTACCAAATCTCTGGGGGGTACAGGAGGGGTACTTTACTTGAAAAAAATTCGACTTTTTGAAAATATTTCCTAAACTAACAGCGTTAAAAGTTTGAAAATTTATATCCAAGGTAATTATTTAACATTGCATTCATATAAAAATTGCCAAATCTCTGGGGTGTACGGAAGGGGTACTTTACTTGAAAAAAATCAACTTTTTTACCTTCCGTCACCTTTAGGTAAGGAAGGTATTGTCTTTGGTCAAAAAATTCGGTGGTGAGTTTTTGATGAATAAGCACGTTTTAGGGTCCCTAGAATACGATTTTACTATTTTTACGATGATGTATGTCTGTATGTGTGTGTGTGTGTGTGTGTGTGTGTGTGTGTGTGTGTGTGTGTGTGTGTGTGTGTGTGTGTGTATGTATGTATGTGTGTGTGTGTGTGTGTCTGTGTGTGACAAAATTTTCTAATGCGATAACTCTTAATACCACAATTCCAAAAATTATAATTCTTTCGTATTCCTCTTCGTTACATCCATGTGAAGAGCTGATTAGATTTTGGTTATAATTGGTCAACCGGAAGCACCCTCATTTGAAGATTTTAACAGTTTTTCTTGAAAAAACGATGTTAAATATCATTTTTTCACATTTAATGTTATTATAAATATTAAAGAATTATTTATTCTCTATACGATTTGAATGCATTTTATACTTCATATTAAATGGACATAGAGTTAAAAAATTATAAAGAAATTAAATACCATATATATTAGTCAGCTTTGCTATAACTCTGGAAACAGCTGCTACATTAAGAAAATTCTGATTGAAAGGTGTCAGTGTCAAGTGCAGTTGAGTTGACAGTATGTTTATGTTATAATTTTACTGGAAATATAGGACCTTTTGTTAGAAACTTTCTGTATGGAATTTGTATAATATACATACAACCGCCTTAAGGTAATGTACAAGAAATATAATCTTTTACAAGGAACTTTCTGTATGACATTTATACAAAATACATAGAACTGACGGAAGGTAATGTGCTGGCCACATCAGATTTTTTAAAATATTTTCTAAACTAAGAGTTAAAAATTTGAAATTTTATATCCAAGGTAATTATTTAACATTGCATTCATATAAAAATTGCCAAATCTCTAGGGGGGTACAAAAGAGGTACTTTACTTGAAAAAAAATCGTCTTAAATATTTCTTAAACTAACAGAGTTACAAATTTGAAATTTTATATCCAAAGTAATTACTTAACATTGCATTCATATAAAAATTACCAAATCTCTGGGGGGGGGGGGGTACAGAAGGGGTACTTTACTTGAAAAAAATCGCCTTTTTTAAGTATTTTCTAAACTAACGGACATAAAAATTTGAGATTTTATATTGAAGTTAATTATTTAAAAATGCATTCATATATAAATTGCGGGTAACATACTTGACAGGCGATTTATAACAAACACGAATTACGTAATATTTAAGCGTCAAATCCCAATTTGGACGCCGGATTCGAAATCCTTGGGGTTGAATTAAGGGGTTGCCATGTCTAAATCAAAAAATTATTTCCCGATCGAAATTTTGGCAAAAAAAAACTTTTTGACTCCGATTTTGTTTACATTAACTAGAGACAAAGAACTAATGGATAGCTAAATCTGAGCCCATAGGGGTTGATAATAAGGGAGTTATTGAAGTCTGAAGTGGGTTTTTGGAAATATCTGTCTAATAATGTTTTTCTGTGTGATTACAGGATCAACAGCAGACCAAGGACCACTTAAGGACATCTCAGGATACATTATTAAATAATTAACTTAATTATAAAATTTAGTTAGTGTAGGATATATTCAAAAAAATATTATTTTTTTCAAATAAAGTACGCCTTACCTTCTTCACCCATGAATTCCTTTTAGCTTATAATGCAAATAAAATGTTTGTAACTGTTGTAATTGTTGTTTATTGTGTGTAGGGTGTACTATTATTAATTTTGTAACAATAATGTACTTGTAATTGTTGCAATAAATATTTATTTTTATTTTAAAAAATGTTTTATTTATTTTACAGATATATATGTAGCCTACATTCTTTCCTAAAGCGTATATCCTTTAAAAAACTTTAAATTCCGAGTGCTCTTCTTTTTTCTGTTAGCCGGATACCAATCAGAAATTATCAACAAAATTTGACAAAAGGGAGCCCATCATTTTTGCAAAATTATAATATATGAAGCATATGCTAACTAATAGTAGCATCTATGCAGTTTTAAAAAAAATCCGAGTGCTCTTTGCATTCCTGTTATCCTGATACCATCGGAAATTTTCAAAAAAATTCGACGAAAGTGGTGCTACTTTCAAGAAGCATCCATGCACGATAAAAAAAAAATTGACCGCGTATAGATGCTACCAGATAGTAGCATCTATGCACGATAAAAAAATTTTAACCGTGCATAGATGCTACCTGAAAGTAGCATCTATGCCCGGTTAAATTTTTTTTAGCGTGCATGGATGCTTCCTGAAAGTAGCACCACTTTTGTCGAATTTTATTGAAAATTTCTGATGGTATCAGGATAACAGGAATGCAAAGAGCACTCGGAAATTCTTTTAAACCGTGCATGAATGCTTCCTGAAAGTAGCACCACTTTTGTCGAATTTTATTGAAAATTTCTGATGGTATCAGGATAACAGGAATGCAAAGAGCACACGGAAATTCTTTTAAATCGTGCATGGATTCTTCTTTTAGGTAGCATCTACGCACGCTATAATTTTGCAAAAATGATGGGCACCCTTTTGTCGAATTTTGTTGAAAATTTTTGATGGTATAAGAATAACGGAAGAAACGAGACAAGTACTTCAAAATTTAAAATGTACGTTTTTCACTGAAAATCAGTAAAAGGGGTTGTAAAATAAAATATATTATTATTTTATAAGTTTTATTCATTTTAAAACAAATACAATGCATTTTACAATAATTGCTACCCAATACAATGTAAGCACATTCTAAAATTTTTTTATCAATTAATAACTCAGGCACTAATTAATTTTTTAAAACAAATATAGACGTAGAATTCCACGTAGAGTTCAAATTTTCAAGAATCGAAACAAAATTCCAATTACTTAGAGTTATTAAAGAAAATGTAATTTTTTACCTGACATTTTTCAAACTTTAATAACTCCGGCCCTGATTAATTTCTAAAAACTAATTTAACAAATACAGGCGTAAAACTCCATGTAGAGTTCAAATATTCAATAATTGAAACAAAATTCCAATTACTTAGAGTTATTAAAGAAAATGTAATTTTTTACCTGACATTTTTTAAACTTTAATAACTCCGGCTCTGATTAATTTCTAAAAACTAATTTAACAAATATAGGCGTAAAACTCCACGTAGAGTTCAAATATTCAATAACTGAAACAAAATTCCAATTACTTAACGGGTTATTAAAGAAAATGTAATTTTTTACCTATAACATTTTTAAACTTTAATAACTCCGGCCCTGATTAATTTTTAGAAACTAATTTAACAAATACAGACGTAAAACCACGTAGAGTTCAAATATTCAATAATTGAAACAAAATTCCAATTACTTAAAGAGTTATTAAAGAAAATGTAATTTTTTATCTATGATATTTTTTAAACTTTAATAACTCCGGCCCTGATTAATTTTTAAAAACTAATTTAACAAATACAGACGTAGAACTCCACGTAGACTTCAAATCGATGAGGAATTCCAATCAGTTCAGGAGATATCGGCGCTGGAATGAAAGGAAATCAGGCGAGTCGTTGAAGATGTTTTCCAAGTCCAGCAGGTCCGGAATTCCCACGATTTCTGTAGTTACCACATCCGATAGCTAAATGCAGTTCATTCATCCTAAAGAAACAGTTATTAATAATTGGAAATAAAAATGTCAGTAGCTGATAAAATTATGCAATTCTAATTTGGAACAAATGTACAATTTCACAGGAATAATAATAATAATAATAATAATAATAATAATATTATAATCACACAATAGAGTACGTGCACGTCACGTTGACAACCATATCAAAATCAGCTGAGTGGAAGTAAACATATGCTACTATACTCTATTCCATTTAAGCCATTCAGTAGATGGAGCTGGCAACAGCGCAAACTTGAAGTAGCCGAAATTCCATTGGGTAAACTTGTCTCTTGTATCCAATTTCAGCCAATCAGAGAGATCAAAACTATTCGCTATGCTCTGCAATACTGAATGGCTTAAATGGAACAAGGTATATATGATTGACATATGACACGTTTTTGACTTTTTGATATTTAAAGTTTTGATATTGAGTTCATTTTATGTACATATATGATTTTAATTTAGCAGATTTGTTATCTAATTTATAGTCACACAAAAATTACTTTTATGACGAAACGTCAGAATTATATCACAAGTCAGCTAAAGGTCCTGCAGATCCATCTTGATGCCAAAAATTGAAATACTTACGAGCAAATGTTTACTTCCACTCAGCTAATTTTGACATGGTTGTCAACGTGACGTGCACGTACTCTATTGTGTGATTCTGACTGATAGTTTACATTAAAACATTGTATCAAGCATTATATAATTATGGAAGAGGGAAACCAATACTTACAATGTACTCCACCGGTTTATTAATGAACCACCTGATTTGACATATCTTGTAATAAAGGTAAATTTATTAAATAATGAATCGGGAAAGCTGGTTCGTGTAGGTTATTATCATAAATAAAACTCTTTAAATAATGAAATACTTTAATGAACAATTTATTGATCTACACTTTTACATTCCACCATCTTATCAACACATCCACTGCTCAGTTGCAGACATAACAACAACAGCTGTTCTTACACTTATGAATCATATTTAAAAATTTAATATTCGACAGTTCGCTTCGATGTGGAACTGGAAATTATGGATCGTAAAATTTTCATATTTACTTGCAAGTAGCCACAAATTGAGTTGACAGTGTCAACATTTCAAGTAACGTGCACCATACATTTCAAAACCCGCCTGATATAGCAATACAATCAGCTGAAAATTGCAATATTACCATAAAATTAAATTGTAATAAATAAAACTTACCGTTTAAATTGTTTTGACAAAGCAAATCTGAGCGCATTGTTTCTTGTTTCATAATTTTTTAGTTGAAAGATTTTAACTTCACAGATTCTTCTTTCTGAACTAACGCAGATATAGCTATAAATTTCTCTTCTTTCTAGTCCTATCACCTGGAGAAAAGATAAAAATCAATAATTTGAAGTAATATTTCAACATAAACAACTTACCATTTTGAGGTTATATTTGGTAATTCATCTGTCATGACTACCACCTCTAGAATACGAAAGGCGCCAAAAACAGTACGTTATAGATCTGCTAAACGTCGTGTTTTCAGTGATAAACAGTGCTTTTATAGACTCATAAGAACACCGAAATAGAAAAACATACTTATTTAAACAATAAATAAACATATAGATAACTATCACTTTTATGTTTTTAGAAGTTATGTAATAATTTAAGGCGCAATTGAATTAAAAAATAAATAAACGAAATGTGCATGAATAAAATAAATGAAATGAAAAAGCTGAAATATACGTATGTATATTATATTTATTAATTGTGTAGGTGTGTACGGTATAAATTTAATAAAGCTACTTAGACACTAAGTGGGGATAGGATAGGAAGGGAGTGATGGCTGTTAGTTTCCGGACTTGGAATAACGCTTCCAGAACTTCTTGACATCATCGTGGCCAGCCTTGGTCACCACCATGGTGCGGCTTTTCTCGTTGCTCCAGATCAGAGAGCCGATGGAATTCGCATACTCGCTCAGCGCGTTGAAGTCCGCCTGCAACACATCAACAATAGGCCCATAAACCAATTTTATTTATTTATTTATTTATTTATTTTCGTGAAACTTTGTAGAAAGATATGAAAATTCCTTATATTAAGCAAGATATGATTTTTACCTTCCGTCACCTTTAGGTAAGGAAGGTATTGTCTTTGGTCAAAACTTTCGGTGGTGAGTTTTTAATGAATAAGCACGTTTTAAGGCCCCTAAAATACGATTTCACTATTTTACAATGATGCGTGTATGTGCGTGCGTGTGTGTGTGTGTGTGTGTGTGTGTGTGTGTGTGTGTGTGTGTGTGTAACAAAATTTTCGTATTCCTCTTCGTTGCATCCATATGAAGAACTGATTAGATTTTGGTTATAATTGGTCAACCGGAAGTACCCTCATTTGAAGATTTTAACAGTTTTTCTTGAAAAAACGATGTTAGATATCATTTTTTCACATTAAGGGCCACTTTTACAATCATTAGATAAACCTCGTATAACGCTATACCTGGTATAAAATTGGAAATTGTATTTTACAAACCTCGGATAAACCTCAGATAGAATAAACACCAGTATTTCTTATCCCATGGAAATCGGTCGTAGAAACGTCGGATAACTTTATCCCTGGTTCTTGGTTCTTACGGATACCACGTAAACACGAACGATGTTTTGTTATTCATACGTTTGACAGATGTCAATCAAGTATTTCAACATCACTGTCCGAATCAAAAATAACATTGGGCGCGTTCACTTGGGATGCAGCGATGCGAGCGCTGTTAGTGCTACGTAGCGATGTGCGCAGTGAACGCTTGTTTTTATGTAGCGCTACTCTTCAGCGCTTCAGAAAAACGTAGCGTAATATTTCTATGCTGCAAACTCACAGCGGAGATGCAGCGAAGTTATCAGCTGTCACTTTGTGAAAAAATGGCGGCAGAACAGCATGTGGGTGTCACTTGTAACTACGAAATTTATAAAATTAACTCATCTATCTGTCGATATGCATAATTTAATATATATTTTTACGTATACTTATATAAAAGATGAATTTGACATATGCTGACAAATAGCGGGAAAAGAGGTTTGTTGATGTTCAAATGTTGCTATGGTTACTGCTCCGTGTTGTTCACTGACGAGTTGAAGCGCTAACTCAGCGCTACATTTCAGCGCTCGCATCGTTGCATCGTAAGTGAACGCGCCCATTTATATCAACTAACATCGTGAAAAATGCAAATTAGAAGGCAGAAATAATAACAATATTGAAGAAAAATAGTCTAATAAGATAATTTTGTTGTGCCAGTACCAACCTAAAGTAATTCCTGGTATAACTATCTGACAGATAAAAATACATTGTAAAAGACAGTCTTGTTTATCGAAGGTATAATTGCTAGGATAAAGTTATACCTCCGATAGCTATACCATAGTTTATCCATCAATTGTAAAAGTGGGCCTTAATGTTATTATAAATATTAAAGAACATTGTATTCTCTATACGATTTGACTGCATTTTATACTTCATATTAAATGGATATAGAGTTATAAAATTATAAAGAAATTAAATTTCATAAATTAGCTAGCTATGCTAGAAAAACCTACTATATTAAGAAAATTCTGATTGAAAGATGTCAGTGTCAATTGACATAGTATATTTGTGTTATAATTTTACTCGAAACAGGATCTTTTTGATCAAAACTTTCTGTGTGGAATTTGTATAAAATACATAGGCATTTACGAAAATGCTACCGGTAGATACCGCAACCGACTGTGTTCGAAAACACGAGTGGTAAAAAGTTACCGTGTTCAAAAATTGTACAATATCTACCAGATCCACCTACCGGATTCATGAAGAATCTAATCTCAAAAAAAGGTAGTAATGCAAAGCGAAGTGCACGCGTTAAAAGTGGAAATGCGGTTAAAGTATGACTCTGCTCAGTTTGTGAACTACATCAAATTTCTAACCTGTTTCAAATTTGCAATTTTTTTTATAGGTTATGGATCTACCCTGTTTACCACCTGTGTTCTTAAAATATCGATTCCGGTAGCTATAACCTGATAAACAGCTGTTTACCGATAACAGTTCATAGGTAGAATTTTCGTAAATGCCTCATATAACTGACGGAAGGTAATGTGCTGGCCACATCAGATTTTTTAAACTGAGGGAGGAGTTTTGAAGTCACGTGTGGCAGACCAGTGACATTGTAACAATATTTTTTCAAGGGAGATCCGTTATCTTTCTCATCAATAGGAATGGAATGTCTATGGGCGGGGCGCTGCAGAATTTTAGGCGGTATAGAATGTATTTTAAAAGTATCCATGAAAGATGACTATTCAAGGTCACCCGTTCGAAGAAAGAATACACAGCACTTTATACAGTAGTTGCATAGCAACATTTTGTATTAGAAAGAGAAAGATTATTTGATGTATGTCTATGTAAACTATTATTCACTAAAGATGACTATTCAAGGTTATTTGTGAGCCGTCTGATATAATATTACTTGAAGATAACTTCATTGCATTTTGTATGCATAGGTGTGCAATATGAAATATTTATGGACACATTTAACTAAATAAAAAGAGTAATTCATTTGAAAATTATGTTTCTTTCTAAATAATGTCTTTCTGAAATATTTATGTTCTTCACTTATGTTTTTGCAAAATACAAAAACATAGACTTAACTTATAAACCAAGAAATAATAATTTGATTGAAACGTTAACGTCACTGGGTAAATATTAGCACACAGGGCAGTGTAGTAGATAATTAGGTATCTGTAATTCTACGACATATGTCATTATTATTTATAGTGTGTTAGAAAGTAATGCCACTATTTACGTATATCTGGCATAGCACATAAATTAAATAGACGCAGGTCAAATAATCTTTCTCTTTCTAATACAATATGTTGCTAAGCTACTGCTACAAAGTGATGTGTATTCTTTCTCCGTACAAATTGCCTTGAATAGTCATCTTTCGTGAATAATAGTATAATTTATTTTGTGTAAATGGTGACATTACTTTCTATTCTTTATTTCACGTAAGAAAATAGTGATGAGAAGATAGGTGCAGTGTGCTCTTCTTGTTTGAGTAGATAATATACTGATATTATCCAATAAAAAACAAGATCAAACTGAACCTATCTACCCATCACTATTTTCTTACGTGAAATGAAGTATAACACACTATAAATAATAATGACGTATGTCGTAGAGTTACAGATATATAATTAGCTACCACACTGCCCTCTGTGCTAATGTTTACCAAGTGACGTTGACGTTTATATCAAATATATTTCATTTTTATGTCGTCTATATAAAAACATAGGTGAAGAATATAAATCTTTAGGAATGCATTGTTAAAAAAACATAATTTTCAAATAAATTACACTTATTTTTACCTCCCGTTATACCGTAGGTAAAGAAAGTAATGTTATCGATCCAAAAATTCGATGGTGAATTTTCAGTCAATAAGCACGAATTAGTCTGTGTGTATGACGATTTTTTCCTCCATCATAACTCTTATATCAAACTTGCAAATACAGTATGTTCAAAAAAATTCCTAACTCGGAGTAGGCTATGAACAAAGAAACGTATATCAATTTAAAAATATTTAATTAAATGTGAATTTGACATGAAATATTGTCAAAAATGTTATCTAAAGAAATCAAAGCTTTTCTTCTTGAATATTATTTTAGAAATGGAAACAAATTAGAAAACGACGAATGTACAAACTTTGCTGTCATTTTTCCTTAAAATTACATTTCAAGATCAATTTTGACATCTTGACTTTAAAATAAAATAATGATCAAACATACGTTTCTCTGTTCATGGTTCATAGCCTACTACAAATTAGGAATTTTTTTGAACATACTGTATTTCTAAATTCCGTATTTAAGCTTTCTGCATTCATATAAAGATTATAAAGAGTTAATTGCGTAGGCTTCCACAGTCTGAGTCATGAGAAAAATTCGTTTTTGACACAGTCCATTCCCGGAAAACGAATATTTCTCATTATAAAGAGTTGATTAGATTTTGGGTAAAATTGGATAACCGGAAGTAATACTTTACTTGAAGCCCATAACAGTTTTTAATAAAAAACTATATTAAAATATCCAAAACTTTTAAATTTTATTATTTAAGACTTTTATATTAAGGGGAATAACAAATTAGTTTTCGGATAAAATTAATAAACCGGAAGTGATACTTTACTTGAAGCTCTGAACAGATTTTCGTGAAAAATATACTATGATATATTCCAAAACTTGTCAAATTTGGTATTTAAGACTTTTATATGAAGGGGAGCAACATATTAGATTTAGGATAAAATTGATAAACCGGAAGTGATACTTTATTTGAAGCTCTGAACATTTTTTCGTGAAAAATATATATTAAAACATGATCCAAAATTTCTCAAATTTGGTAATTAAAACTCGTGTATAATTTGAAACAATATTAGATTTTGACTATACCTATATGATAAACCGGAAATGGTACTTAATTTGGAGCTCTTAACAGATTTTCGAGGAGAAACATAATAAAATATAATCCAAAATTTCGTATTATAGACTTTTCTATTTATTAGAACCACAAATTAGATTTTGTTTACAAATGATCAACCGGAAAAAAATATTTTACATAAAGCTCATTACTATTTTAAACATGTAATTGACGGGAGGTCATTTACTGGCCACATCAGATTTTTTTGCAGTTAAATGTATCCATAAATATTTCATGTTTACTATGTTCCGTAAATAAATCACACTAATCATAATCGGTGATTTCGGTGAATAGTTGGTTACTGAAAGTGGTGAGTATTTTCGGAACAGCTTGACATTCAAGTTCCGCCAGAAAAGCGTTCATGATTCCCAACAATATTTAAATCATTTATAATTCCATTGCAGTGCGCACAATTGTATTCACCTTGTTATTCACTCTTGTAAAAAGAAAAAGAAAAATATATTAGCAATTTTTATTTCAATAATTTAAACATAGTTACGAATTTTCGATATCACAACCTCACAAAGCAAACAACAAACTTAAAATCATCTTCAAACCGCACCAACGCCATTTGTCAAATTGATGCAAATTGCAAATCACCGAAGTCATCGTGCTTTGAGCGCGATGAGTTTGGTGACTAATCAGACTCACCAATTTCAGGTCACCGCGTTCCATAAATCAAATCTTTTCAGGAACTGAATATTTAAGGAACGGAAAAACACAAATTGGTGACTTTCGGGTATTTACGGAACATACTAAAATTACACTTATTTTTACCTCCTGTCATACCGTAGGTAAGGGAGGTAATGTTTTCGGTCCAAAAATTCGATGGTGAGTTTTCAGTGAATAAGCACGAATTAGGGTTCCTTCAACACGTTTTTACTATTTTTACGAGGATGTCTGTGTGTGTGACGATTTTTTCCTCCACGATAACTCATATCAAACTTCCAAATAATTCTATTTTCCGTATTTAATCTTTCTGCATTCATATAAAGAGTTGATTAGATTTTGGGTAAAATTAATAAACCGGAAGTGATATTTTATTTGTAGCTCTGAACAGAGTTTCGTGAAAAAATACATAAAAACATGATCCAAAACCTTAAATTTGATATTTAAAACTCGTGTATAATTTGAAACAACATCAGATTTTGACTATACCTATATGATAAACCGGAAGTGGCACTTAATTTGGAGCTCTTAACAGATTTTCAAGGAAAAACATAAAATATAATCCAAAATTTCGGATACAGAATTTTCTATTTATTGGAAAAACATATTAGATTTTGTTTACAAACGATCAACGGGAAGTGATACTTTAGTTAAAGCTCATTGATATTTTTAACATAGAATTGACGGGAGGTCATGTGTTGGCCACATCAATTTTTTTCAGTTAAAATGTATCCATAAATATTTCATGTTGTACGCATATGCATACGAAATGTGAAGTTATCTGCAAGTAATATTATCAGACGGTTTATAAATAACCTTGAATAGTCATCTTTCGTGAATAATAATTTACTTCCCTTACCAAGGGTAGCGGGAGTTAAAAATGTCATAGTATTTTTATATTACTGGAAAAACTTGGAGAAAAAACAGTCTGATGAAAACGTTTGAAAATTTTTTATTACATAGCCGACGTTTCGGCACCAAATATGCCTTCTTCAGGGAAATGTACTAAGTTGAATTTTTTTTAAAAAAATGTTGCATTACAAAAGTATATTGTCAAAATTATTTTTAGAAAAATGGAAACCACACAGTTCATCCACAGAACAAATCAACATTTTTTAAAAAAAATTCAACTTAGTAAGTTTACATTTTCCTGAAGAAAGCATATTTGGTGGCAAAACGTCGGCTATGTAAAATACTAAAAAAAATTCAAACGTTTTCATCAGACTGTTTTTCTCCAAGTTTTCCTAGTATTACTTTGATCCAGTTGAAAAATACATATTTATTTTTATATTGTTTGGGAACAATAGTAGATATTACAAACTTAATAGAGGGAGAACATACCTGTGAAAGAAATTGACTATAGAGAACGCCGTCGGTGAATGTGAACCGATTCCTTTCGTTCTCCCAGAGGCGAATCTGGTCAACGACGGTGGGCGGTAGACTATCGGTGCTGTCGCTGTCGAACATGTGTGCGTGCGCGTGTTGCCGCAAGTACCCGATTATCTGGTTGGCAGTGATACCACCCCGAAGTGCCTGGCGCACTGAGTCTCGCGTCAGGATGCCAACCACCAGGTTTGGGAATCTGGGATAAAAGTACACTGCACATTCATTCTTCTCTATAACCTCTCAATGCTTTATTCAAAATTAATAAATACTAATAATGGGATATTTTTAAAAAAAATGTTCGATTATTTTTTTTGTTCATTATTTAATTTTAAGTAATTTTGTATCATATAACGTACAATATATCTCAAAAATATTAAAATTGCATTTATAATTTTGTTAATAAAGTTTCGCGGCACCCATTTGTGACGTCACCGAACGACCTACAGCTAGTGATAATACATAGCTGACTCGTCCGCCATATTGATGCCAAAATGAATGCGGTAAATTATAAAGTAAAAGTGCATATCTTATAAGTTTCCATATTTGCCATTTTATACTTATTTAAAATAATAAAACAAGAAAATATACGGTTCGTTAAAAATGGTGGACGAGTCAGCTGTAATTTATCTATACAGGGTGTTTCCTTTAAAACAACCAGCGCTTTTTTGGGCGAACTAATGACTTTAGAAAAAAATGTTATATACAAGAAATGATCAAGAATAAGGGGCTAATTTATTAACAATAACAAACCGAAAATTCGACCAGTGGTTCTCAAACGGCAGAACAAAATTATATTTTTTTAAATGGTATCCTATATAATTTTTTAGCCCATTAGATAGAGAATTTTTTTCTAATTTCAAGGATATAAATATGGTATAGGGTTGTATAACAATTATTTCGAGAAAAATGGTATTAAAGTAATGTTATAATATTACAATAGGCTATGCAATACATGGGTATTGATACGTCTGTTGCCTAGTTACCCTAGAAGTAAACCCATTTTCATTACATTATTTCTAGTTTTTAATACTATTTTTCTCGAAATAATTGTTATACAACCCTAGGCTATATTTATATTGTTGAAATCAAAAAATAATATTCTATTTAAAGGGCTGAAAAATTATATAAGGTGCCATTTAAAAAAATATAATTTTGTTCTACCGTTTGAAAACCACTGGTTAAATATTCGATTTGTTAGTACTGATACATTATCCCCTTATTCTTGATCATTTTTGGTACGAAACATTTTTCTCTAAAGTTGTTAGTTCGCCCAAAAAAGCGCTGGTTGTTTTAAAGGAAACACCCTGTATAGTAGCTATAGAACGACCAAGTTGGATGAAATAGCTGACATATCATTACCTTTTCGTTTTCATTGTTGTTAATATAATTAATATTTCTTTAATTTTATATTTGTTCAACAATTAATATTCAAATAACTTGTTAACTACTATAAATTGAGAAAAATGTTTCATATTCAATTTTAATATATTTTTATAGTCTATTTGATCATTATTTTTGTCAGTTTTTGTTCGCTTCTAATATGTACAAAATGACCTCCGTAACGTACATACCTGTAGAGTAGTTCGGTAAAAAGTCCGAGTAGGGCCACCTGGAGGTTGGATTGGGTATAGGCGTATACGCGGTAATTGGTCTCCACCACGATGTACCCTTTGGCTGCAGTTTCTGTCAGCACAGGTGCTTGCGACTGTGCCTGCGCTTGCGCACTCGCCAGATTCAGCGCCAGCCGGGTAGGATAAAATCTACCTGCTTTCCTCTGTAACAATACGAGTACATACACAATAAGCGTTTTCCTAAGTGTACAGGTGTCTCATTTTCGATATTATATTAAGGTATTAATATATCATATCTTATTTATTATGATAGTTATGAGAAAAAATTGTTTTTACAAAAAAATACTATTTTTTAGATAGAATAAAATGGCGTAATTAGATTTTTTTTAAACTTAATAATTCTCGAGATATAACAGAAACTTATAATTTTTTAAATGGAAACCTATGTTGTAAATAGTCTCATCTTTTTGCTTATTTTATAATCTTTTCAATAACATATAACAAGTCTGTATTCTTTTGATTTAAATATGAATAAAAGATGAATTATTAATTTATTTTTGTGAAATAATTGAAAATTATTAAGAAACAAATGAAAAAATCTATTACAGATCATCATATGTATATTTTTAATAGTATTTGTTTCAGTTTTAGAATTTTTTAAAATTTATTTACTTCAAAAGCATATTAAATCATTTTTTTCGGATTGTGTCAACAACCAACTCTAACGTCGATAAATAGAAATTTAACTAACCCAAAAATAATTTGTTAAGAATAAATTCGAGAACATAATTAATAAGAAATATTCGTTTTCCGGGAATGGACTGTGTCATTTTGAGTCAGAGCTCAACGTTTCGCCCGCAGTCGTATGGGGCATCTTCAGGAGCAAGGGGGATAGTACTGTCTTAAACAAGGTTACCCAACGTGTCAACCACGCTAGAGGCCGAGTTGACACGTCGGGTAACCTTGTTTAAGACAGTACTATCCCCCTTGCTCCTGAAGATGCCCCATACGACTGCGGGCGAAGCGTTGAGCTCTGACTCAAAATGACACAGTCCATTCCCGGAAAACGAATATTTCTCATGACAGACTGTGGAAGCCTACGCAATTATTTCAACATAATTAATAGATATATGGCCGGTTTTATAAACGTCCAAGTAAATTTAGTTTCAGAGTAAATTTATTCCAATGAACAAATTCGAATCAATTTTTATGTTCTTATGACATTAAAATTATTGCTGTCAAAAAATTGCGTTGCATTTGTTCAATGGAATAAATTTACTCTGGAAGTAAATTTACTTGGACGTTTATAAAACCGGCCAATAGAATCAAAATAAAAAAATGATCTGTAATAATTTTTTTCATTTGTTCTTAATAATTTCCAATATAAAACAAAAGAATGTAGACTTGTTATATATCATTGAAAATCTTATAAAATAAGCAAAAAGATGAGACTATTTTCGATATAGGTTCCCATTTAAAAAATTATAAGTTTGTGTTATATCTCGAGAATTATTGTTTTAAAAAATCTAATTACGCCATTTTATTCTCTATAAAAAACGGTAAAAAAATTGTTGAAACATTTTTTCTCTATCATAATAAATAAGATATGAAATATTTTCAAAATGAGCGACAAACGAGTTTTTGCCAGTAGCTCAGAAATAAAAGAAGATCCAAAATTCCATGTGGTAACTATTGAACTTTTCTCGTAAAGTTGACCCTGCAATGTGCAAACGGTTTCGCTTATCATTAATATTACCCGAGATACCTTAAAAAAACATCGAAAATGAGACACTCTGTACAGCGCTTAACCGATCCATAGATAGTAAATCTGGTAATAATTTTTGTTTTACATGCTTTCTATAACAACTGACCAATGACGTCATAGTTCAAAATTTTGTAAAAAAAATTAATGTGTTCTCTGGAAAAAATACGCGAAAAAATATATTCAAACACAAGTTACAGAAGGCGTAATTGATCAGTTTTAAATGGCTCCAGTTCTTATAGAAAGCACTTAAAACATAAATTATTGCCAGATTTAGTTCTATCATAGGTTAAACGTTGTACGCTTACTTAAATAACACCCTGTATAGTAAATGAAAATGTGAGAAAATAGTAGTGCATGTACCTTCCTCTGATAGACTAGTCCAAACTCTCTGAGATGCTGCAAAAAGACGAGCAGGCCCTGGCTCATGCCCTCCGTGCTGTAGTCCTTTCCAAGCGTGGAAAAGCTCAGCTGGAAGAGGAAGGTAAGGCAATCGGCAAGGTCCAGACCTCGCTGTTGCACCGTGTCCAGGTACTGCAGGATAAAGTGCCACACCTGGTGCTGCGTGTCTAGCAATAGGAACTGGAAGCCTTGACGAGTGATTACTGGACTGCCGTCCTCTTCGTCCCTCCTCATCAGACCTACGGGGTTATTTTATTATACTCTGTTCCATTTAAGCCATTCAGCAGATGGCGCTCACATCAGCGACAGTTTTAAGTAGCCGAAATTACAAATGGCTTAAATGGAAAAAGGTATACATGTATTGTCACCAACGCAAAATTTGTAGATTACTATAGTGTGTACGTATTTACTTTAATACGGAACGCCGTTTTACTATTTATTCTACATTTAAAGAAATCTTAAATTATTTAAAGACGTCAAAAATTTATTTTCAGATATCCGTAATTATTAGAAGACTTCAAACATTGAATTATGGACATCTTTAAATAATTAAGGTCATCTAAAATTTATTTCAGACATCCTTAAATAATTTTGGATGTCAGAAATTGAATATCAGATATCCAGAATTGAATAAAGGATATCAAAAATACATTTATAGATATGAAAAATTAAATTTTAGACATCTTAAAATGGTACTGAATTTTCGACATCAAAAAGTAAATTTAACATGTCCACAATTCAATTTTGGATATCTATTTGAATTTTTGATATCTTTACTTTCATTTTTGATATCCTTAATTCAATTCTTGAATTTTTGACATAATAAATTAATTTTGGATATCAAGAATTGAATTATGAATATCACATCTTAAATAACACGTCCAGAATTATAATTTTTGATATCAAGAACAATCAAGAATTCGGTACACCATCTAATTTAAAGTAATTAAATTACTTTGTGACGGTAAGTCAGAATTCCTCGGCGAAATTATGACATATATAATTTAATTCTTGATATCCAAAATTAATTTAAGACATCAAAAATTCGAATTTTGGACATGTTATTTACGAAGATGTCAGTGGCGGGCCCGCATTGCAGGCGGGCCCCCGGCTCTAGAGGGGCCCCAATTTACACGATTTATAATTTTCTTATTACTGCGAAATTTTGGATTTAATCTTTTTTTGTAGCAACATACAAATTTATTTAGTGCCTAAGTTTTTTAAATGTCAATTTCCAAAAATAATATTGGTTAAGGAGCCCCTTATCCGCTATGCAAAATCAAGCTCTTTATTTTCTATCACATTTCGGCCGGTAGAATTTCAATTTCTTAGCAAATATTTTCCTAAAATGTGTATTACCAAAACGTGGGATTAAAAAAACGATACGAGAATGATTTTCGCAAAATTGCTACTATTTAAACTGCATGATACTGATCCATCTTGTTAATACCATATTTTGTCCAAGTTCTTTCATTTGGGATACCAAAAATGTATGAATCAATTCCCTGTAACTTTTACCAGTGGACTGTACCACCAATTTCATTTTCAAAAAAAAAAAAAAAAATACGGGACAATCACATTTTCATAGTAAATGCCACAACTTACAATGACTTTGGTGGGATGTAAAGGTGCCTAATCTTGGATTTTCAGGCTTCCCCTATTGGTTATTTTGCTTCTTAACATGTCAACTCAAATGAAAGTGAGCCTAGTCACAATTTCCACAAGTTCTTGTGGTATGTAGTTCCTCATGATAAACGCTACAATTTAAAAGGGCCCAAAAAACTTTTTGCGGGCGGGCCCCCGAACTCTTAGTTACGCCACTGGAAGATGTAATATCTATAATTTATTTTAAGTCATCCTTGATTAATTTTTTTTTATATCTTTAATTAAATTTTTGACATCCTTAATTTATTCTTGATGTCTTTAATTCAATTTTTGATATCTATAAATATTTCAATTTAAAACCTTTTAAAAACAATTTTGGATATCAAAAAATATTATAAAGACATCCAAAAATGAACTAAAGACGTCTTTAAATAATTTAAGATATCTTTTAATGTAGAATAAATATTAAAATGGCGTTCCATACTTTAATACCATTTCCTTATCTCTATACGAGCCCAAACTCATAATAGTTCGGCCGGTTTATATTTTCAACAAATTATAAAATCTACACAAATGGTTACAAATTTTTACAAAATCCTTTCGGCTATTTTAAATATAGACTTTATGGGTGTATTCTAAACAGAATCCGTTAAAATATATTATGTAAACGGATTCCGTTAAAATATTTCTTATTAACGGATTCCGCTAAAAATTCTATTCACAATATGACATTTCAACGGATCCGTTAAATTTAATATAATAAACGGATCCGTTTGCTACTGTAGGGCAGTGTTGTCAAATTGTAAATGTCAACATATTTATATTTTGATAATAACAAAATATATTAATATCTAAACAGATATTTGTGATACATAAATTTAGAGATACTATTTAGTAATAAATTTATATCAATAAATAATCACAATAATGAATATATTCTTCAAAATAATCTTTGGAATGTTGGTAGGTAAATACTTTGTTGTAATAAATGTCAAAATTGTCAGTTTCATAACCTTTTGATATTATTGTAAATATCCATTGTTGTAATCAAAATATTCTTTGTTGCAATAAAAATATCCTTTGTTCTAATCAATAATTAAAAATAAAGGCACCAATAGAACAATTGCGTCTTGGGCCCCTGAAGATTAAATGCAGTCCTGAAAATACTCGAATATTTTTAAAACATTAGGTAAAGTACAAGATTTGCAATGTAGAGTAAAATATCTGCTCGTTTCATTAGAGAAAGCATTTTTAATTTTTTTAGAACGAGAAATGGATAATTTTTGTATTGTTAAAATCTTTCATCGAACCGATTTTTTATAGGTTATGTACGAGTATAATTTTGTTATAAAAATTATTTATTTGTACTTTCCTTTCAATTATATTTTATGAATCCAAGCGTCGGAGCAAACAGTAAAGGGTGATAACGCCATTCTCTGCGTACAATTAAGAAATTTCTAAATATTTATGTATTAAATGTCGTCCGTTTACAATTAACGGCTATGAATCATTCTCCGTTTAAATTTTATTTATAAACGAATAACATAAACGGATCTCCGTTTATATTATTAACGGATAGTGTCTTTAGAATAGCAAAATCTAGTTAACGGATATCTTAATTTTAACGGTCCGTTTATAAATAACGGAATGTCTTTAGAATACACCCATTAAAACTTTAAAAAACTGTGAGACAAATAACTGGAGATAATAGTTCGACAGGTATTTTACGGATAATCTAGTTCAGATTTAGCTTCTACAGAGACTCTTTACTTTCGTAAAAATCCAATGAGTACAGTAAAACCTACCCTGCAAGACATGGGACAGTACTCACACGAAAATTTGCAGAGCTTATGAATACAATGCCTAATAGAATTAAAGCTGGTATTACTAATAAAGGCAATGTAACCCAATATTAAATGGCGGAATACTTGAATAACATATTTAGTTTTGTAAGTTTAAAATCGTCGATAAAGAAAATTTTAGAATAATCCCTGATTGTAATATTCGTACTTTGCGAAATAAAAAAAAAAAAAAAAACATTTTGTCCAATGTAACAAAATTTCAATATTAAATATTAATAAGATTTATTTATTATTTATACCTGCATGCAGCAAGATGCGCACCGCGTCAGCGGAGATGCCCTCCTGCTGTTGGCTACCGACCATGTAGTGCAGCACGCACTCCCACCGCTCCACGCTGTACGCGTCCAGGAACGACACGTCGCGCGCCTTGCTGTCGGTTTCCAGCTGGTTCGACATGCTCCATGGTTTGCCCCTAACAATTCGCATAAAAGTTCCCAAACAATTCTCGTAAATTTTCAGTACTGTTGTAATATACTTAAAATGAGGTATTTCACTATGGTAAAAATTACAATCAAAACTATTTTAATATAGATTAAAAAAATGTTCATAATTTTATTTAATTATTCATAATAGATGGAGTCTAAGGTTAAATATAACTAAAACTAATAAAATTACCCCTTAACCTTAAAATTAAAATAAATAAAAACTAAACACGTATTTAGAGAACTAAGTTCTCATCATCAGTAGTACAACAGAGTTGTTAGAACCTCTGGCATGGTTGACATGTTGAGTAATCTTGACTACTCTGTTTAACTGTCCCTTGTTGTACTACTGATGAGAATTTAATTCTCGAAATACGTATTTAGTTTTTATTAAAATTAATTTTATGCGTTTTAATTTTATTTAATGGTTTTTTTTTTGTAAAATATAGATTAGCGCGTAACTTGCATGAACGCCATTGACAAGCAGTCAGCTGATTGCTGTGTGTGTTTTTGCTTGTTTAGTTATATTACCTTTTAAATACACGTAAAAATAAAACAATAAACAATTAAGATAACTTATATGAATATCAAACATCAATAAAATAAGATATGAATAAGATTTTTATTATTTGTGTCACAAGCGATGACGTTTCTACATTTCAGCAGCAGACGGCGCTGTTATCACTGATATGTCAAGAAAAATCCTAATAGTCCAAGATCCCAGGGCCCCCAGACGTAACTTATTTTCTCAAAGATGAAATGTGTGTAATAAAAGAAAAAGACGTAAATTCAGAAGAAATAATAGGATATTTTGCACCACATAATTTAGAAAATAAAATACTAAAAGCATTTGATAAAGAAATAAAAAATTTAATTATTCAAAATAAGAATTAAAAATTGTGGACTAAAATTCCACTTAGGATGCTACAGTGCAAACACACAGTAGAGTAGAGCAGACTGTAAGTGTAAGAGGAGGAAATCAGTTTACATGGCTATCTCGTTCGCTCTGAAACGCGTGTATATTCCCCCGCGCTCATACTCATAGCAGAATGTTTTTTGTGTCTGGGGGGATGTTTGGCCCTTAGCATTTGTCTGGCTGTGTACATATAGGTTTGAAATAGTCCCCTAAGTAACATATATAAAAATCAAGCATCAGAAAATAAGTAAAGTTCATGTATTTTTGTGTGAGCTTTAAAGCGTCTGTCGGAAGTTAAGGCCGAGCGGAAGTGTCTGGGAGTGTTGAATATTATTTTGTACTAATATTCTATAAGCCATACATAAAAATCAGCTTTCAGAATTTAAGTGAAGTAAGTCCAATTTTTGCTTACCTTTCGCACCTGGTACCTGTAAATTGGCCGTCTACCCAACTTAGCAGGTATGCGTGCGTTCAATGTACATAGGAATACTACCCTATTACACACATTTCATCTTTGAGAAAATAAGTTACGTCTGGGGGCCCTGGGATCTTACTCTATAATATCCAATTATAAATTTAAAAAAACACACACTTCAAAATTCCATATTTGTATTGCAAAAAAGCAGTAGTCAGAAAAAACTCGTAGACAAACTCGGAAAAAAATTATAGACTAGCCCGACTGAAAGTCAAGTACATCCGGGATCCTAATTTTAATAGGCATTTACGAAAATTTTACCGGTGAACTGTTACCGGTATATATCGGTAAACAGCTATTTACCAGGTTACAGCTACCGGAATCGATATTTTAAGAACGCAAGTGGTAAACAGAGTAGATTTCTAACCTATGAAAAAAATGAAAGTTCGAAACAGATTTGAAATTTGACATAGTTAACAAACTGAGCACAATCCTACTTCCGATTTCCACTCCACTTTTAACGCGCGCGCTTCTCTTGGTATCACTACCTTTTTTGAGGTTAGATTCTTCATTTACCGCATATACCGGCTGAATTACTCGATCCATAAATCATGGATCCGGTAGATGGATCTGGTAGATATGGTACAATTTTTGAACACGGTAACTATTAACTACTCGTGTTTTCGAGCGCAATCGGTAGATTTGGTAACTACCGGTAGAATTTTCGTAAATGCCTAATGGGTAAAATATTTCAAACTTATAATATATCGGCTCGACTTTTCCAAAGTTTGTATTTGAGTACATCCCTGTTTCTAACCAAAAATCGTTTCTAAACACTAAAGAAAAAAAGGTATAATGTAAAACTTGTTTTACCCTCCTAGCAGAGCGATTTTGAGGTTTCTTTTGAAGGTGTTGGAGAGGATCCATCCGAGCAGGCCACCTGGAATGGCCGCTTCTTGCCACACACATAGTTCGCTCAGCACACTGCTCACGTAAACATGCTCTCTGAAACACAAGTTTCTTTTGTATTCGATCCGAATTCGAGTTTACACTTTTCAATTACAAATTTATTCCTCATCACTTATCAACGAAGTTGATTCGAGAGGTGATTTAGATTTTTAGAATATTAGAATGTGGTCTACGTAGCCATGAAACAAAAGACGAGGGATTTTTTCGAGTAGAATTCAACGGAATTTTATGGAACTAAATTAATGGCAGCCAGTAAGACATATCAACAATGGTGCGTTCGGCTTGTTACCTCTAATGGAGTTGGAGTGGAGTACGGAGCGTTGTCACGTGACCTTAAATCTTTCGGAGCATATAGTAAGCGTTCGGCTTGCATAGGAGTGTGGTAAATTAACTGTCAGCTGTCATTTTAAATTTACAAAAAAAGAATTGTAGGTACTGCATTTAAATAATAAAATATTTAATAATTACCTATTTATTTATTTTATAATCCAGATAACATGAATTATATATAAAAATTAAAAATAATAAATCACTCTTCCCTATTTTCTCAGCATGAATACAGACTAACTATTTTTTTTTTAAATACTTACAACTACAATACCGCTAAGAAAAATAGCTAAACAAACGAGGCTCTGAGACACATCACGATTAGCACAGAACCCTGTAAAAATTAAAACTCAAACTTTTTATTAGCCGTCAAAAAATAACCTAATACGCATGTGCACTCCTTGAGTCCCATGCTAAGAGGTAGAGTAAA
Organism: Harpalus rubripes; assembly: GCA_963082715.1. Lineage (NCBI taxonomy): Eukaryota > Metazoa > Arthropoda > Insecta > Coleoptera > Carabidae > Harpalus > Harpalus rubripes. The sequence goes on from OY720464.1 coordinate 1,402,214, forward strand.
TGGAGTTAACTCTTTTAAGTCCACTCCGTTTACCCGAACGATCAAGGAGTGAGATCTATTTACTCCATCGTACATACCCGAACGGTTATAGGAACACTTGGAGTCAAAAGAGTGAAAAGCGTTAGCAAGCCGAACGCACCACAAATATGTATGTAAGAGTCAAGATCCATTGTTTTGTTTACCATAAAAATAAGTTCTCACGCTTTGACTGTATAATTTATTTTGAAAATGTTCGAAAAATAAGCGAATTTAAGAATATTTACATAATATAAATCAAAAAGGGCCGTATTAAGCGATGCCCAAACGCAAATATTAGGAACATAATAGATAACACTTGTGTTTATACAGTCAAAGAAATGTCACATGTATAAATTATCCCGTCAACTATAGTTCCTTAAAATACCACCAGATGTCATATTGCTTATTTCCTATCGCCTTTAAAGGATGTACGAGTGCAATAAAAATTCAAGATATTTTCCATAATTTTTGGCAAACAAGAAAAACTTGATCGATTGAAAGTATGGATTTTTTTTACATATATCGGAATGCTCTAAACTTATAAATGAATTCGGACTGCTCCTTGCATTTCACAAAGAATAATTCTAAACAATTTTGCAGGCATATAGTTTTAAGACAATTATTGACAGACCGCAGTTCCAGCGCTACCAATGGATTCTGCGGGTCCCAATAATTGAAATACTTCGGAAATACGGGAGTTTTTGTTACAGCAGCTCGTCGGGAATATGACAATTTGCATCAAAATGAAATGTCAAATGAATTATGCATTGCTGTCACCGCTGTCACAATTTCGATTTGCATTTTTTTTGTTTAAGGGTCACTTAAAATTTAGGCTTTGTTAAGATTTCCATAGCTCACCACCAGGGCCTCAATTCTCCAAATCATTCGTTCGCGTTCGTATGCGTTCATGAACGTATAAGTGTCTAAACGTATACGTTTCAAAAATTCTATTCTCCCATGGTATACGTTTGTCTCGCTTGATTTGCATTCGAATACGTTTGGCTTTCTAAAGGACGAATCCACTAGACTTTTTCATTTGTGAATGGAGCAATGAGACAACAGCACCACGCTCCATGCGTTTGATTAAATGTCAAAATTTGACATCTTGACATTGATATTCACTAAACCTACAATTTTATTTGAACATGAAAAAAATGCCGAATTAAAGTATTTCTATTCTCTGCAGAGCAAATAATAACAATTATTAGAACGTGGAAAATTTGATTCGACTTTTACACACAAAAAGCAATCGAATTTTGAGGATTTAATAATGTTAAATGTTATCTCTGAACCAAAAAAGACTAGAAAAACTGAGGGAAGATCTACATATAAACATATGAAATATATCTACTGATTGATTTTAGACTTGGTGCGATAAGCTCTGTGGGTAAAAGACGCCTTCATGCAAAGAAATATAACATATAAGAAAAATATTTAAGATACTATGTACTTTTTACAATATATATTTTCCTTTATGGCCACAGCCTCTGGAGGAGCCTCGGAAAAGGATCATTTCATGAATTTTAATTTTTTCTATGAACTACAAAAAATTAATCTTAAACATACATTTTGCTTTATTGGATTCATTCTTGTATCCGTGTGGCGGGATATTTATTTTACTTTTACTTATAAAGAGCTCTAAGGCAAATGAAAGTTAAATATTAATTTTTTCCTTACGAATAATAAATTAATATTATATTTATAGCGTTTTCAGCTTACACAGTGCACGTGTGCACTGAGTGCAACATCATGTGACCACACTGAACGAGTTCTGCCCTTATCCGGTGGCAGTGCAGTTTAATCTGAAAACAATTTTGTTTAGCTGCCATATTTGCACTAACACTATTGCACTTGCGCTTGTCAGTGCACAAAAGTCGCACTAAGTCAGTGCACGGTGCAACTTTTTCTTAAGCTGAAAACGCATCAGCTGACTAAATTTTGCACTCAATGACAACCTGAAAACGCTCAGTGCAAAAAAGTGCGCACCAGTGCGCACTCGACTTATAAGTTGAAAACACTATAAGAATTTATAATTTATATTTTTCAAAATATACTTGCCTTAAAAAATAATAACAGAATTCATCAATAAATAATTTTATAATATAGTGTTTTTATGTATAATACTATTGCACTTAGATGTAAACGTATGGAAAATTCATTGAACGAATGGTCAGTCCCCGCCCGTTGTCAAACGTATGAAAGTTGTACGTTTAGAAACATACGTTCATGAAACGAACGCTGGAGAATACCAAAATCTCATTTCATACGTTTCGAACGCTGCAAACGTATACGTTTAGATTCGAGAATAGAGGCCCAGCACGTGTGTCGATGTGCTCATAAAAGAGAAATACAGGTTGAACAAAACTAACTGATAGCCACGTGACTCGCAACTTTCCACAAAAGGAAGAAAAGTTTGGTAACTAATGCTCCAATTCTGAACAAATCTGTAAGTCTTACAGTCTGTAAATAATGTACAAAATCGCTACGAAACTGCCACTCATATATAATTTTATATTAATCAACAAAAATAGATGCCTGTTTATCAGTTTTTTACATATTTACAAATCTGTAAAATTTACAGATTTGTTCAGAATTGCAGCATAAGTTCAGTAACGGATGTTTGAAGCATTAGCTGCTTTCCAGTTACCAACTCTCGTAAGTCTAGGGTTACACCAGAGTAAACCATAATTATTTTTGCGTTCCAGTTACCAGAGTTAAAATAACCCAAGTGAACCAAGCGCTATTTGCCCCTGCCCCCTTAAGCACCACCTATTTTACGAGAGTAAAAGACGAAACAACAAAAATATTGGTTAGGAAAAAATGAAAAGCTTCTGTTAGGCGACTTAGGGTCAGGAGAAGACGACGAAAGAAATCATCAAGAAACGGGGGGTTAATTTAATATGATGTATTACCAATTGTAAAATATAAAATGTAGATTCTAAGTCAATTTGGCAAGAATAAATATAATCTAAGTAAATCTTACTTGGAGAAGGCTTGCGATCCCCAGGAAGCAACAACGGCTTGAGGCACAGGCTGCTCCACGAACAAAATACGTATCACATACTGTCGAGCTAGCTCAGGTAACTCCCTACACACAGAACTGAATATCAGTACCTTCGTCCCAATTTCAAACAACAACGTACCTGTACACAGCCAAGCAAATCGCAGGGTGATTGTAAAGCCGATCTAACAACTCTGGAGATTGTGTCTTCAAATAATCATGAAGATTCTTACACTGTAAATTTGTTGGTTGCAATAAAATAGACTTAGATGATCCTTTAGCATTATCTGCCATTTAAAGTTATTTTTCTTCGAAATATGCATACACACAACATTTATTAACAATGAAAGTGAGGTTAACTTCACATAAATAGGTTATAAATACTTAATTTAAAGTAATAAAGAGTCTATATACTGTACAAAACACATTTTATAGTAATATTTACTAAATATATGTATTATTATTTGAATAAAATGTTTATTTACGACTGTTTACTTGGATTAGATTATTTTCGATGTCGACTTATTTCGGCGACATTTCACAACTGATTGGCAAATGTCACCAACAGTGCTACAACCAGCTACAACATAAATTCCCTAGATTTTAGGAGAACATGTCGTAAAGTCGACAATAATCGCACCATATATTAATATTTTTGATAATAATTGATGTTTTAGCCTGATAGACAAACAAGTAATCAAGTTGCGAATATATCAAGAAACATTTAAATTACCTTATACTTTACTTTTTGGTGCTATTTTTGCTTGTTACTTCTGTATACCAAATCCATAGCTCGACACCATTATTGGCAACGAAAATGATCGATAGAGGCAGCACCGATTTTAGAAAATGGCCGGCGAGAAGAGTAATTGTCAAAACTTGTACAGTGTTAGACAGGGATATAAGCAAATAAAGTTTATATATTTTTAAATGTAAATTGATTTGAAGTGCAGTATTGTTTAAAAGGCAGTATGACAACCGTAAACACAACATTTTGATTACTTTCTAGGCAAATTCATAATTTTGCCACCAGGCGGCTACGAGTTCATTTTTTTCGCCAATAGATATTAAGGATACAAGTTTGATATAGCGTTCATAATGAAACGCGTGTGATGTTAAATCACGAGGCGGTGAGCCGAGTGTTTTAATCACGCAAGTTTCATTATTAGGCTATATCAAACGTGTATTCTTCAATATTTTATCTACGACAGTTTAAATTGATCTTAAAATACATTTTTCATTTAAATTTTGACATAATGAGAAACATTGAAATGTTCATTCGTAGCCTACGTTATTAATACGTATTTACGGTAGGCCACGGTTCATTTTATTCATTGTTATTGTTTGTTGTCTTACAAAATAAATAATTCATAATGACACTCAGTGCCATTATGAAACTCATAATGACATTCAAGTTAGTGTACCAATTACGTATTAGCGCACTGTCGTAGATAAAATAAATAAATAAGTAAATCTTCTCATGATCGTTCTTATTGATTTTTCAATCTTGTTTCAATCTCAAATGGATTTTTAATTTCAATTTTTGAATACAGTTGTCAGCACACGTAAAATCCGCCAACGCATTCCTTATGAATTTCAGTGCAGACGCCTTCTTTAAGGGGCACGATTTTAATACCCCCAAAAGCCTGTATAGTTTATAGGGCGCGAGCAGACACGTGACTCGACGGACCTTGACGTGCTTAGAATCAGCTGATTTGTGTGCGCATGTCATTTTGACAAGAACGATGTCATATTGACAAGATCAATGTTTTGACTTATTTTGATGTTTAACTGCTAAAATGTTATTATTTTTAATTACATGTGTTTTACTGCCTAAAAATTGTAAAATATTAACATTTCAGCAATTCAAAATCAAAATAAGTCAAAAAATTTGTCTTGTAAAATTGACAATGTTCTTGTCAAAATGACATGCGCACACAATTCAGCAGGATCCCAAGCAAGACAAGGTCGCTCGAGCCTTATACATAACAAAATATCTGTACCAACGGATATGGAATCGCCAAATCCGAAAAATCAATAAAAACGATCATGCGATCATTTTCAAACAGCTGAATTTTATTGATCCACTGCGCATGATCGGTTTTATTGATTTTTCGGATTTTGCTATAGACCTTTTCAATTTAAAAAGATAGAAGATATGCGGAATGGGGATCTGCGCATAGTAAGAACAATTGAGATCTATGACGTTTGTTTCTAAAAAAAAATACCCGTAAAATGTGAGAAAAAATTTTGACAACTTTAAAAAACATCCCGAAAGAAGCTTTTATTGGAGCTAAAATGTCTAACGATGTAAATTTTCACCGAGAATACATGTATTTTAATCACTGCAATAATTTTGACGTTTCGTTTGACAGCCCAAGTGGCAGTTGTTGCGCCATTTTACTTACTATTTGTAGCGATAGAAAGAGATAGCCGTTAAATTGAAAAGGTCCATTAAATTAGGAGGATTTAAACATAGTGATGAATAATTCATTATAACAACATAGGGGCATATTATAAGAGCATATTTTAGTATCTTTTTAATGCATATTTTTTAGTGTTTATTTTCCGAACTCTAGTCATCAGCATTACCAAAATCTGGGTATAAAGCAGATTGGCACACCCAGCAATGGGTAATATGCTGTGATGTTATATTTATTTATTTAAAACATAAGTTTATAAAAGTAAGTGTGCGTCTAGTGCCGCCCTCTCTGTGTTAGGCTGCGAACATTTTAGTCCACTCCAGATTTTGAAAAAACAGTTGGCTGTTGGCTCTCAAGCACAATTTGCTTTTTTCTTACCTGGCCCCAATTTTGTATTTTTAATTTCACCCACTCTTTCTTAGAGTAGATTTCAAATTCTACTTATCTGGAGCAGGCTTAAATGGAACAAGGTATAATGGCTAGTATTTTCGATATTTTTTTTCGATGAGATGGTAGTCGACTGTTCGACACGAACTCGAACATTGTTTTCAAACGTCAAAATAAAACCTTGACAACAAACAAAAATAAACATCAGCAAAGTAAAATACGCAAAAAGTAATGTATGTTTATTAAAAAAACACTTCGTTTGCTAAATATCACAAATATAAGAATGATGAGGTATTTTCCAAATACTTTGCCAGACTATGGAGCTGGTGAATTTGACTTGAAAGACGACTCTCTGACAGAAAGAGTGCAAGTGATCTGTGGAAGAATCTCCCGACATTTTCCGGCAAACGACAAGACTGCTGAGGATGGACTGTATTTGGGTTCTGCCGGTGTTGCTTACATGTTCTACCATTTGAGTAAACTACCTGCTTTTCAGAAACAACAACAGGCAAGAGTTATTTTAGTGTAAAATAATAGTTTAGCTTTTTTCTCAAATACAAGCGCACAATTCTGTTTTTAATTGAAACAATTTCAAAGCGATGGGGCCTAGAAACTTCTTTTTTTGAAGGCAACTAAAATAAAAATTTTACTGATAGACATAGGTAATTTATTTTTCGATTATGAAAGAACATAAAAGGTGTGCTTTTCAAGATTTTTGCAAAAATCTCCGAAACTATAGGCCCTAGCGAAAAACACTTTATATACAAAATTAAAGTAAATAAAAATTCCTACAAAAATGATATTATTTTCTTTGTAGGATTAATAGTTTCAAAGATTCAAGGCGGACAAAATAACGATTTTTTTCAAGAGATATTGGGGATTTTTCGTCAATACACAGCAAATGGCTTGGCGAACAATACTTCTATATACTCTATCTGTTTTAACTATAGAGTGGTGTGAAATTAAAAGCAATTTGATCTTGTTGTTTGGATAATATCGAAGTATTGTCCAATCAGAAAACAAGTTCAATCTGCTTCTATCTTCGCAGCACTCTATAGTTAACACGGATAGAGTTAAATAAACTATTATTCACGAAAGATGACTATTCAAGGTCATTTGAGAGCCGTCTGATATAATATTACTTGTAGATAATTTCACTACATTTCGTATTCATATGCGTCCAACATGAAATATTTATGGACAGATTTTAACTGAAAAAATAAGAGTAATTCATCTGAAAATTATGTTTCTCTCTAAATAATGCCTTTCTGAAAGATTTATGTTCTTCACTTATGTTTTACAAAATACAAAAACATAGACTTAACTTATAAGCCAAGGAATAATAATTTGATTTAAACGTCAACGCCACTGGTTAAATATTAGCACAGAGAGCAGTGTAGTATATAATTAGGTATCTGTAATTCTACGACATATGTCATTATTATTTATATTGTGTTAGAAAGTAATGCCACTGTTTACGTATATCTATCACACCACATAAATTAAATAGACATAGGTCAAATAATATTTCTCTTTCTAGTACAAAATGTTGCTAAGCTACTGCTATAAAATGCTGTGTATTCTTTCTTCGAATAAATGACCTTGAATAGTCATCTTTCGTGAATAATAGTGTAGTTACTATATTTATGTTTATAGACGACGAAAAGCGGGGGGCAGGGCGATTTAACGATGCCAAGTTCCAAGTAGTTATTTCCACCTAAAACCCAAAAGATGCCTACTGATTTTGATATAACATGTTTGAAACATCTGAGTCAGCTCTACCGAAAAATCCTATTTCCACGTCCACGAAGGCAAGTTGGCCGCCTAACCTCTGGATACCGAGCGGCCGATGATAAGTCGCGAAGGAACAAACAAGAGAGGGTGCAACGCGAAACTTGAAGCATTATTGTCTAAAATTAATAGGCCACTTTTGCGCAAGGAAAAACTGTTTTCCCATGTTAAACGCCTATGGCTCGCTTTTCGTGTTACACCCAGTATATAAACAAATATAGCAACTATTTAGTAAAAAGTATTGTTCGCCGAGCAATTTGCTGTGTATTGTGGCGAAAAATCTCCAATAAATAACGTTTGAAAATATTATTTCATCCGCCTTGAATCTTAAAAACTATTAATCCTACAAAAAAATGAATAAGAGCATTTTTGAAGGAAATTTTATCTACTTTAATTTTGTGTATAAAGTATTTTTTGCTACACTATTATTCACGAAAGATGACTATTCAAGGTCATTTATTCGAAGAAAGAATACATATCACTTTATAGCAGTAGCTTAGCAACATTTTGTATTAGAAAGAGAAATATTATTTGACCTATGTCTATTTCTATTATGTGGTGTGACAGATATACGTAAATAGTGGCATTACTTTCTAACACACTATGAATAATAATGACATATGTCGTAGAATTACAAATACCTAATTATCTACTACACTGCCCTCTGTGCTAATATTTACCCAGTGGCGTTGACGTTTAAATCATATTCTTATTCCTTGGTTTATAAGTTATGTCTATGTTTATGTATTTTGCAAAAATATAAGTGAAGAACATAAATCTTTCAGAGGCATTATTTAGAAAGAAACATAATTTTCAAATGAATTATTCTTATTTTTTCAGTTAAAATGTGTCCATAAATATTTCATGTTGCACGCCTACGCAAACGAAATGCAATGAAGTTATCTGCAAGTAATATTATATCAGACGGCTCACAAATGACCTTGAATAGTCATTTTTCGTGAATAATAGTTTACGACCTATTCGCAATCGAAATTAACGATAGAGGCGCTGATTTTCGAAACAAGATGGCCGCCATACGATGGGTTTGACATATGACAGTTCACATTGTTCACTGTACTTCGTTGACTGTATACAAACCGAGTTTAAAAACTTATTTATATGAAGGCGATAAGTTAAAATATTTAATTATTAATTACTACACTACAAACTCAGCTGTCATTTATTTAATATGGCGCTTATACGATTGCTTTTCATAGTACTGATTTGCGCCACTAGAGGGAATTTTTTTATCTACGATTGCGAATAGCTTCGGAGATATTTGTAAAAATCGTGAAAAGGACACCTTTAAACGGGTCCCCGACCCCTCGCTCACGCCCCACCCCCGGGTACTTTTATTATGTTATACAGTAGACATTAAAGAATCACTGTGCCAAGTTTCAAAACTCCGGTATATTTTTCTCTCGATCACCGCTTATTGATCTAATTTGACTGGGCTACATTGCTTAAAATAACCGTTGTCGACAGGAGTACCTAAAAAGTGCTGTCGAGTACATCAGCCCTGCCCTATACGTAGCAGCCAAATGCGAGAACAAAACAAAGCACCTTCCAAGTTTCTTGTTGGGCAACGGGGGCATCTACTGTGTAGCGGCCGCCATTTTCCATGCCATCAAAGACGAACAGCAAGAAAAGCGGTACAGAGACAAGTACCTGCGTATTGCCGACATCTGCAAGAGGCCGTTTTTGGAGTGTGGAGACGATGAGTTATTTGTGGGCCGTGCTGGTTACTTGTGCGGCGCGCTCTGGCTGGCAAGGGAAACCAACAGTACGCTGGCGTTGCATGATCTGTATGATATCTGTGGGGCTATCGTAGCTTCAGGGAGACAGTATTCCAGGCATAATCGGTCTATCACACCGCTTATGTATGCGTACTATCAGGTATTTTCAAAACATTTGTTTATTTTTACAGTGTACGCGCACATATACTGGATGTCTGTTCTTGCTCACTCATCATTGGGATTTTGATACGATGTCGGTTCAGTAGGGTTCTATATACAGGGTGAGTCTGGGAATACGCCCCCCCCCTTAACTTTTTTATTATAATAGAAAAAAATTGCTCATATAAAAGTTTTATTATTTTACATATACTATTTGATGGTAGATGTAGATATTTTTTATAAAGTCAGGTTTACAAGATACTATCAACTTTTATTTTTCAAATGGCAACCTATAATTATTTTAATAAAATAGAAACCGCCATTTTTTTCTCTTTTCAACGATGTATTAATACTTCCTTGTACAAAGTAAAGGAAGTATTGTATTCGCGAAAAATTTCGGTTTTCAGATTTCAACGGAAATATCCATTTTGACCATCCCTGAATCCATTCTGACTAATTTCGTCGTGACGTCTGTACGATCGTACGTACGTACGTACGTATCTCACATAACTCAAAAACGGTAAGCCGTAGAAAGTTGAAATATTGTATTTAGGACTTCTATAACATCTAGTTGTGCACCTCCCTTTTTGGTCATTACATAATTTCCAGAAATGGTACTTTATTTGAAGCCTATAATAGATTTTAATGAAAAACTATATTAAAATATAATCCAAAACTTTTCAAATTTGGTATATAAGACTTTTATATCAATTGGAATAACATAGCAGATTTTGGTTAAAACAGGCTAACCGGAAGTGATATATTACCTGAAGTTAACAGTTTTTCTTGAATAAAATGGTTTCATTTTGATTTTAGAAATAAATGCTTCAAATAAGAGTTTTAGGGCCAGTTTTATAAAGAAATTGAATCTTCACTTAAAATTTAGTTGTCAAGTAAATTTAATGGAATGAACAAATTCGAATCAGTTTCCCTATTCTTATGACATTTAAATCATTGCTGTCAAAAACTCGTGTTGCATTTTTTCTTTTCATTAAATTTACTATGCAAGTAAATTTTAAGTGAAGATTTAATTTCTTTATAAAACCGGCCCTTAGAGAATTAAATTCTGCGTCTAGCACATCACATATTATTAAATTAGCCCTTTGTATAAGCGAGATATATAAATTTAAAACTTATAAACTTTTTGGTTTTTGTAATGAAGCTTGCTATGGATTAGGACAAAAAATAACAAAAAAAAATAAAAAATAGATGTTAATGTCAAATTACGTCAAATACGTGCAATTTTATAATTGAGTCTATACTTCATCTTCATATTGGTCTTGCGTACAAGGAAGTCGTGTGGTGTTCACATCAGATTTTTTTTTATTAATGTATTTGAAAAATTTCGAGAAAAATGAGATAATTTAGAAATATTAGAAATAATTTTTAAACAAATATTATAGGTGGCTATGTGAAAATAAACAAAACGTAACAGTGCTATACAACTTACCAAACTAAAACAACAAATTTAGTAACAAAAACAACTTAAAGCAAATGTTCAAAATTACGACCACGTTTTGTAATACACAGAAGCCAAAACCATAATTTCCGTTTCTTCATTTATTATAACATTAGCTGTATTTCGTTTTGGTTTTTCAACTGAACCTGTTTCTCGAAATCGGGTAAAAATCCTTCTCAGTGTTCTTAAACTCGGTTGCCGACGTCTAGAAAACCGCTCCCGGTAAATTCTTTTTGCTCTTCTTATGATTCCAGTCGATTCACCAATTATTAGAATCATATCAATGGACCTTTTCAATTTAACGGCTATCTCTTTCTATCGCTGCAAATAGTAAGAAAATGGCGCGAACAACTGCCAAGTTGGGCTGTCAAACGAAACCTCAAAAATATTGCAGTAATTAAAATACCTGTATTCTCAGTGAAAATTTGCATTGTTAGACATTTTAACTTCAATAAAAGCTTTTGTAACTTATTTCGATAAGATTTTTTAAAGTTATCCGAGATATTCTCACATTTTACGTGTAAATGTTTTAGAATCAAACGTCATAGATCTCAGTTCTTACTATGCGCAAATCCCCATTGCGCATATCTTATATCTCTTTAAATTGGAAAGGTCTATTAATTCGTTCTTCGTAAACATTTCAAAATGTTTTTTTTTTGTTTACAAAATAAGTTAATTAAGTAACAAACAAATGTATACGTTTTTGACATTAATTTAATTGTTTTACATTGTTACGTTTTGTTTATTTTCACATAGCCACCTATAATATTTGTTTAAAAATTATTTCTAATATTTCTAAATTATCTCATTTTTCTCGAAATTTTTCAAATACATTAATAAAAAATAATACATCGTTGAAAAGAGAAAAAAATGGCGGTTTCTATTTTATTAAAGTAATTATAGTTTGCCATTTGAAAAATATCTACATCTGCCATCAAATAGTATATGTAAAATAATAAAACTTTTATATGAGCCATTTTTTTCTATTACTTATAATAAAAAAGTTAAAGGGGGGGGGGCGTCTTCCCAGACTTACCCTGTATATATAAAAAAAGTTTTTCAAGAACAGTATGAATCAACGACCAAATATAACTAAACAAAACTTCATTTGGTTGTTTTGATTTCGGCTGGCCAGACAAAGAAACTAGAGATAGAGATATGTGTTGTCTAGTTCGAGTATTTCTTACCAGAGGCCACCACTGAGGCCACGTAGAGTATCAGTGTCTAATTTGAACGTTGGTCACTAGAGGCGTTAATATCTAGGGTTAACATTAACAGTTTAGTTAAATTGTTAAGCCTACACATTAACAGTTAACAGTTTAGCTAAACTGTTAATGTTAATCTTAGATGTTAACTACGAAATGTTAACTAAGAACACTTGCGCCTCTAGTGACCAACGTTCAAAGTAGACACTGATACTCTACGTGACCTCAGTGGTGGCCTTTAGTGAGAAATGCTCGGACTAGACAAGACATATCTCCATCTCTGGTTTCTCTGTCTGGCCAGTCGAAATCAAAACATTCAGTGAAGAGGGATAGGGAATGTTTTGTCTAGTTATATTTGGTCTTTGGTATGAATCTTGTTCCATTTAAGCCATTCAGTATTGGCGACTGAAATGTCCTTCAGAGGCGCTAGCGTTCATTTAAGATGGCCGAATTAGTTGGTAATTTTCTAACGTGTGATTGGCTGCCATTACCAATAGGGTAGTTCAGTAATGGGGACTTATAAATTTGACGTCACCCGCGGCGGATCGGCGGCGGACCTCCCTCCACACAGTTTAGAAAAGGACAACAAATTATTAGAAAAAGCGAGGTGATATACCACGGCCGACTCAATGCATGCTCTTGCCTTAAGCACTTCGCCTCGTTGATCCTACAATTTGTTTGTTGTTTAGTCAGCAAAGTTTGGTTATGTTATTTTGTGTAGTTTCTGTTATTAATTATCTCTTGTACTAAAGGGTAGTGTTCTTTGGAATTTGAAATATTTCTAAAAAACCAAGTTCACAAATAAATAATGAAATTAACACAAATGATGTACCGGGGGCACGATTTGTGTTTAAAAACATTGAAATCATTCAGTCTTACAGTTGAAAAGATGGTTAGAATGCCGGGGTTTGAAAATGGTTTGAAGAAAAGTGGAAATAAACATGAATTAATTGCAAGGTATGCACTGTGTAGATCATATACTTAAATAATTATATAAAAATGTTTGCGTTTCCTTTCAAAGAACAGTTGTGATCACGTGCTGGATCACATGATAAATGTCAAACTGTAGTGCTAAATCTTGCTCACTACATAACTACTTATTAAATACATTTTTACTCACTAGATGGCGCCCAAAATGCGGCGCGCTTCATTTAAACTACTGTCCTACGGGTAAACACATCTTTCAAAGTGCACTTTATTGCCACAGCAAATATGAGCTATAATTTTAAGCAGTTCATTTCGTCGCCAATATCTTACTTAATTAAGAAAAGTTAGCTATTTAAGCTATCATTCAGTTAAGTTTGAATATCACGCTTTCAATTAAACAAAACATATTACCCTAATTTATAAATAACAATTACTCTATTTAAGTTTTAAAAAACTTTGCATGGAAGTGCCTGTTCGTTCAATCTCGAACATGTTCGTGAAACATCGCGTGAAGCGACCGGAAAGCCCGTTTAAAAGACAGCGAACCATTTTTAGGTTACAGAACTCTATACAATATATTACTAATATATTAATGTGGATAGACAGATTTATTTACGTACCTTAAACTTAAAAAGAAGAAATCTAAAGTTCTGAAAAGAACTGATTTGAAAATGCTCAAAAACGCTAACAAACAAAATCTCAGTCGGTATGTCGGTAAACTCTCGAATATTCTTGAAGCTGGGTAAATCAGTTAATCTGTAGTTCAGAATGTGCCGAGTTGATTTCAATTTGAAATATATTATATTGTGTTATTAGGAGTAAAAGTGATACTTTGTGTGGCGATCATGGAAGTTTGTACGACGAGCGAAGCGAGTCGGACAATTGCATGCGAGGCACATAAAGACACTTTTATTCCGAATGACACATTAATTTTTTTTTTCAAACGCACTACTTTTCTTCTTATTTACTAATTCTATGTTGTTTCTATGGATACTTATTTATTTTATTTCTACTCCGCCGGCGTAGAAATTTTCAGCGGCGTAGAAATGAAACTTCTACCTTGTGAATCAAGTTACAAAAAATGCCATTTCTACGACGTTTGAAAAAAACCTTTGTTATTTATTAATGTGCATATATTGTATTACGAAGTAATAGAAAAATGTTTACAATTTGATGTTATTAATATCTCAAAGTTAACTTTTTCATAATAACAATAATATCAGCATCAAATTACAAGCCTTTAAATTCTGACCCTTATGTGTCCTGTCAGTAGAATCTACTTTGAAAGTATCGTTTTTGCTTAGGACTGTGCTTCATATTTCGCGCTATACTCTGACGTCGGACTATTCTACCCCATTCGGAGGATTCGCAATTTTGCCGCTTGGTGGCTACGGGTTAATTTCAGACGCGAATTGGCGACTGAAATGTCATATAGAGGCGCTGCGTTTATTTAAGATGGCCAACTTAGTTGGTAATTTTCCTGAGGTATGATTGGCTGCCATTACCAATTCGAAGGGTTCGCAATTTTGCCGCTTGGTGGCTACGGGTTAATTTCAATCGCGAATACTAATTATTGATTACAATTTATTATCGATTGAGTTACAGAATAGGAATGATTATCCTAGATACTTACCCAAATATCTTTTTTACATTTGACAGATCAAATATCCATTATTAAAATTTGCAGACTGAATACCTGGGTGCCGGCCACGGCCTATGCAGCATCCTCCAGATGCTCATGTGCGTCCCTGGCTTCTTGGACGCTCATCCAGACGCCGCCCAAGACATCAAAGACAGCGTGGATACCCTCCTAGGCTGCCAAATGGAGGACGGTAACTTCCCATGTGCCACTGACGAACTTCACCTGAGCCAGAGGCGAGAGGAGCACGAGCTAGTGCATTGGTGTCATGGCGCCGGCGGCGTCGTTTATCTGATGGCGCGCGCCTACATCGTCTGGGGCGAAGCAAAGTATTTGAAATCGTGCGAACGCAGTGCGGATCTTGTCTGGCGTAAAGGATTGCTCAAGAAAGGACCTGGGATTTGTCATGGGGTCGCTGGGAATGGATATGTCTTCTTATTGCTCTACAGGTAATATCAATTCGCGTTTTAAGTTGAACAACCTCTATTTGGTGACTAAATTTTGAACTAAAAATATTCCCAGAATTTAAAACATCCTTTAACATAAGTTTAATGTTTTTAAACTTCTTCAAAAAGCGTAAAATGTACTATTAATTACAGATTGTACAGACTACTTGTGACGTCTCAAGTAGTTTATGTAATGGCGGGAAAAGTTAATTTGAATCGCGTATGGACCTTTTACATCAAAAGAGAGAGATAGACAAAAATGACATATATGTAGTGCGCAGTAGGTTGTTTTCACATTGAGGAGGCCAGTTACATTTCAAATAAAATTACAAATGGCGGAAAGTAAAAACTCTGGCAAAAACTTAACTTTCTTAAATAAATTCACACAAAGCGTTTGTGATAAATATTTTAAAACAAGAGGAAGAGGAGATTGGAAATGAAAAAGTGGTTATTTGTTCTACAAGATGCGAAATAAACACCATATAAAATGACAGATAATTGCGTAGTTGCCAGTTTGATATTAGGAAAGTAATAAACAAGAATAAAATTGTCGTTTTTTCTTTTAAATATATATTTTTTCATTATTAAATATTTCTTTATAATTAAAGAGAAAATTATTTAAGTTTTTGTGTTGTTTAAATAATTTTTTATCGAAAATAAATGGTTATCTTTTTAATCATTTTACTTGACAACATGGTGCCTCCTCGTTTCTAGTTCTTAAGAATTTCACTACGTGACGCATTGTAAAATGACGTCAGGGTGCAATAAAAATGTAAAAGGTCCATAGGGCACGGAAGATCACGTGACCTATCATATGTTTTGTCCCTTTCTCATTTCAGACTCGATCTTCAACTCTGTCCCATGCTAACTTCAGACTGTACTTTATAACGCAGTGTGCATGCGTCAGTTTGAATAGCTGTCATATTTTTCTAGCGGTAAATTTTAAGAATGAGTTTGCGCAAGCGTGGAATTTGTTGCCATTCTGTTATTTGGCGATTCTTGTGCATATAGCGATTGATTGTGTTATTGTTATACATTGTAGTGTTTTATTATTTGTTTCTTTTTGTTATCTTGTTTGTTGTTATTTCTTTTATTGTTATTTTCTGTTGTTTGTGAGTGTTGTCAATCTTTTTCAAATGATGTCAGTGCGTTGTTTGTTGCAAGTTTGTCGTCGGACTATAATATAAAACTGTTTGCTATCCCATCATGCACCGATTATCGAGGTATTATTTAAAACCTAATCATATTTGAACATAAGTAACAAGAAGTGACAATTTGTATAGGTAGGGTAGGTAGGTTACATGTGAAAAACAAGAGAGACGTCGTCTGTGGCTCGTGGCCGTTTATATTTATGAGAATATCACTTGCTGACATATTATCGATTACTCAAATTTGATAGTAGGTCGTTGATGAAGCCCTAAGTTTATAAATTGTCAATTACTGTTGGTAATTGCTTCTTAAGCAAGATTGAAGACGAAGAGCATCCTGATCGTAATACTTATGAATATACATATGATCATATTGTTAACTTCCATTCATATTATTGAAGAATTCAATAAAAACCTATTTGATTCTTATTGTCTTTATTTTATTTTCAATTGATATCTTGCTAGAAATGTGACAGCTATTCAAACTGACGCATGCGCACTGCGTCGAAAGTACAGTTTGAAATTAGCATGGGACAGAGCTGAAGATCGAGTCTGAAATGAGAAAGGGACAAAACATATGATAGGTCACGTGATCTTCCGTGCCCTATATTATACAAGTGGGCGTACCGAACTTTTGCCTCCAAATCGAATCAGCAGACTCATTTAAAGTGCTCAAGACAAAGTTAGAACGTCATTGCGCAAAATAACTTGACGATTTATGTTTTTCAAGATGAGTGTTAGTAAAAATTGCGTCAGAAATCATTTAAAATTTCGAAAAAAAAAGAATGTAACCAAATAGACAGCGGCCCGCTAGAACGAATCTCCAGCAGAGTACTCGTATGTTTTAAGGAATCAACATTTTATAAAAAAAAAAAAAAAAAAAAACAAAGGGAGAATATAATAGAAGCCTCCGATGTTCTAACGAGCCTGGAACTAGCTTTGGTGACGTTACACTAGTCGCCCAACTTTACTACAGCGTTTAATGGGCGATACACAGTTTTTTTAAAATATTGCGAAAACTGGCGGATATGAAATTTTTTTTTGTTAATATATTAGAGAATTTTATGTTATTTAATATTGATATACATTTTTACCTCCCATCATACCGTAGGTAAGGGAGGTAATGTTATCGGTCCAAAAATTCGATGGTGAGTTTTCAGTAAATAAGTACGAATTAGGGTCCCCACAACACGTTTTTACTATTTTTACGATCATGTCTGTCTTACAATAAACTTCCGAAAATTTCTATTTGCCGTATTTAAGCTTTCTACATTCATGTAAAGAGTTGATTAGATTTTGGGTAAAATTGGGCAACCGGAAGTGATACTTTACATGACGCCCATAATAGTTTTTAATGAAAAATTATATTAAAATATAATCCAAAACTTTTCAGTTTTAGTATTTAAGACTTTCATATCAAGGAGAATAACATATTAGATTTTGGCTAAAATACTTTACTTGAAGCTCTAAGCAGATTTTCGTGAAAAATATTTTGATATATACCAAAAATTTTCAAAATTGGTATTTAAAACTTTTATGTTAATAAGGACATATTAGATTTTTAATTTTTTTATAAAATTGATGAACCGGAAGTGATACTTTACTTGAAGCTGTGAACAGATTTTCGTGAAATATATATTATGATATATTCCAAAACTTGTCAAATTTGGTATTTAAGACTTTTATATGAAGGGGGGCAACATATTAGATTTTGGCTAAAATTGATAAATCGGAAGTAGTACTTTACAGAGAGCTATAAACAGATATATTAAAACATGATCCAAAACTTATCAAATTTGGTATTTAAAACTTGATTTTGACTATAGGGCGCGAGCAGACACGTGACTCGAGGGACCTTGACGTGCTTAGAATCAGTTGATTTGTGTGCGCCAAGGAGGGTGTGCGCATGTCATTTTGACAAGAACAATGTCACGTTGACAAGACCAATGTTTTGACTTATTTAATTTTTAAATGCTAAAATGTTATTATTTTTAATAAGCAAGTCAAAGTCGCTCGAGTCACGTGTCTGCTCGTGCCCTATACTTGACATACCGGAAGTGGTACTTAATTTGGAGCTCTTAACAGATTTTCGAAGAAAAACAACAAAATTTAATCCAAAATTTCGTATTACAGACTTTTCTATGTATTGGAACGAGAAATTAGATTTTGTTTACATACGATCAATCGGAAGTGATACTTTACTTAAAGCTCATTGCTATTTTAAATATGGATTTGACGGGAGGTTATGTGCTGGTCACATCAGATTTTTTATATCTGTCATAGTTTTCACAAAATTTTGAAAAAAGTTAACATGTATCTTAAGACCTTGTTATTTTATACGCTTCCTATAGGGCGCGAGCAGACACGTGACTCGAACGGCCTGGAAGTGCTTTTAATCAGCTGATTTGTGTGCGCGTGTCACTTTGACAACAACAATGTTACTTTGATAAGACCAATGATTTGATATTTTTTGATTTTGAACTGCGAAAATGTTATTAATTTACAATTTTCAGGCAGTAAAACACATGAAATTAAAAATAGTAACTTTTTAACAGTTCAAAATTAAAATAAGTCAAAACATTGTGTCTTGTTAAAGTGGCATTGTTCTTGTCAAAGTGATACGCGCACACATATCAGCTGATTCCAAGCACTTCAAGGTTGCTCGAGTCACGTGTCTGCACGCGCCCTATAGCTAAACAATCGGACATAAATATTTTCTGTTAACGCCTTTTCATAAAGAATTTTATGTTCTATTCGCAATCGTAGATAAAATTTCCCCTCTAGTGGCACAAATCGGAACTACGGAAATCAATCTTACAAGCGCCATATTAAATAAGTGACAGCAGAGTGAGTAGTGTAGTAATTAATAATTAAATATTTACACTTATCGCCTTCATAAAAATAAGTTTTTAAATTCGGTTTGTATACACAGTTAACGAAACACAGTGAGCAATATGAACTGTCATATGTCAAACCCATCGTATGGCGGCCATCTTGTTTCGGAAATCAGCGCCCCTATCGTTAATTTCGATTGCGAATAGGGCGCGAGCAGACACGTGAGTCGAGCGACTTTGACGTGCTTGGAATCAGCTGATTTGTGTGCGCATGTTATTTTGACAAGAACAATGTCACGTTGACAAGACCAATGTTTTGATTTATTTTGATTTTTAACTGCTAAAATGTTATCATTTTTAATTTCATATGTTTTACTGCCTAAAAATTGTAAAATAATAACATTAAAGCAGTTCAAAATCCAAATAAATCAAAACATTGGTACTGTCAACGTGACATTGTTCTTGTCAAAATGACATGCGCACACAAATCAGCTGATTCCAAGCACGTCTAGGTCGCTCGAGTCACGTGTCTGCTCGCGCCCTATAATATTGTTTTTGTACAAACACTATTAAAAATTGAATTTTTAACACGGCATACTTCAATTAAAAATGCGATATTTTAATTCTAGTGTTAAAAGTAAATTACCTTGGTAATGACAAATGGAACAACAAATCGACATGTTTGACATATGTCATTTTTTTTACAAATACAAATTTAAATGAAATAAATGTGTTTGTAGAAAAAATAGTGTATGATATACGTGTTAAAAGTGATTTTATTTTGTTCGAAGGTTTGGATCACTCCGCTTCGCGTCGTGTTCCAAACTTCCTTCTCACAAAATAAAATGTCACTTTTAACACATATCATAAATAACTATTATATACATTATTTCATATTTGCCACAGTTTTCACAATATTTTGAAAAAACTGTGTATCTCTCATTAAACATTAAACGCTGTTGTACAGTTGGGCCACTAGTGTGACGTTGCAACTGGAGTGGGAAGGATAGTTACAATATCGGAGGCTCTGGTATAATCCCCCAAATGTTTCTCGTTGAAGACTTTTGCGCATTTCTTAACAGAAAAGTATACAATGGCTTGGAATACCAAAACCAACAACAGATACAGACAAAAATATTTCTGACGATCCGTAAGTAGATTTAACATCTAGAGACAAATTAAACAAGGTATTAAAAAAATGCGTCGCATTCAAAATAATGGTACCCTATCAGTGTTGTAAAATTAGATTTCTTATCCCGTTAGATTATAGGAATGTTTCAATAAAAAAATCTATTTGATGAAGAAATCTACCTTTTTCTGAAAACTTTTGTTACATCAGTAATGTAAATGTGTGTTATTTTGTTAGGTTAACACAGCAACCAAAGTACTTGCATCGCGCATTGGCGTTTGCGCACTTCATGCAGCAGGAGGAGTTCAAGAAGCATGCGCGCACGCCTGACAACCCGTACAGCCTGTACGAGGGCATCGCAGGGACTGCCTGTTTCCTCGCCGATCTGACAAACCCCGCCACGGCGGTCTTTCCCTTCAACGACATTTTCTAATTTAATATTCATTTTATTATATACTCATTTATTTATTTATGTACATGTATGTTATCTACTAAAATAAACTAAAACAACTATATTCTATGTTATCTTTAAAACCTGATATTTTCATTTCTAATTAATCTGTCTATTAGCAAAAGTTGCAAAAATTACACGTGTCAATTATTCAATACTACATTTTTCATTTTAACTGAGTTAACAGTTTATAGTGTATTCCGAAATTGAACCACGGTAATTACTGAAAAACAAAACGGACCGCATTTTTTTTAACGTTTGGTCTCGTCAAATGGGGTCATACTACATTTTCCATTTTAATTTTTTCTAAAAGTACAATTAAAACTACTTACATAAATATATATTTCTGTCATACCAGTTTCTAGTTTTACAGAAATAATTTTAAGCGACGCCACAATTTTGCGACCTTATGTAGTCTGTCACGTGCTGTGTGTAAGTACAAAATTATGACGTCCATCATCAAACTCGGAATGTTTATAAAATCATAAATAAAAATATAATATTAAATTAATTTGATGAATATATTAGGTGAATTTTTTATTTATGAAAAAAAAATCAATATATACAGGTATCCCAGGACGAGCTTACGCTATCGTTATTTTAAAAACCATTCAATATTATTTTACAAAATTTGGTATCTACACTATTATTCACGAAAGATGACTATTCAGGGTCATTTATTCGAAGAAGAATACACAACACTTTACAGCAGTACCTTGGCAACATTTTGTATTAGAAAGAGAAATATTATTTGACCTATGTCTATTTAATTTATGTGGTGGGACAGATATACGTAAATAGTGGCATTACTTTCTAACATTATAAATAATAAGGACGTATGTCGTAGAATTACAGATACCTAATTATCTACTACACTGCCCTCTGTGCTAATATTTACCCAGTGGCGTTGCCGTTTAAATCAAATTATTATTACTTGGTTTATTGTTAAGACTACGTTTTTGAATTTTGCAAAAACATAAGTGAAGAACATAAATCTTTCAGAAAGCCATTATTTAGAACGAAACATAATTTTTAAATAACATACTCTTATTTTTTCAGTTAAAATGAGTCCATAAATATTTCATGTTACACGCCTATGCTTACGAAATGCAGTGAAGTTATCTGCGAGCAATATTATATCAGACGGCTACCAAATGACCTTGAATAGTCATCTTTCGTGAATAATTGGAATTTTCAAGTATCAAGAGATGGCGCTGATCGCATTAAACACTGGTACACTTTTTGTTGACGTGTGTCAACGTAGCATTTCTGTCAATTGTATTTCTTTAGTTTTCGTATTATTTTCTCATTTATCAGTATTTTTTATTTATAATTCAAGTACGTATAATAGAGTTTTTGTAGTCATATAGTTGTAGTTTCATGTAAATGTCAAATGTGTACCACTGTTTGTAGTTCTAATAACCGCCGCTAGTTAGCGTTTTCTTATTTGAAAATCCCAATAGTTTACAATAAGATGACTATTCAAGGTCATTTATTGTTCGAAGTAGAATACACATCACTTTATAGCAGTAGCGTAGCAACATTTTGTATTAGAAAGAGAAAGATTATTTGACCTATGTCTATTTAATTTATATGGTGTAACAGATATACGTAAATAGTGGCATTACTTTCTAACACACTATAAATAATTATGACATATGTCATAGAATTACAGATACCTAATTATCTACTACACTGCCCTCTGTGCTAATATTTACCCAGTGGCGTTGCCGTTTAATTCAAATTATAATTCCTTTGTTTATAGTTAAGTCTATGTTTTTGTATTTTGCAAAAACATAAGTGAAGAACATAAATCTTTCAGAAACGCATTATTTCAAATGAATTATTCTTATTTTTTCAGCTAAAATGTGTCCATAAATATTTCATGTTGCACGCCTATGCAAACGAAATGCAATGAAGTTATCTGCAATATATCAAACGGCTCACAAATGACCTTGAACAATCATCTTTCGTGAATAATAGTTTAGGGTAGATATGGGTCAATTCCCGAAATTTAAAGATACGGGAAAATTCCCAGAAATTTTCCCGAATTTTTTTAAAGGAATTTCCCAAGGAATTTCCAGGAAAATATCCTTCGGGAAATTTCCCAAGGAATTTCTTATATAAAGTGCAATATTCACAAAACATTAAATGAGTAATTGAAAAGTATTGTACTAAATTTCACAAGTACTTATATTTACTTATAAAAAAAAAAATAACAAGAATAACAATTTATTATGAAGAAACCATAATTTACAAGAAAAATGAACAATTTTACATATTTAATAATTATTTATAAGCGGTTGAACCAAATATCAAGGCCAAATATACATTAAATTTTCAAAAATTATATTCACAATTTAAAAAAAAAAATCCGGGAAAAAATGACAAAATTTCTTTCCGTAAATCGCGGATGAAGGGATTCCCGGGGAAAAAACAAATTCCCGGCGGGAATTTTCCGCGACACATCGCTAATCTAGAGGTTTTCCGACATTCCCGTTTCAGCTAAAATATTTTCAAAACAGTAGCACTTCCGGTATAGCCAGAAGTAAACCCTAACTTTCTTATTTTAAATGGAATGCTATATTTTTATTTTACCATTGAATTCACTTCGTTGTGAGACCTCGTTAGGGTTGTGACGTCATTTGGCGACCGTTTTGAACATATGTATTTTTCAATTTAAAAATTCATTTATACATACTATACAGGGTATTTCAAAAATACTGTAAAAAAATTAAGGGCATATAGTACTGATCAAAATAAGTAAGAAAGCTTAATCAACATACGACTGATCTTCAATTGTTTCCGAGAAAAGAGAAAAATCTAAAAAAACTGACAAAGATAGTGATCGAACAAAATTTTGTCTGTCAGTAAATAGACTATAAAAAAAACATTTAACATGGTACAATTATTTGATTTAAAAAAAACAAAAGCACATCTAAGATGACCTCTGAAAGGTAAACAAAAAATTCCATTTAATCAAAGTCGTAACTCTTATAGTTATCGAGATAGCAGACGTAAACCTCGTAAAACTCATTTTTCACTGCCTCAAATCTCGGAAACTATAGAAGAACGGACCCATGTTATGCCCTTACATTTTTTTACAGTATTTTCGAAACACCTGTTTAATTTATCATTATTTTTATTTTATATTAATATACTTTATACTAAAATTTATCTGCAATACTTATTTCATCAAAAGAAGTTGGCTTGGAAAACCCTTTTTTTGTAGTAATAAAGAGATTCAATAAACTTTCTTGGACAGTATCGTCCAACGACCAAATATAACTAGATAAAACATTCCTTATCCCTCTTCACTGAATGTTTTGATTTCGGTTGGCCAGACAGAGAAACTAGAGATAGAGATGTCTTGTTTAGTTCGAGTATTTCTCACTAGAGGCCACGTAGAGGCATGTGTATTTAGGGTACCTTTATAACCAGGGTATGGCCATGACGTGGCTCACGTTTCGTCCGCCATTACCGGGACATCTGTTATATGTGTTGTTCTTGCGCAAATTATTATGTATTTTCATGGATATTTGTTTTATTTTAATGAAACACACATTTAATTATCATTTTAATACGTGTTTATAGTGTAAGTAATATATTTTATTTTATTTACTTGTGTAGTTTGTTAAGATACCCACAACGATTACTGACATATTAAAAACAACTATAAATTACTAATATTAAGCACAATCATTTAAAATTTTAAAAGGTAAGTTTAGAATATACAATTATTATGTAAATAAGAACTACAGATATTAAATTAGATGTGATAATAACAACCCATGTGTATCTCTTAAATTAATTAATTTTTATTACCTTTATAAATTCACAGTGTGATAATTTAATATTCTTTTATAATATAATATCACATTTATTACAAATAAATAGGGAAATGAATTACCGATAATGGCGGTGATCTTGGCCCATGGCCATACCCTGGTTATAAAGGTACCCTATGTGTATTTTGTCTTTGTTTTGTAGTTGTAGTGGTTTTGTGAGTGATACGTTGATTTTTCTTTAATATTAAACCTTATAAATTATTTAATGTTAACCACGAAATTTTAACTAAGAACACTTGCACAACCAGTGAGCAACGTTCAAACTAGACACTGATACTCAACGTGGCCTCAGTGGTGACCTCTAGTGAGTAATACTCGAACTAGACAAGACATATCTCTATCTCTAGTTTCTTTGTCTGGCCAGCCGAAAACAAAACAAACCAAATGAAGTTTTGTCTAGTTATATTATGTGACATATGTGATTATGATTGATGAGATATAGTGTGTGCGTGCGTGTTTATTCCTGTTGATGTGTTAGTGGTGTAGGCGTGTCTGAATGTCATGCAGGCTTGTTTTTATGCCTTGTGGCAATGACGTAACGTTGTGTGACGCTAAGGGGCGGGGAGTAGCCCTGGGGGTACGAAGAGTCCTCGAACAGGACTTCGTAGTCGTCCGTGTGCGTCGTCGGTAGCTGGTTCACAACTGCTGGATAGAAGCATGTAGTTTGCGGGTACAATGCCATCACTGCAATAACAAGCAATTTATGCCACGTCATACTACACACACCAGCAAGATTAACAAAAAAAAAAAATTGGTGTGGCCAACACAATACCTCCCGCTATTTACAGCCCGAGTCACAAAAAAGATTAAGTTAATCCTTATTTTTGGATTAGCGAATTTTACTCTAATTTTGAGTTTATTTCTTAAAATATAGTCTAATCTAATCCAAGTAACTACCTTCTTTTTAAACCCCTCAACAGGATTAAATCCCAATTACAGAGTGGGTTTACATTCACACACATCCATGCCTTAGTGGGATTCGAACCCAGAGCCCCGAGGGCACTCATGACATGAGGCGTTGCTCTAACCATTGAGCCACCGGAACTATAATAAAATGAAGATTAAATTTTAAATACAGGGATAAAATAGAATTCACTAATCCAAAAATGAAGAATAGATTAAACATTTCTGTGAATCGTTAATTTTTAATAATCTAAATACATATCTACATATTTATTTATGCTGGAAACTGTATTGAATTCCTATTCTATTGTTCTATTTACTTTTTTCTTTTTAAAACGTTACTAATATTATATTGAAATTATTAGTTCTTTGATAGTGACATTTATCTGTCAGTTATATACATTATAGATAATTTTATAAATTTATCCATAAAATATATAAAAAAAAGTATGAATGCAGATCTATAGAAAATTTAATAATCTTTAATTTTTATAATAACATTAATATCGAAAAAATAACATTTAAAGGTATTTTTCGAAGAAAAAATATTTTGAGTTTCTAGTAAAGTGCCATTTCCGGTTATCCGATTTTCACCAAAATCTAATAGGCTCTTTCCATTACAGAAAAAGTTCGAAATACAAGGTTTCAAAATTTCCTGAATGATAGTATTTGAGTTAGAGTGGAGGATCCACACACACATACACACAGACATCATCGTGAAAATGTTAAAATTGGATTATAGGGACCTTAAAACGTGGTCATTTAGCAAAATCTCAATATGCGATTTTTAGCACGATCCCTATACCTCCGTTATCAAGGGTAGCGCGAGGTAAAAAAAACATTACACATTATGGCGAGTGGTAAAAATTAAATTATGGAGATTGTCAAAAGTTGATTTCTCGTTAAATTCAGATTTCGAAACATCGTTTAACTGACCTTCAGCGCCCTTGGGAAAAAGCGCGTTTGGATCCGTCTCTGGATTGGCGCGCATGAGCGGCAGCGGCACAACGCGGCGTCGGCTCAGAACGTGGATGTCCTTATCCTCCTCGTCGATGTCGTCGACCTCGTATTTGTTGCTGCTCGAATTGTAGCTCACCACCTCCGCCAATATCCAGTTCTCCTCGTTGTCGGACACTTTCACTAACGCTGCTACCATATCGCCCACCTACACAATACATCTTATTACTATTAATAAAATGACAATAGAAAACTACATAGTAGCTGTATTTGACAAAATCTCAGCTCCTTCAGATAAACTCAGGAAATCGTTGTTCTTTCTGACACAACTGATTTGAGTTGTTCTGAGTAAATTCACTTCCCCCCTTTCCGATGCTACACTACCAGTTTACAAAACTCAGAATGATTTGAAACACTCAGTTTGCATTTTAAGGTTATATAATTCAACAAAATTTATATTCACATATACAGATATACATACAAGTAATATATTTTCAACATTATCCATTTTTCGTTTATAAACAGTATCATAGATCAAAAAATGTCAATAAATTTGACAGCTGTTACAGCAAATGCTATCGGTAAAGAAGGAAATGTTGGAAATTATCAATTTTAATATAAGTAAAAATATATTGCAGTGTGCTGAGACAGTCAGTTGTTATGAAGTGTAATATAAAAATAGTTTGGCAGAATTAAATGTGATTTTCTTCAAGTTGTTTCATTGCCTTTTTATTGATCTATTCTGTGTATCATTCTGCCAAAAACCAACAGAAATGATAAAATGGAATAAAACTTGTTCTTTTTGCAAAATCACAACTCACTTTAGCTCAATTCAGTTATGTACTGAGCTGAGACACAATTGGTTAAAAAAAAATACAGCTAGTGTCTTCTACAGTGTATTAAGAGGAATGACTACCCCTGCCTACTGTATATGAGGCGAAAATTCAAATAAATTGATCCTGGGCCTCGATTTTGTAACTTTAAATTCTATCAGATTTCAAATTCTGTCAGAATCGGATTTTCCCCACTACGAATTCTACTGGGTCTCAATTTCAATTTATAGGTACGTCCAGGGGTGTATCAATTAATTTTTGAGGAATTATCTCAATGTTTGAATTTATGTTGTATATTTATTCTCGCCCTTGGCTGTATAGGGCGCGAGCAGACACGTGACTCGAGCGACCTTGACGTGCTTGGAATCAGCTGATTTGTGTGCGCATGTCATTTTGACAAGAACTATGTCACGTTGACAGTACCAATGTTTTGACTTATTTTGATTTTGAACTGCTTTAATTTTACAATTTTTAGGCAGTAAAACATATGCAATTAAGAATAATAACATTTTAGCAGTTAAAAATAAAAATAAATCAAAACATTGGTTTTATCAACGTGACATTATTCTTGTCAAATGACATGCGCACACAAATCAGCTGATTCCAAGCTGCATTGGCATTTTTGAGTACCGAATCAACTTTGACATTTCGAGAAAGTGATACAATTTACAATTTTATTTCGAGTTGTTGCTATTGTGTATGAATATTATACATCACAGTATATTCAAATGAATAATGAAAATGTTTAAAATGCTATATATGTGATGTGACAATCAAAAAAATCAAAATACCAGTAAAGGTACTGTGGCAGAAAATATAATTTTTCTTATAATATGTGTGATTTCTGTAAACCATTTTATCATATTTAAATTTATATTATAATTTATAATATTTGTTAAATGTGGTTAAATGTTACAAGATGCACAATACATGGAAATTGAGATTAAAAAGTTGGAAGACTTGAATGATTGGATAGAAGAAAATTTCTACATATCACGATATCAGTGTATGATGTTAGCATCTTTCTTTTATATTCGCAATAAATGAAGAAGATTCTTCATTGAAAATATACCAGGCTCTAAGTGGAATCAGTTGCACAAGCTCAAAAAGAAAATACACGAAAAAGACGAACCATGTGAATTTCTATCTTTAACATTAACATTACATGTACAAAATCTATAATAAGTAGATGAATTGTGTCAAAAATAGACTTCTGTTTCATACAACTGCAAGTATTATACAATTTTAATACAATTTTCTGCTTCTTGTATTATATCTTGTTCAAATATTAACTTAAGAAACACATTTTTATATAATTCATTATTGCAATCCTACGACCATTGTTGGAATTTTATTCATACGATAAGTATCTTTTACAATGAGAAAATATGTGTACCTAAAAGAATTTTTCATATTAGTAGAAGATATTTGATGAAAAGTTATTTTCTTATACATCTGTTCCTCATATAATCTTCTAGGAAATAAATAAAATGTATTCGTAAGTTACTATTTGAACAAGATATAATAGAAGAAGCAGAAAATTGTCTTCAAATTGTATAATACTTGCAGTTGTATGAAATAGAAGTCTATTTTAGACATAATTCTTCAATTTTTATAGATTTTGTACATGTAATGTTAATGCTAAAGATAGAAATTCACATGGTTCGTATTTTTCGTGTATTTTCTTTTCCAAGCTTGTGCAACTGATTCCACTTAGAGCCTGGTATATTTTCAATTAAGAATTTTGTTCATTTATTGCGAATATAAAAGATGCTAACATCATACACTGATATCGTGATATGTAGAAATTTTCTTCTTTCCAATCATTCAAGTTTACCAATTTTTTAATCTCAGTTTCCATGTATTGTGCATCTTGTAACATTTAACTAATATTATAAATTATAGTATGAATTTAAATATGATAAAATGGTTTACAGAAATCACACATATTATGAGAAAAATTATATTTTCTGCCACAGTACCTTCGCTGGTATTTTGACTTTTTTGATTGTCACATCACGTATATAGCATTTTAAATATTTTCTTTATTCACTTCAATATACTATGATGTATAATATTCATACACAATAGCAACAATTCAAAATAAAATTGTAAATTGTATCACTTTCTCGAAATGTCAAAGTTGATTCAGTAACCAAAAATGCCAATGTAGCCGTTAGAGGCGCTGACGCTCAAAATGTGCACATCGCCTATAGGGTGCGAGCAGACACGTGACTCGAGCGACCTTGAAGTGTTTTGCTGATTTGTGTGCGCGTGTCATTTTAACAAGACCAATGTTTTGACTTATTCTAATTTTGAACTGCTAAAATGTTATTTTACAATTTTCATGCAGTAAAACACATGAAATTAAAAATAATAACTTTTAAACAGTTCAAAATTAAAATAAATCAAAACATTAGTATTGTCAAAGAGACATTGTTTTTGTCAAAATGAAACGCGCATATAAATCAGCTGATTAAAAGCACTTCAAGATTGCTCTAGTCACGTGCATGGAATCAGCTGATCTGTGTGCGCATGTCATTTTGACAACAATGTCACTTTGACAAGACCAATGTTTTGAGTTATTTTGATTTTGAACTGCTAAAATGTATACAATTTTCAGGTAGTAAAACACATGAAATTAAAAATAACAGTTTAAAATTTAAATAAGTCAAAACATTGGTCGTGTCAAAGTGACATTGTTCTTATCAAAATGACAAGCGCACACAAATCAGCTGATTCCAAGCACTTCAAGGTCGCTCGAGTTACGTGCTTGGAATCAGCTGATTTGTGTGCGCATGTCATTTTGACAAGAACAACGTTTTGATTTATTTTGATTTTTAACTACTAAAATGTTATTATTTTTAATTTCATATGTTGTACTGCTTAAAAATTGTAAAATAATAACATTAAAGCAGTTCAAAATCAAAATAAATCAAAACATTGGTCTTGTCAAAGTGACATTGTTGTTGTCAAAACGACATGCGCACACAAATCAGCTGATTCTAAGTACGTCAAGGACGCCCGAGTCACGTGTCGTTCGCGCCCTATAATAATTATTAGTAATACCACTAATGCGGTTTAGAAATTTGACATTGACGTATATCGTTTGATATTGTTATGATGATGTGTGAAAGTAGCGGTAGTGGGGGTAAAAATACCTGAGAAACCAGGATATTTCGTGGTTGCCGTGGTCCGACTTTTTACTAACTTTTTCAGGAACCGCATTCCAAAAAAAACCGGCAAATAATTTTAGAACTTACGGAACACAAAACCGTAAATCTGATTGAACCGGATGCATTACGGAACATACTACAAATGAGAGAAATCCGAACGAACGGCACTGTCTTATCTTGGTCTTATCACAAAGCCATTGACCGCGTTCAGCACGTCACAGCGCTGAGCGCCGAAGTTTGCCGAGCGCAATGAATGGACGAATATGATTGGTCCAGCAACTGTATTCGGAAAATTTCGATGCTCAGCGCTGTGATATGCTGAACGCGGTTATTGCTATGGCACCGTCGAAAATGTGTCTACTGCACAATGACGTCAATGTCACATTCTTCAAGTAATTCCACTCTATACTTTTAGTATACATTATCAAAACAACTATTAAATATACAAAACAATTTTGATTATACTTACTTTGGCTACATAATTCGAGTCAGCTGGAATGGCCCCACACAAGGGCGGCGACTTCTCCCCCGGCTTCCCCACAAACAAGGGCAAAGTCTGCGCAGAAATCTGCAACATTTTCATCCTAGCACCCCTCCGAATCGTCTCTTTATTTCCTGCATTTCTCGCTTGGATCCTACATTCATTCCTGATTGTTCGAATCTCAGTGATTTTGTTCAGTGCTTTCCTTAGCAATTCTTCCTCTTTCTCTGTATCCGTTATAGCAGTTTTAATCATTGTTTTCAACTTCTGATTGGAAGATCTACATTCGTCGGGAGTCATTTTCTCTCGATTTTTTAAAAAGTTTGTTACGTTTGGGTCGCTACGAACGCGTTCTTCTTCAATTTCTCTGGTGAGTGTGTACAGAGCTTTTAATCGTTCTTGTACTTGTTGAGTGATTGCATCAGGAGACAGAGGCATGATTACTGGATGCAGTCTTGATCTTTGGCGAGATTATTTCGCAAAATAATTACGTGGATCCAAGATATAAGGACGATGATAAACAATATCTGAAATTACACAAACATAAAGTTGATACATTGGGCTACTTGCGTGCCATTTTTTATTTAATATTTTTGAAGAAACGATAAAAACTTGTTGCTAAATACCCATATTTTTTCTTTTGGCAAAATTTTCATTAATTGACCAGAAAAAAATTAATGAAATTTTAATATTTAAATTACCGCCATGTATGACGTAGAATTACAACGAATCAATGAATGGCCGTAAAGTAATAACATCAGTACGTCCAATAGCAACGGCATGTGTGGGTAATTTAAACATGACAGATCACCTGTTTGACGTTTGAATAATAGTTTGGAGCTTAATATTTTCGTTTGTCATTTTAATCTTGTACGAGTATTGGGATTTTCAAATAAAAAAACGCTAACTAGCGGCAAATATTAGAACTGCAAACAGTGGTACACATTTGACATTTACATGAAACTACAACTATATGACTACAAAAACTCTATTATACGTACTTGAATTATAAATAAAAAATACTAATAAATGAGAAAATAATACGAAAACTAAAGAAATACAATTGACAGAAATACTACTTTGACACACGTCAACAAAAAGTGTTCCAGTGTTTAATGCGATCAGCGCCATCTCTTGATACTTGAAAATCCCAATAAGCTAAGATAAAATCCTTCAAATTCCTGCTTAACAAATCGAAATACGTAATAAAAGTAACAGAAACCACGCAAATTGTAAATAATAAAGAAGAGAGACAGTGACAGAAAAATGAACTAATGTCAAAATCAAATTAAAACCTCGCACTCACTTGCCATCTACAGTTTATATTCTTAAATATGCATCCCTTTCTCCAGTTCAAAATAATGACGTCAAAGAAAATCTTCTTTCTTAATTTATTAAAAAACATATATTTTTTTAATAAAATTTATATTTTTGCATACGTTTTCAACTTTACTTTAGGTATTTAGTGACAGATATTAGATTTTCAGTACCACGCAAGTAGCCTATTGGGATTTTCAAGTATCAAGAGATGGCGCTGATCGCATTAAACAATGGTACACTTTGCATTGCTGTGAACTGTGTTTCTTTAGTTTTCGTATTATTTTCTCATTTATTAGTATATTTTATTTATAATTCAAGTATGTATAATATAATTTTTGTAGTTATATTATATAACTACACATGAAACAACAACTATATAACTTATATAGTTGTTGTTTCATGTGTACCACTGTTTATAGTTCTAATATTCGCCGCTAGTCAGCGTTGTCTTATTTGAAAATCCCAATAGGGCTGTTGCGAGAGTTTTTATATGACTTCTAAGTCTAAAATTTGAAACATATTGTTCTTCAATGAGTCTCAAATTTGAAAAGATCACTAAATATCTATTAGATATTTTATAATGGACCTTTTCAATTTAAAGAGATAGAAGATATGCGCAATGGGGATCTGCGCATCGTAAGAACAATTGAGATCTATGACGTTTGTTTCTAAAAAAATTAGACGTAAAATGTGAAATAAATCTTTGACAACTTTAAAAAACTTCTCGGAAAAAGTTACAAAAGCTTTTATTGGAGCCAAAATGTATAACGATGCAAATTTTCACCGAGAATACAGGTATTTTAATGACTGCAATATTTTTGACGTTTCATTTGACAAACCAACTGGCAGTTGTTCGCGCCATTTTCTTAGGATTTGCAGCGATAGAAAGAGATAACCGTGAAATTGAAAAGGTCCATTAAATATTGAAATTTGTGTAATATTTTGAGTCGCATAATATGAAACAGAATGTGACGTCAGAGTACCTATTGGGATTTTCAAATAAGAAAACGCTAACTAGCGTCGACTATTAGAACTACAAACAGTGGTACACATTTGACATTTACATGAAACTACAACTATATGACTACAAAAACTCTATTATACATACTTGAATTATAAATAAAAACTACTAATAACTGAGAAAATAATTCGAAAACTAAAGAAATGCAATTGACAGAAATGCTACGCTGACACACGTCAACAAAAAGTGTACCAGTGTTTAATGCGATCAGCGCCATCTCTTGATACTTGAAAATCCCAATAGTTTAACATGTGACAAAATATCGCCTACTTTTATTTATATACAAAACGTAAACTGTTTTCCTATCAATCTATCAATAACGTGTTGTATGTACTCCGACGTCACAGGAGTGGGGGTTGTTTTTCATGACTATTTATGGCGCTAATTTTTTTATTTATTTACGAAAATAACAATAGACCTTTTCAATTAAAAGAGATAGAAGATATGCGCAATGGGGATCTGCGCATAGTAAGAACAGAGATCAATGGCGTTTGTTTCTAAAAAAAATAGACGTAAAATGTGAGAAAATAAGTAATACGAGTAATAAGAAATAAGTTACAAAAGCTTTTATTGAATTTAAAATGTCTAACGATGCAAATTTTCACTGAGAATACAGGTATTTTAATGACTGCAATATTTTTGACGTTTCGTTTGACAGCCCAACTGGCAGTTGTTCGCGCCATTTTCTTGCTATTTGCAGTGATAGAAAGAGATAGCCGTTAAATTGAAAAGGTAAGTAAAATGTTAGTTCCGGTTGATGGTTTGTGAACAAAATCTAATTTGCTGTTCCTATAAATAGAAGTATGTATATGTAATACGAAATTTTAGATATTTTATTGTTTTTCCTCGAAAATCTTTTAAGAGCTCCAAGTACCACATCCGGTTTATCATATATAGTAATGTCAGAAACTAATATGTTATTTCCAATCACACACGAGTTTAAATACCAAATTTGAGAAGTTTTGGATCTTATTTTAATATATTTTCTCAAGAAAATCTATTCAGAGCTTCAAGTAAAGTACCACTTGCGGTTTATCAATTTTAGCCAAAATGTAATATGTTGTTCCCATTGATACAAAAATTTTAATTACTAAAATTGAAAAGTTTTGGATTATATTTTAATGTAGTTTTTCAATAATGGGCTTCCGGTTGTTCAATTTTACCCAAAATTTAATTAACTCTTTATATGAATGTAGAATGCTTAAATTAGGAAAAATTGTAATTTTTGGAAGTTTGTAATGAGTTACCGCGGAAGAAAAAATCGTCACACACATACACACACAAACAGATATCAATTTAAAAATAAATAAGTGTTGTGGGGTCCTAATTCGTGCTTATTCACTGAAAACTGACTATCGAATTTTTGGATCGAAAACTACTTCCCTTGCCTATGGCGGGAGGTAAAAAAAAAACTACCCTAAACCTGAATGTAAATAATTTTTTGAATTGATAACCTTACTTTTAAAGAACTAGTCATATAAAACAAGTATTTTCGTTTAAAATATAATTGTATATCTAGAATAGTAACTAAAAATAATATTTTTGTAAAAAATAACATTTTAAAAAGTTAATTTTGTAAATAGTTCTGCTTTTGATAATTGCATTCTCAAACTCAAATCATTCTGAATTTTTATAACATTTTCGTTTGTGTACTAAGTTAAAATTTCTGTGCAAGCTTGTATATTTGTAATACTCACCAAATTGCATACAAAACTTGGAGACAGTTTAAATTTCGCACAAGAAAAATTCATTGATTTTGACAGATGTAAGACAAGGTTGACAGCAGGACAGCGTTGTGGCGTTGACAATGCGCAAAATTTTTCATCACTATGCGCATCAACTTATTTGTTTTTGTGGAATATATGTAATGCAATTAATAATTAATTAATAAAAACAGTGGACAATACAAGCAGGATTCTACTAGTGGATTATTGGCAAAAAATTGATTGAACATAAAGGCGCAGTTACACGGCGCGTGGTTGTTGAATCAGGGGGACGGCGGTTCGCGATAGCTCGCGTCAAGGAGAATACGCTCGAGTTCTGCTGAACTGGGCTGACAAAACGACGCGTGGTTCGTTCAGATTTATGACGAAATTTATTGGTTCGCCGAACCACAGACAAATCATTGTGAATACTTTTGTGCTTTTGTCTTATGATATGACGCAATATGACTACAGAATCACAAGCATGGATGCTACGGAACTTCAGTGTATGGAACAAATGATTGTGTCTACTCCCTTTTTACCTCCCCCTATCCTACTTAATGAGGTATTGTAATATTTTCAATCCCAAAATTCAGTAGTGACTTTTCAGTGAATAAGCACGAATTAGAATCCCCCAATACGTTTTCACTATTTTTGCAATGGTGTCTGTCTGTCTATCTGTCTGCGTGTGTTTGTATGGGTGTGACGATTTTTTTTCACGATATATCAAACTTTCAAAATTTTCTATTTTCCATATTTAATCTTTCTGCATCCATATAAAGAGTTGATTAGATTTTGGGTAAAATAGAACAACCGGGAGTGGTACTTTACTTGAAGCTCATATCAGTTTCTAATGAAAAACTATATTAAAATATAATCCAAAACTTTTCAATTTTAGTATTTAAGAGTTTTTTATTAATGAGAATAACATATGAGATTTTTACTAAAATTGATAAGCCGGAAGTGGTACTTTACTTGAAGCTCTGAACAGATTTCTTGAAAAAATATAAGATAATATGATCAAAACTTCTCAAATTTGATATTTAAAATTTGTATATGATTGGAAAAAACATTAGATTTTAACTATATATGATAAACCGGATGTGGTACTTAACTTGGAGCTCTTAACGGATTTTCGACGAATAAATTTCGTATTACAGACTTTTCTATTTATTGGAACAACATAATAGATTTTGTTTACAAACGATCAACCGGAAATGATACTTTACTTAAAGATCACTTTTATTATAAACATGGAATTAGCGGGAGGTCATGTGCTTGGCCATATCAAATTTATTTTCGATGTCACAGCTTGACTATTATTATTATTATTATTATTATTATTATTATTATTATTATTATTATTCATGTCCAAACCAAATACATAATATAAATAATTAATTCACAATAAATATATAATACATTACAACAAATATTACTCACTCCTTAAGATACTGAAGTGACCGATTTTCGGTAGCGAAATATCGCATCCGGTCCGGACCACATAGAGTAAGTTGGCTGAGCTTGATGTTATAACCATATAAATAGTCAAATTTGGAAATTATGGAAATAGGCCTTATGCATCGCCCGGCACTAACTAGGACGGAGAGGATGCAGTTTCTCCGAAGAAAAACTGGCAGAAAAGTGACTTGCACTATAGTGGTCCGCGGTAAGGCGAGCCAGGCTGGTCGACCACATGTCTTACATACGTGTGCAGTCGAACGAATAAGTTTTCAATGTCAACAAGCCTGTTTCAACCTGTCCGTTATTTATATTACGTTTTTTATAAATATTCTTTCGTATTTATTTTGCATTTATAAAACAATATCAAGATAATTTGTACACTATTATTCACGAAAGATGACTATTCAAGGTCATTTGTTCGAAGAAAAAATACACATCACTTTACAGCAGTACCTTAGCAACATTTTGTATTAGAAAGAGAAATATTATTTGACCTCTAGTTGTTATATGTAAATAGTGGCATTACTTTCTAACTCACTATAAATAATAATGACATATGTCGTAGAATTGCAGATACCTAATTATCTACTACACTGCCCTCTGTGCTAATATTTACCCAGTGGCGTTAACGTTTAAATCAAATTATTATTCCTTGGTTTATAAGTTAAATCTGTATTTGTATTTTGCAAAAACATAAGAGAAAAACATAAATCTTTCAGAAAAACATTATTAAGAAAGAAACATAATTTTTATATAAATTACTCTTATTTTTTCAGTTAAAATGTGTCCATAAATATTTCATGTTGCACGCCTATGCATACAAAATGCAATGAAATTATCTGCAAGTAATATTATATCAGACGGCTCACAAATACAAAATGCAATGAAATTATCTGCAAGTAATATTATATCAGACGGCTCACAAATCCGCCGAACCACGCGCCGTGTAACTGCGCCTTTATAAATATTTCTAGGCGCATGCGCATAATATTTCGTTGTCTTTTCTACCCGTCATTTATGTCATTTATTTTCTACACAAGGAATTGTAACTTTAATAAAAGTGTAGTATTAATAAGTGATAAAATATATGAATAATCATGTCGGAAAATAGAGAAGAAATACTTGCTAATTTTCAGGTAAGTCTTGTATTGTGTTAAAACGTGATGAAAACTAAAAGGTTATAAAGATGACAGACACTATTCCACAACTTAAACGAATTTTATTTTGATTTTAGGCTTGTACGGGCATAGAAGATGTTGCGCAAGCTATATTCTTCTTGGAAGAATGCAACTGGGATTTGCTGGTACGTCTAGTGGTTAATTTTAGGGTTGCCACCCGTCTTCCTTTGTGGAGGACAATCCTCCTTTACTCAATATTGTCCGCCGACCTCTTTTGCGATGGAAATGTCCTCCCTAATATCAAATTTAATATTTAATGATGTTTTACAATAATTTCATTATATTCGGGTTAGACATATAGAACAATGGCATGTCAATACGCCATGTGTGGTCATAGCTTTGGTTTCTCATTCTTGGTTCTGCCGATACGGTAGCAATACCGATATTTATTGAAAAATATGTCACCTACCAATTCGAACATATTTAAATTTTAGAAGAAGGTAAAAATAAAAGAAAGACAAAGGTGAATGCTTATATATTAACTTGTGAAATCAAAATTGCTTTTGACTAAGATACATTATCCATACCTTTCGGAAAGTTAGAAAATAAAATTAACATTGAAAATTTGTTTTATGAACTGATATTTCGTAAGTTGAACCTTTGTTACTTCTAGCGCCGCGAGCCAATTTATATTTTAACCCCATATAACACGATTTTAGTATTAATTTAAATTATTTCACACAGTTCAGGAGTTATGAGCCTCCAAAAATGCATGTTTTTATATTTAGTTTTGGCCTAAAATGTGAGGTTAAAAATGTTTCAATCTCACGATTTTGGTTAAAGATTAAAGTTTAGTCACCCTAACTAATTAATTACCATGACTACCATTTAAAAATACATTGTGGATTAAAAAACAACTGAATTTGTTATTTTAGTCATAGCTTAATCACCACTGTTTAAGAGTAAATACAACCGATCAGAGTGTTTATTCTTGCAAAAGAACTTTAGAAGGTTGATTTGTATATTTACGGTAATAAGGGCCCTATTCTGTAACTCGGTGGTTATTTTTTAACCACTGGTTAAAAATTTTATCCAATAGATATTGATTTGACAACTAAAAATCCCTTTTTTTGTTATATGTCGACATACTTGATTTGTTAAAAAATTTAACCTGTGGTTAAAAATGGACCACTGAGTTACAGAATAGGCCCTTAAAGTGGTTAAATTTGCGGTTAAAAACTCCTCAAACCCGGGTACATTGGCTAAAAATGTGAGATTAAAAATTGGTCAATATCTCAATTTCGGTTAAAGATGGAATGTTAATTCTTGCAAAAACGAACTCTGGAGAGTCGATTGAATATATTAATATTTTAAAAGTGTCAAAAAGGCCTTAAGGATTCCGGAAAATAGGATTTAAATTTTGGAAAAAATTGGGTAAAATTTTCTCCAAAAAAATGCATTTTATTTTGCTCACAATTCATCAACGGTGTTAATTATTTTAACACAAAATTCGTGTTCAACGGGGTTTAAAATGTAAATTAACTCAATTTCAAATCTTTAAACCGTCTGGACAAAGTTTTATTTAAATATTTCTTAGATGACGCCGGTTGTGAATTTCTCGCAATTCTTCCAAAACATTTAGTTATACGTCCGTTTGAATGAAGTAGACAATGTGTCTTTAGTATTGGCGAAGAAAATGAACTGGTAGCCGCCTGGTGGCAAAATTATGAACTTGCCTAGAAAGTAATCAAACTGTTGTGTTTACGGTTGTCATACTGCCTTTTAAACAATATTGCACTTCAAATCAATTTACATTTAAAAATATATGAACTTTATTTGCTTATATCCCTGTTTAACACTGTACAAGTTTTGACAATTACTCTTCTCGCCGGCCATTTTCTAAAATCGGTGCTGCCTCTATCGGTCATTTTCGTTTCCAATACAGTGTGAGTCTGGGAAGACGCCTCCCCCCCTTTAACTTTTTTATTATAAGTAATAGAAAAAAATGGCTCATATAAAAGTTTTATTATTTTACATATACTATTTGATGGCAGGTGTAGATATTTTTTATAAAGTCAGGTTTACAAGATACGACTATCAACTTTTATTTTTCAAATGGCAACCTATAATTATTTTAATAAAATAGAAACCGCCATTTTTTTCTCTTTTCAACGATGTATTATTTTTTATTAATGTATATGAAATATTTCGAGAAAAATGAGATAATTTAGAAATATTAGAAATAATTTTTTCTACAGTCTGTATACAAAGTAGCCATTTGCGCTCTCTTGTCAACGCAAAATGTCACTTTGCCGCTCTAGAGCGACAAAGTAGAAAAAACGCTCGCTCCTCAAATTTCTAACTATACAATGTTGAGAAATGTTAATGACACTGTAGTTACACATTACCCACTTAACAAGTCAATCTGACATATAACTGCTCTGTCGGTATGCTACATAACCAAACAAAATGCCGCACTGCTGTGAAAATAAAATAGGGCATTCATTTACAAAAACGAAAGTATAAAATGCTTAGATTAGATTGAAGCAATAGCTCAAGAAGAATGGAAAATACCGACAAGTAAAAATAAATAAAAAATAAATTTTTATTATGGTGGAGGACCCCATTGTGGCGACTGTAGAAAAAATCTTGTATGTGTTTCGAGCGCAAATGGACATTGTCGATTTCGAGAGATTGCCTCGCTCCTGCGTCGCGCGGCAACAACCTTTCAATCGACAATGTCCCATTTTGCGCTCTTAATACACAAATAGCTATTTAAACAAATATTATAGGTGACTATGTGAAAATAAACAAAACGTAATAGTGCTATACAACTTAGCAAACTAAAACAACAAATTTAGTAACAAAAACAACTTAAAACAAATGTTCAAAATTACGACCATGTTCTGTAATACAATAATTCAAGCGTTGAACGTAATGTGTTCGAATATCTGCCAGCATGTTTCGAGAAATATATATTTTTTTTTTGTTTACAAAATAAGTTAAATTAAGTAACACACAAATGTATACTTTTTTGATATTAATTTAATTGTTTTACATTGTTACGTTTTGTTTATTTTCACATAGCCACCTATAATATTTGTTTAAAAATTATTTCTAAATTATCTCATTTTTCTCGAAATTTTTCAAATACATTAATAAAAAAAAATACATCGTTGAAAAGAGAAAAAAATGGCGGTTTCTATTTTATTAAAATAATTATAGGTTGCCATTTGAAAAATAAAAGTTGATAGTCGTATCTTGTAAATCTGACTTTATAAAAAATATCTACATCTGCCATCAAATAGTATATGTAAAATAATAAAACTTTTGTATGAGCCATTTTTTTCTATTACTTATAATAAAAAAGTTAAAGTATTCACCTGATGACGATTGCAGATACTTTAGCAATCGACACGTTGTGTGTTGTTACTTTTTTTGTTAAAAATAAAGAAAATGGAAGCCCGGAATATTGTTGTATTTCATTAGTTATTATACGTTATACTCGTACTTAAAATTTGTCGAAAATGTTTTTTAATCAAAATTGACAGCAGAAAAATGTGATTTTGATATTTTGTCTGAGATCGCTCTCAAAACTAATGCCAATGATTTTCTTACGTTTCAATCAACTTAAAAATTAATTATAAAAAACATATGCACTATTTTGAACTCTAACAACTTCTACGACACGCCCTGAAGCTGAAAGAACATCTCTACAAAATTTGGCGTCGATATACTAACACGGTTTAGAATTGCATAGCGGTTAATCTTTTATTTTATATATAAGATTGTTTATTGTAATTTTGTATTTATAATTTCCTGTGATACTTTATGTCCTCCATTCCAATTTTTAAAGGTGGCAACCCTGTGAAATCCATTCTGAAGTATGTATTCTTTTTTTTTAGAGCGCAGTGAATCGAGTGATGCCTCAGGACGATTTCAACGTAGCAAACGATGCAGATGTTCAGATCGTCGATGAAGTGAAAAATGAGGCGGCTAGTCCCGTTGAGACAGCCACAGATATGGTGTCTGTTGGAAACAACGTGGGGCATCACTCTGTGGATCAGCCGTCCACGTCCAGTAACAAAACTCGCCGACGGCTCTTACATTTCTCAGTACACTATCAAGACCGGATATTACAACTTGAAATACCAGATACTGGCACAGTTGGTGAGTTTTTATGTTTTACGCAAACATAACCAATTTCTAGGTTCCTGAAGTTGAAGCATCGACACAATCACACAATCAGAAAATTTATTATTTATTAATTACTAATTCAAGATAAAAGATATATTCTTGGTGCCGAACTTCCGCCGATCATCCTGTATTGATTAAAATATGGAAAAAAATATTTTAACAATTTTTCTCCCCTATACTGTAAAAAGTCTTAACAATATTGCTAAAAAAAATAGCAATACAAACAAATGTAAAGCCTGTCATTTTCTTATTTTCTTCAGTGTACAACGGAGAAGTTTTCGAATTGATTTTTTTATGTTAAAATATTTTTAAATCTAAAGCGTTTTTATCAAATTTTCAAAAATACCGGAGAAAAATAATGTGAAATTTTTGCAATATTTTCTTCTCGCCATTAAGGCGTACATAACATCAACTATGTGCGAATAGACGATTTCAGAAATTCAAAGCGCATGCGCCAAGTGTTAGACTGCGACAAAAAGTTAGTGCCGATGTGCCGATTGCCGTATACCCGTCCTTGTTTATATGACAGTTCTGTCAATTTTACAGTTTTGTTTTGTTGGTTTCGTTTTTCAAATAATTTTGTGGGTACTAAACTTCTGGTCCACAATATATTGCCATTTGAAATGTTTTGTCTGGTGTAGAAAATAAAAAGTTAGGTTAGGAATAGTAATACAATTTTTATAATTGATTGATGAATGGACTTCATTTTTTCACATAGTTAAATAAGTTTTTATTTGTAAAATAAGAATTGAAATCA
This sequence comes from Harpalus rubripes, assembly GCA_963082715.1. NCBI lineage: Eukaryota > Metazoa > Arthropoda > Insecta > Coleoptera > Carabidae > Harpalus > Harpalus rubripes. The sequence goes on from OY720464.1 coordinate 1,444,745, forward strand.
TATCTTATACTCAAATTCATATTAACAACTTCTGTGTAGTTCTAAAATTTAAAACAAAATACCGAGGTCGCGTATAAATTTGAAATGCCGTCATTTAACGGCACTAACTTTTTAATTCAAAAAGTAAATGTAGTGGTCGCTCAAATTTCTGAAATGGTCTACAGAAGCAAAACACGGCCACCTGTTTATGTTTACATTTGACAATTGACAATTTAATTTCTGTGTTTATCGTATTTTCTAAGTTTTACGTTTACATATTTAAAATTAAATAATTTGCGATTTGACATTGAATTTCACGTTTAAATATCAAATGTAGAAGACGTACGTTCTTGTTTTCATTCTAAACTAGCGCTCGTAGCGGACAACTACGGCGAACCAAAGATGCTGCATACGTCATCGCATTGCGGGCGATTTAACTAACGATAAATTTAATATCGTTTGTACAAAAAAATACGCTATATTTTATTACTTTTATTGCATTAATAGTAATATTGCATGCATAGTATTGCAGTAAAATGGAAAAATCATTACTTTTCAACATGACTCCCCAGATTATTTGCTATAACAATGTTGCTAAGAGTTAGTAACTTTGTTACAGAATTGGGATGATTATAAATTATAAGGTTATTTTTAGGTAAAATAATTTAGTTCCCAAAATTTCATTCAGTCAAATAAATTTTATATTTTTTTTTCAAACTTCGTAGAAATGGCATTTTTTGACTTGATTCACAAGGTAGAAGTATCATTTGTACGCCGCTGGAAATTTATACGCCGGTGGCGTAGAAATAAAATAATTAAATATCCATAGAAACTACATAGAATTAGAGAATAAAAAGAAAAGTCGTGCGTTTGAAAAAAAAATTAATGTGTCATTCGGAATAAAAGTGTCTTTGTGTGCCTCGCATGCTTCGCTTGTGCAAACTTCCATGCTCGCCACACAAAGTATCTCTTTTACTCCTAATAACACAATATACTATTTTTCTACAGTCTATGTACAAAGTAGTCATTTGCGCTCTCTTTTGTCAACGCAAAATGTCACTTTGCCGCTCATGCGCGACAAAGTAAAAAAAAACGCTCGCTGTCCAAAATTCTAACCATATAATGTTGAGAAATGTCATTGTCTACATTCTTAATGGAAACGTTTAGTCAGGAACTAATGGCACTGTAATTACACATTTGCCACCTTCACAAGTCAATCTGACGTAACTGCTCTGTCGGTAAATAACATAACCAAACAAAATGCCGCACTGATGTGAAAATGAAATAGGGCATTCATTTAGAAAAACGAAAATATAAAATGTTTAGATTAGATTGAAGCAATAGCTCAGGAAGAATGGAAAATAACGATAAATAAAAATTAAATTAAAATAAATTGTGTGAACAATTGTGCTGCCATTTGAAACAAATAAATTTTTGTTATGGTGAAGGACCCCATTGTGGCGACTGTAGAAAAAATCTTGTGTGTGTTTCGACGCAAATGGACATTGTCGATTTCGAGAGCATGCCGCGCTCCTGCGTCGCACGTCAACAACCTCTCAATCGACAATGTCCCATTTTGCGCTCTTAATACACAAATAGCTATTATATGGACGTCATTGTACACATAAAAATGTCTCGATCATCAATCGCCTTCATTAACACATTTGGTGGATAAATAACTATTTTTTACGTCTATTAAAAAAAGTACCTTTTGTTCATTAAGATGGTTTATAAAGTATGCCTTTTTTTAATACATGAAAGTGTGAAAAAAGTGTATTTTTTAACGGAGTGAAATGATGAAACACTACGGCACTTTTTTTACGCTCCCATTGCAGACGTAAAAACAAATTGTATGCAACTCGTGAGTAAATTATACATAAATAACTTATGTACCAAGAGAGTAAAGTATATCTTTTTTTACGAGAAGGAAAATTTTGCCGAACGAGCCGAAAGCGAGTGCGTAAATCCTTCTAGTGAAAAAAGATATAATTTACTCACGAGTTGCATACAAATTTTTTTTACGTCTGCAATGGGAGCGTGAAAAAAGTGCCGTAGCGTTATAAAAATGCACTTTTTTCACACTTTTATGTATTAAAAAAATCTGATGTGGCCAGCACATTACCTTCCGTCGCGTCAGTTATATGTATTTTGTACAAATTCCATACAGAAAGTTTCTATATTTCCAGTAAAATTATAACATAAACATATTCATTGTTGGAGATCTGAATCTCGCGTTATTTGTTGCTAGGCAACGGCTGTACGCGAGGCACAGCTAACTGCACAAAACTAATCAATTGTTTTAGTAGTCAATAATTTATGTCAATATTATGTCATTGTATTTTCTTGATCGTTTAATAAACTTATAGGATTCCTGTTCAAGCTAGCAGAGTTTTAATCCTCTGGTTCTCAAGGCTCATACTATGTCAATTACACTTGATACTGATATCTGTCAATCAGAATTTTCTTAATATAGTAGATATTTCCATGGTTATAGTACAGCTGGCTGCTTTATGAAATTTATGGGTCGATTCTGTTCACATCTGTAAATCTTACAGATCTGTTAATTTGTAAATAATGAACAAAATCGCAACGAAACCTGCACTCTTATGTATAATTTTATATTAATGAACAAAAGTAGATGCGTTTTTGTCAAGGTTTTACAGATTTACAGATCTGTAAGACTTACAGATGTGAACAGAATCGACCCATTAATTTCTTTATATTTTTTACCTTCCGTCACCTTTAGGTAAGGAAGGTCTTTGGTCAAAAAATTCGATGATGAGTTTTTAATCAGTAAGCACGTTTTAGGGTCCCTAGAATACGAATTTACTATTTTTACGATGATGTCTGTATGTGTGTGTGGATGTGTGTGTGTGTGTGTGTGTGTGTGTGACAAAATTTTCGTCTGTGATAACTCTAATACTAGAGTTACAAAAATTGTAATTTTTTCGTATACTTCTTCGTTACATCCATATGAAGAGCTGATTAGATTTTGGTTACAATTGGTCAACCGGAAGTACCATCATTTGAAGATTTTAACAGTTTTTCTTGAAAAAACTATGTTAACTATAATTTTTTCACATTTGATGTTATTATAAATATTAAAGAATATTTTATTCTCTATACGATTTGACTGCATTTTACACTTAATATTAAATGGATATAGAGTTAAAAAATTATAAAGAAATTAAATTTCATAAAGTAGCCATAGCTATGGAAACAGCTACTATATTAAGAAAATTCTGATTGAAAGATGTCAGTGTCAAGTGAAATTGACATAGTGTGTTTGTCTTATAATTTTTACTGGAAATATAGGATCTTTTGCATTCTGTATGGAATTTGTATAAAATACATACAACTGCTTTAAGGTAGTGTACAAGAAATAATAATAAATCTTTTATTTCTGCAGATACATTACACTGTATATAGAAAACGTCACAAAATAATAATTTTCTGTATGAAATTTGCATAAAATACATGCAACTGCCGGAAGGTAATGTACAAGAAATAGAATATTTAATTTAGCAAGGAACTTTCCGTATGAAATTTGTACAAAATACATAGAAGTGACGGAAGGTAATGTGCTGGCCACATCAGATTTTTTAACTCTGTATTCTTTGAATATAAAGTATAAAATGTAATAAAATCGTTTAGCGAATAAAATATTCTTTAATATTTATAATAACATTCAATATGAAAAAATGATATTTAATCTTCAAATTAGGGTACCTCTGGTTGTCCAATTATAATCAAAATCTAATCAGTCCTTCATATGGATGTAAAGAAGAGGAATGCGCAAAAATTATAATTTTTGAAAAGGTGGTATTGGAGTTATGCGATCCGAAAAAATCGTCACACACACAGACACATCCAAGCATACATACAGACATAATCGTAAAAATAGTAAAATCGTATTCTAGGCACCCTAAAACGTGCTTATTTAATAAAAAATCATCATCGAATTTTTTGACCAAAGACAATACCTTCCTTACCTAAAGGTGACGGAAGGTAAAAAGGCATAATTTATAAACCCATTTTAATGAAAAAAGGGTACTTTTTTAACAGACGTAAAAAATAACTATTTATATTTATTTATCGTTTCAATAAACATCTATATTAATTAATAATAATTCTTTGATTTTTACACTTCACCCGAATAAATAAAACGTTACAATATGATATTTTGCAGGTGAACTGAAGCTGATGTTACACGCGCAGGTAGGGATTGCCCCCTGCCAGCAGTTGCTGGCGGGCTGGGTGCATCCGCCTCCAGCCGAGGCTGCACCCCTCGCCACATTATCGCTGCCCCGTGAGAACATTCTTTTCCTCTCGTCGCTCGCAAATGGCGACGGCGTTACTGCTCAAGAAGAGTGAGTATCAACACTACACATAACATACAGGGTGTAACAGCTAAACGAGCTACCTCAAATAATTTCTATATTATTAAAGATACAGTAAAATACTATAATACAATCTTATAGAAGACCAAGGGGGATATCCGAATATAGAAGAAAATAATTTTTAAACCAGTGGTTCTCAAGTTACAACACAAACTTATATTTTTGTAAACGGGATGATATATATTTTTTAGGCCTATTTAATAGAGTATTTTTTTCTGAATTCAACCATGTAATCATTTTATATCCTAACATAACAAAAATATTGAGAAAATTCAATTGAAATTTAAATAAATTTCGTTTTTATATTTATATTTTTCAGTAAGCTATGTATGAAAAACAATTGAACTTAGATTAAAATGAAACATATTTATTAATAACTTTATAAATAATGTCCTCTCTGATTTTCGTCGTAAATAATTCAAATTGACAAATAGCAGTTATTGTTTTTCATACATAGTCTACTGAAGAATAGCTATAAAAATGAAATTTATTCAAATTTCAATTGAATTTTTCTCAATATTTTTGTTATGTAAGAATATAAAATGATTACATGGTTGAATTCGGAAAAAAAAATACTGTATTAAATAGGCCACAAAAATATATATCATCCCATTTACAAAAATATAAGTTTGTATTGTAACTTGAGAACGACTGGTTTAAAAAAATATTTTCTTCTATATTCGAATGTCCCCCTTGGTCTTCTATAAGATTCCCTTATAGTATTTTATTGTATCTTTAATAATATAGAAATTATTGGAGGTAGCTCGTTTAGCTTTTACATCCTGTGTACACCGATTTTTCTCACTTGACCCTCTGTCTTACTTTGGTTTCTTACATTCTATCTTCGATACATACAGGGTGATGGCGGTTAGGGGTGAACATAGGGATTTAACATGGGATTTTAGTTTTTTCCAATTTCCTGCTCTCCTGTTCATTTTACGGCAAAAACTGTAGAGTACAAAATTGTTCAGAATTAAAAATTGCATACAAAAATGTATTTACATGTATTATTGTTTTTGGTTTCTTCGCAATTTTGAAAAGAAATTTGAAAATTTCTTTTAATTTGTAGCAATAGCCATGACTTATAACTCAAATGTTTAAACATAATAATGTCATTCAATTTCTGTCTGTTCGAAATTTTCTCTAATGAAAAGTTAATTTAATAATGAATGTTTATTCGAATAAGGAACGAGTTTTCGTTATAAAAAATTATTATGGTGGAAATAGTTTTAGAAGAATACGTGATTTGTTTTCCATAAAGTACGAAAATACACCAATTCCTATTATAGCAACAATTTCTAAACTTGTTAAAAAAATTGAGAACACAGCTAGTGTAGCTGTGAACGAAGGTAATGAACGAAATAATAATAATAATAATAATAATAATAATAATAATAATAATAATAATAATAATGACAATAATAATGATAATAATAATAATAATAGAAGACGTCATAACGAAGTGAATGAAGAAATGGTATTGGCTATGATAAATCAAAATTCTACGTAGTTGATACATTTGGAATTGGTTTATTATTAAATGGTATACCTAATAAAAAATGCGTATTAAAATTAAAAGTTGTTTGTTTTTATTTAATTTTTAAGTTAGATTAACGCATGGTTGACGTTTATAAATAATTTTTTTCTAATTTGGTGCTTTAATGTGTACTTTATGAAACCCATTTGGGTGTCATAAAGTACTTCATTATGACATCCAAATGAGTTTAATAAAGTACACATTAAAGAACCGAAATAGAAATTCCTGAACATGAAATAATGAATTAAAAAAAAAATGACCAAAATAGAAAAAATACTGTAAAATACACTTGTCCTCTTAGAAAACTCGCGGCAAGCCGCTCGTTTCTAAGAAAGACGCGTGCGCTAAAATCATGTCTTATGAAACTTGTATCTTAATGTACTATTAACAACCAGAAAAAAATAAATTCCATGGCTATTGCTACAAAATAACAGAAATTTTGAAATTTCTTTTTAAAATTGTGAAGAAACCAGAAACATAATAATAAATGTAAATATATTTTTGTATACAATTTTTAATTCTGAACAATTTTGTACTCTACAGTTTTTGCCGTGAAATGAACAGGAGAGCAGGAAATTGCAAAAAACTAAAATCCCATGTTAAATCCCTATGTTCAACCCTAACCGCCACCACCCTGTATGTCTAATAGCTACATTTTTGTTTTGACTCATACGAACACATCAAACTATGACGTGATGGTCAAGTGAAGTCGGTTACGAAATGTACAAAATAAAATATAATTACTAAATTAGATGCAGAATTAATTTAATTCTCTAAAACATTTATTTGAAGCATTATTGTCTAAAATTAATAGGCCAGTTTTGCGCAAGGAAAAACTAATTTCACATGTTAAACGGCTATGGCCCGCTTTTCGTGTTACACCCGGTATATCCGTCATGTTTATTCATTCCACCACAACAAGGATAAAAAAAAAACTCTGCTATTTTAGCCGTATACTTTCACTGCGTTAGATCAGATCCAATTGATCTTATGGATTAGATCAGATCAGGTCATGTGGACGCAGATTAGTTTATTCGAAAGAACACGAGTATCTATCAAAAGCAAAATGAACTTCAGTTTTCTATACTTACCATTGTTTATTCTTATTTAAATTTCTTTTGGAACATTTACTGTAACATCTTGTCCTGATTGATTGTCATAAAATGATAGATTATTACGTTGCCTCCGCCATTTTTTAATCTAAAGTGAATCAGTTGTGCCAACATACTTCAAAATTATAAATGTTTTGTTGAAACTATTATTCACGAAAGATAACTATTCAAGGTCATTTGTTCGAAGAAAGAATTGGCATCTATTTTTTAGGGTACCTTTATAACCAGGGTATGGCCATGGCGTGGCTCATGTTTCGTCCGCCATTACCGGGACATCTGTTATATGTGTTGTTCTTGCGCAAAGTATTATGTATTTTCGTGGCTATTTGTTTTATTTTAATGAAAAACACATTTAATTATCATTTTCATATGTATTTAAAGTGTAAGTAATATATTTTATCTTATTTACTTGTGTAGTTTGTTAAAATATCCACCACGATTACTGTCACTGAAAACAACTAAAAATTACCAATATTAAGCACAATCATTTAAATTTTTAAAAGGTAAGTTTAGAATATACAATTATTATGTAAATAAGAACTACAGATATTAAATTAGATGTGATAATAACAACCCATGTCATATATTCTACATAACCTCTAAATGTATATCTTAATAATAATTGTGTATCTCTTAAATAAATTAATTTTTCTTACCTTTATAAATTCACAGTGTGATAATTTAATATTATTTTATAATATATCACATTTATTACAAATAAATAGGAAAATCAATTACCGACAATGGCGGCGATCTTGGCCCATGGCCATACCCTGGTTATACAGGTACCCTACTATTTTTAAGATCGCAGCGCTATGATGGCAAGTTTTGAACTACAGGTTGAATGAGTATGAAGTTAGCCTACTGTCAAATGAGAAAACAATTTATAGAATGGGCTACTTGCGTGTCATTTTTACCTCGCTGAGAGATATTGGATTCATGCTAAAAATCGCATATCCAGATTTTAGTGAATAAGCACGTTTTAAGGTCCCTAGAATCCGATTATAACATTTTTATGATGATGTTCGTATGTGTGTGTGTGTGTGTGTGTGTGTGTGTGTGTGTGGATGTTGGATTCACGATTTCTCAAATACTATAAGACTTAAGACATTTTTAACTACGGATTCCTCAATCTAACAATAATGGGAAGAGTCCAGTCAGTTTTGGTAACAATTGGACAACCGGAAGTAGTAGTTACAACAAAAAAATCATCTAAATATTATTTATCGAAAATTTATGTAAATACTTATATTAAAGAACGTTAAATTCTTTATTCGATAAATATAAATTCATTATTATATCTTCTATAGATTTAGAGATAAAGAAATGCATATAAAATAATTTGATGTAAAAAATCTCAGATCAAACTACTTCAAGGCAAGAAATTCAAATGTTTGTAATTCACACATAAATGACACTGTCAAAAATATTTGTATGCCACTGTCAAAAATATTTGTACATCATTATGAAGATTATGAAAATAAATAAAAAATCAACAACGCAAAAGAATATACTTAAAAAAGAATATAAAAGGAATTTGCGAAAAAATAACGAATAAAAGAAAAAGAACAGGAAAGTAGAAAAAAAATCAGGATATTGAATATAAAGAAAATTTATATTAAAATAATTATTTTGTAGTGAAACATGAATATATGTATTTGTATTTAAAAATATTTTTCATTTTATGCGTACAACTAGGTAAAATATCGGGCGGGAGGTTATGTGCTGGCTACATCAGATTTTTTATTTAATAGTTTCGAAGAGACGATAAAAATTTGCTACTCATATTTTTTCTTTTAGCAAAATTTTCATTAATTGGCCAGAAAAAATTAATGAAATTTTAAAATTTAAGTTATTGTCATGTATGACGTAAAATTACGCCGAACCAATGAATGGCCGTAAAGCAATAACATCGGTACGTCCAATAGCAACGGCATGTGTGGGTAATTTAAACATGACAGATCATCTGTTTGACGTTTTAATAATAGTTTGGAGGTTAATATTTTCGTATGTCATTTTAATCTTGTACGAGTATAAGCTAAGTTAAAATCCTGGTTAGCAAATCAAAATACGCAATAAAAGTAGGTAACAGAAACCACGCAAATTGTAAATAATAAAGAAGAGAGACAGTCACAGAAAAATGAAGTAATATCAAAATCAAATTAAAACTCGCACTCGCTCGCCATCTACAGGTTACATTATTATATATGCATCCCTTTCTCCAGTTCAAAATAATGACGTCAAAGAAAATCTTCTTTCTTAATTTATTAAAAAACAAATAATTTTTTTTAAATAAAGTTTATATTTTTACATTCGTATTCAACTTTACTTTAGGTATTTAGTGATAGATATCAGATTTTCAGTACCACGCAAGTATTTCTCATTGTATATTGTTTTATATTTAATTTTTTTTTTAATATTATTTTATAGTAGATTTTATGTTATCCATTAAAAGTAAATTAACGTAAATTCCTAGTGCACATTTATAAAATTTTAACTTAAATTGTACAGGATGTTCATTTTAAATGGGCCACCATTGCTATCTCGAGAACTATAAGAGTTACAAAGACGGTTAAATGGGCAAACAATTTCTATTTCACAAGACAAATTTATAGAAAAGAAAAATTATTTTTTTGGACCAGTTCTCAAAATACGGTGAAGTTATCAGCAAGTAATATTATAATAGATGGTTTATAAATTACTTTGAATAGTTATCTTTCGTGAACCAAATTATACATAGTATTTATTCATTTTTATTGTATATATTTCGCACCACGAATTTTTGTTTTTAGCAAATAAAGCTGATAATTGATTGAAATACTTTAATATTATTACATTTCTTATAATTTCGCAGATATTCAAAATTAATTAATGGTGGGATGCTAATAAACATGGCCAAGCAATCCGCTAGCCAATCACAACTTGCCGTGTCGTGTCCAGACTCTTTATTTAGTGTTTCTAATATTTGGGGGTGAGTCTTTTTTTTTCCTTATAATTTAGTAACCTTGTACTTTTCTGCGTTGCTTTGATGAAGATGAGATGATACACACACACACACACACACACACACACACACACACACACACACACACACACGCACACACACACACACACACACACACACACACACACACACACACACACACACAGAGAGAGAGAGAGAGAGAGAGAGAGAGAGAGAGAGAGAAAGAGAGAGAGAGAGATACACAGACATACACACACACACACACACACACACACACACACACACACACACAGATACACAAACAGACACACAGAGAGAGAGACACACACAGACACACACACACAGATACACAAACAGACACACAGAGAGAGAGAGACACACAGACAGACACACACAGATAGACAGACACACACAGACAGACACACAGATACAGACAGACAGATACAGACAGACAGATACACAGATAGACAGACAGATACACAGATAGACAGACACACACACACAGACAGACACACACAGATGCACAGACAGACACACACAGATACACAGACAGACACACAGATACACAGACAGACACAGATACACAGACAGACACACACAGATACACAGACAGACACACAAATACACAGATAGATACACGCACACACACACAGATAGATAGACAGACAGACACACACAGACAGGCGCGCGCGCGCACACACACACAGAGACACAGATAGACAGGCAGACACATACACAGATACACAGACAGACAGACACACACAGATACACAGACATACACACACACACAACACTCAGACAGACATCATCGTGAAAATGTTAAAATTAGATTCTAGGGACCTTAAAACTTGGTTATTTACCAAAATCTCGATATGCGATTTTTAGCACGATCCCTATACCTCCCTTATCAAGGGTAGCGAGAGGTAAAAATGTTCTTGTAGTAGGCACAGTATAATTTTTGAAAGATGTCTGATCAAGGTCATCTGTATCGTAAACGAATTAACAAATTGGCATATATTTATCTCTTTCTTTTACAATGATTAGAAGCGTGTGTTTGATAAGGATGTATACAGGTGTTCTGACTTCGAAGGCCACTATTAGGATCTCGGAAAGTATACTATTATTCACGAAAGATGACTATTCAAGGTCATTTGTTCGAAGAAAGAATACACAGCATTTTATAGTATACTAGCTTAGCAACATTTTGTACTAGAAAGACAAGGATTATTTGACCTATGTCTCTTTAATTTATGTGGTGTGACAGATATACGTAAATAGTGGCATTACTTTCTAACACACTATAAATAATAATGACATATGTCGTAGAATTACAGCTACTTAATTATCTACTACACTGCCCTCTGTGCTAAAATTTACCCAGTGGCGTTGACGTTTAAATCAAATTATTATTCCTTTGTTTATAAGTTAAGTCTATGTTTTTGTATTTTGCAAAAACATAAATGAAGAACATAAATCTTTCAGAAAGACATTATTTAGAAAGAAACAATTTTCAAATGATTTACCGTTTTATTTTTCAGTTAAAACGTGTCCATAAATATTTCATGTTGCACGCCTCTGCATACAAAATGCTATGAAGTTATCTGCAAGTAATATTACAACAGACGGCTCACAAATGACCTTGAATAGTCATCTTTCGTGAATAATAATTTATATGAAATACAATTTGAATTTTGCTTCATAAAAATGATTATTTTTTTTCTCGTAATATAAACTAAACTTATATTTAAAAAAATGTTGCAGACACGAAGTATCAGACCGTCTGACATCAACATACACCCTTCACATCACAGACTCATTCTCAAACAAGAAATACCAGCTGAAGTACCCAGGCACACACACCATCCTGGGCGTGAAGACAGACGTGTACGCACTCACAGACATCCCGGTGCGGCACCAGGTATGGTCGGGCTGGCCCGCAGGTGCAGATGACCACACCATGTTGGCGCTGGCTGGCATCGGGTTCCCCCACCACGAGCTCACTGTCGCCAAAGCTAAGGAGAGGCGCGCGCAGGTCGTAGTCGACCTCGACAGCGATAACTCCTCCGTGGAGGAGTTTGAAGATGCGTCAGAAACATTCAACGTGGAGGATGATATGTTTGTGGATAATCTTGGGTCCAAAAAGATGGAGCCGCTTAGTAAGTTAGCATTTTTATTTGACTCTTAATTTTAAAACTCGTATGATACGGTCAAATTTGGTAATAAATTGTTTCATTGGAAACGAATGTTGTGACAAATACGGGGTACGGTAGGACAACCTCCCGAATCTTATCTCATGTGGTATTCAAAATAATATCGGCCAACATAAGCCCGTCATTGTCCAAACAATGTTGCAAGCGACTTATGAAGTTTCGCATAACTCTTTCGAACATTTTTTGAGGTATACGACGGATTCCTGTGCGAATTGTCTCCTTTAGGGTTTGCAAGTTCTTTGGCTTTGGGATTATCTCATAAAAAAAGTTGCACGGTATTAAATCTGGTGAGTTCGCGGGACAAGGCAAGAAATCAAACGCCCGGAGAATATTTTCTGGAAACCTGCATCGATGCTCACGATGTGCCCTGCTGAAACCAAACATTCTCCAGGCCAAGTACAGGGTGTCTCATTTTCGATGTTTTTTTAAGGTATCTCGGGTAATATTAATGATAGAGCAAAACTGTTTGCACATTCCAGGATCAACTTTACCAAAAAAGTTTAATAGTCACCACAGGAAATTTCGGTCTTCTTTTGTTTCTGAGCTACAGGCAAAAACTCGTTTTCGCTCATTTTTAAAATATCTCATATCTTATTTATTATGATAGAGAAAAATTGTTTTTACAAAAATTTTACCGTTTTTTAGATACAACAGAATGGCGTAATTAGATTTTTTGAAAACTTAATAATTCTCGAGATAACACTAACTTATGATTTTTTAAATGGGAACCTACATTGAAAATAGTTGCATCGTTTTGCTTATTTTATAAGCTTTTCAATGATATATAACAAGTCTACATTCTTTTGTTGTAAACATGAATAAAAGACGAATTATTAATTTATTGAGGTGAAAATATTGGAAATTATTAAGAAACAAATGAAAAAAATTATTACAGATCATCATTTGTTTATTTTGATTTCAAAGCTATTCTTAAAATTATTCTTAACCAATTATTTTCGGGTTAGTTAACTTACTATTTATGGACGTTAGACTTGGCTTTGACACAATCCGAAAAAAAATGATTAAATATGCTTTTGGAGTAAATAAATTGAAAAAATGAGTAAATCTGAAACAAATATTAAAAATATACAAATGATGATCTGTAATAGATTTTTTTCATTTGTTTCTTAATAATTTAAATTTTTTTGACCCCAGTAAATTATAGCCGTGTTCCTTCGGGCTGTGATTCGTAATCTAAATGATAAAAGTGATCATGATTAAGAAGAATAATGTTTTTACGTTTCCTATTCGTTATCCCCACTTTCTCATTTTGTGATCACTAGACAACCTTCCCCCTTCCCTTCAGAATCAACCTTTTTGAGTGATTCATATGGATTCAGTTCAGAACAAATTGAAAATATACTATTTCGAGCGTAGAAATTTACGAAGTGGGGTTTGTGGCATCAAGGGAAATAAGATTTTTCTACAAAAGCGTGTAATGAACCACATAAAGATTTGTTTGAAATAAACATACTTCATATTCCTTACCAAGAACATTATTTTTTACTTCAATATAATCCATTTTTAATTCTGACTATAACACTAGACATTTGATTATTTATAAAATAAAGTAGGATAGTTTGCATTAGTCTGCATATGACATTGACATTTGACACTAGATTGTGTTGTTTTCTTGCTATAATTTTTAAATCCTGTTTCAAAAGGATCACGATTAAATAAATCAGGATTCACAAAATCACTATCACAACCCGAAGGAACACGGCTTATGTATTCATCTTTTATTCATATTTAAAACAAAAGAATGTAGACTTGTTATATATCATTGAAATTCTTATAAAATAAGCAAAGAGACGAGACTATTTTCAACATAGGTTCCCATTTAAAAAATCATTTGTGTTATATCTCGAAAATTATTAAGTTTTCAAAAAATCTAATTACGCCATTTTATTCTATCTAAAAATCGGTATAAATTTTGTAAATAACAATATTGAAGAAAAATAGTCTAACAAGAAGATATTTTATTGTATCAGTACCAACCTAAAGTGATTTAACGTAATTCTTGGTATAACGTTGTGATAGATAAAAATACATTATAAAAGACATTCTTTTTTATCGAAGGTATAATTACTAGGATAAAGATATGTAGCTATACCATAGTTTATCCATGAATTGTAAAAGTGGCCCCCTGCAATGTGCAAACGATTTTGATCTATTGTTAATATTACCCAAGATACCTTTAAAAAATCGAAAATGAGACCTCTGTATTTCAAGAACTGGGACAAATAATTATGGAGCAGGCTCACATACCTGTAAAATTGATGGTAACTGCCCGATTTGCCTACGTCGATGTTTTCGGGTGTTCGAGTAGCCCATTGTTGTTCATGTCATTTCTTAACACTGATAGCTTCCTAAAGTTTTTTACCAACAACGTAATCGGTTTTCGGACCAGAACTACTTGGCGAGGGGGTATTTGGAAGCGAGTACAAAACGCGCGCTGGACGGCGGCTTCGTCCACATTTACGATTGATTTTTTTTTTAACAGAAACTCCATAGGCATTACCCCCACCTAGGGTTTATTGTTAATGAAGCTCTAGAAAAGTCGAGAACTAGAGAAATCATATTTGAGTCTTTAAAGATTGTAAAAGAAGACTATTTTGGCATATTTTGTAAGACTGGGTAAGCAGATCTAATTATTTTGTTGATCTTGCAAAGTTTCAAGTTGATTTTTTTCCTAATTAAACTGCCAAAAATGGTGCTGTGATTATAATTAATAATATAAGTCAGCTTAGCTCTGAATTTTGTAGAAAGTTTGATGTTTAAATTTTTAATTTGTTTTTTAAGGAAGACAATTTTGGTTCATGTGAAAGAGATTTTGTTATTCTTGTTTTTTAAGAGAAGCTAATTTTGGTTCATAATGTTTCTTTGAAAGAGATTTTGTTATGTGTTTAGATTTTGTTTTTAAGAGAAAATAATTTTAGTTGCTAATGTTCCTAAGAAAGAGATTTTGTTATTTTTTGTTTAGATTTTGTTTTCAAGAGAAGATAATTCAGTTAGTTCCTATGAAAGTTAAAACTGTCAATAGAGGTATTATAATTGGCCCGTATTCTGAGCGCACTTTTATAATAAAAGCGCTTTTATGGAGAGCGCTTTTACATTATATTCTTATGAGGAGTTTGCTCCATAAAAGCGCATTTATTATAAAAGTGCGCTCGGAATACGGGCCTTTATGATTATTTTGATACTTTTATTTGAGAGAGAAAACCACTTAATTTGTTGATTTATAAGAAGATATTTTTTATGATACATATTTTTAATTTTGTGACATTTTTCATTATTTGAATCAAAATGGTATGCGAAAAAATACATAAATGTAAATTTCTCGACAACCCGAGAAGACCCGAGGAATTACCCTCGAGAATTCTCGAGACCCGAGAAATTGATAAGTTCGAGAAATCATGAACCCTACCCACACCCTTTTACGACCTCTATTCGCCTCACAGTGCCATAGTAAAGATAAAGAGGTTGCTCCACCGGATCCTGTAGAATGTTCTATTCCATCACAAATTTTGTTAACAAAATCATGACCGTGTTAAATAGGCTTTAATATACCATTGACCCACCCACCCTCTGGCAATTTTATACTTTAGCCAAAATAAAATATGTTTTGTATTTGATTTATTTTTATACAGTTCCAGACAATGTGGATGACGAGACGATCGGCTGCATCCACTTCTCTGAGCAATTCACAGCGCGTTACGGCCCTATTCATCCCACATTCTTCACCGGCACACTGGACGACGCCATCAAAGAGGCCTGCATGAAACCTGCCAAAGATGTGAGTCCATGTCAGTTTGCATTTCTCATACTACTCCATTGTTATAACAATTTGCGTTTTATACGAGGATGAATTAAAAAGTTCTCTGCTTAACATAGAGAGGTTAGCACTAGATGCACAAATATTTTTTTTGTGAGGTTACACACACAAGATTTTTTCTACAGTCGCCACTATGGGGTTCTCCACCATAACAAAAAGTTTTTTTTTGTATGATTTATTTGTTTCAAGTACATTACTAGTGCAGTGAAAAAGTGAATGTCCATTGGGAGCGTTCACGCCAAACTTTTGCAGGTGGCAGTTCACACAATTTATTTTATATTTAATTTAAATTATCGTTATTTTCCAATCTTCTTGAGCTTTTGCTTTAATCTAATCTAAGCATTTTATACTTTCGTTTTTCTAAATGAATGCACTATTTTATTTTCACAGCAGTGCGCCATTTTGTTTGGTTATGTAATATATCGGCAGAGCAGTTATACAGGGAGTCTCACAACTCGCGCCCCAGACAAAACTGACACTTGCCGACGACAATAGGTTGCCAACAAATAGAAGAAAATAATTTGCGGCTGCTTGCATAACGGAGTTAAAGACTTTTTAATCCACCAATCCCGGAAGGATATCTTGAGGTGTGATGATATTATTACAAAATAAAACTAGTTGCTAGGTTTTAAAAATACTACTAGTGAGTTACAAAATTTGTTTGATTTACTGTAATTTTGACACTTTAGAGTTGACTTTTCACTGTCAACAAATTTAGGTTAGCAAGATTTCTATCCGGAAAACGTTCCGAATAGACTCGTGCTGCCTCTCTGGCGTTACGTCCACATTATCCGAAAATTATAATCATTTCTAAGTAATCAGCGGCTGAATACATGGTAAGAATTTGCCTTTTTTATTCATCTTGTGACACTGACATTTTTCGAAAACTACAGTCGCCCACACATTTTAAAGAAGATTTGATTTGTATAAAACCCTAGTAACGTAAAATTACGGCAAACCCACGTTAAAGGTGTAAATCTCTGATTGGTCAATTTTAAGGCATCTTTTCTCGAATATCTTTTAAGCTAGATTTTTTTTCTTCGAAATTACACATCTGAGTGCAGTTTCGTGTTTCCTCATTCGCTCTGGGGCGCGAGTTGTGAGACAGCCTGTATGTTATATTGACTTGTGAAGGTGGTAAATGTGTAACTACAGTGCCATTAGTTCCTGACTATACGTTTCTATTAAGAATATAGGCAAGTGACATTTCTCAACATTATAGTTAGAAGCGCGTTTTTTCCTACTTTGTCGCGCATGAACGGCAAAGTGACATTTTGCGTTGACAAAAGAGCGCAAATGGCTACTTTGTTTATTCGCGAATAAAATTAAGCCGGAGCCATCTAGTGGCAAAATGAGAACTATTTATTGTCGTACTTCACTGAAAACGCTATTTGGGCTAGTGTTATTTTATTCGGTTGTTGTTTGTGAACAGTAAGCTTTTGTTTTATTATTTCTATTTTACGTGCTCATTCACTACTTCAATACATAGGTATTGACTAAAATCAGACTTTTTGAAGACTACTTTCCAGTTTAAATCTGTTTCCTCCTTAACCTGTTTTACACTTTCCTATTTAAAGACTGTTAGTTTCCTGATTTTTTCTTCATTTACTCAATTTTCTACTTAAAATTTCTTGAAGAATTATTGTAATTTAAAAATTTAAATAATTCTCTTTATAAGAGGTGAATATTATTTCTCAAGAACATTGTCATATTTATCTGCAAATAAAACAAATTTTGAAACGTCCTCGCACAAAATTGAAATAATAACATTGAAACTTAATCTTCAAACTTATCAGTAAGTAAAATAAAACCTGCCTAAATATTTTAATAATAGAATAAAACACTCTTGAAAACTGGTTTATAACATGTAAACAAGCACGTTTTAAAATTATAGTACGACAATCATCCGACATCTTGGTTGATAACAGCGCCGCCACCGGTGATTTTATTCGCGAATAGACTGTAGAAAAAAATCGTGTGTGTTTCGAGCGCAAATGGAAATTGTCGATGTCCCATTTTGCGCTCCTAATACACGAATAGCTATTATGTATTTTTCCGACGACCTCTATGAAAAGTACATAAATTCACACGCTAAACTATTACTGAAAGTTGGTAATTGCACATCACTAGCAAAGATGTGTGATATGAAAGCTCGTTAGCCAATCGGATGCGTCCGCAACTGTGTGATATGATTTTATCACACGCTGCGAGAACTGAGCGAACTAACCCAAAAATTTGTATTTAAAAGTTTGACAGATGCAGATAATTTGCTGAATTTACACGGATTAAGAAGTTTGGACCCTGATTTATCAGATTTTAATATAATTGTTGGTGAATTCTGATAGGAATGATGTTAACATAATCTGTTTTAATATGTATATACAGTTATGTCAATGGAGGGGTATGATTTTGACGTCACACGCAAGAAAGAGTGCGACAATGTATAAGTTGAGATGGAAAATCGGATTACAAACAAACAAACGCCATTTTTAAAGTTCTGTCTTCTGTCGCTTGTGTTTTGAAATTTGAGTTTTACATAATTCAATGTCTTCGGATGGCTGTGGAAAATTAAAGAATTTCACATTTGTCATGTATTCTTTATAATTATAGCGGGAATCACTATTGCAAAGACCATACACTCGCTTCGTATTTGGCACCATCTTGCAACTGTCATCGTGACAGCGATTTGTTTGTAATCTAGCAACGGAATGAAATGAGACACAAGTGCAGTACAAGGAAAATATCAATAGATGGCAGCCCAAAAATATGCCTCTGTATAACCCTCTATTCAACAAATTGTGGTCGTCGGAAAAGTATCGTGTACAACACGTGCTGAAAGGATATTTCATACTCGTGTGATTAAACCACTCGCCTTCGGCTCGTGGCTCAAACTTCACACTCGTGTGAAATATCCAACTTTCAGCACTAGTTATACAATATACTATTCTTTCGAACAAGAATATTCAATTTATCAGTTATCATTTATGTGTGACACCGCTATATGAATTATTGTATTTTCTGTTATAGCGTAAAATCCTAGCGATGTATTTACATCACGACGCCAGCGTGTTGTCGAACGTGTTCTGCACGCAGCTGCTAGGCTTCGAGTCGGTATTGCAGATGCTGGAAAGCAATTTCGTGCTGTGGGGCTGGGACCTAACGTTCGACAGTAATCGCACACGCCTTCACGCGTCTGTGGGTCGCACGCTAGGTAGTCTCGCTGCAATGACCATCAGGAATATCCCAGTTGATAAGCTGCCTGCAATTATCGTTATTATGAAAGTGCGGAGTAGTACGGATATTTACACAGTTATATACGGTCAGTATAAAGCTTTTCTGGACTTATTTTCCCATATGCGTTGGTTATTCTCTTAATGAGGTCATGCATAAAAAATCTGATGTGGCCAGCACATTACCTTCCGTCAGTTCTATGTATTTTGTACAAATTTCATACGGAAAGTTCCTTGCTAAATTAAATATTCTATTTCTTGTACATTACCTTCCGGCAGTTGCATGTATTTTATGCAAATTTCATACAGAAAATTATTATTTTGTGACGTTTTCTATGTACAGTGTAATGTATCTGCAGAAATAAAAGATTTATTATTATTATTATTTCTTGTACATTACCTTAAAGCAGTTGTATGTATGTATTTTATACAAATTCCATACAGAAAGCAAAAGATCCTATATTTACAGTAAAATTATAAGACAAACACACTATGTCAATTTCACTTGACACTGACATCTTTCAATCAAAATTTTCTTAATATAGTAGCTGTTTCCATAGCTGTGGCTACTTTATGAAATTTAATTTCTTTATAATTTTTTGATTCTATATCCATTTAATATTAAGTATAAAATGTAGTCAAATCGTATAGGGAATAAAATATTCTTTAATATTTATAATAACCTTAAACGTGAAAAAATGATATTTAACATAGTTTTTTCAAGAAAAACTGTTAAAATCTTCAAATGAAGGTACTTCCGGTTGTCCAATTCTAACCAAAATCTAATCAGCTCTTCATATGGATGTAACGAAGAGAAATACGAAAGAATTATAATTTTTAGAATTGTAGTATGGAAGTTATCGTAGACGAAAATTTTGTTACATACACACACACACGGACACACATACATACATACACACACACGCACGCACACACATACAGACATCATCGTAAAAATAGTAAAATCGTATTCTAGGGACCTTAAAACGTGCTTATTCATTAAAAACTCACCACCGAATTTTTTGACCAAAGACAATACCTTCCTTACCTAAAGGTGACGGAAGGTAAAAATAACGTTCGTTTTTACCTTCCGTCACCTTTAGGTAAGGAAGGTATTGTCTTTGGTCAAAAAATTCGGTGGTGAGTTTTTAATGAATAAGCACGTTTTAAGGTCCCTAGAATACGATTTTACTATTTTTACGATGATGTCTGTATGTGTGTGCGTGTGTGTGTGTGTGTGTGTGTGTGTGTGTGTGTGTGTAACAAAATTTTCGTCTACGATAACTCTAATACTACAATTCCAAAAATTATAATTCTTTCGTATTCCTCTTCGTTGCATCCATATGAAGAGCTGATTAGATTTTGGTTATAATTGGTCAACCGGAAGTACCCTCATTTGAAGATTTTAACAGTTTTTCTTGAAAAAACGATGTTAAATATCATTTTTTCACCTTTAATGTTATTATAAATATTAAAGAACATTGTATTCTCTATACGATTTGACTGCATTTTATACTTCATATTAAATGGATATAGAGTTATAAAATTATAAAGAAATTAAATTTCATAAATTAGCCAGCTATGCTAGAAACAGCTACTATATTAAGAAAAATCTGATTGAAAGATGTCAGTGTCAAGTGCAATTGACATATTCGTAGTATATTTGTGTTTTGCTCGAAATTTTCTGTATGGAATTAGTATAAAATACATACAACTGTCGAAAGGTAATGTACATACAAAAAATTTAGAATCTTTTGCAAGGAACTTTCTGTATGGATTTTATAGAAAATATCTACATACGTATTTACGAAAATTCTACCGGTTGATACCGCATCTACCGATTGTGTTCGAAAACACGAGTGGTAAAAATTCACCTTGTACTAAAATTGTTCAATATCTACTAGATCCATCTACCGGATTCATGAAGAATCTAATCTCAAAAAAAGGTAGTGATGCAAAGCGAAGCGCGCGCGTCAAAAGTGGAAATGTGTTCAAAGTAGGACTCTGCTCAGTTTGTTAACTACGTCAAATTTCTAACCTGTTTTAAATTTTCAAATTTTTTCGTAGGTTATGGATCTACACTGTTTACCACTTGCGTTCTTAAAATATCGATTCCAGTAGTTATAACCTGACAAAAAGCTGTTTGGTAACAGTTCACGGGTAGAATTTTCGTAAATACCTCATATAACTGATGGAAGGTAATGTGCTGGCTATATCAGTTTTTTTTTTGTTTAAATCAAACAAGCAAAGTCTAATTTATCGATCTATATGAATAAATTATTTTTATCTCCCGTCATACCGTAGGTAAAGGAGGTAATGTAATCTTGCCAAAAATTCGATGGTGAGTTTTGAGTGAATAAGCACGAATTAGGGTCCCCACAACACGTTTTTACTATTTTTACGATGATGTCTGTGTGTGTGTGACGATTTTTTCGTCCACGATAACTCTTACAACAAACTTCCGAAAATTTCTATTTTCCGTATTTAAGCTTTCTACATTCATATAAAGAGTTGATTAGATTTTGGGTAACATTGGACGACCGGAAGTGATACTTTACACGAAGCCCATAACAGTTTTTATTAAAAAATTATATTAAAATATAATCCAAAACTTCTCAATTCTAGTATTTAAGATTTTCATATCAAGTGAAATAACATAATAGATTTTCGCTAAAATTATTAAACCGGAAGTGATAGTTTACTTGAAGCTTTGAACAGATTTTCGTGAAAAATATATTATTATATATTCAAAAATATTTTAAATTCAGTATTTAAGACTTTTATATGAAAGGGAACAACATATTAGATTTTGGCTAAAATTGATAAACCGGAAGTGATACTTTACTTGAAGCTCTGAACAGATTTTCATAAAAAATATATTATGATATATTCCAAAACTTATCAAATTTGGTATTTAAGACTTCTATATGAAGGGGAGCAACATATTAGATTTTGGCTAATATTGAGAAACCGGAAGTGATACTTTATTTGAAGCTCCGAACATATTTTCGTGAAAAATATATTGATACAATCCAGAACTTTTCAAATTTTGTTTTTGAAATTTTTATATTAATGAGAACGACATATTAGATTTTTTTCTAAGATTGATAAACCGGAAGCAGTACTTTACAGAATGCTATTAACAGATTTTCTTGAAAAAATATATTAAAACGATCCAAAACTTATCAAATTTGGTATTTAAAACTCGTGTATAATTTGAAACAATATATTAGATTTTGACTATACCTATATGATAAACCGGAAGTAGCACTTAATTTGGAGCTCTTAACAGATTTTCGAGGAAAAACATAATAAAATATAATCCAAAATTTCGTATTACAGATTTTTCTATTTATTGGAACAACAAATTAGATTTTGTTTACAAACGATTAATCGGAAGTGATACTTTACTTAAAGCTCATTGCTATTTTAAACATGGAATTGACGGGAGGTTATGTGCTGCCCACATCAGATTTTTTATTTACATTTTTTGTTGTGTAAAATCGTTTTAAAGTATGAAATTTTTAAAAATTGCAAAAAACCAGACATTTTGTGACGTCAGCGTTTCACACTTCAAGTTCAGACTCATTTCATACAGCCTTATTATATCTACACAGAATTTCTAAAAGAAAAAAAATATAGACTATAAATTGAGAATTACATGTATAAATATTTGATAGAAATGCTATAATATATTAATATAACATCATTCTATTCATTTTCATAAATATAATTTTCATTTGACCTGAAGTTATCCACGTATCACTCAGATGCTGGTCATTAGTCATTCGTTTTTACTTTTTCGTCTGATTAACATTTGTCTACGTTGTTCGTTGTGTATTAGAATTTTATTAAAATTATTTTCTCACTATTTTCGCTAGTATTTTGGCACGATGGCACAAAACAGCGTTTCACCGACATGTTTACTTTCGTAAATTTCAGGTTATCCTTAAATGTCACTTTGACGTTTAACTTATTGTGACAATCAAAATGGCCGCGTTGATGAACAATATCATTTTTAATTGAATTTTTTCAGTATTGAACATCAATAAATACGGGTCTATTATTTTTCATTACTCTCTCGATTAAAGTTAAAAATGAAAAATCGTGCATGACCTCTTTGTATTGATTGAATTCACGTCTTTCTCCATCACATCGCATACAGTCGCGAAACATAATTAATTATACCAACGTTTTAAAGTAGCTCACTGCCACACAGCTTCTTTAGTTCATCAAAACAAATCATTGTTAGCGGCTTAATCCACGTTGTCAAATTTAATTTTCATAAAGTCCTAGGCTCAACATTAAGACAACAGCTCTCGTACAGAGTGATTGAAAAAGTATTAACAAATTCCGATTAAAGAATTTCTTCCACAGTTTTAATTTTTTTATGTCTAAGGTGGGAATAGCAATTTTAATTCCTCAGTTTTCAAGACATCAGGAGTAGAGTATTTAGTAATAGTTGATGTATGTATGTTAGGTAACGTGAGCGTGAACGAGTTGCTACTGCGGCTGGTGGACGCAGTGGACGTATGGAGCGGGCACCAGCGTGTGGAGGTGCGCGAGGAAGAGGAACGCGCAGCGCGCGAACTCGTCAAATGGGAGCAGGATCAGGCCTATAGGGAGAGTCTAGAGGCCGACAGGTACTTCAATTTATTTCGATTAATAACACTAGGCAGCAAGAAAAAAATTTACATGATTTTTCACGTTGAATTCAAATCTGAAGCTCGTTTTTCTTCATCAAGCAAGGATTTTGTGCTGTACTAAAAAGTTATCGCTTTTTTACGGTCTTAGCATAGAGGCCACAATAATGATAAATTTTTTTATACTAATTTTTTCTATTGAGGTAATTTTATCCAATAAGGCCCTTTTGAAAACGAAATAAATTTTGGCAAAAATAGGTAGTAGTGCCCAATATTTCTGAAATTATAAATCAAATTTTACAATAGCTACCTATACCGTGTGTCTATTTTAAAGGTGTACATAGGAGATTAACATGGGAAATCAGTTTTTTGCAATTTCCTGCTCGCCTAATTATTTTAAGCAAAAACGCATGAAATAAAAGTTGTAGGGCATAAAATTATGCATCTAAATTATGAAAATGTCGAAAATTACGTTGAAAATATCGACAGCCATGGAATTGAACAAAAATAAATAAATGCTTGACGTTTTATCTGTCACAATGTAAGTTAACTTGTTTGACGTTTCTGACAATTTGAATTTGTCTCTAGTTTTATTGTCTGAAATTGTTAGAAAATGGATATTTATACTAATGAAGAGCGTGATTTCACAATTGCTAAATTCGTGACAAAATTTGAAGACTGCTAATGTGTCTTTAAAAAATACACGTGAGCCGCGTAATCAGAATATAGGACGAGCAGGAAAACGTGCGTTACTGGAAGAAAGAGTTAGGAATAAATGTAGTCTCCTTCTGTAGTACTAGATGTATTGGAAATGAGTTGGGAGTACATCACAGCATCATACATAATTTTGTTACGCAGTTGAATTTTTAATAAATTCATATTATTTAAACAAAACTGTATTTTTTAACTTTATTTATTAGTCTGATATATTTAATTTAATTAACGATATTTTTCAAATCAAATTGTCAGAAACGTAAAATAAATTAACTTTGTAACAGATAAAACGTCAAGCATGTATTTATTTTTTGTTCGATTCCATGGCTGTCGATATTTTCAACGTAATTTTCAACATTTTCATATTTAATTACTGTCGTTACAAAACATGTAAAGGTAATTCTGTTTATTGAATTATATGCAGAATTTGATGCCCTAAAACTTTTATTTGATGTGTTTTTGCTTAAAAAAATTAGGCGAGTAGGAATTTGCAAAAAAACAGATTTCCCATGTTAATCTCCTATGTACAACACCTTTTAAGACAGACACACGGTATAGGTGGCTATGGGCAAACATTGCGATCACAGACCTAGATCTTCTAAACGACGTGTTTGCAATGCTTAACAGTGCTTTTATAGACTCATAAGAACACCGAAATTGAAAAAATAAATTCTGAAATACAATTTACTTTTTTCTACTGTACACACGCTATAGAAAATATTCATTGTCTTACTAGTACAAAAATGTTATTCTTGTACTAGTAAAAAAATGTTCTTAGTTCACTGCTGGCGGCGGCAGTCGCCACAGCAATACAAATCATATTGAAAATTGTTATTTGACAGTTGCAATGTTTGTGTTTTGTAGTGTACACGACCAGCTTTGACTGAAATTCCAAAAATAAAATAAAATTCCAAAAAATATCAAAAAATTATTTAAAACACTTGAAGAAAAAATAGTATATGTCATTCGGAGTAGAACGCCTTTTTTGTGTAACCTAGCTATTGCGGCCGCTCTTTTGGATGCTGTAATAGCTTTGTTATAAACGCAAAATAGAAAAACACTTTATATGTTGTATATAGAGCAAAAGAAGAAGCAAAAAGACAACAGGAACGTATGGAGGTGGAAGAGAAAAGACGCGTGGAGTCGGAGCGAGCAGAAGAGGAGGCAAAGAGGGAGCGGCGGCGGCGCGAGGTTGAGTCCAGTCTACCGCCTGAGCCGTCCGAGGGCTCCGGCGACTCCATCACCAAGATTAGATTTCGTCTGCCCAAGGGACAGCATCTTGAGCGCCGGTTCACGACAGACACACCACTCAAGGTACGTATATTATTTACATACACCAACATTACTACATACGAGCCCAAACTCATATTAATTCAGCCGGTTTACAATCTATACAAATGGTTAGAAAATTCTACAAAATTCTTTCGGCTACTTTGTATAAAGACTTTGAACTTTAAAAAACTTTGGGTCAAAAAACTGGTGATAGATCGACCGGTATTTTAAGGGTCATCTTCTAGTTCAGATTTAGCTTCTACCAAGACCCTTTACATTTGGCACAATGAAAACAATTTTATAAAAATCCAATGCGTACAGTAAAACCTACCTTGCAAGACATATGGGATAATACTCACAGGAAAATGAGCAGGGCTTAGGGATATAATGCCTAATAGAAAATAGAATTAAAACTGGTATTACTAATAAAAGCGATGTAAGTTTTTGTAAATTTAAAATCTATATTTTAAACTAGTCGAAAGAAATTTGTAGAAATTTCTCATCATTTGCGTAAGTTTTATAATTTGTTCTTCGTCTTAATCTAAAATTTTATTTTTATTTTTTATTGTGATGATACGAAGTAGATTTGTGATATTTACAAAACATAATTTGTTTTAGGTTCTACTGGATTATTTAATAGTAAAAGGTTACCCGACGCAAGAATATAAGGTCATTTCTAGCTGGCCCAGAAGAGATGTGAGTTTCATTTAATATAATATTTTAAACTAAATTCTTATCTAATTTAACGATATTCTTCACAAAATACGAGGTTTGTCCCAAAAGTATCCAACCTTTCTTCATATCTTCACGCCTGACAATTTTAGCACCCTCTGTCGGGTACAAGTGGCAACTGTAAAGTTTCACAAACTCCCTAGATGCCGCAATTTTTGTTGGGACGCCTTAGTTTACATACGTGCAGCGTAACCCACGTTCGTCGATTGACTGTGCGAGAACTAGAAAGAGTGATCTTGGAATACCGAAAAGTAGTGTTTGGAGGATTTTAACTGAAAATTTGCAAATGGTTCGCGTGTGTGCGAAATTCATTTCGAAATTGCTAACGGTGGAGCAGAAAAACTTTCGTCTTGAAATCGCTCAGGACAATTTGGAAATGGTTTATGGTTATGGCCCCAAAACAAAACGACAGTCTTCGCAGTGGAATCTGCCGTCGGAACCACGACCGAAAAAAGCTCGCCAAAGTCGGAGCAATGTCAAGTCGTTGCTGATATTTTTTATTATGAGGGTGTTGTGTACCTCGAATATGCTCCTAGAATCAGACAATCAACAAAGAATATTATCTTGAAGTTATGAAAAGATTGTGTGACGCAATTAGAAAAAAATCTGATGTGAACACCACACGCCTTCCTTGTACACAAGACCAATATGAAGATTATAAAATTGCACGTGTTTGACGTAATTTGACATCTATTTTTTATTTTTTTGTTATTTTTTTCCTAATCCATAGCAAGCTTCATTACAAAAACCAAAAAGTATATGTTTTAAATTTACATATCTCGCTTATACAAAGGGCTAATTTAATAATACTTGATGTGCTAGACGCAGAATTTAATTCTCTAAAACTTTTATTTGAAGCATTTATTTCTAAAATCAAAATGAAACCATTTTATTGAAGAAAAACTGTTAACAACTTCAGGTAATATATCACTTCCGGTTAGCCTGTTTTAACCAAAATCTGCTGTTATTCCAATTGATATAAAAGTCTTATATACTAAATTTGAAACGTTTTGGATTATATTTTAATATAGTTTTTCATTACAATCTATTATAGGCTTCAAATAAAGTACCATTTCTAGAAATTATGTAATGACCATAGAGGGAGGTGCACAACTAGATGTTATATAAGTCCTAAATACAAAATTTCAACTCTACGGCTTACCGTTTTTGAGTTATGTGAGATAGATACGTACGTACGTACAGACGTCACGACGAAATTAGTCAGAATGGATTCAGGGATGGTCAAAATGGATATTTCCGTTGAAATCTCAAAACCGAAATTTTTCGCGATTACAATACTTCGTACAAGTAAAAACAAGTTCCAGAACTGCTTCCAAAAGTGGAACGGCCGTTGGAAGCTATTCTTCAATCAAATGGGGACTACTTCGGAGGATCACGCAGAATAACAGCAGCGGGGAAATATGAAGGAAGGTCGAATACTTTTGGGGACAAACCTCGTAGTCATATTGATATGTAATAGTCAATTAAGGACCGTTTTCATAATAGACTTTATCCTCACTTTAAATTAAAATTAAAGTTGTGTTCGTTTTCATAATATAACTTTAGCACTTTAGCGTTACTTTAAATTCAAGTTAAAGGCTTAAAAATAATTTTATCATAAAGTCACGCTGCTATTACAAACGTGAGATAAACATTCATATTTTAACATTGTATTTACTGTCCGGGCCTTCTCTGCACTTTTTTTTACCAAATATCACTTCGAAAAGTCAAGTGTTGGATAAAATTTTGTACGGCAATATTTGTGTTAATTACATAAGTCACTTGAGAAAGTTAACACTTTTCTCGCGTGACTTATTTACAATACTCGTACCGTAAATAACTATTAATTAAAGTCTTAAAGTTAACCTGATTATGAAAAAGGCCTTAAATATACAAAACATATTGTATTATCATCAGGCAGATACTTAAGCGTAAGACCACAGCTGATAGGGTTGTAAAAAAAGAATATATCCATGTTGTTTTTATAGCTGACAAGTTTGGACATGAAGCAAACGCTGCGCGAGCTGAAGCTGTGTCCACAAGAAACTGTGATACTGGAGGAGCGCTAGTGAGTGGAGTGAGCGAGCGATCGCTGCGCTGTTCGCTTTCGTCGCTGCCCCAGCCCTGCACCAGCCTTCAACACAACTACAACGCCTCTGTTACAATACGAGTACTGTACATATGAATGCTTCACTCGTCTAATCCAATCCAAAGCGCATTTTCAAATACACACCAGTATTTAACAAAGCAAGCATTCATAACAAACATTCAACAGAATTAATATTATTATTATTATTTGTTTATATTTCCACTCAACCAACTTGTACATTTATTTATGTAAATTTTATCTTCTTAAATTATTTATTTTCTTTTAATGAAGGCTGCATTTCCATTAGAATAGAAAACTGTGTGTTGTAAATACTTTAATCATAAATAAAAATTTACACTTATTATTATATAATTGCGTTTTATTTCGAATTACCTTCATTACCTTTTATTGTATCTCTCAATAATTTGATGTTTAAATTCCCAATAGGTGCCCCATATTAAAAGAAGCATCCATGCACGATTCACTGAATTTAAATTCCCAATAGGTATACACCCTGTATTAAAAGAAGCATCCATGCACAATTCACTGAGTTTAAATTACCAATAGATATACACCCTATATTAAAAGAAGCATCCATGCACGATTCACTGAGTTTAAATTCCCAGTAGGTATACACCCTATAAAATAGTAGCATCCATGCACGATTCACTGAGTTTAAATTCACAATAGGCATACGCTCCTATTAAAAGTAGCATCCATGCACGATTCACTAAGTTTAAATTCCCAATAGGTATACGTGTATTCGAAGGGTGTGTTGTGAAAATTAAAACAAAGATAATTCATATCTCAACACAGGTAGAAAATAAATCAATCATTTTTACCTCTCGCTAAGAAAGGTATTGTATTCATGCTAAAAATCGCATATCCAGATTTTAATGAATAAGCACGTTTTAAGGTCCCTAGTATCCGATTATAACATTTTTACGATGATGTCCGTATGTGTGTGTGTGTGTGTGTGTGTGTGTGTGGGGATGTGTGTGTGGATGTTGGATTCACTATATCTCAAATACTATGAGACTTAAAACATTTTTAACTACGGATTCCTCAATCTAGCAATAATGGGAAGAGTCCAGTCAGTTTTGGTAACCATTGGACAACCGGAAGTAGTAGTTACAAGAAAAAAATCATCTAAATATTATTTATCGAAAATTTATCTAAAAACTTATATTAAAGAACGTTAAATTCTTTATTCGATAAATATAAATTCATTATTATATCTTTTATAGATTTAGAGATAAAGAAAGGCATATAAAATAGTTTGATGTAAAAAATCTCAGATCAAACTACTACAAGGCAAAAAATTCAAATGTTTGTAATTGTCACATAAATGTCACTGTCAAAAATATTTGTATGCCTCTGTCAAAAATATTTGTACATTATTATGAAGATTATGAAAATAAAAAAAAGTCAACAACGCAAAAGAATATATGAAAAAAGAATATAAAAGGAATTTGCGAAAAAATGACGAATATAAAGAAAAAGGAAAGCAGAAAAAGAAAATTTTAGGATATTGAATATAAAGAAAATGTATGTATTGTACATAATTTATTTTTAAATATCCCATAGATTTTGCAAATATATGTGAGAATTATTTTGTAGTGAGACATGAATATATGTATTTGTATTTAAAAATATTTTTCGTTTTATGCTTACAACCAGGTAAAATATCTGGCGAGAGGTTATGTGTTGGCCACATCAGATTTTTAAATCAATTTTAATGTATATTATCATTTTATAATTACAAATATATTTAAAGTATATTAAAATTTTATTACAATTTTACACTATTTAATACTTCTCGTCTACTGCCTTTGTGGATCCTTTAAGTGTATATGTTGATAATCTACACAGAAAAATATATAAAAATTAGTTTATTAAAAATATACAAGCACAAAATAAGAGGGTAAGCCCAAACGTTCGTGCGCATGCGTGATAGCGTCTGTTGCTGGCGAGCAGTATTTGAGTGAGGTGGTGTGTAGTGCTCTCGTCGGTTTTTCATTGCAAGGAAAATGACGGAACGAGCAGCGCTATTGCATCCAATATTGCTTGAAACTGGATTACACCTAGGTGGAAACCATTCGGAAGATTCAGACGGCTTTCGGTGACGATGATATGCGCATCACACAGATTAAGGATTAAAGAAGGTCCGCCAAATGCGCAGCAACGTCAAAGTGATGCTGACTGCTATCTTTGTCTCCCGCGGTGTGGTACACCACGAGTACGCACCACAGAGTCAAGAGACCGGAGTTGTGGTCAACAGGAAATTGGCGCATCCATCACGACAATGCTCCAGCATATTCCTCGCACTAGATTCAGACTTTTTTGGCGAAGAACAAGACTCCTGTGATTCAACAGGCTCCTTAGTCTCCTGATATGGCCCCATGTGACTTCTGGCTGTTCCTAAACTCAAGAGACCATTGAAAGGAACGCGATTTCAGACAAAAGAGGACAGCCGAGCTAAATTCCATTCCGAAAGAGGCTTTTTCGGAATGCTTCCAACAATGGCGGCAGCGCTGGGAGAAGTGTGTGGAGCCCCAAGGAGACTACTTTGAAGGTGATTAGGTTTCCAATGCTCCAGGTATGCCAGATTTTTCCCCCGGCCAAAGGTCGGATACTTTTTTAACAGACCTTGTATAGTATCTCTTCCGGTTGTCCAATATTACCCATAATCTAATCAACTCTTTGTATGAATGCAGAAAGCTTAAATACGGAAAATAATTTTTTTTAGAAGTTTGATTTGAGTTATTGTGGAAGTCGTGGAAGAAAAAATCGTCAAACACACACAGACAGACATCATTGTAAAAATAGTAAAAACGTGTTGTGGGGATCCTTACCTCCGGTATGACGGGAGGTAAAAATAATATTTATTTCCTGTAGTATAGGAGATAACACAAATAATCTAAAATCAAAACACAAGTTGTTCGACAGCGTAAACTTAATAAATAGTTATTTGTATCACTAGGCCAGGCGAGACAGAGTTTATTTTGCAAATACGAGATCTCGCAAAACAGTTTCTGGGCGTGTGATACACAAGATTTTTTGTATCGATTCTCCATAAATGGACCTTTTCAATTTAAAGAGATAGAAGATATGCGCAATGGGGATCTGCGCATAGTAAGAACAACTGAGATCTATGATGTTTGATTCTAAAAAATTTAGACGTAAAATGTGAAAATATCTCAGATAACTTTAAAAAATCTTATCGAAATAAGTTACAAAAGCTTTTATTCAAGTTAAAATGTTTAACGATGCAAATTTTCACTGAGTATACAGATATTTTAATGATTGCAATATTTTTGACGTTTCGTTTGACAGCCCAACTGGCAGTTGTTCGTGCCATTTTCTTACTATTCGCAATGATAGAAAGAGATAGCCGTTAAATTGAAAAGGTCCATTCTTCGTATATTTCTCTACACTTTATTCTATGTTACATAACCTAAAAAATGAACATATTTTTATCAGTTCTGCATTGCAAGTTTTATTATAATTAAACTATTATTCACGAAAGATGACGATTCAAGGTCATTTGTGAGCTGTCTGATATAATATTACTTGCAGTTAACTTCACTGCATTTCGAATCCATAGGCGTGCAACATGAAATATTTATGGACACATTTTAACTGAAAAAATAAGAGTAAATCATTAAAAAATTATGTTTCTTTCTAAATAATGCCTTTATAAAAGATTTATGTTCTTCACTTATGCTTTTGCAATATACAAAAACATAGACTTAACTTATAAACCAAGGAATAATAATTTCATTTAAACGTCAACGCCACTGGGTAAATATTAGCACAGAGGGTGGTGTAGTAGATAATTAGGTATCTGTAATTCTACGACATATGTCATTATTATTTATAGTGTGTTAGAAAGTAATGCCACTATTTAAGTATATCTGTCACAGCACATAAATTAAATAGACATAGGTCAAATAATCTTTCTCTTTATAATACAAAATGTTGCTAAGCTACTGCTATAAAGTGATGTGTATTCTTTCTTCGAACAAATGACCTTGAGTAGTCATCTTTCGTGAATAATATTGTACTTACATTTGAGCTTAAAATGCGTAATTATTTTATATATATTGAAAATATAACATACAAATATTTATTTTATATACTTTCGCATATTTTTAATGACAGATGGCGGAAACTCAATTGTATCACGTGAAGTTAGTTACAGTTACAAAGCAAACTAGTCCTAAAGTTGGAACTTATAATTAATCTATACGAGATGTCAGTATATTATTATTTTTATGACAAAATTTAGTTATTTAAGTTCAACAATTAAAGATTTAGCCCTAAAATTTGTAAACATTTTGCTAATTCTTGTGGTGAAAATAATCTTAAATTGACATATCACCAGAACAGTATTGCCAACTCCTTTTGCCGGTCTAGGTCATCAACAGCGCATTTCTGGACGATTTTGAGTTCTGTAATACTAGTCAAAATGGACGGAGGTACGAACAAATAATTTTTCTTACTTTAACAGCTTCAAGTTGTAACGTCTGTCCATCTACTCGGCGACTGCTCATGGCTGCAGGGCTCCGTTGTCTTCGGGCAATCGTCGTTCAAGATTTTTCCAATGTTCAGAAGCTCCAGGATTATGACAAGCGATGTCTGTTTGTTGAGAAATACTTTGACGGCGACAGTGATGAAAAAATACTTTTTGAAATAAATAAAAATTTTCTTTTATCAATCCTCGAATAGATATTTTTGGAGAATATCAATCAAGTGAAAACTATTGTCATACATTAAGGGACCTTTATTTATTTTTATTTTACAGCAAATTAACATTTTTTTACATTTTATAGGTACTACTTTTTTTCAAAATTATACTTAATTTGAATCCCTGAAAATTGATGAACCTGTAACTGTACATCAAACAAAAAAATCTATATAATGAAAACAAAAATCAGCAACAAAAACACATTACCAAACACGGTTAGGTACATACAAAAGTTATCGAAATCTAACTACAGCAATCTACTCACCCATATGCTCGGGGACAATAAAATGTATCAAAATGCACCTACGCGATACAGGGAATCTAACAAAACAAAGCTACCGCACTTTCAAATTTATTTTCCACAAATTCAAAATTCATCGTCCAAATACAAATTTATAAACCCAGAAAATAGGGGGATTTTCAAGATAACGTAAAAGTGTTTTGTCATAACCACGATATATATATTTTATTGGTGGACCCGACAGTCACGTGACTCGAGCGTCCTTGACGTGCTCGGCATCAGCTGATTTGTGTGCGCTTGTCATTTTGACAAGAATAATGTCACGTTGACAAGACCAATGTTTTGACTAATTTTAATTTTGAACTGTTGAGAAGTTATTTTTTTTAATTTCATGTGTTTTACTGCCTGAAAATTGTACATTAATATCATTTTGGCAGTTCAAAATCAAAATAAGTCAAAACATTGGTCTTGTCAAAGTGACACTGTTCTTGTCAAACGACATGCGCACACAAATCAGCTGATTCCAAGTACGTCAAGGACGACCGAGTCACGTGTCTGCTCGCGCCCTATACTATTTTAGCCTCGTAATCCATTTACGATAGGGAGAGAATTTTTAACAAATTCACGCACCACAGCTAGTAAATAATACATAGCTGACTCGTCCGCCATATTGGTGCCAAAGTGAACACAGTAAATTATGAAATAAAAGTGAATTTCTTATAATTTTATGTAGTAACTATTTTTCATAATTAAATATAACTTCCATATTATACTTATTTAAAATAATAAAACAAAAAAATATGTATTGCATAAGTACCTGCAAAAATTATAACCATTTCTCAAATGATATGCACAATTTGGAGCAGAACAACCCGTCATTATGGATCATTTCTATGATTAATAATACTGTAAAACTGATATTGAATGATTTAAATGGCTCCAAAATGCTGGACGAGTCAGCTGTAATTTATCTAGTAACTATATCGCGCAAAGAGACCTCATTGTTTGTTTGGCCTCTTCTGACCACTAGAATAACACTATTGGGCGCGAGCAGACACGTGACTCGAGCGACCTTGAAGTATTTGGAATCAGCTGAAGCATTTTTTATTCAGGTAGAATCAGAAAAATTGACTGTCGGGTCCAGGAATAAAACTATCTTGAAAATGTACCAATAAAAAAATTATTTTTGTTCGCCGCTGGATGAACAATAAAAATGTCTACCTTGAAAATTTCGACTAAAATCAGTTTATTGTTATTGTCTAGTAGTCTATGACAATTAAAGGGGCATAGTTTCCAAAATCTCAATCTCAATGATAGCCTTTGAAATAGGAACACTCTGTAAATTTCGCTTAAATAAAATAAAAAAATATATTTTTTACGTTCGTTAAAAATTGCATTTTTTTTTCATTAAATTATATTCTGAAAGTCTGTTTTGTTTATATAATAAAAACAACTTTTTTAAAATGAAACGCTATGGCACTTGTTCGTCATTAAAAGTTCAGAAATCGGCACTAAAGTAATCCATTATACGACAATTTCAAGTCTTTTCAAGCAAATGCAGTATTGCCAACCTTACGATAATTATTGTACATATACAATTGAGTATTCATTGCAATAACTTCCATGTCTGGAGGTTTGCAACACTGACATATTTGTCAACATAACCTATAAAAATTAATATTTCTTTCATTTTCACAAAATTTCGATGTTAAATTAAATTGAATATGCATCTCGGTACAGAAATTCCTTTTTGTCACTCATATGGTTTATTTTCCTCGGCCCTACTGCCTCGGTGACTAAATACCCCATTCTTAAAAAAAAGTATAATTTCAATACGTTAATACATAAGTAACTATTTTTACTCTAACGATTTTCCTTCTAGTAAAAAAGTTACAATAGGGATTTCCACGATTTTTTTTTTTTAATGTAGAGATAAAAATACTAGACCCATATTTTTTATTTTGTATAAAAAATGATTGTACGGGAGAAAAATGCAAAAGAATTTTGCAATTTGCCATGACGTCACAACACCACCAAGACCT
This sequence comes from Harpalus rubripes, assembly GCA_963082715.1. Taxonomy (NCBI): domain Eukaryota; kingdom Metazoa; phylum Arthropoda; class Insecta; order Coleoptera; family Carabidae; genus Harpalus; species Harpalus rubripes. The sequence continues at coordinate 1,480,496 of OY720464.1, forward strand.
TGGCCAGCCCCAACAAGAGAGAAAGCTTGATGAACTATGAGATAGAAACAGTTGTGTCAAGTGTGTTTAGCTACAAAAATGTAGCGCGGGAAAATTAAACGTAACCCACACATAACCTGCACTGACTTGTATCCACGTCAACTGGGTGGTTACTGATTCAGCACCTGTGCGCTTTTTATTTGTAAGTATTTTTTATTAAACGCGTAAGTTTAACTACAGTTTCTTGTTACACACGTGTATTTAACCTCTGAACGTCAACAAAAATAATTGGCGGTAAAAGCCAGGTATGCGCACAAACACCATCAAATGACCTTTTTAGGGTTGTGGCGTCATATGGCGACCGTTTTTAATATATTTTTCAATTTAAAAATTCATTTTTAATTTTATACTAATATAATTTATACTAAGCAAAAAACGATACTTTCAAAGTAGACTCTATTGACAGAACACATAAGGGTCAGAATTTGAGATATTAATAATATCAAATTGTAAACATTTTTGTATTGCTTCGTAATACAATATATACACATTAACAAATAACAAAGGTTTTATTTTAAATTGAAATAAACTCTGCACATTCTGAACTCCAGAGCATGAAGTTTGCGCAGCTTCAAACATATCCGAGAGTTTACCTACATACCGACTAAGGTTTTGTTAGTTGGCGTTTTTGAGCATTTTCAAATCAGTTCTTTTCAAAACTTTAGATTTTTTCTTTTTAAGTTTTAGGTACGTAAATAACTCTGTCTATCAAAATTAATATATTAATAATATGTCGTGTTCTTAGGGTACTGTAACATAAAAATGGTTCACTGTCTTTCAAACGGACTCTTCCGGCCGCTTCACGCGATGTTTCACGAACGTGTTCGAGATTGAACGAATTTGCAGTTCCATGCAAAAAATTTAAAACTTAAATAAAATAATTGTTATTATAAATTAGGATATGTTTTGTTTAATTGAAAGGATAATATTCAAACTTAACTGCATGATAGCTTAAATAGCTAACTTTTCTTAATTAAGTAAAATATTGGCGACGAAATTAACTGTTTATATATTATAGTTCTTATTTGCTGTGGCAATAAGGTTCACTTTGAAAGATGTGTTTACCGTTAGGACAGTAGTTTAAATTAAGCGCGCCGCATATGACGTAATTACTGAACTACTCTATAGGGCGCGAGCAGACACGTGATTCGAGCAACCCTGAAGTGCTTGGAATCAGCTGATATGTGTGCGCGTGTCACTTTTACAACAACAATGTCACTTTTGACAAGATCAATATTATGACATTTCAATTTTGAACCGTTAAAAAATTATTATTTTTAATTTCATGTTTTACTTTCTGAAAATTGAAACAATAACATTTTAGCAATTCAAAATTAAAATAAGACAAAACATTGGTCTTGTCGAAGTGACAGTGTTCTTGTCAAAGTGACACGCGCACACAAATCAGTTGATTAAAGCACTTCAAGGTCGCTCAAGTCACGTGTCTGCTCACGCCCTATACTTAGTTCTTCAAAAGCCGTTGCATTGGAAACCCCTATTAGGATTTAAGATTGAGGTAAATTTAGAGAGATAAATTCCAACGACTAGTTTTTAACCAATCATGATGCAAAACACTTGAAAATTCCCGATAAATTTTCGCTACCAAGTAAATAAACAGTTGTTATTGTTTATAACTGTCAGTGTGACATTTAATTAATATTTCAAGTTTAAAAATAAAATAATAATTAAATTGTTTCATTTTGCGTTCTCTTTGGAATTTATCTCACCAAATACCACATGCCTCTCTGATTTTCTCAGATAAACTTTTATTTTAAAGGACTCATTCTTTTATTAGGTAAAACTAAAATTAGGTAAAACCCCTCCTCCTTCGGAGTCGGGATGTACCATGCAGTTTGCTTTCGTGTTTGTTGCTAAGCAAAAAAATTCGTGCAAAATAAAAATTTATCGATAAAATCAGGAGGTCTTGTGATATTACTTCTGAAAAAAAAAATAGAATGTTCCATTCGGGTACTTTATTTTAGAAAATTAATATTATGGCTGATTATTAAATTTCACAATAAACAAAAATATTTTATATTCTAACAATTTTTTGACAGATTGATAATATGAATATTTTCCATTTGTTGCGACTTTAAAATCAATCACATCGTAGATTTAATCATGGATTAAAAACAAAAGACAAAATTAATATTTCTAATAAACTTTTCATTTTTAAAATGAAGCGTTTACTTGTAATTAATTATTTGGGGAATAGTACAGAGTGGGGCCTAGAAACTTCCTTTTTTTAAAAGCGAATAAAATAAAAAGTATTGCTGGTAGTCAAAAATTATTTTTGGATAATGAAAGAACATAATTTCAAGTTTTAAATCATGTAGTTTTAAACAGAACATCTTTAAAGTGGTGGCCACTGTTCTGTATGCATTGATGCAATCGATTTCTAAAGCTTCTCTCTACACATTCCAACATTCGGGCTATTTCCTGCCGAATAAGATTCTTCAGCTGAAGCAGGGTTACAGGGCGGAGTTATCGCATCGCCAATCATTAGAGTTAAAGGTAATGTTCCCCTGGTGACTCATTTCGATTCGAGGTGACATCACGTGGACGTCACGCTCGCCTGATTTAACTCCATGTAATTTTTTCATGGGATACCTCCAGGCAGAGGTTTACAAACACCACCCTATAACCTTGCCTCAGTTAAAACAGAAAATAGCCCGAATGTTGCAATGTGCATGATTAAAACTTAAAATTGTTTTTTCATTATCCAAAAATAATTTTTATTCATCAGCAATACTTTTTATTTTATTTGCCTTTAAAAAAAGGTAATTTCTAGGCCACATCTTGTATTACAAATTTGTATTTACAGTATAAATTTTGAATTTGAAAGAAGTAGAAGGGAAGCCATTTATTGGAAAATAAATTTGAATGGTTGTTTTGTTAGTTAATTGGATTGGGAGCAGCCTGTATATAATATACAGGGTGGTGGCCGGCACAGCCGAACATAGGACTTTAACATGTAAAATAAGAGTTTCGTAATTTCTTGCTTCCCTAATTATTTTAAATAAAAAAACGTCAAAAAATTGTAGAACATAAAATTCTGTATTTGAATCAATAAGCAAAAATAATTTGCATTCTTTTGAACGACAGAAATTAGATATAAAAATGTCGAAAATCACCTCAAAAATATCAATAGCCATCTAACAAAAAAAAAAGTTTGACGTTTTATCAATTAAATAAAGTTAGTTTATTTTTATTAGGTATTGTTTGTAATTTCTGTTCAACTGAAAAATTATCTAATAATTTAAATTGGCGATTGAAATGTCCTATTCGCAATCGATATTAACGATAGAGGCGCTGATTTTCGAAACAAGATGGCCGCCATACGATGGGTTTGACATATGACAGTTCACATTGTTCACTGTGTTTCGTTGATTGTGTATATAAATCGAGTTTAAAAACTTATTTATATGAAAGCGATAAGTTTAAATATTTAATTATTAATTACTACACTACACACTCAGATGTTATTTATTCAATATGGCGCTTGTACGATTGCTTTCCCTAGTACAGATTTGCGCCACGAGAGGGGAAATTTTATCTATGATTGCGAATAAAAATGTTGAAAATCACCTCAAAAATAGCAATAGCTATCTAACAAAGAAAAAAATGTTTGACGTTTTATCTATCAAGTAAGATTAGTTTATTTTTATTAGATATAGGGCGCGAGCAGACACGTGACTCGAGCGACCTTGACGTGCTTGGAATCTGTTGATTTGTGTGCGCACGTCATTTTGACAAGAACAATGTCATTTTGACAGTACCAATGTTTTGTCTTATTTTGATTTTGAACTGCTAAAATGTTATTATTGTACAATTTTCTGGAAGTAAAACATATGAAATTAAAAATAATAACATTTTAGTAGTTAAAAATCAAAATATTGGTCTTGTCAACGTGACATTGTTTTTGTCAAAATGACATGCGCACACAAATCAGCTGATTTCAAGCACGTCGAAGTCGCTTGAGTCACGTGACTGCTCGCGCCCTATAGATTAATCCATAACAAATGAATTTAGTGGAGGGCCTGTCAGAAATAATATGCATATATATTTTACTCAATGATGGAGCCATGAAAAAAATTATAGTTTAATTTTACGAATAATGTGTAACAAAATTCAATATTCAAAAGTGAGTTTAAAGTCACACCTACTTTCCACTTATGACGTCATGTTGGATTGCCTAATTGTTTGTAATTTCTGTTCAACTGAAAAATTATCTAATAATTACAATTGGCGATTGAAATGTCCTATAGAGGCGCTGCATTTATTTAAGATGGCCGACTTAGTTGGTAATTTTCCTGCGGTGTGATTGGCTGCCATTACCAATTCGGAGGGTTCGCAAGTTTGCCGCTTGGTGGCTACGCGTTAATTTCAGTCGCTAATACTTACAAATATAATAAAAAAATCTACCTTGCCAAGTTACCCGTTACACATTTGTTATTTCTTTTGTTAGATTCCATGGCTATCCCTATATCTGAGGTAATTTAAGACATTTTCATGCCTTAATTTCTTGTGTTACAAAGGATGCAACATTAATTTTGATTATCAATTCAGTTACTATTTTGTTCTATAACTTTTATTTGAAGTTTTTTTTATCTAAAATAATTAGGGAAGTAGAAAATTATGAATATATTTTACAAGGTAAAGTCGTACGTTCGGGTGTTGGAATTACACACTGTATAAAACATCATCATGTTTGTTTCGATGTGGTTAAATAATAATGAGTGGATTTAGTTGAAAAGTATAATAATAATTAATAATAAAAGTCCTGTTCAACATCCATACGACTCAAACGAGCAAGCACGGCACGCAATGCACATCACACCATCTGAAGACATTTATAAATCCAAAATTAAATTTATCTTTGAACATTAAATAAAAAATACTAAATTATAATTGATTCTGTACAAATGTATGTTGAAATCGAATATGTACTTAGATATTAGCTAATCGGAATATGTAAACTTAAAGTAGGAAATAAGTGAATTCTGTCGACGAGTTAAAACCTGTAGAGTCCGTGGTGAGATCAATACGGGGAGTAATACGCCACTCGTCTATAACTCCTGAAACAACAACACTATATAAACAATATTATCAAGTCTAGAAACTTGGGTATGTCACCATCACCAAATCTTATACAGGGTGTTAATTAAAAAGCGGGCTATAGGCGTTTAACATGGGAAATTAGTTTTTCCTTGCACAAAACTTTTCAATTAAATTCTACCCCTATACTCCATCCGTTTTAACAACAGAGTGTTGGGTGAGATTCAAGCTCTCTGATTAGTTCAAAAATAAACCGAGTTTACACAGCAAAATAATTGACAAGAAATTTAAATTGACAACTATATTAATAATTTTGAATTATGTTATGCCGTCTGACATAAAATAAATAAAACTCAACAAAGTCAATAGTACACGATTTATTGCATATTATTAATTTCTGTTCAGTTCTGTTTGTTAATTATACATATTATTGTTCTTTTCGTTTATATGATTTTCATAGTGTTTTGGCGTTATATTTCATATTACATAGTTTTCGTTGCGCGTTTTCTTAGTTTTTCGTTAGTTTTGTTATTGTTTTCTTCGTTAGTATTATGGATAAAAATCCTGAACCTGGCTCTGCCAATGTTTTACAACATTTAAAAGGAAAAGACCCCCGAAGCGGGCAAAAAAATGGCGTATAATTTATACTGCACATATCGTGCCACGAATCCATATTCCAAATCAGAATGTGTCCAAATTGTGGCATCAGAACTAGGCATAGGACGATGAAGTATTTGGAAAGCTATAAAAGAACATGAGGAAAAAGGGTCATTCAGATCACCCCAGGAACAAAGAAATTTGTTTAGAATATACATATAATGTATATATTTCACAGAGTAAATATTTATATTTCAAAGGTGAATTATATTTTTATTTTACGTTGTCTTCTTTAAAATTTATTTGAATAATGTGGTAATCATTTATGCATGCCCCTTTCGTCGACATGTAGAGAAAGGTACGGAGATTATAAGTAAGTGTATGCATAAAAACAATGTTAATGTCAATAGAGTACTATACCATAGTCAAATTTTAACTATCTTAAATAAGAAGACGAAAATATACATAAATTAATGAGTATTAGTGAAAAAAAATTGTTTCAATATTGATTAGGTCGCAAACTACAAGCGATTAAAGTTGATTACTAATTAGGTATGACGCGTTAGGTCCTAAGAATTTGATTGGTCGCCTGATTTTAAAAACGAGATTCGCGTGTCTGCTGCGGTTAGGGTTACCATCTGACCGGATAAATCCGGTCGAGACCGGATTTTAAGAGTTTAGACCGGACTCCGCCCGGATTTTATTCAAGACCGGATTTTTTGTCATGCCTCACAATAAATCACAGGTGCGCAAAGTCAAAGAATCGAACATAACTTCGTTCCTTTAAAAGTACGAGATCTCTTTGAAAAATATAAAATTAACGAAGACGAACGCAACAAGATAAATACTGAAATAAAACGCATGTATCAAGAATGCATAGACTACTCGTACATAAATATTTGGATAAAACCTTTACACTCGTTTAAATGCTTTGAATGGTTGGTATTAGAGCAAAATCTGGAGCTACAATTTGACAATATCACAGACTGTATTGTATTTCTGAGAAAGAAAGGAATCATTATTGACGATGTTGAACTATTTGAAGAATTTTGCCTATTAAAAAATTTTTATGACGAGCTAGCTGAAAAGCAGTGGGTAATTTTCTTCAATACGTGCAATGATACCACTCGTTTTACCGAATTACTGAAGATTTGTCAGTATTTTTTTTTGTATTATGCCACACAATGCAAATGTGGAACGAATTTTTTTACTTATGAATTCGCAGTGGACGAAGAAAAGGAACAGATTGACAGTTGAGTCAATTAGAGCAATATTACTCACACAATATAACTTCACACATGTAACATGTGCCGAATTTCATAGTGAAATTTCTTCAAAAACAAACTTTTTGAAAGCTGTTGCCAGTGGACAAAAATATATTGTGCAAAAAATTTAATTAAAGTTAATAAAACATAATTATAAGCTACTGAGTTTTATTTTGAGCAAAAGACCGGACTTTTTTACAGAAATCAGGATTTTTTACTGCTTGTAACCGGCTTTTCGATTTCAAGCCCTGGTAACCCTAGCTGCGGTCACCTTTGAAAGATTATGAACTGTCACGTTGTTATATAACCTAACAAAAAAAATTGCAATTTTATGTTTCATGAATATCTAGTAATATTAACAAAAAAAAATGTATTTATAATTAAATAAATTTGTAATATGTATTAATTAAATTTATAATAATATTAATTAATCAAAACAAACAAACACTAGCGCCATCCGCCATCATACTCTGTGTCAAAATAATGTCAAACTGTTTCAATGTTCTATAATTTATTAAGAAAAAGATTCTTATTATTTACGTTATTGATGCTTAATAATAATTTCTTCGTGAATATAACGTATAAGTTTTTATATAAAAATTTCAGCTAAACATGAAAAAATTTGTTCTCTCTAGAACTAAGAGTTTGTCGACTATACCGAAAATGAATAAGCAGAAGACTCACGTCATCGACCTGAGAAAAACCTTATAAAACGAAATATAACTTATAGAAATTATTGGGTGTTATTTATTTTTTAAAAAAGAAGGAATAAAAAATACTAGTATTAAGAAACGTATATATTAATGAAATTTACCTTCATATCCAAGTCAACACGCATTGCATTTTCTAGAATAAATTAGGAGCCCATGTCAACGTAGTAACAAGTGACGTCATTATCTAGTAATATTTATTGATGACGTGAGTCTTCTGCTTATTCATTTTCAGTATACTGAAAGTACCCGATACGTCACGCAAGAAATTCTTAACTTTAAAAATTCATATCTCGCTTATTACGTAAAATTTTTAAGTCGCGTTTGCACTGAAATTCTTATTTCATCTTGTTCTTACAAAAAAAAATTAAAATAAAAATGATATAGGACCCTATTAGAAAGATTTTTTAAAATCCAGGAATTGCGCCAAAATTTGAATTCTTTATTTAATACATGTAAAAACGGCCGCGCTCGAAACGCCATCTAGTCTATAGTTAAAACGGATAGAGTATAAATCACTAATCCGTTTTTATTTTGCATGTTTTAGTACTCTATCCGTTTAAACTATGGAATGGTGCGGAGATTCAAGGTCATTTGGTCGAAGAAAGAAAACACAGCATTTTATATACTCAGCAACATTTTGTTTTACAAAGAACAAGATTATTTGACTTATTTTTATGTATTGTATTGTGACGATGCGAATCTGTCACAAATTTTATAGCCGTGAAGTTCGAGTTCCATTTTTTTTCATATCGGATGATACTTTATACAAATGTTTCAGAAAACATATTTAAGTCGGTTTAATTAGCAAAATCTGTATAAAAGCCAGGGCCTGTGGCTGCAGAAGACAGTTGATTGCGAGTAATCCTCTCAACTGTTCTGTGTCGATTGTGAGTATTCCATCGACACTTGACTGTGAATAATCCGTCAAAACCCCGAAACCGACCTACAGGCACAGAATATATACATGACTAACGTCAACAGAAGCGACACTGTTGTATGTATTGCCGTCCATGTGCTCATAGCTATGTGTGCGTGAACTTGGACCAGTGAGGGGTAACGCAAGGAGATTGGGCGTACTCCGGTACGCCAGGCGATGTCAGTGACGGAGTGACGGCGTTCGTGTGGAGGGCGGTTCCGCGCAAGAATATTACGACTGCCAGACTAGACTACGAGACATAATGTCGGGTGGTATTGATATATTGTTGCGTGAAAGGCTTCCCAAATAATAATAAGGTTAAAACAATCCTACAAAGCTTTTTTCGACTACTGGCTGACCGAGAGAAGAATTATATTTATTTTATTTTACTTATCTATCGGCCACCTCAGTATATTATGGCTAAAAAAGTTTTATTAATTTAGAACAATTATTATATTAATCAAATGAACGTTTAAATTTAAATTTGAATTAGGTTTCACGTATTTTCTGTATGTTTACATACTAATTTAAACCGGAAAAGGTTTTAAACGAATGTAATTTCAAAAGTTTTCATAGTACTAACATTAATATCAAAATAAATAATCTTTCCTACTAGATACCTAGACAAGACATCTTACGTACGCCTATGCTAGCGTGTCAAGCGAGCCTGTTGAAGGTCACCAAATTTAAATACACACGTATAGGGTAGTGTCGTACCAGTGCTACTTGTGAGCAAAATTTCCGTTTCTTTAAAAATCCGTACCGTGAGCTCTCCGTACGAATTTCTGTTGTTTTGTTACAAGTCAATCTTAGTGCCTCGTTGCGAGTTTTATATGCCCGACGTCGCACCGCTTGTCGAGCGTAGGCCACAAGCGTCTTCGGAAGGCATACATGAAAATAGCCAGAGACACTACGACTGCCACCGGCTGTAGTCATCTTCGTGGACTAAAATGACCAGTTGCGCGGTTCTAGTCGCTTACAGTAACTCATTGTGAATTTGCCGCCTTGACGTTTCCGACGCCGCCGGCGTCTACACCTCGGCGTTACAGACGACTAGTCCGCGTGTTTTCCGGAGCTATTGTAAACCGACATGTTAGTCAGAAGCATCCATCTTGCCGTGCATCGACCCAAGTGCATTTTCCGGCTCGACGCTGCGATGCCCCCGTGCGTATGCCGGGGCAACCCAGGCCTCGAGTCTGCGAGTTTTGCCTGGATCGCATTACCGCCGACAATCCGTGTACTCCGCAACATTCCATTTACCCCGGATGGAATTGAAAATCACGATATTTTATAACTTGAAACCTTGTGTTTTAAATATATAAATACTACCCGCTGTACTAATGTTTGTCCAGTGACGTTGACATTTAAACAAAATTATTATTCTATGATTTACATCATGTCTATATTTTTGTTTTATACAAAAACATAGGTGAAGAAGATAAAACTTTGAGAAAAGCATTATTTAAAAAGACACAAAAGTTTCAAATAAATTACATATAGTTTTTCGGTTAAAATCTATCCATAAATATTTCGAGTTGCACGCCTATGGGTACGAAATGCAGTAAAGTTATCTGCTAGTAATATATTAGACGCTCATAAATGACCTTGAATAGTCATATTTCGTGAATAATACTATACCGCGATATTATCCAACCAAACAACAAAATCAAACTGCACCTATCTTCCCATCATTATTTTCTTGGGTGAAATGATGTATAGTAGTGAAAATAAAGTATGTGGTTGTTGTTGTTACCTCGGTCTCCTGGTAGGTCTGTATCCGAATGACGCGCCCCTGCTGATCCGGCCCCTACCGAAGCCTCTGCCTCGCGGCGGTCGGTTCGTCATCGACATACCTGGTCGATTCGTTCGTTTTGGCATCACCTACAATAACAACAATTTCAGAATTATCAATGGAGATTTACATTTTTTTTTAAATTTTTTCATCGGCATATTATATAATAATACAATTTTAAAATTTATTTTGATTCTATATATCTATTAATTATGTTCTCAAAATTTTAAAGGTTCCTTAAATTAACAAAATTGAATCGAAACGTCAAACGAATAATTAAAAATTGCTGTCAAAATTACGATCTGCATTTTTTTTGTTTAAGCCTGGCTTATAATTTAAGAGTTAGCAGTACTGGGCATTAATTTATTATTTATCCACATTACAGTTGGCATTTATACATTTCAAGAAAATTGGTTTAATATGCTTTTGAAGTAAATAAATTGAAAAAAATGTGCAAAACTGAAAAAAATAATATTAGAATAGTTATTTGTATATCAAGACCGCGAAATCACTCTTTAGCGTACCGAGAGAAAAATTGAAAAAAGACAATCTCGAGGGCGCCAAAGAATTTCGCGGACAAGGCGTACACAATATTTTTTTTCTACAGTCTATATACAAAGTAGCCATTTGCGCTCTCTTTTGTCAACGCAAAATGTCACTTTGCCGCTCTAGAGCGACAAAGTAGAAAAAAACGCTCGCTCCTCAAATTTCTAACTATACAATGTTGAGAAATGTTACTTGGCTACATTCTTAATGGAAACGTTTAGTCAGGAATTAGTTACACATTACCCAATTAACAAGTCAATCTGACATATAACTGCTCTGTCGATATGTTACATAACCAAACAAAATGCCGCACTGCTGTGAAAATAAAATACTGCATTCATTTACAAAAACGAAAGGATAAAATACTTAGATTAGATTGAAGCAATAGCTCAAGAAGAATGGAAAATACTGATAAGTAAAAATAAATAAAAAATAATTTTTTTTTATGCTGGAGGACCCCATTGTGGCGACTGTAGAAAAAATCTTGTGTGTGTTTCGAGCGCAAATGGACATTGTCGATTTCGATTTTCAATCGACAATGTCCCATTTTGCGCTCTTAATACACAAATAGCTATTGTGCAACCATAACAAATATGTAATTACAAATTTAATTAATTTTAAACAGTTTCATTGTAAATAGCAAGTTAGCTTTCAAGGTGGCTATGAAACTGACATTTGATAAACAAAACCATGAAATTCTCAAGTGTCAAAGTGATTGTTTACCTAATTTCGCAGCCGCTACCATGACAACGGTCGCGAAATTCAATTCCGCGGTTGGTATTGCGGCTGTGAAATACTTATTTCGCGCTCGGTTGCACAAAAATAATTAAATGATTATCTGTAATAGATTTTTTTATTTGTTTTCACCCCAATAAATTAATATTTCATATTTTATTCATGCTCAAAACAAAAAATGTAGGCTTGCTATATATCATTGAAAAGCTTATAAAATAAGCAGAAAGACGAGACTATTTACACCATAGGTTCCCATTTAAAAAATCATAAGTTTGTGTTATTTCGAGAACTATTAAGTTTAATTTAATTTATTAATTTGTGTCAAACCTTGATCTGTCTTCCTCTGAAGAGCGATTCATCCATGGCCATGGCGGTCTGCACGGAGTCCCTATCGCCGAACTCGATGTAGGCGAAGCCCTTGGGGTGTCCGTCGAACTTGTTGCACAGGATGGTGACCCTATTGATGGAGCCGCACCCGTGGAAGTGCTGCTCCAGTTCCTCCGCTGTCGCTCCGTAATCCACGTTCCCTACGTATATGCTACGGTTGTCCACTTCCATCTTCTCTTCCAAAGACATGTTCAGTGGACTCGCTATACATAATAAATAGTGGTTACGAAATCTAAAGACAAATAAATATCAACGCGTTTTCAAGCATTTAAAAAAAATGGTAATAGTTATTAACGTCATTATGGGTGTATTCTAAAGACATTCCGTTATTTATAAACGGACCGTTAATATTAAGATATCCGTTAACTAGATTTTGCTATTCTAAAGACACTATCCGTTAATAATATAAACGGAGATCCGTTTATGTTATCCGTTTATAAATAAAATTTAAACGGAGAATGATCCATAGCCGTTAATTGTAAACGGACGACATTTAATACATAAATATTTAGAAATTTCTTATTTGTACGCAGAGAATGGCGTTATCACCCTTTATTGTTTGCTCTGACCCTTGGATTCATAAAATGTAATTATTTTAAAAGGAAAGTACAAATAAATAATTTTTATAACAAAATTATACTCGTATCTACATAACCCATAACAAATCGGTTCGATGAAAGATTTTAACAATACAAAATTATCCATTTCTAGTTCTCAAAAAAATTAAAAATGCTTTCTCTAATGAAACGAGCAGATATTTTACTCTACATTGCAAATCTTGTACTTTACCTAATGTTTTAAAATTATTCGAGTATTTTCAGGACTGCATTTAATCTTCAGGGGCTCAAGACACAAATGTGCTATTGGTGCCTTTATTTTTAATTATTGATTACAACAAAGAATATTTTTATTGCAACAAAAATATTTTGATTACAACAATGGATATTTTGATTATATTCGAAGAATACTGATTAGATGAATGAATCTAATGAAGAAAATTAATTAATATTTGCGAATAATTAAAAATCAAGCTTATAATGTGTGTTTTATAATTTGTGTAGTTTTTAACGTGCTTGCGCCTATATTTAATTGCGGCCCCGCGTATGTTCATTTTCTCGATACTGTAGATTAGCTTGGTGGTGTCTATAATTGCAAAATAAATATTGGGGTTGGGTGTTAGGGACGTTCTTCATTATTACTTTAGCTGTGCTTAATAAGTAACGAATTATGATTTTATAGATTTTTTTTGTTTTATGCCCATTTTTTTCCAAATTTACAATAATATCAAAAGGTTATGAAACTGACAATTTTGACATTTATTACAACAAAGTATTTACCTACCAACATTCCAAAGATTATTTTGAAGAATATATTCATTATTGTGATTATTTATTGATATAAATTTATTACTAAATAGTATCTCTAAATTTATGTATCACAAATATCTGTTTAAATGTTAATATATATAGTTATTATCAAAATATAAATATGTTGACATTTACGATTTGACAACACTGCCCTACAGTAGCAAACGGATCCGTTCAAATGTCATATTGTGAATAGAATTTTTAGCGGAATCCGTTAATAAGAAATATTTTAACGCAATCCATTTACATAATATATTTTAACGGATTGTGTTTAGAATACACCCATTAGGCCGCTAGGAAGCAAGTAACAGACGCGGCTGAAATTTGTGTTTATAATCAGCCGAGTCTGTTATTTGCATATCGGCCGTATGGCATTGAAAATTGTTCGTAATAACATAAAGCTCTTCACGATACTTTAATTTGCTTCTTAATCCTCCGTTGCTCGCGTGGCATCTATGAGACATCACTGAGTATATTTACTAACATAACTAGGATAAAAATAGGAGCAGTTTGATCTTTTTGTTTGATTGGATAATATCGGGGTGTTATCCAAATAGAAAACAAATTTAACCTGCTCCTATTTTCGCACCACTGCAATCTTAAACCAGATACAGTATAAGGCATTTACGAAAATTTTACCGGTAGATACCGCATCTACTGGGTTTAAAAACACAAGTGGTTAAAAGTTACCGTGTTCGAAAATTGTACCATATCTACCAGATCCATTTACCGGATCCATGATTTGTAATTCAGCCGGTAAATGCGGTAAATGAAAAATCTAACCTCAAAAAGGGTAGTGATGTCCACCGACCAAATATAACTAGACAAAACTTCATTTCGATTGTTTTGATTTCGGCTGGCCAGACAGAGAAATTAGAGATATGTCTTGTCTAGTCCGAGTATATATCACTAGAGGTCACCCCTAAGACCACGTATAGTATCAGTGTCTAGTTTGAACGTTGCTTACTAGAGGCGCAAGTGCTCTTAGTTAAAATTTCGTGGTTAACATTTAAGGTTAACATTAAATAATTTCGAAAGTTTAATATTAAAGAAAAACCAACAAGTCACTCACAAAACCACTACAACTACAAAACAAATACAAAATACACATGCTTCTACGTGGCCTCTTGTGAGCAACGTTCAAACTAAACACTGACACTTGACGTGGCCTCTAGTGAGAAATACTCGAACTAGACAAGACATATCTCTAGTTTCTCTGTCTGGCCAGCCGAAATCAAAACATTCAGTGAGGAGGGATAGGGAATGTTTTGTCTAGTTATATTTGGTCGTTGATGTCAAGCGAAGCGCGCGCCTTAAAAGTGAATATGTGTTTAATGTTGGAATCGGAAGTAGGACTGTGCTCAGTTTGTTAATTACATCAAATTTCAAATCTGTTTGAAACTTTCAAATGTTTTTCTTAGGTTATAAATCTACCCTGCTTTACCACTTGCGTTCTTAAAATATCGATTTGGGTAGCTGTAAACCGGTAAACAGCTATTTACCGACATATACCGGTAACAGTTCACCGGTAGAATTTTCGTAAATGCCTATAGATATAACTTCAAAGCATTTGTTTTGTTTTCGGCTGGACAGAAAGAGACAACTAAGGATAGAGATATGTTAAGTCTCCTCACGGAGTATTCGCTAGATGTCACTACTTGTTCTATCTTTAAACATTTGAATTATTATTAACGAACAGCAATTATAAAATGTATGAAACAAATTGATATTAATATGATATAGTGGGAAAGGATAAAAAGAATTGTATATAATAGACCTTTTCAATTTAACGGCTCTTTCTATCGCTACAAATAGTAAGTAAAATGGCGCGAACAACTGCCAGTTGAGCTGCCAAACGAAACGTCTAATATATTGCAGTCATTAAAATACCTGTATTCTCCGTGAAAATTTGCATCGTTAGACATATGAGCTCCAATAAAAGCTTTTGTAACTTCCTTCGGAATGTTTTTTAAAGTTGTCAAAGATTTTTCTCACATTTTACGTGTCATTTTTTTTAGACACAAACGACATAGATCTCAATTGTTCTTACTATGCGCAGATCCCCATTTCGCATATCTTCTATCTCTTTAAATTGAAAAGGTCTATTATTTAGAAACAAACGTCACAGATCTCAATGAGGCGCGGGCAGACACGTGACTTTGATAAGTGCTTGTAGGGCCCCACAAGGGTGCCAAGTATACAGCTTGTGAACTTGCCTATGTTGCCAAATCAATTTAAGCGTAAAATTAACAAATAAAATTGTAAATCTACTTATTATTAATGCATATCATGTTGTTTTATTTTCTGACACATTAAAATTAATTTTAATAAAAATAGAGCATTCAACTTGAACTGATGGTTTCCTCAAATTTAGCGCGCCAAGAAATCTTTGTATCGTAGATGGCAGCACTAATCGCTCTATTTTTATATAAAATATTTTAAAAATTAAGTTTATGTGTTAGTAAATAAAACAAAATGATATTCATTAATAATAACTAGATTTACAATTTTATTTATTAATTTTAGGTTTACATTGATTGGCAACACAGGAAAGTTACACAAGTTGTATACTTGGCAACCTTGTGATTTTGAAGGATTTTAACTTAGCTTATAATCGTACAAGATTAAAATGACAAACGAAGATAATAACCTCCAAACTATTATTCAAAACCTATAAAACTAATATAATACTGGTGGGAGTGAGATTTGTGAGACTAACATTGGAAGAGTGAAGACATATATATCTGCATATATAGCTGCACTTGTCTGTAAGAATAGCTCTGCGCAAGCGCCAGATTGCTTTGATTTTATTTGATGTTGAACGAGAAAGGAGAACTAGCGGGAGGAAAATTCTTACATTAACTGACAAGGATAGACAATAATGTTTGTAGCAGACTCCTCTTAAGTGAGACAAACGTCAAACAGATGATTTATCATGTTTAAATTATCCGCACATGCCGTTGCTATTGGACGTTCCGATGTTATTGCTTTACGGCCATTCATTGGTTCGGCGTAATTCTACGTCATACACGGCAGTAATTTAAATATTAAAATTTCATTATTTTTTTCTGGCCAATTAATGAAAATTTTGCCAAGTTTTTATCGTCTCTTAAAAATATTAAATGAAAAAATGGTGCGCAAGTAGCCCATTACGCACATTTTATTTCAAAACTCACTTGAAAAAGGCAGATTTATAGAGAATAATGAAACTGTAAAACTGGACTTCGATTTTGTAACTTTAAATTCTGTCTGATTTCAAATTCTGTCGGAAGTGGGTTTTCCCCATTACGATTTCTACTACTCCAGACCAGTAGAATTTGAAATCTGACAGAATTGCGATTCTTCCAATTCTTTCTCAGGATATATTTCAAATTTGAAATCTGACAGAATTGAGATTTCCCCAATTCTTTCTCCGGATAGATTTCAAATTCTACTGGTCTGGAGCAGTGAAAACCCAATTCTGACAGAATTTGAAATCGAGGCCCTAACGACTTCACAACTTCCAAACAAAGGAACAAAATGTCACAAATACATTATAAGGACCGTAGAGACATCTCTCGACAAACTTTAGAGTAGACTTTATATATTTCTATCTCTAGTTGTCTCTTTCTGTCCAACCGAGAACATATTTTTATTATCGCGGAAACCCGCCCATTGCTATTTTTCGCACTCATTCTTTAAAACTACTTACAATTAACTTATAATACAACACGTGGTAACTTGCAAGAGTAAAATGTAGATAAACATAGACCCGACTCCAAATTAAACAATTTTCTAATCGCATTTTTCATATGTTTTTAGGAACTAAACGCCTCAAGCAAAATGAACTTTAAAAACGCGTTCTCCGTTTAATTTGATTCAAAATGCTATCTTTTACTACAAATTCCCATAAAAAATGCAGTGAACATGTTAATTAAATAGTTCACCCAGCTCATCTAGTACAAAAATTCAGTTGCATATTTATTTATGTAACCTAAATGCATGTTATATAAATAAAACAAGATATTTAAATATTTTAAATCGCGTTTCGGTCTAGACAAAATGAAAATGGAGTGGGAAAAAACTTACTTATGCCCGGTGGGCTTCCCAGATTCATCTGTTTATCAACTTCTGACTGTAGTTGCTTTAATTTTTCCGCTTCTTCTTCCATTTCTCGGACACGAGCTTTAATCGCTTCGAGCTCTGGATCGTCGCCGCCGCCATCAGCTTCTTCGAGCAGCGGCGTGTCCAGGTCGTTCAAGCCGTTTGATTCGTCGAGGTTGTCTAGTTGCTCGTCGTTACCCAGTCCCAAGTCTTCATTATCAGCCATAATAAACTGTAACAAACAACTAGTAATACGGAAATTCAAAACTAATAATATATACTTTAATATTTACAAAAAAGCGGTGTTACTTCACACAAAAGTCACAAAAACACTTGTATTTGTAAATAGAACCTGAGAGGTTATACAACATGACATCCACATTACACATGGAGGGAAAATATTAGTATAAACAGTAACTATTTTCAATATTTTTCCAGAAATTTGTTAATATTACTGGACTTGCATGTAATGTTAAATTTGCAAATACTTACAATATAAATAGCAAACGCAGAAAATAAGGACGCCGGACAAACACCGGTTATGAAGAAAAAGAAGTCGCTATTTGTTTAGGGAATTTATTTTCGAACTAGTGTCAACATTTTTAATTATTGTTTATTTCGTTAAATAATTAAACTATTATTAATAACAATATAACTTTATTATATTTTTAGACAATACAATTATAGTTGTACATTTCCAGTTTACATATATATTTTTCTTTTTTTTAAATAACTAAAAATAGGTTAGAATTTTTCAGAAACTTTATTCTGTTTTTACTTTGTGCAGTTTTCTATTTTTACCTCCCACCATAGGTAACGGAGGTAATGTTTTCGGTTCAAAAATTCGATATTGAGTTTTCAATGAATAAGCACAAATTAGGGTTCCCACACCACGTTTTTACTATGATGTCTGTCTGTGTGCGTGTGTGACGATTTTTTTTCCACGATAGCTCATATCAAACTTCCAAAAATTTCTATTTTCCGTATTTAAGCTTTTTGCATTCATAAAAAGAGTTGATTATATTTTGGATAAAATTGGACAATCGAAAGTGGTACTTTATTTGAAGACCATAATAGTTTTTAATTAAAAACTATGTTAAAGTATTATACAAAACTTCAATTTTAGTATTTAAGACTTTTATATTAATGGGAACATATTAAATTTTGGCTAAAATTGATAAACTGGATATAGTACTTTAATTGAAGCTCTAAACAGAATTTCCGAAAAAAAAAATTAAAATATAATACAAAATTATATGTTTAAAACTCGTGATGTGATTGGAAACAACATATTACATTTTGACTATGATAAGCTGATTTTCGAGGAAAGATATAATAAAATATAATACAAAATTTCGTATTACAAAGTTTTCTATTTATTGGAACAACAAATATATTTTGTTTGCAAAAGCACCGAAAGTGCTCATTGATATTTTAATCTGGAATTGGCGGGAGATCATGTGTTAGCCACATCAGATTTTTTACCTCCCGTCATACCGTAGGTAATGTAATCGTGCCAAAAAATCGATGGTGAGTTTCCAGTAAATAAGCACGAACTAGTCCCTACAACACGTTTTTACTATTTTTACGATAATGTTTGTGTGACGATTTTTTCGTCCACGATAATTCTTATAACAAACTTCCAAATATATCTATTTTCCGTATTTAAGCTTCCTGCATTCATATAACGATTTGATTAGATTTTGGGTAAAATTTGATAAATGGAAGTAATACTTTACTTGAAGCTCTGAACAGATTCTCGTGAAACATATATTATGATATACTCCAAAACTTGTCAAATTTAGTATTTAAGACTTTTATATAGCGGGAAGCAACATATTAGATTTTGGCTAAAATTAATAAACCGGAAGTAATACTTTGTTTGAAGCTCTGAACAGATTTTCGTGAAAAATAAATTGATACAATCCAAAACTTTTCAAATTTGGTATTTAAGACTTTTATATTAATAAGAACGACACATTAGATGTTTTCTAAAATTGATAGACCGGAAGTACTATTTTACACGAAACTATAAACAGATTTTCTTGAAAAAATATATTAAAACATGATCCAAAACTTCTCAAATTTGGTATTTAAAACACATGTATAATTTGAAACATTAGATTTTGACTATACCTATATGATAAACCGGAAGTGGTACTTAATTTGGACAGACTTTTGTATTTATTAGAACAAGAAATTAGATTTTGTTTACGAACGATCAACCGGAAGTGATACTTTACTTAAAGCTCATTGCTATTTCAAACATGGAATTGACGGGAGGTCATGTGTTGGCCACATCAAATTTAAAAAAAAAACATTGTATAACTTTGAAACCGTTTGACCATTGTTTGACAATATTGTGACAGAAGGCGGATGATAACGCTAGTGATTGTCCATTAATGGTTTCAGGGTACGAGGGGCGTACAAGACTTCAGTCTCGCTTTCAAAATCAGGCAAGTAATCAAATTTCTTAGGACATGATAAGTTTTGATTTACTTTACTAGAAATAATTTGTTAGGTTAGGATGGGGATTGCTAAAATACTGTGTTTTGAACTAATGACGTATAAATTTAAATCTGTCAAATGTAAATTAGACGTTTGAGTGAGTTTGAATTTGTGGTGTACACAAAAACTATTCAAAACAGTGATTAAAAACAGATTTCTTGGCTGCACTCTATTGTTATTTTCTAACAGAAAAAATATATATTTTAATATTTATACACGTACAAACGTTTTATTTTCAGATAATAATGGATAACCCAGAATTATTATTTTTTTAAACTAATATGTAATGATTTAGAAACGTTTACCAGTGTTCCGTGTTCTTGACGTTTACCCCCTCTACTACGAAGTAATGGGGTATTCCGACATTTTAATTTTTTTTTTTTTCATTAGTACATACCAGTAGGACTTCGAATATCTAATTTTGAGTAAGAAAATGGATACATCACGTGAGATATGAATTTTAAAAAATTTCATCACCATTCAAATTTTCATATCATTGGCGCGCTTATGACGTCAAATCGATAGTGACATCTGCAACAAATTTCAGCGTAATCCCCATGTTCATGTCAGCCATTTGCTTTTTTACACATGGTTTCAGTAGCAGTGTGTATTACAGTGTTTGTTTGTGGTAAAAATATGAGTAATATTTTATAATTATGGAACCTGATTATACAAAGACTGATTCTGGTAATTTACTTGGTGTGGATTCTGCCATGGTAAATGATTATTTTCTCCATAACTCACTATACGTGAGTGCAGAAATACGTAATGTTAAAAGCCGGAGGTATATTTTGTTCGAGAATTGCTGCAAATAAAGTGGACGAAATGTCAAACAAGAAATATACGCGCGTGTTAACTACTGGCACCATCTATGATTCTAAACGTAAATATCTACCGTGAAATGTGCAACAAATTATCAATTTTACGTCACAAATTACAAGGACGTTTCTAAAATAGAGCTGTAAAAATTCCAATTTTCTAACATTAAATTAAGAATTAAAAGTTTTTATCAAACATGATTTATTATATTTTCCTACTTTATGAAGATGTAAACTATAGAAAAAAAGTTATTATTTTGCATTATTTCCATATCACCGGAATACCCCATTCGAAACTGTTTAAAACCAGCCCAGCTGATCGGTTTGAAAACATACGAAACTGTTTCAACTAATTTCGTCGCGTCGCCAAAATATGTTTTGAAACACTACGAAACAGTTTCAAATCAATGTATCGCCAAAAAAGGCTTCATATTATAACGAACTTCAAATATGAAAATCCACTAAAAGTCAGAGAAAACGGTTGTTTGAACTTGCAGTGTGATAGATCGAGTTGGTCAAACAAAATAAGTCAACGAAAAAGTGTTAGACATATGATTGTAGTGTGATAAGGCCTAGACACTAGACTGCTTCGTAGTATAGAGCGCGAGCAGACGTGACTCAAGGGACCTTGACGTACTTAGAATCAGCTGATTTGTGTGCGCATGTCATTTTGACAAAAACAATGTCATGTTGACAAGACCAATGTTTTGATTTATTTTGATTTTTAACTGCTAAAATGTTATTATTTTTAATTTCATGTGTTTTACTGCCTAAAAATTATAAAATATTAACATTTTAGCAATTCAAAATAAAAATAAGTCAAAACATTGGTCTTGTCAAAATGACATACGCACACAAATCAGCTGATTCTAAGCACGTCAAGGACCCTCGAGTCACGTGTCTGCTGGCGCCCTATACTTAAATTAGAAAAAGTAATATGTGATAGATAAAACCTCAATTTATTAATACTAAATATAACATAATATACCAAATGATTATAACTAGAATACATAATTAACAATGTATATATAATTGTTTGATGCAGTGTTCTTAGATTAGGCAGTAGAAGAGACTGCCAACTTCTTCAGATGGTCCATAAAGACCTGTAGGGACACGTCGTCCGTTAGTACTGGCGCGCCGCCATCCTGTAATGCAGTTAAAGATCAGTGGGGTCAATATATCAGCAGAGTAAGCAAGCTTAGCGCCCCAGAAATCCGACACCGAAAGCAATGCTATACATATATGTATACATATCTCTACATTTTGGTGAAAACTGGTAACTTTATTTTTAATTGGAGGAAGAAGTATGGGAAAATGAAAGAGAATAAACTGATAGATAGAGGCACTACTAAATTCATTATATACAGAATGTGTGGATTGTGAAGGACATTATTGGAATCTTGGAATGTATGTATAACAGATAAAAACTGTTTCAAAGTAAAACGGAAGTGAACTGTCGAGTGCGGCAGTATTACCAACTTTTCTGTTCATCATAAATAATGTGAAATGATCGTGTCAATTATAATTATTATAAAGAAAAAGGGTTAAATTTGCATATTAGCACTCATATTATTTATTTTCATAATTTTATATTCTGCGATTTCTCGTAAAAGACAAAGTCAAATTACCGGTCAGTTGGCAACACTGCTGTGCATTGTAGGGTACGTTCCACTTGGCGACCACAACGCTTGCTACGCTCCCAAATGCGTTCCACTTGGAGCCGCGATCGTTTCTCACAACGTCACAGATGACGTCATTAACAACAACCGTACGGCGACCGCCACGCTCATCCCAACAGCATGGGTCGGTGCGGTCGTTTGGTATTTTGCGCGCAATTTTTAAAAATGTTCACATAAAAAATTTCATTTTTACCTTCATGGGTGTGTGACGATTCTTTCTGATTCGATCATTCCAGTACTACAATTAAAAAAATTACAGTTTTTTCATATTTCTATTATTTCATATAATGAAGATATGATTAGATTTTGATCACCCGCGGAAGTTAAATATCATTTTTTAATAGTTTACGTTATTATAATTATCAAAGAATATTTTATTCTCTATACGATTTGCCTGCATTTTTTCTTTATATTTAATGTATTTAGAGATAAAATATTATAAAGATATTTTATAAAAGACAGAATAAATTATATAGAATTGACGGAAGGTAATGACGTTGGTCATATCAGATTTTTTATCTATTTCTACGCAACATCAACGCGCCAATGGTAGCAGTAGCCATCTTGTTGTTCACCAACGACCACAAGCCGTTCCATTTGCGTTCCCGACCGCGGCGTTTGTAAGCAAGTGGAACGGGAAAATTCGCGGTCGCGGTCGCGAGCGTTGTGGTCGCCAAGTGGAACGTACCCGTAATAACCCACTTGCGTGTTATGATTTATCTGATATATGAACAATATTGTCAATTTTAGCACCTAGGTAGTAGAGTCGAAACAATTTGTATGTTCCGTAAACACCCGAAAGTCACCAAATTGTGTTTTCCGTTCCGCAAATATTCAATTCTTCAAAAGATTTAATTTATGGAACCAAACTCATTGCGCTCAAAACACGATGACTTAGGTTATTTGCAATTTGCATCAATTTGACAGATGGCATTGGCGCTATTTGAAGGTTATTTGAAGTTTATTGTTTGCTTTGTGAGGTTGTGCTATCAAAAATTCGTGATAATGGTAACTATGTTTAAATTGGTGAAATAAAAATTGCTAATATTTTTTTCTTTTTACAAGAGTAAGTACCAAGGTGAATACAATGGACTTTTTCAATTTAAAGAGATACAAGATATGCGCATAGTAAGAACAATTGAGATCTAAAGCGTTTGTTTCTAAAAAAAAAAATAGACGTAAAATGTGAGAATATCTCAGATAACTTTAAAAAATCTTATCAAAATAAGTTACAAAAGCTTTTATTGAAGTTAAAATGTCTTAACGATGCAAATTTTCACTGAGAATACAGGTATTTGAATGACTGCAATATTTTTGACGTTTCGTTTGACAGCCCAACTGACTGTTGTTCGCGTCCAAGGTACGTAGAATAGAGAAGGTATGATATTAACGCGGTATCCCCACTTTTTTCTCCTTCCACAGTGCCGTTCTCTGACGTCACTCAGCAGAGAAGTTCTTCAACTGCACTGTGCGCTCTATGCTTGTATGAGGGTATTTTGTGTTGTTTTAGGGGCCTTTCTTGAACTTTATCTGTGAATTGTGTTGTGTTATTGTTTTGTTAATTTTTAGATATTAGTTTTAATATATATGAACATTTATTAGTGTTAGTTTTTATAATTTTATCTTGGACATTGAGTTTTCATTATTTCATTTGTTTGTTGTGTTATTTTACTTTGGTAAATTATCTTGGATATTTAATTTTAATAATAACTTTATATATTTTATTTTAAATATTTATATTTCAACTGTGAGCACAAGGTAAGTACTTATGATGATTTTAATCGTTAATCAAGCCCATCTGAATTCAAAATTTAAAAAATTAATGTTATAGATGGGAAAAGGTGGAAGTAATTGTGCTGTGGCGTCGTGCAAAAATACATCTGCAAATGCGAAAAAAAGGAGAATGATAATTCATTTCTTTAAATTTCCTGCAGATCCAATAATAAGAAAAAAATGGATTATAAAATGTTATCGTAAAGATAAGCATTTCAATCCTGAATACGCCAGAATCTGCAGTGAGCATTTCAAAGCTGAGGATTTTGAGGACTACTTAAAGGCACGGCTTATGGGTACATCACCAAAAATATTGAAAAAAAGTGGTATGATTAATCTCTATAATTCATTTTATATAAATTATAATAAAAAAAATGAAATATCAATTATTTAGAACTTTGATCCATTGTTTAAATTTTCTTAAATGAATTATTTTACTTTTAAATAAATTAATGAAAATAATGTATACACTTTACAAAAAAAGTTTATCAAAGAATGTACAATTTTCGTGCAAATGCAGCATTTTAATGTACCTCACTTTATTACTTTATTGTCTTGGAAAGCTAGCAGATGTGTTTATTAAGGCAAGGGTATAGAAAATATCGCGTATTAAATTTACAACTTGAAATTGGAAATATTATTATATGGTATAATGTCACAAACCATAGGTCTAGAGGTCACAAATATTTCTTTTGTTGAAGTCACGTACGAATTTTACAGATTCAAAGTACAGTTATACTTAATTATTTGAGATGTGTGTAACAATGGTCGACATACATCAAATAAATATTTTATTCTGTTTCACTTCTAATAACCGTAAACAATAACTAACAATATTAAGATCACGTTAGATTAGAATCAGAATTTGAATCAAAAATGTTAATTACAATTTATTAAATAATATCATAAAATCTTCAAATGTTTATCTTTTGTATTTTAGCTATTCCTTCGGTATTAATTCCACAACAAAAAGAGGAATGCGAACGTCCAACTCAACATATACAAAGAAAATCAAGAAAAGAAATAATTGATAAACTGCTAACGGAAGAAGAATGCAATCAAATTGAGTTAGCTGAAAAAGTAGAAGTAGTTACCGCAGAGCCCGAAGCACAAATTCCTTCCACTAGTGGCACCAGTTCGTTTTTGGACCTGACAGAAAAAATTAAAATTCTGGAAGAAGAAACAAAAAAATTACGGGCTCAATTAAAAGAAAATGAGAAATATGCTGAGAAAAAAGTAGAATCTTTAAAAAAGCAGAATGAAGCGTTGGAAAGGAAACTTCATCTGTTAGAAACGGAGAAAGATGATGAAAGCTTTGAAAGCAAGGCAAAACGACTCTTCAAAAATTGCTTGACTCCAAATCAAATTGAAATTTTGTTACAGAAGAAAACAAGAGCTCGACAATGGACTGAGGAGGAATTATCTAGAGCGTTTACTCTTCGTTATTTTAGTAAGCGAAGCTACATTTATATTAAGCAAACGCTTCAATATCCTTTACCTGCTCTTAGCACTCTTAGAAAATGGGCTCAAACCATTGATTTAAGAAGTGTAATTCTTGAAGATGTACTAACATTCATGGAGACGTCAGGAAAAACAAAAAATACTCTTCAGCGATGTACTGTATTATCGTTTGATGAAGTTAAAATAGCATCGTTATATGAGTATGATAAGAAAGAAGACGAAATTGTTGGACCACACAGCATGATGCAAGTTGTTATGGCTAGAGGACTGACAGACCAGTGGAAACAACCAATATTTATTGGCTTTGATCAGAAAATAATCAAAACATTATTTCTCGAAATTGTATCAAAATTAAATAAAATCAAATTCAACGTCGTAGCTTGTGTTTGCGATTGCGGAGCAAGCAATCAAGGTCTGTGGAGAGACTTGGAAGTTTCTATATCCAAAAGTTATATTGTAGATCCAGGAACATCAGAAAAAATTTACTTCTTTGCTGATGTTCCACATACTTTAAAATTGTTAAGAAATTGGTTCCTTGATACAGGTTTTATATTAGAAGATGGAACTGAAGTTAAAAAAAATTGTGTAGAAGAACTTATCAACAACACAAGAACAGAAGTAAGCTCATGCCACAAGTTAAGAGAATTACATATTCAATGTACAAGAACTCAAAGACAGAATGTGAAGCTTGCTGCACAATTATTTTCAAACACAACCGCAACTGCTTTAAAAACATACCAACCTGGACCAAATAAAAACGAAACAGAGAAAACAGGAGAATTTTTTCAACTTGTGAATTCTTGGTTTGATATTATGAACACATATACACCACATGCCAAGGTGCCGACAAAACGACCGTATGGATTGAATTTGGAACAACAGAAGGCTACGTTACTGCAAATGGTCAAAACAATAGAATCGATGCGTTGTAGAGGGAAAAATAGTTTACAAGTTTTCCAGAAAGCAATTATTTTTACAATAAAATCTCTTATAGGCCTTCATGAAGATCTTCAACACCGTTTTCAAATAACCTATATTTTAACACATCGCCTAAACCAGGATTGTCTCGAAAAATTTTTTTCTCAGGTAATATATAGATACTCGTGTATATATATATATATATATATATATATATATATATATATATATATATATATATATATATATATATATATATATATATATATATATATATATATGTTTCTTATATTTTAGTTAAGAACAAGAGGTGGACTTCATGACCACCCATCCCCATTAAATGCCATTTATAGGGTACGTATGATACTTTTGGGAAAAAATCCGGGTATCGTACAAGTGGGCACAAATATAGAGCTTCCATCAGTCGAAGAAGATGAATTTGTAATGCTAAATGTTTTAAAAAAAGCCAAAATAACAATTGGGGATATTCCGCCACCAACAGTTCCTGAATTAATTAACATATTATCCGACGAGGACGACGACAGTACTTCGACATCTTCGACATCATCAGGTATTGAACTATATTTACTCTTGTACAAAAGAAAATATTGATTTCTATCTTTTGTATAGGCAGCATCATATTAACCAAGACAAGTGAACAGGATGGTCTCCAATATTTGGCGGGTTACTTAGCCAAGAAACATATCAAGGAGTACCCATATCTTGGAAAATACACGCATGAAATTCCATTGACTGATTCGCCGTCTTGGGTTAAAAATCTTTCATTTGGTGGCCTCATACAACCATCCGAGCAATGGGACGCCGAAGTAAAATTAATGCAGAAATATTTTATAAAATACCATAAAGATGAATTTGTAAACAAAAAGAATGCAATAGCAGATACAGTTAAATATATAACACACAGAATAAAAGAAGTAAATATTAATAATAAATTAATAGAATCATTCTGCCGGAATAGGATATTTATAAGAATAAAATATTTAAATTGTAAGAGAGAAGAAACAAAATTTTTAAAAAGAAAATCGAACACTGGAACGGACAGAACAATTTCAAAAAAAATGAAAAAAATTATAACATAGTTTTATTTATAAAACTAGTATTAATATAAAAATATAAATATTTATCTACCATTTATTTTTTATTTCATAATTCCTGCAATCTTTTTATGCTCTATTACTGGAAATTTTGTAATCAATTTTAAATAAAAGTTTTATATAACTGCCGGATAATTACTTACATTTCATTGAATCTTAAAATTATTTTATTTGTTTTCATCATTATTTTATTTACCTCTCCACAAAATTTCAACTTTTCATTTATTTAGTAAAGAAGTAATTAGCAGAAATACCCTATTACTCAAAACAGTGGAATTATAATTTTAAATGAAAGTTTTATTCAATTGTCGAGTAATTATATTTAATAAAATCTTGAAATTGTTTTCCATTCATCATTATTCTATTTACATCTCCACAAATTTTCAACTTTTTCACTTATTTAATAAAGAAGAAATTAGCAGAAATACACTATTACTCAAAATTGTGGCATCATAATTTTAAATAAATTTTATTCAATTTAATATATTTAATAAAAAAAATAAAATTTTATATTTGTTTTCGCCACTATTTCATTTACATCTCCATCAAATTTCAACTTTTTTCCTTATTTAGTACAGAAGTAATTAGCACAAATGTATCATAAGGTAACGTATTGCTATAGAACACATTAGAATTTCTCTGCCGGGTGACGTCACAGCGCGCGCTTTCCTCCTATTGGCTGAAGCGTTAATATCCAACCTTATAGATTCTACTAACCTTGGTTCGCGTCATTTTCTTACTATTTGCAGCGATAGAAAGAGATAGGCGTTAAATTGAAAAGGTCCATTGTGCACACTACGATGGAATTATAAATGATTTGAATATTGTTGGGAATCATGAATGCTTATCTGACGGAACTTGAATATCAAGCTGTTCCAAAAATACTCACCACTTTCAGTAATCAACTACTCACCAAAATCACCGATTACGATTAGCCTGATTTATTTACGGAATATAATAAATGTTTCATATGTGGTCGTGAGAATATAATATTTCAATATCTTTGTTGTGTTATACTTTGACTATTCTCACCAAAATGTAAAGAAGTTAGTAAAAAATAATAAAAAAAAACACTATACCGCTGTCGGAGCTGCGATCTGGACCAACGACGAATAAAATAAAAACAAAAAAATATTAGCTCACAATAATATAACACAAATTATAATCATATACAACTTTTGCCGGCCATAAAATGTACGAGCCCAAACTTAAATTAATTCGGCCTGTTAACATAATCAGCAAACGTCTATTGTCTAAGCAAATGGTGAGAAATTTCTACAAATTTCTTTCGACTAGTTTAAAATTATAAAAACTGAATATGTTACTCAAGTATACCGCCATTTAATATTGGGTTACATCAGGGCTGCACAACATGCGGCCGATTGCGACTCTTATTATGGCCCGCGGAACGTAAATTTTATGAAAAATAAATAAATTGTTTGACTAATGGAAGTGTTTGTGAAAGCTACGCGTAGATGGCAGCTCTGGACTTATGTTCACTTAATAATGAGAAGTAGTTTATTTTTCCAAACACTAGATCACGCTTTTACACAAGAATAGTATAGGGCGCGAGCAGACACGTCGTGACTCGAACAACCTTGAAGTGCTTGAAATCAGCTGATTTGTGTGCGCGTGTCACTTTGACAAGAATAATGTCACTTTGAAAAGACCAATGTTTTGACTTATTTTAATTTTGAACTATTAAAAAGTTATTATTTTTAATTTCATGTATTTCAATGCTTGATAAGTATACAATTATAACATTTTATCAGTTCAAAATCAAAATAAGTCAAAATATTGACAATGTCAATTTGACGAAACCAATGTTTTAACTTATTTTGATTTTGAGCTGTTAAATTGTTAATATTTAACAAATTTCGGACTATTCAAACTGACGCATGCGCACTGCGTTATAAAGTACAGTCTGAAGTTAGCATGGGACAGAGCTGAAGATCGAGTCTGAAGGGAAAAGGAAACATATGATAGGTCACGTGATCTTCCGTGCCCTATTAAAAGTTATAAGTATACTATTATTCACGAAAGATGACTATTCAAGATCATTTGTTCGAGGAAAGAATACACATCACTTTATAACAGTAGCTTAGCAACATTTTGTATTAGAAAGAGAAAGATTATTTCACCTATGTCTATTTAATTAATGTGGTGGGCTAGATATACGTAAATAGTGGCATTACTTTCTAACACATTATAAATAATAAGGACGTATGTCGTAGAATTACAGATACCTAATTATCTACTACACTGCCCTCTGTGCTAATATTTACCCAGTGGCGTTGAGATTGAAATCAAATTATTATTCCTTGGTTTATAAGATAAGTCTATGATTTTGTATTTTGCAAAAACATAAGTCAAGAACATAAATCTTTCAGAAAGGCATTATTCAGAAAAAACAATTTTCAAATGAATTACTCTTATTTTTTCAGTTAAAATGTGTCCATGAATATTTCATCTTGCACGTCTATGCATACGAAATGCAATGAAGTTATCTGCAAGTAATATTATATCAGACGGCTCACAAATGACCTTGAATAGTCATCTTTCGTGAATAACAGTTTAAGCCAATAAGTTTGTCATATCTCGAGAATTATTAATTTTTCAGAAAATCTAATTACGCCATTTTATTCTATCTAAAAAACGGTAAAATTTTTGTATAATCAATTTTTCTGTAACTATCATAATACATAAGATATGATATATTTTCAAAATGAGCGAAAAACGAGTTTTTGCCTGTAGCTCAGAAACAAAAGAAGATCGAAAATTCCTGTGGTGATTATTAAACTTTTCTTGAAAAGTTGACCCTGCAATGTGCAAACGGTTTTGATCTATCGTTAATATTACCCAAGATACCTTAAAAAACATCGAAAATGAGACATCTGTACTTGTTTATACTGTACAATAGTAAAGTAGTTTGGTTTGCCTCGAATCAATCGCGGTTCTAAAAGAATATAATATCCGACGTCATTTTGAATCCAAATGTGGAAATTTGGCCCGCGTTTAAGTTTCCAGCTTTTGTTTTGGCCCCGGATTAGTTTTGAGTTGTGCACATTTTTCTGGGAATATTATCTGGCAAAGTAGGTTTTATTGTACGTACTGGATTTTTACGAAATTATTTTTCATTGTGCCAAAAGTAACTGGTCTCGGTAGTAACTAAATCTGGACTAGAAGATGACCCTTAAAATGCCGGACCCGTCTTTTGACCCACAGTTTTTTAAATGCTTTAAGTCTATACAGGCTGTCTCACAACTCGCGCCCCAGAGCGAATTAGGAAACACGAGACTCGGATGTGTAATTTCGAAGAAAAAAAAATCTAGCTTAAAAGATATTCGAGAAAAGACGTCTTAAAATTGACCAATCAGAGATCTACACCTTTAACGTGTTTGCCGTAATTTTACGTTACTAGAGTTTTATACAAATCAAATCTTCTTTAAAATGTGTGGGCGACTGTAGTTTTCGAAAAATGTCAATGACAAATTAAATTTGACAAGATGAATAAAAAAAGGCAAATTCTTACCATGTATTCAGCCGCTGATTACTTAGAAATGATTATAATTTTCGGAGAATGTGGACGTAACGCCAGAGAGGCAGCACGAGTCTATTCGGAACATTTTCCGGATAGAAATCTTGTGGATCATAAACCACCATTTGTTGTTTTAATCTCAAAGAATTCAAATGACAATAATATTTTCGTTTAACACATTTTACACAGCTGCTACAACACGTTGCACTGTACGATATAAATGATGATCTCGGATGACACCTTCGCTAACCTAAATTTGTTGACAGTGAAAAGTCAACTCTAAAGTGTCAAAATTACAGTAAGTCAAACAAATTTTGTAACTCACTAGTAGTATTTTTAAAACCTAGTAAGCAGTTTTATTTTGTAATAATATCATCACACCTCAAGATATCCTTCCCGGATTGGTGGATTAAAAAGTCTTGTAATTCCGTTATGCAAGCAGCCGCAAATTATTTTCTTCTATTTGTTGGCAATCTATTGTCGTCGGCAAGTGTCAGTTTCGCCTGGGGCGCGAGTTGTGAGACAGCCTGTATTTAAAGTAGGCGAAAGAATTTTATAGAAATTTCAAACAATTTGTGTAGATTTTATAATTTGTTGAAAATTATTATGAGTTTGGGCTCGTATCCAGCAAAAGTTGTTATTTATTTGTAACTCACCCCTCCGTAGCTATACATGTTGTTGTGTGTCTGCGATGGGTTGACCTTGGAGAGCAAGAACCTAGCTTGTGATCCGCCCTGCTCCGTGTCAATGTAGCGGGGCATGGGGAATCGTGTCTGTAGGATGTCCTGCGCGTCGTCCACTGGGGCCTGCAGTAGTTGTTTGAAGTTCTCGTACGCTGGCATGTCTTGGTATTTCAAAGCGCGCCATTGCGCGATTGTCTGCAACAAAATAATTCGTGTTTTTAAAATCGCAACGCTGTGATGACAAATTTAGCAACAAGTGGTTAAATAATAGCGGTTTTACACTCGTTCAATTTATTGACGGATATATCGATCAATTTATCTTACAAATTGTTGAGAATTTACACACGATTTTCTATCAATTTATTTTTGTTGAAATTAGGATTACCAACTTCTTAATATTATTTTATACATTTGTGAGGTTAGAGTTTAACCTAGCAGCGCTTCAGTTTTTTTGTAGTTTTTTAGAGTGGTCTTTCTTGTAGCGTACTTGTTAAAAATGAGTAAAACTAGTGAATATACGTAATCATAACCCTGGAATCAAGCACACATTACTCGCGTTCTTTTTACATGAGATCTTAGTTTATCTCAGCTCACCTCAGTTGCCTCGGTAATTTTGACCGTTCTTTTTATCCTAACGGAGATGAGATAAAGTGAGACCGAAGTGAGAAGAGTTCCTCCCCCCTTCCCGATTCTTAGTCACCTATGGAGGTTGTACTTGTTGAGTATTTAATCTTAGATGAATGGTGGGGATAAATGTTTTGCTGTCACGGGCTGTCACATACAATTAGTTTGGTTATTATTATTATTTATTCCTTTAATAAATATTATTATTATTTGAAGAATAAATAAATATGCAGACAATTCCGTCGAAAATAATATAGCAAAGAGACGTAAACTTCATAGAATTGAAAATCATGTGGAAGTATTGTATAATTTAAACAAGAATGTGTCGCACTATATGTTATTATGTAATCGACAGAATAATAAAATCCTAAATAATGCCCACTCATAGTGGGCGATCCAAAATAATACTTGAAAATATCGTGGTTAACCGTTGAAAAGTATCACAGACATCCAGCGAACATCAGTCGTTTAAGTTACCAACAAAATTTGTCTTTTGTCGCTCTTTTTACTTCATAAAAATCTCACTTAATCTCAGCTCAGTTCATGTCAAACTCATCTCATTTTGAGATGAGATGAGGCAAATGATAAAAAGAACGCGACTATTAAATATGGTTTGAAATGTCAAATACTATAAAGTTGACACCAGAAAAGTAACCAAAAATTCCCCAAAAAATCGACGGAAAATCGCGGAAAATAGAACTCGTTTTATTTCATCAATTAATTTTCCTAAATAAATCGATCGATTTTTCTGTTTTACACGTACCGACAAATTGAAGGTCGCAGTCGATCAATAAATCGTTCGATTTACCGTTAAGTGTAATACAGCCATTAATACTTTGTCTAACGTGAATAGTTACATATGTATTAAGAGCATAAGAAAAGATTATATAACGGAGTGTTACAATTCTATAATCTTGATTGCCCGTAATAGATACGTTTTATTTTATTTTGGTTCTCTAAATTCAAGGTATCTATACAGGTGTCCGGATTTCGAAGACCACTATTGGGATCTCGGAAACTATAAGAGATACGACTTCGGTTAAATGGGACATATGAAGCGCCTTTGGGAGGTCAACTTAGATGTGCTTTTGTTTTGACAAAAATTCTCATAGGTTACTAGAAAATGGCAGAAAACTGAATTTGGTCGATATTTTCATTTTGAAATTACTTATTCGTTATTTTGTAATCTTACAATATTTATATATAATCTGTCAAATTCATTCCATATGTTTCATTTTAAATGAGACAGACAAATACATTGCTGTCGATCAAATGTCAAGTCGTAACCATAGATATGACAAATTCCATGTTTCACGTTAAAAAATCTGATGTAGCCAACACATAACCTCCCGTCAATTCTATGTTTGAAATAGCAATGAACTTTAAGTAAAGTATCACTTCTGGTTGATCGTTCGTAAACAAAATCTAATTTGTTGTTCCAATAAATAGAAAAGTCTGTAATACCTAATTTTGGATTATATTTTATTATATGTTTCCTCGAAAATCTGTTAAGAGATCCAAATTAAGTACCACTTCCGGTTTATCATATAGGTATAGTCAAAATCTAATGTTTCAAATTATACAAGTGTTTTAAATATCAAATTTGAGAAGTTTTGGATCATGTTTTAATATATTTTTTCAAGAAAATCTGTTTATAGCTTCCTGTAAAGTAGTACTTCCGGTTTATCAATTTTAGAAAACATCTAATATGTCGTTCTTATTAATATAAAAGTCTTAAATACCAAATTTGAAAAGTTTTCGATTGTATCAATATATTTTTCAGGAAAATCTGTTCAAAGCTTCAAAAGTATCACTTCCGGTTTATCAACTGTATCCAAAATCTAATGTTGTTCCCCTTCATATAAAAGTCGTAAATACTAAATTTGACAAGTTTTGGAGTATATCATATTTTTCACGAGAATCTGTTCAGAGCTTCAAGTCAAGTTTCACTTCTGGTTTATTAATTTTACCCAAAATCTAATATGTTGTTTCCCATGATATAAAAGTCTTAAATACTAAAATTGAAAAGTTTTGGATAGTATTTTAATATAGTTTTTCATTAAAAACTATTATGGGCTTCAAGTAAAGTATCACTTCAATCTAATCAACTCGTAACATGAATGCAGGAAGCTTAAATACGGAAAATAGATATATTTGGAAGTTTGTTGTAAGAGTTATCGTGGACGAAAATATCGTCACACACACAACACACACACATCGTAAAAATAGTAAAAAAGTGTTGTGGGGACCCTAATTCGTGCTTATTTACTGAAAACTCACTATCGAATTTTTGGCACGATTACATTACCTCCCTTACCTACAGTATGACGGGAAGTAAAAATATCAGCTTTTCAAAAATTATAATTTTTGCGTATTCCTTTTCTTTAGATCCATATGAAGAGCTGATTAGATTTTGGTTATAATTAGTCGACCGGAAGCTCCCTAATGTGAAGATTTTAAAAGTTTTTCTTGAAAAAATGCTGTTAAATATTATAAATATTGAAGAATATTTTATTCTCTATACGATAATTACATTTCATAGTTCCTATTCAATGGATATAGAGTTTATAAATTATAAATTAAATTTCACAAAGCAGCCAGCCGTGCTATAAACATGGAAACATCTACTACATTAAGAAAATTCTGATTGACAAATGTCAGTGTCAAAGTGCAATTTACATAATATGTTTGAGTTATAATTTTACTGGAAATATATAGAATCTTACAAGAAACTTTCTGTATGGAATTTGTACAAAATACATAGAACTGACTGAAGGTAATGTACTGGAAATATGGAATCATTTGCAAAAAAAAAACTTTCTATGTGGAATTTATACAAAATACATAGAACTGACGGAAGGTAATGTGCTGACCACATCAGATTTTTTTACACAATGCATACATACCTCCCCGTGGAAGATGAGTATCTGGAAAAAGGTGTCCATGAGAAGGATACGATCAGGCTGGATGGAACTTGTGTCGAGCAATACAGGCTCGGGTGGGCCGTTGAAGCTGTAGCTGTACAAGATGGGCTGGATCATGATCAGTGATTGCGTCAAGTCCTCTCGCATCAACATGTGTCTGTAACACATACGTTCAATGTCATTCCACAAAAAAAACGAATGAATTTTTTTTCACAAATTAAAAATTAACCTTATATTAAGCCTTCAATTGGATAATTAAAAAAAATAAAAAAATATAGGTTCACCCGACAACATGACGTCATCAATTTTCCTCCTCCTCTAGCGATTTGAACTTTGCACCACATGTTTACGATTGTCGACGTGCGTATCTAATAGGGCTGTTGAAAGAATTTTTATATGCCTTCTAAGTATTAAATTTAAAAAGATATCATTTAAATAACCTCAAATTTGAAAATATCACCAAATATACATTGGATATTTTACAATTAATTTTTGAAATTTGGATATTTCGAAAACGTCACGCGATCTGAAACAACACACATCTTCATCGGCTCCAATGGGGTAGAATAGTGTGACGTCAGAGTATAGCGCGAAATATGAAGCATTGTCCTAAGCAAAAACGATACTGTCAAAGTAGACTCTATTGACAGAATACATAAGGGTCACAATTTAAAAGCTTGTAATTTGATGCTAATATTATTGTTATTATGAAAAAGTTAACTTTGAGATATTAATAACATCTAATTGTAAACATTTTTCTATTACTTCGTAATACAATATATAAACGTTAATAAATAACAAAGGTTTTATTTCAAATTGAAATCAACTCTGCACATTCTGAATTACAGAGTATCAAGTTTGAGCAGCTTCACCGACTGAGATTTTGTTTGTTAGCGTTTTGGAGGATTTTCAAATCAGTTCTTTTCAGAACTTTAGATTTCTGTTTTTTAAGGTTAAAGTACGTAAATAACTCGTGTTCTTATGGTACTGTAACTTAAAAATGGTTCGCTGTCTTTCAAACGGGCTCTTCCGGCCGCTTCACGCGATGTTTCACAAACATGTTCGAGATTGAACGAACATGTAATTCCATGCAAAGTTTTTTAAAACTTAAACAGAATAATTGTTATTATAAATTAGGATATGTTGTGATTAATTGAAAGGGTAATATTCAAACTTAACTGAATGATAGTTTAAATAGCTAACATTTCTTAATTAAGATATTGGCGACGAATTGAACTACTTTAAATAATAGTTCTCATTTGCTGTGGCAATAAGGTTCACTTTGAAAGATGTGTTTACCGGAAGGACAGTAGTTTAAATTAAGCGCTCCGCAGATGACGTAATGACTGAACTACCCTATTGGTCCCTTATAGTGCCAATTCTTTGTGTTTTGTTACAACTACAAGTGTTATGATAAATATATTGTCAAAGTTGGCAAACAAGTACAAATTTTTGAGTTTGGTTCGTGTTAGATAATAAAAAATTCAATATAAAATGAGAACTCTTTAAAACACTTTATTTCGGCAACAGTAAAACAGTCGTTTTCTGATATAAATTCAGCCATCATTCAGCTTTCGATTTTCGGTAAACTGTCCGACTTAGCTTGAGTGTATTCTGTATTAGCCATTATTACTCATTTATAATGGAAAATGTCAGCGTCAAATGTCAAATTAGAAGTTTGTTATTAACGTGTGACAAACTATGGCCTACGTTTATTTATCTAAATAACAAAAATAAATGTAGGTGATGGAAAAACTGTTTTTCTATTGGCTGTGAATGACATAATGTATGTGCTTTTACGACACAGGAGTGGGGGGTTGTTTTTCATGACTATTTTTAGCGCCAATATTCGTATTTAATTATTTACGAAAATAACAATAAATTATTAAAAAAAATAATTATAAATAAGAGAAATATTGCATAAACTTTCATTTAAAATACTTTTTGAAAAATAAGAAACAAGCTTATTCGTGGAAACGGAATTTACTGACCTGTAGAAGGAAGTTTCATCAGGCGAATTATTGAACACCTGTAGGAACTGGCTACGACGCAAATGATACATAAACTGTGGATATAGCGAGAAATTCTCTGCCATTCGGAAGCTGGTAGGGTCATCCTTGTTGTACTCTCCGAACTTTTGACACAGACGGATAAGCATACGATCTAGCCAGCGCAATACATCGGGGCCATCGTCTGTCTCTGCACGGTAAACAACCATGCGTGCCATTAATACAGCCGACGCCTCCTGGTCGAATCCGAGAGAGATGTGGTGTAGGTTGGCTGTCGCGTCCGCCCAACTACAAAAAAAATACAATGAAATATCATCACGGCTTATTACTCATTGCTGGGTGTGCCAATCTGCTTGTACACAGATATCAGTAATGATGACATATTTGTACCGTGCGGGCGCTTACCAGGCGTCACCTCACGGGCACTTATTGCTGGCGTGGAGAGTGCACCACAGGGGTCAATTTTGTGCCATTTAAAATTGGATATTTGGCGCCGGTCGGGATCGAACCCGGTTCCCCAGATTCGCGACCTGACACTCAAGCACGCGGCCACGACCCAAAAAAATAGCTATTTGTGTATTAAGAGCGCAAAATGGGACATTGTTGATTGAGAGGTTGTTGCCGCGCGACGCAGGACCGAGGCATTCTCTCGAAATCGACAATGTCCATTTGCGCTCGAAACACACACAAGATTTTTTCTACAGTCGCCACAATGGGGTCATCCCCCATAACAAAAATTTATTTTTCTACGACCACCATGAAAAATTGATATTTATGCTCTCTTTTATCATCGTAAAGTTAATGATTACTAAGGAACGAGCAAAAAATACTTTACGGCGCGTCTCCCATAGCAACGTGCGGTAAAGTACTTAATTTGCTCGCTTAGATAAATACATATTATCGTTGAAATTTTAATTTATTAAAACAATACTTACGAAATCTAAAATATATGTTAGGTTCAGTTTTACACTACAAATGTGCTACAAACAATACGAAGTTAGTTACGCTTCGCTACCAACTTATTTATTTAATTAAGTTACAACCTTATTCTGTTTCGTACATTTAATTACAACCACGGTGTAGTATCTATAGGTGAGTGCACGACGTATTCCAATGCATTACGAAGAATGGCTAACTAACTGGGCTAGTTCATACAGTGTGCCGCTAGATGTCAGGTTTTGTTGCGACCCGGTTTTTACACAAAATATTTAAAATATTAAATTATTCATATATAACGCATAATATTCTATATTTTCAATCATTACCTTTTATCTTTTGTCAGTTCTATGTATGTATTTTGTACAAATTCCATACAGAAAGGTTTCTATATTTCGAGTAAAATTATAAACCAAAAAACAACATATGTCAAATTCACTTGACATTGACACCTTTCAATCAGAAATTTATCTTAGTAACTGTTTCTGCGGTAATAATGTAGCTGGCTACCGCAAAATTGTACATTTTGGCACCTTAAAAAGACTATATTTCTCTTTATTTGATCCATACCCTGTTGTGCATCTTGTAGCAAAACATTTTCTGTCAAATTGTAACGGGTCGCGTTAGCACCATTTTGTTTCCCAGTTACTTAGCCATGTCAACGCATCTCGTGCTCTCACCTATAGATACTACACCGTGATTACAACTATAAATATATTTCATAATTAACAAACTTAGTGGATTTAATCATTGACCGACAATGTTAAAATTGAATGTGCAGTTTTGTATATTTATTCCAGAGCTGGAAACAGCTGACGAGGATAAATTAGATTCTGTGACTGCGACATTCTCACTAGAATATTCAGTTAGTGTGGCAGTGGCAGAAGTTTGATTATCCTTGTTTGTTAAAATTTTATGCGCTGTATCAATTTTATTTTTCAAACTTTCATCAACATAACCCTCTGCAACAGCTGATGAATGCCAGCCACCATGACGTTTTAGAGTCATGTCAGCTCCGGAATTACCTAGTAATGATCAATATCGTTCTTAACTGCTAGTGTTGATTTTAGCATGGAATACATGG
Organism: Harpalus rubripes; assembly: GCA_963082715.1. Taxonomy (NCBI): domain Eukaryota; kingdom Metazoa; phylum Arthropoda; class Insecta; order Coleoptera; family Carabidae; genus Harpalus; species Harpalus rubripes. The sequence continues at coordinate 1,520,064 of OY720464.1, forward strand.
ACCAAAGAAAAGACGATTTCATTACACTAGATTTTTCCAAAATGTAAGCTAGTAAAACATTTTCACTGTAATTCTTCATTTTTTTTTAACTTACACCATTCAATGAAGAGGATATAATTCTTTTCGTATAATGCTCTTGATTTTGCAGGTAATAATCTCAAGGAAGCATTTTGCGCCGTTTCGAATATATCTGGAGTGCAAGAAAAATCACTATCTTCACTATTTTCGGAGATTTTTGATGTGTGTGAAAACTTATCATAAAACAATGATTGTTGGCATCAGAATTATTTATTTACTCATATCGTCATGGTTACAGCAACATAAAACAGGAAATTGGTTAAGATTGAATTGAACTTACTAGATAGGTATTATTATTATTTTATTTCGTTAGTAAAGTCGTAGAAAAAATTATGTGTGCATCTCTAGCGTAAATTATCTTTATTGCTCTAGCTCGATTGTAGCGGTCGCTACGCTCGCGCTTCAATTTACGAGCACGAGCAATAAACATTCACTTTACGCTCTTGATACACAAATAACTATTTTTATTTATTTTTACTTATCGGTATTTTCCATTCTTCTTGAGCTATTGCTTCAATCTAATCTAAGCATTTTATACTTTCGTTTGTGTAAATGAATGTCCTATTTTATTTTCACAGCAGTGCGACATTTTGTTTGGTTATGTAAGTGGGTAATGTGTAACTACAGTGTCATTAATTCCTGACTAAACGTTTCCATTATGAATGTAGCCAAGTAACATTTCTCAACATTGTATAGTTAGAAATTTGAGGAGCGAGCGTTTTTTCTACTTTATCGCTCTAGAACAGCAAAGTGACATTTTGCATTGACAAAAGAGAGCGCAAATGGCTACTTTGTATATAGACTGTAGAAAAAATAATAGAGTATTGTACACAAGCTGATTGAAAAAATAGAGACAAATGGTTATTTATTAATTATTCACTTTACACCTATAATTTGTTGGGATCACTTATTTCTTGTATGATCATAAAAAAATATATATACTGACTTTCTGGCAACAGTAGTGACCCGTATACGTCTTTGACCGCTGCTATGCTGGTACTGCGTGACCAGCTGGATGCATCCGCGACCTCCTTGGGGTATTGGCGCGGCGTGCTGGTTCACCACCTCGAAGAAGAGCGCCACCGTGCTGCTTGGGGTCAGCGTGCACAGCTTCCACTGCACGGTACCACCCAGACCAATTTCCGTGTCTGATACGCTGGCGTGTTTCGTGTTTAGTGATACGCATGAACCAATAGCACCACATACTAGAATTAAAAAAGAAAATTATGTAACATGAGGCAAGGTTTTTTTTTTAGTTATTGAAAATACTTGGTTTTAAATTTCACAATTATTTTATTTTTATATTTTGCGTTCGTAATGAAGTCATTACGATAGGCAATTGCGTATCGTAATGACCTACATTTCGATACGCAATTTTTTGTTTTAGACGGTTGGTACTAGATGACGTTTCTTTAACCCATTTTTACCTAATTTATTTTTAGTTAATTGACAATTCATTTTAATAATATGATGTCGAAATTATTATTATTTTTTTATTTAGGGAAGATTATTTACATGAAAATGTACAAATAGTTACAAATATAATCACAAATTGAGTAAGTAAATGTTAATTGTAGAAGGCGCAAAATATAAAAAATAGTATAAAGAACTCATTTTATAAGACTCTTTCGCACTTGTCAATTAGAAAACTCGCTAACGCTTGTTTTCTAAATTTTGCCGTGTGCGAAAAAAACATGACTTATAAAACACGTTCTTTAATATACTATTTGATAACCAGTTTCGCTACAACATTAGCATCATCAGATCTTCCTTAACGTATAATCATAAATATATAAATATGTCTAAATTATATTAAATAAATATAAACGAAATGTCAATATGTCAATAAATGTTTTTTTAAAATAATTTTTGTTTTTTGATTTATCAAAAAAATTAGCGCATTTAATATGACGTCACTGTTGAATACCTTTAAAAATTATTTTTTCAAGATTAATGTTATAAAAATTAAAGATTATTAAATTTTCTATAGATTTGTATTAATACCTTTTCTATATATTTTATGGATAAATTTATAAAATTATCTATAATTTAAATCCCAGAGCCTACACTTTAAACAAACAAAACGCAGTTATTCAAATGTATGTAGCTGACAGATAAATGTCACTATCAAAGAACTAATCATTTCAAAATAATATTAGTAACGTTTTAAAAAGAAAAACGTAAATAGAACAATAGAAAAGGAATTCGATTCGCGTATGTAAATATGTAAGTATGTATTTAAATTATTAAAAATTAACGATTCACAAAAATGTTTAAGCTAATCCTTAGTTTTGGATTAGTGAATTCTATTCTATCCCGGTATTTAAAATTTAATCTTCATTTTATTATAGCTCCGGTGGTTCAATGGTTAGAGCAACATCTCATGTGCCCTCGGGGCTCTGGGTTCGAATCACACTAAGGCATGCATGTGTGTGAATGTGAACTCAGTCTGTAATTGGGATTTAATCCTGTTGAGAGGTTTAAAAAAAGGTAGTTACTTGGATTAGATTAAAACTGTCAAAATTAGTGTAAAATTCGCTAATTAAAAAAAAATTAATCTTTTTTGTGACTCGGGCTGTAAATGGCGGGAGGTATTGTGTTGGCCACACCAGATTTTTACCTCTCGCTAAGAGAAGTATTGATTTCATGTTAAAAATCGCATATCCAGATTTTAGTGAATAAGCACGTTTTAAGGTCCCCAGAATCCTATTATAACATTTTTACGATGATGTCCGTGTGTGTATGTGCGTGCGTGTGTGTGTGTGTGTGTGTGTATGTGTGTGTGGATGTTGGATCCACAATTTCTCAAATACTATAAGACTTAAGACATTTTTAACTACGGATTCCTCAATCTAACAATAATGGGAAGAGTTGATTAAGTTTTGGTAAAAATTGGACAACCGGAAGTAGTAGTTACAAGAAAAAAATCATCTAAATATTATTTATCGAAAATTTATGTAAATACTTATATTAAAGAACGTTAAATTCTTTATTCGATAAATATAAATTCATTATTATATCTTCTATAGATTTAGAGATAAAGAAATGCATAGAAAATAATTTGATGTAAAAATTCTCAAATCAAACTACTTCAAGGCAAGAAATTCAAATGTTTGTAATTGACACATAAATGTCACTGTCAAAAATATTTATATGCCACTGTCAAAAAATATCATTATGACGATTATGAAAATAAAAAAAGTCAACAACGCAAAAGAATATACGTAAAAAAGAATAGAAAAGGAATTTGCGAAAAAATGACGAATATAAAGAAAAAGAAAAGGAAAGTAGAAAAAGAAAATTTCAGGATATTGAATATAAAGAAAATGTATGTATTGTACATAATTTATATTAAAATATCCCATAGATTTTGCAAATATATGTGAGAATTATTTCGTAGTAAGACATGAATATATGTATTTGTAATTAAAAATATTTTTCGTTTTATGCGTACAACCAGGTAAAATATCTGGCGAGAGGTTATGTGTTGGCCACATTAGATTTTTTAATATAATTTCATCTGAAACTAATACTGTCGGTGAAAACAATCTTATTAATAAGCGAGTTATAGTCCCCCGAAATTTGAAAATATAGATGTGACGTCACGAATATAAGTTTTTATAACAAACTGTTTTCTTCGTGGAACTAAATGTTTTTGAAATATATACTATTTTTAAATTATATTTTTAAAAAATATATGACTTATTATACTGTACAAGTCTACATGATTTATAATTGGAAGTGTATTTAAATTATTAAGTTTAATGCAAAACTTTTATATACAAATAAGAATTGTTTGAGAATTGCAGTACTGGACTGATAGCCACGCCTTCGCCATTTGAATTTATCTACTTCCATTGGTAATAGGCTCCTCCCCCTAATTGTGTATTCGTTAGATATTTATAGGCCGTTTTTGAGTCTCCAATCAAAATAATATATATGGAATTCATATGAGTGACGAGCTGCTATAACAAAAACCCCATTATTTCCGAAGTATTTCAATTATTTCATTTTATTTCTTTATTAATATTAATTATTAAGCATATATTTTCAATATTTTTTCGTAATTTCTCTTAATTCAATTGCGCTGTAGTCCCCTATTGTAAAATATCTAACGGATATTTCGTGTTATTTACATATTTGAGACTATTTAAAAATTTAATATTTAGAAGGCATATAAAAATTCTTACCTTTGAGTTCCCTGGAGCACTTAACTTCCAAAGTACCATTAAACGCCATCTTCAAATCCGACTTCTGATCACTTTCTCTAGCAAAGACCCGTTGGAATGTCTGCTTGAAGAGGGACGAGTTGAAGGAATCCCCCATGACCATATGCCCTCCGGTGGAGTTGCAGCACTGCTTCATCTCCATAAGGCCAGTTTGGTCGAGCGCGCATGAGTATATGTCCAAGCAGTGACCATTGGTGGCAGCGCGCATGGCCAGCGCTTCATAATGCTTGATCGCCTTCTTCATGTACTTGGCGTTGTCTTTGTGGATGTCGTGGTGGCTGCGGATTGGCTGCTTCAGATCGTCGTTCACTACCTACCACATATAATATTGGCTGTAGTTTCAAAACATTTTTTATTACACGTTGATAATGTTCTTAATTCTGATTTGTCTTACCTGGCCAGGTCCTTGCGAGCAGGGCCCCCCAAGGAACATCATAACGCGCGCTCCGGTGTTGGGGTAGGTGCATTCGAGCAGCCCCACAGCGATGGCGAGCGCAGCGCCAGTGGATCGTAGAGGACGCTTTCCCTGACCTACGGGCCATGGGTCACGCTGTAGTTCACCTAGGAGATCAGTCACCGACATGTCGCATGCTGAGATGGGTTGCAGGAAGCGACTAGCTGGCGGCGATGCTAAAACACGACGCAAATTGTAAATAAATAAACAGATAATAATTTATTATACAAGTTTAATGCGTGAGAGTAGAGCGCGAGCGTCTTAATCCCGCGAGTGTAATACAACTGTTTGTTCAATTTTGCTCTAAATAGACTTCTCCAATATGAGTGTAAGATTTTTATAAATGAAGGCAGAGCTTCAAATTAGTCGCTGAGTGTGAGTTTTTTCGATGCGTTGCCATGGACTGAATTGTTTATTGCTTACATTCCAAGAATCTGAAGCGATCCTCACTATGGAATTATTGCTCCATGCTAATAACTTGCCTCACTATTTTTGAGAACGTGGATATTGAGAGATAACTAAAAAAATTGTGTTTTTAGAGACCAAATATTAAATATTTATATTAAATTATTGTTGCAGAGTCCCTAAATTTCAAGAGGCTCGAATAAATAATAAGAGGCTTGCCATGTTATGTGTATATGGTGGCAATGTTAGGAGCTAAATTCGTTAATGAGAAAATGAAATTCGTAGTAATTTTATTCTTCTATAATTATTTAATAAATTTTTGATTTATTTTATTCGACATTACCCACGGGTGACACAAATCACTATAAAGACTTTGGTTATAAATATAAAACCTTTATTTGAAATAAATAATTCTGATACTGTTTTAAGCTATATTAACAAATGAAAATTAGGATTAGATTTATGGTTTATACTTTAGATTTAAAGACTTTGGCCGCATATTATGTAATGCCTCCATTCACACTTCAGAATTTAGAGTCTCTTAATCCAAATCATAAAGCTAAACATTGCATGGTCCAAACTTTAGGTTTATGATTTAGTTTGACGTCACAAACTTCACCAATGAAAACGAGTCTGAAATGATATAGATATTCGCTAGTGAAATAGAGGAACATGACGTCTAGCGACGAAAATATGAACTAGTGCAAGGTAGTAAGTCACAGCCGAAGTAGCGGCGAAATGTTAGTAAACGCAACGTTTCTGTTACTTATTTAGCAAATACAACATGAGTGGAATGAAATATCCAATTTTAACAACAAAATCTAATACTTCATAACGTTTTTGTTGTGTTTATGGATACACGTCATTTGCAGGCACATGTCCAAAAATTAGTTTTCATAATTTCCAGGAAACAGGAACCAAAATTCGATGGAAAAATTTATTATAGCAGTTTGAAATTGATGATGAACGAAAGTTGTGGATCCATCTGTTAAAAATGGGAAAGGAACAAAAATATGCATGTGTGCTCAGCACTTTGAGAAGCAAGATTATATTTTTCCCAAATATAAATTATCTAATATTTTCTAACAACATTCTCTTGGTAGTGCATAAAAAGTGTAAACATTTCATGGTTGTCAGCAAGATTAAATATATTTTGGAGAAATATAGATACATTTCAATAAATATTAAGTATACTTTGCCCCTCAAGTCTGCAGCATATGAGAATTGAATAGACAATTTGGTTGCGGGAAACGAAGCATCTACCTTATTTCGGCTATAGAGAACGGGCACTCAGCTGTTTCCGGTAACCTTCGAAACAGCTGATCTTGCTGCCCTGGCCTATAACTGACTTCATTGGCAACCAACTTTCTTGGCGCTAATTCAAAATCTGAAGTCAGTTTTCTTTACATTTTGGTGAGAAAAACAAATTTTTCTAGTGTTTCATTGTGCGAGCTTAATAGGAGGTTTTTACAATGTCTATGTATTTCAAGAAGCTATCACCTGATATGCAACATCGTTATTTAGCTAAAATCAAGTTAATTAGTAATATTGAGCCGTATGATTGCGATGAAAGTGAGTTTTCATAGGATATATCGGATTTTTCGAATATTTTGCCAATGGATATAATCAATTATCTTATTACCACCAAAGTGTTTACACCCAAGAGTAATTAAACGCTTTTCGGAATTATAAGCATAAAGTTTTATCAGAGCAGTTGACGATATAGAAATTTGAAAGAAATGTATTAATTAAAGGATAAGGGAGTAATTTAATATTGAAATGAAGTGAAATATTTATAACTTCTATACTCCAAATATAATATTTTAGCTCATAAAATGAAATAAACCTTTTCAGTTTTTCTAGAGTTGTTGCGGGGTCATTGACCTCTAACAATTAAAATTTGTCTAGAATTATAAATATTAGTCTACAAATTACTTTTTCATGAAATTTTTCTTCTAAATAGGTATTATATTTTAAATATGCTTGAATAACGGTATTTATTTTAAGTTTAAATTTTCGTTTATTAATGTAACAACTTCACACCGCACGGGGCAGCAAGATCAGCTGTTTTGAAGGTTCACGGAAACAGCTGAGTGCCCGTTCTCTATATTGCTACGTCACGCGCTAAGTCCCGCCTTTCCTCCTCTTGCGAATACACACCCATTTTTATTTATTATCCACTTGGAGGATTCGGCTTTTTAAACAAATGCGAGAAAAATATGGAGACTGTCATAAATTAATTGCTGAAATATAACCAATAATGCGAATGACAGTTTCACGGTGCACAGGTGTCTTGTTCAGTACTGCTCTACCGATATTTTAATCTTGTTTTTGAAGCATTTACATAGATGGCTGCACATATCAAAACTAATTTTCAGGTAATTTAAACTTATATTTATGAATGACTTCCTTAAGCCTAAACAAAAACCATAAACCTAATTTTCATTTGTGAATGCACCTTAGGTTAGATTTAACAAAATTCAATTTGAGTCATATTATATGACAATGAAATGAATCAAAGACATACGTTCCATAAACTTATAACATTCTTCTTCTTCTTGTGACGGAAGAGCGATTACACGTTGAATATTTGAATTTATTCCATTGACATTTTAAAATCGCTAGTGAAATAAAATTCTTTAAAACGCTAGTGAAATAAAATTGTTTATAGAACAACAACGTTAATGGTCCGTATCCAAAGAAATAAATATGACTTATAAGGCATAATTGAATAAATGATTTTATTCACAATCGGTTAGTAATAAGGTATGTCGATTTGTCTTTTAAAAAGTTGAGAAGTTAATTGTTGTTTTTATTTCCTAATATTACAGCTGAAGTTGGAAAGTTGATATGATTGACACTTTCCAATCTCTGCTATTTTCACACTATACTTTCCAAGGCGGGAATATGCCACATCCCAACTTCATGGCTATTTCCCATTCCCACCCAAGAGATCAGTGATAGGTATTTACATGTAAATAAAGATTTTTTACACTTTGATTTAGTTGGCGGGAGGTGATGTTCCTCTATCCTCATTTTCAATTGACGGGAGGTACATTGGCTTGCAAAAAAATCGCAGGTGTAAAAACAATTTAATATCTCGGAAACGGTAAAAGATATCTTAATTTTGTTTTCAAATATGAATACAGCGAGGTTAGTATTTGCATATATATGAAAAAGTGATTAAATAGTTGTTTAAAAATAAGGAACTTGGGTTCAAAGTTCAAATCTGATATTTTTGAAGCTAAACATGGGTGTAAAAACTATTTACTCGTATTTTGTGAGATTGTGAGTTATGTGCGTCTTGCGAGTTGGACACAAACACCAACATATAAAAAGGGGAATTTTATAAGTACCTCTTTGTTGTTGTCCAGGCTGTTGATGTTGGGGTCCTGGAACTGGAGCAGCCGCTACTTTGCCGATACCCAGCATGTCTTGGATCTGCTTGGCTTGCAGATCTTTAGTGCCGCGGAACACGTACGACTTGCTGCATCCGTCGCACGCCAGTTCATGTACCTGCACCATCTTTCCAAAGGTTATCAGACCTATAACAAACCAATTCATTACAGTAGGGCTGTTGCAAGAATGTAACAAACGTTGTGTTCAAGTTTTACCAAACTTATAAATAAATTGTACTAATCTTATTAGAAATAAGAACAAACTAGAGTTTGATATCTATAGAAAGTCCAGGAACACTAACAGATTTATAACTGCTGACTCAAATCATTTTTAGCAACATAAATTAGCTTCGTTTAATTTCTTTTTAAACAGATTAACGAAATTTCCTTTAACCAAAAAAACGATTTAAAACTGAACTAAACTATATTAACGAAATATCTAAGTATAACGGCTTCCCGGTTAAAACTATCGATAAATTAGTTCATAAATTTAAAAATCGCCAATCCATTTCTAATTTTACAACGTTAACGCCTTCTAATAATAAAAATAATAATAATAAATACATAACACTACCGTACGATAAAGCCTCCAAAATTTTTAAAAATCAAAATTTAACCGTAACTTACAAATCAAATACCATTAAATCGTTATGAGGTAACCCTAAAGATAAAATAGATACTAACAAAAAATCCGGTATTTATAAAATTAGTTGAATTGATTGTAATACAGTTTATATCAGTCAAACTAAAAGACAAATTGACAATCGGTTTAAAGAACATTTTTATCATCTAAAAAGCAGTAATCCAGGAAAATTGAGCGTAGCTCAACATATGTTCATTAATAATCACAAAGTTAACAATTATTCTAATATTAAACTTTTAAAACATATTAATAATGATAGATATTTAGATGCATACGAGAGTTTAATAATAAATACATACAAAAATAATTTAATGAACGCAGATCTCGGTCCCATACCAAACTCAAAACTTTTCGATTTAATACAAAGTTAAATTTTATTGGACGATTTAAAATTTAATGACTCATTATTATAGGACGAAATTTATCTTATGCTCTGTTCCATTTAAGCCATTTAGTAGATGGCACTGGCAACTGCGCAAATCTGAAGTAGCCGAAATTCCATTGGGTAAACTTGTCTCTTGTCTCGAATTTCAGCCAACCAAAGAGGTCAAAACTATTCCCTATGTTCCGCAATACTGAATGGCTTAAATGGAACAAGGTATAGTTTATAGGTAATCATTCACCTGTGACTCCCCCGTCCCTATATAATCCCAGTTCTCTCCCTCGTTTTTCAGAGTTGTTAGGACCTCTGGCATGGTTGATATATTGAGTAATCTTGACTACTCTGTTTAACTTTCCCTTATTGTACTACTGATGATGAGAACTTAGTTCGCGAAATACCTATTTAGTTTTTATTAAAATTAATTTTAAGGTTAAGGGGTAATTATAATAGTTTTAGTTGTACTAATCTAATACAAAACTCGAACGAGCTATTAACGAACTGTTTTGGGTGTTTGTTACACGCGCAAAATAAAAAAAATCACAGATTTAATAAAACATCGTATTACCTATTAAGGCATTTTGTGGTACGAGCGACAGCGACATCTGCAGCGAATCTTTGAGAGCTCCTAGTTCCTCATCATCCATGCAGGTGTCCACGACGTAGAGGAAAATCGGTGGTAGACAATGCGCCCGCGTGATAGTGTACTCGATGGTGGAAAATGAGGGAATCAGTTCGGCTGGTTGGTGTTGTTCTGAGATGGCAGCATATTGTGGTGGGAACTACAACATAAACAAATATAGACCATTTCAGAAATTCAAAGCGCATGCGCCAAGTGTTGGCCTGCGACAAAAAGTTAGTGCCGATTGCAGTATACCCGTCCTTGTTTATATGACAGTTCTGTCAATTTTACAGTTTTGTTTTTGTTGGTTTCGTTTTTCAAATAATTATGACGGGTACTAAACTTCTGGTCCACAAAATATTGCAATTTGAAATATTTTGTCTGGTTTAGAAAATTAAAAGTTAGGTTAGGTATAGTAATACAATTTTTATAATTAATTGGAATCGACTTCATTTTTTCACATAGTAAAATAAGTTTCTACACTATTATTCACGAAAGATGACTATTCAAGGTCATTTGTTCGAAGAAAGAAGACATATCACTTTATAGCAGTAGCTTAATAACATTTTGTATTAGAAAGAGAAATATTATTTGACCTATGTCTATTTAATTTATGTGGTGTGACAGATATACGTAAATAGTGGCATTACATTCTAACACACTATAAATAATAATGACATATGTCGTAGAATTACAGATACCTAATTATCTACTACACTGCCCTCTGTGCTAATATTTACCCAGTGGCGTTGACGTTTAAATCAAATTATTATACCTTGGTTTATAAGTTAAGTCTATGTATTTGTATTTTGCAAAAACATAAGTGAAGAACATAAATCTTTCAGAAATGCATTATTAAGAAAGAAACATAATTTTCAAATGAATTATTCTAATTTTTTCAGTTAAAATGTATCCATAAATATTTCATGTTGCACGCCTATATATACGAAATGCAATGAAGTTATCTGCAAGTAATATTATATCAGACGGCTCACAAATGACCTTGAATAGTCATCTTTCGTGAATAATAGTTTATTTGTAAACTAAGAATTGAAATCATATCTTATACTCAAATTCATATAAACAACTTCTGTCTAGTTCTAAAATTTAAAACAGAATACCGGGGTCGCGTATAAATTTGAAATGCCGCTATTTAACGACACTAAGTTTTTAGTTCAAAAAGTAAATGTAGTGGTAGCTCAAATTTCTGAAATGGTCTATTAATAGGGCGCGAGCAGATACGTGACTCGAGCGGCCTTGACGTGCTTGGAATCAGCTGATTTGTGTGCGCATGTCATTTTTTAGACAAGAACAATGTCACGTTGACAGTACCAATGTTTTGACATATTCTGATTTTGAACAAGTTTTGAACTGCTTTAATGTTATTATTTTACAATTTCTGGGCAGTAAAACATATGAAATTAAAAATAATAACATTTAAGCGTTAAAAATCAAAATAAATCAAAACATTGGTCTTGTCAACGTGACATTGTTCTTGTCAAAATGACATGCGCACACAAATCAGCTGATTCCAAGCACGTCAAAGTCGCTCGAGTCACGTGTCTGCTCGCGCCCCATATGCGTTCCTACATCGCCAAATTACATCAACATATTCAGCACGGAAACATTTCGTTTTGAGTATGCCATTGCCTACTACGATGTCCATGTAAAAATAAATTAATTTAGGAAATTAGCAATGAAAATTAAATCCTGCATCATAAAATAACTTTAAATTTATATATAAACAAGTTTTCCATCATCCACTCTCTTTCTGTTTCACCGAATTTACACAACTTAACCTCCACTCACCGGATTTCTCTGAAAACAGAAATTGCAGACCCATAACTTCGCCCTGTAATCCACCTGGCACAGTGGATTCAGAATAGCCCTACAGTTGTTCCTAGTGCACAAAACCGGATCGTATTGAATTGGAGGAAGGTCTGGTCGTTCTTTAATCGGTTGATACAAACACCCTAAAGGAACCACCAGTCTGGTGGCTTCTATTCTGCTTGACGGCCAGACGTTCCAAGTGAAGCGAATTCCATCGCGGTCTTCGTTTTGTTGGATGTATTCTTCGTAAGTCGTCATCTTAAGAGGCAGCGATGATGATTAGATGTATTTTTTTTACCAGATTTTTGTATAAAAACATAGAAATGCACATACCTTCAGTAAAAGTAACGCAGAATTATGTTAAAAATGTGTTTCTTATTGATGAAAATTACTTCCAAACTTTTATTTAACACATTTTAGTGGAAACTCCACGTCACTTTCACACGGCGAGCTTACGTCAAATTAATATTTTAAATGGTGCTGCTCTCTGTTTCAAAATGGCGTACTATTAATGAAATGTATGTATTTCAAAATAAAAAACCTCAAAAAATACGTGTAAACACAATTATTTAATTTATTTTAAATTATATTAATACAATAATATTCTTTGTTTAATGTTACATACAAAATATATTTAATTTTAAAGTTCAAGAAAAATCTGAAGCACACTGTAACATTTAAACGTGTCACTAATGAATATAAAATGAAACTGAACATATTTTATATTCATATTAGCAATTCTTTAATACAAAACTAAAATATTGTATAAAAGAACAGAAATATAGTTTAAATAAAGTAATCGAAAAGAACAAATAATGATCACAAATCATCAGCAAATATAAATTGTTATAATGTATACCATTCTTTAAGCTTTTCACTGGAGATTTATATAGTCCGAGAAATTGAATATGAATCTTAAATTTCACACAATTATAGAGCTTTTCAATTTAACGGCTATCTCTTTCTACCGCTGCAAATAGTAAGAAAATAGCGCGAACAACTGCCAGTTGGTCTGTCAAATGAAACGTCAAAAATAATGCAGTCAAAATACCTGTATTCTCGGTGAAAATTTGCATCGTTATACATTTTAGCTCCAATAAAAGCTTTTGTAATTTTTTCAGAGATGTTTTTTAAAGTTGTCAAAGTTTTTTCTAATATTTTACATCAAAATTTTTTAGAAACAAACGTCATAGATCTCAATTGTTCTTACTATGCGCAGATCCCTATTGCGCATATCTTCTATCTCTTTAAATTGAAAAGGTCTATTTTTAAAGAAAAAAGGTAGTATTACTATTCGCAATCGAAATTAACGATAGAGGCGCTGATTTTCGAAATAAAATGGCCGCCATGAGATGGGTTTGACATATGGCAGTTCACATTATTCACTGTATTTCGTGGACTGTGTATACAAACTAAGTTTAAAAACTTATTTATATAAAGGCGACAAGTTAAAATTATTGATTATTAATTACTACACTACTAACTCAGCTGTCACTTTTCAAATATGGCGCTTGTACGATTGCTTTTCGTAGTACTGATTTGCACCACTAGAGGGAAAATTTTATCTATGATTGCGAATTGTTTTAAAAAGATTTCTGAAAGATTTTTTAATAACTCAGTAAGAAGATATAGAGCTTTTATTATAAAAGTGCGCTAGTAATATGGGCCATCATTTTGACAAAAACAAGGCCCGTATTACGACCGCACTTTTACAATAAAACCGCTTGTATGGAGCGAGCTTTTACATTATATTCTTTTAAGAAGTATAGTGCGCTTTAACATTATATTCTTATGAGAAACGTGCTCCATAAAAGGCTTTTACGTTATTTTATGAGAAGTATGCTCCATAAAATAGTTTTTATCATAAAAATGCATACGTAATACAAGTCAATATATTAACATTTTGATTTTCAACTCCTAAAAAGTTTTGAACCCGTATTACGATCGTACTTTTATAATAAAAGCGTTTTTATGGAGCACATTCCTTATAACAATACGAATAAGAAACGTGGAACATAGACGTTGAATATCGGAAATCAATTTTTCTTTTTGTGTTTTGTGTTAATTTACGTTTACAACTGTAATCTAACTTTAATTCTAATTGATAGTTAAAAACAACGCATTTGTTTATTGTTACCTCTCGTAATGTAATCGTGCTAAAAATTCGGTGGTGAGTTTTCAGTAAATAAGCACGAATTAGGGTCCCCACAACAAGTTTTTAATATTCTTACGATGATGTCTGTGTGTGATGATACATTTCAAAATTAAAACTTGTCAAATTCGGTATTTAAGACTTTTAAATTAATGAGAACGACATATTAGATTTTGTCTAAAATTGATAAACCGGAAATATTTTACTTGAAGCACTGAATAGATTTTCGTGAAAAATATTTTAAGGTATATAACAAAATTTTTCAAATTTGGTATTTAAACCTTTTATGTTAATAAGAAGGACATTTTACATTTTTTCTAAAATTGATAAATCTGAAGTGATACTTTACTTAAAGCTCTGAACAGATTTTCGTGAAAATATATTATGCTATATTCCAAAACTTGTCAAATTTGGTATTTAAGACTTTCGTATCAAGGAGAATAACAGATTAGATTTTGGCTAAAATTGATAAACCGGAAGTGATACTTTATTTGAAGTTCTGAACATATTTTCGTGAAAAATATATTGATACAATCCAAAACTTTTCAAATTTGGTATTTAAAATTTTTATATTAATGAGAACGACGTATTATATTTTTTTTCCAAAATTGATAAACCGGAAGTAGTACTTTACAGAAAGCTATAAACATATTTTCTTGAAAAAGTATATTAAAACATGATCCAAAACTTATCAAATTTGGTATTTAAAACTCGATTTTGACTATCCTTATATGATAAACTGGAAGTGGTACTTAATTTGGAGCTCTTAACATATTTTCGAGAAAAACATTATAGAATATAATCCAAAATTTCGTATTAGAGACTTTTCTATTTGTTGGAACGAGAAATTAGATTTTGTTTACAAACGATCAATCGTAAGCTCATTACTATTTTAAACATGGAATTGACGGGAGGTTATGTGCTGCCCACATCAGATTTTTTATCATAAACCCATGGCTATCTAGACAAAAAGCTCATAAAAACTGTAACTTTAAAATTAATTTTTACTTTTATATGAAGAGCTAAAATAATCGTTTTATATGATTTGGATGCAGTATTTAAATTCCTATAAATTTATTTGAAGTATTTTTGCATAAAATAATTAGGTAAGGTTGTGTAAAGAAAAATTGATTTTCCATGTTAAACGCCTATGTTCCACTTTTCGATTTATACCCTGTACAAGAGCGCTCCATAAAAGTACTTTTATAATTTCATTCCAACGCTATTTTCTTAACGTGAAATGGATTGTAGAAATTTGTCATCTATGGTTGGTTGTACTATATTATTATTTCAAAACTTTCATATTCTGTACGATAGCGACACCTATCAAAAACTACATTTGTCAAAAAAGTGGGGTTATATAAATGTCAAATATTTGAAAAATGTGCGGTGAAAGTAAATTTTGATTAAAAAATCAAGGTGACGGTCTAACGTGGCGACTGATAACCACACTCGCATATGGTGTGACGTTTTTATTATCTTTAATAACAATGGGAGCTACTAGAAAGGTAAGATAAACTTTAATCAGTCAATCTTTGCATCTAAACGCGATAACACCGTATTTATTAATTGTTAGAATGGGAAATCATTTATGTAGTTCTAATAAAGTTGCCGTATGTTGTAATTGCTTGTTGTATGTTGAATTGTTACGAAATTTTCGTATAGTTTTCTAGTGTTCCCGACAACGTATTGTACGATGAACAACTGCTTAAAAAACTGGATTTCGAGTCCTTGGTCGGGGTGTTCAACCCTCCGATCACTGCGGATGAACCAGGGGAGCCCTGGCTGTTGGTCAGGCCTCTACAAGTAGAGGATTTTGATAAGGGCTTTTTGCAACTTCTTTCGCAACTTACTTCGGTAGGAAATATTAGTCGTGCTGAATTTCAATGTAAGTAAAATTTTATTAGTTGGCTGTGGTATAGGCCGCGTTCAGCAATGCACAGCGCTGGCAGCGCTGAGCGCCGAAATTTGCCGAATACAGTTGCTGGACCAATCACATTCGTCAATTCATTGCGTTCGGCAAACTTCGGCGTTCAGCGCTGCCAGCGCTGTGCATTGCTGAACGCGGCCATTGATTTATATTTGTAAATTCGCGAAAAATATGGCGGTTTTAAAACATAACTAATTATGGCACTATATTTATGTAAAAGGAAAAAATATACATTATATGCACGAGGTTTGATCAAAAATACCGAGAATTCTATTAATTGAAAAAGTAATTCGATAATAAATAAATAAATCGAATTCGCAAAGGGTATAGGGCGCGAGCGGACACTTGACTCGAGCGACTTTGACGTGCTTGGAATCAGCTGATTTGTGTGCGTATGTCATTTTGACAAGAACAATGTCCCGTTGACAAGACGAATGTTTTGATTTATTTAGATTTTTAACTATTAAAATGTTATTATTTTTTATTTCATATGTTTTACTGCCTAAAAATTGTAAAATAATAACAATAAGCAGTTCAAAATCAAAATAAATGAAAACATTGGTCTTGGCAACGTGACATTATTCTTGTCAAAATGACATGCGCACACAAATCAGCTGATTCCCCGCACGTCATGGTCGCTCGAGTCACGTGTCTGCTCACGCCCTATAGGCGATAGGAAATAAGCAATATGACATCTGGTGTTATTTTGAGGAACTATAGTTGACGGGATAATTTATACATGTGGCACTTGTTTGACTGTATAAACACAAGTGTTATAACTATTATGTTCATAATATTTGCATTTAGATGTATAATATCTTTTAATATTATACACGTAATGTATAAATGAAATTAGTAAATGTCAAATTATCCCGTTAACATTAGTTCCTTTAAAAGCCATTTTGTCGCTACGATCTTATCGCCTATTTAAATTAGAGTGAATTCGAACAGATTCGCGTGTTGTGTTTTCTCTTGTTTTGTTCAACTACAACTTGATATTAACTTGAAAATTAACTGTAATAATTAAAAATTTATAAAATAGCAGCTGATAATGATAAAACTCATATTGCTAAATTATCATTTACTAAAAATTGGTTCATAAAATGCTTACGTGAAAAAAGATAAAGTAGGTATATACGATATCTTATGTTGCAAAATTTAATACAAATTCTGATGTAAAAAGAATAAATATTTCATAAAAAAGTGAAGGTTGTCTCATAAAAGGTCGACAACTTGACAAGAAATTCGCAACAATTTTCAAAATTGAAGGTCAAGAACAAACTTTTTAGTTTTAAACCAACTTATTATATAAAATAAATAATTATAAATATATCATCACGGCTTATTACCCATTGCTGGGTGCGCCAATCTGCTTTGCACACAGATATCGGTAATGATGACATATTTGCACCGTGCTGGCGCTTACCAGGCGCCACCTCACGGGCACTCAGTGCTGGCGTGGAGAGTGCGCCACAGGGGTCAATTTTGTGCCATTTAAAATTGGAAATATTTGGCGTCGGTCTGGATTGAACCCGGTTCCCCAGATTCGCGACCTGACACTCAGGCACGCGGCCACAAGACCCCATAATTATTATTATTTCCTGAATGAAACACACTATCAATGTTAGATTACTGCAACACTATACATGCAATATTACTATTAATGCTATAAAAGTAATAAAATATAGTGGAATTTTTTTTGTACAAACGATATTAAATTTATCGTTATACGATGTGGTCTTTGGTTCGCCGTAGTTGTCCGCTATGAGCGCTAGTTTACAATGAAAACATGAACGTATGTCTTCTATATTTGATATTAAACGTCATATTCAATGTCGAATCACAAAAAGTAAATTATTTGATTTTAAATATATAAATGTTAAAACCTAGAAAATACGATAAACACAGAAAGTAAATTGTTAAGTTTCAAATGTAAACATAAACAGGTGGCCGTGTTGCTTTGTCTCTTTCTATGAAGTACGTTTTGGGTGCGTATGTCGCGACCTAATTCCCACATAGTTGATATTATGTACTTCGTCGTAAAGAAAATATTGGAAAAATTTAACATTATTGTTCTCCGGTATTTTTTAAAATTTGACAAAATATATAAGTAAAAACGCTTTAGATGTAAAAATATTATAAATATAAATAAATCCAAAAATTCGAAAACTCCTCGATTGTAATACAAATATGTGAAAGTTTTAGAAAACTTATTTTTCCCCCCATTAAACTAATGTCATTCTCATAATAAATACAGGGTCTTACGCTATCGTTATTTTAAAAACTACTAAATATTATTTTACAAAATTTTGTATCTAGGGGTTTTCCGACATGCCCGTTTCAATTAAAATGTTTTCAAAGCAGTAGCAATTCCGACTTAACTGGAAGTGGACCCTAACTTTCTTATTTTAAAGGGAATGCTATATTTTTTATTTTATCATTGAATTCACCAGCAACTTTTACGTATGAAACTATAAAAACATTTTAGGTACTCATGGTCAACGACTTCCGGCGTAATTCAACTTTTTTGATTTTTTCTCTAAAAACGGCCACTTTTAATCACTCACTATACAGGGTGAGTCTGGGAAGACGCCCCCCCCCCTTTAACTTTTTTATTATAATAGAAAAAATGGCTCATATAAAAGTTTTATTATTTTACATATACTATTTGGTGGCAGATGTAGATATTTTTTATAAAGTCAGGTTTACAAGATACGACTATCAACTTTTATTTTTCAAATGGCAACCTATAATTATTTTAATAAAATAGAAACCGCCATTTTTTCTCTTTTCAACGATGTATTATTTTTACCTTCCGTCGCCTTTAGGTAAGGAAGGTATTGTCTTTGATCAAAAAATTCGGTGGTGAGTTTTTGATGAATAAGCACGTTTTAGGGTCCCTACAATACGATTTTACTATTTTTACGATGATGTCTGTATGTGTGTGTGTGTGTGTGTGTGTGTGTGTGTGTGTGTGTGTGTGTGTGTGTGTGTGTGTGTGTGTGTGTGTGTGTGTGTGTGTGTGTGTGTGTGTGTGTGTGTGTGTGTGTGTGTGTGTGTGTGTGTGTGTGTGTGTGTGTGTGTGTGTGTGTGTGTGTGTGTGTGTGTGTGTGTGTGTGTGTGTGTGTGTGTGTGTGTGTGTGTGTGTGTGTGTGTGTGTGTGTGTGTGTGTGTGTGTGTGTGTGTGTGTGTGTGTGTGTGTGTGTGTGTGTGTGTGTGTGTGTGTGTGTGTGTGTGTGTGTGTGTGTGTGTGTGTGTGTGTGTGTGTGTGTGTGTGTGTGTGTGTGTGTGTGTGTGTGTGTGTGTGTGTGTGTGTGTGTGTGTGTGTGTGTGTGTGTGTGTGTGTGTGTGTGTGTGTGTGTGTGTGTGTGTGTGTGTGTGTGTGTGTGTGTGTGTGTGTGTGTGTGTGTGTGTGTGTGTGTGTGTGTGTGTGTGTGTGTGTGTGTGTGTGTGTGTGTGTGTGTGTGTGTGTGTGTGTGTGTGTGTGTGTGTGTGTGTGTGTGTGTGTGTGTGTGTGTGTGTGTGTGTGTGTGTGTGTGTGTGTGTGTGTGTGTGTGTGTGTGTGTGTGTGTGTGTGTGTGTGTGTGTGTGTGTGTGTGTGTGTGTGTGTGTGTGTGTGTGTGTGTGTGTGTGTGTGTGTGTGTGTGTGTGTGTGTGTGTGTGTGTGTGTGTGTGTGTGTGTGTGTGTGTGTGTGTGTGTGTGTGTGTGTGTGTGTGTGTGTGTGTGTGTGTGTGTGTGTGTGTGTGTGTGTGTGTGTGTGTGTGTGTGTGTGTGTGTGTGTGTGTGTGTGTGTGTGTGTGTGTGTGTGTGTGTGTGTGTGTGTGTGTGTGTGTGTGTGTGTGTGTGTGTGTGTGTGTGTGTGTGTGTGTGTGTGTGTGTGTGTGTGTGTGTGTGTGTGTGTGTGTGTGTGTGTGTGTGTGTGTGTGTGTGTGTGTGTGTGTGTGTGTGTGTGTGTGTGTGTGTGTGTGTGTGTGTGTGTGTGTGTGTGTGTGTGTGTGTGTGTGTGTGTGTGTGTGTGTGTGTGTGTGTGTGTGTGTGTGTGTGTGTGTGTGTGTGTGTGTGTGTGTGTGTGTGTGTGTGTGTGTGTGTGTGTGTGTGTGTGTGTGTGTGTGTGTGTGTGTGTGTGTGTGTGTGTGTGTGTGTGTGTGTGTGTGTGTGTGTGTGTGTGTGTGTGTGTGTGTGTGTGTGTGTGTGTGTGTGTGTGTGTGTGTGTGTGTGTGTGTGTGTGTGTGTGTGTGTGTGTGTGTGTGTGTGTGTGTGTGTGTGTGTGTGTGTGTGTGTGTGTGTGTGTGTGTGTGTGTGTGTGTGTGTGTGTGTGTGTGTGTGTGTGTGTGTGTGTGTGTGTGTGTGTGTGTGTGTGTGTGTGTGTGTGTGTGTGTGTGTGTGTGTGTGTGTGTGTGTGTGTGTGTGTGTGTGTGTGTGTGTGTGTGTGTGTGTGTGTGTGTGTGTGTGTGTGTGTGTGTGTG
Organism: Harpalus rubripes; assembly: GCA_963082715.1. Classification (NCBI taxonomy): domain Eukaryota; kingdom Metazoa; phylum Arthropoda; class Insecta; order Coleoptera; family Carabidae; genus Harpalus; species Harpalus rubripes. The sequence continues at coordinate 1,540,651 of OY720464.1, forward strand.
TGTGTGTGTGTGTGTGTGTGTGTGTGTGTGTGTGTGTGTGTGTGTGTGTGTGTGTGTGTGTGTGTGTGTGTGTGTGTGTGTGTGTGTGTGTGTGTGTGTGTGTGTGTGTGTGTGTGCGTGTGCGTGTGCGTGTGTATGTAACAAAATTTTCGTCTGCGATAACTTCCATACTACAATTCTAAAAATTATAATTCTTTCGTATTTCTTTTCGTTACATCCATGTGAAGAGCTGATTAGATTTTGGTTAGAATTGGACAACCGGAAGTACCTTCATTTGAAGATTTTAACAGTTTTTCTAGAAAAAACTATGTTAAATATCATTTTTTCACGTTTAATGTTATTATAAATATTAAAGAATATTTTATTCTCTATACGATTTGACTACATTTTATACTTAATATTAAATGTATATAGAGTTAAAAAATTATAAAGAAATTAAATTTCATAAAGTAGCCATGGCTATGGAAACAGCTACTATGTTAAGAAAATTTTGATTGAAGGATGTCAGTGTCAAGTGAAACTGACATAGTGTGTTTGTCGTATAATTTTAATGGAAATATAGGATCTTTTGCTACAAATTTTCTGTATGGAATTTGCATAAAATACATGCAACTGCCGGAAGGTAAAGTACAAGAAATATAATCTTTAGCAAGGAACTTTCTGTATCAAATTTGCACAAAATACATAGAACTGACGGAAGGTAATGTGCTGGCCACATCAGATTTTTTATTAATGTATTTGAAAAATTCCGAGAAAAATGAGATAATTTAGAAATATAAATAATTTTTAAACAAATATAGGTGGATATGTGAAAATAAACAAAACGTAACAATGTAAAACAATTAAATTAATGTCAAAAAAGTATACATTTGTTTGTTACTTAATTTAACTTATTTTGTAAACAAAAAAAAAAAACATATCCACTTATAATATTTGTTTAAAAACTATTTCTAATATTTTTAAAATATCTCATTTTTCTCGAAATTTTTTAAATACATTAATAAAAAATAATACATCGTCGAAAAGAAAAAAAATGGCGGTTTATATTTTATTAAAATAATTACAGGTTGCCATTTGAAAAATAAAAGTTGATAGTCGTATCTTTTTTATGAGCCATTTATTTCTATTACTTATAATAAAAAAGTTAAAGGGGGGGGGGGGCGTCTTCCCAGGCTCACCTGTATTTCGAGAATGGAATAAAATGTCTATAATCTGTAAAAACAGGTTTATAAAGAAAGCTTTTGTTTGCACTAGTAATTTTTGAAAAATGTAATTTCTATGTCAACGTAAAATTGAAGTTCAAAAAGTTCAAAAAAGTCAAGTTTTTTAAATGGAACAGCCTGTTTTTTATTATTTAAATGAATTCTTCATTATAAAATAGGGGTATTTCGTGTTGATAGGTTTTATGAGATATTCCATTTAAAAAGCTTGAGTTTTTAAACTTGTTGAACTTCTACTTTACGTGTACGTAGAAATTACAATTTCGTAAAATAATATTGAATAGTAAACTCGTCCAGGGACAGCCTGTGTGTTATTACGGCTTATTACCATAAAATTATTTTCACATATACAGGGTGTTGCATTACGGCTCGGCGAGATTTGTTTTTCTTTTTTTAAATGGAACACCCTATACAGAATGTCTCACAACTCGCGCCCCAGACGAAACTGACACTTGCCGACGACAATAGGTTGCCAGCAAATAGAAGAAAATAATTTGCGGCTGCTTGCATAACGGAGTTACAAGACTTTTTAATCCACCAATCCCGGAAGGATATCTTGAGGTGTGATGATATTATTACAGAATAAAACTGGTTGCTAGGTTTTAAAAATACTACTAGTGACTTACAAAATTTGTTTGACTTACTGTAATGTTGACACTTTAGAGTTGACTTTTCACTGTCAACAAATTTAGGTTAGCGAAGGTGTCATGTGAGATCATCATTTATATCGTACAGTGCAACGTGTTGTAGCAGCTGTGTAAAATGTGTTAAACCAAAATATTATTGTCATTTGACACTGACATTTTTCGAAAACTACAGTTGCAAACACACGTACGCGTTAAAGGTGTAGGTCTCTGATTGGTCAATTTTAATACGTCTTTTCTCGAATATCTTTTAAGCTAGATTTTTTTTTTCGAAATTCCTCATTCGCTCTGGGGCACGAGTTGTGAGACAATCTGTATATTTTCATATATTTTGATTGTATTTTATTCACTTATACGCACATAATTTTTTTAAAATTTTCCTCGGTGTTATGTTATTCCGTTTTTTCTCTAAAAATGACCTAATACACGCATTGCTTTAGATAGGCGTACTAAAGTTATTTTAATAATAAAAATTAAGAAAAAAAAATTTCTGTACAACTATAACTATACTCTATGTTCTCATATATTTAAAAAAATATAATTATTCAGGGTGTTCAATAAAGCTAATCAAATTTACTCAATTTCAAATGACTATAACTCGTCATTTTCAAATGGAACACTCTATATTTTATTATTTAGTTGGGTTACTTTTTATGTTATCTTTCTATGTTATTAAGGGTATCATATGCCTAAAACCAATAATTTCGGAGTTATTCACCATTTTTGTCTAAATATATTTAAATTAAATCTAGTATACTATGGAAATTGTGTTTTTATTAAGAAACAATTGCAATAATGGACAGTAGTTTGCATTAGCCAATAAATAAAACTGTTTATTATTAATATTTGTGCGATTAGGTATTGATAGTTCTTCTTGCGAAAAATTCATATGAATAAATTATTATATTGCAAAAGTTTAACATTATTTTTCTCCAGTATTTTTTTAAATTTTACAAAATATAACACCACAAGAATCTTTTTTGTTATGTTTCTCAATCAATTTTATTTCGATTGTAATTAACGAGTATTCATGTACACTTGGTATGTTGCAGGTCAATTTAGTACAATGAAATCACATGGCGAGTATTATATCACTGTGGTGGAAGATACTCGAAGCGGACGGGTAATTGGTGCAGCTAGTCTCATCACTGAATGCAAATTCATCCATGGTTGTGGGCTGCGCGGCCGCCTTGAAGACGTTGTTGTCAATGACACTTACCGAGGCAAGCAGCTTGGCAAATTGTAAGTCACATCAAATTTAATTTAATAAAAATACGCACACACGTGAATTTTTGCTTTAACTAATGGGGGAGTTTAGTCATGTTGATATGTAATGATTTTACCACATTAAAGTGCGTTCAAAAAAATTCCTAACTCGGAGTAGGCTATGAACAGTGAAACTTATATCTGATGATTATTTAATTCAAAAGTCAAATTGTCAAAATTGATCTTAAAATGTAATTTTAAAGAGAAAGGACAATAAAGAAGGATACAGTAGATTGACATTCGCCGATTTCTAATTTGTTTGCATTTCTAAAATAAGATTCAAGAAGAAAAGCTTTAATTTCTTTAGACAACATTTATGACAATATCTCATGTCAAATTGACATTTAATTAAATATTTTTAAATTGACATACGTTTCTGCGTTCAAAGCCTACTCCAAGTTAGGAATTTTTTGAACACACTGTACTATATGCACGAAATGTCAAAATTGATTCGGTATCCAAAAATGCCAATATAGCCGTTAGAGGCGCTGACGCTCAAAATGTACACATCGCCTATAGGGCGCGAGCAGACACATGACTCGAGCGACCTTGACTTGCTTGGGATCAGCTGATTTGTGTGCGCATGTCATTTTGACAAGAACGTTGTCAACTTGACAAGATCAATGTTTTGACTTATTTTGACTATGAATTACTAAAATGATAATATTCTACAATTTTTAGGCAGTAAAACACATGTAATTAAAAATAATAACACTTTAGCAGTTAAAAATCAAAATAAGTCAAAACATTGGTCTTGTCAACATGACATTGTTCTTGTCAAAATAACATGCGCACACAAATCAGCTGATTCTAAACACGTCAAGGTCCCTTGAGTCACGTGTCTGCTCGCACCCTATAGATGAGAAAATAATACCACCATTGTTTAATGCGATCAGCGTCATCTCTTTATACTTGAAAATCCCAATAGTGTCCCATTGTTTTTATTATTTGTTTGCTATTAGGATCGTAATGACGGTAACTCTTCTCGCAAAACGCCTGGGCTGCTACAAGATGTCCTTGGACTGCAAAGACAACCTCATCCCGTTCTACAAGAGTCTTGGCTACCGGTTGGAGCCTGGCAACGCCAACTCAATGATAGTGCGTTACGAAGAATCCTCTGGTGTCTCCTGACAATCAACCGCCAATGCTGTCACCAAATCCAAACTTTAGACGAAGTCTTGTCGAAAGAAAGTCTATCAGACATTATTTGACTGACACACACACATGCCTTGGTAAATGCTTTCACTCGTGATGCCTAAATACATAATAAAGTGCAAGAGATTTTTTAGTATAGTTCGATCTTGGTAAATAGTTAAAATTTTCTACAAAATTATTTCGGCTTACGGATCCAGTACCTAATAGAATTATAACTGGTATAGAGAACGGGCACTCAGCTGTTTCCGGTAACCTTCGAAACAGCTGATCTTGCTGCCCTAGCCTGTAACTGACTTCATTGGCAACCAACTTTCTTGGCGCTAATTCAAAATCTGAAGTCAGTTTGCCTTACATTTTGGTGAGAACAACAAATTTTTCTAGTGTTTGATTGTGCGAGCTTAATAGGTGGTTTTTACAATGTGTATGTATTTCAAGAAGCTATCACCTGATATGCAACTTCGTTATTTAGCTAATATCAGGTTAATTAGTAGTATTGAGCCGTATGATTGCGATGAAAGTTAGTTTTCATAGGATATATCGGATTTTCCGAATATTTTGCCAATGGATATAATCAATTATCTTATTACCAACAAAGTGTTTACACCCAAGAGTAATTAAACGCTTTTCGGAGTTATAAGCATAAAGTTTTATCAGAGCAGTTGACGATATAGAAATTTGAAAGAAATTTATTAATAAAGGATAAGGGAGTAATTTAGTATTGAAATGAAGTGAAATATTTATAACTTCTATACTCCAAATACAATATTTTATCTCATAAAATGAAATAAACCTTTTAGTTTTTCTAGAGTTGTTGCCGGGTCATTGACCTCTAACAATTAAAATTTGTCTAGAATTATAAATATTAGTCTACAAATGACTTTTTCATGAAATTTTTCTTCTAAATAGGTATTATATTTTCAAAATATGCTTTAATAAAGGTATTTATTTTAAGTTTAAATTTTCGTTTATTAAAGTAACAACTTCACACCGCACAGGGCAGCAAGATCAGCTGTTTTGAAGGTTCACGGAAACAGCTGAGTGCCCGTTCTCTATAACTAATAAAGGCGATGTAACCCAATATTAAATGGCGGAATACTTGAATAACATATGACAAACTTATGAATTAGTTTTGTTTCGTGTATTACATAAATGTCAAAAATATATCCAATTTTTAATACAACCGTTAAAAATGTGTTCGTAAAAAAACTCTTATTGCACTTTATACGTTTACATTATATACAAGATGTTAAAAAATAAATGTAACACATTTATAGGACATAGAGAAAAAGTTAAAATAAGTCGAAAAGTTTAAACCAAAAATAGACTGTTTCGAAGAGAGTCATTTTGTATTAGACGCGAAGAAAAACTGACAAAGATAGTGATCGAACAAAATTTTGTCTGTCAGTAAATAGGCTATAAAAATACAATAAGATTCAATATGAAATATTTTTCTCAATTTGTAATATTGGTCAAGGTTGCCACAACATTTTACTTAGTACAATTATTTGTACTATGTTCTGTAGTCAATTAAAAAATCAGTATCTTGATTCCGGGTACACCATGGTGCCTGAATATTTTCATCTATTTCGGGACAGATTGACATTAAATTATATGACATTTAAAATTGACATAACCTAACAAAAATAAAAAATCTGGTGTGGCCAACACACTACCTCCCGCCCATTTACCACCCGAGTCTCAAAAAGAGATTAAGCTAATCCTTATTTTTGGATTAGCGAATTTTACTCTAATTTTGGCAGTTTATTTCTTAAAATATAGTCTAATCTAATCCAAGTAACTACGTTTTTTGATAATAAAATGAAGATTACATTTTAAATACCGGGATTACATAGAATTCACTAATCCAAAAATACGAATTAGCTTAAACTTTTTTGCGAATCATTAATTTTTATTAATCTAAATACATACCTACATATTTACATATGCTGGAAACTGTATTGTTCCTATTGTTCTATTTATTTTTTTCTTTTTAAAACGTTACTATTATTAATTTGAAATTAGTTCTTTGACAGTGACATTTATCTGTCAGTTACCTACATTTCAATAACTGCATTTTGTTTGTTTAAGGCGTAGGCTCTGGGATTTAAATTATAGATAATTTTATAAATTTATCCATAAAGTATATAGAAAAAATATTAATTTAAAGGTATTTTTCGAAGAAAAACTATTTTGAGCTTCTCGTAAAGTGCCATTTCCGGTTATCCGATTTTCACCAAAATCTAATGAGCCCTTTTCATTACAGAAAAAGTTCGAAATACAAGGTTTCAAAATTTTCTGAATGATAGTATTTGAGTTAGAGTGGAGGATCCACACACACATACACAGATATCATAGTGAAAATGTTAAAATTGGATTCTAGGGACCTTAAAACATGGCCATTTACCAAAATCTCGATATGCGACTTTTAGTACGATCCCTATACCTTCCTCACCAAGGGTAGCGGGAGGTAAAAATAACCACATAATTGATAACTTTGAATATGACAACGAAATTGAACATTTTATTACATTTAATGCCAATAATAATAATAACACAACTAACAATATAACAAATATAAATAATGTTTTCATACTTACATCTATAATAATTATTAGTAAATTAGAAAAACAAAAATTCATCTAAGATTACCTGTCAAAGATAAACAAAAAATCTCATTTATGCTGTAATTCTGAACAAATCTGTAAGTCTTACAGATCTGTAAATTTGTAAATAATGAACAAAATCGCAACGAAAGCTGCCACTCTTATGTATAATTTTATATTAATCAACAAAAACAGATGCGTTTTTGTCACTTTTTCACAGATATGTATCGTACGATTTACATATTTGTTCAGAATTGCAGTATTAATCAAAGTCGTAACTCTTATAGTTTTCGAGATAAGTAAATCCCGTAAAAACTCATTGTTTGATTTATTTTGACTTCTCTATGTCCTATGAATGTGTTTCACTTGTTTGTTAACATCCTGTATAACACATAGGTATCACGTAGTTAAAATAAAGAAAATTTAATAGTAAATAATAAAAAAAATACTGAATTCATTTTTTCACTTTATAGAAAATCATACATTTCTAATCATTTCTAATTAATGAAAATACGGGTGTAATTACTGTAAAACATTACAGAAATGACATCACTTATTGGAAACTACATACGTAAAAATGAAGGTGAAATACTGTATATATTTATTTCTTTTTGGAAGATTGTATAAATGGGGTATACCGGTGTTATGAAATTTATGCAAAATAGTAACTTTTTTTCTATGGTTTACATATTCATATAGTAAAGAAATACAATAAATCATATTTAGGGCAAAGTTTTCATTCATAATTTGATGTTAGAAAATTGAAATTCTTTACATAGAAACGTCCTTGAAATCTGTAATGTCATTTCGATATGCTTTTGCGTGGTTTTTACTTATTTCAGATATGCCGTTAGAAACACAGATGACGCTAGTAGTTACTACGAACGTGTATTTTATATTTTAATTTTTATTCACGTTGTTTGTGTTAATTATTACGTGTCCCTCTGATATTTGTTTGTTTGCCTCCGTTTTCTTCTTCAAAAGTTGTAAATAGGCAAACAGCTGTCTCTGAACACGTGTGTTGAGGCGCTGAAGTTCGCTGCAGATGTCAATATCACATGCTTGTCATAAGGCGCGCCATGATAGAATATTTGAATTTCGATAAGAATTTTTTTAAAATTCATTTCTCATATATATATATATATATATATATATATATATATATATATATATATATATATATATATATATATATATATATATATATATACCATGTGTCTATCTTAAAGGTCTAAAGGTAGGACATTAACATGGGAAATCAGTTTCCCGCTCGCCTAATTATTTTAAGCAAAAATGCGTCAAATAAAAGTTTTAGAGCATAAAATTCTGCATCTAAATCAATAAACAGAATTACTTTTCCATGCATTGTAACAACAGAAATTAAATATGAAAATATCAAAAATTACGTTGAAAATATCGACAGCCATGGAATTGAACAAATATAAATAAATGCTTGACGTTTTATCTGTCATACAATTAACTTATTTGACGTTTCTGACAATTTGTCTCTAGTTTTATTGTCTGAAATGAACATTTATACGAATGAAGAGCTAAATTCGTGACGAAATTTGAAAAGACTGCTAATGTGTCTTCAAAAAATACACGAGAGCCGCGTAATCAGAATATAGGACGAGCAGAACATGAGTCACTCTAAGAAAGAGTGTTAGGAATGATAAGTGTAGACCCCTTCTGTAGTAGATGTATTGGAAATGAGTTGAAAGTACATAACAGCATCATACATAATTTTGTTACGCAATGTTGAATTTTTGATATATTTATATTATTTAAACAAAACTGTATTTTCTTAACTTTATTAATTTTATATTTCTATTATTGCCATAATTAACAATATTTGTTCAAATCAAATTGTCAGAAACGTCAAATAAGTTAACTTACGTTGTGACATCACGTGACAGATAAAACGTCAGGCATTTATTTATTTTTTGTTCAATTCCATGGCTCTCGATATTTTTATCGTAATTTTCGACATTTTCATATTTAATTTCTGTCGTTATAAAGCATGTAAAGGTAATTCTGTTTATTGTTTTAGATGTAGAATTTTATACCCTAAAACTTTTATTTGACGCATTTTTGCTTAAAATAATTAGGCGAGCAGGAAATTGCAAAAAACTGATTTCCCATGTTAATCAATCTCCTATGTACACCTTTAAAATAGACACACGGTATATATATATATATATATATATATATATATATATATATATATATATATATATATATATATATATATATTCTTATTCATTCTTACTCAAAATTATATTTTCATAATCCTACAGGGCACAACGAAATTAAAAAAAAAATACCGGAATACCCCATTAGTGTCTCATGCAATTATGTCTCGTATTATCATTTTTCTTATCATGAAGATTGTTGTTTGTAATCGGATTGTTTTGTGTGTACTGTGTCCAAAGTCTGAGAGGTCTTTATCATGAGAGCAAAAAATAAATATTTCCTGTTTAGCTGGAAGTGACATCATCTTTTTATTTTAAATATACAACTGTAAAAAACTTTATTTTTATAAAACAAATTAACTTATTCTAAATGGAGAGAATGGTTGAAGAATTATTTAAACATATAATAAATTTGTTAGCTAGTACAGTGGGTGGAAATTGTTTTGTTTTGCTCTCATGTGATTGGTTTGGATTTGCTGTGATGTCATTGGCCGGGAACGGGCGCTTCGGAAACGCCATCTCACCTCACTTTTTTCCTTTATTTATTCATTTGAGTACATCGAAATTACATTCTTTCTTTCCCATTTCTGTTCTGCTGTCTTCCCTAGCTAAAATAAATGTTTGTTGTACTTAACTATTAGTATTACTCGTATTGTGATCTGTGGAAAGTTATACATTATTGTTGTAATAAAATTTGTACTATCAATGAATAAAATAAGTACTGGTTGGAATATTTGCCTTATTATTTCACTGTTGCCACGATAGCATTGGGAACCCGTGAGGTGACGCCTGATAAGAGCCCTCAATGATACAGATAAACTGTTTTTGGACAATTTTGAGTAACGTGAAAGTACTTATACCGGACGAAGGCACAAAAAATTAATTTGCTCATTGATTCAGATGCATAATGTTATGCTCCATAACTTTTATTTGAAGCTTTCTTACTTAAAATAATTAGCGAAGCCAATGTTTGCACATTAAAAATTTATCAGATACCAGATGGCAGACGAATGTATAGACGATAATTCCCTACTTTTAATTCAGTTCTATGAATCTACATAAATATGTAAAAATGAAATATTCATTTTTGTTGCTATGGAGGTGCTATGGAGACTGAGTTTTATAAGTATCAATAGAATCGTTCAAGACATTTTATTAAATTCATTTCATTTTACTATTTTACTCCTTTAAAGATAATAGGGCGCGAGCAGACACGTGACTCGAGCGACCTTGTCGTGCTTAGAGTCAGCTGATTTGTGTGCGCATGTCAGTTTGACAAGAACATTGTCAATTTGACAAGACCAATGTTTTGACTTATTTTGATTTTGAATTGCAAAAATGTTAATATTTTACAATTTTTAGGCAGTAAAACACGTGTAATTAAAAATAATAACATTTTAGCTGTTAAAAATCAAAATAATTCAAAACATTGGTCTTGTCATCATGACATTGTTTTTGTCAAAATGACATGCGCACTCAAATCAGCTGATTCTAAGCACATGACTCGGGCGTCCTTGACGTAATTTGGAATCAGCTGATTTGTGTGCGCATGTCGTTTTGACAAGAACAGTGTCACTTTGACAAGACCAATGTTTTGACTTATTTTGATTTTGAACTGCTAAAATTTTATTAATGTACAATTTTCAGGCAGTAAAACACATGAAATTAAAAATAATAACTTCTCATCAGTTCAAAATTAAAATAAGTCAAAACATTGGTCTTGTCAAAGTGACATTGTTCTTGTCAAAATGACAAGCGCACACAAATCAGCTGATTCCTAGCACGTTAAGGACGCTCGAGTCACGTGTCTGCTCGCGCCCTATAGGACAGATACTAGTGTATTGACTGTAAAAATCGATTTTCTTTTAAGGTAAGATTATGCATTGATTGTTATAATTTTATATAATTTGCATTGTTTATAGTATTATTGTTCTATTATGTGATATTAATAAATACAAATTTCTTTTAAGCAGCAAATCGGTCTATATTTAATACAACATCGGAGATAAGCTTTTACATATTATAAATATTATTTTCACTTAGCTTTAGCTAAAATGTATTACATTTTGGTTACAAAATAAAATTCAAAATATTTGTTAATGGTGTATTTTTGATTTACAGGCATTAGTCATTTCCGGGCCCTATTTATTACGGGCCCTAGGCAATTGACTAGTGGTTAATCCGGGCCTGCCAAAGTAGCCTGTATTTCTGTATGTGACACGGCTGTCTTCTTTAATCATTGGACGAATAACAGCTATGTTTTCATCCGTAACTGCAGAAATTGGCCGATCTGCGCGTAAATCGTCATTGAGAGAAACTCGATGAAATTTAAATTCATTGTACCAGCTATGAACAGACCTGATAATAGGTGCTTTATTTCCAAAAGCATCCCGAAGCTTTTCGATGCATTGTTTTGGAGAGCGAAGTATTAAAATCATAAAATATCACTAGGAAATTTTCTCTTGTTAACTGCATTTTCAGTACGACGTGCGTACTTTAGAACTGCATGGAAAATTACTGATAACAGATAACGAATTGTAACAAGAACTGCCATGCTACTTAAGGATGTACACTATTATTCACGAAAGATGACTGTTCAAGGTCATTCTTTCGAAGAAAGAATACACATCATTTTATAGTAGTAGCTTAGCTACATATTGTATTAGAAAGAGAAAGATTATTTGACCTATGTCTATTTAATTTATGTGGTGTGACAGATATACGTAAATAGTGGCATTACTTTCTAACACACTATTAATAATAATGACATATGTCGTAGAATTACAGATACCTAATTATCTACTAAACATTCACGAAAGATGACTAGTCAAGGTCATTTGTGAGCCGCCTGATATAATATTATTTCAGATAACTTCATTGCATTTCTTGTGCATAGGCGTGCAAGTTGAAATATTTATGGACACATTTTAACTGAAAAAATAAGAGTGATTTATTTCAAAATTATGTTTCTTTCTAAATAATGCCTTTCTGAAAGATTTATGTTCTTCACTTATGTGTTTGCAAAATACAAAAACATTGATTTAACTTGTAAACCAAGGAATAATAATTTGATTTACACGTCAACGCCACTGGGTAAGTATTAGCACAGAGGGCAGTGTAGTAGATAATTAGGTATCTGTAACTTTACGACATACGTCATTATTATTTAAAGTGTGTTAGAAAGTAATGCCACTATTTACGTATATCTGTCACACCACATAAATTAAATAGACATCGGTCAAATAATATTTCTCTTTTTAATACAAAATGTTGCTAAGCTACTGCTATAAAGTGATGTATATTCTTTCTTCGAACAAATGTCCTTGAATAGTCATCTTTCGTAAATAATAGTGTACACTGCCCTCTGTGCTAATATTTACCCAGTGGCGTTGACGTTTAAATGAAATTATTATTCCTTGGTTTATAAGTTAAGTCTTTGTTTTTGTGTTTTGCAACAACATAAGTGAAGAACATAAATCTTTCAGAAAGGCATTATTTAGAAAGAAACATAATTTTCGAATTAATTACTCTTAGTTTTTCAGTTTAAATGTGTCTATAAATATTTTATGTTGCACGCTTATGCATACGAAATGCAATGAAGTTATCTGCAAATAACATTATATCAGACGGCTCACAAATGACCTTGAATAGTCTTCTTTCGTGAATAATAGTTTACTTTTGTTTTACCATGCATTTATTTTTCATAGCTACCTTGATTATATTTGTTTGCAGAAACTTTCGCTGATACCCTCGTATTCAATTCAGAATGACAATAATTGCAAGCGACAAATTGTCTCAGAACGTGGAGTGGACAATTAAGTTCTTGTTTATTCTGTACAATGGTAAAGTAGTTTATTTGGTTTGCTGCGAATCAATTGCGGGTCTAAAAGAATAGAATATCCGACATCATTTTGAAGGCAAACATGGAGATTTGGCTCGCGTTTTAGTTTCCGGCTTTTGTTTTGGCCCCGGATTACTTTTGAGTTGTGCAAGTGAGCAAGTGCAACACACATTACATTTTTTAAAATTAACAAACTTTGATGACGTGCCTCCTCTGCATGAATATTTTTACTAAACTATTCACGAAAGATAACTATTCTAGGTCACTTGTGAGCCGTCTGATATATTACTTGCAGATAACTACATTGCATTTCGTATGCATAGGCGTGTAACATGAAATATTTATAGACACATTTTAACTGAAAAAAAATCTGATGTGGCCAGCACATGACCTCCCGTCAATTCCATCTTTGAAATAGCAATGAACTTTAAGTAAAGTATCACTTCCGGTTGATCGTTCGTAAACAAAATCTAATTTGTTGTTCCAATAAATAGAAAATAATTTTGGATTATATTTTATTGTTTTTCCTTGAAAATCTGTTAAGAGCTCCAAATTAAGTACCACTTCCGGTTTATCAAAATCTAATGTTGTTTCAAATTATACACGTGTTTTAAATACCAAATTTGAGAAGTTTTGGTTCATGTTTAAAATCTGTTTATAGCTTCCTGTAAAGTAGTACTTCCGGTTTATCAATTTTAGAAAACATCTAATATGTCGTTCTCATTAATATAAAAGTCTTAAATACCAAATTTGAAAAGTTTTGGATTGTATCAATTTATTTTTCACGAAAATTTGTTCAGAGCTTTAAATAAAGTATCACTTCCGGTTTATCAATTGTATCTAAAATCTAATATGTTGTTTCCCTTCATATAAAAGTCGTAAATACTAAATTTGACAAGTGTTGGTACTCCAAAATGATATACTTATAATATATTTTCACGAGAATTTGTTCAGAGCTTCAAGTAAAGTATCACTTCTGGTTGATTGATTTTAGCCAAAATCTAATATGTTGTATTCCCTGATTTTTTTTCATTAAAAACTGTTACGGGCTTCAAGTAAAGTATCACTTCCAGTTATCCAATTTTACCCAAAATCTAATCAACTCTTTATATGAATGCAGGAAGCTTAAATACGGAAAATAGATATATTTAGTAAATATTAGCACAGAGGGCAATGTAGTAGATAATTAGGTATCTGTAATTATACGACATATGTCATTATTATTTATAGTGTGTTAGAAAGTAATGCCACCATTTACGTATATTTGTCACACAACATAAATTAAATAAACATTGGCCAAATAATCTATCTCTTTCAGGTACAAAATGTTGCTAAACTACTGCTATAAAATGCTGTGTATTCTTTCTTCGAACAAATGACCTTGAATAGTCATCTTTCGTAAATAATAGTCAATATTGAATACCATTCTAATAATAAATATTCCATAATCTGATTTCCTTTTATAGAGCTAAGCAAATCCAAAGGCGGCGTATAATTTCTCAATGACTCGCTAACTTGAAAGATTCGAATTCGATCGTCATTTGTTTGGGTTTTAGCGGTAGATGGCTGAGATCAATTCCTTAGGCAGAGCGCGCGATGACGTCACGTATCGCCCACCGAGTGACGTCACAGAGGTGACAACACGCTCGGTGACAGACACTGCACAGGGAAGGATTTAGTTGCTTTTCAAATGATTTTCAGTTTTCACATAGTTTTTAATTCGCTCAGTGACTTCTAGATTAAATTGTGAACTAGAAACTTAATTGTTTTCATTTTGGGGCTAAAAAGTTTCAATAGGAATCACTGACGCGCCTGGATACGTTTAGTGCCGTTGATTTTGGAAAAAATAGAATTCAAAAATTCAGTTGAATAATAATTCGAAATTCGAAAATTCGGATTTCGAATTTTAATCTAAATTCGAAATTTCCAATTTTTAACAAAATTCGAATTTCATACACATTCAAAATTCCAATTTCCAGTACTTACGAAGTTAGAATTACATATTTTCAAATGTAAGTTAATTGGCATTTATTACACTTTGCTTTGCTATTATTAATTTCAGACAAAAATATTTCCAAATTGTACTTCGCGGCGATATGTTTATTAAGAATACTTTACTTTCAACAAATAAGCGACAAATCTAGGTGTTTGGACTCAGAGACCAAGTTTAAACAAATCATGTCATTATCCTGTCATGGGGTCTCGTGGCAACGTGCATGATGTCAGGTCGCGAATCTGGGGAACCGGGTTCGATCCCGACCGACGTCAAATATTTCCAATTTTAAATGGCACAAAATTGACCCCTGTGGTGCACTCTCCACGCCAGCAATGAGCGCCCGTGAGGTGATGCCTGGTAAGCGGCCGTGAGGTGCAAATATTTCATCATTACCGATATCTGTGTACAACGCAGATTGGCACACCCAGCAATGGGTAATAAGCCGTGATGATATATTTATTTTTATATTTTACGTTCATAACGAAGTTATTACGATACGCAATTGCGTATCGTAATGACCTTCATTTCGATACGCAATTTTTTGTTTTAGACAGTTGGTACTAGATGACGTTTCTTTAACCCATTTTTACCTAATTTATTTGTAGTTAATTGACAATTCATTTTAATAATATAATGTCGAAATTATTATTATTATTATTTTATTTAGGGAAGATTATTTACATGAAAAAGTACAAATGGTTACAAATATAATCACAAATTGAGTAAAATATTTTAGTTTGTAGAAGGCGCAAAATATAAAAAATAGTATAAAGAACTCATTTTATAAGACTTTCTTTCGCACTTGTCAATTAGAAAACTCGCTAACGCTCGTTTTCTAAATTTTGACGCGTGCGAAAAAAACATGTCTTATAAAACACGTTCTTTAATATACTATTATTTGTTTTATTTATAAATAAGCTTTAAAACACAAATAAATAGATGACGGCTTCAACTATCGAATTACAAAATTCGAAAAATATTCCGAATTTTGACTTCGAAATTCGTAATTCGAAAAAGTATAAAGCTTATTTTTCCGTTTCGAATATTTAAAAATTCGAAATTCGAAAATTCGAATTTTGTCAAGTAATAGAAATGGATTTGCTGAAACTAAAATCTCGCTAAAATCGGTTGTTGCTTCAGTTAAAACTGCACCAATATTTTTTATAAGAGTAGTGAATAGTGTTTAGTATGTGCTGGTATTAGTAAATTTCGTGAACCCCCCTACCCTACTGCATATATCGTATTCAGTGCCTGTTTTCCACCCGTCACGACACGAATCAAATACACTCCACGCTCATCGTCAACGGGTCCACGTTCAGTCGATGGCTAGCCGTCATGGCATGCACACCCCCACGTCCTTCCTCCCCGTGATCCGCGGCTCCTCGCTTCGCACCATGAAGTGGAAACGGCGCCCCGAAGTTCGCCCCTTTCTGGTGCTCCCACTCTTGGACCCCGACCAGCGGTCCCAGAGCGCTGAGCCGCGCATCGAGCGCCCCCTCACGGCCACGTTGGAGCGCCCGGAGCTCCTCGACCTAGGGCTTCGCCACAAGCTGGACATGTCCCTCGTAAAAAAGGAATATCTGACCATCACCAATCTGACAAGGGTTAGGACTGTGCCCAGGAATAAAGTAGTGAAGATTGCCAAAAGAGTGAAAGACAGTGAGGATAGTCTAAGTGATAATAGTGCTAGGTCTAATAGGAAGATAACGAAGATTCATCAGTTGTCCAATGTTAAGAGCTCTGTGAAAAGTAAACAGAAGAATGATGCCAACAATAATACGGATACACCAACTCCAAGTAAGATTTATTTCATAATAAAATTAATATTTCCTCCTAACCTTAAAAAATGAACGAAATCTTTCAAAAATAACCGTAGGGTTTGTGTAGTCGGTACAGGGCCGGCCAGAGACTTTTGAGCGCCCCAGGCGAAAACTTTAGATTGCGCCCCTCAAGTATTAAAATTTAGTGTGGCAAGGCGATGGTAAGAGCAATAATAGATAAATAACTTTTATAAACTTTTCTAAATTATAGTTTCAATATTCATATTTTAACTCTGTTTGGGCCCTATTCTGTAACTCGATGGTTAATTTTTAACCACTGGTTAAAATTTTTATTCAATAGATATTGATTTGACAACTAAAAAACCCTTTTTTTGTTATATGTCAACATACTTCATTGGTTAAAAAATTTAATCAGTGGTTAAAAATTAACCACTGAGTTACAGAATAGGCCCCTTTATCTATTTAAGTCAAAATCCAGTTTAGAAATTCATATTGTATTATAATAGTCACGACATTTATTTGTTTATCATTAGTCTAGAAATTATTATGTATACGTGCGTGACTTTGAATGCCCTAGCCTATGCACCCCGTCCCCCAAAAATAATCCTGTCCTGAAGATAGCGTTTTGTTTTAAGATAGTCGAGTTTAGATAGTCATGGGGTAAAGATAAAGAGTCGACATTAGATAATCGTGGAGTTAACATGTAAGCGTCGAAATTAGTTTGTCGCGTCGTGCAGATGTGTTTTGTTTTGAACATGTAGTGTCTTTTAGTTTTGGGGCGACGCCCGCCCGCTGGATTACGGAATGTAACAGTTTAGTATCTGCTTAGTTGTGTTAGTTATGTTTAGTTTAATCCATAGTTAATAATAAGTTATAATAATCATGTAAATAAAGTTTAGTTATTAAAAACCAAGTAGTGTCCATGTCCGTAGTGTTCATAAAGTGTAAGTGAAGTGTATGTGTGTTCTTCCTTCTCAACAAGTCGTGGACGCCAATCATCCACCAGTAAGCAGTAGTAGCATTATCCAGATCGGCACCCCCCCCCCCATCGTGTTACATTAGATATAAAATTGGAAATTGCATTTTACAAACCTCGGATAAACCTGAGATAGAATAAACACCAGTATTTCATATTCCATAGAAATCGGTCGTATAAACCTTTGATAATTTTATCCCTTGTTCTTATGGATACTACGTAAACATAAACTATATTTTGTTATTCATACGTTTGACAGATGTCAATCAAGTATTTCATCATCACTGTCAGAATCAAAAATAACATTTTTATATTTTGCGTTCATAATGAAGTCATTACGATACGCAATTGCGTATCGTAATGACCTTCATTTCGATACTCAATTTTTTGTTTTAGACAGTTGGTACTAGATGACGTTTCTTTAACCCATTTTTACCTAATTTATTTTTAGTTAATTAACAATTCATTTTAATAATATAATGTCGATATTATTATTATTATTATTTATTTAGGGAAGATTATTTACATGAAAATGTACAAATATAATCACAAATTGAGTAAATAAATGTTAATATAATGTTCGAATTAGTCCACATAGATGGACCTAGTAGTACTAAAAATTTGTAGATTGAACCTTTGAACGATAGAAAATTATTTTTAATTAATTTTAAAGCAAGTTTAAGTTCAAATATAAGAAAATATAAAAATTTCCTGTACACTGAGGCTGAAAGGGTTAAATTGTCAAACGTCAAAGCTGGAAGATAAGAAATTTCAATATAACCTCAAAATTTCTTTTACTTAATCACTTTATTTAATGAATATAATAAAAATACATATTTTCGTCTTACTTTGCATTTCAAAATAAGCAATCAAAACATTCTCTGTTACGCCTTTGACATTATTTTCTTTACACCATGTGTCAAAATTTGCAAATTCTTTCTCATAAATCTTGCGCGATTTTTTAGGAAGTAGATTATTTACTGTACTCTGAGCTATATTACGTAGCTCAGGCGGAGTGCAACTGATTTCATCTTCCATGATTACACTAAATTCACTTAAATTTGTTCGTAAATATTGAAATGACATGTACTTTCAAATAATAATTGAATGTGGTCAATTCAATGTTACCAACTACAACATTTCACTTACAAATTTCCCTAAATCAACTCGGTTTAATATTAACAGTTTTTTAAAATATTTCAGTTTGTAGAAGGCGCAAAATATAAAAAATAGTATAAAGAACTCATTTTATAAGACTTTCTTTCGCACTTGTCAATTAGAAAACTCGCTAACGCTCGTTTTCTAAATTTTGACGCGTGCGAAAAAAACATGTCTTATAAAACACGTTCTTTAATATACTATTGTATCATCTAACATCGTGAAAAATGCAAATTAGAAGGCCGAAATAATAACAATATTGAAGAAAAATAGTCTAACAAGAAGATAATTTTATTGTGCCAATACCAACCTAAAGTGATTTAACGTAATTCCTGGTATAACTATCTGACAGATAAAATAGCATCGTAAAAGACAGTCTTGTTTATCAAAGGTATAATGGGGTATTCCGACATTTTTAAAAAATATTTTTTTTCATTAGTACATATCAGTAGGACTTTGAATATCTAGTTTTGAGTAAAAAAATGTATACATCACGTGAGATATGAATTTTTAAAAATTGCATCGCAATTCAAATTTTCTTATCATTGGTGCGCTTATGACGTCAAATCGATAGTGACATCTGCAACAAACTTCAGCGTCTAAATCCACATGTTCATGACAGCTATTTGCTTTTTTACACATGGTTTCAGTAGCAGCATGTATTACACTGTTTGTCCTGTGTTTGTGGTAAAAATACGAGTAATATTTCATAATTATGGAACCTGATTATAAAAAGGCTGATTCTCGTAATTTACCTGGTGTGGATTCTGCCATGGTAAATGATTATTTTCTTCATAACTCACAATACGTGAGTGCAGAAATACGTAATGTTAAAAGCCGAAGGTATGTTTTGTTCGAGAATTGCTGCAAATAAAGTGGACGAAATGTCAAACAAGAAATATACGCGCGTATTAACTACTGGCACCATCTATGATTCTAAACGTAAATATCTATCGTGAAATGAGCAACAAATTATCAATTTCACGTCACAAATTTCAAGGACGTTTCGAGAGCTGTAAAAAATCCAATTTTCTAACATTAAATTATGAATGAAAAGTTTTTATTAAACATGTTTTATTATATTTTCCTACTTAATGAAGATGTGAATTATAGAAAAAAGTTATTATTTTGCATTATTTCCATATCACCGGAATACCCCATAGTTTATCCATCAATTGTAAAAGTGGGCCTTAGTGGGTTAGCACAAACCCGAAACAATAATAATAATAATAATAATAATAATAATAATAATAATAATAACATCAACCACCAAAATAATCACTCTCTCTTTCAACAACATTCTTACTAACCTGACACCATACAACAAAAATTCTTCATAGGTACAACATATATTCCTCACTCTTAACATATTAAAGTGACCGATTTTCGGTAGCGAAATACCGCAACCGGGCCACAGTAATAGTTACGAAACAATCATCCTTCGCCACGCATTCCTGCCTAAGCACACTTCTTTCGTCTCTGCCACATTCATAATCGCATTCATACACGCTCTTCTTCTCTTCTCACTCGGAAACTTTCTCTCTTTTAGCACCTTATCAATCACATCCATCCACTTACACACTGGACGGCCACGCAACTTCCTTCTCACAAAATAAAATGTCACTTTTAACACATAAATAACTATTTATACGATTATAACATAATTATGTATAAAATAATA
Source organism: Harpalus rubripes (assembly GCA_963082715.1). Taxonomy (NCBI): domain Eukaryota; kingdom Metazoa; phylum Arthropoda; class Insecta; order Coleoptera; family Carabidae; genus Harpalus; species Harpalus rubripes. The sequence goes on from OY720464.1 coordinate 1,561,164, forward strand.
GCACAAATAAATATCTAATGTAATTCTTCAAAAGTTCATCCTAGGTAAAAAATATAAGAATCTTGTTTTGTATAAAGTTTTGCACACTTTTAAAATTTCTATATGCATCACGGGCTCTTATTTCCGGAAACTTTTGATAGGTTAATCAGTGCAGCTTTCTATACAGGATTCCGTAAAAAGCTTTTGTTGTAATTTTGTAGTTTTCTTAATGTTGGGGTTTTTTTCAGTAAATTCCCTGGAGTGCCAATACTTCTTCAGTATTTAATTTGGATACTACATTGTTTTTAATTGATATAAACGCCAACAAATATAAACACTCTTGTTTTCATAGTAGAATGCACATAGGATTTAATTACTAGTTTAAGTTTGCTGAAAATTGCTTCGCTACAAGTAATTGTTATTGAAATTGTAAGATTATTCTTAAAGCAACCCATAAATTCGCCCTTTGGTTCCAGAATCTTTACATAAAACTACATATACGAATTAATATTCTATACTTATGAATAATTTTAATTTATATTACAAAAAAATCTCAAAAAAGTCGCCCTAAAACCAATTTTGCCCCAGGCGATCGCTTGGTTTGCCTGTAGCTTGGGCCGGCCCTGAGTCGGTACCTGATGGAACATTTTAAAAATATAATTATTGGAACACACAAATAAAATATCTGACGTTTTCATTATTACAATGAATATTTACTTATCAACGTTGAAAGTTATTAAAATACAGGGTGGGGCAGAAAAACCTATCCGATTTCAAATCCCTTTTTCCCAGAAGAGGGAGCAGGTAGAGTAGTGGGGTAAAAACCGTTAGAAAGCCGGTTTTATGCCATTTGTCAGTAGTCAACATGCCTTGGTCTGGTGAACATCGTGCTTTTGTTATTGAGCGGTTTATCGAATGCGGCGGTTCGATAATTGCTACACAACGTGCTTTTCGAATTCATTTCGGACTCGGGCGTCATGATCCTGTTCCACATCACGCTACGATTAAAGTGTGGGTGTCAAATTTTAGACAGACGAGTTCAGCATTGAAAAAGAAGTCGCCTGGACGTCCCAGGACAGCAACAGGACCTGAAAACGTGGCCAATGTGAGAGCCGCGATTGAACGTTCCCCGCGTCGTTCGGCGCGAAAACATTCGCTCGCTTTGGCGATTTCCAACCGCAGTATTCGGCGCATTTTGCACCGGGACCTCAAAATGCATCCCTACAAAATGGTTGTTGCACAGGAATTAAGTGAAAGGGATTTTGAAACCCGTACGAACCTGTGTCGCGATCTCCGAGAACTCCCAAACGACGATGTTGTGCTCTTCACGGACGAAGCCCATTTTCACCTTTGTGGTGCCGTTAACAGGCAGAATTTTCGACATTGGAGTGACGAAAATCCTCGAGAAATCCATCAGGAACCCCTCCATAGCCCAAAAGTGACTGTGTGGTGTGCTCTTTCCCGCCTAGGCGTCTGGGGGCCTTACTTTTTTGAAGAAAATGGGCAAACCGTAACGGTCAACAGCGAGCGCTATTGTTTCATGCTGGAAAATTTTCTTAGACCCAAAATGGAAGAAAATGGCGTGGAAAATGTGTGGTTTCAACAGGATGGTGCAACCGCCCACACATCGCGACGATCAATGGACATTCTCAGGGAACTGTTTCCCGGTCGCCTCATTTCCCTGAGAGGTGATCTTGGCTGGCCGCCGCGCTCACCGGATCTCACTCCATGTGACTTCTTCCTTTGGGGTTACCTCAAATCGAAGGTTTACCAGCATCGACCAAGGACCCTTCTTGCTTTACGAAGGGAAATTGCTCGGGCAATTGAATAAATTCCTGTGGAACTGACGGTGAAAGTCATGGAAAGCTACCGCGAGCGCCTAAATCAGTGTATCCGCTCCCAAGGACGACATTTGAGTGATGTGCTTTTCAAAACTTAAATTTAAAAATGGCATAAAATTTGCGATATGTTAATAAAAAATTTTTTTGACAAGTTGAGTGGTTTTAATTTTATAACGTTTTGAAATCGGATAGGTTTTTCTGCCCCACCCTGTATGTGTGGTTTATTTTTACCTCCCGTCATACCGTAGGTAAGGGAGGTAATGTTATCAGTCCAAAAATTCGATGGAGTTTTTAGTAAATAAGCACGAATTGGGGTTCCCACAACACGTTTTTACTATGTTTACGATGATGTCTGTGTGTGACGATTTTTTCCTCCACGATAACTCTTACAACAAACTTCCGAAAATTTCTATTTTCCGTATTTAAGCTTTCTACATTCATATAAAGAAATGATTAGATTTTGGGTAAAATTGGACAACTGGAAGTGATACTTGAAGCCCATAACAGTTTTTAATGAAAAATTATATTAAAATATAATCTAAAACTTTTCAATTTTAGTATTTGAGACTTTTATATCAAGGGGAATAACATATTAGATTTTGGCTAAAATTAATAAACCAGAAGTGATGTTTACTTGAAGCTCTGAACAGATTTTCGTGAAAAATATATTATAATATATTCCAAAACTTGTCAAATTTGGTATTTAAAACTTTTATATGAAGGGGAGCAACATATTAGATTTTGGCTAAAATTCATAAACCGGAAGTGATACTTTATTTGAAGCTCTGAACATATTTTCGTGAAAAATATATTGATACAATCCAAAACTTTTTTTTCTAAGATTGATAAACCGGAAGTAGTACTTAATTTGGAGCTCTTAACAGTTTTTCGAGGAAAAACATAATAAAATATAATCCAAAATTTCGTATTACAGACTTTTCTATTTATTGAAACAACAAATTAGATTTTGTTTACAAACGATCAATCGGAAGTGACACTTTACTTAAAGCTCATTGATATTTTAAACATGGAATTGACGAGAGGTTATGTGCTGGCCACATCATCTTTTTACCTCCCGCTGCCCTTGGTAAGGGAGGTATAGGGATCGTGTTAAAAATCGCATATCGAGATTTTGGTAAATGACCACGTTTTAAGGTCCGTAGAACCCAATTTTAACATTTTCACAATGATGTCTGTGTGAATGTGTGGATCCTCCACTCTAACTCAAATATTATCATTCAGAAAATTTTGAAACCTTGCATTTATACCTTATTCTAATATGGAAAGAAGCCATTAGATTTTGGTGTAAATCAGATAACCGGAAATGGCAGTTTACTTGAAGCTGAAAATAGTTCTTCGAAAAATACCTTTAAATGTTATTTTTTTCGAGATTTATGTTATTATAAAAATAAAAGATTATTAAATTTTCTATTGGTTTGCATTAACACTTTTTGTATACAATTTATGGATAAATTTATAATATTATTTATAATTTAAATAACAGATTCTGCGCTTTAAACAAGCACAACTACTTGATTAGACAGTTCATACCTATGTAACTGACAGATAAATGTCACTGTGAAAGAACTAATCATTTCAAATTAATAATAGTAACGTTTTAAAAAGAAAATAGTAAATAGAACCATAGTTATATGCAATGGATTTTAATACAGTTTCTAGTATAACTAAATATGTAAGTATGTATATTTAAATTAATGAAAATTAAATAGCGGGAGGTGTTGGGTGGGCCACATCAGATTTCTTCAATGGTTTTTCTGTATCTCCAAATAAAAATGTAACAATGTTGGCCTATTTATTTTAGCATCTTTATAACAAAGTACTCTGTCATATTCATATTATAATAAGATATGCCGTGGGTCAATAAAGTGTTCTTATGAAAGACCGTATACAATTGATCACTTTGCATGCTTCATTTGAAAGTTTAAAGTAACACTTGACATTTTATGAATCCCATTTTACGCCTGCCTTGATATTATAGTACCAGCAGTACCAGTAAATACAAAAAATGTCAATATGACAATTAATTGTAAAATAATACGTCATTGTTTTGTGACTATGACTTCATTTCTTCATTATCTGTTCTTCAGTGAATATTTGTGAATGAAACCAATGTAAGTGAATCTTGTGAGTCGTGAGTTTTCACTAATTAGAAATCAAATTGATCGTCTAGTTTAAAGGTATTTATATTATTATATTAAATACAGGGTGCGGATGAGCAACCTCTCTATATAGTTTTACTAAGGGATTGAGAGGCGAGTAGAGGTCATAAAAGAGTGGGGGTGGTGTCTTTGGAAGCAGGTGGATGGGAAGTATCTCTTACAAAAAATTCAATTGTAAACATAATGTGGACGAACGAGCATTCATTTACAAAAACGAAAGTATAAAATGCATAGATTAGATTGAAGCAATAGCTCAAGAAGAATGGAAAATAACGATAAATTAAAATTAAATATAAAATAAATTGTGTGAACAGTTGTGCTGCCACCTCATAAGTTTGGCGTGGACGCTCCCAATGGATATTCACTTTTTCACTGCACTAGTTTAATGTACTTGAAACAAATAAATTATACAGAGTAACTATTAAAAATATGCATGATGCGGTGCACTTTTAAAGGGCTGTACACGAAGTATAATATATGAGTGGACAAGAGATAAGATATAGGTAGGCCGCGTTTAACACGCGACGTGTGTGTATATACATATATATATATATATATATATATATATATATATATATATATATATATATATATATATATATACAGAGTGTCCCATTTAAGGTACGAATGCATTGGGATCTCGAGAACCGTAAGAGCTACGAGGTTGGTTAAATTAATTTAAGGGGTTGTAAAAATGCTAAAAAAATATGCGATTTCGAGAAAAAGTTATTAAGAAATATTGTTGCTCTTGACGAGTTATATTACTGGTTAAATTTAATGTACTTATTTCATTTACACCCTGACTATATATATATATATATATATATATATATATATATATATATATATATATATATATATATATATATATATATATATATATATATATACAGAGTGTCCCATTTAAGGTACGAATGCATTGGGATCTCGATAACCGTAAGAGCTACGAGGTTGGTTAAATTCATTTCATTTCAATGGTATTTTGTTATTTGCGAAAAAATGCATGGGTCACTAGATATAGGCAAAAATGTAAATTTTGCAGTTTTTTATTTTTGCAAATAACTTCGAAGTGTGAAATTATACTGGATTTTGGTTTGCACATCTTTAGGGCACTTTTTTATGTTCTTTCGACTGGCGATGCTCAATTTTTTTTATCAATGTTGGTTTTCGAGGATTGATGTCAAAGTTTTAATTTTTATATGGACGCCATATTGGAAAGTTACGCCATTGAAAAGAGATTTTATATATATATATATATTTTACATTATATTGAGAGTTTATTGTATTGTAAGGGCCGGTATTTCCATCTCCGGATAAAGTTCAGGATAACTATCCGTCAGATAAATGATAAAATATCGCGTCGAAATAAATGTATAAATGAAGTAAGTTATATTGAATGTCATGTTTTGATTTGATATTGTTCATTTATACGACAGATAAGTTATCCCGCACTTTATCCGAAGATGGAAATACCGGCCTTAAGTAATATTTAGATAGTTACATATATTTTTAAAACTAATTAAATTAGTATTATTGATTCATATATGTATGAATTTAATGTTTATGAGCGTCATATCGTTTGTTGTAATCAACAATTTTGCCGTTATAGCTTGCAACATAAGAATTCCAGAAAAGTATCTGTTTAGAAGGATATTTATTTTACTTTTTTTCTACTAAATTCATTCTTGTAATCAATTTTTTGTTGCAATCAACACCTTCATAGAAAAATATCGGTTGGTAATCCTTTACAAATAAACCCAGTTTGCAAAACAATTACTATTATTTTTTATACATTGCCTTGAAATGGCGCCCCTCATGGTCAGGTGCCTTTGTGCGGGGTACAATCTGCCCACTCGCACGCTCCGGTTCTGACGACGTAGTATAATTTCGTGATTCATACATACTGTACAGAATGTCTCATTTTCGATGTTTTTTTAAGGTATCTCGGGTAATATTAAAGATAAAGCAAAACAGTTTGCACATTCCAGGGTAAACTTTTCAAGAAAAGTTTAATAGTCACCACTTGGAATTTCGATCTCCTTTTGTTTCTGAGCTACAGGCAAAAAATCGTTTTTCGCTCATTTCAAAAATATCTCATATCTTATTTATTATGATAGTAAAGAGAAAAATTGTATGAACTTACTTTCAACTGTTTTTAGGTAGAATAAAATGGCGTAATTAGATTTTTTGGAAACTCAATAATTCTCGAGTTATAACACAAACTTATGATTTTTTAAATGGGAACCTATATTGAAAATAGTCTCATCGTTTTGCTTATTATATAAGCTTTTCAATGATATATAACAAGTCTACATTCTTTTATTTTAAACATGAATAAAAGATAAATTATTTACTTTTTAAGGGTGAAAAATTCAAATTATTAAGAAACAAATGAAAGAAATAAATTAAAAATCATCAATTGTTTATTTCTAATATTATTTGTCAGTTTTACTCATTTTTTCAATTTATTTACTTCGAAAGCATATTAAACCATTTTTTCAAAGCCATCTGTGACGTCGATAAATAATAATTTAACTAACCCGAAAATAATTTTAAGAATAATTTTGAGAACATAATTAATAATTATAAAATCAAAATAAACAATTGATTTTTTCATTTGTTTCTTAATACTTTTTAATTTTTTTCACCCCAATAAATTAATAATTTATTCATGTTTCAAACAAAAGAATGTAGATTTGTTATATATCATTGAAAAGCTTATGAAATAAGCAAAACGATGAGACTATTTTTAATATAGGTTCCCATTTAAAAAATCATAAGTTTGTGTGATATCTCGAGAATTATTAAGTTTTCAAAAAATCTAATTACGCCATTTTATTTTACCTAAAAAAACAGTTGAAAATTTGTTAAAACAATTTTTCTGTAATTATCATAATTAATAAGATAAGAACTATTTTCGAAATTAACAAAAATCGAAATTTTGCCTGTAGTTCAGAAACAAAAGAATATTGAAAATTCCTGTGGTCACTGTTGAATTTTTCTCGAAAAGTTGACCCTAGAATGTGTAAATTGTTTAGCTCTATCGTTAATACTACCCGAGATACCTTAAAAAAACATCGAAAATGAGACACCTGTACATAAATGAAATTCAATATATTTCATTTACTTTAAAATCTCCCGATTTCTATTCTTTTATAATGTCCTCTTCATCAAATCCGTCTTCGTTTATATATTTAATATATTTGATGGTAACTATGAGTTACAGAAATTTCACTGTTGCATTCGAGGTTGCATTACAATCAAAACGGTCTTCTTTCATAATATTTCAACGTTTGAAAGTCTGTCTTTTCGTGACGACACTTATTTAGCATTTCCTCATCTTTAGGGACTGAAAATAAGCAAACTTTATCGCCACAACTCTTATACCCATTCTTGCAGTTTGGCACAAAACTTCATAACAGCTGTCAGCCACCGCTGGCCGTGTTGGCCTGCTTCAACCTATCTTTCTCTCTCTGTTACACTATTCTTGAATCACCCTATATCCTATATTTCGTGCTTTGCTTCGATTTTGACAAAAACTTGTTGCTCACAATGTGACGCGAATGGAATCTAACAATATGACCCCATAAACTGGAAACTTCAATAAAAGGATTTGTTCTATTTTTGTGGCAGACCTCTAAATTGTTTTATTTTATGGCTGGGTAGATAAAATTCTAAATCTGTCTCGTAAATCAAGCCGAAAGATCGACGTCTTGACATAACAATAAAACATTGTTCAAAATTTTTGTGTATATGTACAATTTAAATTATTATATACACATATAGGGGTCAATGAATTCGCATAATGATATATTAATTAAATTAATTTAATGTTGATAGAATAATTTGGAATGAAATTGTGTTGAATACATTATTGTTGTGATGTTGTGTTGTTAGTGACGTGTGCGATGAGGTATGACGCGATGTAAATGTAATGGTAATGTCATGGCCAATTGGGTGATGTAACTGCCACCAGTGCCGCCTGGTGGTGCCTGCCGCAACACACATCTGTGTTGGTGTCAGTCAGTTCTATCCATTATGTTGAATTTCACGTCAAATATTGTTTGTTTATAGTGTGTAATTTTTACGACTAATGATGTTTATGTAAGTTGTCATGTTTTATATCTTTTATTATGTAAAGAAGCCGAGTAATTCAATAACGTTAATTATGTTTATAACTAATATGAGTTAATTGATGAGATTTATTAGCCTAAAATGTTAAATATATTTCAAATTTTGTTCGTAAGGGAAATATAAGTGTTTTGTATAAGAGAAACTTTCAAATAGCATTGAATATAGAGTAGCCAAGCGCATTAAAGCAATGATAGTCTGCATCGATGAGTACAATACTTATTGTCATCATTATCATTGTCTGCATATTCTAATCCGATCTGGGATGATTGGGCCAAATTCAATACTCTTGTTTAATTAATGAAGCTTGTCTAAAAATAACAAAATAGAAAGAGACATAATGATACATATTATAATAAGAAATGATGCAAGCTATTTCCATGGTTACTAGAGATGATTACTAGACCAAAGAAGAGTGCTGAATTTGGCCAGTTAAATTTACCAAAAATTGAAGGATCAGCACAAAACAATTAAACTATTATTTACGAAAGATGGTTATTCAAGGTCATTTGTGAGCCGTCTGATATAATATTACTTGCAGATAACTTCATTGCATTTCGTTTGCATAGGCGTGCAACATGAAATATTCATGGACACATTTTAACTGAAAAAATAAGAATAATTCATTTGAAAATGATGTTTCTTTCTAAATAATGCCTTTCTGAAAGATTTATGTTCTTCACTTATGTTTTTGCAAAATACGAAAACAGACAACTTATAAACCAAGGAATAATAATTTAATTTAAACGTCAACGCCACTGGGTAAATTTTAGCACAGAGGGCAGTGCAGTAGATATTTAGGTATCTGTAATTCTACGACATACGTCATTATTATTTATAGTGTGTTAGAAAGTAATGCCACTATTTACGTATATCTGTCACACTACTTAAATTGAATAGACATAGGTCAAATAATCTTTCTCTTTCTAATATAAAATGTTGCTAAGCTACTGCTATAAAGTGATGTGTATTCTTTCATCGAACAAATGACCTTGAATAGTCATCTTTCGTGTGTAATAGTGTAAACATTTTTTTGCATTTATTATAAAACACAGACTAAACTATTATTCACGAAAGATGACTATTCAAGGTCATTTGTAAGCCGTATGATATAATATTACTTGCAGATAACTTCATTGCACTTCGTATGCATAGGCGTGCAACATGAAATATTTATGGACACATTTTAATTGAAAAAATGCAAGTAATTTATTTGAAAATTATGTTTCTTTCTAAATAATGTCTTTTTGAAAAATTTATGTTCTTCACTTATGTCTGCAAAATTCAAAAACATAGACTTAACTATAAACTAAGGAATAATAATTTGATTTAAACGTCAACGCCACTGGGTATATATTAGCATAAAGGGCAGTGTAGTAGATAATTAGGTATCTGTAATTCTACGACATAGGTACGTCATTATTATTTACAGTGTGTTAGAAAGTAATACCACTATTTACGTATATCTGTCACACAACATAAATTAAACAGACATAGGTCAAATAATCTTTCTCTTTCTAATACAAAATGTTGCTAAGCTACTGCTGTAAAGTAATGTGTATTCCTTCCTCGAACAAATGACCTTGAATAGTCATCTTTCGTGAATAATAGTATACTATTACTAGCAACATGAAAACGAATGCGAATACGAACGAAATTAGGAACGCACGAGGATATGGACACGGGCACAACAGGCACATCCCTTTATTATAAAAATCTGATGTGGCCAACACAATACCTCCCGCCATTTACAGCCCGTCACAAAAAAGATGAAGTTAATCCTTATTTTTGGATTAGCGAATTTTACTCTATGCTCTGTTCCATTTAAGCCATTCAGTAGATGGCACTGGTAACAGCGCAAATCTGAAGTAGCCGAAATTACATTGGGTAAACTTGTCTCTAATTTCAGCCAATCAGAGAGGTCAAAACTATTCCCTATGCTCCGCAATATTAAATGGCTTAAATGGAACAATGTATAATTTTGACAGTTTATTTCTTAAAATATAGTCTAATCTAATCCAAGTAACTACCTTTTTTAAACCCCTCAACAGGATTAAATCCCAATTACAGAGTGGGTTCACATTCACACACATCCATGTCTTAGTGGGATTCGAACCCAGAACCCCGATGACATGAGGCGTTGCTCTAACTATTGAGCCATCGGAGCTATAATAAAATGAAGATTAAATTTTAAATACCGGGATAAAATAGAATTCAGTTAACCAAAAATGAGGATTAGTTTAAACATTTTTGCGAATCGTTAATTTTTATTAATCTAAATAAATACCTACATATTTACTTATGCTGGAAACTATTGAATTCTTTTTCTATTGTTCTATTTACTTTTTCCTTCTTAAAACGTTACTAATATTATTTTGAAATGATTAGTTCTTTGATAGTGACATTTATCTGTCAGTTACATACATTTGAATAACTGCGTTTTGTTTGTTTAAAACGGAGGATCTGGGATATAAATTATAGATAATTTTATAAATTTATCCATAAAATATATAGAAAAAGTATTAATGTAAATCTATAGAAAATTTAATAATCTTTAATTTTTATAATAACATTAATCCCGAAAAAATAACATTTAAAGGTATTTTTCGAAGAAAAACTATTTTGAGCTTCTAGTAAAGTGCCATTTCTGGTTATCCGATTTTCACCAAAATCTAATGGGCTCTTTCCATTATAGAAAAAGTTCGAAATACAAAGTTTCAAAATTTTCTGAATGATATTATTTGTTAGAGTGGGGGATCCACACATACACACAGACATCATCGTGAAAATGTTAAAATTGTATCCTTATTGGGTCCTTAAAACATGCTCATTTACCAAAATCTCGATATTCGATTTTTAGCCCGATCCCTTACTACGGGTAGCGGGAAGTAAAAATACGAAGAAACTTGTTAACGTTAAACGCGTTTATACTAATAGCCGCGTTCTTTTTATCACTTGCCTCATCTCAAAATGAGATGAGTTTGACATGAACTGAGTTGAGATCAAGTGAGATTTTTAAGAAGTAAAAAGAACGACAAAAGACAAATTTTGTTGGTAACTTGAACGACTGATGTCGCTGGATGTCTTCTGTGTGTGTACCACGCGTACAATTTGAATTTGACAGTAGCTTTTCAACGGTCAACCCAAAACTATGAGTGGGCATTATTTGGGTTCCTGTTATTCTGTCAATTACATAATAACTTGTAGTGCGACACATTCTAAAATACTGTTTAAATTGTACGGTACTATAACTTCCACATAATTTTCAATTCTATGAAGTATATTGTTGCAATGCTTCCTCAAAACTGACTCTTTGGTGTTGATTACACATGCAAATTTCGTTGCCGCAATGAACGCGAAATTATCACCGTCGTCACCGCTGCACATCTTTCGTGTTGGTTTGGGAGAGTCTGTACGGTTTGAATTGATTGACCACCCATCGTATTCGTCTGATCTGGTCCCCAACCAGTTTCTCAAAATTGGCTCGGAGGACAGAGAATTTGATAGAACGAGGAGGTCATCACATATTTTGCAGAGTAAGACGAAAACTACTATTTGGACGGATTAAAGAAGTTGAACATTGCTGGAAAAAGTCTATCGAATTAAAAGAAGAATATATTAAAAACTTAAAATGTATTAGACCAAAAAATAAAAATACTTGTTTCTATGTTAGACTCAATAGTTTTCAGACTACCTTCTTATATTATATTTAATTGAGTTAATAGAGTTGAACCTCTTTAATCCAAACTAATAATTGCACAGGTTGATCCGGATTATCGAAATGTTCGGATTATCGAACAAATTACAGAATATAACACATTCTTACAATAAAAAATGCTTTATTTTCAAATATAAAATTAAAAAACAAATGTACTTACTACATATGAATAACAAAATAAAGTACATATAGGCATATTACATAAATCTATATTAAAGTCAATAGCAAATTTAAGAAACTAAAAAATTCGGTGATTTTGCTCTGTTTAATGTTCGCTTCTTCTGTCTTTCCCATAGAATTAGAATGTGGTGTTCCGATTCATCATTTTCTTCAACCCACTTCAAACACGTTTCAAAACTTCTGACTGCCTCTTTGTGCTTTACATGTCCTGGTATCACTTCTACTTCTTCGTCGGAGCTTGATTCATTCTGAATATGTTCCAAAATATCCATATCATTTGTGGATTCCCATGATTCTTTATGTCCTATAGCCCATTCAAGAGCTTCTTGTCGTGTGACATCTTCAGAAATTTGGTTTATTAGCGCAGTAACTTCGTTTATTTGTCTTTCTATACCCTCCAACTCCATTCTGTCCCTCCACTGTAATAGTGGAAGATTATTGTCTTCAGTCCAACCATCATCAAGAACTGGTGTAAGAAGTTTAGTAATTGATAATTGTCGAATTGCGTATCTGTTTTTGAACTTATTGAGCCATCCGGAGCTAGCTTTGAAATTGTCATCGCTGTGAGGTCAATGGTTCCCAGACCCATTATGAGTGTTTAGCTTACGATCACACGTGTGTAGGTCCCAGACCTATCATGATAAACCCCAGGTTTATCCTTTACGTCCCAGACGTTCCCGTGTATCTCAGCCTCCCAGTTCGCATGTCAGACATGTTGAGTTCCCAGAACTCGTCCTCCCAGAGGTCAATGGGTCCCAGACCCATTATGAAGGTTTAGCTTACGATCATACGTGTGTAGGTCCCAGACCTATCATGATAAACCCCAGGTTTATCCTTTACGTCCCAGACGTTCCCGTGTATCTCAGCCTCCCAGTTCGCATGTCCCAGACATGTTGAGTTCCCAGAACTCGTCCTTCCAGAGGTCAATGGGTCCCAGACCCATTATGAAGGTTTAGCTTACGATCATACGTGTGTAGGTCTCAGACCTATCGTGATAAACCCCAGGTTTATCCTTAACGTCCCAGACGTTCTCGTGTATCTCAGCCTCTCAGTTGGTGTTTCTCATACCTTGGAGCATATAGCTCCATGGACCCAGAGTTGTCCCCGACAACTCTTCGGATAATTAGAAGACTATTACATACGTTTGCGGCTACAAACTAATAATACAAATGTATATTTCACATATACCATCATATCAAATACACAAGCAGTGTATAACATATCAATCAAGCATCGGGTGATCCACACCAAACTATACCTGTATAATAATTAGAATGACAGCGAGTTCTATCACTCACAGTTTCACCCACGTCCGCATATGACTGCTAACACAGCAACTAACTAGCCCTGTTCTAACCATTCAAGGGTCGGGGGTTGTTGTTATTGTGTTTAGGATTGTCAAGTGTTTTTGCCTTAAGCTAGCGCTTCTAAACCAGTGGCGCCCAGTCAAAAAGTGAATCTTTTCAACGTTTTTCGTTTATTGATCAAAGAACTGGCTGTGGTGCCATAGGATAGAATACTCGTCCTGTTTTTTTTTTTGATGTCGCAAATCGTTGATTTTTCCACATTGTATTTTTTCAATAAACTGGTCACTGTGGTACCCGCCTCTAAACTCTTAATAAACTCGATCTTTTCTTTAATCGATAAAGTAACGTGTTTTCTTTTGGAAGTCATCTTAGCTTTAAATTGCAGTGCAAACTCAATAACAGACAAAGGTCTAATGTACAATGTATAGAAAACAGAGCAGTTCTTAGAGAATATGAAATCAAGGGATTTCCTCATTTAGGTAGCAGAATACATGAATCAACGGGATTCCCTCATTTCGGTAACAGAATACATGAATCTACGGGATTCCCTCATTTAGGTAACAGAGAACATGAAACCAAGTGATTCCCTTATTTAGGTAGCAGCAGGAATCACTTTGCTGTTCGGATTAACGAGGCGTTGTTCGGATTATGGCTCCGAGTTGTCGCTCTTCTGATTACTGGAGGTTCGGATTAGAGCATGTTCGGATTAAAGAGGTCATACTGTATTGAATTCAACTTTAAAATAAGTTTGATTCCATATTATTCCTTTGTTCTTTTCATGATAATACATATGTAATATTTTGACTTGACATTTTTATTGTATTGATTCTCCGTCAAAGTAAAATAATATACCTGCAACAAAACGATTTGTTTTTAAAAACAAAATTACAAAGGTTACCTTTAATGATTTTCTTTGATGCTCTGTCATTTTAAAATAATTGTATACATAAAAATTTAAAATACAACTTGACATTTCGATTTGAAGGACATGCAAAGCAACAATACTCAAATGCAGGGTTAAAAGAAATTTAAAACAAACAAAAAGAAAATTATTAATGATGCCAATGGCATTTTGTTATCCATACACTGACGGCTTTTGTTGTTGAAATATGTATAATCAATCAGCATTTCGTAGAAAGATATAAAATTGCTATTATAATTACTCATTTTATACGCTTATTAAATTATTACTTTTTATATTTCCCACCACTTTTAACTTTGTAAATTTGACAATAGATGGTTCTACGATGTTTGATAAAAAATAACGAAAAAAAAGTATTAATTTATGCATTCATATTGTCCCCTTTAAAGTATTCCGTATTTGTCTATTTGATATAATTCTAACACGAGGGGGGGGGGGGCGGTGGGTGGAACCCGGCTGGTGTTATATGCTAGTGGACTTACTACCGAAACGACGATACACTTTTTCTAACTGGTGGACGCTTGGATGATTGGCGTCCACGACTTGGTGAAAAGGAAGGCACACACTTCCTTACACTTTCACTTCACACATCCACTCACTTGTTGACTGATGAGGGATGATGATGAACACTTACATTATGGACACGGACTTCATTGAGATTTAAACTAGGTTTTATTTACATGATTACAACTTACACTACAACTTATTATTATTATTATTATTATTATTATTATTATTATTATTATTATTATTATTATTATTATTATTAATTTAACTAAACACATAAACTAAACAAATTACTATGCATCACCAAGACAAAATACTCGCGTTCGCGGAACGCGAGTCAAAATTCAAACTCTTACATGTTTACTACTTGAGTAACTAAAGTACACTCTATTGTTTGAAATATTTTACAGATTTCCTTTAAATAATAGTGGTATACTACGGTTGTGGATAGATGCCACAAAAAGAAAAGTTTTCACACTTACTAAAGCATCAAAAATTGATTATTTGAAAAGGCCTGGAACATATTTAAGAAGATTAAAACCGCATCTTCTCTATTTCCAAATTTTCCACCACATTTGCAAAAGCATCTATTTAATAAGCAACTATTATTTTTAAATTCATAATCCTATTTTATTGTGAATTTACTATATACGTAATAAATGTATGTATTGTAACTTGTGAGCCCCGCTGTTACGTTAAACAAGCGTCTAAGTATAGCGATGACGCAATCGCGCTATCAACCGGGCTACATAAACAAACCAGTCGTGACGTGTTTAATTAATTCCGGTCGCCTGAACTTTTTGTGTTCATTGTTATAACGCAGTCGAACATTCTAGATAATGGCAGCTGTATAAAAGGGACGCAGCTATGCTCAGGAGTTAGTTACATACAGATTCATAGAGACATTCACTTGGAGTGTTAGAGAGTAAAGTGTTAGTCAGAAGCACAGCAGTATCGTAGTGAGCGTATGCAGTTGGTGTCGAGTAGGTACTCGGGAAGTTACTAGTATAATGGGATAGCTGTGGATGTGAATACTCAGTAGTGTTGACGAGTATTGTGAAGCTAGGTATACAAGGACAGTAACAGCAAGTTAGAGTGGATATGGATACTCGGCATTGGTGTTGAAGAATTGTGGCATACGGATAGTTGGTGATACTGAGGCTGTGGAAGGAGAAAGTTAGTTACATGATTAGACAGAGTGAGGTGAAAGGTGTGACTTCTGTCCGAGCAGTTGAATATACAGACGCTGTTGAGTCAGTTGAGTATATAGACGCTGCTGAGGTCGGTAGGCGGACAGTTGAACGTGATATAAGTGTATAGTGATATAAATGTCGCGTAAACAGTCTACAAGAGTCCGCAACAGATCGGCAGTCTAAGATTGGAACGCGTAGTGAAATAAATAATTTGTAATATCGTGGAAATAAATAGTAGTGTTAATTGGTTAAATAAATAGTGTTAATGTTATCTAGTTAATTATAGTTTTAGTCTTAATTAGTTTTTTTAATAATGGTTTAATATTAGTAATAGTCATTTTCATTATAGTTTAATAAACACTTATTTTAATTAATAATAATTGTCTAATATTTACACTTCGTCCAAATAAATACAAACGTTACAATATTATATTATTAAAATTATTACTATAATTTTTAAAATATACGCAATAAATATTTATAAAAAATCTGTTAATTTATCCCATTTATTATTTGTTTCTATATGTAATTTTAAATTTGGCTCGTATTTTGCCTTTTCTGCAAATGGCTGCCTTCCAGTTGTTTGCCTTACAGGTTCACAACATACAAGTTATCAAATCCAGTGTATATATTATAATATATTCCGTAACTTAACCGCGGTCACCATGGTTCTGGTTAAGCGTTCCGGAATGTAACCAGAACATAATTTCAGGATCGAGGTTCCATTTCGGAATGTCGTTCCTGAAAGTTTTGGTTACTTTTTCTTGACCACAACGACCACAATTTTTTTGCGATTGTTGTGGTCATTTTCTTATTTCTTATAATATGTAAGATTCACTTTTCGACTGGTCGCCACTGGTTTAGAAGCGCTGGCTTAAGGCAAAAACACTTGACATTCTTAAACACAATAACAACCCCCGACCCTTGGCTGGTCAGGGCAGTTGCTGTGTGCTAGTAGTCAAATACGGATGTGTGTGAAACTGTGAAAGTGTCCATAAGAAAAGATTAGCTGCTTGCAGTAATTATAGGTGAGTGGTAGAACTCGCTGTCATTCTAATTATTATACAGGTATAGTTTGGTGTGGATCACCAAATGCTTGATTGATATGTTATACACTGCTTGTGTATTTGATATGCATGGTATATGTGAAGTATACATTTGTATTATTTGTTTGTGGCCGCAAACGTAGTAGTTTCCTAATTAATTATCCGAAGAGTTGTCTGGGACAACTCTGGGTCCATGGAGCTTTATGCTTCGAGGTGGGACGACACCAAATGAGAGGCTGAGATCCACGAGAACGTCTGGGACGTTAAAGATAAACCTGGGGTTTATCATGATAGGTCTGGGACCTATAAACGTGTGATCGTAAGCTAAACTCTCATAACGGGTCTGGGACCCATTGACCTCTGGGAGGTCGAGTTCTGGGAACTCACATGTCTGGGACATGCACATGAGAGGCTGAGATCCACGAGAACGTCTGGGACGTTAAGGATAAACCTGGGGTTTATCATGATAGGTCTGGGACCTACACTCGTGTGATCGTAAGCTAAACTCTCATTATGGGTCTGGGACCCATTGACCTCTGGGAGGTCAGAGCTCTGGGAGCTCAACATGTCTGGGACATGCGTGTGTGGCTACGGTACCGCTAGTGGCTCAGAAATGACTATTCACGAGAGCCGTATTCCAGCAATTCGTCAATGCACTGGGTGTATACTTTTGCGGATAGGGGTACCGGAAACCACAAGGTGTTGGGCCGCATTTAATATGCGGGGCACCTGCCCAAGTCTGGGACTTGGAAGCAACCTTATTCCTGCCCCCCCTCCTGTCTGTCTCATTAGATGATAATGCACGCCTGTGATAATTATTGTAAATTGGAATGACAATGTGTATTTTATCCCACTTAGGGGAACGCGTCGTAGAGGGCCAGTCCGTCGCTGACAAAGTTGCGTGTGTGGGAAAAGACGCCGATAACAGGTCAAAAAGGAAAGTGAATTGTATATATTAGACTATTGCATGTATTATCGCCCATATATTCTAGTTAAGTAATAAATGAAAAAGATTAACAAAAATTAGTAAAAACCATAGCTTTTAAATATAATAAATAAAATTGTATAAACATATAATTATTACTGATATGTATAATATTTACAGTAGTATAAAATACACAAATAGAGTTACGTTGTCACTTATTTCTAATGATGCGATGGTTCCCTGCTTTACCGACACAAATTAACTAAGATGTCCCGAATCACAACCACTTTTAAATAACCATAACCTGACCACGTGAACCACAAGAAAACTATAACCACAGTCGTGGTTAAGTTACGGAATATACTATTAATATCCTTGAAAATAATACAGCAAATTTTGTTTTCCACTGCCTATTTGATTTTCTTTTTCTCAATAATTCTAGCATTCTAGCGTGACTCGCATACATTATGCATATGTTATGATATTTGAATTAGTAGTTTCTCATTTTCTTTTTACCGGCGGTTAGTATGTCAGTCATAAAAATGGTAATGCAGTTAAATCACACTTTTAGACTCGGACGTTTAACTTTATACTACCGGTCTCAAAGCAATCAACAATATTTTTATCGAGATTTTTATTAATTTTTTTAACTAATCTTTCACACCTAATGTGGGTAGGAGCACAGTACGATGATTTACTCACATATTTAATTGATTTATTGACATGATATTTGAAGGTCAGGTGCTTGTCATTATATTTCCATACATTCATAATTATTGACCCGCTATTTTAATTTAACTGGGTCATAAAGCATTCATACACATATGTACACAGGGTCAGAGCTGGGATAGATACTTTGAAAAAGTATCTTCGATATTTTTGTAAGATACTTACATAAATTTTGTTAGAGATACTTAAATATCTAGATACTTTAAGTGTAAATTTTTAAGATACAAATCTTTTTAAAAAGTAACTTAGATATCTACTTGAAAATATCTTAGATACTCTTAAAATATCTTAAATACGCTTCAATTATCTTAGATACTTTTAAAATATCTTAAATACTCTTAAAATATCTTAGATACTTCTAAAATATCTTAGATACTCTTAAAGTATCTTAGATACTATAGTATTTTAGATAATCTTAAAATATGTAGATATACTTTTAGATACCTAAAAATAAATTTGGTACTTTTAAAATGTCCTTAGTATCTTTCACGTACCTTAAAAAATATTTTAAATGGGTAATTGAAAATGTGCATATACTTAAGAATAATTTTCAAAATATATTAACATATTTTTAAAAATGTGATATTGTGATGTGATACAAAAAACAAAAATCTTCACAGGACTAATGAGAAAGGAAGCACGATGCACTACAACCTTCTACTACGCACTAGTCTTGTTTGAACAAGCTAAATAATATCTTTATTAATAAAAAGATACTTCAACTGCATTTAGATACCTTAAAATATGTAGATACTTTAAAAGTATCTAAATGCATTAAAAGTATCTAAAATAAAAAAAGTATCTTAAATATTTTAGAAGTATCTAAAATACATTTTTAAGATAAAAGATACAGATAATTTTTAAAAGTATTTAAAATTAAGATACATTACCTATAAAATAGGAAGTATCTAAGATAAAGTATCTAAGATATTAAAAGTATCTTAGATATCATCGTGTATCTTTTTTCGTAAGATACTCCCAGCTCTGCACAGGGTGTTGTGTAAATATATAACCCGTATGCGTAAATACTTTAATTTTTAGGGATATAGTTGTTTAGATCATGAATGATCTTCTATGCCACATTGCCCAACATAAATTTGTAATATGTATGTATGGATAATAAGCATTTTAATAAAATATTTTTAAAAAAATTGAATGTGTCCAATACATATGTGGGAGGGAGCGACTGTGACTAGGCTCATTGGCTGATAGTTTTGTGAAAGAGCAAAACTGCCGTATATAAATAAATAAATAAATATAAATATATCATCACGGCTTATTTACCCATTGCTGGGTGTGCCAATCTGCTTTGTACACAGATATCGGTAATGATGAAATATTTGCACCATGCGTGTTTTAATGAAAATTATTACCACACTAGAATAGTGAACCACAGCGCAATAGACCAGAAAAGTGTAACGGTCTAACTTAGGCGCGAAATTCAAACTCAGTTCATAACGCTGAGAACATCATTTCAATCCCCATGTATTTCTTACCAAGGAAATTTTTGCTCAACTTTAGAGGTCGAAAAATCTCATAAAAGTAAATCTCTTATGCAAAGCATTATATGTAGCATCTAGACCGATCCTTTATCACCAGATTCGTACAATAATATTCACATGAACTGTGCACAGTTTATAATTATTTAAATAATAATACAACACTACAAAATTCATTGAACGTATGTCTCAGTTTGATCGTGCATGCTTCATCTTCTATTGTTCTGTCCTATTTACCGGTGGGTCAACGATGTACTGTATCCTTGCTTGCACCAAGCATTTTAATTTCTAATAATTTTCTTACTTTACCTTTTCTACAGGTTTAAACTGTTGCAATCTATTACTGAATAAGCAAACTATCAAATTCTTAGCAAAAGCTGCTTAATTTCTTTTACAAAATATCTTTTTTTTTGTATGTAAAATTAAACTCCTATATGAAACCTATACTAGTGAATTCAAACTATGAACTCGCGCCAAATGCAAATTCTAACCTAACTTTTCTGTTCTGTTGAATTAAGAGAAATTACAAAAAAAATATTGAAAGTATATGCTTAATAATGAATATTAATAAAGAAATAAAATGATATAATTGAAATACTTCGGAAGTAAAGGGGTTTTTGTTATAGCAGCTCGTCACTCATATATACCATATATATTATTTTAATTGGCGGCTCAAAGACGGCCTATGAATATATAACGAATACCAAGTTAGGGGAGGAGCCTACTACCAATGGAAGTAGAGAAATTCAGATAGCGGAGGCGTGGCTATCAGTCCAATACTGCAATTCTCAAACAGTTTTTATTTGCATATAAATGTTTCCATTAAATTTTAAAATTTAAATACACTTCCAATTATAAATCATGTAGACTTGTGTAGTATAATAATATTCATTTATTTTTTATAAATATAATTTAGAAATAGCATATATTTCAAGAATATTTAGGTCCATGAAGAAAACAGTTTGATATAAAAACGTATATTCGTGACGTCACATCTTTATTTTCAAATTTCGGGAGACTATAACTCGCTTATTAATAGGAATTTTTCTCCGGATTTTCACTGACAGTTTTAGTTTTACTTATATGTTCAGATGAAATTATATTTAAAAAATGGTGGAATCCCCTATTTCATTACCGCACTCATTGGGCAAACAATGTCATTACATAACTAAAATGAGTGCGGTGATTTATAATAGTATTTTATGTACCAAGGGCGTTACGATATCTATCCCTCGGGCCAGAGGCCCTCGGGCTAGATCCTTGTCGCCCTCCTGGCATTATCATCTAGTAACGCTCGTGGTGCATATAAGATTTTATGTCTCTTTAGAATATGTGAAATAAGTTTTCATTTATAATAATTTTGATTAAAATAATAAGTAAGCTTTCGCGTTGCTAAGGACGTTTAAATGTTTTGTTTATTATAATAGTATATTAAGTATTAAGAACGGTAAGGACAGTTTACCGATCGAAGACAATGTTTGGGGACTGAGCAAAGCGAAGGTTCTAATTTTGTCTGAGATCGGTAATTCCTTAACGTTCGTGATGCTTATACTATTTTTTGCATGATCGACGCACAAAATTTAAAAGAAAAATAAAATTTGAAAATTATTTTGACATATTAAAAAAAATTATTTGTCACTTTTGAAGTAAGCTTTGATTTTTGTTTTTATTTATTTACCGTCTCGCCTCCTGCACGGTAAGTGAAGCACATCACTTACCGACGTGATTAACATCACTTACCGTTCAGTAATTTATAAATAAGACCTACTGTCTGGAAACACTATCGGTAAACATAAAAAATAACCCGATCGTGCAAAACATTTATTTATTTTTAAAACATCAACGTTATATATCGTTGGAGATGATGAAATGGGTGAATTTGATGCTTCTGCATACTTTGAGGAAGAGAAACGCATCAGTTTCCCTATAGCCATTTCAATTTAAAGAGATAGAAGATATGCGCAATGGAGATCTGCGCATAGTAAGAACAACTGAGATCCTTGGCGTGTTTCTAAAAATTTAAACGTAAATTGTGAGAAAAATCTCATATAACTTTAAAAAATCTTATCGAAATAAGCTACAAAAGCTTTTATTGAAGTTAAAATGTCTAGTGATGCAAATTTTCATGGAGAATACAGATATTTTAATGATTGCAATATTCTTGACGTTTCGTTTGACAGCCCAACTCGCAGTTGTTCGCACCATTTTCTTACTATTTGCAGTGAGAAAGAGATAGCCGTTAAATTGAAAAGGTCTATTCCATTCTCGTCTGTAAAAGATGTAAATATTATATTTTGAGGTTCGTTTTCACATGACAGATCTCAGTTCTTTATTTCTTATGCACTTATTTCTGAATATTATTACATTTTAGAGAGTTTGTACTGCTTTGGATGTGTCACATGTGACGGTAAATAATATCAAAAATGAATTCAAAAGTGGATAAATGTCGTCTCCAAAAAATTTGTGATCCGTCATCTGTCCAAAATCAATGCGCAACATTGCAGTCTGCAATTCGATGTACTTACTATTTACATGTGTGGTGAAAGTAAATTGCTTTTTAAGGCCCTTTTCATAATCAATTATAAGTATTATAATTAAATAATAATGATTTCTGTGTTGTGTTTTCAAAGCGGTGTTCTTATTATATTATTTGTTGTAATAAATTAATGTATTAATTGTTGTAATCATTCTTTATTATTATTATTGTAATGAATTATAATTAAAAAGAAAATAATTGTCATTATATACCGTTCATATTAATTCTAATTTAAAGTCTACAAACGATGATCGGATTGTAATGAGGGCATAATGAACCATTATACCCCCCGGTTGTTACAGATATGTTTATGTACACCGTATCCTAGCAATAAACATATCTATAACAACCGGGGCATTATATGGGCATAATAGTCCATTATGCCCTCATTATAATCCGATTATCATTTATGGGCATTAAATTAGAAATAATATGAATGGTATACAATGAAAATTATTTTCTTTTTAATTATAATTCAGTACAATAATAATAATAATAATAATAATAATAATAATAATAATAATAATAATAATAATAATAATAATAATAATAACAATAACAATAATAATAATAATAATAATAATAATAATAATAATAATAACAATAATAATAATAATAATAACAATAACAATAATAATAATAACAATAATAATAATAATAATAACAATAATAATAACAATAATAATAATAATAATAATAATAATATTTGATTACAACAATTAATACATTAATTGATTACAATTAATATAAAAAACAGCTTTGAAAGCACAACACAGGAATCATTTTTAATTTAATTATAATACTTAAAATTGATTATGAAAAAGGGCCTTTAAAAGCAATTTACTTTCACGACACATGTAAATATAAGTACGTCGAATTGCAGACTGCAATGTTTCGTATTGATTTTGGACAGATGACGGATCACAAATTTCTTTGGGGACGACATTTATCCACGTTTGAATTCATTTTTGATATTATTGACATGTGACACATCTAAAATAGTACAAACTCTCTAAAATGTAATTAAATAAATAAATATAAATATATCATCATGGCTTATTACCCATTGCTGGGTGTGCCAATCTGTTTTGTACACAGATATCGGTATGATGAAATATTTGCAGCGTGCGGGCGCTTACCAGGCGTCACCTCACGGGCACTCATTTCTGGCGTGGAGAAATAAGTACATAAGAAATAAAGAGTCTGGCATGTGAAAACGAACCTCAAAATATAATACTTACATCTTCTACAGATGAAAATGGAATAATTAGGGGAACATTTACGCGTTTCTATTCCTCAAAGTATGCAGAAACATTCAAAATAATTTCTTTACACAGTTTCCATAAAATATCATCCGAAATTCACCTATTGCATCATCTCCAAATCATCTCCAACGATATAGAACGTTGATGTTTTAAAAATAAATAAATGTTGATAATAAACAAAACAATTAAACAACATCCTTAGTAACGCCAAAGCTTAAGCATTATTGTAATCAAAATTATTATAAATGAAAACTTATTTCACATATTCTAGTGAGACAAAATCTTGTATGCACCACGAGCGTTACTAGATGATAATGCCCATCCGACGACATCTATCCCTCGGGTTAGATCTTCGTCGCCCTCCTGGCATTATCATTATCGTAACGCCCTTGGTACATAAAATACTATTAAATGTCAACTTTCATTCGCTAGTAATACTACATTATACCTTAGTTGTAACATATTTTACCTCCCTGTATACAAGTAAACAATTAAAGTAGAATCAATAAATATTGATTGCAGTGTCCCGCGCTCGTCCCATCACCACTTCAGCTCTCCCGGAGCCCTGCACCACGTGCGGTCGTCCTGACGCGCCCGAGCGCTTCCACAGTCACCCTGCCACGCCGGCTTCGAGGCAGCGTCCAGCACCTAGTGTTGCCCATCCACAGCAGAACAAAACGGGCGTGCAGAAACCTGTCGCCATCCGATACAAGGCAAGGGACAAGGAGGTCAAAAAGAAGGAGGTAAAGGAGGAAGTCAAAGAGGTCAGACAAGTGAAGAAGGAAGGGAAGGAAGAGAAGAAAATGAGGGGCCCTCATACAGTTGTGTGTTATATATGTGGGAGGGAGTTTGGGACGAAGAGTTTGCCGTTGCATGAACCGAAGTGCCTCCAGGTTAGTCATATACCAATAGGATCCTATAGGCGGTGTGCACAAAAGTAGTCAGCGCCGACAGCGGACAAAAATGACAAAATTGGTTACTCATTGAAACTTAGCAAGGTTATGTTTTATGTCAGAATAATTTTGCAATTTCTATTTTATAAAATATTTGCAATGCATGCGAATGATAAGACGTTAAATATTATGTAATGCAGTGGTGGATCTAATAATTCTTACAAAATTACCGATTGAAGTATCAAATTTCATAAATTTCCTAGAAGATTATATGAGGAACAGATGTATAAGAAATAACTTTTCAACAGATATCTTCTACTAATATGAAAAATTCTTTTAGGTATACATATTTTCTCATTGTAAAAGATACTTTCGTATAAATAAAATTACAACAATGTGTTTCTTAAGTTAATATTTGAACAAGATATAATACAAGAAGCAGAAAATTGTCTTAAAATTGTATAATACTTGCAATTGTATGAAATAGAAGTCTATTTTTGACATAATTTGTCTATTTATTTTGTACATGTAATATTACTGTTAAAGATAGAAATTCACATTGTTCGAATTTTTCGTGTATTTTCTTTTCCGCTTAGAGCCTGGTGTATTTTCAATGAAGAATCTTCTTCATTTATTGCGAATATAAAAGAAAGATGCTAACATCATACACTAATATCGTAATATGCAGAAATTTTCTTCTTTCCAATCATTCAAGTTTTCCAACTTTTTAATCTTAATTTCCATGTATTGTCCATCTTGTAACATTCAACTAATATTATAAATTATAATATAAATTAAAATATGATAAAACGGTTTACAGAAATTACACATATTATGAGGAAAATTATATTTTCTGCCACAGTACCTTCGCTGGTATTTTGACTTTTTTGATTGTTACAACACATATATAGCATTTTAAATATTTTATTTATTCATTTTAATATACTATGATATATAATATTCATGCACAATAGCAAAAACTCAAAATAAAATTGTAAATTGTATCACTTTCTCGAAATGTCAAAATTGATTCGGTAACCAAAAATGTCAATGTAGCCGTTAGAGGCGCTGACGCTCAAAATGTGCACATCGCCTATACCATTTAAAAAAAAATCTGATGTGGCTAGCACATTACCTTCCGTCAGTTATATGAGGTATTTACAAAAATTCTACCGGTGAACTGTTACCGGTAAACAGCTTTTATCTGTTTATAGCTACCGGAATCGATATTATATGAACGCAAATGGTAAACAAGGTAGATCCATAACCTACGAAAAAATTTGAAAATTTAAAACAGGTTAGAAATTTAACGTAGTTAACAAACTAAGAAGAGTCCTACTTTGAACACATTTCCACTTTTAATGCGCGCGCTACGCTTTGCATTTTGAGATTAGATACTTCATGTTTTCGAACACAATCGGTAGATGCGGTATCTACCGGTAGAATTTTCGTAAATGCGTATGTATTTTCTATAAAATTCTTACAGAAAATTTCTGGCAAAAGATTCTAAATTTCTTGTATGTACATTACCTTTCGACAGTTTCGAGCAAAAAGATCCTATATTTGAGTAAAATTATAACAAATATACTACGGATATGACAATTGCACTTGACACTGACATCTTTCAATCAGAATTTTCTTAATATAGTAGCTGTTTCTAGCGTAGCTGGCTAATTTATGAAATTTAATTTCTTTATTATTTTATAACTCTATATGCATTTAATATGAAGTATAAAATGCAGTCAAATCGTATAGAGAATACAATGTTCTTTAATATTTATAATAATATTAAATGTGAAAAAATGATATTTAACATCGTTTTTTCAAGAAAAACTGTTAAAATCTTCAAATGAGGGTACTTCCGGTTGACCTATTATAACCAATATCTAATCAGCTTTTCATATGGATGCAACGAAGAGGAATACGAAAGAATTATAATTTTTGGAATTGTAGTATTAGAGATCGTGGACGAAAATTTTGTTACACACACACACACACACACACACACACACACACACACACACACACACACACACATCCACACGCACACGCACACACATACAGACATCATCGTAAAAATAGTAAAATCGTATTCTAGGGACCTTAAAACGTGCTTATTCATTAACAACTCACCACCGAATTTTTTGACCAAAGACAATACCTTCCTTACCGGAAGGTAAAAATCTGATGTAGCCAGCACATTACCTTCCGTCAGTTATATGAGGTATTTACGAAAATTCTACCGGTGAACTGTTACCGGTAAACAGCTTTTATCAGTTTATAGCTACCGGAATCGATATTATAAGAACGCAAGTGGTAAACAAGGTAGGTCCATAACCTACGAAAAATTTGAAAATTTAAAACTGGTTAGAAATTTAACGTAGTTAACAAAATGAGCAGAGTCCTACTTTGAACACATTTCCACTTTTACCGCGCACGCTTCGCTTTGTATCACTACCTTTTTTTGAGATTAGATTCTTCATGAATCCAATAGATGGATTTGGTAGATATTGAACAATTTTCGAACACGGTAACTTTTTACCACTCGTGTTTTCGAACACAGTCGGTAGATGCCCAATTATAAAATTGCACATATTTGACGTAATTTCTCATTAACATTAATTTTTTTACCTCCCGTCATACCGTAGGTAAGGGAGGTAATGTTATCGGTCAAAAAATTCGATGGTGAGTTTTCAGTAAATAAGCACGAATTAGGGTCCCCACAACACGATTTTACAATTTTTACGATGGTGTCTGTGTGTGACGATTTTTTCCTCCACGATAACTCTTACAACGAACTTCCGAAAATTTCTATTTTTCGTATTTAAGCTTTCTACATTCATGTAAAGAGTTGATTAGATTTTAGTTAAAATTGGACAACCGGAAGGGAAATAACATATTAGATTTTGGCTAAAATTAATAAACCGGAAATGCTACTTTACTTGTAGCTCTTAACAGATTTTCGTAAAAAATATATTGATACAATCCAAAACTTTTCAAATTTGGTATTTAAGACTTTTATATGAAGGGGAACAACATATTAGATTTTGGCTAAAATTGATAAACCGGAAGTGATACTTTATTTGAAGTTCTGAACAGATTTTCGTGAAAAATATATTGATACAATCTAAAACTTTTCAAATTTGGTATTTAAGACTTTTATATGAAGGGGAACAACATATTAGATTTTGGCTAAAATTAAGAAACCGGAAGTGGTACTTTATTTGAAGTTCTGAACATATTTTCGTGAAAAATATATTGATACTATCCAAGACTTTTCAAATTTGGTATTTAAGACTTTTATATTAATGAGAACGACATATTAGATTTTTTTTTATAAAATTGATAAATCGGAAGTAGTACTTTACAGAAAGCTATAAACAGATTTTCTTGAAAAAATATATTAAATATGATCCAAAACTTATCAAATTTAGTATTTAAAACTCGATTTTGACTATATTTATATGATAAACCGGAAGTGGTACTTAATTTGGAGGTCTTAACAGATTTTCGAGGAAAAACATAATAAAATATAATCCATAATTTAGTATTACAGACTTTTCTATTTATTAGAACGAGAAATTAGATTTTGTTTACAAACGATCAATCGGAATTGATACTTTAATTAAAGCTCATTGCTATTTTAAATATGGAATTGACGGGAGGTTATGTGCTGGTCATATCAGATTTTTGGTTTGTTATTTTTTGTCCTAATCCATAGCAGTAATTTTTATTACAAAAACCAAAAAGTATATAATTTTTAAATTTACGTATCTCGCTTATACAAAGAGCTAATGTAATAATACTTGTGCTAAACGCAAAATTTTTCGAAGAAAATCTATTTTGAGCTTCAAATAAAGTGCCATATCCGGTTATCTGATATATGCCAAAATCTAATGGTTTCTTCCCATATTAGAATAAGGTAGAAATACAAAGTTTCAAAATTTTCTGAATGATAGTATTTGAGTTAGAGTAAAGGATCCATACACATACACATACATCATCGTGAAAATGTTAAAATCGGATTCTAGGGACCTTAAAACGTGGTCACTTATCAAAATCTCGATATGCGATTTTTAGCACGATCCCTATACCTCCCTCACCAAGGGTAGCGGGAGGTAAAAATAGTTATTTATTATTTGACGTTTTGTTGTTTTATCTTTGATCACCCTGTATGTGTATGTAAATTACCTTCCAAAACAATTATTATTATTATTGATTAGTGTTTCTTTCAAATGGTTTTATCAATGTGAGCCATTTGACATTTAAGAGACAGACATAATACGTGTGTAAACCATCGATCAATATTTGTGGAAATACATTCTATATCTTTTCATTTAATACCAAAATATAAGGCTATTCTTGTATTCCAGTGAATCATAAGTAAAAATAACGCGGTATGACAAATTGTTTATTTCTTTATGCAAATTTATTGTTAAACGCTTTCAATGTTATGAATGATGATGTCATTCGTAATTAATCGCTACAGGTTCAATGACAGTTTCTTTCACTTTTAATGAACATAGAGAAAGACAAACGTTTTAAATAGTGACGAAATCATTAAAGATTAAATAGATAGTGACATAGAAATTTCTTTATTTGGAAAACATTTATAAATAAAGTAAATAAATATATTGTAACGTTTTTTATTTATTTGGGTGAAATGTAAATATTAGACAATTATTATTAATTAAAATAAGTTTTTGTTAAACTATAATGAAAATGACTATTACTAATATTAAACAATTATTAAAAACTAATTAAAACTAAAACTATAATTAACTAGATAACACTAACACTATTTATTTATTTAACCAGTTAACACTACTATTTATTTCCACGATATTACTAATTATTTATTTCAACTATTTATGTCACTTTATTTATATCACATTCCACCGTCCACCTACCGACCTTCACAGCGTCTATATACTCAATTGACTCAACAGCGTCTGTATATTCAACTGCTCGGACAGAAGTCACACTTTTCACCTCACTATCTTTTATTTATGTAACTCTCTCACTTCCACAGGCTCAGTATCACCGACTGTCCGTATGCCACAATTCTTCACCACTACTGCCGAGTATCCACTTCCACTTGCTGTTACTGTCCTCGTATACCTAGCTTCCCAATATTCTTCAACACTACCGAGTATTCTGTTTCACAGCTATCCCGGTATACCAGTAACTTATATTTTTTATATGCTCATTTGTTAGAGAATTTAATTCAAAATTCAGTGATATCATATTTTTATACTTATATAACGATTTTTTTGAGAAAAGTGCTGTAAAGTTTTATACTAATTTGATTAAAATATGGCTATAATAAGAGTGCTACGAATGGAAAAAATGACTACTTGTTATTTTTATTCCATTTATGACACTCTTATTATAGTCATATTTTAATCAAATTAATACGAAAATTTACACGCATTTTTTTCAAAGTAGTTATTTGTGTATCAAGAGCGTAAAGTGAATCTTTATTGCTCGTGCTCGTAAATTGAATTGAATCGAGCTAGAGCAATAAAGATTCACTTTACGCTAGAGATGCACACATAATTTTTTCTACGACTTTACTAACGAAATAAAAAAATAATAATACCTATTTAGTAAGTTCAATTCAATCTTAACCAATTTCCTGTTTTGTGTTGCTGTAACCATGACGATATGAGTAAATAAATAATTTTGATGCCAACAATCATTGTTTTATAAAAAGTTTTCACACATACATCAAAAATGTGCTCAAAAATCTCCGAAAATAGTGAAGATAGTGATTTTTCTTGCGCTCCTCCTCCAGATATATTCGAAACGGCGCAAAATGCTTCCTTGAGTTTATTACCTGCAAAATCAAGAGCATTATACGAAAAAAATTATAACCTCTTCATTGAATGGTGTAAGTTAAAAAAATCAAGAATTACAGTGAAAATGTTTTACTAGCTTACTTTTTGGAAAAATCTAATGTAATGAAATCGTCTTCTCTTTGGTCCATTTATTCCATGCTAAAATCAACACTAGCGGTTAAGAACGATATTGATATCAGCAAATTTAAGAATCTAACTGCTTTTTTGAAACAAAAATCAGTTGGTTATAGACCAAAAAAATCTAAATCTTTAACAAGAGGTGAAATAAGTAAATTCCTGACTGAAGCCCCAGACGATCATTTCCTTATGATGAAAGTTGGGTGTTGCTGGAGCATGCCGACGCGACGAATTAGTTAGGATGACTGTAGATGATATTGAGGATAATGGGTCCATTTTAATTGTGAAGATTCCAGACTCAAAAACTAATGTGCAGCGAACATTTATTGTTGATGATCATAATCTTTTGTCAATGTACAGAAGATATGTTGCTCTTCGACCCTCTAACATATCATCTCGGCGATTATTCATAAATTATAAGCATGGCAAATATACCGCACAAGTTGTTGGAATGAACACTATAGGAAAAATTCCATTTAACATTGCACAATATCTGAATTTACCTGATTCGAAATCATTTACAGGCCATTGTTTCCGTAGATCCTCTGCTACATTTCTAGCTAATTCCGGAGCTGACATTACGACTCTAAAACGTCATGGTGGCTGGCGTTCATCAGCTTTTGCAGAAGGTTATGTTGATGAAAGTTTGGAAAATAAAATTGATACAGCGCATAAAATTTTAACAAACAAGGAGAATCAAACTTCTGCCACTGCCACACTAACTGAATATTCTAGTGAGAATGTCACAGTCACAGAATCTAATTTATCCTCGTCAGCTGTTTCAAGCTCTGGAATAAATATACAAAACTGCACATTCAATTTTAACATTGTCGGTCAATGATTAAATTCACTAAGTTTGTTAATTATGAAATATATTTATAGTTGTAATTAAATGTACATTCACCACCAGAATAAAGTTGTAACTTAATTAAATAAATAAGTTGGTAGCATAGCTAACTTCGTATTGTTTGTAGCACATTTGTAGTGTAAAACTGAACCTAACGTATATTTTAGATTTCGTAAGTATTGTTTTAATAAATTAAAATTTGAACAATAATATGTCTTTAACTAAGCGAGCAAATTAATTACTTTACCGCGCGTTGCTATGGGAGACGCGCCGTAAAGTATTTTTTTGCTCGTTCCTTAGTAATCATTAACTTTACGATGACAAAAAAGAGCATAAATATCAACTTTTCATGGTGGTCGTAGAAAAAAATCATTATGAAAGGGAATAAAAATATTATATCACTGAATTCAGAATCAAATTCTCTAACGAATGAGCAAATAAAAAATATATGATTAAATTTAAAATTTCATAGTTGTCCCCCATTTTCAGAACCATTGGTACAAAAAAATTCTTTTCTTTAAATTTGCCTTGTGAAATAGAAAATGTTTTTTCATTTAACCGTCTTTGTGACTTATATAGTTCTCGAGATAGCAATGGTGGCCCATTTAAAATGAACACTGTATATTCATACCACTCTATAGTTAAAACGGATAGAGTATAGGTAATTATAAATACATTTAATTAATGACATGCCGACCTAATTCTAGTTCTAATTCTAATGAAATGTATGTAAATGGGTGAGGAATTTTCCACTATCCCATATGATATGTCCTATGTGAAATATTGATTGTAAAATAAAGTGCTGGTAATGACGACAACGACAATGACAATGGCAGCTAATGTTTGATGTCAGATTGAGATCGGAAAACTGTGTACCGCTGTCGCCCACACAATGAAAGGGTTTATTTTTTACTCTTGTAACACTGGCATCTGGAGAAGTCTTGATGCTATATTTACTATTAATCTAATATTTTTATTTTTCATGTGAAATTTCGACACGATCAAAGATGAACAATATTACTTACTTAATATGAAACATGAGAAAATCTGGTGTGACCAACATAATACCTCCCGCCATTTACAGCCCGAGTCACAAAAAAGATTAAGTTAATCCTTATTTTTGGATTAGCGAATTTTACTCTAATTTTGACAGTTTATTTCTTAAAATATAGTCTAATCTAATCCAAGTAACTTCCCTTTTTTAAACCCCTCAACAGGATTAAGTCCCAATTACAGAGTGGGTTCACAATCACACACATCCATGCCTTAGTGGGATTTGAACCCAGAGCTCCGAGGGCACTCATGACATGAGGCGTTGCTCTAACCATTGAGCCACCGGAACTATAATAAAATGAAGATTAAATTTTAAATACCGAGATAGAATAGAATTCACTAATCCAAAAATGAGGATTAGCTTTAATATTTTTGTGAATTGTTAATTTTTATTAATCTAAATACATACCTACATATTTACTTATGCTGGAAACTTTTCTATTGTTCTATTTACTTTTTTCTTTTTAAAACGTTAATAATATTATTTTGAAATGATTAGTTCTTCGATAGTGACATATTTATCTATCTGTCAGTTACATACATTTGAATAACTGCGTTTTGTTTGTTTAATGCGGAGGATCTGGGATTTAAATTGTAGATGTTTTCATAAATTTATCCATAAAATATGTAGAAAAAGTATTAATATAAATCTATAGAAAATTTAATAATCTTTAATTTTTATAATAACATTCATCTCGAAAAAATAACATTTAAAGGTATTTTTCGAAGAAAATTATTTTGATTTTTAATAAAGTGCCATTTCTGGTTATCCGATTTTCACCAAAATCTAATGAAAAAGTTCGAAATACAAGGTTTCAAAATTTTCTGAATGATAGTATTTGAGTTAGAGCGGAGGATCCACATATATACACAGACATCATCGTGAAAATGTTAAAAATTGGATTCTGGGACCTTAAAACATGGTCATTTACCAAAATCTCGATATGCGATTTTTAGCACGATTCCTATACCTCCCTTACCAAGGGTAGCGGGAGGTAAAAATGAGAACTTACCCGATTTGCAGATGTTTAATGCTTTAGAGGGATTTCTTATAAGTTTAAGTTGTTAGTAACACGCTAACCGCTCATCGACAAAAATCGTGTCATACATGAAATGATGACCAAATTTGCATACAGCGACATCGTATTTTTAACCGAGTTAGAGTGGTGTATGAATTTGTAGAAAAGCGTTGAAATTTTTTTTTAAATCATCGATAATTTACTTCTTTTGATGCCACAACGACTGTAATCTGTTGTAAATAGAAAAATCTATTAGACTAAATATTAAATATCTAATATTTTGAGTAATATATTTTTTTCCCTAAATTGTTATTTGGTTAACTATTTTTAACATAACTCTTTGAGAGTTCATCTTAGGTAAAAAATGTACGAGTTCTTTTTTGTACAAAAATTTACGGGCTTTAATTTTGTATTCTTGTAAAATTTTGATATGGTCTACTGTTTTTGAGAAAATAGCCAAAACCTAATCCTAAGCAACATTTGTTAAAAGCGTTTCTACACCACCTTTTGCAGGGTAAAAACCTTTATTGATTGGACTATTTGACGTTGTGATTGATAATGGCGTTTGCTGAAGAGAATGTTATTTATGATGTATTTGTTGTTACAGAAATGGGAACGAGAGAATTCGCAGTTGCCGCGACATATGCAGCGTAAGCCGCCCACCAAACCCGATAAGGCCCTTACGTCTGAGCAATGGAACCAACGCGCCTGGGAGGCCTCACAGGTAGATACCCAACCCACTGCATCTATACATTTTCGTTCGGGTACAAACACGTCCACAACTACGTCTCGTATACCATAAATAACTATTATTTTCTTCACTTTACATAATTCTCTCTCATGATTTTTTCTTGTCCCATTTGGACTGCGTGCCCTGAGTGTCTATAGTCCTGAATCGGGAAATCGGGTTCGATTCTGATCAACCCTAAAATTATTTACATTTTAAATGGCACTCCTGTGATGCATTCTCCGCGTCAGCAACGAGTGTCCGTGAGATGACGCCTGGTAAACGAATATGTCATCATGGGCGCCGTTTAGGGGGGGTAGGGGGAGTTCAACCACTATTTTTTTAAGAAACAGTTTCAGATTTATTAAATTATTAAAAAAATCTTTCAGAACTCATTATACAGTAAGAATAATACAACATTTTTAGTTTATGTTCTCTTTTTTTATTTAATACCCGACGTTTCGGCAGCATATACTTCTAAAAAAACAAAAAGGGCTGTATTTTCTTTCAGTCCACTCTCTTACAATATATGAATTATACTTTAACTTTGAATTTATAAGATAATGTCTCGTTATTAAATAAAACTGATTTTTGGACTTCCATTATCTTTATTTAACAAAAACACAAATTTCCACAACGTTTCGGCAGCTAATATCTGCTGCCGTCATCAGGTGTACTGATAATACTAACTAATTTCTAATACTACGAGCCTTATATCTGGTAAAATGAGGGTGGTCAAGCGTTGTTGGGAGTTCAAGTGTGTCTGGTGGTCCATGTTTACAAACTGGAACTTGGAGTAATACAGAACAACCTTAGGCAAAATGGATATCCCGAGAAACAGATCAAGGCAATCATAAGCAGACACCAACACCACAACACACCAGGACAAAAACAGGAGAAGACTCAGAAAGAATTATATATTCCGTATATCAGGGGTTTTTCTGACCAAATTAGAAGAACAGGTCAAAAATACGGAATTACCACCAGATTCCAAAGTACTGCAGCGCTGAAGAACCTACTGTCCTCCAATGCACGTCCAAAAACAGCGGGATCTGAAAAAGGAATTTACCAGGTGGATTGCGAATGTGGGAAGGTATACATAGGCGAAACTAAGAGGCCAGGATTAAGGAGCACAAACGGCATACAACAAGAGGAGAAACATCGAAATCGGGAAT
Source organism: Harpalus rubripes (assembly GCA_963082715.1). Lineage (NCBI taxonomy): Eukaryota > Metazoa > Arthropoda > Insecta > Coleoptera > Carabidae > Harpalus > Harpalus rubripes. Next base: position 1,596,814 of record OY720464.1, read on the forward strand.
TGCAGACCACGCATGGGAACACCACAACAGAATTTTATGGGACAAAGCGAAAATCATCTCCAAAGAGGATCACACTTCCAAATGTAAGTTTAAAGAGGCCGCGCCGCGTACATCATGACAAACCGGGAAAAGGTCTTTAGCCAAGCCAGTGTAGAAATCAAACCACTTCGGAAGAAAATCATTTCTCAGAATACAGCAATGAAAATAACAAACAGGGAACCACCAATTGAAGAACCGCCACAGCCCATTGCAGAGGAGACGACAACCAATCATGGACCACCAGACACACTTGAACTCCCAACCACGCTTGACCACCCTCATTTTACCAGATATAAGGCTCGTAGTATTAGGAATTAGTTAGTATTATCAGTACACATGATGACGGCAGCAGATATTAGCTACCCAAACATTGTGAAAATTTGTGTTTTTGTTAAATAAAGATAATGGAAGTCCAAAAATCAGTTTTATTTAATATGAATTATACTTTCTTCTATATTTTGTATATGTCATTAAAGGCTGTATAAGAGTATTTAACTTAATATTTATTAGTATGCAAAATGCAATTACATAAAATAAACATTTCGGATTTGGACTTAATGCACAAGCATAAATCGGCGCCTGTTCATGTACATGTGTATGTATCTACTCGCGCGCATGTGCATTCGCTGCGCGTACCTTTACCTAATTACAGCTTAGTAACAGATCTAGCAATCTAGCATACCCAGACAAATAATATACGCCCTACAACGCACACTGCCTGTGCCTACGCAGGTTTTGCGTGGATCTACTTAGTTTAGTTATATTTATTGAATTTGTCGTCAATTTTGTAAATTTGAGTCAGTTATACTGTTCTACTTCAACGCCTCAATTTCTAATTTGTCTCAACATAATAGCAAGATATTCGTCGCAACTAGAACCAGTAACAAACAACTTGCAAGGTGTAGCAATAGATTTGTTGGGTATACTAAAACATATTGAAGATTTAATATCATCATTTAAGGAAGAAAGGGAAAATGCGGAAGGATTTTTTGCAAGAATTTTTAAAAGCAGCGTAGATTTAGCTGCGGAATTTGATATTGAAATTAAAGTGTAAAGCATAACCATTTTCAACCCTTACTTGGACTCTCTGCTATCTTTAAAATTACGTTTTTCCCAACGTACTAGTGTTGCGTTTTCCATATCTCGTTTACACCCGGTGGGACTGAAAGGCCACTTGAATTACTTGTTTAGATTATTTCAATCAGAAATTGTTTCATGTGGTCATTTATCTGTTCGAAATAACTATTTTCTTTAGAACTTGATATAGTTATGCAATGTTCATATTAAGAAACATTTAAATAAATGCATTTTCTGAAAAACAAATATTTACAATTTTAAATGTGCGCGCGCAACCCCGCACACTTGGATCGCGGTTTTGCAAACGCATAAGATTAATTCGGATCAATCCGATCGACTTTACAAAAACGTCTAGATTGCCTATTCATGAATTTTCATGCGGCAACAGGTAAAATGGGAATCTGTATATAAATCCTGTTTTAAAAGAATTCTACCAATGTAGAATGCTAGTAACTGTTTCGGTGAATAAATACTTGCCTATTCTCATCGATTTTTCATTCTTCACATGTGTTAATTACAATCTTTCTTTACTTATTTTTAGAATTGCTTCACTCATAAACACTAACTTTTATAATTACTTTACATGAATATTAATTCCCTATGTTCTTAATTTTTAATATTGATTCTGTACTAACGAAATAAACTTCAGTAACCTTGAACAGTTCAAGTTAATACAAACATTTTTATTCATAAAGTTTAGGCATTCAAAATAATAATTAGTTATCGCTATCAGATCTTGGCAAACGATATAACTATTGTTTGGTTTTTCAAATTATGCGTAGTTTAATAATTACTTATAATTATCTATTCTTCTATGAACAGTGTATTGATACCTTATACATATTATGTAGGGGGAATCAGCCCCTACATTTTTGTAAAAACTATCAACATATTAAAATGTAAAATATTCAATAAATATTGTAACGTGAGAGGGTACTTACGATATTTGGTCTGCGAGCCCACAGCTAGTGCGTGCGAGACGATACCTATGATACAAGCGATCGATAACATAGGTGGGGGGTGCGGCAGGCAGACAAAGAAGCGGACTCTTGTGTAAACAATAGGGGAGACAAGCGTAATTACCCGCGCATTGTTATATCGGTCGAGACATTGCTAGAATGTTCTGGCAAATATTAGAGCAACTATATAAGCGACGTACTTGTGTTAGAGTTGGAGTTAGTCCGTCAGAAGGGCAGTTACATAGATAGTAAGAAGTAAGGAGTCACCAGTATCGTGGTGAGCGTATGCAGTTTAGTGTCGAGTGGAGTACTCGGGAAGTTACTGGCATACTGGGTTAGCTGCGGAAGTGAATACTCGGTAGTTTTGAGGAGTGAAGTTAGATATACGGGGACAATAACGGCGAGTGGAAGTGGATACTCGACAGTGGTGTTGCAGAGTTGTGGCATATAGAGAGTCGGTGATATTGACGCTGGGAAGTTAGAACAGTAACATCGTCAGAAGGACAGTTAGATAGTTAGACATAAATAGACAGACAGTGAGGTGAAAGGAGTGAATTCTGTCCGGGTAGTTGAATATACAGACGCTGTTGAGTCAGTTGAGTATATGGATAAACACTATGGAGGTCGGACAGTTTTAATTGTTTAAATGAATGAATATATAAATAGTGTAAATAGTTTAACTAGTTATCCAGTGGCCTATGAAAAATATACTTTATCTGTAAATTTTCGAGTTATAACTAAAACTTATATACTTCTTTAAATGGAACCGATATTTGATTTTTAATATATATATATATATATATATATATATATATATATATATATATATATATATATATATATATATATATATATATATATATATATATATACGTCCGAAACGACGACTGTTATAGAATAATTGTCGACTGCACGATACATAATCGAATTTCTGAAAAGATTTAAAAGAAATAGTAGAGAGAGATTGATTAAGTTTATATTCAGTTGTAATTGTGCAGCAGATAGATAATTAGGGGTAGAATGTTGTAGTTTGTAGTGATTAGTTTGGGTCTGAAAGCAGGTTAAATGAGATAATATAACTGGCACAATTCCAAAGCTTAATCAAGAAAGAAACCCGGTTATCTATTTGCCAAGTGCAGAGAGATAATTGTAACCGCTGACCTACTAGGAATTAGGGTAACAACTACCCTGCGTTTTAAGCTTAAACTTTGTGCACAGATAATCATCCTTAACCAGAAACCATCAACATTATAATTATTGCACTTCCTTTTACTATTCGAGTATATCTACTAGGCTACACCGATTTTTCTTGCTTGACCCTCACGTCATTGATTGGTGAACCACAAAATAACAAGTAATAGTATATTTATCTCTGTCTTCATTATGGTTTCCTACATTCTATCATTGATACGTTTGTCCAATAGCTTCATCTTTGTCTTACTAACGCATTTAGAGAAAGATAGTTATACGAAATTTGAATATGACATTCGACAGCAATGGTATGGTATGACTAGCGAATGAAAGTTGATGTTTAAATTATTTTATAGATGTGGTTTCTTTTGAAACCCTAGAGAAGAATAGAATTGTACAAAATATTCAGGTATGAAATTTTTGTATGAACCAATTTAAATAATGGACTCGGAAAGCACAGAAATACATTACTATGTCTTGCTTAAAATAGATGGCTGACAGTGCGTAGCTACCGGTGTTCCGCGGAACACGGGCCCGGTGCCTCAAGGGGCCCGGCACGGACGTCAAAAAATATTTTTATTTTAATAGAGCCACATGTTCCAAATATATTGAATGACCTTACATCTTTCAGCAGAAGGATCCTTTTCAAAATAAAAATTAGTAAAAAAAAAATAAGGGATACTAAGGGCAACAACGATTATCATTATTAGACATCTATTATTTTAATAGAATACGAAATTTCCAGAACAATAGATGTATCTAACAAATAACCTTTTCCGCTTCTGATTTCAGTGCGCACTAACGTGCACTGAGTTCTCGTTTTGTTTTCATCATATTTACTCGTATATGTTTACACTTTCTTCATGGTAGCGTTTTTGGCTTGTCATGAAATTGCACTCAGTTCACAGGAGCATGTGCACGAATATCAGTGCAAATAATATGGCTTCTAAAAATAAAATCATATTGACAATTGCCAGAAATTATTAGAAAGTTCTTCAATGTCAGATAGTGATGAAGAGTTATTAAATCAAATAATAAAACTTTATGTTGTACATAAATATACAAATAAAAAAGTAAGAATGTAAACTCATTTGAGTATTTGAAATAAAATTATTTTCGTTTTCAGTTCAAAGATACTTTTCAGGTACAAAGGAGTACTTCCTTGAAATTCATAGATAATTTTGAAAAATGCGCCATAATAAATTATAAGTAATAACTGTCAAATTGCATTATACATTTGCAAATATTTCACTAATAAGCCATTAAATTAGGAGTATTTAGATACTGTTCGATGCCAAATTAAATAATCTTTCTAATCATATCAAAAACTCCCACTATAATCTTGTGGGACACAGATGATATTTGAAAAAAACTGATTTCCCATGTTAAACGCCTATGTCACGGTTTTCAGTGTTCACACTGTATAATTTTAATAATAGTTATTTTGGGAAATGGAAAGGTCAATATATTCGTATTTTATAAGTGTAACCATGGCTAGTCTATGACGTATTATACAATATAATTGCCCTGTACAGAAAACTATTTGAGATCTGCTAGTAATCATGTTTCCATCACTACCAGTACCATTTGATTCATTCGAACATCAAACTATGACGTGAGGATCAAGTGAGAAAAATCGGTGTTTATTGTAAGATTGATTAAATATTTAAATACAAACCCTTAAATTTTTTGCATAAACATTGCGATAAAGAAAATTTACAGTACATTACCCCAATTTACATACATAATACCGAATAGAGGTAATAAAAATGTTTTACATATTCTTATGCGGAGAAATTTCAGACATTCGTCATTGGTTGTAACTTTGATGACTCAGGTGTGAACTAGAACAGCTCTGAATATTCGTGAGGTGACATCTGGGAGACGCTCTCAGTGGTTTAATTACTAGGGTAGATTGAAAATGTTTGAGCCTAAAATGGAAATAAGTATTTTTCAGTCAAATTCAGTTTTATTTTTCAATATTCCTTTGATTCCTTCCAGCGATGCTCCAACCACTTTATACGGATGTGATGACCCCCTTGTTCAGTGAAAATCTTTGTGTTCCCAGACAAACTTTGAGCTTAGGAAACAGTAAGAAGTGTGAGCCAGTGTGTTGTCTTGATGGTACAGCACTTTCTTCTTAAAACGACCGATTTTTATAATTTTGTCATTTTTTTCAAGATTCCATGACTTCCAATTCTCAAAAATTAGTCGCCCTCACTGTATTCATATTGTAATATTATAGATGATCATATGAAACATTTTGTGGGCCAGAGGTTGTGCACGCTTTTCTTAACAACTCAGTGACCTATTGACCTAAGAGACTTTTTACTGATTTGACGCACGAAAGCTGCCTACAATTTTTTATACTTTTTGCGAATTATTTCTGCTGTGCTTAAAGTATTTCTTGAGAAAACGATGTTAAATATCATTTTTTACATTTAAAGTTATTATAAATAAATATGTCTCACTAAAGTATTATGAATTGTTTATTGCTAGGATACGGTGTATATAAACGTATCTATAACAACCGGGGCATTATATGAGGGCATAATAGTTCATTATGCTCTCATTATAATCCGATCATCGTTTATGAACTTGAAATTAGAAATAATATGAACGGTATATAATGAAAATGATTTTCTTTTTAATTAAATTATAATAAGAACACACCTTTGAAAGCACAACACAGAAATCATTATTATTTAATTATAATACTTAAAATTGATTATGAAAAGAGCCTTAAAAAGCAATTTACTTTCACCACACATGTAAATAGTAAGTAGGTACATCGAATTGCAGACTGCAATGTTTCGCATTGATTTTTGACGGATGACGGATCACAAATTTGTTGGGGATGATATTTTGATATTTATCCACGTTTGAATTCATTTTTGATATTATTTACCGTCACATGTGACACATCCAAAGCAGTACCAACTCTCTAAAATGTAATAATATTCAGAAATAAGTGCATAAGAAAAAATCTGATGTGCACACCACACGACTTCCTTATACGCAAGATTAATATGAAGTATAGACTCAATTATAAAATTGCACGTATTTGACGTAATTTGCCATTAACATATATTTATTATTTTTTTGTTATTTTTTGCCCTAATCCATAGTAAGTTTCATTACAAAAACCAAAATCTAAATGAAACCATTTTATTCAAGAAAAACTTTTGACAACTTCAGGTAATATATCACTTCCGGTTAGCCTGTTTTAACCAAAATCTGCTATGTTATTCCAATTGACATAAAAGTCGTATATACCAAATTTGAAAAGTTTTGGATTATATTTTAAAACAGTTTTTCATTAAAATCTATTATAGGCTTCAAATAAAGTACCATTTCTGGAAATTATGTAATGACCAAAAAGGGAGGTGCTTAACTATAGATGTTATAGCAGTCCTAAATACAAAATTTCAACCAGGGGCGCGCCGTACCATTTAGTTGCACGTGTGCCAATGTTCATCTTGCCTATATCTAGTGATCTACAGATTTTTTTCTCAAATAACGACACCACTAAAGTGGTCTTCTAATGGGGCAACGTTAACTTGGACAGCCTTTGTACTTTTTCATAATTACCATATGTTTTAAATAAACCGCAATAATTGTTTTACCATATAAAATTTATAATTCCTGCAATTTCTGCTTTCAATGATATAATTTTGCCACTATGGAAATTATAAATTGGACCCCATTACTTGAAATCTAATAGTGATAAAAAAATCTGAGCATCGTCGTATGAAGGAAAATAAAAAAGGGTCCTTAAAGACGTGTAAACCAAAATTCCATATAATTTCATATTTGGAAGTTATTTGTGAATATAAAAGGAAGTGGCTATAGAGTACCAAACGCGGGACCGTGTTCAAAAAATGAAGATCTCAAATTGACATGCTTTTCGCAATTTCTCTAAATATACACCAACATTACCCAACTAAACCAAACTCAGGCTTCGAAAACGCGGGCCAAGTATTATGCGCTAGGTGAGGTTATTGTTGTTCTCTTTAGAGAAATATACAAATAACCTTAGTAAGCTATATTCAACAACGAACCCGTGTTCGTATCGGGATTTGAATTTTTAACAACGGTCCCGAACGTTAATACACGTCTCTTTGACGTTTTTAGTACTAAACGAGGTACTAAATCACGCCATTTAGAGTTTTGTACAGTAACCATTTGTATGCTTTTTTGGAGAATTAGTCTACTAATGGGGTACTTTGCCCTAATTTAATCGACTTCATATCTCTTATAGTTTACGAGATTCCAATGTGAGCCTCGAAAAACGGACATATTAAATTAAAAAACTTAAATCTTATTACAATTTTGCTCGCCGTGTCGCCCGTGTGTGACGCGGCGCGCCCTGATTTCAACTTTCTACGGCTTACCGTTTTGAGTTATGCGAGATACGTACTACAGACGTCACGACGAAATTAGTCAGAATGGATTCAGGGATGGTCAAAATGTATATTTCCGTTGAAATCTGAAAACCGAAATTTTTCGTGATTATAATACTTCCTTTACTTTGTACAAGGAAGTAAAAAGAACTCAGATCTGTCATGTGAAAACGAACCTCATAATATAATACTTACATCTTCTACAGACGAGAATGGAATAATTAGGGAACATTTATGCGTTTGTCTTCCTTCAAAATAATTTCATTCTAACGTTTCAATAAAATATCTTCCAAAACATCAAATTCATCCATTCCATTATCTCCGACGTCTCCGACGATATAGAACGCTGATCAACGCTGATGTTTTAAAAATAAATAAATGTTGATAATAAACAAAACAATTAAACAACATCCTTAACAACGCTAAAGCTTAAGCATTATTGTAATCAAAATTATTATAAATGAAAACTTATTTCATATATTCTAGTGAGACATAAAATCTTGTATGCACCTCGATCGTTACTAGATGATATTGCCTATCGGACGACATCTATTCGTCGGGCTAGAACCTCGTCGCCCTCTTGGCATTATCATCATTGTAACGCCCTTGGTACATAACATACTTTTTTGTGCAACCGGACGTGAAATAAGCATTTCGCAGCCGTAATACAGGCCGAAAAATTGGATTTCGCAATCGTTGTTATGGTAACGGCCGCTACCATGACAACGGCCGCGAAATTAGTTAAACAATCACTTTGACACTTGAGAATTGCATGGTTTTGTTTATCAAATTTCACTCCCATAGCCACCTTGAAAGCTAACTTTCTATTTACAATAAAACTGTTTAATTAATAAAATTTGTGATTACATATTTTTTCGGTTGCACAATAGCTATTTGTGTATTAAGAGCGCAAAATGGGACATTGTCGATTGAGAGGTTGTTGCCGCGCGACGCAGGAGCGAGGCATTCTCTCGAAATCGACAATGTCCATTTGCGCTCGAAACACACACAAGATTTTTTATACAGTCGCCACAATGGGGTCCTCCACCATAACAAAAATTTATTTTTTATTTATTTTTACTTATCGGTATTTTCCATTCTTCTTGTGCTATTGCTTCAATCTAATCTAAGCATTTTATACTTTCGTTTTTGTAAATGAATGCCCAATTTTATTTTCACAGCAATGCGGCATTTTGTTTGGTTATGTAACATACCGACAGAGCAGTTATATGTCAGATTGACTTGTTAAGTGGGTAATGTGTAACTACAGTGTCATTAATTCCTGACTAAACGTTTCCATTAAGAATGTAGCCAAGTATTATTTCTCGACATTGTATAGTTAGAAATTTGAGGAGCGAGTGTTTTTTCTACTTTGTCGCTCTAGAGCGGCAAAGTGACATTTTGCGTTGACAAAAGAGAGCGCAAATGGCTACTTTGTATATAGACTGTAGAAAAAAAATATTGTGTACACCTTGTCTGCGAAATTCTTTAGCGCCGTCGAGATTGTCTTGCCTCGGCCGCAAACGGCCTCGGCGACAATTTTTCTCTCGGTACCCTAAAGAGTGATTTCGCGGCCTTGATATGCAAATAACTATTAAATTTTATGCTATTCCTATCCTTTCTGGCCGGTAAGAAAATTTCCTGCGGAGAACAGGTTTACATTATCCGTGAAATCAAGTTATAAGTTGAGAGAGGGTCATGCTTTCTATATAATGAAATGAAACATCATTACTGCATGTATTTTTAGTTTGGTATGTGAGTGTGAAATTATAATTTGTATAGTCATGAAGATAGATAGACATCTATAGGGGTATAGAATGAACCTTGACGCTAGTGCTGGTAGTCCTTGAACTTTTGTTGGTATTACGGCGTTGTTAGGGGCCACTGCATGCGCTATAGATAACAACAACCAACGTTATTACACCAATCATCATCATTAAACACGCAAATATGGAATTTATAAATAATACACTCACACTCACTCAATAATATATGCCGCGTACAATAATAACATGTAGCTAATACTAATATAGATTCAATGATTAGGTTTTAAATAATTGTGGACCGAAAATTGTTTTGATGTGAGTCACACTATAATTATTAAGAACAGACATATTGTCGTCAATATCACGAAATGACGTAATTCATAAAATGTGAAAAATGAGATACTTCACCCTTCACCCAATTGGATGAACTGGGGTGGGATCCCAAGACTACGTTATGATAGCGTAGCGAAAAATAACCCTTACGTTTCACCTTCCTTTCTCTATTAACTTTCTCGAGTGTTAGGGGAACGAGGTATTATTTGTCGCTACGCTATCATAGCATAGTCTTGGGATCCCACCCCTGACCAGCTTCATAGTTTCACCAAGTGGCGTATCTCAATTCCCCACAGTTTTCATAATAAAGAGAGAGAACCAGCCTATGTACGTGTAGTGACCTAGTAGTTTGAATATTATTTTTCATATGTTTTGTATTTTTGAATATAAGCGATTCAAATTAACTTTTCCCGCAACTTTTAACACGTGACATGACGTCACAACGAGTATGTTTTCAAATTGTCGTTCACTTCTGCATTAAAGTTTGTGTGTGTATTGCAGTTTTAATACATATATTTAATGAATTAATAGTTTATTAGTAATGAGACTGTTAATAAAGAATGTGTTTAATTAATTAAATCCTTCGGCGTGCAGCAGAAATTTTTGTGAGGATGTTGAAGTATTGGATTCTGACATATGCTAGCATATGGTAAAACACAATCAGATGACAAAAATTAAACACTTCTCTTTGGATTATGCCCACAAACCAGCGGCGTAAATAAATATACGCATGAAATTACGGGAAAATTGATAAATTCTGGCTCACTAGCAATAAAAAGCATCTTGTTCGTGTAAGGCGGGAAACAAACCTAAATATAAATATAAAACCTGAATATAAATATGTATATATTAACCTAAATATAAATACTTAATAAAATAATTGATCAAAGGAACAAACATTGAATTTGTAACTCGTTTTCCAATTAACAGTTTAATCTACCATGCTTTGTGTCTCAATCATTTCGTCGATGCCATATTTATTTATAAATTTAACGTTTTGAAAATATGTGAAAACGAAGGGTGGGATTTCTCGATTTTTAGGAACACAACAGTACACTTGACTTCGTTGGTTTTGGTGAAAATTCCATATTTCTACAATATTTACAAATATATAATTAATCCTTAAACGATCTAATATTGCATTCATGTTGTTTTTATCTTTTTTATAGTAAATTTATGTCATTATTTCAACAAGCAACAACAAACATTATACTTAACCTTATTGCTCTAAAAATATACAATGTCTCAACATACTAGGAATACTCGCGAATTTTATTGTATAATTAAACAGAGTAAGTGTTTACAATCATCACCAATAAATATAAATTTAAATACTTGGTTAATTTTTAAAATCTCGTCTAAAATTCTAACGTTACTTCTTACGGAGTGTAAGAAACTATACTCGTTCTGACGTCACATAATTAGTGCGACGTTTGGTCACCAGATAGAGTCCGCTGAACTTGAATCGCGTATAGATAGACGACTTTGAGTTTTGTTACTGTTACTGTTTTGTAAACATCGAAAAGCTTTTATAATAAAATTGTTATTTTCATTCCTAGAATAAACGTCAAAATTTCCTGTGTATTATTCCTGCTTATTTATTTATTGTATTCAGTTGTAGATTTGTAACACTTACGTTACATACGTACAGAGTACAGGGTGGTAACTTAGACGACGCAGCATAGGGGTTTCAATGGTAAAATCTTAATGTACAGTAATTTGCTCCCCTAATTATTTTACAAAAAAAATACTGCATCCGAATATGCTATTGTTTATAATTTTTAAATTTCCGGAACCGTAAAAATAATCGAAAACAATAATATTTTTACAAAAAGTCAGTTGAGTATATAGATGCTGTGGAGGCCGGTAGGTCGGACAGTTGAACTTGATATAAATAAATAGTGACATAAATAGTGGAAATAAATAATCAGGTATAGCGTGTAAATAAATAGTCGTGTTACTTGTTTATATAAATAAATAGTGTTTTTCTACGGTCTATATACAAAGTCGCCATTTGCGCTTTCTTTAGTCAACGCAAAATGTCACTTTGCCGCTCGTGCGCAACAAAGTAGAAATATAGTCTTTTGCAAGGAACTAATTAAAAAGTGGTGGAAACGGCTGGTCAAAATGACCGCGTTATACACTCGAAAGTAATTCTTCTTGCCATATACAACATATCTCACGATTAGCTTATGCAGTTTTTATTTTTAAAAGTATATAATATTTTTCTACAGTCTATATACAAAGTAGCCATTTGTGCTCTCTTTTGTCAACGCAAAATGTCACTTTGCCGCTCATTCGCGACAAAGTAGAAAAAACGCTCGCTGTCCAAATATCTAACTATACAATGTTGAGAAACGTCATTTGTCTTATTCTTAATAGAAACGTTTAGTCAGGAACTAATGGCACTGTAGTTACACATTTACCACCTTCACAAGTCAATCTGACATATAACTGCACTGCCTGTATATTACATAACCAAACAAAATGCCGCACTGCTTTGAAAATAAAATAGGGCATTCATTTACAAAAACGAAAGTATAAAATGCTTAGATTAGATTGAAGCAATAGCTCTAGAAGAATGGAAAATAACGATGAATTAAAATTAAATATAAAATGTGTGAACAGTTGTACTGGCACCTGGCGTGAACGCTCCCAATAGACATCTACTTTTTCACTGCACTAGTTTAATGTACTTGAAACAAATAAATTATACAAAAAAACTTACAATATTCATTACAAAATTGGCATTAAAAACGAAAGCCAAAACAATATTTTGAAGTCATATTTGAATACGTTCCTATATTCACTGCAAAACTATTGCGTAGTACTGAAGTACAAAGTGTACATTTAAAAAAAAATTGTTATGGTGGAGGACCCCATTGTGGTGACTGTAGAAAAAATCTTGTGTGTGTTTCGAGCGCAAATGGATATTGTCGATTTCGAGAGAATGCCGCGTGCCTGCGTCGCGCGGCACAACTTCTCAATCGACAATGTCCCATTTTGCGCTCTTATACACAAATAGCTATAGTGTTTACCTAGTTAATTATACTCGTAGTCTTAAATTAGTATTTAATATTTGTTTAATATTAGTAATCGTAATTGTTATTATCTTGTAAATATTTATTTATCGTTTTAATAAACATCTATTTTAATTAATAATAATTCTTTCTTTTCTTTCTTTCTTTATGCCGTGATGATGTTTTTACCTTCCGTCACCTTTAGGTAAGGAAGGTATTGTCTTCGGTCAAAAAATTCAGTGGTGAGTTTTTGTTGAATAAGCACGTTTTAGGGTCCCTAGAATACGATTTTTACGATGATGTCTGTATGTGCGTGTGTGTGTATGTATGTGTGTGTGTGTGTCTGTGTGTGACAAAATTTTCTAATGCGACAACTCTAATACTATAATCCCAAAAATTATAATTCTTTCGTATTCCTCTTCGTTACATCCATGTGAAGAGCTGATTAGATTTTGGTTATAATTGGTCAACCGGAAGTACCCTCATTTGAAGATTTTAACAGTTTTTCTTGAAAAAACGATGTTAAATATTATTTTTTATATTTTGCGTTCATAATGAAGTCATTACGATACGCAATTGCGTATCGTAATGACCTTCATTTCGATACGCAAATTTTTGTTTTAGACGGTTGGTACTAGATGACGTTTCTTTAACCCATTTTTACCTAATTTATTTTTAGTTAATTGACAATTCATTTTAATAATATAATGTCGAAATTATTATTATTTTTTTTATTTAGGGAAGATTATTTACATGAAAATGTACAAATGGTTACAAATATAATCACAAATTGAGTAAGTAAATGTTACTGTAGAAGGCGCAAAATAAAAAAAATAGTATAAAGAACTCATTTTATGACTTTCTTTCGCACTTGTCAATTAGAAAACTCGCTAACGCTCGTTTTCTAAATTTTGACGCGTGCGAAAAAACCATTTCTTATAAAACACGTTCTTTAATATACTATTTTCATATTTAATGTTATTATAAATATTAAAGAATATTTTATTCTCTATACGATTTGAATGCATTTTGTAGTTCATATTAAATGCATATAGAGTTAAAAAAATTATAAAGAAATTGAATATCATATATATTAGTCAGCTAAGCTATAACTCTGGAAACAACTGCTATATTAAAAAAAGTCTGTCTGAAAGGTGTCAGTGTCAAGTGCAGTTGACAGTATGTTTCTGTTATAATTTTACGGGATATATAGGATCTTTTGCTATAAACTTTCTGTATGGGATTTGTATAAAATACATACAACTGCCATTAAAGTAATGTACAAGAAATGGAATCTTTTGCAAGGAACTTTCTGTATGACATTTATATAAAATACATAGAACTGACGGAAGGTAATGTGCTGGCCACATCAGATTTTTTTTATAATTCTTTGATTGTTACGCTTCACTCAAATAAATAAAATCGGGTTGATAAATTTTAAGAACCAAGCTTGTAATTTTACGAATTTAAAATTTAATTTTTCCTAAAGTAGATGATCGTGTATGATTTTATTTAGCTGAGTATCCAATCTATAGTTGATATTCTTTTACGTGAGCCCTAATGATTACAATCGAAATTTAGACATGTAATATATATTTTGTATTTTCTTTCATTCTTTGTCCCATTATTTTATTATGAGTCGGTTTCGTGAAGCATGGTACACCGAATATTTGACTTGTTTTGTTTTGATTTTATCTGCTGCATGCCATACGAGTACAATAGGGAATTAGATTGTTGAATTTGGAGGATTTTTTTTGTGAAATTAATTACTTTTTTATTTGACCTAGATACAAATTACAATATAATTGTAATTTTAATTTATCCAAAAGATGAAATATTTATAAAATATAGCAATAGACAAAGATCCAACAATGTCCAACATAAGGATGCTGAGAACTGTAACGGCTGATATTAGCAGGCAGCGGCGTTCCTTATTGAAACGTAATTTTTTGTAACAATATTTGCAATCTAAAGCAATTACAAACCAGGCAAAATAACAAAAACAAAACCCTCGAAACAATCCCTGAAATAATAAAACGCCCTAACTGCCCCCTAAAGTCGAGATAAAAACAAATTTAGGTGGAAAACCTCCAATTTTAGTGAAGCCGTCTAGATCTAGACTTTCTAGACTCTTGTCTTGTCTTAGATTATCAAGACTAGACTTGCAAGAGTCTTGTCTTGAAATTTCAAGACAAGATAAGACTTTCCCATTCTAGATCAAGACTCTTGATAAAATTCTAGACAATTTTCAAAACTCTAGATTAACTAGTAGTAGGTAATATGAATTTTTTACTTCGATTCATAACAGTGGCGTAACTACATAGAATTGCGCGTTCTCGCGGGACATAGGATTGCACCCATCATATGTCCTTTGTGCAAGGTATACAGAAAAAAAAATGCGCTGCAGGCGAAATTTTTTTTTCATTCAAGGTCAAATGCCGTATAATTGAAATTTACATTTTCTCAAGGGATGTGCAAATGCATGATTTTCCCCTTTCATGTACAGAAATAAATTGCATAAAATAAAAAGTTTTAAATATCAACTTTTTTCTACTCGGGTTGTTGCGCGAGGCCCCTGCAAGAGCGAGGCCCCGGGCGATTGCCATGCTCGCCACCCCCTAAGGCCATCACTGTAGGTACTTAGTAGTCCAGAGTGTACACATACTTTTTAAATAGGGGAATGGACCTTTTACATTTTTATTGCACCGTGACGTCATTTTTCAATGCACCACTTAGTGAAATTCTTATGTACTAGCGTTGAGGTGTCACCATGTTGTCAAGTAAAATGATTAATCTAGAGTCTTGAAACAATCTAGAGTCTTGATATCTAGACAAGACTTTAACTAGACTTTTTAATCTAGACTTAGACTTAATCTAGTCTTATCTAGACGGCAACACTATCCAATTTGGGAACATTGACGCCGTCAATGACTTTGCAACTCGGGGTGCGGTTAATTCCGAGAAAGTGACGTAGCGATCATTTAGGAATTTTGGCTCAACAAATATTGTACGGACTTTAGCATTTTAATGATGTCAAAGTGGTCGTTTGGTGTTGATTATATCCGAATTTAAAGAACAATTTGATGAAGGTCGCGAGCTATTTTAAAAGCTTGAAAGAGGGGTAATCCGGTATTAAAATGTAAAGTGTAATTCAGTATTCAGGATGTAAATGTTAATGGATCTATGAATATTTAGTTGATTACGTAGGTAAATCGAACTTGTGAAAAAATACAGAAAGACCCTGAACTTGAATATTAAAATCTCGTTTGACGTAGTTGCCGATAGTTTTATTAATTAATTTACTATTAGGTCGTGAAATTAAAATAAAACATTCACCTCCACGCCCACGTAAGTTCGAAAGCTCATATTGTAACGCTTGGTAAGCCATCTCAAAATGGCTAATAAAATAACTCATGATGATATACAGGCTATCCCATAAGTTATTTTTAAAAATATGTGACAGTAAAAACTTTTTGTTTGAATTATCTGCAAACAAGAAGAAGTTGATGCGCATACTTATTTTCCAATGATGAGAACTTTAACTGACTGGTGGACGCTTGGGTAATTAGCGTCCACGACTTGGTGAAAAGGAAGGACTACATATACACTTTCACTTTCCAGTCAGTTGTTGACTGATGAGGGATGCTGATGAACACTTAGATTTATGGACACAGACATACTTGAGGTTTAAACTACTAAGTTTTAAAGTTTTATTTACATGATTACAACATTAGTATTATTAATTAAACCAAACATAACATAATACAGAATTAAACAAATGAACGAAACTATTAAATGCTACATTCTGTAATCAGCAGACGGGCATTAGCGCGCGCCTCAAAACTAAAACGCACTATACTCTATCTCTTTTAACTATAGAATGGTGTGAAAATAGGAGCAGTTTGAACTTGTTGTTTGATTGGAAAATATCGGGGTATTATCCAATTAGAAAACAAGTTCAGTCTGCTCCTATTTTCATACCACTCTATAGTTAAAACGGATAGAGTTTACATGTCTTGTTCATGACAACAAAACCCGGACTTTTCTTGTTTAATCCGTGAGTAACTAATAAATATTATCTCAAAAACAAAGCGTTATTTTTCATGCTTAGATATGTCGAGGGGGTGCAGAGTACAGGGTAAAGGCTGGTTTATGGTTTGATGAATAAGGAATAAAATATAAATGTGCACTCTTAGATCGTACCGTTTAAGCAGTTTTGAGATAAAAGATAAACATAAGATACATAAACATAATACATAAGAAATGACCAAATTTTATTTCTTGTGTCATATCCTTATGTGTTATGTCAAAGTGTCACTATACCTTGTTCCATTTAAGCCATTCAGTATTGCGGAGCATAGGGAATACTTTTGACATCTCTGATTGGCTGAAATTAGAGACAAGAGACAAGTTTACCCAATGTAATTTCGGTTACTTCAGATTTGCGCTGTTGCCAGTGCCATCTACTGAATGGCTTAAATCGAACAGAGCATAGTTTCTGAATGAAATAGGTTAGTTTGTTATTGTTTTCAACTTGTATTTTGAATTATTACTTTTATAATGTTACAGAATATATGCCTCGCTAGATAAATCAAAATGCACTGAAGTATAATATATTTTTTAAAGAGTGATATTCGTGATTATACAGGGTGAGTCTAATAGAAAAAAATGGCTCATATAAAAGTTATGTCTAATATTTCTAAATTATATCTCATTTTTCTCGAAATTTTTCAAATATATTAATAAAAAATAATACATCGTTGAAAAGACAAAAGAATGGCGGTTTCTATTTTATTAAAATAATTATAGGTTGCCATTTGAAAAATAAAAGTTGATAGTCGTATCTTGTAAACCTGACTTTATAAAAATATCTACATCTGTCATCAAATAGTACATGTAAAATAATAAAACTTTTATATGAGCCATTTTTTCTATTACTTATAATAAAAAAGTTAAAGGGGAGGGGCGTCTTCCCAGACTTACCCTGTATATCATCCGTCAAATAAATATATCTTTTCTATAATTGGTCAAAACTTATGCTTTATATAAATTGTATAAACTTGCTTTATCGCTATGTGTTATGTATTATCACTATGTTTTATTTTTATCTTTATGAAAACTTGCATAAACCTGGCTTAAGGCATGCAGAACAAATTATCAACCCTGCACGTAAGCTTGTAATAACTTAAATACTTAATTGTCAACACAAAACTGTCAAAGACTTCTGACAGCTAGACTCAACAAACCGCTGTGGGAAAAATGATAATTATTTCTAAACAGAATTTTGACTAACAAAAATAAGTTGAAATATTATTGCTGAACTATATTTCAGAAAAGTTTATAAAAAGTTATTTATTTGTTATTACCCTCGTCTTATTACACGGTCTAAACTAGGTCTCGAGTGCTATGGTCTCGTCTCGGTCTCGAACTGGTCTGGATTATTTAAGTCTCGTATTTTCATGGTCAAATTATTATAAAAATTTCTATTAAGAAAGTACATGTATTAAATAAGAACTCAATAAATATTCTGTACAAAAAAATTCATAAAAAATTAATCTGTATATTTGTTATACCGGGTATGCACTTTTTCCGGACCACAAAAACACTATGCTAAAATTTTCATATGACTGTAATTTCTGCCTTTTCTTTTAGAATTTAAGGGTAAATAGAAACATGTTCAGAATTAAAAATTGCACCTAATATGTCCACGGGCACTTAACTGGCGTGGAGAGTGCATCATAGGGATCATTTTTGCGCCATTAAATTTGAAATAATTTTTGTGTCGGTCGGGGTTGAACACGGGTCCTCAGATTCGCGATCAGACACTCAGGCAAGGGCAACGAGGCCCCATTGTTAAAAAAAAGAAACATCAAATATGTCAGTGTCGAGTTGACATTTCTAACCTCTCGCTTTACACTGACCGTCATAATGACAACTTTTCATTTGATACATACATAAAAGTGATTCTTGTGCAAAAGTATGTGTTTATATGGTAGGATAATAATGATAGGGGGTGTTATTTATCGTGTTGTGTTGGCAGGCATCGCTGGCGGCATGTGAAAACTGCGGGCGTACGTTCCTGCCCGATCGGCTCGTTGTCCATCAGCGCAGCTGCAAGCCTACGCAGCACCATCGGCCACCACCCAACGTCGCCATCTCCACAAGCGTAAGTTATTAAATATTTGTATGCTATTATACACTCCCCAAATAATTTAAGAGTTATTTTTTTTTGGATTCTTCCACTTAGCGTATAACAACTAGTGTATCTCTCAATGGGGACTTATACAATTTAAACTTTTTGGGCGCCATCTAGTGAGTAAAAATGTATTTAATAAGTAGTTATGTAGTGAGCAAGATTTAGCACTACAGTTTGACATTTATCATGTGATCCAGCACGTGATCACAACAACTGTTCTTTGAAAGGAAACGTAAACATTTTTATATAATTATTTAAGTATATGATCTAATCAGTGCGTACCTTGCAATTAATTCATGTTTATTTCCACTTTTCTTCAAACCCCGGCGTTCTAACCATCTTTTCAACTGTAAGACTGAATGATTTCAATGTTTTTAAACACAAATCGTGCCCCCGGTACATCATTTGTGTTAAATTCATTATTTATTTGTGTATTTGTTTTTTTTAGAGGTATTTCAAATTCCAAAGAACACTACACTTTAGTACAAGAGATAATTAATAACTGAAACTACACAAAATAACATAACCAAACTTTGCTGACTAAATAACAAACAAATTGTAGGATCAACGAGGCGAAGTGCTGAGAGCATGTAGTTGAGTGGGCCGAGGTATATCACCTCGCTTTTTCTAAAAATTTGTTGTCCTTTTCTAAATTGTGTGGAGGGAGGTCCGCCGCCAATCCGCCGCGGGTGACGTCAAATTTATAAGTCCCCATTGAGGATACATTTATTCGTCACATTATTAGATGTATAGGGTTGGAATATCACTGCATTTAAACATCGTGAACATGTCATAATGTACTCGTGACCCCATTGGACTAATTTTTTATATTAATGTAACGTTTTATATTTATTTGGGTGAAGTGTAAATATTAGACAATTATTATTACTTAAAATTAAGTGTTTATTAAACTATAATGAAAGTTACTATTACTAATATTAAACAATTATTAAAAACTAATTAAGACTAAATCTATAATTAACTAGATAACACTAACACTATTTATTTAACCAATTAACACTACTATTTATTTCCATGATATTACAAATTATTTATTTCACTACGCGTTCCAATCTTAGACTGCCGGTCTGTTGCAAACTCTTATAGACTGTTTACGCGTTATTTATAACACTATGTTTATATCACTATATACTTATAACGTTCAACTGTCCACCTACCGACCTCCACAGCGTCTGTATACTCAACTGACTCAACAGAGTCTGTATATTTAACTGCTCGGACAGAAGTCACCTCTTTCACAACACTATCTGTCTATTTATGTAACTCTGTCTAACCTCCACAGCCTCTGTATCACCGACTGGTATGCCACAATTCTTCAACACCACTGCCGAGTATTCACTTCCACTTGCCGTTACTGTCCCCATATACCTAGCTTCCCAATACTCTTCAACACTACCGAGTATTCTCTTTAACAGCTATTCCGGTATACCAGTAACTTCCTGACTCGCCGTTACTGTCCTTACACACTATAGCTTCCCAATACTCGTCAACACTACCGAGTATTCTCTTTAACAGCTATTCCGGTATACCAGTAACTTCCCGACTCGCCGTTACTGTCCTTACACACTATAGCTTCCCAATACTCGTCAACACTACCGAGTATTCACATCCACAGCTATCCCAATATACCAGTAACTTCCCCAGTACCTACACGACACCAACTACATATGCTCACTACGATACTGTTGTGCCTTTCACTAACACTTTACTCTCTAACACTCCATGTCTCTATGACTCTGTATGTCACTAACTGTGTCCCTCGAGCATAGCTACGCTCGTTATATATAGCTGTCATTAATTTCTAGAAAAGCCCTAGAATGTTCGACCTCATAATGTGGCGGGCGTTCCACGTTACAGTACCAAGTAGAAGTTATTTTTCCTATCTTCTAATGCAATATTAACAATAGGAACAGGAGAAAAAGGAGGCAATCATTTTTATACCAACACTTCGAACTTGTTTTACTTTGATAGGATTGGGGTTTGTTGGAAAGACCCATTCAACTGATTGTCGTTTTGTTTCAAGTTTAAATGCATACATCCATGATTCATCATCTGTTATATCATATACTGCTTCAGATTTACCTTCGTTTAACATTTTAATTATAACAACTACTAAGGCTAAGGTATAGAATAAGGTCTAAACTCAAAATGGGTTTAAATGACTATATATCGGTTCATTAGCCTCTTATTCATTAAAATAAGCAAATATTTGATGAGTTTTTGTAGTAAAGTGTGTCGTTAGTTGTCACTCATGTCACAATGAAAAAATAACGAATACTGAATGTAACCATTCGAGTTCCGTCAAATTGAGTTCTATGCGTTAGGTTATGTTGGGTTAGGTAAGTTGGTCTTAATGATAACCATTATGATTATAGATTTTAATTCGAAATGTAAAAGAATGGCACGTGTTGCATTAAATTAAGTACCAAGTTTCCTTATACAGAAGCTGTGAAATTAAATGAGCGTCCCACGAACAACGACAATACTATCCCATAAGTATACAAGGAAAACAAACAGCTGTTAATTGTGCGGTGATTCAGTGTTTATCGTGTTGTTTAATTCATACATAAATGGTTATTAAATATAATTGCAATGATTTCAAATAGGAAAAGAATAACAGTACTGCAAGTAACTTATCAATAGTTTTCATTTTCTAACAAAATAGGCCCATGGAAAATGAATAGTCTGTGGGCGCTATAGAATTATCGGCGGGATTCTCAGCTTCTATATTTTTGGCCAATAGAATCTACTATACAACCGTCACATCATAAAATGTTTAATTCGTTATAATGAAGAATGTATTTTAAAAGTATTTAGCTTTTCTACTTATTAATCAGTAAGTTAATGAACACGTGTTACAAATTTATAGGGTATGTAGGTGATGCTAAATAGACTAACTTTTAGTAATAAACCCATATCCGGAAATGCACCGTTCTCGACCTACAAGCTCTTAAAAGAGTCATTATCTACCTGAATTTTAGTTGGCCTGACCCTTTGCATATTTTAACTTCTAGCAATAATTTTTTAAAATTATTATTTATTTTTCTAATACATATAATAATTGCTCAAAATGACGACCACTTCAATTAAAATAAATTCGTTCAAAAACGCTAAGATTCTATATTTCCAGTACATTACCTTCTCTCAGTTGTATTTTCCCATATTTACAGTAAAATTATAACACAAACATACTATGACAATCGCACTTGACAATGACATCTGTCAATCAGAATTTTTTAAATTATATTGTAACGTTTTTATTTATTTGGGTGAAGTGTAAATATTAGACAATTATAATGAAAGTTACTATAACAGTGGACCCCCGGTAATCCGACAAACGTTTTGCAGGGCAGTGTCGGACTATCGAATTTGTCGGATTATAGAGTACTGCCTAAGACACCCTATAGTCCGGAATTTTATACAAACGAGTACCTTGTAATCCGACAAATTTCAGATCCAGTGATAAGATTCTATATGTTATACTCTGAAGTACAAATCATACTTCATTATGTATGTCAAATTTAGTAAATTAAACAACACAATAGAGAGCTTACGTTTTATTATGAAATTAACGTCATTAATGCTATAGAACTTACAAACAATAATAACTGTACATACTAAAATAATCAAAAATTACGAATAAAAATCATACTATGAATCAATCATCATCAAATCAATGCCTACGCGTCGAGCACATTAGTGGTGGGGTCATGTCGGATTACAGGGGGTGCCGGATTAGCCAGGGGCCGGATTACCGGGGGTCCACTGTACTAATATTAAACAATTATTAAAAACTAATTAGGACTAAAACTATAATTAACTAGATAACACTAACACTACTTATTTAACCAGTTAACACTACTAGTTATTTCCACGATATTACTAATTATTTTTTTCACTACTCGTTTCAATCTAAGACTGCCGGTCTGTTGCAGACTCTTGTAGACTGTTTACGCGATATTTATATCACTATATTTATATCACTATATACTTATATCACGTTCAACTGTCCGCCTACCGACATCCACAGCGTCTATATACTCAACTGCTCAGACAGAAGTCACCTGTTTCACAACACTATCTGTCTATTTATGTAACTCTCTGTCTAACTTCCACAGCCCCAGTATCACCAACTATCCGTATGCCACAATTCTTCAACACCAATGCCGAGTATCCACTCCAACTCGCTGTTACTGTTCTTGTATACCTAGCTTCACAATACTCACTAACACTCTAAGTGAACATCTCTATGTCTCTGAATGTAACTGACTAACTCCCGAGCATAGGTGCGTCCCTTTTATACAGCTGCTATTATCTTCTAGAAAAGCTCTAGAATGTTCGACCGCATAATAACAATGAACACAAAAGGTTCAGGCGACCGGAAATAATTAAACACGTTGCAACTGGTTTGTTTACGTAGCCCGGCTGCTAGCGCGATTGCGTCATCGCTATAAATAGATGGACACTCGCTCATTGGTGCAGCGACGGTGGCGCGGCTGCGACGGCGTGGCGACAGCGGCGGCGACTGCGGGCGTTCCACGTTACAATATTAACTGTTAGTGTTCATAGCTGGCTGCTTTATGAAATTTAATTTCTTTATAATTTTTTAACTGAATATCCACTGAATATGAAGTATAAAATGTAATCAAATCGTATAGAGAATAAAATATTCTTTAATATTTATAATAACATTAAATGTGAAAGATTATATTTAACAGCGTTTCTTCAAGAAAAACTTAAAATCTTCAGATAAGGGTACTTCCGGTAGACCAATTATAAGCAAAATCTAATCAGCTCTTCATGTGGATGTAACGAAGAAGAATACGAAAGAATTATAATTTTTAGAATTGTGTAGTGTTGGAGTTATCGACGGAGAAAAAGTCGTGACACACACACATACACACAGACATACAGACATCATCGCAAAAATAGTAAAATCGTATTTTAGGGACTCTAAAACGTGCTTATTCATTAAAAACACCATCGAATTTTTTGACCAAAAACAATACGTTGCTTACCTAAAGGTATGACAGAAAGTAAAAATCCAACATAATACTTCCCGCTATTTAATTTTTATTAACTCAAATATACATACTTACATATATATTTTTGCTAAAAACTGTATTAAGTACCATGCCATATAAGTATGGTTCTATTTACTATTTTCTTTTTAAAACGTTACTTTTATTTGAAATGATTAGTTCTTTGACAGTGACATTTATCTGTCAGTTACATACATTTGAGATATGAACTGTGTAACCAAGGAGTTGTGTTTGTTTAAGCGTAGGCTTTGTGATTTAAATTATAGATAATTTTATAAATGTATCCATAAAATATATAGAAAAAGTATTAATGCAAACCTATAGAAAATTTAATAATCTTTAATTTTTATAATAACATAAATCTCGAAAAAATAACATTAAAGGTATTTTTCGGAGGAAAACTATTTTGAGCTTCAAGTAAAGTGCCATTTCCGGTTATCTGATCTGCACCAAAATGGCTTTTTTCCATATTAGAATAAGGTAGGAATACAAAGTTCCAAATTTTTTTAAATAAAATAAATAAATAAATATATTATCACGGCTTATTACCCATTGCTGGGTGTGCCAATCTACTTGTACACAGATATCGGTACTGATGAAATATTTGCACCGTGCGGGCGCTTACCAGGCGTTACCTCACGGGCACTCATTCCTGGCGTGGAAAGTGCACCACAGGGGTCAATTTTGTGCCATTTAAAATTCGAAATATTTGGCGTTGGTCGGAATCGAACCCGGTTCCCCAGATTCGCGACCAAACACTCAGTATTTGAGTTAGAGCGGAAACAGGACACACACGCACTAACGCACGCACATGCACACATACACGCACATATACATACATACAGACATCATCGTGAAAATGTTAAAATTGGATTCTAGAGTGGTTAAAACGTGGTCATTTACTAATATGCGTTTTTTAGCACGATCTCTATACCTCCCTTACCAAGGTTAGCGGGAGGAAAAAAATAATAGCTGAAGTGATTGATTACAGCTAACTAAAACTCAGGTAGTCAATTACTCTTTCCAATTGAACCGATTGAATAAATACGATATAGGTACAATGGATGAAATATACCTATTTTTATTGTCCAAAATCAATGTTGCAATAATTGTCGGAAATCTTAGAAACACCGTCTTTGCAAAAGCAAAATGCACAATGTGTATAATCCCAAGAATTAACAAAATTACCAACACACAACGAAGCACAAATCACCTTAATCACATGAACGATAGAATGACATGAATATCAAAATAATTCATATATTTGAAAATGACATTCGTTATCGCGGTTACAATACAGTTTCTATTTCATTTTTTGCCGTTAGTTAGACGGAGATAACTTATACCCCTCTTAAAAACTGACGACAATAAGATAGCGAATAAAAGTCTCATATATGCCATATGTGTACAACAAAGATGTTGGATAAAAGTTTTGTAATTCTTGCATCAGAAATTGATTACGTGAGCATCAACTGGGAGATATAAGAGTGTATGTGAACAAATATTACATCATAACATGCAGGTACCCCGACTAGTAATTACAATTTCATAATAGTAAGTGATCAATGATAAATAATGTAAATTATTATTGTTTTTTTTTTCGTATCACTTCATTAAGCCCACATACCAACAGAAAAACGAAAGTGCTCTTTTTTTGTAAACATTGAGTATTTATGTTATTTTGTGCCATTAGTGAGAAAGTACAGGAACCTTCATAACATATTGTAACGTTTTTTATTTATCTGGGTGAAGCGTAAATCTTAGACAAATGTTATTAATTAAAATTAAGTGTTTAATATTAGACAATTATTAAAAAGTAATTAAGACTAAAACTATAATTAACTAGATAACACTAACACTATTTATTTAACCAATTAACACTACTATTTATTTCCACGATATTACAAGTTATTTATTTCATTCAGCGTTCCAATCTTAGACTGCCGGTCTGTTGCAGACTCTTATAGACTATTTACGCGATATTTATAACATTATATTTATATCACTATATGCTTATAACGTTCAACTGTCCGCCTACCGACCTCCACAGCGTCTATATACTCAACTGACTCAACAGCGTCTGTATATTCAACTGCTCGGACAGAAGTCACCTCTTTCACCTCACTATCTGTCTATTTATGTAACTCTCTGTCTAACCTGCACAGTCTCAGTATCACCGACTGTCCGTACGCCACAATTCTTCAACACCACTGCCGAGTATTCACTTCCTCTTGCCGTTATTGTCCCCATATACCTAGCTTCCCAATACTCTTCAACACTATCGAGTATTCTCTTCCACAGCTATCCCGGTATACCAGTAACTTCCCGACTCGCCGTTTCTGTCCTTGTACAATAAAGCTTCCCAATACTCGTCAACACTATCGAGTATTCACATCCACAGCTATCCCAATATACTAGTAACTTCCCGAGTACCTACTCGACACCAACCTCATACTCTCACTACGATATTGCTGTGCTTCTTGTGACAAGGCGAGGGTAAGCGCAATAACAGATAAATAACTTTTTATAAACTCTTCTAAATCTAGTGTAGAAATTCTTTTCGTATTATGATAGTCACGACATTTATTTGTTGATAATTAAGTCTGGAAATTATTATGTATACGTGCGTGACTTTGACCTAGCCTATGCACCCCGTACCCCTAAGATAATCCTGTCCTGAAGATAGCGTTTTTGTTTTTAAAGATAGTCGGATTAGATACTCGTGAGAGTTAACATGTGAGAATCGATTTTAGTTTGTCGCGTCGGGAAGACGTGTTTTGTTTTGGACATGTAGTGTCTTTTAGTTTTAGGGCGACGCCCGCCCGCTGGGTTACAGAATGTAACTTATTAGTTGTGTTAGTTATACGTGTATTAGTTTAAATGTAAATAAAAGTTAGTTATATTATAACCAAGTATTTGTTCATGTCCGTAATGTTCATCAGTGTAAAGTGTAAGTGTATGTGTGTTCTTCCTTTTCACGAAGTCCTTATCACTAGTCAGTAAATGAAAAGTGTATCATCGTTGGGAGCAAGTATTTGGAGTAAGAAGCAGAAGTAGTAGCCGTCCTACTCCGCAGACCCCCTCGTGTTACATTCTCAAATACTCCATGTGTCTCTATGACTTTGTATGTAACTAACTAACTAACTAACTAACTATGTAAGTAAATAACTAACTACATAACTAACTCACTCTCGAGCATAGCTACGTCCCTTTTATACAGCTGCCATTATCTTCTAGAAAAACTCTAGAATGTTCGACCGCATATTAACAATGAACACAAAAGGTTCAAGCGACCGCAAGTAATTAAACACGTCGCGACCTGTTTGCCTACGATGCCCGGCTGCTAGCACGATTGCGTCATCGCTATAAATAGACACTCGCTCATTGCTGTGGCGAGGCCGCGATAGAGGCGGCGACAGCGGGCGTTCCACGTTACACTAACAACTTAAACTTATATGAAATTCCTCTAAAATTTTAAATATCTGCAAATCGTTTTAGATCTCATTTCATCTGAAATTCCGACACGTATTAAATACCTACGTAAAACAGTTTATCTTTTATCGTGTCAAAATTTTAGAAGAAAATATGAGAACTAATGTTCAATAATTTCTTTAATTGTGTCAGCTCTTACATGGTGAAACTTGTTATATTTGTGAAACTTAAAACCAAGAATTTTTAATAAATAAAACTAATGTTCATGTAAGTTTAATTGTTAGTAACTCGCGAACCGCTCATCAGTAGTTTATTTTGTTTTCATTTTCTTGATATATAGGGGCGCAAATAAAATATTTGCCACAGGCGTTCAAAACCCTTGTTACGGCTCTGCCTCTCTGTTAGGCTGCGAACTTATCAATCTAGCCTCATAAAATTGTACCCTCGATCTCTAATCTAAAACTCATCTGTTGTTCCAGCGTGCAGGTCCTAGTAAATCAGTAGCAGCAGCATCATCAGCAGCAGCAGCTGGGGACAGTGCAGAAGCGCGCAACATGCTGAGCACGCCACCAGGTACCGTGGAGTGTTACATCTGCGGCAGGCGATTCGGTTCACGTTCCATTGCTATCCACGAGCCCCAGTGCCTTCGGAAGTGGCGGGTAGAAAATGATAAGTTGCCGCCAGCGCAGCGCCAACCTGAACCAGTCAAGGGGGGGCCTAGTAAGGAGCCAGCAAAGACAGGTAGGCAATTATACATTTTTATAATCAATAAGTTTAAACGCAAATAAGTAAATGTCATTTTCCAAATCGCAGGCGTCGCGTCACAGGTTACAAATATCAAAATTTTATTTTATCAGGTTGAAACATTAGCTGTATTCTTTTTGACCCAATAGACCTTTTCAATTTAAAGAGATAGAAGATATGCGCAATGGGGATCTACGCATAGTAAGAACAATTTAGATGGCGTATGTTTCTGGAAAAATTAGACGTAAAATGTGAGAATATCTCAGATAACTTTAAAAAATCTTATCGAAATAAGTTACAAAAGCTTTTATTGAAGTTAAAATGTGTAACGATGCAAATTTTCACTGAGAATACAGGTATTTTAATGGCTGCAATATATTTAACGTTTCGTTTGACAGCCCAACTGGCAGTTGTTCGTGCCATTTTCTTATATTTGCAGCGATAGAAAGAGATAGCCGTTAAATTAAAAAGGTCCATTGAAACTCAGCTCGATCCTCCTTGCTCCGCTCAGTACATTACTGAGTTGAGATAAAGTGAATTGTGATGTGTGCAAAAAGAACAGGTTTAATTCCATTTTGTCACTCTCTTCTTTACCGATAGTATTTGCTGTAACAGCTGTCAAAAGTATTGACTTATTAGGCATTTTCGAAAATTCTACCGGTTGTTACCGGTATATGTATATCGGTAAACAGTTGTTTACCATAGGTATTTTCGAAAATTCTACCGGTGAACTGTTACTGGTATATATCGGTAAACAGCTGTTTACCAGGTTACAGTTACCGGAATCAATATTTTAAGAACGTAAGTAGTAAACCGGGTAGATTTATAACCTATGAAAAACATTTGAAAGATTAAAACAGATTTGAAATTTGACGTAGTTAACAAACTGAGCACAGTCCTACTTCCGATTCCCACATTGAACACATTTGCACCTTTAACGCACGCTTTTCGCTTGGCATCACTAACTTTTTTGAGGTTAGATTCTTCAATTACCGCATTTACCGGCTGAATTACTCTATCCACAAATCATGAATCCGGTAGATGGATCTGGTAGATATGGTACAATTTTCGAACTCGGTAACTATTAACCACTCATGTTTTCGAACGCAATGGGTAGATGCGGTATCTACTGGTAGAATTTTCGTAAAGCCTATGTCTGTCTATGATACTGTTTATAAACGAAAAATGGATAATGTTGAAAATATATTACTGTAAGTATATCTGTATATGTGAATATAAAATTTGTTGTATTATATAACCTTAAAATGCAAATTGAGTGTTTTAAATCATAGTTTTGTGAACTGACAGTGTAGCATCGGAAAGGGGGGAAGTGAGTATACTCAGAACAACTCAGATCAGTTGTGTCAAAAAGAACAACGATTTCTTGAGTTTATCTGAAGTGATCTGAAATTTTGTCCAAAAAGAATACAGCAATTAATAACGTAATTCTCTAGATTTTAAGGCAACGTTAAACCCGTGAGATAGAATTATCGTCAACTTGCCAATATCGGAACCCTAAAATTGCTCGTATTTTTCATCATGATCTTAAAACTGTAATAGTGGACCGTAAATTTGACAGAAAGACACTAATGGGTCGATTCTGTTCAAATCTGTAAGTCTTACAGATCTGTAAATCTGTAAATAATGAACAAAATTGCAACGAAAGATGTTACTCTTATGTATAATTTTATATTAATCAACAAGAATAGATATGCGTTTGTCACTTTTTTACAGATTTACAGATCTGTAAGAGTTACAAATGTGAACAGAATCGACCCATAAACCATGATTGGAAAGCAAAAAGTGTACATTTGGTTGATAATGTTTTTATTATTGTAACCGCGTTCGTACTACCGCTCTATAAGTATTTATCACTACCATTATTGTTTTAGGGTCAGTAACTTCAGTAGCTGTAGCAGCTCCTTCAGCTGCCACCAGTCCACCGAGCGGACCGCGCAAGCCGACGCTTCCTTGCTACATCTGCGGTCGCGAGTTCGGCTCTGCCTCCCTCTACATCCACGAGCCGCAGTGTCTCCGAAAGTGGCGACTGGAGAACGATAAATTACCGCCATCGAAGCGTCGCCCCGAACCACCACGACCTGACATCAAGTTCACACGTGAGTACTCATAATTCATTCTAAATTATTTCTTATTACGCCTATTTTGGTGATTAAAATGTTTAAGTACAAATTTCTAAATGTTTTTTTTTAATCTAGCGCAAATATAATGATGTTGACGTCGTTACAACATAATAGAGAACCCAAATACGTTTTTGTTCAATTTTTTGATATAAATTACGATGTTTTAATACATACACACGTGTTCTGTATTATTGGTATTTTTTTTTAATCGCAGCACTATTGTGGTAATTCTTGCAATTACAGGAAAACATACTTTCAAATAGACACTTACACAATAGGGGAGTATCACAAGTGGAATTTAAATGTTTTGATAATGTAGTATACCATATAAGTAGCCTAATAGTAAATATAAAAGTCAAAATTATATTATCTTGTAATTAAAAATCGAAATTAAAAGTATCACATGTTCTAAACAGTCGCCACATAAAAATGCGATGATGACGTATCCGGCCCTGGTTATTTCTCAAGCTGGACGCTAGATGTCATTATGTCGCATGTGTCTGTTTAAAGGTTAAAAGTGAAAAATGTCAGCTACCACGGCTGGCAGGTGTTTCTGTGTTGTAAATATGTCAGTTGTATTTTACTTGATTATAGCTGAAATCAAGTTTCAATCTGTTTTATATATTACAATTTAATCATCTGTGAATATATTCTATTAGTGAAATATGGATAAATATTTCGATGTGGAGCCAACTGCCAGGGCCGTTCCTAGGGGGCGTGCAATGCGTGCCCCGCACGCAGGCGGCCAGAAGGTGGGGCGGCCTTACGTTGAACGTATAGATATAACATAAAATATTTATAGTATAACGTAAATAATTTGTCAAATTACAAAATGTGCGAGAATATAACAATAAAATTTTATAATAATATTTTTGTGCAACCGGACGCGAAATAAGCATTTCGCAGCCGCAATACAGGCCGCGAAATTAAATTTCGTGACCGTTGTCATGGTAAACAATCACTTTGACACTTGAGAATTGCATGGTTTTGTTTATCAAATGTTAATTCCATAGCCACCTTGAAAGCTAACTTTCTATTTACAATGAAACTGTTTAAAATTAACAAAACTTGTAATTACATATTTTTTACGGTTGCACAAAAAATATTGTGTACATCTTGTCTGCGAAATCCTTTAGCGCCCTCGAGATTGTCTTGCCTCGGCCGCAAGCGGCCTCGGCGACAATTTTTCTCTCAGTACGCTAAAGAGTGATTTCGCGGCCTTGGTATACAAATAACTATTTCTGGCGGGTGGTAGGGAGCTAGTTCAGACTTCTCCCGCTAGGCGTCTTTACACGATACCCTTTTGCAAATCCAGTAGATATACCATTGATCTAATAAATACATATGGATGGAGTCTTGCCTATAGCCGTACACAATGTGCTGTGTGGTCAACATTCGAGAGAGATAGTTATACACAAAGTTCTACAGTGGGAAAGCGATAGGAGAACGTAGACGTTAGTCACGTGGTACGACTACCGTGTACGCTCTGCAAGGCAACAGGAAAAGTTGAATAAAATGAATAAAACTAATGATTTTTAATAAATAATTTTATGAATCATTAGTTACTTTTGTATTTTAATACTGTAATAAGCAAATTAATATATTATTAACTGGCCAATGACTATTAAACTACATTATTATCAAATTAAAAATTTTCTTATATTATATGCACAGCACACCTTAACCATTTTAATTTTTAGTATCCTTAATACTTTATTGATAATACTTTTCTTATTATATTTAATAAAACAAGAAATTTCGAGAGCGCTGTAATACATTTCTAGGGACAGTAGACTCCAGGCAGGTGGTTCTCGCTCTGTCTTTATTGCACAATGTTAACCACAGACTATCCTTGTCTACACCCCTTTCATTTACGAAGTATTTATTAGTTCTATGAGATATACTAAAGTACCGCCATGGCGGCCATCTTGGCCTTAAAAAGCAACAATAACAATTGCGCTGGTGTTGCACGTGTGAAATGTCACATTGGTATACACCAGTTTTAATTTTGGTGTGTTAAAAAAATATAATAAACTGAGAATTTACCACAGATAATGCCTTGGTGCTGTGCAATTAATTATCATCATAGTAAAAATAGAATATGATGTGGAAAAGTAATTTCTTGACTGGATTTGGATATGGAGAAGAATATGTACTTAAATTTTTTTGGCATATCAAACGTTGAAAAGAGGCGTCATCAGTGGTTTATAAATATTGGAAGAGCCGATATTTAATCGAAATATGCATTGCATTGTGAAGTAAGAAGTTTTAATTTAAATAGTGTTGTTGAAATAAACATTTTCCATTATTACAGAAACATTTTGTAGATAACCAATAATTTGACATTGCCAACATTACAGAACCCTGCAATAACACAAATACAAATAAAAGTGCCTCTACCGACGGAAAAAATAGTTATTGTTGCTTTTTAAGGCCAAGATGGCCGCCATGGCAGTACTTTAGTATATCTACTGGCTTTGCCTTTTTCCATCTGTTGCCCGAGTGATATCCTTAGGGAAACATCACTGTTTGATGTGTTTGGTGATTTTTTTAATGACGGTCATTAAAAGCAAACTGTTAACATCAAGTTCTGCTTCCTGTTAGGAAAATCAGCCAAAATGCTTGGGACAAATTACAAAAATGCCCGGATCGATTTCTCACTGTTCTTTCAAATCCTGACACCTGACACACTCAAATGGTTAGCTCTCTGGTCGTTGGACGTGCTGTAGTAAAACGAATATAATCTTCAAATTTTCAGTTAAAATTCGTTGGCACAAACTCCAAGATATTCCAGTGAATTCCTTGAATTCATCGATTGTTCTATGTACAATGTTTTCGCCCCTTCTGGAACTCGGCATTCGACCACTTTTTACACGAGAAAACCACACATAAACACTTGCATGGCTCAAAACTTCCTCTCTGTAAGTCCTCCGAAGCAATGCGATGGTTCCCGCTACTGATTTTCTCTAACAGGAAACAAAACTTTACTGTCTGCCACTAAAAAATCGTTGAATAGGTAAAATAGCGCTTACAAAAAAAATCACACTGACCGGTCAGATGTTTCCCCAAGGGTGACACTTCTTGGGCAATAGATCCAAAAGGGTCTCTAGTGAAGGCACTTACTGGGAGAAGTCGGAACTAACGCCTTACCAACCGCCAGAAAATAATTCTCGGATATTTTGGGTTACATCTCATGAATAAAGTATTATAAATAGTAAAAATTGTGTTTCGTTGTGTAGTTATCACTTAGGGGCAGCGAATTATATATTTGCACACAGGCGATAGTACCCTTAGGAACGGCCCTGCCAACTGCTACATTGGCAGACAAACATTGACTACATTGCAAGCAAACGTTCGAAAACTTCTTAAATTACATTAACGGTGTATCAAATCAAATGCATTTGAATATACAGGCGAATCAGAAATATCCAAGGATGCATTTGCTGTTTTGTAAACGTTATACATAAAACGTTAAAATGAAATCTAATTCGGGCATTGTTTAGCTACAAGACCCCAAAATTGTGGAAAATCTGTAGTACAATATGTTGTATACACTTGTGACAGGCGTGAATTCGAATCATACTTTTCGTTTACGTTTAGGGTGATTCCCGTTATGCCAGACATAAGTTTATTATCACCGTTTTCTTCTACCGACTGTCAATGCCTCTCGGCGGACTACTAAGCGATTATTTATATACAACTTGCGACAAATCGCATAATTTTTACTGACAACCGGTATTTTTACAGTTTCTGCGAACTGTAACTTATGAACTTCTGAATCTAACATCGACGACTATACAAATAGCTCTTTGTCTATATATAACGTGTATGTCAATCGATATATAACCTTTAATCGAAAGTTCCAAATGATTCTAATCCCTTTTTCCGGGGGTATGTAAACAGACAGATGTTTACACACCCCTAATCACGTATATGCAGGACATATGTGGCCATTATGTTACAATTACAATTTGGTTAAACATTTAAATACTGTTTGGCGATTATGACAACGAACAATTATGTTTAGCGTTTATCTATACTTGTTCTTTACACAAGCGAGTGCAACCTCGCTTGAAAGCCGCATAAATGCGTACTAAGGAATCAGACTTCGGCGTGAGAGTTTCTAAGCGATTAATGCTTACTTTACTAAAACTCATCTCTTTACGTCTCGCCTAAGTTGAATTGCGTCATTTCTCAATATTACACACTAAACTGACAGAATGCACGTTTAAAGAATAAAATAAAATATAGAAAAACTAAACTGACGCATTGAATGACATGACCGGCATGACATGTTAATATGCTATTTATAGGCGATTTCGGGCGACAACCGTTCACTTGCGGTATGTTG
This sequence comes from Harpalus rubripes, assembly GCA_963082715.1. Taxonomy (NCBI): domain Eukaryota; kingdom Metazoa; phylum Arthropoda; class Insecta; order Coleoptera; family Carabidae; genus Harpalus; species Harpalus rubripes. The sequence continues at coordinate 1,631,529 of OY720464.1, forward strand.
CGTTCAGGTACGTTCATACATTCGGGCGCTAGGAACAACATACCCGGTATGCTTGGATCAGTGCTCACAGCTCACAGCTGAACGGGTTTGCGAGTCGGGTCAGCTCTTTGTTCACTATTTGTATCTCTTTTTAACATGTCTTTTTTTGAAATGTCAAAACAGTCGGAGTCGTGGTGTTATGTAAAACAGGGTGACATTATTTTCGTTGACTCTTTTTTGGACAAATATGGAAAAAAAACTATCTTTCTCCGTTAATGCATTTTAATTGTCGGACACTATTTTTGACAGTTTTAAATGTCGCAGAATATACATAACCAACGAGCACGATGTCAACAAGTGAACCAACGATTTTTGGCGCCACCATTAACCATATCATACCGTAACTAACCGTAAGTAATCCGAAGAAGTGAACGGGTATGTCGCCCGAAATCGCCTTATGTTAGCACTGCATGCTACAATAATATGGATATTCTATAATAGGGCCGGATACGTACTTCCGGTTGTATTTAATATTTAATTTAATTTTTTCGCAGTAAATGATACTTTATAGAAAAACTAAAAAATATGTATGTCTTATTTTTTCACGTACATAATTACATAAAATTTTCAAAAATTATTGTACTCCCCTATTGCAATTTGCACGAGCGCATCTAGCGGCAAAGCATAAAACTAATGGTTGCTATGGTTACAACTTCAAAAGTGCCCAATGACCTGCCCCCTGTTTGTGACGTCATGTTGGATTGCGTAATTTGGCTCATTTGGTTAGGTTTGGTTTGGTTTTGTTTGGTTAGGTTATATTTACCGGCAGAAAACATTTTAGGGCTGGCCAAAACCTCAATATTATGATGACTGTTTAAATGATAGCAATTTAATAAAATACCATCAACAATGAATATTGTAACTAACGCGTGTGTTAATTTCAATAATTGTCTCGATTATTAATAGTCACAATCATTACAGTCCGGGAAATTAAATCGTGCCTAAGGACGCATATTTTAAATATTAAAGTGCTAGTGAATCAAAAAACTCTTCTCTTAGAATCTGGTGCTGTTGAAAATAACGAGTCAAATGATAATATGCAAGATGATGATATAATGTCACTTCTGGACACTGACAACTCCACTCTACAATTGTTACCCATTGTTAACGACAATTCGGGCACTCGGATAGCAGCCGGAGAAGAACGATGTTGCTGTAGTAGTCAGAACAATAATTACGACAGAGTCAAGTTTGAAAAAGTTCAGTTAATCCCAGACGAAGACGGTAATGGATACACTGTCAAAATCAAGCTGGACTGGGATCAAGACGAAGACGACCAATGTGCTTGTCAAACTCAACCACTGACGACGACATTGCAGGTTACTTAGTTTCCCCTGATAGCTATGACAAAAGTGTGTCGCGATCTGTATGACTTATAAAGAAAAACAATAAGATGGCACATCAATCTAATCGCCCAATGTTATAGGTCGATTCTATACAAAACTGTAAGTCTTACAGATCTGTAAATATGCAAAAAGTAGGCAAAACACATTTACTCTTGTTGATTAATATAAAATTATACATAAGAGTGGCAGCTTACGTTAGGATTTTGTTCATTATTTACAGATTTACAGTTCTGTAAGATTTACAGATGTGAACAGAATCGACTCGTTAGCCTGATTTTAGAGGGTATGATAAAAAAGTAACGAGAATTTTCATTTGTATCAATGTTTTAATTTATTGATCTGTATTAACCAACCCGACATCGGTAAGTGGGGACTTTGTTACGGTAAGGTGGGGTAAATATAACCCCATCGTGTTTTGGGATAAATGATAATAATTTATGGATAGAATTAAACACATACAACTGTTATTAATTTAATATTATTCGCACTAAAACAATATACAATGTTATTAAAAAGAGTTTATTGAAAAAAATTATGACAAACTCCAAGATATTTCAGTGAGTTCTTCCAATTTATTGATTGTTCCACGACGATTAGACACGATCGCATCACAGATTTTTAAGTGTTTTCGACCGTTCTGGATACAATTGAAGATATACCTTGACCAGGGGCCTATTCCACCAAAAACTTGCAACTTTGAGCTTCTTTTTATGTTATCTTTTTATGTTATTAATGAGGTTATCCTATGCCTAAAACCAATAATTTCGGGGTTATTCACCATTTTTTTCAAAATTTATTTAAATTAAATCTAGTATACTAAGGAAATTGTGAAATTTGTGTGAAATTAAGAAACAATTGCACTAATGGGCAGTAGTTTGAATAGTCATCTTTCGTGAATAATAGTGTATACTATTATTCACGAAAGATGAATATTCAAGGTCATTTGTTCGAAGAAAGAATACACATCACTTTACAGCAGCAACTTAGCAACATTTTGTATTACACAGAGAAAGATTATTTAACCTATGTCTATTTAATTTATGTGGTGTGACAGATATACGTAAATAGTGGCATTACTTTGTAACACACTATAAATAATAATGACATATGTCGTAGCATTTCAGATACCTAATTATCTACTGCACTGCCCTCTGTGCTAGTATTTACCCATTGGCGTTGACGTTGAAATTAAATTATTATTCCTTGATTTATAGGTTAAGTCTATGTCCTTTTATTTTGCAAAAATATAACTGAAGAACATAAGTCTTTCAGAAAGGCATTATTTAGAAAGAAACATAAATTACCCTTACTTTTTCAGTTAAAATGTGTCCATAAATATTTCATGTTGCACGCCTATGCAAACGAAATGCAATGAAGTTATCTGCAAGTAATTTTGAATCAGACGGCTCACAAATGACCTTGAATAGTCATCTTTCGTAAATAATAGTTTACACTGAATAATGCACGATATTCAATAATTCACGTTATTTTTTTATCAAATCTCTTATTTTGATATCTTGTATATTTAACTTTTTTAAATATAGACACTTATTTTTCGGCAGTATGATCGGTGTGCCACATAGCGAATTTTTAACATAAAGTCTTCAAATCGTAGACACATTTCAAACAAGTTTTTGTGGTTGGTCTCAACCAATTATATTTCAGGACCAATGTTGCAGCTGCAATTGTCAAAATAAAATACCTTGTCCTTATGCTGGTCTGGTTAATCAGGCAGCATTTCCTTGTCGCATAAACTGGGGAGGGAGGTGTGGCCGAAGATGTAAAGATCTTTACGAAGTCAGCAATCGATGTGTATTTCCCAAAAATTGGATAGGTAAATGCCACCTTAAATGTAAAACCGATAAGCAGAAATCTTTGTCTGACAAAGTTTGGTTCGAGAATTGCAAAAATAACTGCAAAGAGTTTAATTCTGCACAACCAAATAAAAATGTTAAAAAAAGTATTAATGGTAAATCCCAAGATCAAGGTATAAAATCAACAGAAGATTGGTTGGATATTTGCCGCCAAACTTGCAAACAATATTTCGACCAAAATCGAGAAGCACAACAAGAAACCAAAGATAAATCCGAAGAAGAAACAAAGAATAATGGCCCACCAGAAGATTGGCTAGAAGTTTGTCGCCGTACCTGCCAAGAATATTACAATAAAAAAGAAGAAATGTTGCGTCAAACGCAACAAGAACTAATAGAAAAATGCCGTGAAAACTGCCAATTATACGTAAACAGTACCAAACAGCTGATACAAGAACAAAAGTCTAAAGAAGACAGCGATAAAGAGTGGGTAGAAAGATGCCTCAATCTGTGCAAGAAAATCAAAGAAACCAACGAACCAGTGATGACACCTAATCAAAAATCAGACGAAGAATGGATTCAAAAATGTCGCGTGAGATGTCAAGAATACATTAATCAAAAACAACAATTTGCAGAAACCAGCAACCAAACCCCAGATAGTTTCTATGAAAAATGTCGGCAATATTGCGAAGATTACATCGAAAAACCAGACAAACCAGAAAATCGCGAAGAAACCATAGAAGATATGATGGAACAATGCCGAGAAAGTTGCAGAGATTTATTAGAAAATGAACCCCCATCTGTTGAAGAAGATGACAGTGTTTCATTGTTAAAAAAACCTGGCTGGATGGACAAATGTATGAAACTATGTTCTGAATCAATTCCTCAAAAAACAGATCAGGCAGTACTAGCTCGAACTCCAAGCGAAAATGATTATGACGCTCAATACCTAAAGGTAATATTAATAATAAATGCTGTTGTATTTCTTATCAGTCTAGTGTTCGTTAACATTTTCAGAGAAAAAATCGACCAGTCCTGCCTGACAATACTCGAGATGATAAAGTAGTAGTTATTGTTGTACATGACAAACAAAAACAACAAAATAAAGCAATGGAGGATGATTGTTGTTGTGAACAACAATATTGTGATGATTGTTGTTGTGAACAACAATATTGTGATGATTGTTGTTGTGACGATACATTTCTAAATGAACCAGAAATGGACGAAACTTTATGGTGCGAACCTAGCTGTTACAAAAATAAACAGAGTACAAAAGAACCACAAACCAGTAACGAACTATCAACTGATGACTGGGTTGATAACTGTTTAAAACTTTGCGAGCAATTTAAAACATATAAACAACAAAATATAAAAAATACGAAGTCTGTACAAAATAAACCAACTTCTAGTAGAGCAACAACTCAAACAAACCAAACCTTAACAGATGATTGGGTAAATGAATGCATAAATCTTTGTGAACAGTTTATCGAAAGAAATAGACAGAAAATTGAAAAACCAGTACCACCGGTTATTAACTACAATGTACAGGTAGTACCACCTACTATACATCAGGTGAGTGCAATAAATAAACAATTAATTTTAGAACAACAATTACGAAACTTAAAAATGGATGAAGCAGTACAACTTGATAGTACCAACAATAACAAAATGCACGGATTACCTACTACTAAAATGAATTCAGAAAGTGCACTATATGAACAAAAAGTACAAAAGCAAAACTTAAATGAACCAATTAATGGTACCAACAATCCCCAAGGAGTACTCGTTGATAGTACAAACAACCAAAAAACACAAGAAGCTCATACGGCCACGAAAATGAATTCGGTAATTGAACAATATTTACAAGAAAAAATAAATGACGCATTATTACTTAATCAAGCAGTACCTACTGATAGTAGCAATAATTACAGTCCCCAAGCGGTACCTACGGCCTCTAAAATGAATCCATTAAACGAACAATTATTTTGGGAACAAAAGTTACAAAAAGAAAAATTAAACGAAAATAATAGTACCAATAACCAAAGTCCTCAAGTAGCACCTACTGGTAGTACCAGCAATTACAGTCCCCAAACAGTACCTACGGCCTCTAAAATGAATTCATTAAACGAACAATTATATTGGGAACAACAGATACAAAAAGAAAATTTAATCGAAAATAATAGTACCAATAACCATAGTCCTCAAACAGCATCTACTGGTAGTTCCTACAATTCCGGTCCTCAAATAGTACCTACGGCCTTTAAAATTAATTCATTAAACGAACAATTATATTGGGAACCAAAGTTACAAAAAGAAAAATTAAACGAAAATAATAGTACCAATAACCATAGTCCCCAAACAGCATCTACTGATAGTACCAACAATTTCAGTCCCCAAACAGTACCTACGGCCTCTAAAATGAATTCATTAAACGGACAATTGTATTGGGAACAAAAGATACAAAAAGAAAAATTAACCGAAAATAATAGTACCAATAACCATAGTCCCCAAACAGCATCTACTGATAGTACTAACAATTTCAGTCCCCAAACAGTACCTACGGCCTCTAAAATGAATTCATTAAACGAACAATTATATTGGGAACAACAGATACAAAAAGAAAATTTAATCGAAAATAATAGTACCAATAACCATAGTCCTCAAACAGCATCTACTGGTAGTTCCTACAATTCCGGTCCTCAAATAGTACCTACGGCCTTTAAAATTAATTCATTAAACGAACAATTATATTGGGAACCAAAGTTACAAAAAGAAAAATTAAACGAAAATAATAGTACCAATAACCATAGTCCCCAAACAGCATCTACTGATAGTACCAACAATTTCAGTCCCCAAACAGTACCTACGGCCTCTAAAATGAATTCATTAAACGGACAATTATCTTGGGAACAAAATATACAAAAAGAAAAATTAAACGAAAATAATAATACCAATAACCATAGTCCCCAAACAGCATCTACTGATAGTACCAACAATTTCAGTCCCCAAACAGTACCTACGGCCTCCAAAATGAATTCATTAAACGAACAATTATATTGGGAACAAAATATACAAAAAGAAAAATTAAACGAAAATAATAATACCAATAACCATAGTCCTCAAACAGCATCTACTGGTAGTACCAACAATTCCGGTCCTCAAACAGTACCTACGGCCTCCAAAATGAATTCATTAAACGAACAATTATATTGGGAACAAAAGTTACAAAATGAAAATTTAAACGAAAATAATAGTACCAATAACCATAGCCCCCAAACAGCATCTACTGGTAGTACTAACAATTTCAGTCCCCAAGCAGTATCTACGGCCTCTAAAATGAATTCATTAAACGAACAATTATATTGGGAACAAAATATACAAAAAGAAAAATTAAACGAAAATAATAGTACCAATAACCATAGTCCTCAAACAGCATCTACTGATAGTACCAACAATTCCGGTCCTCAAACAGTACCTACGGCCTTTAAAATTAATTCATTAAACGAACAATTATATTGGGAACAACAGATACAAAAAGAAAAATTCATCGAAAATAATAGTACCAATAACCATAGTCCCCAAACAGCATCTACTGATAGTACCAACAATTTCAGTCCCCAAACAGTACCTACGGCCTCCAAAATGAATTCATTAAACGAACAATTATATTGGGAACAAAATATACAAAAAGAAAAATTAAACGAAAATAATAGTACCAATAACCATAGTCCTCAAACAGCATCTACTGGTAGTACCAACAATTCCGGTCCTCAAACAGTACCTACGGCCTCCAAAATGAATTCATTAAACGAACAATTATATTGGGAACAAAAGTTACAAAAAGAAAAATTAAACGAAAATAATAGTACCAATAACCATAGCCCCCAAACAGCATCTACTGGTAGTACTAACAATTTCAGTCCCCAAGCAGTATCTACGGCCTCTAAAATGAATTCATTAAACGAACAATTATATTGGGAACAAAAGTTACAAAAAGAAAAATTAAACGAAAATAATAGTACCAATAACCATAGCCCCCAAACAGCATCTACTGGTAGTACTAACAATTTCAGTCCCCAAGCAGTATCTACGGCCTCTATAATGAATTCATTAAACGAACAATTATATTGGGAACAAAAGTTGCAAAAAGAAAAATTAAACGAAAATAATAGTACCAATAACCATAGCCCCCAAACAGCATCTACTGGTAGTACTAACAATTTCAGTCCCCAAGCAGTACCTATGGCCTCTAAAATGAATTCATTAAACGAACAATTATATTGGGAACAAAAGTTGCAAAAAGAAAAATTAAACGAAAATAATAGTACCAATAACCATAGCCCCCAAACAGCATCTACTGGTAGTACTAACAATTACAATCCCCAAACAGTACCTACAACCTCCAAAAGGAATTCATTAAACGAACAATTATATTGGGAACAAAAGATACAAAAAGAAAAATTAAACGAAAATAATAGTACCAATAACCATAGCCTTCAAACAGCATCTACTGGTAGTACTGACAATTTCAGTCCCCAAGCAGTACCTATGGCCTCTAAAATTAATTCATTAAACGAACAATTATATTGGGAACAAAAGAAACAAAAAGAAATATTAAACGAAAATAATAGTACCAATAACCATAGTCTCCAAACAGCATCTACTGGTAGTACCAACAATTTCAGTACTCAAGCAGTACCTAGGGCCTCTCAAATGAATTCATTAAACGTACAATTATATTGGGAACAAAAGTTACAAACAGAAAAATTAAACGAAGATAATAGTACCAATAACCATAGTCCCCAAGCAGCACCTACTGGTAGTACCAACAATGCCAGTCCCCAAACAGTACCTACGGCCTTTAAATTTAATTCATTAAACGAGCAATTATATTGCGAACCAAAGTTACAAAAAGAAAAATTCTACGAAAATAATAGTACCAACAAACATAGTCCCCAAGCAACACCTACTGGTAGTAGCAACAATTACAGTCCCCAAACAGTACCTACGGCCTCTATAATGAATTCATTAAACGAACAATTATTATTTTGGGAACAAAAGATACAAAAAGAAAAATTAAACGAAAGTAATAGTACCAATAACCATAGTTGCCAAGCAGCACCTACTGGTAGTACCAACAATAATTACAGTCCACAAATAGTACCTTCGCCCACTCAGATAAATTCGATTGAACACTATTTGCAAGAAAAAAATCGGAAACAGAAATTAAATGAAGTACTTTGTAACGGTACCAATATTCTCAGTTCTCAAGTAGGACCGGATACAATAAACAAACAACTACATTGCAGAGAAATATCTCAAAATCATAAATTAAATGAAGCAGTACCTCTCGATAGCACTAACAATTATACTGGTCAAGCAGTACCTACTTCCATGAGAGCGGATACAATAAACGAACAATTAAATTGTAAAAGAAAGTTGGAAAACCAGAAATTAAATAAAGCAGTACTTTGCAATAGTATCAACAATCGTATTTCACCAGCAGTACTTCCAGATACCACGAAGAGTAAAATAAAAAAACATTTAAGTTGGGAGCAACAGTCAGATTATCAAAAAACTAGCGAAGCAATACTTGCGAATAGTGCCAACATTCGCAGTTTACCAGTAGTACCAACAGCCACCAAAATGAATACAATAAATAAGCAATCATGTTTGAAGAAAGAATCAGCGTTTCAGAAAATGGATAAAGCAGAACTTAGTAATATTACCAACAATCGCAGTATACAAGTAGTACCTACTACTGATAGGAGTACAATAAATAAAGGTTTAAATTTGGGAGAACAGTCAAGACATAAAAAAATTGGCACAGCAGTCAGTAGTCGTAGTACACCATTAGTACCTACAGTCACTAAAATTCAAGAACAACGAAATTTAGGAAAACAGTCACACAATGAGAAATTTAATAGAATAATACTGGTCAAAAGTACTAAAAATCGCAGTGCCCAAACGGTACCTCCCACCAATCAAGTGAAGTTCCAAGAAAGAAATAATAATACTATTATTGAGCAAAAAACTAATAAAAATAACTCGATAGAGATAACTAAAAATTTGGAACGAATTTCCAAAATCTCTGAAAAAAATCATAAAGACCTTTTCCAAACAATGAAGATTCCAAATTTCAAGGATTATGTGCGAAAACAAGGCGTATCAAAACTCAGTAAAACAATTTCCATAAACACGTTTCAATATTGGGAAAAAGAGTCAATTGACAGCGACACAAATTTACGAAGGAGGACCAGCCCAAAATCATCAGTAAGTTATCATAACCTCGATTTGCAATTACAAAATTATTCTATTAACTGTCAACCAGAATCGGGAGACGAAGAAGAAGAACAAGAAGACCCAGCTTGGCAAGAAGAGAAGGAAGAAATGATTAAAAACATCAGCACGGATGACTTACACAAACAATACACTATTATCAGTGAGTACAATAAACCAATATCGCCGCATCACTCATTAAATTCAAAATTGGATTCTGGCTGTTTCAGTGAAGAACAAAATTCAGCCGCAAAAATATGTGATAGTCAATATAAAAAAATTGTTGGATATACTACTGATATGATAGTTAAGCAGTCATTTGTTATTCAACGAGCAAGAGTGCATAGATTAGGCGAAGATAGCCTGTCAAAATCTCCAAATCCATCATCAAGTACCTCAACGTCAACATCACCAACAGATGAAGATTCTCTTGGCACAGTAGCGAAAACTACACCAGTTATTAATAAAAATATTGTTAATGCTGAAATAGATAGCACTTCCCGTGCATCAGAAAGAGAGGGCAGTACTGATCGTCGGGTCACTTTTAGCGACGATCCTAGCAGACAAATATCTACAACGACTAATGTAAAGGTTTCTAAAACTTCAACTTCTACGGTAAAATCTGCTCATGTTGCACGCGTACTTAGTGCTACTAAACCGAAATCCTCGGCCACTACTACTAAAGAAGTGCCAAATAAACAGGTTACTAAATCTCCAACACCTTCTACAAAAACTTCTGGTCAGGTATCTCGCGAGCAAAGTGTTACTAAACCAAAATCATTGACCAAAACTTCTGGTGAGGAGCCAAATAAACAGGTTGTCAAACCTCCAACTTCTTCGGTAAAACCTTCTCAACAGGTTGCACATACACAAAGTTTTCCTAAACGAAAACCTGCTGAACACTCAGGTGTACAGGTTATTAAACCCAAAACACCTTCGACAAAATCTTCTGAACAGGTTAAAACACCTTCGGCAAAAAAATCTGAACATGTTCTTACTAAACGAAAATCTGGTGAAAATCCCAATGATCAGGTTATTAAACCCACAACACCTTCGACAAAATCTTCTGAACAGGTTATTAAATCCAAAACACCTTCGGCAAAATCTTCTGAACATGCTCAACCCAGAACATCTTCAGCAAAAAAATCTGAAGAGGTTCTTACTAAACGAAAATCTGGTGAAAATCCCAATGATCAGGTTGTTAAACCCACAACACCTTCGACAAAATCTTCTGAACAGGTTGTTAAATCCAAAACACCTTCGGCAAAATCTTCTGAACGTGTTCAACCCAGAACATCTTCGGCAAAAAAATCTGAACAGGTTCTTACTAAACGAAAATCTGATGAAAATCCCAATGATCAGGTTATTAAACCCACAACACCTTCGACAAAATCTTCTGAACAGGTTGTTAAATCCAAAACACCTTCGGCAAAATCTTCTGAACGTGTTCAACCCAGAACATCTTCGGCAAAAAAATCTGAACAGGTTCTTACTAAACGAAAATCTGATGAAAATCCCAATGATCAGGTTATTAAACCCACAACACCTTCGACAAAATCTTCTGAACAGGTTGTTAAATCCAAAACACCTTCGGCAAAATCTTCTGAACATGTTAAACCCAGAACATCTTCGGCAAAAAAATCTGAACAGGTTGCAAATCAACAAAGTCTTACTAAACAAAAATCTGGTGAACACTTATATGAACAGGTTATTAAATCAACAACATCTTCGAGAAAATCTTCTGAACAGGTTGTTAAATCCACAACACCGTCGGCAAAACTTTCTGAACAGGTTGCACATCAACAAAGTCTTACTAAACCAATTAGAACTTCTGCTGAACACTCAGATGAACAAGTTCTACGCAGTCAAAGTTCGCGATCTTCAAGATCAAAATCTTCGCAACAAAGTTTTATTAAACAATTCGCAATTCATAAACCTGTTGATCAGGCATTGACAACAACCGGTGTTAGCAAAAAGTCTTCAGTAAAAAGTAAAAGTTCTGTGCAGCCAGAAGCTAAACAAACAGAAAAAGAAGTAGACCAGAGAGAACCTAGCACTGATCCAACAACAGCAAGTAGTAGTTTAACTGAAAAAACAATAATGATAGAAGATTACGAACATGAAGAAACTATACTGTATCCGGATCGTAATGTGAAAAGGAAATCGAAAAGTAGCGATGCTAAATCTTCACCACGTTTATCAAACAAAGCATCTAGCGTTTCTAATCCGTCATCTGATCAGCAATCACTGAAAGACAAAGGACGAAGTCATTCGTCAAGAAATTCCAATGACCAGCAAAGTTCAAGTAGTGAAGATAGCAAATCTAATAATAACAATCCATCTACTCAGAATGCTACTGAACAAGTTAAAAGTGAAGATAGTACTGAAGCAAAACTTGCAGCTTTAGATACAATAATTGAACAGGAAACGACTGAAAAAGATACTGACAATAATGATGAACAACCTGGTAGCAGTTATGATCAGAGAGTAAGTAATGAACAGGCATCAACTCAACATGTTTCTCTTGAAGATAATGTTGATGAACAGGCATCACCCGAAGATAATACTAATGAACAGGTTTCACCTGAAGATATTACTGATGAGGCATCACCTGAAGAAAATACTAATGAACAAGCATCACCTGAAGATGATACCAATGAACAGGTTTTACCTGATGATAATACTAATGAACAGGCATCACCTGAAGATAATACTAATAACCAAGCATCACCTGAAGATAATACTAATGAACAGTCATTAGTTGAAGATAATAAGATATCACTTGAAGATAATATTGATGAACAGGCATCACCTGAAGATAATACTAATGAACAGGCATCACTTTTCGAAACTGAACAGGCAGACATTACTGGTATTAGTGACCAACAAGAAGACAATACTTACAAGAGTACCGGAAAAGCAACATCTACTGGTATGGATTATATTTCTAAACAGGTATTACATTCTCAAAGTGAACAGGCAAGCATTGAAGACATTATTGATGATCAGGATCAGGATGGTAGCAGCTTCAAAAGTGCTGAACAGGGTGAAATTGACAAAAACTTTGGGTCAGACGAAATTGAAGAACAAGTATCTTTGCCTAAAACTAAACAGGTATTATCTTTAGATACTTATGAACAAGTATCATCTATCAAAAATGAACGGCTAGAAAATATTGACAAAAGTGTTGGCTCGAATGAAATTGTTGAACAAATATCATCGCCTAAACCTGAACAGGTATTATGTACAGATAACTATGTACAGGTATCATGTTTCAAAAATGAACGGGTAAAAAGTATTAACAAACGCGTTGGCCCGAATGAAATTGATAAACAAATATCATCGCCTAAAACTGAACAGGTATTATGTACAGATAACTATGTACAGGTATCATGTTTGAAAAATGAACGGGTAAAATGTATTAACAAACGCGTTGGCCCGAATGAAATTGATAAACAAATATCATCGCCTAAAACTAAACAGGTATTATCTACAGATAACTATGTACAGGTATGTTTCAAAAATGAACAGGTAGAAAGTATTGACAAAAGTGCTGGTCCGAGTGAAATTGTTGAACAAATATTTTCGCCTAAACCTAAACGGGTATCATCTACATGGAAGTCAGATAGTCTTGCCACACAGGCAGAATTGACTGAACTTGATGAGGTATTTCTTGCAAAAGTACTAGCTAATGAAAAACTTAGTAGTGATCAGGCAACATCGAAAGATATTAGTACTCAGTTCGGTAGTTATGATCCGACAATACGTACATTTCGTGGCGATGAGCAGCTATTTAATGATCAGGTTTATGAACAGAATAAAAAGTTTGCATCTACTGATACCGGTGACAAATACATGTCTGACGAAGCAGTAACTACAGATTTCGGAGTTGAAGCTGGAGTAATGGCAAAGGAAACTAATGACCGTGCAATTGAAACAGAGAAAAAAATAGAAGAGCCCGTCATGATGAGTAACAAAAGAATAGTGACGATACTGCCCGACCGCCATGTTGGATTAAATAACAATGGAATTAAAGTGCGCCTGCGTTGGGAAGAGGGCAAATGTGAGTGTGGTTGTTGTTCGGGGAATCACCAATACACGAAAGATCACTGCTGTTGTAACATGGTCGATGTTTTGAAGAATAAATTCTTTTAATTTCAATCAAATATAAGTTGTAAAAAAACATCTATACATGTAATAAAGTTTGAGAGGAACATATATTTTTATTTTTTCATTTACTGGTATTTATACGAGGGTCACGCTAGAGTAGGCTATTCCACTGTAATCAAAAATAATAAAAATTATTGAAAATATGTAAGGTAACATTGAAGGATACAGAAAATTTCATTTTTACCTCCCGTTACCCTTGGTAATGATGATGTCTCTCTCTCTCTCTCTCTCTCTCTCTCTCTCTCTCTCTCTCTCTCTCTCTGTCTGTCTGTGTGTGTGTACGTGTATGTGTGGGTGTGTGTGTGTAAGCGTGTGTGTGTGTGTAAACGTGTGCGTGTGTGTGCGTGAGTGTGTAAGCGTGTGTGTGTAAACGTATGTGTGTGTAAATGTGTGTGTGTGTGTGTGTGTGTGTAAGTGTGTGTGTGTGTGTGTAAACGTGTGCGTGTGTGTGTAAATGTGTGTGTGTGTGTAAGTGTGTGTGTGTGTAAATGTGTGTGTGCGTGTGTAAGCGTGCGCGCGCGCGTGTGTGTGTAAGAGTGTGTGTGTGTGTGTGTGTGTGTGTGTAAACGTATGTGTGTAAATGTGGCACCTACACGTAACCGGGAATTAAAATATACTTTGATTAAAATATTTACATTATGAAAGAATAATGAATAATAGAACAAATTTGTTAGGAATTGCGTGCGGCTAAACAAAAGACGCCGATGTTATCGCCCTAGAACAATACACTGGGGTTGAAAATGTTCTTCCTTCAACCTGCTTAAACACAATACTCACTTAATAAGTTAGTTCCACATTATTCAAAACCTTTCTTGTAAGTTCATACGCTTTATGTATTAGCTCCATAAACTAAAAACTTTGTTAATGAGGTATTCTACCGATTTTTTACCTCCCGTCATCTTTAGGTAAGGAAGGTATTGTCTTTGGTCGAAAAATTCGGTGGTGAGTTTTTGATGAATAAGCACGTTTTAAGGTCCCTAGAATACGATTTACTATTTTTACGATTATGTCTGTATGTATGTGTATGTGTGTGTGTGTGTGTGTGTGTGTGTGGGTGTGGGTGTGTGTATGTATGTATGTGTGTGCGTGTGCGTGCGTGTGTGTGTGTGTGTGTGTGTGTGTCTGTGTGTGACAAAATTTTCTAATGCGATAACTCTAATACTACAATTCCAAAAATTATAATTCTTTCGTATTCCTCTTCGTTACATCCATGTGAACAGCTGATTAGATTTTGGTTATAATTGGTCAACCGGAAGTACCCTCATTTGAAGATTTTAACAGTTTTTCTTGAAAAAACGATGTTAAATATCATTTTTTCACATTTAATGTTATTGTAAATATTAAAAAATTATTTATTTTCTATACGATTTGAATGCATTTTATACTTCATATTAAATGGTCATAGAGTTAAAAAATTATAAAGAAATTAAATATCATATATATTAGTCAGCTTTGCTATAACTTTGGAAACAGCTGCTACATTAAGAAAATTCTGATTGAAAGGTGTCAGTGTCAAGTGCAGTTGACAGTATGTTTATGTTATAATTTTACTGGAAATATAGGATCTTTTGTTAGAAACTTTCTGTATGGAATTTGTATAAAAAGCATACAACTGCCTTAAGGTAATGTACAAGAAATATAATCTTTTGCAAGGAACTATGTATGACATTTATACAAAATACATAGAACTGACGCAAACTGACGGAAGGTAATGTGCTGGCCACATCAGATTTTTATATCTTTTTCTGATAATATGTATAGAAAAATCTAGCAATATTGGTAAAAACGCGATGTTAAAATTCGAATCTTGATTCGAATTAATAAGTGAGATATGAATTTTTAATTATTTGTGACGTCATAGTCTCAGTGTTATGCTTCTCAAACAGTTAATTTTAGGGGTATCTGCATTGTCTGCATTAGGCATACACATATTTTCATATATTTTTTATTAAATCTTCTTTCCCTTGTCAAATTAATTATAGTCGCCGTCAAATGAGTATGGACTGATGCGCAACTTTCTCCCTTCTCCGCACCCTGTCCCTTGTTCTGCGGTGTTGCCGTTTCTTCATAACTTAGAATTTTCAACATGTCCAGTAAATGGCAATAGTGTAGAAATCTTCAGTCCATATTTATTTGACGGCCAGTATAAGAATGAATACAGAAATAAAGAAAAATGTTTAAATAAATAAAATATTGTGTACATGCTTATTATTATATTTGTAGTTTTTTCTAAATTTATTTTTGTGGTGGATCCGGATTTTGAAATAAATGTCTAAAATTAAATTGATCAATTGAATGCTATGATTATTTAATGGATCCTGGTCCAGGATATGGTTATGAATACAGTCCAAAATTCCCGTAGGTAAATTACTCATGGTAGTATTAATTAATTGTTTTTTAATTAATAAGAGTTTAGAATTATGCACATTTTATTTCAAAACTCACTTGAAAAAGGCAGATTTATAGAGAATAATGAAACTTTAAAACTTTGAACAAACAGAACTGGGCCTCGATTTTGTAACTTTAAATTCTGTCTGATTTCAAATTCTTTCGGAATTGGATTTTTGGTGCTGCATCCATGGACGTAACTAGAAAAATTTTGTAGGGGGGCCAAGCCCTTTGAGTTCGAAATGCAAAGTAAATAGGAAGTCTCATTTTGTCGTAAGTACGCATTAGAAAATGTATTTTGAAAATCACTTTTCTAGAATATTCTAAAAAATTATTGAATCCCATTAGATTCTAGAATATTCCGGAAAATTGTAGAATATTCTATAAATTTTTGGCAATTTTAAATGCGTATATAAAGGCTGGCTGATCTCAGTTTAGTTTTAAATAACGACACAAACAGATAGAACTTTCTGGAACTTTCAAAAACATTCTAGAACGTTAAAGAATTTTATGGAAAAGGAATTCTCTCGAAATTCTGAACTTTCTGAAACATTTTAGAACTCTCTGGAACATTATGAAAAACCTTATTAAAGTTTTATGTATATTTCAGATTATTTTGGAACATATAAGAAACTATTTCGAACTCTCCGGAATATTTAATAGCGTTTTCAGCTTACCAGTTGAGTACGCACTGGTGCGCACTTTTTTGCACTGAGCGTTTTCAGCTTGTCATTGAGTGCAAAATTTAATCAGCTGATGCGTTTTCAGCTTAAGAAAACGTTGCACCGTGCATTGGCTCAGTACGACTTTTGTGCACTGACTCCCTAGGCAAGTGCAATAGTCAGTGCAAATATGGCGGCTTAACTAGCACTGCCACCGGATGAGGGCAGAATTCGTTCAGTGTGGTCACGTGATATCTTGCACTCAGTGCGCACTTGTTCTGTGTAAGCTGAAAACGCTATAAGTATACCTATAATGTGAATTGTTTTGAATTTATCTACGTGAAAACTCCCAGGCATCGCTGGTTACTTTAGCTCAGAGTTTCTCAACGCGGGCGGTACCGCCCACCAGTGGGCGATTTCTGATTTTTGATGGGCGGCAGAAGTTATTAGTATTTATCTGACAATTTGAAATTTGAAAAAAAAAATCTTCGATTTTTTTAAGTAAACTGATACCTAATTTAAAATATATTTCCCACTACCGATATCGTAAGTAGGCTCTTAGGACGTTGTTTTTAGGAACGTACATATGTTTATAGGTTCATTTTACCGTCAAGGTATATACCAGTTTCTATTGACAACGGGACATAAGTAGATCCCTTACTTCTCTACGCAGCTCCCTTGCGTCCCTGTTTTGTTAAATACCAACAATTGGATATTTTAAACTGGTGTGAAATTATTTGCGCTTTCTCATAATTTACTATTTTGAATTTAAGTTCTTTCAAATTGTTTTTATTTCATAAATATGTGACTTGTCAAATGTAGCAGATGACAGCGTTTTTTTTTCTTCATAAATTTTCCAAGGAATACTAAAATCTTTTGTTTCGTCAATCAAAGATAAAAAATAAATCATCAGGAGTGGAATATATATATATATATAATTTGAGAGGTAAGTATCTTTGACCAGTTTCGAACTTAATTGCCAGTCCTCGCTTCTCTCGGGTAACAAACGTTTCCTCGGCTGGTATATAATATTTTCCTCTGTTGTAGCATAAATAACTATTGTTAATCAGCCTCAAATACTGTAAGACACTCATATTTTCTTTTTAAATTACTTATTAAATTTTTGATTTTTGTTTTTTTTTTGTGCCCAATGGTTGCAATATTTTAAAATACAGTGCATTAAAATTATCGCGAATTATACAGGTGGGCGGTAAGCAAATTGCGTCACTTTAAAATATGCTAAAGTGGGCGGTAGACAAAAAAGGTTGAGAAACCCTGCTTTAGCTAGTGATTAAATAAAGTAAATTTAAGAATAATATGGTTAGGATGTAAAGTACAAAACGCTTATTTTATTGTTTAAAAAAGAGTATAATTTGTCGAATAATTATTGCTTAATCAGAATATTTCAAATCGAAAAATTACTAAATTATTTACTACTCACTTTAATTCCTGTCGATTAATCAATTTACATCACACCATTCACAAAATTATATCACTAATTAAAATATAAAATAATTACACTAATATGTATGGCCATTCCGGGGAGAGCCGCCCACCCCCCTGCCCCCCCCCCCCTAGTTACGCCTATGGTTACAGCCTGTATATTACATGATATAAGTATTGATACAAGTCAGACATTTTTTTTTAATTCGCAAAATTAAAGGCTTTTGGATTTAATAGTTTAGACCGATAATATTTACTCAAAATGTTAATCACCCTAACTAATTACCATAGCTACCATATAAAAATACATTGGTATAATTAAAAAACAACTAAATTTGTTATTTTAGTCCTAGCTTAATTACCCCTGATTATAAGAGTAAATACTAGCAGGCTATATTTTTAGTGACACTGGTTGGCACGATTTTTTAATAACAATAATTTACTTGTTATTCTACATTAGTTAAATGAATAAATAATTCATTATCATATTTATTTAAATTTCGTATCGACCAGTGAAACTACAGATTGACTCTAACAGACAAGTTCGAACTAATATTAAGACGGGTGTTTGTTGTGCACTGCTGTTTTTTGTCAGTGTATTTCTAACCTACAATTGAGAATGTGTTCTGCTCGCAGTAAATGTAATTCTCGTGAAAAACTTTTGTTGGGAGAGTTAAAATAGTGTATATTTGTTTCTTTTAGTGTCAAACTAACTTTCGTGATAGGAATTTTTAATGTGTGGTGGTTTTCGGTGGACTAAATAGTGAAATAACTGAAGTTTTGTTCCAATAAACGTGCCTAGTAGCAATGGTGGCTGATATCCTGAGATTTGTGATGCTTCTGTTGGCTAAATTTGATTGACAGTAGGCGAGGTTGGTCCAACATTTATCTCATTTTACTTTATAATTCTTCTGCAGTCTCACCGAGAATACATAATAATTAATTAATAATGGAATAAAGCGGTGTGCACTATTTTTGTGATTCATTATTATTGAAGTTAATGTAAATAATGTACAATAACCAGGCAAGTTTTATTGAAATAGGGTTACCAATTTTACTGTCTGGTTAACCACAAAGTAATCTGACAGGATTAGCTCAATAAAGATGTTAATTTCAATTATGAATTGCCTATTTTTACGATCCGCCAACCAAAGGCACCTACCTATGTACGACGAGTAGTAAAAGTGTAGGGAATTTATATAGTGATGAATATTGATTTAAAATGTACGCTTTATTATTTCCGTACACTTTTTATTTATCCTTGACCACATATTTATATAGAACGTGACAAATGTAATGTGCCGCACGAAACATTCTTTTATTAAAATTATGTAAAATTCTTTTCATATTTACAAAAAGAAAATGAAAATATATACGAGTAGAAGTGGAACACTGTATTGTGTTCCTCTATATTCATTTGCAAAGTTTAATATCGTTATGGGTTGGGTTACGTAATTCCACGACTCGTTTTAGATGATGTAAGGTGTGAGAACCACTGAACTCAATATTATATTAGTAACAAAACAGGCCGAGAGCGATAGCAACACGGGGGTTTTCCCTCCTTCACGCACTGGCACATCAGCCTTACATTCTGTTAAAAAATTTATTAAAACAAAATTGTAATAACCTTACACATCTTGATTCCGGGTACACCATGGTTCCTGAATATTTCCATATATTTCAGGACAGATTGACAATGAATCATATGACATTTAAAATTGACACAACCCAACAAAAAAAAAATTAACGAAATGAATGATAACGTTGAATAATGCCAATAAAAATAATACAATCAACAATATATCAAATATAAATAATGTTTTCATACTTACATCTATAATAATTATTAGTAATGTCACTAAAAATGCAGTTTAGAAATTTGACATTGACGGATATCGTTTGATTTATTATGATGTTTGAAAGTAGCGGTTGTGGTGGAAAAATACCAGAGAAACCAGGATTACTTCGTGGTTGTCATGGTCCGACTTTTTACCAACTTTTTTCAGGAACCGCGTTCCAAACAAGATATACAAACAAGGATATTAATAGGTTTGTTCGCGGTAGCGATCCCGGACTACTTTGAGCATCATACGCATGCGCAGTTTCATTTTAGTTGTTCGCGGTACGACTCCGACTGACACATGATTGGTCATTGTTGGTCAAGTACTAATCAGACAAGTCCGGGTGATGCTCAAACTAGTCCGGGATCGTTACCGCGAACAAACCTAATATATACACTGGATTGTTAACTTGTATGTTGTGCACATAGTCACCTGTGAGGCAAACAACTGGAAGGCAGCCATTTGCAGAAAAAGCAAAATACGCGCCAAATTTAAAATTACATAATAGAAACAAATTATAAATGGAATGAATTAACAGATTCTTTTTATATTTATTGCATATATTTTAAAAATTATAGTTATTATTTTAATAATATAATATACATTTATTACATTTATAGCAAATTCACAATAAAATAGGACTATGAATTTGAAAATAATATTTGCTTATTAAAAGCATATATGGTGGAAAATTTGGAAATACAGAGGGTGCTGAGTCTGGTTTTAATCTTATATGTTCCAGGCCTTTTCAAATAATCAGTTTCAAGAAAATGATCACTCCAAATTTTTGATGTTTTTGTAGGTGTGAAATGTTTTCTTTTTAAGTCATCTATCCGCAATCCGCAATCATAATATACCACTATTATTTAAAGGAAATCTGTAAAATATTTAAAACAATAGTATAAATAAATATGTATACATATACCGTGTGTCTGTCTTAAAGGTGTACATAGGAGATTAACATGGGGAATCAGTTTTTTGCAATTTCTTGCTCGCCTAATTATTTTAAGCAGAAACGCGTCAAATAAAAATTTTAGGGCATAAAATTCTGCATCTAAATCAATAAACAGAATTACCTTTACCTGCTCTGTAAAGACAGAAATTAATTATGAAAATGTCGAAAATTACGTTGAAAATATCGACAGCCATGGAATTGAACAAAAAATAAATAAATGCTTGACGTTTTATCAAATTGTCAGAAACGTCAAATAAGTTAACTTACGTTGTGACAGATAAAACGTCAAGCATTTATTTATTTTTTATACAATTCCATGGCTGTCAATATTTTCAACGTAATTTTCGACATTTTCATAATTAATTTCTGTCGTTACAAAGCATGTAAAAGTAATTCTGTTTATTGATTGAGATGCAGAATTTTATACGTTAAAACTTTTATTTGACGCGTTTTTGCTTAAAATAATTAGGCGAGCAGGAAATTGCAAAAACCTGATTTCCCATGTTAATCTCCTATGTACACCTTTAAGACAGACACACGGTATATGAACAATAATACTTACTTGAAAAATTGTCGAGGGTTATCCTCGCTGTCAATTTGTGCACCCAAAAGCACTACGAGAAGATGGATAATACCTTTTATTATGGAAATATCTCACTTAAATTATTTATTTACTAAGAACAAAACACAAACACCACTTCATTCAATAAAACAACCATATAATGAAATAATAGACCACCGAACGTTTGACGTTTTGCCTTTCCTGCAAATGGCGTCGTACCCCCACCACTTGCCTCACTTGTTAAACGTATGTCAGCTATCTAGTGTTTTATTAGAACATCCTTGGTTCCAAATAGAAACCGGTAAATAATTTCAGGACTTACGGAACACAAAACCGTAAATCTGGACGAACCGGTCGCGTTACCGAACATACAAGATTCGTAAAAATAAAATCGCATTCGCCTGTTCTCTATGATCGAATATGGAATTTTAAAAGCCTATGGCACACTTGTCGATGAGCTCATCGATGAAACAACAGTACGCACCCGTCATCGATGTAAAATACGCCGCCGCTATTTTCATCGAAGAGCATCGATGAAACAAACGTATCTCATTTCAGATGTAGTTTTTGAGTCTCATTTCACGTTAACGTCAAAATAGATAATAAAGTGTCAAATAAAAAACAGTGTTTTGAAAACCAAAGCCGCTTTCCTTCTATCAAGATCAACTCCGAGTAGCATACATCTACCCTAAATCGTTGTTTTTAAAAGGGGATAAATGATCTTGTACTACCCATTTTCTTCGTCTCCGCCCCCGCGAAGCACCACCTTTGAAACAGGATCATATAGATCCTAAACTGATCCCTAATGTCAATGTCACGTCAATATGACTGACTGCTATGTATTTTGTCTTTTTACCTTCCGTCACCTTTAGGTAAGGAAGGTATTGTCTTTGGTCAAAAAATTCGGTGGTGAGTTTTTGATGAATAAGCACGTTTTAGGGTCCCTAGAACACGATTTTACTACTTTTACGATGATGTCTGTATGTGTGTGTGTGTGTGTGTATGTGTGTCTGTGTGTGTGTGTGTAACAAAATTTTCGTCTACGATAACTTCCATACTACAATTCAAAAAATTATAATTCTTTCGTATTCCTCTTCGTTACATCCATGTGAAGAGCTGATTAGATTTTGGTTAGAATTGATCAACCGGAAGTACCCTCATTTGAAGATTTTAACAGTTTTTCTTGAAAAAACGATGTTAAATATCATTTTTTCACATTTGATGTTATTATAAATATTAAAGAATATTTTATTCTCTATGCGATTTGAATGCATTTTATATTTCATATTAAATGTATACAGAGTTAAAAAATGATAAAGAAATTAAATATCATATATTAGCTAGCTATGCTATAACTCTGGAAACAGCTGATGTATTAAGAAAATTCTAATTGAAAGGTGTCAGTGTCAAGTGCAGTTGACAGTATGTATGTGTTATAATTTTACTGGAAATATAGGATCTTTTGCTGTCTGTATGGAATTTGTATAAAATACATACAACTGCCTTAAGGTAATGTATAAGAAATATAATCTTTTGCAAGGAACTTTCTGTATGACATTTATACAAAATACATAGAACTGACGGAAGGTAGTGTGCTGGCCACATCAGATTTTTTGTATTGTATTGATGATATTAAAATGACATGAATAGAAGAAATTAATTAGTTTGAAATGTTATATCATGTTTAATTACTATAAGAAACACATATATATTTAAATTCGCAAAGGTAAAAGAATTTAATGTCAAAATCAAATCACATACAACAGACTATAACCACAAGCAAATTCAGCATATTATTATATTATAAATATAATGCTATCTTCTACTTCTTATTTAAAAAATATACTGTTCTTTTTAGTAGTTCAGTTCAGTAAGAGGTAAGATCAGTTCATTTTCCCCTTAAAAAGAAAGCGCCTTAAACAGCAACAATAAACGGAAAATATCTATTTAAAAACATAGTAACATTTCACTGGTATTATTACCAACTTAACTTTTTTGCGTTACAGAAAAAATCGCTGTATTTGTCATCGATGAAATTGAAAACCATCGATGACGGGTGCGTACTGTTGTTTCATCGATGAGCTCATCGATGCTCCTTGATGCTCATCGACAAGTGTGCCATAGGCATAAAGTGCGTGCTGTCACTACAGTGGTGACAACTCATCAATTTTTGTTGACAGATTGATGTCGGCGATCAGTAGGCCGATATTCTGACTTACAATGTGCTCTACCACATAACATTCTAAACTAACATGACAAATGACAAGTTAAATGTCATTGTATAATCAGGGCCTATGTACATAAATGTACAACTAATTTAACAAATATATGTCTTTCTGATATTGTCTAATATGATATTTTTTTGTATTTCTATTTTTTGTTTGCAATATTGCCGTATTCTTAATAAGATGTAATAATTTAGTATTTTCGGTATTTGTACATTTTATTGAATATTTACATGAAATTAACGTATGTCATTTTAATTTGTTAGATAACAGTTATCTATGTGCATTTCTAACCTTACACACTGAGACATCTGGTGGATGCCAACTTCCTAAACACGGATATTTCTAAAGAGTTGTCCCACCTTCTATATTTATACAGTGTGGTTTAAAGTATGCTATTGAAGTTTACTATTTCTGTGGAATGGTTGAATACTCCATTATGCCTCTAGTGTTGCCATCTCTGCCCGTGAACTTTTTATATAGTACACCCCCAAGATTGAAAGTTGAACTAAATGATATTTAAAATAAATATTTACTTTATTTATAGATTAAATAATATAAACTGAAAGTAGACACACCAACAAGTAATTAAAAATAAAAAATATCTCTTATTTCAGTAAAAATTTCATGCAAACTTTTTCCACTTCAAACAGAAACCATAAAAATAAATTCAGTTAAACATGAAACATGTTCCGTGATCACGGAAAAATTTGCACTGTAAAGAACTGAAAATGATGTGTAAAACACGGTTTATAAGTATGTTACGAAATAGCCTCTTCAAAGGTGAATGCTCTGTTATCGCATATTTCAGTCGTAAAATAATTTCGAAGTAGTAAAATTGTGCATGACTAGTGTGGTCTATCGATTATGCGCTATCTTAAAAAGGATCAGTGGGTAGTAACTGCTTCTACTTACTTCAGAAATGAAATAATCAATAGGTACAATTTCCTTAATCCTCATGTTAAATGTGAATGACTTTTTATTATTTCTCATCTAAAAGATAATAAAAATAATAGTTTAGCTGAACACGGTAGAGTGGGTGGCAGCGATCCAAATGTTGTGGGTTCAAAAAATCCCACGCAAGGCATAGTCTTTTATGTCATCTTTCATAATTTCATCGACTACATATTATAACTAAAACAATAGGGATTCCACCATTTTTTACCTCTCACTAAGAGAGGTATTGTATTCATGCTAAAAATCGCATATCCAGATTTTAGTGAATACGCACCTTTTAAGGTCCCTAAAATCCGATTATAACATTTTTACGATGATGTCCGTATGTGTGCAGGTGTGTGTGGATGTTGGATTCACGATTTCTCAAATACTATATGACTTAAGACATTTTTAACTACGGATTCCTCAATCTAACAATAATGGGAAGAGTTGATTAAGTTTTGGTAACAATTGGACAACCGGAAGTAGTAGTTACAAGAAAAAAATCATCTAAATATTATTTATCGAAAATTTATGTAAATACTTATATTAAAGAACGTTAAATTCTTTATTCGATAAATATAAATTCGTTATTATATCTTCTATAG
Source organism: Harpalus rubripes (assembly GCA_963082715.1). Classification (NCBI taxonomy): domain Eukaryota; kingdom Metazoa; phylum Arthropoda; class Insecta; order Coleoptera; family Carabidae; genus Harpalus; species Harpalus rubripes. Next base: position 1,656,794 of record OY720464.1, read on the forward strand.
ATTTAGAGATAAAGAAATGCATATAAAATAATTTGGTGTAAAAATTCTCAGATCAAACTACTTCAAGGCAAGAAATTCAAATGTTTGTAATTGACACATAAATGTCACTCTCAAAAATATTTGTATGTCACTGTCAAAAATATTTGTACATCATTATGAAGATTATGAAAATAAATAAAAAGTCAACAACGCAAAAGAATACACGTAAAAAAGAATATAAAAGGAATTTGCGAAAAAATGACGAATTTAAAGAAAAAGAAAAGTAGAAAAAGAAAATGTCAGGATATTGAATATAAAGAAAATGTATGTATTGTACATAATTTATATTAAAATATCCCATAGATTTTGCAAATATATGAGAATTATTTTGTAGTGAGACATGAATATATGTATTTGTATTTTAAAATATTTTTCGAATTTTTCCGTACAACCAGGTAAAATATCTGGCGAGAGGTTTTGTACTGGCCACGTCAGATTTTTAAATATAATTTCATCTGAATGTATAAGTAAAACTGACTGTCGGTGAAAATCCGGTGAAAAAATTGCTATTAATAAGCGAGTCCTCCGAAATTTGAAAATATTGATATGACGTCACGAATATAAGTTTTTATATCAAACTATTTTCTTCGTGGACCTAAATGTTCTTGAAATATATGCTATTTCTAAATTATATTTATAAAAAATAAATGATTATTATTATACTGTACAAGTCGACATGATTTATAATTGGAAGTGTATTTAAATTATTAAGTTTAATGCAAAATATTTATATTCAAATAAAAACTGTTTGAGTATTGCACTACTGGACTGATAGCCACGCGTCCTCTTAAATTTCTCTACTTCCATTGGTAGTAGGCTGCGCCCCTAACTGGGTATTCGTTATATATTTATAGGCCGTCTTTGAGTCGCCAATCAAAATAATATATATGGATTTCATATGAGTGACGAGTTGATATAACAAAAATCCCCTTATTTCCGAAGTATTTCAATTATATCTTTTTATTTCTCTATTAATATTTATTATTAAGCATATACTTTCAATATTTTTTCCTCGATATTTTCCTAATTTCTCTTAAATCAATTGCGCTGTAGTCTACTGCGTACGAGGGCTTTTGTTTTAATTTCGAGCTTAAGTAAACAATACATTTCCTTTTGAAACTTTTATTACATTTACCGGTTTCAGGAGATTAATCCTTTGTTTACATGTACAAAAGTAGGCTGGTAAAGTGGTAACGAAGTAATAACTATCTATACGGTAATATTACAATACAGACTTGTCAGCAACAATCTACAAAATAAAAATTAAATAAAATGAAAGTATAATGCTGTCCATTAATACATACAAATAAAAGTATTTTTCGGAGAAAAACTATTGTGAGCTTCAAATAAAGTACCATTTTACTATTTTTACAATGATGTCTGTGTGTGACGATTTTTTCTTCCACGATAACTTATATTTACCATATTTAAGCTTTCTGTGTTTATATAAAGAATTGATTAGATTTTGGGTAAAATAGGCTACTGCGTGGTACTGAAAATCTGATATTTATCACTAAATACCTAAAGTAAAGTTGAAAATGTATGTAAAAATATTAATTTTATTTTTAAATAATTATATGTTTTTTAATAAAAAGAAAGACGATTTTCTTTGACGTCATTATTTTGAACTGGAGAAAGTGATGCATCTTCAAGAATGTAACCGGTAGATGCGAGCGAGTGCGAGTTTTAATTTGATTTTGACAGTTCATTTTTCTGTCATTGTCTGTCTTCTTTATTATTTGCAATTTGCGTGGTTTCTGTTACTTTTATTATGTATTTCGATTTGTTAAGCAGGATTTTGAAAGATTTTGAAACTATTATTCATACGTCAAACAGATGATCTGTCATGTTTAAATTACCCGCACATGCCGATGCTATTGGGTGTACCAATGTTATTGCTTTACGGCCATTCATTGGTTCGGCATAATTCTACGTCATACATGGCGGTAATTTAAATATTAAAATTTCATTAATTGTTTTTGCCAATTATTGAATATTTTGCCAATAGAAAAAATATGGATAGCAAGTTTTTAACGTCTCTTCAAAAATATTAAATAAAATAAAATGGCACGCAAGTAGCCCATTGGACAACCGGAAGTAGTACTTTACTAGATGTTTAAAAGAAGAAGACTTACCTTATATTTCATACTTTTCACAACAATATTAGCGAACAAAAAATTATTGCAAATAAAATTTTCAAAATATTCATACATGATAAGTCCTGTCATACTCCACCTTATACCAAACTTGAAAATTAAATCCATATTTGATCCCTATAATAAAATCATGGTAACCTAGCAAATATGGCGTCATTAACTGAGACAATCTTTGAATAGTCCCCAAGTGAATTAGAATCGGTCCCCTGTTATCATGAACTTCGACACCGTTGTGTGACATAATTATCCTCATTTTGTATACAGGGAATTTATTTTATCGTGCAACACACGGTGCAACATATGGTCAATCACTTCCATGGTTACTACACACTACTGTCAAAAAATGACAGCAATGTAATATTTGTCCATTTTAAAATGCAACATACAAAAATTTGTAGTTATGTATTTTCAATACTAATTTCCAATAAATTAGCCTACATACTATTAACAAAAAACCAAAACTTTAATGTAGCACATCTTAACAAACTTTGGCTTACAAAAAATTATAATTTTAATGTAATATATGATCAAAATTCAAAAATAACTCCATCCACAGAGACTATATCCTAGTGCTCTTAGAAAGAATTGACACCATTTGTGATGTGTTCTGGAGGTATCCTGTGCTGCAATATTATTTATAATGTTGCATTTTAAAATGGACAAATATTACATTGCTGTCATTTTTGACAGCAGTGTGTAACCATGGAAGTGATAAACCATATGTTGCATTTTAAAATAAATTAGGTTTGTTCGTTTCGCTACCTTGCGTCTACGGTTTACTGCCGCGCCCATATACTTTGTATGGAGACGGCAGTAAACCGTAGACGCAAAGTAGCGAAACGAACTGACCTAATCTCTGTATGAGGAAATAAACTATGGTCATGGAATTTCTTTCTGTGGGGATGTAGATATTGTAAGCGCACATCCCGGCTCGGTCGTTGCCCTATGTAGACAACCCACCCTACGTTCGTGCGAGACTGGCAATCTCAGATTAAATTGCATCAAATTATTGCCATTTATAATTCAATATTCCACTCTGACTTCCCTTCCTTGAAGTCTCTCTCTTCTCTTCATATCATTTCCGCTTTTGGTTTAGATAAATATAAGGTAGATTAAATATATCTAAAATATTCACCGAAACATAAATAATACAGAATGATTGACAGACGTAATGGGGTCCGGTATTTAATTTTAAATTATTTTTTTTTCTGAAATATTGAATAAAATGAAGAATTTAAGCCTTTGTTACACTTTCCAAATGTATATAGTTTTTGAAATATATATTTATTTAATTTAATTAATTTTGTGTAACGTCATAACTTTAATTTTACTTCGCCTACTGACTAATAGGTCGATTCTGTACAAAAATATAAGTCTATCTGTAAATCTGTAAAAAGTAAACAAAAACACATCTACTCTTGTTGATTAATACAAAATTATACATAAGAGTAATGGGTCGATTCTGTTTACATCTGTAAGTCTTACAGATCTGTATATTTCTAAATACCTGACAAAAACGCATCTATTTTTGTTGATTAATATAAAATTATACATAAGAGAGCAGGTTTCGTTGCGATTTTGTTCACTATTTACAAATTTACAGATCTGTAAGATTTATAAATGTGAACAGAATCAACCCATAAGAGTGGCAGCTTACGTTGCGATTTTGTTCATTATTTACAGATTTACAATTCTGTAAGATTTACAGATGTGTATGGAATCGACCCATAAGTTGTTTACATCTGTCAATGTCATTAATTCTGCAAAAATTGATGTCAAAGTGCGTTTACTAATGACAGCTGTCACTTTCAGAAAACTATAGTTGTACCTTGTGAAATGAAAAATCTGGTATAAAGATTTTGAATAAATATGTTTCGTTTTTATAAAAGTGATAAATGTTTCATACATTTTCATGTAAAATAGAACTACATATACATATATGGATTTTATTTTCACAAGTTTTGAATAATATAAAATTATGTTCTTTTTACTTGGTAGACTATAACAAAATTGCAGTTGTGACGTCACATCGTTATAGTGCTAAAAAAAATTATTAAAATTATGAATGAAAAGTTTTATTTTTTAAAAATATTTTGGTCATTTTTGCCTAATATAACAAAATATATGCAGCTTTTTACCTCCGGCTACCCTTGGTAAGGGAGGTATAGGGATCGTGCTAAAAATCGCATATCGAGATTTTGGTAAATGACCACGTTTTAAGGTCCCTACAATCCATTTTTAACATTTTCACGATGATGTGTATGTGTGTGTGGATCCTCGACTCTAACTCAAGTACTATACATGTAATTAAATACTACAATGACAGTATTAATTACAATAATCAAAGCATAGTTCATAATAAAAAGTAATCCAACATTTACATTCCTATTTTCTAAATGATTACAACAATGAGAAGTATTGAAATTACAATAATTAAAATATAAATTTATTTAATAAGCGATTCTATGCATTGTTGTTGAGTAAGGTCTTTTTTAAAATGATAAAAAATCATCCAACGCAAACCTTCACGAGTGATTTCCATTTTTGCACAAACTTGCTACTTTTAAACGTTCACTATCAAAAACCTACTTGGTCAATTTCTAAGTTGCCACTGGCTTCGCAATAACAAACGTCAATGTTCACAAATACAGTGATAGACTGATACCACAACTCATTAACGTCGTCTATTGTTCGATTGTAAAAACTAAAAAGATAACCCTCGTAAACTATTATTCACGAAAGATGACTATTCAAGGTCATTTGTTCGAAGAAAGAATACACATCACTTTATAGCAGTAGCTTAGCAACATTTTGTATTAGAAAGAGAAAGATTATTTGACCTACGTCTGTTTAATTTATGTAGTGTGGCAGATATACGTAAATAGTGGCATTACTTTCTAACACATTATAAATAATAATGACATATGTCGTAGATACCTAATTACCTACTACACTGCCCTCTGTGCTAATATTTATCCAGTGACGTTGACGTTTAAATCAAATTATTAATCCTTGGTTTATAAGTTAAGTCTATGTTTTTGTATTGTGCAAAAACCTAAGTGAAGAACATATATCTTTCAGAAAGGCATTATTTAGAAAGAAACATAATTTTCAAATAAATTACTCTTATTTTTTCAGTTAAAATGTGTTCATAAATATTTCATGTTCCACGTGTTAAAGTTGTATTTCTTGTTTTAAAAAAGGTTGGCATATATATTATGAGCTTTTGTTTTTTGTAAAGGATAGAGTGAATAAAAATGAAATAAAAGTCAGCTGTCATTTTTAATTTAATCATCTAGAATAGAAAGAATCTAACAGGTTATGGGCCCAGTTTCGCTATAATTACTGTAAAGAAAACTGTAGTGCTAATTCTAACAGAGAAGAAAAAATGGATTTAGCAAAACATATTAAACCTCTAACTGGTGAGACAGATTGGCCAATTTGGAAAAGAAAGATGAGAGATTTATTGGATTACCATGAAGGTGCATTAGATGTGATTGATGGTAAATTGGTTAAGCCTGAACCATTAGAGCCAGAGTCTAATGTGTTAGATGTCAAAAAGCATAAAGAAATATGCGATTTGTATCGTAAGGCTAACAGCTACGCCAAATCAATGATCACAAGTGCAATAACAGATGGTGTTTACCAAAAAAATCATGGATCAAGAGACAGCTCATAATGCATGGAATGCTTTAAAAGATCAATTTGAGGCTTCGTCAGGAGATCAGCTTTTTAAAATATGTAGTGATTTCTTTGCATTCAACTGGAAACAAGGTGAAGATATTTCCACCCACATAGCCAAATTAAAGAGCTTATGGAATGAGCTTAATAATGGGTTGAAAGCAAGAAATGAGCCTGTTTTGCCAGACCTTATGTTAGTGTGTAAAACGTTACACATCTTGCCGAGTGACTTTAAGTCATTCCAGTCAAGTTGGATGTTGCTCACCAAAGAAGAGAACAAGTCCTTTGACAAGCTAGCTATTCAACTTTGCACGTTCGAAAGGAACTTTATGAAAGTTGAGAAAAGTGACTCAGTTGTACAAGAAGCATTGGTGGCAAATGCAGTAAGGCCTATCAATACGAGTAGAAAAGTTAAGTCAAAGAAAAACGATATCTGTCACTACTGCAAAGAGAAAGGGCACTGGATTAGAAACTGCAAGAAGTGGATTTCAAATGGAAAACCCAAGAAAGCTCAGGAGGCATCAGCAGTTGATGGAGCCGGACTCATGCTCACAGAAGTAGAAGCTTTCTCAGTTCAGACAGATCCAACCACATGGTGGATAGACAACGGTGCTACCAGACATGTTACAAATTGTCCGTCTTATTTTTCAGTTTTTCATAAATTTGACAAGCCTTTTAATGTTAAGGCAGCAGGTACTGAAACCCTAATGGCAGTGGGGACTGGAACAGTTAGAGTAATTTCGCAAGTAAATGGCAAAGAGTTTTTGCTACTAGATGTCTGGTATATACCACAGTTATCCAGAAATCTATTTTCTGTGCTTGCAGCTCAAGACCGAAACCCAAAGAGTATCTTTCAGTCAACGGCAACAAAGTGTTGGCTTTCGAGTAATGGGAAAACATTATTGCATGGAAATCGCGAGCTAAACGGTACATTGTTCAAAGCAGAAATTGTACCAGTCTTCCCAAAGGAAAGTGTAGAAGTCAATACTATTAGCAACACCTCACTCATTCAGTTATTTCACGAGAGATGGGGGCACCAAGATAAGAGACACATAAAGGCCGTTCTACAGAAAGAAATGGGAATAGTAGAAAACTTAGAAAACAGTTTATGCGAGCCCTGCATTTATGGCAAAGCTCACAGATTGCCATTTGGAAATAGACAGAAATCTGAAATACCAGGAGAGTTAATGTTTGCAGATGTTTGTGGACCGTTTAATGAGTCATTTCAGAAGAAAAGGTACCTGGTGTTATTTAAGGACAGCTTTACAAAGTTTAGATATGGCTTTCTCATAAAGCAAAAATCAGAAGTCAAAGACATGCTTGTAAAGGTCCTTAAACATTCAAAGACTATGGGTCATACAATAAAAGAGCTCATTAGCGACAATGGCGGCGAGTTTGACAACAAAGAGATTTATGAAATTTTATGTGCAAATGGAATTACGCAGAGACTGACAGCGCCATACACTCCTCAGCAGAATGGCGGTAGTGAGCGAGATATGCGAACAGTTGTAGAAATGGCTAGAACACTGAAGCACTCCAATGTAGAAGTTAATTTTCCAGCAGCAATGTGGGCTGAACTTGTCGCAACATTTATCTACATACTGAATAGGACAGGAAGGTCTTCGGTAGAGGGTGTAAGTCCTTATGAATTGTGGATAGGTAAGAAGCCCAGAATTAAGCATTTGAGAGTCATAGGATCTAACTGTTACGCACACATACCTGTACAAAAACGTCGTAAAATGGACAAGAAGGCTATAAAAGGATATCTCATTGGCTATGATGGTGACGAGCGCTATAGAATATGGATAAAGGAACAAAATAAAGTTATCCTGTGTCGTGATGTCATATTTCAAGAAAAATTGAGTTCATGTGAAGAGCAAATAAAGATACCATTGAAAGATATAGAGCCTTTGAACAAGGGAAAGTTGGAAGCAGAGATTCAAGAAGAAGAAGGAGAAGAAGAAGTTCAAGAGAGAATCGACCAACCTGAACAAGAGGAGACTTCAGAAAGTGATGAAGATAAAGATACATCATTTATATCACCAAGAAGGTTGAGAGATCGCAGCCAGCTAAGAACTCCACAGAGGCTGAGGGACTACATTATGCAAAGCGAGGCAGTATTAGAGGAAGTCAACCCAGAGTCATTCGAAGAAGCACTTAGCGGAAAAAACAAAATTCAATGGAAAAGGGCAATGGACTCTGAAATAGCATCCTTAAAGGAGAACAATACCTGGGAGTTAACAGCACTACCAAAAGGATTCAAAGCCATAGCATGTAAGTGGGTTTTTAGAGTTAAAACCAATCCAGATGGTAGTATTGACAAGTACAAGGCCAGGCTTGTTATTAAAGGATTTAGTCAACGCTACGGATTTGACTATAATGAGACATTCAGCCCTGTAGCTAAACTGAGTACGATCCGAGCGATGCTAAGTATTGCTGCTACTGAGAATATGCATTTGTTGCAATTTGATGTATCCACAGCGTTCTTATATGGAGAACTGGAAGAAGATGTATATATGCAACAACCAGAGGGATACGAAGATAACACCGGCAGAGTCTGCAAATTAAGACGCAGTTTGTATGGGCTTAAGCAAGCGCCTAGATGTTGGAGCAAGCGGTTCAGTGTTTTCCTTCAATCACTTGGTTTCAAGGCAAGTGAAGCAGATCCCTGTCTTCATATCAGAAAAGTGGGTGACAAAAGTCTTTTAATAGCTCTCTATGTGGATGATGGACTAGTCATGACAAATGATCCCCAAGAAGCCAATAACTTTGTGAAGGAGCTTGAGAAAGAATTCAAGATCACGGTAAAGCCAGCATCTTATTATCTTGGTCTTGAAATAGAACGGTTTCATGACGGTTCCATCAAGATATCTCAGGGAGCATATGCAAAAAGACTGTTGGAACGATTCAATTTCAGCGAGTGTAAGCCAGTATCAACTCCAATGGTAAAACCGGAACCTATAAAGGAAAGTACGGAGAGAGTAGATTATCCTTACAGGCAGGCTGTTGGCGCCCTCATGTACTTGATGGTGGGAACAAGACCCGACTTAGCATATAGCGTAAGTGTCTTGTCAAGATCCCTAGAAAACCCAACAGCAGAAGATATTGTCAAACTGAAGAGAGTATTTAGATACATTGCTGGATCATCCAATCTAGGCATAACTTATCATTCTAATCTAGTTAACAGAAACCTAGACTGTTACAGCGATGCAGATTTTGGGGGCTGCAACAAAACTGGACGTTCGACATCAGGCATAGTAGTGTCCTATGCAGGAGGAGCTATTTCGTGGTTTAGTCAGAGACAAGCCATGACTGCCACGTCAACTACTGAAGCGGAATTAGTCGCCGCACATGAAGCTGTGAAAGAGATAATCTGGTTGTGTAGACTGTATCAGGACATGGGGTGGAAAAAACAGATTCCAATTCTCCGGATTGATAACATGTCAACTGTGAGGCTCACACATAATCCAGAGTACCATCACCGCACAAAACATATCAGCATTAAGTATTTCTTCATAAGAGAAAAAATTATGGAAGGAGTGCTGAAAGTGGAACACGTACCAGCAGAAGATCAAGTGGCCGACATTCTGACTAAAGCAGTTCCTAAACCAAGACTCATTTACATTAATAAAAAATTAGGACTGTCTTAACTTTATAAAACGAGTCTTATTTATATGTATATTTTATTTTTAACACAAAAATAAGGGAAAGTGTTAAAGTTGTATTTCTTGTTTTAAAAAAGGTTTGCATATATATTATGAGCTTTTGTTTTTTGTAAAGGATAGAGTGAATAAAAATGAAATAAAAGTCAGCTGTCATTTTTAATTTAATCATCTAGAATAGAAAGAATCTAACACCACGTCTATGCATACGAAATGCAATGAAGTTATCTGCAAGTAATATTATATCAGACGGCTCACAAATGACCTTGAATAGTCATCTTTCGTGAATAATAGTTTACTTACATTCCTTGTAGCTTAAATAACTATTTCTCTGTTAGTAACCCAGTAATTAATAATAAATTATAATATACACACGCAATATTTATTTATGATTGATAAATGTGCAGCAGTATAATGACTGTTTGTATTTTGTGATATAATTTATATGTATAGAGTGAAGGTTAAATATCAGAATAGAAATTATTTGAAATTAATGTTCCACGAGTCTTATGATTTACTGAAAACTAAAAATATCCATATTGATTTGAAACGACGCAGTGACATCATTAACTCTAAATCGCTTTTCTATTAGATTTCACGTCCTTGTAATCTTTTTTCTTTTACGATACATGTACGTTCATTTATCATGATTATATATATGGTTGGGTACACAAAAATAACGAGAATGGGGACTTATACAATTCAAACTTTTCGGGCGCCATCTAGTGAGTAAAAAAGTATTTAATAAGTAGTTATGTAGTGAGCAAGATTTAGCTCTACAGTTTGACATTTATCATGTAATCCACCACGTGATCACAACAACTGTTCTTTGAAAGGAAACGTAAACATGCCAGACTGAACACATTTTTATATAATTATTTAAGTATATGTTCTACTCAGTGCATACCTTTCAATTAATTCATGTTTACTTCCACTTTTCATCAAACCTCGGCATTCTAACCATCTTTTCAACTATAAGAGTTATGACTTCGGTTATATGGGACATGTCGTGCGCCTTTGGGGGGCCATCTTAGATGTGCTTTTGTTTTGCCAAAAATTCTCATTGGTTGTTAGACAATGACAGAGTACTGAAGTTGCTTTCAAACATTAAAAAATCTGATGTGGTCAGCACATTACCTTCCGTCAGTTCTATATATTTTGTACAAATTTCATACAAAAAGTTCCTTGCAAAAGATTCTAATTCTTGTACATTACCTTCCAGCAGTTGTTTGTATTTTATACAAATTCCATACAGAAAGTTTTTAGCAAAAGATCCTACATTTGCAGTAAAATTATAAGACAAACATATGTCAATTGCACTTGACACTGGCATCTTTCAATCAAAATTTTCTTAATATAGTAGCTGTTTCCATAGCTGGCTACTTTATGAAAATTAATTTCTTTATAATTTTTTAACTCTATATCCATTTAATATGAAGTATAAAATGCAGTCATATCGAATAGAGAATAAAATATTCTTTAATATTTATAATAACATTAAATGTGAAAAAATGTTATTTAACATAGTTTTTTCAAGAAAAACTGTTAAAATCTTCAAATGAGGGTACTTCCGGTTGACTAATTGTAACCAAAATCTAATGAGCTCGTCATATGGATACAAAGAAAAGGAATACGCAAAAATTATAATTTTTGGCAAGGTGGTATTGGAGTTATGCGATCCGAAAAAATCGTCACACACACATACATACATACAGACATCATCGTAAAAATAGTAAAATCGTATTTTAGAGATCCTAAAGCGTGCTTATTCATCAAAATCTCATAATCGAATTTTTTGACCAAAGACAAACCTTCCTTACCTAAAGGTGACAGAAGGTAAAAATCTGATGTGGCCAGCACATAACCTCCCGTCAATTCCATGTTTAAAATAGTAATGAGCTTTAAGTAAAGTATCATTTACGATTAATCGTTTGTAAACAAAATAATTTCTCGTTCCAATAAATAGAAAACTCTGTAATACGAAATTTTGGATTATATTTTATTGTTTTTCCTCGAAAATCTGTTAAGAGCTCCAAATTAAGTACCACTTCCGGTTTATCATATAAGTATAGTCAAAATCGAGTTTTAAATACCAAATTTGATGTTTTGGATCATGTTTTAATATACTTTTTCAAGAAAATCTGTTTATAGCTTTCTGTAAACAACTACTTCCGGGTTATCAATTTTAGAAAAAAATCCAATATGTCGTTCTCATTAATATAAAAGTCTTAAATACCAAATTCGAAAAGTTTTGGATTGTATAAATATATTTTTCACAAAAATATGTTCAGAACTTCAAATAAAGTATCACTTCCGGTTTATCAATTTCAGCCAAAATCTAATAAGTTGCTTCCCTTCATATAAAAGTCTTAAATACCAAATTTGACAAGTTTTGGAATATATCATAATATATTTTTCACGAAAATCTGTCCAGAGCTTCAAGTAAAGTATCACTTCCGGTTGTCTAATTTTACCCAAAATTTAATCAACTCTTTATATGAATGTAGAAAGCTTAAATACGGAAAATAGAAATATTCGGAAGTTTGTTGTCAGAGTTATTGTGGAGGAAAAAATCGTCACACACACACACACACATACAGACAGACATAATCGTAAAAATAGTCAAAACGTGTTGTGGGGACCCTAATTCGTGCTTATTTACTGAAAACTCACCATCGAATGTTTGGACCGATAACGGCAAAAAAGTAACAATAATTGTTAAATTTATAAAGTAAAAATAACTGTTAAGTTTCAAGTAATCACTTTTATTTCCTTAAGAGTAAAACACAAAATGTTGTCTTAAAATTAAATACGAATATATTTTAAATTAAATATAACAATTCGTTAAAACATATTTATTGCAATATTTAATTCACATCAAGTATTTTACATTTATATTTTATAACATATTTCGTTTTGTTCAATCGCTTTCATACGACAAAGGTTCTTCAGTTTTCAAAATTCCATTCTCCCATAAGTCACTAGCAAGTTGTACTTTTGCTATGTCGTCTTCTATGGGGAAATCTTCTACTGAAACATATTCAGGGTATTCGTTAATCAGAAAGTCTACAGCGGGAGCCAAATCTTCGTCGATTTCTAAGAACTGTGCGTCTTCTTGATGGTACTCTTTAGAATTACTAATGGAATAGTAGATGCGAATGTTGTCTTCTTCTCTTAACATCCTAGAAATAGAGTTGAGTATAAAAATCAATCGCAAATATAAAATGATATTTTATGAGATAATACTGTTATCAATACTTTTTATTTGATTCGCCTTACTGACGTACCTTATACAATTGTATCTGATTAATTTGACCCTTGTAGCAAGGCACATTTCTGCCTGATTTTGAATTACTCCATTTTTAATTGTTTCTCCGTCTCCAAAAACTGTCGTTTCTTTTTCTTCATGTCGCAAAAATGGTGGTAGAGAATCATGGATAAACTTTTTACCCATCTGGTCTACAGCTGCATCCACTGGTGCGTAATTTATTAATTTTGAAAATAAGTTCTCAAGTTTGCCCATGAACTGAGAACGAATTTCAGAATCCTTGTCACTGTGGACTAGACCTAAATGAGAAAGGTAATGCATTGGAAGGCCTTCTCTGAATTCTACGTCTTCTTCTATAGCGCATTTTAAAGTCGCTGGTAGTAACTGAAAATTATTAAGAACATTAATTATGTATAAAAGTATTTATAAATAAATAACACTGATTAAATTGCTGATATCCCGCGGCTTCAGTCATTTTATATTTTAACCCCGTAACACGATTTTGGTGTTAATTTCAAAATATTTCAAACAGTTCAGGAGTTATGAGCCCCCAAAAATGCATGTTCTCATGTTTAGTTTCGGACAAAACTGTGAGGTTAAAAAAGCGATCAATATCTCGATTTCAATTAAAGATAGAGTATTAATAATTTTGAGAAAAATTTGCCGCAAAACATGTAGTTTATTTTGATCACAATTCGTGTTCTACGGGGTTTAAAATATAAATTTTATTTATATATTTCTAAGATGACGCCTGTTGCGAATTTTTCGCAATGCTTCCAAACAATCAAAACTTTTATAACACATACAATTAATTAATTGTCGAAAATATTGATTTTTTTAATGAAAATATTTGATTGACAGCAGAAAAATGTTCGGCTATGTTGTGATATTTTGACTCCGTCCTTAACAACGACCAAATATAACTAGACAAAACATTCCTTATCCCTCCTCACTGAATGTTTTGATTTCGACTGGCCAGACAGAGAAACTAGAGATAGAGATACGTCTTGTTTAGTTCGAGTATTTCTCACTAGAGACCACGTAGAGTGTCAGTGTATAATCTAGTGTTTAGTTTGAACATTGCTCACTACAGGCCACGTAGAAGCGTGTATTTTGTCTTTGTTTTGTAGTTGTAGTGGTTTTGTGAGCGACATGTTGGTTTTTCTTTAATATTAAACCTTATAAATTATTTAATGTTAATCACGAAATTTTAACTAAAAACACTTGCGCCTCTAGTGAGCAACGTTTAAACTAGACACTGATACTCTACGTGGCCTCAATGGTGACCTCTAGTGAGAAATACTCGGACTAAACAAGACATATCACATATCTCTACTTTCTCTGTCTGGCCAGCCAAAATCAAAACAAACCGAATGAAATTTTGTCTAATTATATTTAGTCGTTGGTCCTTAAGGCCGCTCTTGAAACCAATGCCAATGCTTTTTTTATGTAAAATTTGATAATTAATTATAAAAAATCTAATGTCAGATCAGAATTTTATAGTAGCTGTTTCCATGGTTAGCTGGCTACTTTATGAAATTTATGGATCGAATATGTTCACATCTGTTGTAAGTCTTACAGATCTGTAAATCTGTAAATAATGAACAAAATTGTAACGAAAATCTATAATTTCATATTAATCAACAAGAATATATGGGGTTTTGTTCATTTTTTTTACAGATTTATAGATCTGTAAGATTATGCAAACAGAATCGAACCATTAATTTTTTAACTCTCTATCCATTGAATATGTAGTATAAAGTAATCAAATCATATGGAGAATAAAATATTCTTTAATATTTATAATAACATTAAATGTGAAAAAATCTGATATCGCCAGCACATAACCTCCCGTCAATTCTATGTTTAAAATAGCAATAAGCTTCCGATTGATCGTTTGTAAATAAAATCTAATTTCTTGTTCCAATAAATAGAAAAGTCTGTAATACGAAATTTTGGATTATATTTTATTATGTTTTTCCTCGAAAATCTGGTAAGAGCTCAAAAATAAGTACCATTTCCGGTTTATCATATAAGTATAGTCAAAATCTAATATGTTGTTTCAAATTATACACGAGTTTTAAATACCAAATTTGATAAGTTTTGGATCATGTTTTAATATATTTTTCAAGAAAATCTGTTTATAGCTTTCTGTAAAGTACTACTTCCGGTTTATCAATTTTAGAAAAAACATCTAATATGTCGTTCTCATTAATATAAAAATATTAAATACCAAATTTGAAAAGTATTGGTTTGTATAAAAATATTTTTCACGAAAATATGTTCAGAACTTCAAATAAAGTATCACTTCCGGTTTATCAATTTTAACCAAAATCTAATATGTTATTTTCTTTGATATGAAGGTCTTAAATACTAAAATTGAAATGTTTTGAATTATATTTTAATATAATTTTTCATTAAAAACTGTTACGGGCTTCAAATAAAGTATCACTTCTAGATTATTAATTTTAGCCAAAATCTAATAATTATTTCCCTTGATATGAAAGTTTTAAATACTAAAATTGAAAACATTGGGTTATATTTTAATATAACTTTTCATTAAAAACTGTTATGGGCTTCAAGTAAAGTATCACTTCCGGCTGTCCAATTTTACCCAAAATCTAATCAACTCTATATGAATGTAGAAAGCTTAAATACGGAAAATAGAAATTTTCGGAAGTATGTTGTAAGAGTTATCGTGGACGAAAAAAATCGTCACACACACACACACACACAGACAGACAGACATAATCGTAAAAATAGTAAAAACGTGTTGTGGGGCCCTAATTCGTACTTATTTACTGAAAACTCACCATCGATTTTTTGGGCCGGTAACATTACCTACCTTACCTTCGGTATAACAGGAGGTAAAAATGATATTTAACAGCGTTTTTTGAAGAAAAATTGTAAAAATTTCAAATTAAGGTACTTCCGGTCGACCAATTATAATCAAAATCTAATCAGCTCTTCATGTGGATGTAAAGAAAAGAAATATAATTTGTGTAGATTTCAAATTTCATTTTTATATAATGTACAAGATAAGATATCATCAGCTACGAGAGTCAATGAATCAATGTTTCTATTTAGTAACTGTTCTCTTACCGTTTCAATCAAATCTGCCCAAGAAGTCTTTTGATAAACTGACAACGTAATATGCAGAGAATGTTTATTCCCTAAAGCAACTCCCTGATGTATGAACCCGCGTGGAAAATACATCAAATCACCAGCTTTTAATAAAACTTCTTGAATAGGAGGACCCAAATCTGAATCTGTGAAATTTCCACTTGAAAACCGAGGGAGAACCTCGGATTCTGACCTAAAATTTGAACAATTAATTAGATACACAGTAATGAATGGAACGTTCGAGCCTAGACTCATAGAAGTTTAAATAAAATAAATAAATATATCATCCCGGCATATTACCCATTGCTGGGTGTGCCAATCTGCTTTAGGCGCAGATAATGTTGACATACAGGGTGTAACAGCTAAACGAGTTACCTCAAATAATTTCTATATTATTAAAGATGCAATAAAATATTATAAGGCAATCTTATAGAATACCAAGGGGACATCCGAATATAGAAGAAAGTATGATATATAAATTTTTTAGGCTTATTTAATAAAGTATTTTTTTCTAAATTCAACCATGTAATCATTTTATATCCTAACATAACAAAAATATTGAGAAAAATTCAATGGACCTTTTCAATTTAAAGAGATAGAAGATATGCGCAATGGAGATCTGCGCATAGTAAGAACAACTGAGATCTATGGCATTTGTTCTAAAAAATTTAGACGTAAAATGTGAGAATATCTCAAATAACTTTAAAAGATCTTATCGAAATGAGTTACAAAAGCTTTTATTGAAGTTAAAATGTCTAACGATGCAAATTTTCACTGAGAATACAGGTATTTTAATGACTGCAATATTTTTGACGTTTCGTTTGACAGCCCAACTGGCAGTTGTTCGCGCCATTTTCTTACTATTTGCAGCGATAGAAAGAGATAGCCGTTAAATTGAAAAGGTCCTTTGAAATTTAAATAAATTTCGTTTTTATATTTATATTTTTCAGTAGGCTATGTATGAAAAACAATTGAACTTAAATTAAAATGAAACATATTTGTTAATAACTTTATAAATAATGTTCTCTTTGATTTCCGTCGTAAATAATTCAAATTAACAAATAACAGTTATTGTTTTTCATTTATTTAAATTTCAATTGAATTTTTCTCACTATTTTTGTTATGTTAGGATATAAAATGATTACATGGTTGAATTCAGAAAAAAATACTGTATTAAATAGGCCTATAAAATATATATCATTCCATTTAAAAAAATATAACTTTGTATTGTAACTCGAGAACCACTGGTTTAAAAAAATATTTTCTTCTATAGGGCGCGAGCAGACACGTGATTCGGGCGTCCTTGACGTACATGGAATCAGCTGATATATGTGCGCATGTCGTTTTGACAAGACCAGTATCACTTTGACAAGACCAATGTTTTGACTTATTTTGATTTTTAACTGCTAAAATGTTATTAATGTACAATTTTCAGGCAGTAAAACATATGAAATTAAAAATAATAACTTCTCAACAGTTCAAAATTAAAATAAGTCAAAACATTGGTCTTGTCAAAGTGACAATGTTCTTGTCAAAATGACAAGCGCACAGAAATCAGCTGATTCCTAGCACGTCAAGGACGCCCGAGTCACGTGTCTGCTTGCGCCCTATATTCGGATGTCCCCCTTGGACTTCTATAAGATTGTCTTATAGTATTTTATTGTATCTTTAATAATATAGAAATTATTGGAGATAGTTCGTTTAGCTGTTACACCCTGTATACGTACCGTGCGGGCGTTTATCAGACGTCCCCTCACGAACACTCATTTTAAAACCTACACAAATGGTGAAAAATTTCTACAAATTTCTTGTCAGTCGAGTGTAACCATTCAAAAACTTGTGTTGTAATTTTTCAGAGGCAATAAAATTAAATCCGGATGGTAAATAATTTTCAAATTTTTATATAAAATCCGTAAATTAGTCTTCTATAACATACTAGTTTTTCGATTGAATGTCGGTGTGGATATAAAAGTTATAATTAAAAATATTATGTTTATTTTGCCATTTCCTATGATTCACGTGTTAAAAAGGCCAATTTTAATTGCAATTATTTCAGCTACCGCGTGGTCAAATGTTTTCAAATTAGAAGATCAGGTAGATTATACTTCGATTGTGATGTACTTTAAATTTCAATTAATTTTGGGTGAAAGGTTCCACAGTATAACTATAAAATCTGTGAAAACTTTAAATTCGTGTCTCACCTTGGAGCATAGAGCCTCCACATTTTTTCACCCTCCAACTGAATAACAAAGGCCTCGATATCATCATAATGTGGAGCAAATCCCTGAGAATCCGCAGGAGTTAGATACACGTTGGCCCCAACGAAACAACCAAAGTATTCTTGTAGCGCTGCATTTAACGCATGCACCTAAAACACATAATTTCTTACACTACACGATCTGTAAAAGTAGCGTATTTAAACGAGCATAACATTGAATTGATCCACCATATAGTCCCGACTTAGCACCCAACAGGTCAACGATAAATTACGGAAAAAGCGTTTTGCTTCAGCCAATAAACAAAAATAAATAGAAACATGGAAAAACTGTTTTGAAAATTCCTTCAGATGCAAAAATGTATTGAGTGAAATGGGGAATAATTTAAGAAAATATAATAAAAATTTCAGGAAGGAATACACGTTTACCTATTCTACGCTCGATGTTAAGAGAACAATTCTCGTATTAACAATAAAAAATGAACATTTTATGAAGATATTAAAATCGTCCGTTTGTTTTGACTTGCCCTACACGAAATAATAGTTCTTTATGTACCAAGGCCAAAAAGTGATTTTTTTTCGGCCGAGGACGAAATAACACTTTTTGGCAGTGGTGAATACAAAATTTTTTAGTCGACCTTCTTTATAAAATTTACAAATTTGTTTGATTTTCATTTATTGATATAATGGGGTCATACCAAAAAGAAAAAATATTGATTTTTCTTTCATAAATGAAAAATTTACCTAATATTATGCATATATACATCAAAAATATATAATATTATTATACTCTTCATTCATGATTTGTTTTATAAAGATTCTGAGTTTGGTTTTGTGATGTCACAGTTTTGTACACAAATACACGATAGTGAGGCACACCCGTACTCGTACTTTTACTGTACATGAACAGATCTGTCACTTTTTTCTAACATAACCTTATATAACCAATATTTTGAAAGTAACGTCAACATCCTTGCAACAAGTTATTTAAAAAAAAAAGTAAGTACAAATAACGATATATGCTAATTAAAAATATAAATAAATACAATTTATGTTTGATTTAGATATTACAATGCTTGTACAATATTGTTCTGCGTAGTCCTACGAGAATAACTCGTTGAGAAGTAAAAATAAAAATTTTGTTTGTATTCTTATGGCTCAAGATATAAGGGAAAGCTGGTATAAGGCAATAAATACTCCAGAAGTTTTGAAGACTACGTTTGGTTTAAACCGTCGTCAAAAGTAGTACCGTTTTCGCTCGGTAGATGGCACTACGGCCGCAAAACTGTTACGTCATTCGATATTTTATATAAACTTTAAAAAATTATTACTGTGAAACTAGAAACTTATGTGTCATAAAATATATATTTTCGTAAGTAGTTTTAAATGTACGTTGAGAAAAAAAAATTGGAAAATGTGGTATGACCCCATTATTTATAACAATTGTACATATTTCTGACTGATAGTTTGTTTACTCTGTTTTATTCAGATATTAAGACATTGTCGGTAATGTCGAAATCATGATGTAAAGTAGAAAATTATCAATAGATGGCACTACCTTAAATTGGACAACAAAGCCAGTAGATATACTAAAGTACCGCCATGGCGGCCATCTTGGCTTTAAAAAGCAACAATAACTATTTTTCCGCCGGTAGAGGCGCTTTTATTTGTATTTGTGTTATTGCAGGGTTCTGTAATGTTGGCAATGTCAAATTATTGGTTATCTACAAAATGTTTCTGTAATAATGGAAAATGTTAATTTCAACAACACTATTCAAATTAAAACTTCTTACTTCACAATGCATTGCATATTTCGATTAAATATAGGCTCTTTCAATGTTTGTAAACCACTGATAACGCCTCTCTTCAACACAAAAAAATTTAAGTACATATTCAATTTTTATTATGATGACAATTAATTGAACAGCAACAATGCTTTATCTGTGATAAACTCTGTTTATTTAATTTTTTTAACACACCAGAATTTAAACTGGTGTATACCAATGTGACATTTGACACGTGCAACAGCAGCGCAATTGTTTTTGTTGCTTTTTAAAGCCAAGATGGCCGCCATGTCGGTACTTTAGTATATCTACTGGCTTTGTTGGACAATAGGGTACCTTTATAACCAGGGTATGGCCATGGCATGGCTCACGTTTCGTCCGCCATTACCGGGACATCTGTTATATGTGTTGTTCTTGCGCAAATTATTATGTATTTTCGTGGATATTTGTTTTATTTTAATGAAACACATTTAATTATCATTTTAATACGTATTTATAGTGTAAGTCATATATTTTATTTACTTGTGTAGTTTGTTAAGATTCCCACCACGATTACTGACATATTGAAAACAACTATAAATTACCAATATTAAGCACAATCATTTAAATTTTAAAAGGTAAGTTTAGAATATACAATTATTATGTAATTAAGAACTACAGATATTAAATTGGATGTGATAATAACAACCCATGTCATGTCATATATTCTACATAACCTCTAAATGTAAATATTAATAATAATTCTGTATCTCTTAAATTAATGAATTTTTATTACCTTTATAAATTCACAGTGTGATAATTTAATATTCATTTATAATATAATATCACATTTATTACAAATAAATAAGGACATGAATTACCGTCAATGGCGGCAATCTTGGCCCATGGCCATACCCTGGTTACAAAGGTACCCTATTGGACAATAATGAAAGCGGCCGAAAACGGTTATTTTTTGGTCCCCTAAAAATGATTTTTTGTGCATTCTGAGTGAAATTTGATTCACTATAGTAGGCTTAAAATTAAGATTTTAAATTATTTTATTGTCGCTACCTTAGGAAAGAATGTTTGAGGATTTAGAATCCTAACACTGCATCCATTGGAATAAAAGTCCCAGACTAAAGGTGCGGTAGCCCTTCCACCCGGATTGTGCGTTTGTCGTATGCCACTCTCAGCGTTATAAGAAGTTATGTCTATATTTTTAGTAAAATAAAGGCTTTTCTTGCGCAGAACTGAGTCAATTTCCGTTGAGGAAAGAATGTGTGAATAGTATTTCGGTGTTTTCCTTTGAATTATAATCGGTTTCTTTTCCCAATTATCTCTAAAACAAAACATTTATTTTACTAAATTTACAAAAAAAATACATGCCAGTTTTCGCACTAGTATCTGAGTTTTAAGTTTTATCATTTTCCTTACGAGATTATTATTATTATTGTTATTATTATTATTATTATTCGCTTCCAAACCATATACAATATACATAATATAAATAATTAATAAATACGAGATTAATTGACCTTCATTTTAAAAACTTACAGGCCTATTCAGAAACAAAAATTTAAACAGTGTTTAAGCTAAACACTGTTTAATTTTGACATTTCGTTCATTTTTGTATTCAGAGACTACTTTTTTTAAACACTGTTTTAATTTAGACAGTGTTTATCCTTAGTAAATATGTAAATTGCATGTGTTATTATTTGTTTATAAATCTAATTAAGTTGGCTATGAACATTTTGTTTTAGTTTTACGTTATAATTTCTATTTGTTTTTTACTTCCTGTCATACCGTAGGTAAGGGAGGTAATGTAATCGTGCCAAAAATTCGATGGTGAGTTTTCAGTAAATAAGCACGAATTAGGGTCCCTACAACACGATTTTACTATTTTTACGATGGTGTGTGTATGTGACGATTTTTTTCGTCCACGATAACTCTTATAACAAACTTCCAAATATATCTATTTTCCATATTTAAGCTTCCTGCATTCATATAACGAGATATTAGATTTTGGGTAAAATTGGATAAATGGAAGTGATACTTTACTTGAAGCCTATAACAGTTTTTAATGAAAAACTATATTAAGATGTAATCCAAAACTTTTCAATTTTAGTATTTAAGACTTTTATATCATGGGAAACAACATATTAGATTTTGGCTAAAATTAATCAACCACAAGTGATACTTTACTTGAAACTCTGAACAGATTCTCGTGAAAAATATATTATTATATACTCCAAAACTTGTCAAATTTAGTATTTACGACTTTTATATGAAGGGGAACAACATATTAGAATTTGGATACAATTTATAAACCGGAAGTGATACTTTATTTGAAGCTCTGAACAGATTTTCATGAAAAATATATTGATACAATCGAAAACTTTTCAAATTTGGTATTTAAGACTTATATATTAATAGGAATGACATATTAGATTTTTTCTAAAATTGATAAATCGCAATTGATACTTTACTTAAAGCTCTAAACAGATTTTTGAGAAAAATATATTATGATATATTCCAAAACTTGTCAAATTTAGTATTTAAGACTTTTATATACGGGAAGCAACATATTAGATTTTGGCTAAAATTAATAAACCAAAAGTGATACTTTATTTGAAGCTCAGAACAGATTTTCGTGAAAAATAAATTGATACCATCCAAAATACATTAAAACATGATTCAAAACTTCTCAAATTTGGTATTTACAACTCGTGTATAATTTGAAACAACATTATATTTTGACTATATGATAAAACCGGAAGTGGTACTTAATTTGGAGCTCTTAACAGATTTTCGAGGAAAACCATAATAAAATATAATTCAAAATTTGGTATTACAGACTTTTCTATTTATTGGGACAACAAATTAAATTTTGTTTACGAACGATCAACCGGAAGTGATATTTTACTTCAAGTTCATTGTTAATTCAAACATGGAATTGACGGGAGGTCATGTGTTCGGCGCATCAGATTTTTTCTATTTCACTTTTAATATAGGAGAAAATATGAACTGTACATGATAGGTCGGACGACGATAAATCCCCCATTTGGCCGCCATTTTGTCCAGTAAAATAGTGATGTCATTTGATGTTTTTATTTTAAAGTGTTAACATCAAAACGATTTAATGTTATATATCATTTATATTCAAAATAAACTACACCATCAAATAATAAAAAGTGACGTTTTCCCCATTTGCTACGTCCACAAATCCCTCACTAGATGTCAGCTACTTTGATTTTTTTCTCCAAAGTAGGTACTAAATATAATTTATTTGAAATTGTCACTAAAGTGCCTAAAAATCGTCATTAAAAGTTCAGTAATGGACCTTTTCAATTTAAAGAGACAGAAGATATGCGCAATGGGGACCTGCGCATAGGAAGAACAAATGAGATCTACGGCGTTTGTTTCTAAAAAATTTAGACATAAAATGTGAGAATATCTCAAATAACTTTAAAAAATCTTATCGAAATAAGTTAACAAGCTTTTATTGAAGTTAAAATGTCTTACAATGCAAATTTTCACTGAGAATACAGGTATTTTAATGACTTTCATATTTTTAACGTTTCGTTTGACAGTTGTTCGCGCCATTTTCTTACTATTTGTAACGATAGAAAGAGATAGTCGCTAAATTGAAAAGTTCCATCGTCACTAAAGTAATCCATTTATACGGCGATTTCATGCAAATGCAGTGTTGTCAAGATAATTTGTATAAAATTACAAAAATATGTGCAAAAGAACGAAGTAAATAATTTCGATAAATAACTTTTGAGATAAAACACATAATTTTTGGAGTGTTCTTCGCGATAACTTCAATGTTTGAAATTAGAAACAGAATGTCTGACTATTTTTACAATGATGTCTGTCTGTATGTGTGTGACAATTTTTTCATCTACAATCATTTATATCAAACTTTAAATATTCATATATAGAGTTCATTACATTTTAAGTGAAATTGGACAACCGGAAATGGTACTGTACTTGAAGCTCTAAACAGATTTTCATTAAAAAAATATATTCAAATATAATCCAAAACTTCTCAAACTTGATATTTTAAACTCTTGTATAATTGGAAACAACATATTAAATTTTGACTAAATGTAATAAACCGGAAGTGGTACTTAATTTGGAGCTTTTGGCAAATTTCCGAGGAAAAATATAATCGAAAATTTCGTATTTCAGACTTTTCTATTTATTGGAACAAATTAGATTTTGTTTACAAACGACCAACTGGAAGTAATACTTCACTTAAAAAGCTCATTGTTGGCCATATCAGATCTTTTCAATACTTACTTGAAAAACTGTGTCACTGATAAAGGATGGATTATCCAACTAAACAATTGTTCTCCACCCTTAACACTATTTGAATTTTCTATACGAAAATAACCAGAAGAAGATTTTTGCACTTTTGATTTTTGTTTTTGACGAATTTTTATTTGTTTTACATCGTGTTTTGTAAGTTTTGCAATTTTTTGTTTTTCATTCTTTTTTACAGGTGTCGGTTGTATTTTATTTTTAGGGGGTTCCGCATTTTTTTGTTCATTTGTTTTAGATTCTACATGTCGTGATTCACTTTTGTTTATATTTGTTGATTGTTCAATACTTTTTTCTACTGTATTAATATATTTTTTACTTTTCTTTTCTGCTATTTCATTAATTCCGTTTTGTATCACATCCTTCTTAATGTTATTACTTATTTGTTTATTCTTATTTTTATTCTTGCTCTGCTTCTTTAAATTTTCTTTAACACTTTTCTGTGGTGTCTCAATTTTCTTCTTTTTGTTGTTAGTATGTTTGTTGTTATGCCGTTTTCTTTTATTGTTTGAAATAGTTTCACTTTGCACATTATTTTGCCGGTAAAAGGCGAAAGCCGAAACAGGTTCAGAATCTATCATGTTTTTCTGTAGACTGTCACAAAACACGTGTTTTACTGGTTAAATCAATTTTAGGTTAAGATATGTAGTGCAATGCGCAGGCTTGAAAATTTACCAGTGGCAGCTCATATGGGTTTGTATATCATATCAAAATGTTATTTAAAATTTCACACAATTTATTTGTATACATTTGAAAATAAATAAACCTAAGAAAAATAATTTATATAAAATTAAATTCAAAAATACTGTCCCAGGGACGAGCTTACGCTATCGTTATTTTAAAAACTATTCAATATTATTTTACGAAATTTTGTATCTAGGGGTTTTCCAACATGCTAAAATATTTTTAAAACAGTAGCACTTCCGGTTTAACCAGAAGTAGACCCTAACTTTCTTATTTTAAATGGAATGCTATATTTTTTATATTTTTTTTTTTCATATGTAAAATTATATGCTGAATTCAATGGTAAAATAAAAAATATAGCGTTCCCTTTTAAAATAAGAAAGTTAGGGTCTATTTCCGGTTAAACCGGAAGTGCTACTATTTTAAAAATATTTTAGCTGAAACGAGCATGTCGGAAAATTCCTAGATACCAAATTTCTTAAAATAATATTGAATGCTTTTTCAAATAACGATAGCATAAGCTCGTCCTGGAACAGCTTGTATAGGCAATTCTGGTTACACTGTATATTAAAAACTGTGCATTATTAGTGGTTTTAATGAAATATAAAAAAGTAAAAAATATATGTTAATTTAATAGTAAAATAGTATATTATTAGGAGTAGAAAGCGATCTTTTTGTGTTGAACCCAGCTATTGTGGCCGAGGCGCTAGCCGAGGCTAGGCAAGCTGGGTAAAACACAAAACGGGCGTTCTACTCCGAATGACATATACTATTTTTTCTTCAAGCGTTTTAAATAATTTTTTGACATTTTTTTGAAAATTTTTTATTTATAAAATTTTTAATTTAAGCCAAAGCTGGCTGTCTACACTACAAAACACAAACGATGCAACTGTCAAATAACAATTTTCAATATGATCTGTGTTGCTGTGGTGAATGCCGCCGCCAGCGGTGAACTAAGAAACTAACATTTTTTTACTAGTACAACAATATCAACATTTTTGTACTAGTAAGACAATGAATATCTTCTATAGCGTGTGTACAGTAGCATAATATGCATATTATAATACGCTTGAAGAAAAACATTCTTCTATATCCTGCAGCCAAAATCAATCACGTAGGCTTTTGTTGGCCCCTTGTATATCATATGCTGTCGGCGCCTATGTACATTTACTTTAACGTACTACGCGCGGCGCACGCAGTTCCCATGCCGTGTTCTTCTATTAAAATTATTTTATTGTGATTGTTTAGAATGTTTAGGTGTTATCATCAGCTATAATATGTTATTATTTATTTAATTATTCTTTCAGCAAAACATCCGCTTTATTGGAATGAAGATATACATTGCATGGTAGTTATACCTATTCTGAGTGCTCTGTCTGTATAACAAATGCTATTTTTGTTAGAAATAATTTTTGGTAAAAATAGGGTAAGAATAAAAAGCTGACCGAGCTGACCGAGCTGACCTGAGCTGACCAGCACTATTTTAGCATTATTATATAATATTAAGTATCTACAAGCCAAATTACAACGATATACGATAAAATAAATTATAATAATTATCAAATAGGCCAGCTGACCTAAGCTGACCTGAGCTGACCAGCTATATTTTAGCATTATTATATAATAGTAAGTATCTACAAGCCAAATTACAACGAAATACGATAAAATAAATAATAATAATTATCAAATAGGCCAGCTGACCTAAGCTGACCTGAGCTGACCAGCTATATTTTAGCATTATTATATAATAGTAAGTATCTACAAGCCAAATTACAACGAAATACGATAAAATAAATAATAATAATTATCAAATAGGCCAGCTGACCTAAGCTGACCTGAGCTGACCAGCTATATTTTAGCATTATTATATAATAGTAAGTATCTACAAGCCAAATTACAACGAAATACGATAAAATAAATAATAATAATTATCAAATAGGCCAGCTGACCTAAGCTGACCTGAGCTGACTTAAGCTGACCAGCTATATTTTAGCATTATTATATAATATTAAGTATCTACAAGCCAAATTATAACAAAATACGATAAAATAAATAATAATAATTATTAAATAGGCCAGCTGACCTGAGCTGACCAGCTATATTTTAGCATTATTATATAATATTAAGTATCTACAAGCCAAATTATAACAAAATACGATAAAATAAATAATAATAATTATCAAATAGGCCAGCTGACCTAAGCTGACTTAAGCTGACCAGCTATATTTTAGCATTATTATATAATATTAAGTATCTACAAGCCAAATTACAACGAAATACGATAAAATAAATAATAATAATTATCAAATAGGCCAGCTGACCTAAGCTGACCTGAGCTGACTTAAGCTGACCAGCTTTATTTTAGCATTATTATATAATAATAAGTATCTACAAGCCAAATTACAACGAAATACGATAAAATAAATAATAATAATTATCAAATAGGCCAGCTGACCTAAGCTGACCTGAGCTGACTTAAGCTGACCAGCTGTATTTTAGCATTATTATATAATATTAAGTATCTACAAGCCAAATTATAACAAAATACGATAAAATAAATAATAATAATTATCAAATAGACCAGCTGACCTCAGCTGACTTAAGCTGACCAGCTATATTTTAGCATTATTATATAATATTAAGTATCTACAAGCCAAATTACAACGAAATACGATAAAATAAATAATAATAATTATCAAATAGGCCAGCTGACCTAAGCTGACCTGAGCTGACTTAAGCTGACCAGCTATATTTTAGCATTATTATATAATATTAAGTATCTACAAGCCAAATTATAACAAAATACGATAAAATAAATAATAATAATTATCAAATAGACCAGCTGACCTAAGCTGACCTGAGCTGACTTAAGCTGACCAGCTATATTTTAGCATTATTATATAATATTAAGTATCTACAAGCCAAATTACAACGATATACGATAAAATAAATTATAATAATTATCAAATAGGCCAGCTGACCTAAGCTGACCTGAGCTGACCAGCTATATTTTAGCATTATTATATAATAGTAAGTATCTACAAGCCAAATTACAACGAAATACGATAAAATAAATAATAATAATTATCAAATAGGCCAGCTGACCTAAGCTGACCTGAGCTGACTTAAGCTGACCAGCTATATTTTAGCATTATTATATAATATTAAGTATCTACAAGCCAAATTATAACAAAATACGATAAAATAAATAATAATAATTATCAAATAGACCAGCTGACCTAAGCTGACCTCAGCTGACTTAAGCTGACCAGCTATATTTTAGCATTATTATATAATATTAAGTATCTACAAGCCAAATTACAACGAAATACGATAAAATAAATAATAATAATTATCAAATAGGCCAGCTGACCTAAGCTGACCTGAGCTGACTTAAGCTGACCAGCTATATTTTAGCATTATTATATAATATTAAGTATCTACAAGCCAAATTATAACAAAATACGATAAAATAAATAATAATAATTATCAAATAGACCAGCTGACCTAAGCTGACCTGAGCTGACTTAAGCTGACCAGATATATTTTAGCATTATTATATAATATTAAGTATCTACAAGCCAAATTACAACGATATACGATAAAATAAATTATAATAATTATCAAATAGGCCAGCTGACCTAAGCTGACCTGAGCTGACCAGCTATATTTTAGCATTATTATATAATAGTAAGTATCTACAAGCCAAATTACAACGAAATACGATAAAATAAATAATAATAATTATCAAATAGGCCAGCTGACCTAAGCTGACCTAAGCTGACCTGAGCTGACTTAAGCTGACCAGCTATATTTTAGCATTATTATATAATATTAAGTATCTACAAGCCAAATTATAACAAAATACGATAAAATAAATAATAATAATTATCAAATAGGCCAGCTGACCTAAGCTGACCTAAGCTGACCTGAGCTGACTTAAGCTGACCAGCTATATTTTAGCATTATTATATAATATTAAGTATCTACAAGCCAAATTATAACAAAATACGATAAAATAAATAATAATAATTATCAAATAGACCAGCTGACCTAAGCTGACCTCAGCTGACTTAAGCTGACCAGCTATATTTTAGCATTATTATATAATATTAAGTATCTACAAGCCAAATTACAACGAAATACGATAAAATAAATAATAATAATTATCAAATAGGCCAGCTGACCTAAGCTGACCTGAGCTGACTTAAGCTGACCAGCTATATTTTAGCATTATTATATAATATTAAGTATCTACAAGCCAAATTATAACAAAATACGATAAAATAAATAATAATAATTATCAAATAGACCAGCTGACCTAAGCTGACCTGAGCTGACTTAAGCTGACCAGATATATTTTAGCATTATTATATAATATTAAGTATCTACAAGCCAAATTACAACGATATACGATAAAATAAATTATAATAATTATCAAATAGGCCAGCTGACCTAAGCTGACCTGAGCTGACCAGCTATATTTTAGCATTATTATATAATAGTAAGTATCTACAAGCCAAATTACAACGAAATACGATAAAATAAATAATAATAATTATCAAATAGGCCAGCTGACCTAAGCTGACCTGAGCTGACCAGCTATATTTTAGCATTATTATATAATAGTAAGTATCTACAAGCCAAATTACAACGAAATACGATAAAATAAATAATAATAATTATCAAATAGGCCAGCTGACCTAAGCTGACCTGAGCTGACCAGCTATATTTTAGCATTATTATATAATAGTAAGTATCTACAAGCCAAATTACAACGAAATACGATAAAATAAATAATAATAATTATCAAATAGGCCAGCTGACCTAAGCTGACCTGAGCTGACTTAAGCTGACCAGCTATATTTTAGCATTATTATATAATATTAAGTATCTACAAGCCAAATTATAACAAAATACGATAAAATAAATAATAATAATTATTAAATAGGCCAGCTGACCTGAGCTGACCAGCTATATTTTAGCATTATTATATAATATTAAGTATCTACAAGCCAAATTATAACAAAATACGATAAAATAAATAATAATAATTATCAAATAGGCCAGCTGACCTAAGCTGACTTAAGCTGACCAGCTATATTTTAGCATTATTATATAATATTAAGTATCTACAAGCCAAATTACAACGAAATACGATAAAATAAATAATAATAATTATCAAATAGGCCAGCTGACCTAAGCTGACCTGAGCTGACTTAAGCTGACCAGCTTTATTTTAGCATTATTATATAATAATAAGTATCTACAAGCCAAATTACAACGAAATACGATAAAATAAATAATAATAATTATCAAATAGGCCAGCTGACCTAAGCTGACCTGAGCTGACTTAAGCTGACCAGCTGTATTTTAGCATTATTATATAATATTAAGTATCTACAAGCCAAATTATAACAAAATACGATAAAATAAATAATAATAATTATCAAATAGACCAGCTGACCTCAGCTGACTTAAGCTGACCAGCTATATTTTAGCATTATTATATAATATTAAGTATCTACAAGCCAAATTACAACGAAATACGATAAAATAAATAATAATAATTATCAAATAGGCCAGCTGACCTAAGCTGACCTGAGCTGACTTAAGCTGACCAGCTATATTTTAGCATTATTATATAATATTAAGTATCTACAAGCCAAATTATAACAAAATACGATAAAATAAATAATAATAATTATCAAATAGACCAGCTGACCTAAGCTGACCTGAGCTGACTTAAGCTGACCAGCTATATTTTAGCATTATTATATAATATTAAGTATCTACAAGCCAAATTACAACGATATACGATAAAATAAATTATAATAATTATCAAATAGGCCAGCTGACCTAAGCTGACCTGAGCTGACCAGCTATATTTTAGCATTATTATATAATAGTAAGTATCTACAAGCCAAATTACAACGAAATACGATAAAATAAATAATAATAATTATCAAATAGGCCAGCTGACCTAAGCTGACCTGAGCTGACTTAAGCTGACCAGCTATATTTTAGCATTATTATATAATATTAAGTATCTACAAGCCAAATTATAACAAAATACGATAAAATAAATAATAATAATTATCAAATAGACCAGCTGACCTAAGCTGACCTCAGCTGACTTAAGCTGACCAGCTATATTTTAGCATTATTATATAATATTAAGTATCTACAAGCCAAATTACAACGAAATACGATAAAATAAATAATAATAATTATCAAATAGGCCAGCTGACCTAAGCTGACCTGAGCTGACTTAAGCTGACCAGCTATATTTTAGCATTATTATATAATATTAAGTATCTACAAGCCAAATTATAACAAAATACGATAAAATAAATAATAATAATTATCAAATAGACCAGCTGACCTAAGCTGACCTGAGCTGACTTAAGCTGACCAGATATATTTTAGCATTATTATATAATATTAAGTATCTACAAGCCAAATTACAACGATATACGATAAAATAAATTATAATAATTATCAAATAGGCCAGCTGACCTAAGCTGACCTGAGCTGACCAGCTATATTTTAGCATTATTATATAATAGTAAGTATCTACAAGCCAAATTACAACGAAATACGATAAAATAAATAATAATAATTATCAAATAGGCCAGCTGACCTAAGCTGACCTAAGCTGACCTGAGCTGACTTAAGCTGACCAGCTATATTTTAGCATTATTATATAATATTAAGTATCTACAAGCCAAATTATAACAAAATACGATAAAATAAATAATAATAATTATCAAATAGGCCAGCTGACCTAAGCTGACCTGAGCTGACTTAAGCTGACCAGCTGTATTTTAGCATTATTATATAATATTAAGTATCTACAAGTCAAATTATAACAAAATAAATTTAAATACCTACCTCTCATAACCTGTCCACTCTAAATAGATTAAAATTGAAGGAAAATAATTAAATAAAGACTAGTACATTTAATTTATTCGTACGCCATATTTTTATTAACACACAAATTACACCCTTAGGTATATTAATGTACATATAATAAAAAATATAAATACACAATCTGTACAGGTACCGATGCATGTGCCTTGGCATAAAAGATACATTGAAAAATGTGACGCAAATATCTAAAACTCCACTCAAGTAATAAATTTTTCACTGTTTTGTAACCCAAATCGCCAGAAATTAACCCTGTCAGAAGTGAGCACCACCATAAACAAGATGCAATGTACAAAAAATGAACAAGTCCATACAAGTCACTTCACTTAAAATCGTCATTTGACAAATAGAGTATTGTTAACTTAATGGAAATATCATTTTGCGACAAATAATATTTATTTGTGAAAAATAATATATAATTGTGACAAATAAATATAGATTCATACAATAAAAACAATTTTTCATTGTAATTAATATAAAGTTTACACAAATATATTGTGAAATTAATTCAAAACAATTACATATTTGTAAGAAAGAAATAAATATTTCAGAAAACTATAAATTTATTTATTAAAAATCTCAATTTTAAATACTAAACATAAATATATTAGTTTATTTGAGAAAAGTAAATTAAATTTAAATGAAATAAATGACGGTCAAATAAATAATATAAGTGAATGAATAAAATACATTTCATATTAAAGATTAAATTGTATTTGTTGCAAGGTTGCAATAATTGAATGAATGAAGTACCCCTTAAATATGAATATTTATTTGTTAAAAACCAGTCATTTTTCTCAGTGCATTATTATGTAATATTAAGTATCTACAAGCCAAATTATATCGAAATACGGGAAAATAAATAATAATAATTATCAAATAGGACAGCTGACTCAAGTATTTACATGCCAAATTACAACGAAACGTTCAAGTAAATAATGACGAGAGGTAATAAAAATAGTTTATTATGTACCAAATATTTATTAACAAAATTTACAAAAGAAGAATTTCAAAATTATTTCATTTCAATACAAAAAAAAAATAAAGTTTATAATGTACCAAATATTTATAAACAAAATTTACAAAAAAAGAATTTTTCGGAAATGGTATTATGTATGTGATACCACTTCCTGCACACCACACACAGGACCTGGCTTACCAAATTTGACCTGCATTGTTCTCTTTCGTCACATAACTGCCAGTCTATTTGTGTACCAGATAATATTCGTGATACTTTTTTCTCTGTTCCCACTCGCTCAATTTTCAAATTTGTTGGAATAGTCGGTATAAATGAACGATAAAATTTATTGTTTCCATCGCCAACAAAAATCTGTTGAGCTTTCGGGATACCGGAATTTAAAATCATATACAACCATTTTCTTCCAGTTTTACTCTTTACTGTCGATGTACAAGATCTTTCTAACAGACCATATACGTAGTAAATAGTAAATAATCCACAGTCGTAAGTATTTTTTTGCTGTGGGCAGTCAGAACTTATGAATAATTTCCAGCCCAATATATTTTTACTTGTATTACTGTTGGCACAATAGTAAGATATATGCATGAGTGTAAATAAATTGTTTAAATGTTCGGTATAAGCGTTGTCTTCATTTGATCGATTTGAATCTAAAATGTATATTTCACGCATATTAAATGATATTATACCTACGATCCAATGATTTACATTATGGTGTATTAGTACTATAATAACATCTTTATTTAGAGCTTGGTTTTCGTACATAAACGAGCATATTTTTGAATACTGTTTGTAAACAAGTTCACTATATTGTATATCGCTTACAAACAGAACCCTATCTACAACTTCGTATGCCATTAATAACGTATTTATAACATCGGCCAACAAAAAATTATCTAACCATGTTTTTGATTTTAAATTTTTATAATTTGGATTATCATATGCGTCTTTGGGAATATTATAATTTTGAGCATGTTCTAATTTACATTTATTAACTGCTTCAGGTATGTAGGATATATTTAAATCAGCATCAGCGTCTTTATCAGGTTTAACTAATATATTATTTTCATTATTTTTAGATTTTACTTCTAAGAATGAATCAATACTAATACTGTCATTTTCAGATTCTAACATATTTATTTTTTTAGGAAACATATTGTTTAGTGACTTTTCCTCCTTTTTTAACCTTTTAAAGAATGATATAGGTGTTGATTGGTACTGTGGAGAGTGTAACTCCGAAAGAATAGAATCAGGTGCTGCTTCTAATGTGTAGTCGAAATCATGTGGACGTGGAGGTTTCCGACCACTTTTACCTTCTCCTGGTTTTTTTCTATTTATACTAGATAATTTGTAATCAACAATTTCTTTTGTAATTTTTCCTTGCATTAAATTTACAGCAATTGTATGGTAACAATTTGCTATTTTACAACTGCATTTATTTTTTTCATTACGAAAATTTACAACATGGTACTCCTCTTTAAAAGGGTTCCGCACAATAAAAACCTGCATATCTGAATTGAAAGAAATTAATTTATGTTTTACACATAAACGAGCTATATGCTTTTGTGACATACGAAATCCTGTCTTTTTGCAATATTTTTGCTGGATGGCATTTTTATTACTGTCTTGAATTATTGAAGATACTATATCTTTTAAACTTCGAATTCTAATCCCTGATATATCGAAACATAAATTTTTATTTTTGAATTGAGACTTTTTATGGTAATTTCCTATATCGCTGTATGCCCTGTTAAATTCGTGCAAATAAAACTGTTGCATTTTATACATGACTAATATTAATTCGTCCACTTTTAATTCTTTCCAATTTGTTTCTTGCTTTATTACATTATTCATACTTTCGCTAATATTGTTTGTAGCATAACAATTATTAAAGGCTGTGAAATTTTTAGTAACTCCTTTGTATACAAACTTTTTCATGTCCGAAATTATATTTGTTTCCATGTATTTTACAAAACGTTCAGACCAGTGTACTTTAAACTTGTCTAACAATTCTGAAAAATGTTCCTCATTTTCGCATTCTAGTAAATCATGTAAATTTTCTCGAATAGCTGGCCAATCATGCTTTCCTTTATTTTTAATGAGCCACTGTTTTACATCAGACTGTATGTGATTTCTGCACAAAATTAAGTTTTTTACCGCTCCTGGTATACAATTCAAAATTGCTTGCACAATTCCTTCTTCACGATCAGAGACAATTGGATTAGACTTCAAATTTTTATGTAGTTTTAATTCAGGGAGGACGTGATACTTAAAAAATATCTCGTGATGAGATTTATATTAACGTTCGTGTAACATAAATAAGACAGGAAATATTGGATCCTGTTCTAATTCGACATTGCGAACGGTTAATGTAGATAAATAAAAATCGCCCAATTTGAAGGTTGTGTCGTAATTAATACTTTGTTTGAAATGTTTATGTTTTCGTGAATATTTTAATACTCGTTTTGCGAGAAATATCGCTTGTGGATCACCGAAAACAATTAATAAATTGGGATAAATTTCGATTCGCTTGATGTAATCGTTTAACTGTTTTGCTAATTCGCACAAACTATATAATTCATCGTTAGATATCTGAGTACTTTGACGTGCAATTTCTTTTATGTTTTTTATTTGGATAATATTACGAGGTGCAGCTGTATTTTCAACTTCCTCAAATTTGGGATTAGGAACTGTCATATTATCTATATTTTTTTGAACTAAACCTTGAGTATCTTCATATAGAGTTTTGGGAGGTATTCGGGAATGATTTTTTTCTTTAATTAATGATATTGTACTGGGTAGTGTACGAACAAAATTACGATCCCTTTTTGAATTACCGTGTGGAAATGGAAGAAAAATGCTGTCATCACCAGCGTAATGTACAACAACAGCGAATATATTTTCATGTAAGGCTTTAAGTGGTGTATATACATATCTACAGAACTCTGTGCTGTACTGATTATTCCCAACTCCTGTTTGAATAGCGTAGTACTTTTTATATATGTTATATTTTGTGAATTTTTTAGATGCGTATAATCTCCATCTATACTGATCCCCTACATAATCTTTTCGTTGAGTTATATCAAACTTGTATACTAAAAGAGTACCATTTTTTGGAAGTGGTGGTGGAATTTGTAGTACTTCTCCACTGTATGTTCCCTGCTGAACTTCATCAAGTATGGTACTTATAGTCTGATTATTAAAATCCATTATAATTTATAACTAAAAATAACCAAATAATTATTAAAAAGTGAAAAAATAATAAATAAATGTCATCGGTTAACCCCTATTTTTACTTTAAAGAACCTTAATCCGAAATTTTCATGGGAAAATTTAGTAAATAAAAAATTTCCAATAAAGATCAATAAAAGTAATGCACGCACACAAAGACACGGGTCTGCATAATTTGCTGACCAAAAAAAGAAAGAAAGAATGCAGTTTGTTACATGGTTTGCTACCATCTTTATATTGTATTTGTATACAGCGTGTTCAATTTAAGTGTTTCACTATTGCTATCTCGAGAACCGTACGAGATACGAAGTCGGTTAAACTAGCAAACAATTTCTATATTATAAGACTATTAAAATGAGCATTACAAAAATTATTTTCAACCACATTCAAAATACAGAATTCAACTTTTTAGTTTTAAATGAGAACTTACATTTTTTATTCGCTTATTCGATTCAGCATTTTTTTTCTGAATACAACGATATAAAAAGTTTATAACCTTACATAACGAAGAAGAAAAAAAAAAAACGAGCAAAAGACAAAGTATTATTTTCATATTTATTTCAGAGTGCCATGGCAAAAACAATTGAATATTTTGTTTTGTACCACATGTCAAAGTAGTTCGTTTATGAATTTTCTTGCTTTATTTTGTGTTAAAATGAATTTTACACACGAAGAAAAAATTGATATGTACGAAGTATTCATATTATCTCTGAAAAATACTGTTGCTGCAAAGAATGTGTATAGGGAACGTTATCCTGAGCGGCGAGTTCAGAAGGCTGGAATTATGTATAAATCAGCAAGGCAATAATTTTGAACAATTTTTATAATATTTTTTAAAGTATCTAAATCGCCCAAACAATGATGTAAACAAAATATTCACACACACACACACACACGCACACGCACACGCACACACACACACACACGCACACACACACACACACACACACACACACACACACACACACACACACACACACACACACACACACGTACCCTCTGGAATTATGAACATATTAAACATTAAACCAAAAAATTGAGAAGAGATTATGTGTTAAATGTCCCACAAATTAAGCTGTAGCTATTTGGAAGGCAGATTAATCATATTGTATGGCAGTTGGCAGTATTATAGCTCAAAAATCAATCAAAACGAAATGTAATACATTTTAGGTTTAACTTTTTAAGGCTCACGGGTAGGCATAGATTAGCATACTTTATTACTAACTTACTTATATGAAGGCAAAGCCCCACGTACAGTACGAGTACATATTAGTAGTAAAATGAAACATAAATGACGAAATAACTATACATTGTATTAGCCGGAAAATACTACTCATAGTTTCATTTAATTATATATATTTTTTATATGAAAATAGTACCTTGGTCGGAGACAAGTATGAAGCCGGCCCGAAAATAACATTGACTGGTCTTCATTTTAACTTAGCATTTTTTTTACAAGAATTATACTTAGGAATACAATTTATTTATAATTAATCAAATCGTTTTTTCCTTAATTTTTGTGCCTCTGCTCTGTATTTCTTCATTATTATTTTTTTTTTTTTGTAGGCGTATTTGACATTCTTAATATTTATTTAGTTTTACTTTAAAAACATTAAATACTCTAAAGTTGAATTTACTATCGAAAACAAGTAAGGAAACTTACCTTAATGTCGGTCGAGAGTCGAGAACTAAATGATTCAATTTGAATTTAGTTTTAAGAAATTTACTAGTAAAACATGTGCCACGTGTCGGTAGGCCACCCATGTCTCGTTTTGGTTATATTAAATAAGAAGCAGGTACCGAGTGTCGGCCCGACACTGTTGGGCATACATCAAAGAAAAAATAACAAATAATTGAAATTACGAACCATAATAAAAGAATTTAACAATATAGTATTAAATTGTAGCTCTGAAGGGTATTTTAAATCATGTAAAGAGATATTAGTCTCTCACCGACGGCACCGCCGTAGTTAATTGACGTACAACAAATTAATATCTACACTATCCACATGGCTCCCATACAGGTCAGCTTAGGTCAGCTGGCCAATTTCATAATTATTATTATTTATTTTACCGTATTTCGTTGTAATTTGGCTTGTAGATACTTAATATTATATAATAATGCTAAAATATGGCTGGTCAGCTTAAGTCAGCTCAGGTCAGCTTAGGTCAGCTGGCCTATTTGATAATTATTATTATTTATTTTATCGTATTTTGTTATAATTTGGCTTGTAGATACTTAATATTATATAATAATGCTAAAATATAGCTGGTCAGCTTAAGTCAGCTCAGGTCAGCTTAGGTCAGCTTAGGTCAGCTGGCCTATTTGATAATTATTATTATTTATTTTATCGTATTTCGTTGTAATTTGGCTTGTAGATGCTTAATATTATATAATAATGCTAAAATATAGCTGGTCAGCTTAAGTCAGCTCAGGTCAACTGGCCTATTTGATAATTATTATCATTTATTTTATCGTATTTTGTTATAATTTGGCTTGTAGATACTTAATATTATATAATAATGCTAAAATAAAGCTGGTCAGCTTAAGTCAGCTCAGGTCAGCTTAGGTCAGCTGGCCTATTTAATAATTATTATTATTTATTTTATCGTATTTCGTTGTAATTTGGCTTGTAGATACTTAATATTATATAATAATGCTAAAATACAGCTGGTCAGCTTAAGTCAGCTCAGGTCAGGTCAGCTGGCCTATTTGATAATTATTATTATTTATTTTATCGTATTTCGTTGTAATTTGGCTTGTAGATACTTAATATTATATAATAATGCTAAAATATAGCTGGTCAGCTTAAGTCAGCTCAGGTCAGCTGGCCTATTTGATAATTATTATTATTTATTTTATCGTATTTTGTTATAATTTGGCTTGTAGATACTTAATATTATATAATAATGCTAAAATAAAGCTGGTCAGCTTAAGTCAGCTCAGGTCAGCTTAGGTCAGCTGGCCTATTTAATAATTATTATTATTTATTTTATCGTATTTCGTTGTAATTTGGCTTGTAGATACTTAATATTATATAATAATGCTAAAATATAGCTGGTCAGCTTAAGTCAGCTCAGGTCAGCTTAGGTCAGCTGGCCTATTTGATAATTATTATTATTTATTTTATCGTATTTCGTTGTAATTTGGCTTGTAGATACTTAATATTATATAATAATGCTAAAATATAGCTGGTCAGCTTATGTCAGCTCAGGTCAGCTTAGGTCAGCTTAGGTCAGCTGGCCTATTTGATAATTATTATTATTTATTTTATCGTATTTCGTTGTAATTTGGCTTGTAGATGCTTAATATTATATAATAATGCTAAAATATAGCTGGTCAGCTTAAGTCAGCTCAGGTCAGCTGGCCTATTTGATAATTATTATCATTTATTTTATCGTATTTTGTTATAATTTGGCTTGTAGATACTTAATATTATATAATAATGCTAAAATAAAGCTGGTCAGCTTAAGTCAGCTCAGGTCAGCTTAGGTCAGCTGGCCTATTTAATAATTATTATTATTTATTTTATCGTATTTCGTTGTAATTTGGCTTGTAGATACTTAATATTATATAATAATGCTAAAATATAGCTGGTCAGCTTAAGTCAGCTCAGGTCAGCTTAGGTCAGCTGGCCTATTTGATAATTATTATTATTTATTTTATCGTATTTCGTTGTAATTTGGCTTGTAGATACTTAATATTATATAATAATGCTAAAATATAGCTGGTCAGCTTAAGTCAGCTCAGGTCAGCTTAGGTCAGCTGGCCTATTTGATAATTATTATTATTTATTTTATCGTAT
Source organism: Harpalus rubripes (assembly GCA_963082715.1). NCBI lineage: Eukaryota > Metazoa > Arthropoda > Insecta > Coleoptera > Carabidae > Harpalus > Harpalus rubripes. Next base: position 1,696,653 of record OY720464.1, read on the forward strand.
TTCGTTGTAATTTGGCTTGTAGATGCTTAATATTATATAATAATGCTAAAATATAGCTGGTCAGCTTAAGTCAGCTCAGGTCAGCTGGCCTATTTGATAATTATTATCATTTATTTTATCGTATTTTGTTATAATTTGGCTTGTAGATACTTAATATTATATAATAATGCTAAAATAAAGCTGGTCAGCTTAAGTCAGCTCAGGTCAGCTTAGGTAAGCTGGCCTATTTGATAATTATTAATATTTATTTTATCGTATTTCGTTGTAATTTGGCTTGTAGATACTTAATATTATATAATAATGCTAAAATAAAGCTGGTCAGCTTAAGTCAGCTCAGGTCAGCTTAGGTCAGCTGGCCTATTTGATAATTACTATTATTTATTTTATCGTATTTAGTTGTAATTTGGCTTGTAGATACTTAATATTATATAATAATGCTAAAATAAAGCTGGTCAGCTTAAGTCAGCTCAGGTCAGCTTAGGTCAGCTGGCCTATATGATAATTATTATTATTTATTTTATCGTATTTTGTTATAATTTGGCTTGTAGATACTTAATATTATATAATAATGCTAAAATAAAGCTGGTCAGCTTAAGTCAGCTCAGGTCAGCTTAGGTCAGCTGGCCTATTTGATAATTGTTATTATTTATTTTATCGTATTTCTTTGTAATTTGGCTTGTAGATACTTAATATTATATAATAATGCTAAAATACAGCTGGTCAGCTTAAGTCAGCTCAGGTCAGCTTAGGTCAGCTGGCCTATTTGATAATTATTATTATTTATTTTATCGTATTATTATTATTTATTTTATCGTATTTCGTTGTAATTTGGCTTGTAGATACTTATTATTATATAATAATGCTAAAATAAAGCTGGTCAGCTTAAGTCAGCTCAGGTCAGCTTAGGTCAGCTGGCCTATTTGATAATTATTATTATTTATTTTATCGTATTTCGTTGTAATTTGGCTTGTAGATACTTAATATTATATAATAATGCTAAAATATAGCTGGTCAGCTTAAGTCAGCTCAGGTCAGCTTAGGTCAGCTTAGGTCAGCTGGCCTATTTGATAATTATTATTATTTATTTTATCGTATTTCGTTGTAATTTGGCTTGTAGATGCTTAATATTATATAATAATGCTAAAATATAGCTGGTCAGCTTAAGTCAGCTCAGGTCAGCTGGCCTATTTGATAATTATTATCATTTATTTTATCGTATTTTGTTATAATTTGGCTTGTAGATACTTAATATTATATAATAATGCTAAAATAAAGCTGGTCAGCTTAAGTCAGCTCAGGTCAGCTTAGGTAAGCTGGCCTATTTGATAATTATTAATATTTATTTTATCGTATTTCGTTGTAATTTGGCTTGTAGATACTTAATATTATATAATAATGCTAAAATAAAGCTGGTCAGCTTAAGTCAGCTCAGGTCAGCTTAGGTCAGCTGGCCTATATGATAATTATTATTATTTATTTTATCGTATTTTGTTATAATTTGGCTTGTAGATACTTAATATTATATAATAATGCTAAAATAAAGCTGGTCAGCTTAAGTCAGCTCAGGTCAGCTTAGGTCAGCTGGCCTATATGATAATTATTATTATTTATTTTATCGTATTTTGTTATAATTTGGCTTGTAGATACTTAATATTATATAATAATGCTAAAATAAAGCTGGTCAGCTTAAGTCAGCTCAGGTCAGCTTAGGTAAGCTGGCCTATTTGATAATTATTAATATTTATTTTATCGTATTTCGTTGTAATTTGGCTTGTAGATACTTAATATTATATAATAATGCTAAAATAAAGCTGGTCAGCTTAAGTCAGCTCAGGTCAGCTTAGGTCAGCTGGACTATTTGATAATTATTATTATTTATTTTATCGTATTTCGTTGTAATTTGGCTTGTAGATACTTAATATTATATAATAATGCTAAAATATAGCTGGTCAGCTTAAGTCAGCTCAGGTCAGCTTAGGTCAGCTTAGGTCAGCTGGCCTATTTGATAATTATTATTATTTATTTTATCGTATTTCGTTGTAATTTGGCTTGTAGATGCTTAATATTATATAATAATGCTAAAATATAGCTGGTCAGCTTAAGTCAGCTCAGGTCAGCTGGCCTATTTGATAATTATTATCATTTATTTTATCGTATTTTGTTATAATTTGGCTTGTAGATACTTAATATTATATAATAATGCTAAAATAAAGCTGGTCAGCTTAAGTCAGCTCAGGTCAGCTTAGGTAAGCTGGCCTATTTGATAATTATTAATATTTATTTTATCGTATTTCGTTGTAATTTGGCTTGTAGATACTTAATATTATATAATAATGCTAAAATAAAGCTGGTCAGCTTAAGTCAGCTCAGGTCAGCTTAGGTCAGCTGGCCTATATGATAATTATTATTATTTATTTTATCGTATTTTGTTATAATTTGGCTTGTAGATACTTAATATTATATAATAATGCTAAAATAAAGCTGGTCAGCTTAAGTCAGCTCAGGTCAGCTTAGGTCAGCTGGCCTATTTGATAATTGTTATTATTTATTTTATCGTATTTCTTTGTAATTTGGCTTGTAGATACTTAATATTATATAATAATGCTAAAATACAGCTGGTCAGCTTAAGTCAGCTCAGGTCAGCTTAGGTCAGCTGGCCTATTTGATAATTATTATTATTTATTTTATCGTATTATTATTATTTATTTTATCGTATTTCGTTGTAATTTGGCTTGTAGATACTTATTATTATATAATAATGCTAAAATAAAGCTGGTCAGCTTAAGTCAGCTCAGGTCAGCTTAGGTCAGCTGGCCTATTTGATAATTATTATTATTTATTTTATCGTATTTCGTTGTAATTTGGCTTGTAGATACTTAATATTATATAATAATGCTAAAATACAGCTGGTCAGCTTAAGTCAGCTCAGGTCAGCTGGCCTATTTGATAATTATTATTTATTTTATCGTATTTTGTTAATTTGGCTTGTAGATACTTAATATTATATAATAATGCCAAAATAAAGCTGGTCAGCTTAAGTCAGCTCAGGTCAGCTTAGGTCAGCTGGCCTATTTGATAATTATTATTATTTATTTTATCGTATTTTGTTATAATTTGGCTTGTAGATACTTAATTTTATATAATAATGCTAAAATAAAGCTGGTCAGCTTAAGTCAGCTCAGGTCAACTTACGTCAGCTGGCCTATTTGATAATTATTATTATTTATTTTATCGTATTTTGTTATAATTTGGCTTGTAGATACTTAATTTTATATAATAATGCTAAAATAAAGCTGGTCAGCTTAAGTCAGCTCAGGTCAACTTACGTCAACTGGCCTATTTGATAATTATTATTATTATTTATTTTATCGTATTTTGTTATAATTTGGCTTGTAGATACTTAATTTTATATAATAATGCTAAAATAAAGCTGGTCAGCTTAAGTCAGCTCAGGTCAACTTACGTCAGCTGGCCTATTTGATAATTATTATTATTATTTATTTTATCGTATTTTGTTATAATTTGGCTTGTAGATACTTAATATTATATAATAATGCTAAAATACAGCTGGTCAGCTTAAGTCAGCTCAGGTCAGCTTAGGTCAGCTGGCCTATTTGATAATTATTATTATTTATTTTATCGTATTTCGTTGTCATTTGGCTTGTAGATACTTAATATTATATAATAATGCTAAAATATGGCTGGTCAGCTTAAGTCAGCTCAGGTCAGCTTAGGTCAGCTGGCCTATTTGATAAATATTATTATTTATTTTATCGTATTTTGTTATAATTTGGCTTGTAGATACTTAATATTATATAATAATGCTAAAATATAGCTGGTCAGCTTAAGTCAGCTTAGGTCAGCTTAGGTCAGCTGGCCTATTTGATAATTATTATTATTTATTTTATCGTATTTTGTTATAATTTGGCTTGTAGATACTTAATATTATATAATAATGCTAAAATATAGCTGGTCAGCTTAAGTCAGCTCAGGTCAGCTTAGGTCAGCTTAGGTCAGCTGGCCTATTTGATAATTATTATTATTTATTTTATCGTATTTTGTTATAATTTGGCTTGTAGATACTTAATATTATATAATAATGCTAAAATATAGCTGGTCATCTTAAGTCAGCTGAGGTCAGCTTAGGTCAGCTGGCCTATTTGATAATTATTATTATTTATTTTATCGTATTTTGTTATAATTTGGCTTGTAGATACTTAATATTATATAATAATGCTAAAATATAGCTGGTCATCTTAAGTCAGCTGAGGTCAGCTTAGGTCAGCTGGCCTATTTGATAATTATTATTATTTATTTTATCGTATTTTGTTATAATTTGGCTTGTAGATACTTAATATTATATAATAATGCTAAAATATAGCTGGTCAGCTTAAGTCAGCTCAGGTCAGCTTAGGTCAGCTTAGGTCAGCTGGCCTATTTGATAATTATTATTATTTATTTTATCGTATTTCGTTGTAATTTGGCTTGTAGATGCTTAATATTATATAATAATGCTAAAATATAGCTGGTCAGCTTAAGTCAGCTCAGGTCAACTGGCCTATTTGATAATTATTATCATTTATTTTATCGTATTTTGTTATAATTTGGCTTGTAGATACTTAATATTATATAATAATGCTAAAATAAAGCTGGTCAGCTTAAGTCAGCTCAGGTCAGCTTAGGTCAGCTGGCCTATTTAATAATTATTATTATTTATTTTATCGTATTTCGTTGTAATTTGGCTTGTAGATACTTAATATTATATAATAATGCTAAAATACAGCTGGTCAGCTTAAGTCAGCTCAGGTCAGGTCAGCTGGCCTATTTGATAATTATTATTATTTATTTTATCGTATTTCGTTGTAATTTGGCTTGTAGATACTTAATATTATATAATAATGCTAAAATATAGCTGGTCAGCTTAAGTCAGCTCAGGTCAGCTGGCCTATTTGATAATTATTATTATTTATTTTATCGTATTTTGTTATAATTTGGCTTGTAGATACTTAATATTATATAATAATGCTAAAATAAAGCTGGTCAGCTTAAGTCAGCTCAGGTCAGCTTAGGTCAGCTGGCCTATTTAATAATTATTATTATTTATTTTATCGTATTTCGTTGTAATTTGGCTTGTAGATACTTAATATTATATAATAATGCTAAAATATAGCTGGTCAGCTTAAGTCAGCTCAGGTCAGCTTAGGTCAGCTGGCCTATTTGATAATTATTATTATTTATTTTATCGTATTTCGTTGTAATTTGGCTTGTAGATACTTAATATTATATAATAATGCTAAAATATAGCTGGTCAGCTTAAGTCAGCTCAGGTCAGCTTAGGTCAGCTTAGGTCAGCTGGCCTATTTGATAATTATTATTATTTATTTTATCGTATTTCGTTGTAATTTGGCTTGTAGATGCTTAATATTATATAATAATGCTAAAATATAGCTGGTCAGCTTAAGTCAGCTCAGGTCAGCTGGCCTATTTGATAATTATTATCATTTATTTTATCGTATTTTGTTATAATTTGGCTTGTAGATACTTAATATTATATAATAATGCTAAAATAAAGCTGGTCAGCTTAAGTCAGCTCAGGTCAGCTTAGGTCAGCTGGCCTATTTAATAATTATTATTATTTATTTTATCGTATTTCGTTGTAATTTGGCTTGTAGATACTTAATATTATATAATAATGCTAAAATATAGCTGGTCAGCTTAAGTCAGCTCAGGTCAGCTTAGGTCAGCTGGCCTATTTGATAATTATTATTATTTATTTTATCGTATTTCGTTGTAATTTGGCTTGTAGATACTTAATATTACATAATAATGCTAAAATATAGCTGGTCAGCTTAAGTCAGCTCAGGTCAGCTTAGGTCAGCTGGCCTATTTGATAATTATTATTATTTATTTTATCGTATTTCGTTGTAATTTGGCTTGTAGATGCTTAATATTATATAATAATGCTAAAATATAGCTGGTCAGCTTAAGTCAGCTCAGGTCAGCTGGCCTATTTGATAATTATTATCATTTATTTTATCGTATTTTGTTATAATTTGGCTTGTAGATACTTAATATTATATAATAATGCTAAAATAAAGCTGGTCAGCTTAAGTCAGCTCAGGTCAGCTTAGGTAAGCTGGCCTATTTGATAATTATTAATATTTATTTTATCGTATTTCGTTGTAATTTGGCTTGTAGATACTTAATATTATATAATAATGCTAAAATAAAGCTGGTCAGCTTAAGTCAGCTCAGGTCAGCTTAGGTCAGCTGGCCTATTTGATAATTACTATTATTTATTTTATCGTATTTAGTTGTAATTTGGCTTGTAGATACTTAATATTATATAATAATGCTAAAATAAAGCTGGTCAGCTTAAGTCAGCTCAGGTCAGCTTAGGTCAGCTGGCCTATATGATAATTATTATTATTTATTTTATCGTATTTTGTTATAATTTGGCTTGTAGATACTTAATATTATATAATAATGCTAAAATAAAGCTGGTCAGCTTAAGTCAGCTCAGGTCAGCTTAGGTCAGCTGGCCTATTTGATAATTGTTATTATTTATTTTATCGTATTTCTTTGTAATTTGGCTTGTAGATACTTAATATTATATAATAATGCTAAAATACAGCTGGTCAGCTTAAGTCAGCTCAGGTCAGCTTAGGTCAGCTGGCCTATTTGATAATTATTATTATTTATTTTATCGTATTATTATTATTTATTTTATCGTATTTCGTTGTAATTTGGCTTGTAGATACTTATTATTATATAATAATGCTAAAATAAAGCTGGTCAGCTTAAGTCAGCTCAGGTCAGCTTAGGTCAGCTGGCCTATTTGATAATTATTATTATTTATTTTATCGTATTTCGTTGTAATTTGGCTTGTAGATACTTAATATTATATAATAATGCTAAAATATAGCTGGTCAGCTTAAGTCAGCTCAGGTCAGCTTAGGTCAGCTTAGGTCAGCTGGCCTATTTGATAATTATTATTATTTATTTTATCGTATTTCGTTGTAATTTGGCTTGTAGATGCTTAATATTATATAATAATGCTAAAATATAGCTGGTCAGCTTAAGTCAGCTCAGGTCAGCTGGCCTATTTGATAATTATTATCATTTATTTTATCGTATTTTGTTATAATTTGGCTTGTAGATACTTAATATTATATAATAATGCTAAAATATAGCTGGTCAGCTTAAGTCAGCTCAGGTCAGCTTAGGTCAGCTGGCCTATTTGATAATTATTATTATTTATTTTATCGTATTTCGTTGTAATTTGGCTTGTAGATACTTAATATTATATAATAATGCTAAAATATAGCTGGTCAGCTTAAGTCAGCTCAGGTCAGCTTAGGTCAGCTGGCCTATTTGATAATTATTATTATTTATTTTATCGTATTTCGTTGTAATTTGGCTTGTAGATGCTTAATATTATATAATAATGCTAAAATATAGCTGGTCAGCTTAAGTCAGCTCAGGTCAGCTGGCCTATTTGATAATTATTATCATTTATTTTATCGTATTTTGTTATAATTTGGCTTGTAGATACTTAATATTATATAATAATGCTAAAATAAAGCTGGTCAGCTTAAGTCAGCTCAGGTCAGCTTAGGTAAGCTGGCCTATTTGATAATTATTAATATTTATTTTATCGTATTTCGTTGTAATTTGGCTTGTAGATACTTAATATTATATAATAATGCTAAAATAAAGCTGGTCAGCTTAAGTCAGCTCAGGTCAGCTTAGGTCAGCTGGCCTATTTGATAATTACTATTATTTATTTTATCGTATTTAGTTGTAATTTGGCTTGTAGATACTTAATATTATATAATAATGCTAAAATAAAGCTGGTCAGCTTAAGTCAGCTCAGGTCAGCTTAGGTCAGCTGGCCTATATGATAATTATTATTATTTATTTTATCGTATTTTGTTATAATTTGGCTTGTAGATACTTAATATTATATAATAATGCCAAAATAAAGCTGGTCAGCTTAAGTCAGCTCAGGTCAGCTTAGGTCAGCTGGCCTATTTGATAATTGTTATTATTTATTTTATCGTATTTCTTTGTAATTTGGCTTGTAGATACTTAATATTATATAATAATGCTAAAATACAGCTGGTCAGCTTAAGTCAGCTCAGGTCAGCTTAGGTCAGCTGGCCTATTTGATAATTATTATTATTTATTTTATCGTATTTCGTTGTAATTTGGCTTGTAGATACTTAATATTATATAATAATGCTAAAATACAGCTGGTCAGCTTAAGTCAGCTCAGGTCAGCTGGCCTATTTGATAATTATTATTTATTTTATCGTATTTTGTTAATTTGGCTTGTAGATACTTAATATTATATAATAATGCCAAAATAAAGCTGGTCAGCTTAAGTCAGCTCAGGTCAGCTTAGGTCAGCTGGCCTATTTGATAATTATTATTATTATTTATTTTATCGTATTTTGTTATAATTTGGCTTGTAGATACTTAATTTTATATAATAATGCTAAAATAAAGCTGGTCAGCTTAAGTCAGCTCAGGTCAACTTACGTCAGCTGGCCTATTTGATAATTATTATTATTATTTATTTTATCGTATTTTGTTATAATTTGGCTTGTAGATACTTAATATTATATAATAATGCTAAAATACAGCTGGTCAGCTTAAGTCAGCTCAGGTCAGCTTAGGTCAGCTGGCCTATTTGATAATTATTATTTATTTTATCGTATTTCGTTGTAATTTGGCTTGTAGATACTTATTATTATATAATAATGCTAAAATAAAGCTGGTCAGCTTAAGTCAGCTCAGGTCAGCTTAGGTCAGCTGGCCTATTTGATAATTATTATTATTTATTTTATCGTATTTCGTTGTAATTTGGCTTGTAGATACTTAATATTATATAATAATGCTAAAATACAGCTGGTCAGCTTAAGTCAGCTCAGGTCAGCTGGCCTATTTGATAATTATTATTTATTTTATCGTATTTTGTTAATTTGGCTTGTAGATACTTAATATTATATAATAATGCCAAAATAAAGCTGGTCAGCTTAAGTCAGCTCAGGTCAGCTTAGGTCAGCTGGCCTATTTGATAATTATTATTATTATTTATTTTATCGTATTTTGTTATAATTTGGCTTGTAGATACTTAATATTATATAATAATGCTAAAATACAGCTGGTCAGCTTAAGTCAGCTCAGGTCAGCTTAGGTCAGCTGGCCTATTTGATAATTATTATTATTTATTTTATCGTATTTCGTTGTCATTTGGCTTGTAGATACTTATTATTATATAATAATGCTAAAATAAAGCTGGTCAGCTTAAGTCAGCTCAGGTCAGCTTAGGTCAGCTGGCCTATTTGATAATTATTATTATTATTTATTTTATCGTATTTTGTTATAATTTGGCTTGTAGATACTTAATTTTATATAATAATGCTAAAATAAAGCTGGTCAGCTTAAGTCAGCTCAGGTCAACTTACGTCAGCTGGCCTATTTGATAATTATTATTATTATTTATTTTATCGTATTTTGTTATAATTTGGCTTGTAGATACTTAATATTATATAATAATGCTAAAATACAGCTGGTCAGCTTAAGTCAGCTCAGGTCAGCTTAGGTCAGCTGGCCTATTTGATAATTATTATTATTTATTTTATCGTATTTCGTTGTCATTTGGCTTGTAGATACTTATTATTATATAATAATGCTAAAATAAAGCTGGTCAGCTTAAGTCAGCTCAGGTCAGCTTAGGTCAGCTGGCCTATTTGATAATTATTATTATTTATTTTATCGTATTTCGTTGTAATTTGGCTTGTAGATACTTATTATTATATAATAATGCTAAAATAAAGCTGGTCAGCTTAAGTCAGCTCAGGTCAGCTTAGGTCAGCTGGCCTATTTGATAATTATTATTATTTATTTTATCGTATTTTGTTATAATTTGGCTTGTAGATACTTAATTTTATATAATAATGCTAAAATAAAGCTGGTCAGCTTAAGTCAGCTCAGGTCAACTTACGTCAGCTGGCCTATTTGATAATTATTATTATTATTTATTTTATCGTATTTTGTTATAATTTGGCTTGTAGATACTTAATTTTATATAATAATGCTAAAATAAAGCTGGTCAGCTTAAGTCAGCTCAGGTCAACTTACGTCAGCTGGCCTATTTGATAATTATTATTATTATTTATTTTATCGTATTTTGTTATAATTTGGCTTGTAGATACTTAATATTATATAATAATGCTAAAATACAGCTGGTCAGCTTAAGTCAGCTCAGGTCAGCTTAGGTCAGCTGGCCTATTTGATAATTATTATTATTTATTTTATCGTATTTCGTTGTCATTTGGCTTGTAGATACTTATTATTATATAATAATGCTAAAATAAAGCTGGTCAGCTTAAGTCAGCTCAGGTCAGCTTAGGTCAGCTGGCCTATTTGATAATTATTATTATTTATTTTATCGTATTTTGTTATAATTTGGCTTGTAGATACTTAATTTTATATAATAATGCTAAAATAAAGCTGGTCAGCTTAAGTCAGCTCAGGTCAACTTACGTCAGCTGGCCTATTTGATAATTATTATTATTATTTATTTTATCGTATTTTGTTATAATTTGGCTTGTAGATACTTAATATTATATAATAATGCTAAAATACAGCTGGTCAGCTTAAGTCAGCTCAGGTCAGCTGGCCTATTTGATAATTATTATTTATTTTATCGTATTTTGTTAATTTGGCTTGTAGATACTTAATATTATATAATAATGCCAAAATAAAGCTGGTCAGCTTAAGTCAGCTCAGGTCAGCTTAGGTCAGCTGGCCTATTTGATAATTATTATTATTTATTTTATCGTATTTTGTTATAATTTGGCTTGTAGATACTTAATTTTATATAATAATGCTAAAATAAAGCTGGTCAGCTTAAGTCAGCTCAGGTCAACTTACGTCAGCTGGCCTATTTGATAATTATTATTATTATTTATTTTATCGTATTTTGTTATAATTTGGCTTGTAGATACTTAATATTATATAATAATGCTAAAATACAGCTGGTCAGCTTAAGTCAGCTCAGGTCAGCTTAGGTCAGCTGGCCTATTTGATAATTATTATTATTTATTTTATCGTATTTCGTTGTCATTTGGCTTGTAGATACTTAATATTACATAATAATGCTAAAATAGTGCTGGTCAGCTCAAGTCAGCTCGGTCAGCTCGGTCAGCTTTTTATTCTTACCCGTAAAAATAAAAATTTCAAGAAATTGTTAGACAAAAATAGCATTTATGTTAAAAATACAGTAAGATCGCGAATCGACCAACGATCACAAATACAATAAATATTGATGGTCGTTGGAATCGACCTTTTTCTTTGAAATTGAGTCTTCTATTGGTTTTATTCTGATCTAAAAAATATGTTCGCGTCGTGGGGTAAAGTTTCAAGATCACAATTGTCATCTGATTCTGTCTATGAGAAATGAGTGTTTTAAAAATAGAAATTATAGAACTTGGAAAGTTATTGGGTATTTATTTATGACTTTCTTTTTCACCCGATTTATTAAAATGCTTTTCACAAATTCTGTGAAAATTATTTGATTCTCATATAGTTCCATTTCCAGTTCTTCTATTAATTCTTCGTAACCACTCTTGCTTTATGTTATTATTAGCGGGAAACAAATGTCACGACACCTTTTCTTTAGATTTACTACGACCAGTGATTTTTTACTTATAAGTACAAAATCACTGACTACGACAGTCTGGGACAAACAATACATATGCTCCTACTTTTGAAAAAATATGTACACTATATTCACGAAAGATGACTACTCAAGGTCATTTGTTCGAAGAAAGAATACACATCACTTTATAGCAGTAGCTTAGCAACATTTTGTATTATAAAGAGAAAGATTATTTGACCTATGTCTATTTAATTTGTGTGCTGTGACAGATATACGTAAATAGTGGCATTACTTTCTAACACACTATAAATATAATATTGACATATGTCGTAGAATTACAGATACGTAATAATCTACTACACTGCCCTCTGTGCTAATATTTACCCAGTGGCGTTGACGTTTAAATGAAATTATTATTCCTTGGTTTATAAGTTAAGCCTATGTTTTTGTATATTGCAAAAGCATAAATGAAGAACATAAATCTTTTATAAAGGCATTATTTAGAAAGAAACATAATTTTTTAACGATTTACTCTTATTTTTTCAGTTAAAATGTGTCCATAAATATTTCATGTTGCACGCCTATGGATTCGAAATGCAGTGAAGTTAACTGCAAGTAATATTATATCAGACAGCTCACAAATGACCTTGAATAGTCATCTTTCGTGAACAATAGTTTATAGCTGGCCTGCGCGTACTTTGGATTGTAAATGAATCTTCATTCCCTTTATACTAATTTTAGATGTTGATGGAGTCTTTTCCTCGTTATAACAATAGCATATTGTAATTACTATTATATTTCGAGTTGGTTAAAAACGAATTTTCGGTTCAGCACATTCAAGGTCAGTTTCAATTTTACGTACGGCAACTATAGGTAAACAGCTATGAAATTGGATCAGATTGATAACTCACTTCACGGTGACCATAGGATCTCTCACTCTAACTCTGCAAGCATGCGCATATCGACACCGAAAAAGGTCAATCAAGAAAAATGCTTGCCAACTAGCGGCCAACTCTAAAAATGACGTCACAATGCGGCCGGCATGTAGTAGTAAACGTCAACTTGAGTAATTCTGTTTTAAAAATTGTTACAAAGTTTCCACAAAGCAAAAATATTTATTTCATTTTTATCTCCTTCAACGAATTTTTTTCCACATGTAATTATGTGTCCGGAATCGATAATTTCTTCTACCTCACTATAATTTCGGAACTCAGCCGTTGCTTTTAAATAACACAAAACTTCTCTTTTTTTACAGTCTATATACAAAGTAGCCATTTGCGCTCTCTTTTGTCAACGCAAAATGTCACTTTGCCGCTCTAGAGCGACAAAGTAGAAAAACGCTCGCTCCTCAAATTTCTAGCTATACAATGCTGAGAAATGTTATTTGGCTACATTCTTAATGGAAACGTTTAGTCAGGAATTAGTTACACATTACCCACTTAACAAGTCAATCTGACATATGTTACATAACCAAACAAAATGCCGCACTGCTGTGAAAATAAAATAGGGCATTCATTTACAAAAACGAAAGTATAAAATGCTTAGATTAGATTGAAGCAATAGCTCAAGAAGAATGGAAAATACCGATAAGTAAAAATAAATAAAAAATAATTTTTTGTTATGGTGGAGGACCCCATTGTGGCGACTGTAGAAAAAATCTTGTGTGTTTCGAGCGCAAATGGACATTGTCGATTTCGAGAGAATGCCTCGCTCCTGCGTTGCGCGGCAGCAACCTCTCAATCGACAATGTCCCATTTTGCTCTCTTAATACACAAATAGCTATTAATTTCACTTTCATTGTATATAACAAAATAATAAACTCTTTTAAACATAGCTGTTCACACACACAATTAGGTTAGTTTTTCGTTCATCTGTCACTTGGCTAAACCGCGTTGTGACGCCACAAAACATGGCAGCAAAACTAACTTGAATCGCGATTCCAATAGAGCGGTTTTAGCATATTGCTTGTATTATATTGTTTGAAAACTGACAAGATAGGAGTCTAATATTTTTTTATTAAGATTAAAATATAAAACAATTAAAAACAATGGAAAGCTCCATTGTCTTTACACGTATGGAGAGTTATTATGTGCATATGTGTATGTGTTATAGCTAGCGGCGGGGTGGACTACGAAGCGACAAACGACGCTTTATGGCAGAGCCATCTGAGTCAGCTGGTGCCGTGCCGCGCATGCGGACGCACGTTCAACCCAGACCGTGTCGTGGTGCACGAGCGCAGCTGCAAGGGACAATAGCACAACACAACATTCTCTTTACAACCGCAAGGCTACTTCCTGCAACTTACCATTCACAAACAATAAACTTACTGTCTCTTTTAGACACTTTTACAAGTTTTAAAAATTGTTGAATTAAATTTTCTGTGTTTATGGTAACAAAAACAAATATGGGATGTGAAAATTATATGAACCTAATATTTTTTGGATTGTGTATGGAAAGCCGTTTTACTTTTTAATTAAATTTAAGTTTTATTCTTAAATCTCATTCACATATCCATAATAAAATTTAAGATATCACGAATTAAATTTAAGATATCTCTTAATACAATTCTAGATATCTGCAAATGATTTAAAGATATCTTGAATTCATTGAATTAGACCTTTTCAATTTAACGGCTATCTCTTTCTATCGCTGCAAATAGTAAGAAAATGGCGCCAACCAACGACCAAATATAACTAGACAAAACTTCATTTGGTTTGTTTTGATTTCGGCTGGCCAGGCAGAGAAACTAGAGATAGAGATATGTCTTGTCTAGTCCGAGTATTACTCACTAGAGGTCACCACTGAGGCCATGTAGAGTATCAGTGTCTAGTTTGAACGTTGCTCACTGGAGCACAAGTGTTCTTAGTTAAAATTTATTGGTTAACATTTAAGGTTAACAATAAATAATTTATAAGGTTTAATATTCAAGAAAAATCAACGTGTCACTCACAGAAACACTACAACTAGAAAACAAAGACAAAATACACATGCTTCTACGTGGCCTCTAGTGAGCAACGTTGAAACTAATCGCTAGATTATACACTGACACTCTACGTGGCCTCTAGTGAGAAATACTCGAACTACACAAGACATATCTCTATCTCTAGTTTCTCTGTCTGGCCAGCTGAAATCAAAACATTCAGTGAGGAGGGATAGGGAATGTTTTGTCTAGTTATATTTGGTCGTTGGCGCCAACAACTGCCAGTTGGGCTGTCAAACAAATCGTCAAAAATATTGTAGTCAGTAAAATACCTATATTCTCTGTGAAAATTTGCTTCATTCGACCTTTTAGCTTTAATAAAAGTTTTTGTAACTTCGATAAGTTTTTTTAAAGTTGTCAGATTTTTCTTAGATTTTATGTCTATTTTTTTTAAAAAAAACGCAATGGATCTAATTTTTTCACTATGCGCAGATCCCCATTGCGCATATCTTCTATCTCTTTAAATTAAAAAGGTCTATTGAATTGAAGATATCCCAATTTAATTTCAGATATCTTAAATTTAAATAAGACTATGTCCATTAAGAACTATGTTAAATCACTAGCGAATTAAGGATATCACTAAATAAATTATAGATATCACTAAATGATTTAAGAATATCACTAAATGAATTATGAATATGTATTTTTATTTTTATCTCTAACTCACTTAGTGATATCCATAATTCTTCATTAAATTTAAGATATCTTTTATTAAATTTAAAATATCTCTCATTATTTATTTTCAAATATCTAAAATTCAATTGTAGATATCTGAAAATGAATTACAGATATCACTAGACGAATTTCGTATATCACTAAATAAATTAAGACTATCACTAAATGAATTTTGAATGTGTAACTTTTAAAATAAAAATACATATCCATATTTTATTTAGTGATATTCTGAATTTGCTTAGTGATATCCGAAATTCATTTAGTGATATTCTTAATTCTTTTAGTGATATCCGTAATTCATCTAGTGATATCCCTAATTTGCTTAGTGATATTCTTAACTCGCTAGTGATCTAATATAGTTCTTATGGGACAGTCTTATTTAAATTTAAGATATCTGAAATTGAGTTGGGATATCTCTAATTCAATTGTAAATGAATATTAGATATTAAAAATTGTATTTTAGGTATCTCTAAATCAATGAATTACAGATATCTCTAATTCATTTGTAGATATCTAAAATTGAATTAAAGATATCTCAAATTTAATTCGTGATATCAAAAATATATTGGATTTATATAATTTCCCATTCTGTACATTTAAAATGAGTCATATTTTTAAAATGAGTGTTGCATATATTTATTTTATATACAAACGTTGAAAAATAAAAACACAGTGAGGAGATAAGATAAAACCTACTTGTATAAGTAGGTACTAGATAAAATTTTTATTTTAATATTTATCTTATATTCTTTCTACCATTAAGATTATTATAAATCGTATTTATTTTTATTTTAAATATACAAATTGTTTATTTTTATTTTGCAAGTTTGATTGTGATACTTAGTATTTTATACATATATCTATTAAATTTATTAATGTCATACTAGTTCCTAATGTCCAATATTGCAAATAGTTGCTTCATAATCATAAATACGAAAAGTATATGTATACAATTTACAAATGCAAATGTTACCAAAAGTTGCATGAAGTAGCCTTTACTCAAAGCATTCCGTCCATGGGAAATGTTACAGACACGATATATTTATGAAAATTTTATTTCACAAATAAGTAATGATTACAAAAATAAATTTCATTATCTTCCTAAATCAAATTTAAAGATGTATTTGGTTTCCTTAATGTTAGATTAAAATTGTGATTTACTCTAAATTAAATACCTAATAAACAAAATTTAAATTGTCTATACTCTATCCGTTTTAATTATAGACTAGATCGCGTTTCGAGCGCGGTCGTTTTTACATGTATTAAATAAATGATTCAAATTTTGGCGCCATTCCTGGATTTAAAAAAAAATCTAATTGACATTTTTATATACATATGTATCTATTTGTATCCATAATAATAACGAAGAGAACAATAACAAAACTAACGAACTACTAACTAAAATTAAGAAAACGCGCACGATGAAAACTATGTAATATGAAATATAACGCCAAAACACTGAAGATTATATAAACGAAAAGAACAATAATATACTTAACAGAACTGAACAGAAATTAATAATATGTAATAAATCGTGTACTATTGACTTTGTTGACTTTTATTTATTTTGTCAGACGTCAAAATAATTGATACACTTGTCAAGCAAATTTAAATTTCGCGTCAATTATTTTACTATGTAAACTCGGTTCACGTTTGAACCAATCAAAGAGCTAGAATCGTAGGCCCTATCTCCCCCAACGCTCTATAGTTAAAACGGATAGAGTATAATTACTGCGACTTAATATTATTATTTATCTACCTAATTATATAAGTAAGGATTGTTTTTAACGGCATTTTTTTATTTTTGTGGATGATTTGAAACTCCACTCCATTTGTTTCAAATCACTATTTTCTCGCACTCGTTACAAAAATAACTATTTTATTCCATACTATAGGGTGGGGACTAGAAACTTCCCTTCTTTTGAAGGTGAAGAAAATAGAAAGTATTCTTTATTTTTGGATAATCAAAGAACATAATTTAAATCATACAGTTTTAAGCAAAACTTTTTGAAGGTGGTGGCCACCGTTCTCTATGCACTGATGCAACAGGTTAAAATCGATTTTTAATAAATAAGATTCTTCAGCTGAAACAGGGTCGTAGGGGCGGTGTTTGAGGTAATCCCGTAGAAGGGCGAGCGCGCCGCCCACGGGATGTCACCTCGAATAGAAATAAACCGTCATGGGAACATTACAACTCTAACGCCACGTGATTTTTAATGGGAATATTTCAAGGTAAAGGTTTGTAAACATCGTCCAACAATCCTGCTTTAATTGAAGAAACTTATTCGGCAGGAAGTAGCCCGAATGTTAAAACGTGTAGAGAGGAGCTTCTAAAATCGATTTCATCAGTGCATAGAGAACTTTAAATTATGTTCTTTCATTATCCAAAAATGAATTTTGTCTATCAGCAATACTTTTTTAATTTATTGGCCTTCAAAAAAAGGAAGTTTCTAAGCCCCACCTGTATAAAGCTCAATTCGCTCAATTCATAGTATCTATAAATAAATTCGTGTCTAGGGCTGTGCGATCTTAGAAATTTGAAATCGATTTTAGAATTTTACTAAAATCGATTTGTCGCGATTGATCGATACAATCGATCAATAGCTAAAAAATCAATATTTTTCAATATGAAATCGAAATATCAAAAAATCGATTTTAATAAATGATCAAAAATCGATTTTAATAAAGAATCAAAACGTCAATTTTAATAAAAAAAATCGCAATTCGCAATCGAAATTAACGATAGAGGCGCTGATTTTCAAAGCAAGATGGCCGCCATACTATGGGTTTGACAGATGACAGTTCACATTGTTCACTGTTTCGTTGACTGTGTATAGAAACCGAATTTAAAAATTTATTTATATGAAGGCGATAAGTTAAAGTATTTAATTATTAATTACTACACTACTCACTCAGCTGTCACTTATTCAATATGGCGCTTGTACGATTGCTTTTCGTAGTACTAATTTGCGCCACTAGAGGAATTTTTTTACCTACGATTGCGAATATTGATTTTATTAAAAGATTGATTTTCAGTGATATGAAATTTGTACTACGCATACGCCCGTCAAATTACGAAATAATAGACCATTTCAGAAATTTGAGCGACCACTACATTTACTTTTTGAACTAAAAAGTTAGTGCCCTTAAATGGCGGCGTTTCAAATTTATACGCGACCCCGGTATTCTGTTTTAAATTTTAGAACTACACAGAAGTTGTTAATATTAATTTGAGTATAAGATATGATTTCAATTCTTATTTTACAAATAAAAACTTATTTTACTATGTAAAAAAATGAAGTTTATTCGTCAATCAATTATAAAAATTATATTACTATACCTAACCTAACTTTTTATTTTCTAAACCAGACCAAACATTTCAAATGGCAATATTTTGTGGACCAGAAGTTTAATACCCGTCATAATAATTTGAAAAACGAAACCAACAAAACAAAAACAAAACTGTAAAATTGACAGAACTGTCATATATACAAGGACGGGTATATGGCAATCGGCACTAACTTTTTGTCGCAGTCTAACATTTGGCGCATGCGCTTTGCATTTATGAAATGGTCTATTCACGAATAACAGCCAACACACGTGAAACGCCAAATGCTGGTGAAATCAAGACATTTCTTCTTGGAATGAATATATTTTTAAAATACCGATCTTTCAGAATCTAGAAGATTGATAGCTTTTAGAAAGATCTATTTGCCGGAATTCGGATATATGTTTTTTAATTGATCGATCTTTTTTTTAAATAAACGATTTTTTAATTGATCTATTTTTAAAAAATCGATTTTTCAATTAATCGGTCTCTCCGATAAATCGATTTTTTCGATTGATCGATCTTCTCAATATAAAAGATTAATCCAATTTTTTAAAGAAAAGATCAATCAAGATTGATCAATCGATCTTTATCCCAGCCCTATTCGTGTCTGTAATATACCTGCATAATATTGACCAATATTAGAAGATGCTTTATTTTGCTGTAAATTTGTAGGTTATGTCTACCAGGTGTTTACTATTTTTGAAAGCGGCATATTTAATTTTTTAGTGCACATGTGTATATATGTATGAAATATTGTTTTGTGCACTTAATATGTAACAATAAACATTGTATTTTATAAACAGCACTAACTAAATATTTATAAATAAACTGCTAAATGCTAAATAACAATATTTAAACTATGTTTTAAATGTATATATTATAAAACATTGTTTGATTAACAACTGAAATAAATAATTTTGTAATGAAAAGAACGATTCATTTTCTGGAAACTGGAAGAGTGCGTTTGTTACAGCATCTGGAGGCGTTGACTTCATAGGGACATTCAACCGAATTTGGGAGAATCACCTGAATGAGTTGGTGGCCTGTCGAATCTGCGGCCGGAAATTCTTCCCGGACCGGATAGAGAAACATGAACAAGCTTGCAATAACCTGCCGGTCAAGCTCAAACATAAGAAAGTATAAACTCATTTCTGTGCCTAACGCTTTTGTATAAATCCAATGCAATAATAAAATTATCAACGCAAAATTTGTAAAGGAAAGATTTTATTTTCTTAATTTCCGCTCTTTGTCAGTAAGATTGTAATAGGTAATCCCAAATACAGAAGCAGAATTGTAATGTGATCCTCCAACATTGTAATAAAAAAATCTGATGTGGCCAGCACATTACCTTCCGTCAGTTCTATGTATTTTGTATAAATGTCATACAGAAGGTTCCTTGCAAATTATTATATTTCTTGTACATTACCTTAAGGCAGTTGTATGCATTTTGTACTAATTCCATACAGAAAGTTTCTAACAAAAGATCCTATATTTCCAGTAAAATTATAACATAAACATAGTCAACTGCACCTGACACTGACACCTTTCAATCAGAATTTTCTTAATGTATCGCAGCTGTTTCCAGAGTTATAGCAAAGCTGACTAATATATATGATATTTAATTTCTTTATAATTTTTTAACTCTATATCCATTTAATATGAAGTATAAAATGCATTCAAATCGTATAGAGAATAAATAATTCTTTAATATTTATAATAACATTAAATGTGAAAAATGATATTTAACATCGTTTTTGCAGGAAAAACTGTTAAAATCTTCAAATGAGGGTACTTCCGGTTGACCAATTATAACCAAAATCTAATCAGCTCTTCACATGGATGTAACGAAGAGGAATACGAAAGAATTATAATTTTTGGAATTGTAGTATTAGAGTTATCGCATTAGAAAATTTTGTCACACACAGACACAGACACACACACACACACACACACACACACACACACACACACACACACACACACACACACATATACATACACACACACACACATACAGACATCATCGTAAAAATAGTAAAATCGTATTGTAGGGACCCTAAAACGTGCTTATTCATCAAAAACTCACCACCGAATTTTTTGACCAAAGACAATACCTTCCTTACCTAAAGGTGACGGAAGGTAAAATGACTCACATTATAAAAGTGAAAGTTTGACGTCTGTACAAATCTATACCGTTTTACATATCGACGCCAAATTTTATACAGATGTTATTTCAGCTTCTAGAACGTGTTGTTAAAGTTCAAACTTTTTTACCTTCCGTCACCTTTAGGTAAGGAAGGTATTGTCTTTGGTCAAAAAATTCGATGATGAGTTTTTAATCAATAAGCACGTTTTAGGGTCCCTAGAATACGAATTTACTATTTTTACGATGATGTCTGTATGTGTGTGTGTGTGTGTGTGTGTGTGTGTGTGTGTGTGTGTGTGTGTGTGTGTGTGTGTGTGTGTGATGTGTGTGTGTGTGTAACAAAATTTTCGTCTGCGATAACTCTAATACTACAGTTACAAAAATTATAATTTTTTCGTGTACTTCTTCGTTACATCCATATGAAGAGCTGATTAGATTTTGGTTACAATTGGTCAACCTGAAGTACCATCATTTGAAGATTTTAACAGTTTTCCTTGAAAAAACTATGTTAAATATAATTTTTTCACATTTGATGTTAGTATAAATATTAAAGTTATTTTATTCTCTGTATGATTTGACTGCATTTTATACTTAATATTAAATGGATATAGAGTTAAAAAATTATAAAGAAATTAAATTTCATAAAGTAGCCATAGCTATGAAAACAGCTACTATATTAAGAAAATTCTGATTGAAAGATGTCAGTGTCAAGTGAAATTGACATAGTGTGTTTATCTTACAATTTTTACTGGAAATATAGGATCTTTTGCTTTCTGTATGGAATTTGTATAAAATACATACAACTGCTTTAAGGTAATATACAAGAAATAATAATAATAATAAATCTTTTATTTCTGCAGATACATTACACTGTATATAGAAAACGTCACAAAATAATAATTTTCTGTATGAAATTTGCATAAAATACATGCAACTGCGGGAAGGTAAAGTACAAGAAATAGAATATTTAATTTAGCAAGGAACTTTCCGTATGAAATTTGTACAAAATACATAGAACTGACGGAAGGTAATGTGCTGGCCACATCAGATTTTTTTACCTCCCGTCATACCGTAGGTAAGGGAAGTAATGTTATCGGCCCAAAAATTCGATGGTGAGTTTTCAGTAAATAAGCACGAATAAGGATCCCCACAACACGTTTTTACTATTTTTACGATGATTTCTGTGTGTGTGACGATTTTTTGTCCACGATAACTCTTACAACAAACTTCCGAAAATTTCTATTTTCCGTATTTAAGCTTTCTACATTCATATAAAGAGTTGATTAGATTTTGGGTAACATTGGACGACCGGAAGTGATACTTTACTCGAAACCCATAGTAGTTTTTATTAAAAAAATATATTAAAATATAATCCAAAACTTATCAATTCTAGTATTTAAGACTTTCATATTTAAGGAAATATCATATTAGATTTTGGCCTAAATTAATACACCAGAAGTGATAGTTTACTTGGAGTTCTGAACAGATTTTCGTGAAAAATATATTATCATATATTCCAAAACTTTACAAATTTGGTATTTAAGACTTTTCAATGAATGAGAAGGACATATACGATTTTTTCTAAAATTGATAAACCGGAAATAATATTTTACTTGAAGCTCTGAACAGATTTTCGTGAAAAATCTTTTGTTATATACCAAAATTTTTCAAATTTGCCATTTGAAACTTTTATATTAATAAGAAGGACATATTAGATTTTTTCTAAAATTGAGAAACCGAAAGTGATACTTTATTTGAAGGTTCGAACATATTTTCGTGAAAAATATATTGATACAATCCAGAACATTTCAAATTTTGTTTTTATATTTTGCGTTTATAATTCATAATTCATTTCGATACGCAATTTTTTGTTTTAGGCGGTTGGTACTAGATGACGTTTCTTTACCCCATTTTTACCTAATTTATTTTTAGTTAATTGACTATTCATTTTAATAATATAATGTCGAAATTATTATTTTTTTTATTTATTTAGGGAAGATTATTTACATGAAAATGTACAAATGGTTACAAATATAATCACAATTGAGTAAGTAAATGTTATTGTACAAGGCGCAAAATATAAAAAATAGTATAAAGAACTCATTTTATAAGACTTTCTTTCGCACTTGTCAATTAGAAAACTCGGTAACGCTCGTTTTCTAAATTTTCACGCGTGCGAAAAAAACATGTCTTATAAAACACGTTCTTTAATATACTATTTTAAGACTTTTATATTAATGAGAACGACATATTAATTTTTTTCTAAAATTGATAAACCGGAAGGTAGTACTTTACAGAATGTTATAAACAGATTTTCTTGAAAAAATATATTCAAATATGATCCAAAACTATCAAGTTTGGTATTTAAAACTTGCGTATAATTTGAAACAACATATTAGATTTTGACTATACTTTTATGATAAACCAGAAGTGGACATCATAACGAGACGCTAAATGAAAGGCGCGAAATTTAATCGTAGGAAAAATATGTTTTCTGAAACTACAAAATATAAACATTATGTACACTGTAAAAGCTGAAGACAATGAAATTCAATAATAAAACAAATTTATACATAAAACAAATAGCGAAACAAGCTTTGTAAACAAATACTAAACAAAGAAATAAACTTGAAAGACGCTGGCTAACAGAAATGACAGGTTGCTGGGCATCCAACATACATTAAATAAAATTCACTACAACTAAAAAAAATATTTATTATAATTATTGAAAAAATAATGTAAATTAAATATTGGTCGTGTTTTTATTGTACAACTGAGTTTTGATATTTTGAATACAGAAATTATACAAAATGCATTTATCAAGTTACTGTATAGTTTTCTTTTAGTTATGTTGTATAATTTACACTAAATGTGCGCGCGCAATTAGCGTCTCGTTATGGCGCCCATCTGTTCAATTCGGCACATAGCTAGACATTGCCGCCATGATGGATGCTTGGTCTGTCGAGTATATATCTTTCCTTGTCTATGGTCTATTCTTGTCTGAAACACAGTATAAAAAACAAGACATCTCGTCTGTGCTTTTGTTCACCTTGCCTGTTTTTGTGTTCTTTGAAATCTTATCTTCTACTACTGATAAAATTTATCTTTTTCAAGACTAAAATCACTTTTGAACTGTTGTATTATTTTGAATTTCGCGCTGAAAGGTATTCGTAAAATATGGCCGGTAGCAGGCCAATAGTTAAAATTTACGACTGAAAACATCAAAGAAGCCCACGCTAAGTGTCCGTATTGTTTGTTTCTTATACTGTGCCTAGGCCCTAGATTATTGTTCAAATCCTTGCTTCAAAAAATTAACGGTATTGGGGCCTATTCTGTATCTCAGTGGTTAATATTTAACCACTGGTTAATTTTTTTAACCAATTAAGGGCCCTATTCTGTAACTCAGTGGTTAATTTTTAACCACTGGTCAAAAATTTTGCACCAATAGATATTGATTTGATAACTAAAAATCCCCCTTTTTGTTTTATGTCAACATACTTGATTGGTTAAAAAATTTAACCAATGGTTAAAAATTAACCACTGAGTTACAGAATAGGCCCCTAAGTATGTTGACATAACAAAAAACGGGATTTTTAGTTGTCAAATCAATTACTATTCGATAAAAATTTTAACCAGTGGTTAAAAATTAACCACCGAGTTACAGAATAGGGCCCTTTTGTAGTCACTTTGACAAGTGGGGTTCCAGCATATACGTTTTTTAAGACAACATAAGACAGCTGTATGCCCGCGCGTGGCCCGCGCCCTATAGATGAATTTTTAAGTTTCATGACGTAGATTTATGTAGCAACAGCAACAATGTAGGGTTTGAATTCCGCAGCCACTAAAATGTAACCTTGGCTGCTTTGCTGTTATCTGGGGACGGAATCGTTTGTATTTGGACCTATCACGCCACACTCGTACTTCACGCAGATAAGTCGTGGATTTGTCAATATCTGATAAGCGATAGGCAAATGATGGATTACAGGATAAATAGCAAGGGCAATGTAGCAAGTTATCACTCAGTCATTGAACAGAAAACGAATCCAGAACTTGTTGCATCTGCTTTCCATCTACTCCGATCTGAGTAAGTACACTTTATTCCTGCAACCCGGAAATTCTAAAAGGGCATAAGGGTTTACGAATTGAATTAAAACGATTTTATCTTGAACTTCCATTATCTTTATTTGTAAAACATAAATTCTTCGCAACGTTTCGAAAGCGAAAATCTGCTGTCGTCATCAGGTGATCTGACACTACTGACTAATTCCTTAACATACGAGCTTTATATCTGGTATTATGGGAGTGAACATTAGTGACGGGTGGCTGGTCGGAATGGATGGCTCGAGCGTCCTGGGTGTTTAGGTCTCAATGGTTAGGCTGGAGTCTGCTACGATGTGTTTCCTCCAGATTAGCCGAATTTCCACACTCCGCTGGCTGAAAACTGTTTTTTTGTTCTTTTGAATGATGACGGCTTCTTTGAACTTCCTCTTGTACCAATGTTCTTCTTTCTTGAGGATCCTTGCTCCCTCCCACTGGATACGGTGATGGTGTTCTCACGCATGGTCTGCAAGTCCGGATTTTGACGTCTCTCCTCTCAGTGTGCCGTCTGTGTTCCGTAATGGGCCCGTCCAACTTTTTTGAATTTTTTATATGTTACGAAGAATTTAAAAATAGAAATTCCGTATTTTTTGTTTTCTTGAAATTACGCTTAATAATGCCTAAAATAATTATTAAAGTTTTGGCGCGAAAGTTCTGACGTTAACGTCACTCCGTTATAAGTAGAGAGAACCGACATACGTTACCATTAATATGGCAATATACAATAAATGTTGCATGAATAAAATACGTATCCATTACAAACTGTTCTCAAAATTTTTTAGAGCTAATGGTAATAAAGTAAGCCAGATAGTTATTATATCATTTTAAAATATATATTTGTTTGATTTACTTACATGAATAGACATAGGAGTAATGTTAAATGTTAATTTATGTAAAACATCGATAGTACATATTATACATAAATAAAAATCAAGTAAGTAAAATTAATAATTTTTGCTCGTTTTCATAATCAAGTTAATTATTCGCTTTAATAATGTAACTTTAAGACTTTCTTTAATATAATATTGTTTTGATACTCACCTATTGCCATTATTAATCAAAGCATAGTTCACAAAATGTAATCCAACATTTACATTACTATTTACTAAATGATTACAACAATGACAAGTATTGAGATTACAATAATTAAAACATAAATTATAATATAAATTTATTTAATAAGTAAATTTTCATTTGATCTTAATAAAAAATTACTTAGATATCGCGAATTTATGAACAAAATATGCATGGTCCACTTTATAGTGACATTTTCACAGGGAAACTGGACTACTCTAATGACGCTCACGTCACAACATGGTGACCATTTTATGCTAAAAACTTTAATTACATTATTATAGGTATAAAAATACAAAATATATACCAATTTTTATTTCGTTTTCATTTATTTATATTCAAAATTCATATGCGGCATGTAATTTTTAAAAAGTCGAAGACTTGGACGGGCCCAAATCCACCTGGTAGATGCCTGTTTGTAGTTTTGGTGACTGTTCTGGTTTTGTTGTTGATAGGATGTTCTTGATTGTGGTTGTTGTTTGAAATCTGGTTGATATGTTAAATTTGCTAGCAATCCTTTTGATTTTATCGGAGACTCCCGTTTTATAAGGAATGTATAATTCATTTCTCTTTCCTTCGTCTCTGTTTACCTGCTTCGCTCTTGTTGTTCGGTTTTTCTTTTACTTTACAAATAAAGATAATGGAAGTTCAAGATAAAATCGTTTTAATGGGAGCAGTTAGGCGCTGTTGTTCCAAGGAGACTCCCGTTATATAGGGCACGGAAGATCACGTGACCTATCATATGTTTTGTCCCTTTCTCACTTCAGACTCGATCTTCAGCTCTGTCCCATGCTAACTTCAGACTGTACTTTCGACGCAGTGCGCATGCGTCAGTTTGAATAGCTGTCACATTTCTAACAAGATATCAAATGAGAATTAATGAAGGCAATAAGAATCAAATAGGTTATTGAATTCTTCAATAATGTAATGGAATGTAACAATGTGATCATATGTATATTCATAAGTATTACGATCAGGATGCTCTTCGCCTTCATTCTTGCTTAAAAAGCAAATATTACCAACATTAATTGACAATTTATAAATTTAGGGCTTCATCAACGACCTACTATCAAATCTGAGTAATCGATAATATGTCAGCAAGTGATATTCTCATAAACATAAACGACCACGAGCCACAGACGACGTCTCTCTTGTTTTTCACATATAACCTACGTACCACAACTACCCTAAACTCACAAACAACAGAAAATAACAATAAAAGAAATAACAAC
The DNA here is from genome assembly GCA_963082715.1 of Harpalus rubripes. NCBI lineage: Eukaryota > Metazoa > Arthropoda > Insecta > Coleoptera > Carabidae > Harpalus > Harpalus rubripes. The sequence continues at coordinate 1,723,860 of OY720464.1, forward strand.
AAACAAGATAACAAAAAGGAACAAATAATAAAATACTACAATGAATAACAATAACACAATCAATCGCTATATGTACAAGAACCGCCAAATAACAAAACTGCAACAAATTCCACGCTTGCGCAAACTCATTCTTAAAATTTATCGCTAGAAAAATATGACAGCTATTCAAACTGACGCATGCGCACTGCGTCGAAAGTACAGTCTGAAGCACGTCTGAAGTTAGCATGGCACAGAGCTGAAGATCGAGTCTGAAGTGAGAAAGGAACAAAACATATGATAGATCACGTGATCTTCCGTGCCCTAGGAATGTATAATTCATTTCTTTTTCTTTCGTCTCTGTTTATCTGCTTCGCTCTTGTTGTTCGTTTTTTTTTTTTTACTTTACAAATAAAGATAATGTAAATTCAAGATAAAATCGTTTTAATTCAAAGTGAATCATTATCTTATAAATTTAAAAATAAGTTTACGAATTGTTGCTTGCTGTTGCAGCCATAATGGAAACCGCTGCCCACATTCTTGCATCCCTTGTTTGCAGTAAATGCGACCAGCTGCTGAAGAGGGGCCCCGTGTACCAGCAGCAGGACGGGGCGGCGGTGTGCGGCCCTTGCCAGGCGCGCGAAGATGCGCAGCCAGCTTTCCGTTGCCTCTTGTACGAGGCAACGGCAGAGCTGCTGCGATTCCCGTGTCGCTATCGGGAAGCTGTCCAGACACCGTTCCCTTCGTGGCTGCTGGCTCCACGGAATTTACTCACGAAGATGCTTGCGAGTACCGGCAATATGTTTGTCCGGTACTCGGCTCCAACCACTGCGACTGGGCGGGCCGCCGGAATCAGCTGCTACAGCACTGCCAGGACAAACATCCTGACCGCGTTCTTCCAAACCCCTCCAAAGTAACACCAGACATCCGCAGTTCCCAAATCAAAGACTTTGTTATATCAGCGTTCCAGGTCCTTTTCCTTCTCCACACTCGAGTCTGTTTGCGCACCGCCAAGCTGCACTATGCAGTGCGACTGTTTGGCAACCCGCAACTGGCCTCGAATTACTCCTACACGGTTACTGTTCAACGCGGTGAAGATACTGTAACGAGAACTAGGGATGTTCTTCCGCAGGAACTGTTGGCGCTGCAGGAGCATTCCGCTCTGAATTTAAGCACCAACAGTTTACTGAGCATGCTGGGCGGCTGGGACGGCGCCTCTCTTTCAGTAGAGGTGAAGGAGAAGGCTCGGGGGCCACAGGCGGAACCCGAACAAGAGCAGGCACAACGCAGACAGACGGAGCAAGAGCGGGAGCAGTGTGTCGAGTGTAGAGCGCGCACGTCTCGCTTATACAGGAACGAGCAGGGGTGGCTGTGTGTGGGCTGTGCTCCAAGAAGGAGACGTGTTTCAATGAGGGATGCGACTTTCAGGTAAGAAAGCAAATTCATAGGAACTGTGTGACGCGCATGAGACTGAGTGAACTCAATTTTGCAACAATTTTATTAACAATAAACATGCGTTGTGTTGTAAATAATGGCTTGCACTTTTTACTCCAATAAAATACAATATTCTTTTGACGTCCGAAATTATAACAGTTTGATAGACAAATTTGATATATGCTTAGACCAGGAATGGAGGAGAGACACGGCATGCTATGTATTTTGCCGTAAGACGAATTTCCAAATCATCCTAACGATTTTCGAACTTATTGCACCGTCAGAATCAGCTGCAAAAGGCTAGTCGGCCAGATGTGTTATATAAGCGAATAAGTTTTCAATGTCAACAAGCATCACCTACCGTTTTAACCTGTCCGTTATTTACATTACGTTTTATTTATCAATATTCTTTCGTATTTATTTTAGTATTATAAAACAAAATCAAGATATTTTGTAGTTATGGATTATTTATTTAGATTTGGCCAACATAACAGTATTTAACTGGTCGACTAGCCCTTTGCTGCTGATTCTGACATTCAGTGTTGCCGTTGTTAGTACAATGGACCTTTCCAATTTAAGGACTATCTCTTTCTATCGCTGCAAATAGTAAGAAAACTAGCCTAAGCTCGGCTTCGCCGAGTTTACCCTAGGGCTCCGCCGATAGTGTTTTATAATAGTTTATACGTACATCCAATCTGTCTACGCACAATTTAAAACCAAAGTGGTAACGCCAACAGTCTTGTCAGATACCCAAGTTCCCCCTTCTATCAAACGAATTAACTTTATGCATAAAACAAAAGCCAATCAACCTGTCATAAATTTCCACACTTATGTCTAAAAGTTCGTAACCAGACCTCTCATTTGATACCAAACACGACATATTTCTAGCACCTTTATACAAAAACAAAAGCCGACCGAGATGTGTATTTGTTGACACTTCTATGTTATAGCCCTTCAGAAAAAAATTCACTTGATCCTAATCACGACATGGTTCTGACAACTTTATGTAAAAAACAAAAGCCGGTCAAGTTGATGTCAAAATTTTGAAAGTTCTATAGTTTAGCCATGCAGAAATCTTTTCATTTAATACCAAACAGGATATACAGGTGTTTCATATAAAAGTGCAAGGCTTTGGCGTATGAATTCTGATACCAAAAGGGGGAAAAATCCCAAACATTGATGCTATAACGCTTTCTAACAGAGATAGGTACCCAGGATTTTATTAAAATAAAAAAAAAAACAGGAAACAGGTTATTTTTATTTATTTTTGTATTGGGTCATAAATAATTATTTATAAAAAGAATCCCAGAGCAAGTGTTTAATGAAAGGCATTACATTCAATAAATAAATCAGTATTATTTAAAAATACTACGGTAAATTATTAAAATATTACATTTTCATTAAATACAGAAGGCTTGGCAATACTTTTTTGTATTAGAAATATTATCAAAATATTAAATAACAGGTGTAATAATTAAATAATTATCGGATTGAAATAAGTGGAATTTTTAATTAATTAAATCTCATTTAAATTTTAAATGAATTAAACAAATGCCATCAGCCAACTATTTTCTGATATTTCAGTATTATGCTTCATTTAAGATAAATCCTCGGTATCTCTGTTATGAAGCGTTCTAGCACCAATGTTTATTGGGATTTTTTTCATGTTGGTGTCTAGAATTCATACTCCGAAGCCTTACATAGTTACATGAAACAGCCTGTATTTCTGACAAATTTATACGAAAAACAAGAAATGTTTTCTCATGGACTGTCATAGAGAATTGTCAAAAATACGACAGCTCGATCGGCTATTCTTTTTTGCATAAAATTGTCAATAATATTTCGGAAGTGTAGTATCTATAGCTGAGTGCACGATGTATAATGTATTACAAAGAATGGCTAAATAACCGGGTTAGTTCATACAGTATGCCGCTAGATGTCAGGTTTTTTGCGACCCGGTTTTTACAAAAATATTTGAAATAGTAAATTATTCCTATATAACGCACAATATTTTATATTTTCAATACATTACCTTTTATCTTTTGTCAGTTCTATGTATGTATTTTATACAAATTCCATACAACAGGCTTCTATAATTTCAGTCAAATTATAAAATAAACATAATGTCATGTACTTGACACTGACATCTTTCAATCAGAATTTTCTAAATCGTAGTACCTGTTTCTATGGTTATAGCATGGCTGGCTGCTACAAAATCGCACATTTTGGCACCTTAAAAAGACTATGATCCGTATTCTTACATCTTAAAGTAGCGCTACATCCGAAAAATCGCTACTTCAACTGTCAAATGTCAACTTTAACATTAAAATGAGAGATATAAAAATAAATTAAATTGTAAAAAGCATTTATTTCTAATGTCATAGGTTTCATTTACAAAAATATGAAACCTATTCTTATCTACTCATAAAATTATATAAATAAAAAATCGAAATAGCGCTACTTCCGAAGTAACGTTACTTCAAGAGGTGAAAATTCGGGTCTATATCTCTTTATTTGATCCATACCCTGTTGTGCATCCTATAGCACAACATTTTCTATTTAAACTCGAACTTATTTTGACCGCAACCGACACACTGCGGCACACCAACTGCCAAACGCCTGTCAAATGGTAACGGGTCGCGTTAGCTTCTTTTGTACCAGCTAGTTATGTCAACGCATCTCGTACTCTCACCTATAGATACTACACCGTGGTAGGAACTGATGAAAACATATAATGAAATGAACAAATGCTGCGCATTTTATGCGAGCAAACAGGAAGAAATTACAGGATAAATATAAACATAATGCAAGGTGACCATTTTATATGTTCCCGCCTGAAATTTTAAGAATAAGCAAAACCAAATATATTTTATAAGCCACTTGGTGAATATTAGTACTTTAAATCGAATAATCACAGTAGGTATAAGAGCAAAACAAAATTTTAAAAACCAAGTCACTTATGAAATGTATCATGGATTGCATAATCATGAATTTTCAGGCGGGAACTTTTAAAATGCGGACCCTGTATTAGTAACATGTATATGAGTACACAGTACTAAATTTAAAGATAAAAATAAATCAAACAAAACTAAAAGATGTGATATTTTAATTCTAGAGTAAACAGTTAGTTACAAACTGCAGAAAAGTAAGTACTTACATTACATTAGATCTGAACTTTTACAACGAATTTGAAAATATATCAATAAAGTTTGGATTGTTAAAAATAATAGGTATTAAAGAATACTTTTCTGGCTCATGCTGTATGATTATGTAATTTAAAATATTTTTTATTAGTACGATACAATAATTGGGAATAAAAGAATTTTAATATAGATAATTTTAACGTAATATAAGAAAATAAAATACAGACTAAATTCTATACCGTTTTAAAATAGATATCGAATTATGTATAATCTGAAATAATTTTAAACGTAATGTAAGAAAATGAATTACAAAAAAATAACAGATTAAAACATACTATCTAAAATTATTGAATTGTCTTGTTCCATGTCTTCCGATGCGAATTCTCCACTGGTCTTGCCATAGATCTTCATTCTCTCTTATTTCTTCTTGGATTCCTGCTACCCAATTCCTTCTAGGTCTCCCTCTTTTCTTTTTGCCGCTAGGAGTTTACTGTGGTATGTGTTTTGCCATTACTCATTTGCTGTACGTGATCGTACCATCTTAATTGACTTGTTTTTATATCATCGGTTATAGTAATTGATACATGCATAATTTGTCATTAACATATCAAATATGACATGAAAATGTTTATCTTTTTAATTTTGTACATCGATTGTGATATTATTCCTACCTTTTTTGATCCTTTTCGACGTGTTTCCTTATACATTTTCCAAAACTCTATTTACAAAATAAAATATGTAACATAATAATAAACATGGTTTAAAATCATTACATATACTTACCTTGTTAAATTCATCATCTTTTCTTTAATTATTACATATTATTTTAACATTTTATTGCATTTAAAAGGAAGAAAACTGATAATTTGTCATCATTGACATTGACATAATAGCGTTTATCGTCTTAAATTTTCAAGGAAAACTGTGATCGTTACTGTGAAAAATATTGTTTAGTTAGAAATATTTGTTTTTTACCTAGTTACTTATGACACATTTGGTAACACTGTCCAAGTACATATGAACCGTCAAATTTTATAATTTTTAATTAAAATGGTTTAGGCCTTTTTTACCTGTGCGGGTATAATTGCCCATTCCCAAATGTATAATTATGAATTAAACTTCTTTCAAATTGTCTCCATTTCATAAATATTTCCATTTAAAGGTTCAAAATGACATGACAAACATGGCGTTCTTCGTCTTAAATTTTCAAGGAAAACTGTGATCGTTACTGTGAAAAATATTGTTTCTGTCCCAATTTTCAATCTTTAATAATTTTTTACTCGAAAACTATGCATCCTACAGAAATTCGTCCCATTAGAAGGGCCCTGAAGGCAATCATTTCCTACATCTTGGTACAAATTTCATGAAAATCGGTCGAACCGTTTAAGCTGTAGCCTTGTCTAAAGTTGGGCGATCGTCGTGATGAATTCAAATATATATATATAGATATATATATAGAACTATAGATAGTGAATCTGATCGTTTAGTATTAGGATGGCGCGAACAACTGCCAGTTGGGCTATCAAACGAAACGTCAAAAATATTGCAGTCATTAAAATACTTGTATTCTCAGTGAATATTTGCATCGTTAGACATTTTACCTTCAATAAAAGCTTTTGTAACTTATTTCGATAAGATTTTTTAAAGTTATCCGAGATATTCTCACATTTTACGTCTAAATGTTTTAGAATCAAACGTCATAGATCTCAGTTGTTCTTACTATGCGCAGATCCTCATTGCGCATATCTTCTATCTCTTTAAATTGGAAAGGTCCATTGTACTATAAGGCGATTTCGGGCGACATACCCGTTCACTTCTTAGGATCAGTTACGGTCACCTGCGGTATGCTATGGTCAGTGGTGGCGCCAAAAATCAATGGTTCACTTGTTGACACCGTGCTTGGAGGTTATGTATATTCTACGACATTTAATACTGTCAAAAATAGTGTCTGACAATTAAAATGCATTAACGGAGAAAGATAGTTTTTTCCATATTTGTCCAAAAAAGAGTCAACGAAAATAATGTCACTCTGTTTGACATAAGACCACGACTCCGACTGTTTTGACTTTTGACATTTCAAAAAAATACATGATAAAAAGAGATAGAAATAGTGAACAGAGAGCTGACCCGACTAGCAAACCCGTTCAGCTGTGAGCACTGATCCAAAGCATACCGGGTATGTTGTTCCTAGCGCCCGAATGTGTGAATGCACCTGAACGCAACATACCGCAAGTGAACGGTTGTCGCCCGAAATCGCCTATACTCTATCCGTTTTAACTATAGACTAGATGGCGTTTCGAGCGCGGCCGTTTTTACATGTATTAAATAAAAAATTCAAATTTTGGCGCCATTCCTGGATTTTAAAAAATCTTTCTAAATGACATTTTTTCAGTAATTTTGTCTTGTATGTACATATCTATCTATTTTTATCCATAATATTAACGAAGAGAACAATAACGAAACTAGCGAACTACTAACTAAAAAATAAGAAAACGCGCACAACGAAAACTATGTATTATGAAATATAACGCCAAAACACTATGAAAATTATATAAACGAAAAGAACAATAATATACTTAACAAACAGAAGTGAACAGAAATTAATAATATGTAATAAATCGTGTACTATTGACTTTGTTGACTTTTATTTATTTTAAGGCAAACGTCAAAATAATTGTTAACGGTTGTCAAGCAAATTTAAATTTTGCGTCAATTATTTTACTGTGTAAACTCGGTTCACGTTTGAACCAATCAGAGAGCTAGAATCGTAGGCCCTATCTCACCCAACGCTCTATAGTTAAAACGGATAGAGTATAGATTTAGTACAATGGAAATTACTTTGGTACACTAGTACCTCTTTAAAGAATCTAGTACAATTTGTAAATTTGGCAAGTTATGACGTTTTTATTATCACTATTGTTATTTCGCGCGATAATTGAGTTTGAAGGAAGTGACAATTTTAATAGTAGATAGCACCACCACCACAAGTAATTATGCTCTGTTCCATTTAAGCCATTCAGTAGATAGCACTGGCAACAGCGCAAATCTGAAGTAGCCGAAATTATATTGGGTAATCTTGTCTCTTGTCACTAATTTCAGCCAATCAGAGAGGTCAAAACTATTCCCTATGCTCCGCAATACTGAATGGCTTAAATAGAACAAGGTATAGAGCTGTTATGGTAATAATTTTAAAATTCGCGGTTCCGTTATTCAATGCATTGGAAACTAAAAAAAAAACCCTAGATTTAGTTGGTTGGTAGTTGGTATTGGCAAATGAAATGTACTGTTTCTGTTTCCCGCTCTTTTGCTTCTGTCTTTATAACGTTGCAGCTGAACTTGTTTATGTAAAAGGCAAGAAAATGAACAATAATTTAATAATAATCCTTAGATGGTTCTAAATTATTTATTTGGAATATAAAAAAATGTTTTTCTTATTTTTTGCGTTCATAATGAAGTCATTACGATACGCAATTTTTTGTTTTAGACGGTTGGTACTAGATGACGTTTCTTTAACCCATTTTTACCCAATTTATTTTTAGTTAATTGACCATTCATTTTAATAATATAATGTCGAAATTATTATTATTATTATTTTATTTAGGGAAGATTATATACATGAAAATGTACAAATGGTTACAAATATAATCACAAATTGAGTAAGTAAATGTTAATTGTAGAAGGCGCAAAATATAAAAAATAGTATAAAGAACTCATTTTATAAGACTTTCTTTCGCACTTGTCAATTAGAAAACTCGCTAACGCTTTTCTTAACAGTTCGACAGACCGTGCGGCAAAGTAAAAAGCCGTGCGCAAAACACTTTGCCGCACGGTCTGTCGAACCACTTTGTGCACGCAAAACGGGCATAAAAAGGTCACTTTCTGGGCAAGCGGACACAAATAACTATTTTCCTACTACCATTTGGAAAAGTTTTTTATTGTATTATTCGTTACGAAATAGTATATTAAAGAACGTGTTTTATAAGACGTTTTTTTCGCACGCGTCAAAATTTAGAAAACGAGCGTTAGCGAGTTTTCTAATTGACAAGTGCGACAGAATAGCTATTTGTGTATTAAGAGCGCAAAATGAGACATTGTCGATTGAGAGGTTGTTGCCGCGCGACGCAGGAGCGAGGCATTCTCTCGAAATCGACAATGTCCATTTGCGCTTGAAACACACACAAGATTTTTTCTACAGTCGCCACAATGGGGTCCTCCACCATAACAATTTTTTTTTATTTATTTTTACTTATCGGTATTTTCCATTCTTCTTGAGCTACTGCTTCAATCTAATCTAAGCATTTTATACTTTCGTTTTTGTAAATGAATGCCCTATTTTATTTTCACAGCAGTGCGGCATTTTGTTTGGTTATGTAAGTGGGTAATGCGTAACTACAATGTCATTAATTCCTGACTAAACGTTTCCATTAAGAATGTAGCCAAGTAACATTTCTCAACATTGTATAGTAAGAAATTTGAGGAGCGAGCGTTTTTTCTACTTTGTCGCTCTAGAGCGGCAAAGTAACATTTTGCGTTGACAAAAGAGAGCGCAAATGGCTACTTTGTATATAGACTGTAGAAAAAGTCTTATAAAATGAGTTCTTTATACTATTTTTACCTTCCGTCACCTTTAGGTAAGGAAGGTATTGTCTTTGGTCAAAAAATTCGATGATGAGTTTTTAATCAATAAGCACGTTTTAGGGTCCCTAGAATACGAATTTACTATTTTTACGATGTGTGTGTGTGTGTGTGTGTGTGTGTGTGTGTGTGTGTGTGTGTGTGTGTGTGTGTGTGTGTGTGTGTGTGTGTGTGTGTGTGTGTGGATGTGTGTGTGTGTGTATGTATGTGTGTGTGTGTGTGTGTGTGTGTGTGTGTAACAAAATTTTCGTCTGCAATAACTCTAATACTACAGTTTAAAAAATTATAATTTTTTCGTATACTTCTTCGTTACATCCATAGGAAGAGCTGATTAGATTTTGGTTACAATTGGTCAACCGGAAGTACCATCATTTGAAGATTTTAACAGTTTTTCTTGAAAAAACTATGTTAAATATCATTTTTTCACATTTAATGTTATTATAAATATTAAAGAATATTTTATTCTCTATACGATTTGACTGCATTTTATACTTAATATTAAATGGATATAGAGTTAAAAAATTGTAAAGAAATTAAATTTCATAAAGTAGCTATAGTTATGAAAATAGCTACTATTAAGAAAATTCTGATTGAAAGATGTCAGTGTCAAGTGAAATTGACATAGTGTGTTTGTCTTATAATTTTATTGGAAATATAGGATCTCTTGCTTTCTGTATGAAATTTGTATAAAATACATACAACTGCTTTAAGGTAATGTACAAGAAATAATAATAATAATAAATCTTTTATTTCTGCAGATACATTACACTGTATATAGAAAAACGTCACAAAATAATAATTTAAGACATAAATTTTCTGTATGAAATTTGCATAAAATACATGCAGCTGCCGGAAGGTAATGTACAAGAAATAGAATATTTAGCAAGGAACTTTCCGTATGAAATTTGTACAAAATACATAGAACTGACGGAAGGTAATGTGCTGGCCACATCAGATTTTTTATATTTTATTATGTTTTACTTTGACGCAAGGCCTGTTCGCAGTGTTAAGAAATGAACCACTCGCGTTATTTTAATATAAATTTAGTTTTACATTTGATAAATTTACATAATGTTACATTATTATTAAATAATGATGTACTACTTCTGGTTTTACATATTTTGGACGGTGTGAGTGGAGTGTAAATATTTCGTCTGGCCGTAGGACATCGGTGGAAAGAAAAGGAACAAGCACGGCTGGTATTTCTGTGAGCGGCGCACCAGGTGCTTTGTGTGCAATGCGGACCTGCAGCCCGGCACTCAATTACAGCAGCACTATACAACCTGCAAGAAGATCAAGGTGATCCCGGCCGGCTCCAGGTTCCTCGTCCAGCGCACCAATGGTTTGAAGTCCCACAATTTCCTGGTGGAGACCGCTGTGGGCCATGTGCTGTGCGAGTGCTTCTACTACTCTCAACACAATTTCGAACTCTTGGTGCTTGCCCCTGTGCCTTGCGAGCAGCTCCACCTGCATCGCTGCGAGGTGCAGTTGGAGTGCGCAGGCAACACGCGCACATACGCACCAGGCACACTATATAATAGATGGCGGGACTGGGAGGTCGTGTGTAAAGACAATTTCCTCACAAACCCTGAGGTCTATATCAGTCTTCAGCTCAGCAAAATAGAATGAATGAAATAAAATATTTATTAATATTTTCCAGTTTAATAATTCTATTCTTTTTACTGTCTTCCGTCCGTGTAAACAAAATCTAATGTAAAAATTTCGAGTGTTTATTAAAATTTATTCAATACCTTTCATAAAACTATGATGTTTTTTACCTTCCGTTACAGGAAAGGTCTTTTATCAAAAATTGTAATGGTGAGTTTTTAATTAATAAACAACTCATACGGTCCCTAGAATACGATTTCAAGGAATCTTATTTAGGGACCCCAAGTTTTAATTTAATTTGTTGAATAGTTTATAAGTATTTCAAAAGGAACTCTATTTTTACCTCCCGCTACCCTTGCTAAGAGAGGTATAGGGATCGTGCTAAAAATCGCATATCGAGATTTTGGTAAATGACCACGTTTTATGGTCCTTACAATCCAATTTTAAATTTTTTACTATGATGTCTGTGTGTATGTGTGTGTGGATCCTCCACTCTAACTCAAATACTATTATTCAGAAAAATTTTAAATCTTGTATTTCGAACTTTTTCTGTAATGGAAAGAGCCCATTAGATTTTGGTGAAAATCGGATAACCGGATATGGCACTTTACTAGAAGCTCAAAATAGTTTTTCTTCGAAAAATACCTTTAAATATTATTTTTTCGAGATTAATGTTATTATAAAAATTAAAGATTATTAAATTTTCTATAGATTCGCATTAATGTTTTTTTCTATATATTTTATGGATAAATTTATAAAATCTATCATTTAAATCCCAGGGCGTAGCTTTAAACAAAAAAACGCAGTTATTCAAATGTATGTAACTGACAGATAAATGTCACTATCAAAAAACTAATCATTTCAAAATAATATTAGTAAGGTTTTAAAAAGAAAAAGTAAATAGAACAATAGAAAAGGAATTCAATACGGTTTCCAGCATAAGTAAATATGTAGGTATGTATTTAGATTAATAAAAATTAACGATTCACAAAAATGTTTAAGCTAATCGTCATTTTCGGATTAGTGAATTCTATTCTATCCCGGTATTTAAAATTTAATCTTCATTTTATTATAGCTCCGCTGGCTCAATGGTTAGAGCAAGGCCTCATGTCGTGAGTGCTCTCGGGGCTCTGGGTTCGACTCCCACTAAGGCATGGATGTTTGTGAGGGGTTTAGAAAAAAGGTAGTTACTTGGATTAGATTAGACTATATTTTAAGTAATAAACTGTCAAAATTAGAGTAAAATTCGCTAATCCAAAAATAAGGATTAACTTAATCTTTTTGTGACGGGCTGTAAATGGCGGGAGGTATTGTGTTGGCCACACCAGATTTTTTATATATTATACAGGGTGTAAATGAAATAAGTGCATTAAATTTAACCAGTAATGTAACTCGACGAGAGCAACAATATTTCTTAATAACTTTTTTTTCTAAGTCTTTTAGATTTTGAGTTAAAATTCTTTAAAGATTTGCTGCATATTTCGGCGCGCGCCCATGGAGAACAAATGGCAGCTGTCGTATTCAAGTGGGATACAAACAGCTCAAAAATTTTCGATTATCGGTTACACTTGCAGTCACAGTAATTAATAAACGAATCAACGAAAATAACATTTATTATTAATTAATTCGTAATAGTACAATTTTTAAAATAAAGAAATTTAAATTTTGGATAACAAAATTATAAAGTTGTGTATTAAACCAAGCTTTAATCATCTGTGAATAGAGGAAGACAAGGAGGAACGAGGGGAGGAAGAGCAAAAGCATAGTTATTAGGTTATGAGATGATTATTTATCGTCGACAAATCATAATAGTTTAAATACGTTATTCAAAAAATGTAAGTATACTATTATTCACGAAAGATGACTATTGAAGGTCATTTGTTCGAAGAAAGAATACGCCTCACTTTATAGTAGTAGCTTAGCAACATTATGTAATAAAAAGAGAAAGATTGTTTGACCTATGTCCATTTAATTTATGTGGTGTGACATATACGTAAATAGTGGCATTACTTTCTAACACACTATAAATAATAATGACATATGTCGTAGAATTACAGATACCTAATTATCTACTACACTGCCCTCTGTACGAATATTTACCCAGTGGTGTTGACGTTTAAATCAAATTATTATTCCTTGGTTTATAAGTTACGTCTATGTTTCTGTATTTTGCGAAAACATAAGAGAAGAACATAAATCTGTCAAAAAGGCATTATTTAGAAAGAAACATAATTTTCAAATGAATTACTCTTATTTTTTCAGTTAAAATGTGTCCATAAATATTTCATGTTGCACGCCTATGTATACGAAATGCAATGAAGTTATCTGCAAGTAATATTATATCAGATGGCTCACAAATGATCTTGAATAGTCATCTTTCGTGAATAATAGTTTACAAACTTTTGTCCATTTAAACGGGGTACATGAGTACCAATAATTAGTCGTCCATTTATTGTTCCCGCTCAAACATTTTTTAATGAATTTTTTTACAGCATTTTCGTCTGTTGAAATGTGTATTGTGCATAATAAATACACCTTCCCAAGTAAATTCAGTCTCATTAATGAACATTATGAGCCATTCCCAAAATCGAAGTCTGCTGGGTCATTGGTCTTTTTGTACATGATATGGATACAACTGTTGCTTTATTTAAAATTGTCATATGTGACACTTCGTATTGCGATAAAAATGTACAAGATTAACAAATGTGCGAATATTAGGAACAGTATGATTTGGAAACGCTCCGTCTAAATGCGTTGGCAACTTTATAATATTGTCTTTATATCAACCACAAATTAAAATGTAGTAAAGGTACGAATAAATAAATAAACTATAGGTAAGTAATTACAATATCTGTGTACTCGCTATTTGTAAACGTAAGCATTTTGACAGAATTTTACCTGATAAACAAGTTTATTACTAATGCCAAAATATAATTGCAACAACTGACAAAACTGTCAATTGCTAAAACAAAATTTTTCATAGCTATTGTTACTGCATTCAATTATTAGAAAAATACGTGGAACGACTCGTCAATTTACGGGGTGGTAAAAATGCTAAATGAGAAAAAGTTATTAAGAAATATTGTTGCTCTCGTCGAGTTACATTACTGGTTAAATTTAATGCACTTATTTCATTTACACCCTGTATATTTGGGTAGTGGGTGCCCTAAAAATATATAAGTAGAGCTTCGTGTCAGTATTAAAACTAAAATGTCTGTTATCAAATGAAATTATAGATAATAAGCCGTGATGAGAATATATATTTTTTTAAAGATGCAAAATAATAATAAACAATATAACCATAATAATGATAATTTGGTAACAATCGTTTTAGTTTTATAACTAACCATGATCAAAATTACTCCTTATTGTGTGTTCACAAATTTGATAACAATTTTTAACGTGCCAGACAGGCTTTTGTTGTGAAATTTAAAATATCATTATTTTGGTTGTATTTTTCTTTTAAAGCCGATATTTCCATCTTCGGATAAAGTGTTGGATAACTTATCTGTTGGATAAATGAACAAAATCGCATCAAAAAATGACATTCAATATAATTTACATTATTTATGCTTTTATTTCGATGCAATATTTTATCATTTATCTGACGGATAGTTATCCTGAAATCCTGAGATGGAAATACCGGCCCTTAATCATTTTACATCTTTATTTTGTAACAAAAGTTTTTTTGGTAAATTAACTTTTTTTAAAAAATAATGGCAATTTATTCTTGGTAACAAACTTTTTAGTTTTATAACTAAAACCTGTTTAACTCGCTAAAAAAAATTTCAAATTTGATAACAAATTTAGTAAATGAATCTAATTTTTAAATACAAATGTCTTACATTTTATTTGTGTTATAATTCTGTTCATAATTGCTACTAAATTTGTTAACAAATCTAATAAAAATGTATGATAGAAAACATTCTATTGTAATACCAGTAAACTTTAATTTTTATAAAAAAGTATTGTAATTTTATATTAGCAATATATATTTTTATATCAAAAAATGTTTTGTTTCTAAATCCTTACACGTATGTAGTTTTTAAAAAGGTCACAAGGGTGCAGCACCTATCGATAACTTTAATTTGAGTAAAAAAATTCATTAAAAAAGCCCAAATTTAAGGGGTAACCTATTAGAACAACAAAAAAGTAATGGTACCCTTTTTGCAATTTTTTTCCTAATAGGTATACGCCCATATTAAAAGAAGCATCCATGCACGACTTACTGAATTTAAATTCCCAATAGGTGTACGCCAGATATGAAAAGTAGCATCCATGCACGAATCACTGAGTTTAGATTTCTAATAGGTATACGCCCCATATTAAAAGAAGCATCCATGCACGATTTACAGAGTTTAAATTCCCAATAGGTATATGCCCCATATTAAAAGTAGCATCCATGCACGAAACACTGAGTTTAAATTCCCAATAGAAATACGCCCCATATTAAAAGAAGCATCTATGCACGAATCATTGAGTTTAAATTTCCAATAGATATACGCCCCATATTAAAAGTAGCATCTATGCACGATTTACTGAGTTTAAATTCCCAATAGATATATGCCCCATATTACAAGTAGCATCCATGCACGAAACACTGAATTTAAATTCCCAACGGTATACGCCTCATATTAAAAGTAGCATCTATGCACGATTTAATGAGTTTAAATTCCCAATAGGTATATCACATTTCCACTGTACAATTTCCAAAAAATCTAATTTTTACTGAAGCAAATACTGTTTTCTAGTGGTCGTTTAAGAAGTAGGGACAAAATTCACCCCATAATAGTATAAGGAATAAAAAATAAAGAAATTGTATTTTAATTAATGTTTTATTGTATAAAAAACAATGTAAAATACAAATAAATAAGATAAATACAAGTAAAATTTACACATAATTATTTAAACATCCTATTTCTAATATTTCAGGAGAAGGGTAAGTATATTTATTTATAAAATACAAAATAAAAATAATTAAGCTATGTTGTGACACAAATTTAGTAACAATTATGAACAGAAATATAACACAAATGAAATGTAAGATATTTGTTTTAAGAAATCTGTTCATAATTATTTCTTACTAAGTTTGTTATCAAATTTGATAACAATTTTTTAATGTGTTAAACAAGCTTTAGTTATAAACTAAAATGTTTCATTATTATACACTAATGTAATTTAAAATGTCACTATTAAGAATAAAAAAATCAGATAGGCATTGGTAAACAAAATCAAACATTTTATCAAATGGTTGCACCGCTTATTTTAAACTTTTGGTTAAATTGATAATATCGTATCAAACGAAATGTCAAATGAGTTATTAATATTACTGTCAAAACTTCGATATCCACGTTTTTTTGATAACCTATAGTTAAGAGGCTTTAACTATAAGCGGTACAACTGGCGATTAATCAATTTGTAAGTGTAAGTATCGTTCTAAGTGAAAATTAATAAAAGTAATAGAACACCACCCATGTTCACCTGATTTGGTAATGTGCAACTTTTGGCCATTTTTTAACTTATTTAAAATTTACAGGGTATTCTCCATAATTATAGCGTGACTTTCCTATAGCAAAAATACTAGTGAAATTGTTACAGTGTTGGATCCCTTGGGTGGATTTCTTTCCTGGCAAGTATAGTCGACTTGGGGCGTATGGTTCACTAGTGGTGGTCTCGACGGCGGTAGACGGTGTCCGCAGCTTCCGTGATGGTGATGGGTGTGGTTTAAGGAAAGAACAATTATATTGTTGTGTTGACGCTTTGCCGGTACATCTGCAACAAAATAAGATATTTTAATAAATTTGAACACAAAATTAATTTTTTATATTTGGAGTAATGTTAAATCAGTGACAAATTTTTTTCGAATCATAATAATTCTGAACAGGTCTGTGTATTTTCATCATAGGAGTGAACAATTGTGATTTTTTGTACATTTTCGACTATCTTCATTGAATATTTCGAACTTATGAAAAACTATTCTCTAACGTTTTCATAATTTATTTCTTCAATAAAAAATCCAAATATATAAAAATACAGAGTGTCCCATTTAAGGTATGAATGCATTGAGATCTCGAGAACCGTAAGAGCTGCGAGGTTGGTTAAATTAGACAAAAGTTGCCCCATTAGGAGACCATTTTAATGGTATTTTGTTTGCGAAAAAATGCATAGGTCACTAGATATAGGCGAAAATGTAAATTTTGCAGTTTTTTATTTTTGCAAATAACTTCGAAGTGTGAAATTATACTAGATTTTGGTTTGCACATCTTTAGGGCACTTTTTTATGTTCTTTCGACTGGCTATGCTCAATTTTTTTTATAAATGTTGGTTTTCGAGGATTGATGTCAAAGTTTTAATTTTTATATGGACGCCATATTGGAAAGTTACGCCATTGAAAAGAGATTTTTTTTTAGCTTTACAAAGATATAAAATAGTAATAATTTATTTTTATAATTAACAGAGAAATTAACAAAAAATGTTATTAATACTAAAATTTAATTGAAAAAAGTAAATCGAAGGCTGCTGTTTAAGAAAATAACTATTTAATAAACAAATAATATTAAAAATACAAAAATAATTTACAAAAACTTTACAATAAATTTTCTATTAACCCATCATTTCGTTCTACGCACTTCTGCGCCCTTCGTTCTGTTCCTTCTATAACTTTTCTCAGCATTCTTGGCCTACTTTGATTGTGGCATTTCTTAATTCATTTTCATTCTGATACTCCCGAATAAAAAGTTTATTTTTTAAGTATCCCCATAAAAAAAATCTAAAGGTGTTAAATCTGGAGATCTAGCAGGCCACTTGCCACTTGATTTCGCTGTTGGTCCCTATCCATTGTCCTCCAAATCTAATATTTAAATATTGTAATTCTAGTATTAATAACATTTTTTGTTAATTTCTCTGTTAATTATAAAAATAATTTATTACTATTTTATATCATTGAAAAGCTAAAAAAATTCTCTTTTCAATGGCGTAACTTTCCAATATGGCGTCCATATAAAAATTAAAACTTTCACATCAATCCTCGAAAACCAACATTGATAAAAAAAATTGCGCATCGCCAGTCGAAAGAACATAAAAAAGTGCCCTAAAGATGTGTAAACCAAAATCCAGTATGATTTCACACTTCGAAGTTATTTGCAAAAATAAAAAAGTGCAAAATTTACATTTTCGCGTATATCTAGTGACCTATGTATTTTTTCGCAAATAACAAAATACCATTAAAATGGTCTCCTAATGGGGCAACTTTTGTCTAATTTAACCAACCTCGTAGCTCTTACGGTTCTCGAGATCCCAATGCATTCGTACCTTAAATGGGACACTCTGTATATAGGTGCCCCATTTGAAATATGAAAGTTAATGACACTTTCAGTTAAACTAGACGCGTTACCATCTTGCCAAATACCATGATTTGTAAGGCCCTAAGCCAAGTTTACAAATAAATCAAGAAAATTAAAATAAATAAATAAATATATCATCACGGCTTATTACCCATTGCTGGGTATATCATAAATATATAAATCAGGTTTTTTGCATGAGAAATTTTTAAGATTTATAATGATTACTTACGTTTTAATTCCACCTGGTACACGTATTGGAAATAGTAAAGGATACGGAAACGGTAAGTCAGCATGTCTGTAAAAATATAAATTTGTTATATTTTGGTACAAAAAATATTGTTTATTATATAATAACTAAAATTTGATCAGGCCTGTTGAGCTTAAAAATCCATCATAGAAAAATATGGATTAAAAATTGTCATCATTCACATTAGATTCTTATGAAATAAGTAATCTTCCTAATTTATAAAGTAATAATAATTGATTGTTTTTATCAATATTTCTACTAAAAATATTAAGCTTTCTATAGTCCGTTCGACGAAACCAGAGAAATTGGAACTAACCCGAGATCCAAACCAAGTCATTCTTATTAGTCGATGATGATAAATTTTATGTTGAATCTTCAAATTTGTCATCATCGTTCGACCAATAAGAATGATTTGGTTCGGATCCCAGGTTAGTTCCAATTTCTCTTGTTTAGGCGAACGGACTTTAAATTTTAAGCAAGGTAAATACATACAGGTAAAATTGTTTGAGAGTGTATAGTACTGACCAAAATGAGTAAAAAAATATTAATCAACTGTTTCTGAGAAAAAACGAAAAATCGAAGAAAAACTGACAAAGATAAATGATCGAACAATTTTGTCTATGTCAGTAAATAGACTATAAAAAAACAATAAAATTTTATGTGGAACATTTTGCTAAGTTTCTAATTGCTACGAAGTTATTTCAAAATTAAATACTGACCAAGGTTATCACAACATTTAATTTAATACAATTTGATTTTTTTTTAAATAAAAGCACATCTATGATTAGCTCTGAAAGGTAAACAAAAGTCGTAACTGTTATAGTTTTCGAGATAGCAGAGATAAACCCTGTAAAAACATATTTTTCATTGCCTTGCAGTTTCGAACCCATGTTGATTAGCTTTTTATCTCCCGCTACCCTTGGTAAGGGAGGTATAGGGGTCGTGCTAAAAATCGCATGTCGAAATTTTGGTAAATGACCACGTTTTAAGGCCCCTACAATCCAATTTTAACATTTTCACAATGATGTATGTATGTGTGGATCCTCCACTCTAACTCAAATACTATCATTAGAAAATTTTGAAACCTTGTACTTTCTGTAATGGAAGAGCCCATTAGATTTTGGTGAAAATCGTTAAATGTTTTTTTTTTTCTAGATTAATGTCATAAAAATTAAAGATTATTAAATTTTCTATAGATTTGCCTTAATACTTTTTCTATATATTATATGGATAAATTTATAAAATTATCTATAATATAAATCCCAGATCCTACGCTTTAAACAAACAAAGCGCAGTTATTCAAATGTATGTAACTGACAGATAAATGTCACTATCAAAAAACTAATCATTTCAAAATAATATTAGTAACGTTTTAAAAAGAAAAAGTAAATAGAATAATAGAAAACGAATTCAATACATTTTCCAGCATAAGTAAATATGTAGATATGTATTTAGATTAATAAAAATTAACGATTCACAAAAATGTTTAAGCTAATCCTCATTTTTGAATTCTATTCTATCCTGGTATTTAATCCCGACCGACGTCAAATATTTCCAATTTTAAATGGCACAAAATTGACCCCTGTTGTGCACTTTCCACGCCAGCAATGAGTGCCCGTGAAGTGACGCGTGGTAAGCACGGTGCAAATATTTCATCATTACCGATATCTGTGTACAAAGCAGATTGGCACACCCAGCAATGGGTATTAAGCCGTGATGATATATTTATTTATTTTATTATAGCTCCGGTGGCTCAATGGTTAGAGCAACGCCTCATGTCATGAAGGCCCTCGAGGCTCTGGGTTCGAATCCCACTAAGGTATGGATATGTGTGAATGTGAACGCGCTATGTAATTAGGATTTAATCCTATTGAGGGGTTTAAAAAAAGTAGTTACTTGGATTAGATTATATTATATTTTAAGAAATAAACTGTTAAAATTAGAGTAAAATTCACTAATCCAAAAATAAGGATTAACTTAATCTTTTTTGTGACTCAGGTTGTAAATGGCGGGAGGTATTGTGTTGGCCACACCCAATTTTTTTACTCATTTTTGTCAGTACTATATGCCCTTAAAATTTTGTATCATTTTTTTAACAGCCTGTATATAGGTGTTTTAAAATATCTGCCCTCCATGGATTTAAGAAATACGAAGTCAGTGAAATTAGATAAAAATGATCCCATTAGACCATTTTAGTGGTGTTTCGTTATTATTTGAGAAAAAATGTAAATTTTCCAGTCTTATTTTTATTTTTGCACGATCGGGTTTTTTCACATCACTTACCGATCAGTAATTTGGAAATAAAAATACTGTCTTAGCCTTTTTTTACTCATTTTAGACATTACTACATATATGAATTTTAAGTTTGTACCCGAAGTTGAAAAACACCTGTATAATATAGAACGCATCACAGATCCAATAGCATACTTATTTTATAACATTTTTTCATGCAAGAATAAAAAATCAGGAAGAAAACATTTACTTACATTTGAGAAAAAGTGGAAAGGTGTTATGCGAGTTGTGTAATCTGTAACAATAATAACAATAACTTAATATTTTGTAAACAAAATGAATAATTTTAATTTGGAAATAAAATTAATCAGGCCTGTTGAGCTTTAGATTCCATCACAGATAAATATGGTCTAAGGAGTCATCATAATATAGTCTTTATCCAAATCCAAACACTATTAAACATGCATGAAAAATTTTCAAGTTATTTCTATACTTTCTATAATTCGAATAAGAAAATAATTATAATAAATACACACCTTTTTATGTAAATTAAGAGGCGGGCCGTATCTGAAATATAATTGAAAATATTTTAAAATATAATCAAACAACAAAATTAGTATATTACCTTGTCCAAATTTGAGAAAAACCTATAGTACAATAAAAAGAATCAATCACTAAATGCTCAGTTTTCATATTCCATCATGGACCTTTTACATTTTTATTGCACCCTGACGTCATTATTCAATGCGCCACGTAGTGAAATTGTTACGAATTAGAGATGAGGAGGCACCATGTTGTCAAGTAAAATGATTAAAAGAATAAGCATATATTTTCGATAAAAAATTATATAACCAACACAAAAACAAATAATTTTCTCTTTAACTATAAAGAAATAATTAATAATGAAAAAAATATATTTAAAAGAAAAAAACAACAATTTTATTCTTGTTTATTACTTTCCTAATATCAAACTGGCAACTACGCAATTATCTGTCACTTTTTGTGGTGTTCATTACGCATCTTGTGGTAAAAAACGACTTTTTCTGATTTCATCTCGTCTTCCTCTTGTTTTAAAATATTCATCACAAACGCTTTGTGTAAATTTATTCAAGAAAGTTAAGTTTTTGCCAGAGTTTCTACTTTCCGCCATTTGTAATTTTATTTGAAATGTAACTGGCCTCCTCAAAGCGGAAACAACCTACTGCGCACTACATATATGTCATTTTTGTCTACCTCTCTCTTTTGATGTAAAAGGTCCATTGGTTAGGTTACTTATTAGGTATACTCTATTCCATTTAAGCCATTCAGAAAATGGTGCTCACATCAGCGCCAGTTTTAAGTAGCCGAAATTGCATTGGGTAAACTTCCATGCTGTACATACGAGGTCTGACAATTAAGTAATAGGCCTCCATAGAAAGTATATGGGCGCGGAGTAAACCGTAGACGCAAGGTAGCGAAACGAACAAACCTATTGAGACAGAGTGTATAAAAACAGTATATTTAAAAATTATTCAACAACCGCAGGATCCCCTTCGAAATAGTTCCTTCGGGCACCAACACAGCGATTTTTCCATGCATCGTAGTAGTTCTGGAAAGCTTTGATCGGAATGTCCGACAGTACCCTCGTCACGGCCTGTTGGATCTTTTCAATCGACTCAAAATGCGTTCCTTTTACCACCTGCTTGACTTTGGAGAACAAGAAAAAGTTGCAGGGTGATAAATCAGGCGAGTACGACGGCTGTGGTAATATCGCGATCCCTTTGGAGGTCAAAAACTGGGTCACACTGAACGCGGTGTGACAGGGCGCGTTGTCGTATTGGAGAATCCAAGTTCGTGCGATGTCGGAACGCACTCTGTTGATTCTTTTTCGAAGTATATCGAGTACTTCACGGTAGTAGATCCGATTAACGGTCTGTCCAGGTGGAACGAACTCCCTATGGACCACCCTGGAGCTGTCGAAGAAGCAGATGAGCATAGTTTTCATTTGGAGACAGCCACTGTTGGCTTTGGCGCTTCGTTTCAGGGTCATATTGGAAGAACCAGCTCTCATCACCCGTAATAATCTGGTGAAGCAGCGTAGGATCGTTTTCCACCTATTGCGAACAATTTTCAGCGATTGACATTCGATGGAGTTTTTGCTCTTCCGAAAGGTTCTTTGGAACCATTTTCGCGCAGATTTTTCAACCCAAAATCTTCAGTTAAAATCTGTTTAACGGTTTCGCGGTTGATATTTAGTTTACGACGATCTTGGCGAATTAGAGTGCGCACGCGCTGCGTATTCGCGTCAGTCCGCACTTCAACCGGTCTCCCGCTTCGCGCCTCGTCTTCCACACTCCAGGCACAGGAAGGAGTGTTCACACTAGATTATCAGAACACAAACGCTGTCTGCGTAATGGTATGGTATTAACATCTGCGGTCGCAGAACACCAACACAACACAGGACATAACATCTTATTTGAAAATTCCCGCATTTTAGCTCCTGTCCCTGAGTGTTACAGACGTAAATACAGGGAAACTTTAGAAATATGGAAACATCCTAATAACATCAATCGGGATGATGGCTATTTCTTGAGCCACATGTGGAAACCGGTGATTCTCGGAACACGACACGCCCAATCTACCGTTACGAACTCGATTCCCATTGGTCCTCATTAGCTTTGCTCATCTACCGTATCTTTAGATTAGTATATAACTGTCTTCTCGGCATTCCTTTCGTCACTTGGTTTATTTGGCCTCTAGCGTGGTTTACACGTCGGGTAACCTTGTAAACTGTCTCCCCCTCTTGTTGCTTAAACTCGGCCTCTAGCGTGGTTGACACGTCGGGTAACCTTGTTTAAGACAGTACTACCCCCTTGCTCCTGAAGATGCCCCATACGACTGCGGGCGAAACGTTGAGCTCTGACTCAAAAAATGACACAGTCCATTCCCGGAAAACCAATATTTCTCTTGAAATTATTATTATTATTATGGGGTCTCGTGGCCGCGTGCCTGAGTGTCTGGTCGCGAATCTTAAATGGCACAAAATTGATCCCCGTGGTGCACTCTCCACGCCAGCAATGAGTGCCCGTGAGGTGACGCCTGGTAAACGCCCGCACGGTACAAATATGTCATCATTACCGAATTCTGTGTACAAAGCAGATTGGCACACCCAGCAATGGGTAATATGCCGTGATGATATATTTATTTTATTTAAATTATTATCCAAAAATAAATTTTGTTTATCAGCAATACTTTTCATTTTATTCGCCTTCAAAAATAGAAGTTACTAGCCCCCACTCTGTATTACTCCCAATGGAATATGAAAATTGACATTTTACATTCAAGGAAACAGTGAAAAAAAACAGTAGATTTCATAAAGAACGAAAAAATAAATTGTTTTACGTAATATACTCAGCTCCGGTATTTTCAGACAGTTTAACCTTGGGTCTAACTAATTTTGTAACTTTGAAATCTACTGTAGCCTGAAATCTATCAGATTTCCCCTCTACCCTACAACCACTACTAGGTACATTTTTAAAATCTACTGTCCGAGACCGGCCGAATAAAACCTACAGAGATTGATTTCGAACGTCGCTCGCTAATTTCACTGCGTTTTCTTGTTTGTTTATTAATCGAAATCTGATGGACTTAAATCTACAGAAGATTTTAAAGTTACAAAATCAGATCCCTGAGGTGAAAATACCGGGCCTAACACTGAAAATGAAGTAAAACAAATTTCGAAGTAAAAATAATTTCATTTTTATTTAAATATAGTCTTACCAACATAACAATTACCTTAAAAAAAACTCATAGTAAATATAATAAAGATAGTATTTATAAGGAAAATAAAACCTGAATGTACGTTTGGATGCGCGATGGTTCGCGAGTAACTCAACAAGAGAATTGCTTTTGTTTCAATGAGGTTTATTTTGTTATTTTTTTAGTAGCATTTTGTTTATTTTATACATGGCGCGCGGCGCTTACAACTTGTCGAGGTACTGTGACAAGTCGGGTAAACCTTCCTTCAAGCCTTTCCTCTTACGAGTATCCTGAAACACAAAAAATACATTGATATTTATTACATTACAAGGCGTTTTCGTAAAGTCGATCGGATAGGGTTTTCCACAATTTTTACCTCCCGTCATACCGAAGGTAAGGCAGGTAATGTTATCGATCCAAAAATTCGATGGTGTTTTTTAAGTAAATAAGCATGAATTAGGGTCCCCAAGACACATTTTTACTTATTTTATGATGTCTGTGTGTATCTGGGTGACGATTTTTTCTTCCACGATAACTCTTACAACAAACTTCCGAAAATTTCTATTTTCCATATTTAAGCTTTCTATATTCATATAAAGAATTGATTAGATTTTGGGAAAAATTGGACAACCGGAAGTGATACTTTATTTGAAGCTCATAAGAGTTTTTAATGAAAAACAATATTGAAATATATACAAAAACTTTTCAATTTTAGTATTTAAGACTTTCATATCAAGGAGAATAACATATTAGATTTTGGCTAAAATTAATAAACCGGAAGTGATACTTTACTTGAAGCTCTGAACAGATTTTCGTGAAAAATATATTATATACAGGATATAACAGCTAAACGAGCTATCTCCAATAATTTCTATATTTTTAAAGATAAATACTAAATAAAATAGTAAAGGCAATCTTAATAGAAGACCAAGGACGACATCCGAATATAGAAGAAAATATTTTTTTAAACCAGTGGTTCTCAAGTTACAATACCAAGTTTTTTTTTTAAATGGGATGATATATATTTTATATAATCATTTTATACCCTAACATAACAAAAATACTGAGAAAAATTCAATTGAAATTTAAATAAATTTCATTTTTTTTTCAAACATCGTAGAAATGGCATTTTTTGTGACTTGATTCACAAGGTAGAAGTTTAATTTCTACGCCGGCGGAGTAGAAATAAACTCTTAACAGAGTTTCGAGGAAAAACACAATAAAATAATAATCCAAAATTTCGTATTACAGACTTTTCTATTTATTGGAACGAGAAATTAGATTTTGTTTAAAACGATCAATCGGAAGCTCATTGCTATTTTAAACATGGAATTGACGGGAGGTTATGTGCTGGTCACATCCAATTTTCTTTATATATTAATGTAGAGATAATCATATTAGTCCCATTTTTTTTTATTTTGCATAAGAATTTATAGAACAGGAGAAAAATGCATAAGAACTTTACAATTTGCCATGACGTCATAACCCCAGCAAGACTTTGGCCAGCCCGCGCAAGAGAGAAAGCTTGATGAACTATGAGATAGAAACTGTTAAGTGAATTTAGTCACAAAAATGTATCGCGGGAAAATTAAACGTAACCCGCACATAACCTGCATTGACTTGCATCCACATGTGATTCACGTCGACTGATTCAGCACGTGTGTTTGCTTTTTATTTGTATTTTCAATTAAACGAGTAAGTTTAACCGGTTTTCTTGTTACACACGTGTATTTAACCTGTGAACGTCAACAAAAATAATTGGCGGTAAAAGCCAGGCATGCGCACAAACACCATCGTTGTGTAAGTTCGTTAGGGTTGTGGCGTCATTTGGTGTGAGTTTTAACATTGTACGTTCATTTTTCTTAACTGAAAATACTATCAAATTTAGTCAAAACAAAAACAAATATGACAGTTATCAAAAAATCTTTATGCCAACATTACAAAATACAGTGCATGTTACCTAGGATGAAATAATCCCTCGAAGTAACTAAAATTTGAAGTAAATAACCTCGATATTTAGAACATGCATGCCCTAAGTTGAATATTTTGGATCAAATAGTTTGAACATCGAACGTTCAAATTTATATATAATATAACTCTTTTATTTTAAGTCAGACAGAAAACCTCTTCAAATATAATATATATGATATATTATTGTCTATTTACGTACCATATGCATTTGTATACAGGATGCTCCGTTTAAGCGCAACAATATGTAACTTTATATTTCTTAACGGAACATCCTGTATTTCTTTATTTTGATAGTAAATTAGATTCCCTTTAAAAAAGTATCAAGTAATAAGGGGTCTAAAATTATAAATTAAGAAGTTATTTACGTTCATAAAAAATATACAAATGCATATGGTACGTAGATAGATAATAATATATCATATAAATTATATTTGAAAAGTTTTTCTA
This sequence comes from Harpalus rubripes, assembly GCA_963082715.1. NCBI lineage: Eukaryota > Metazoa > Arthropoda > Insecta > Coleoptera > Carabidae > Harpalus > Harpalus rubripes. Next base: position 1,750,634 of record OY720464.1, read on the forward strand.
TCTGACTTACAGGCCTATTCTACTAAAAAAATATGTATCGTTACGAGTCGTTACCAGGCGACATGTAGTTATAATAACGATTTTTGCCAAAACCCTATTCTACTAATTTATTTATCGTTACGTATCGTTACTTATCGTTATTTTATGTCGTTTATGAACCACAAGATCACATGCCTCGTTGAAGTCATAAAGTTAGATATATTTTGAAAACAAAAGTAAAAATGGATGAAGAAGATATTTTATTAATTGTAGCTGAGCAAGATATTATTACATATTATATTATTACATTTTTTAATATATTTTATATAATCGTCCTTTTACTGTACCGGAGGAAAATTTGAGAATTTTTTTTTGTGAGTAAAGAAGCATGTAGAGATTTATTTACGCAAATATCACCATATATGAGGAACTCGTTGAACTGATGGTTTGCCAAAAATTTCTAGATTATTTATAAATTATTATTTATGCGTATTACATTACATATGAATGCACATAAATATTTTCTTTTCAATTCAGATGATGGCAGCTTTGCATTTTTTTGCTCATGGAAGCTATCAGAAATCAGTAGCAAGGAGGATATCAGTAGAAAAGGATTCATATGTGGTATTAAGTCAATCATTAAAAATCATATCATTAATAGAAATTTGCAATATTATTGTTGATCATTTTATCAAATTTCATACGGCGCAAGTAGATATGGAGCGTGTAAACTGTAAAACGAGGATGAGAATAATAAATAATTTTATGTACGATGAAAATTTCAAATTTGAATCAATATCAAATTTGAATTGAAAAACAAATATTAATTTATTCTGTCAAAATCAACATGAAGTTAGATATTGTCGTTAAACTCATCACAACGATAACTTGATAACGATATGATTAGTAGAATACCTTTTTGTCATTTGTCGTTATTAAAGTCGTTCAACCAAATGCTTAGCGACAGTCGTATGGTAACGATATCGTTATACATATTTTTAGTAGAATAGGCCTGTTAGTTAGTTATAAAGATAGGACAGACCGATGAATCACCCTGTATATAGTTCAATAAGAAATTGTAAAAATTGATGTAAATATTTGTTCGTCTAAAGCCACATTAATGTGTGTTTATAACAGAGAAATAAAAAAGTTGTAAATATATGGAATGTTAGTTCTCTTATTCAAGGTAATAGACATGATTAGATCTAGAACCCCAAACTTGAGAGCTGTTTTTTATGCCAACAACTGCGAGCGCTGTTACTTTAAGACATATACAGCGCTGTCTTGCGGTGGCCTGAATACAATAGATATTACAAATAGGGGAGTATTACATACAATAAGCCGATTTCACATTTTAAACAAAAGTTTATGCAATATTTTTCATAGTAACAAAATTGTTATTTTCGTAAATAAACAAATAAATAAAAAGATTGACGCCATAAATAGTCATGAAAAACAAGACTCCACTCCTGTGGCCTCATAGACAATAGGAAAACAATTTGTCCATTACTTACGCTATTTATACAAAATGTCCCAGGACGAGCTTACGCTATCGTTATTTTTAAAATTATTCAATATTATTTTACGAAATTTGGTATCTACAGGTTTTCCGATACGCCCGTTTCAGCTAAAATATTTTTAAAACAATAGCATTTCCGGTTTTACCGGAAGTAGACTCTAACTTTCTTATTTTGAATAGAATGCTATATTTTTTATTTTACCATTGAATTCAGCTGAAAACATATGAAACCATAAAAAAAATTGCTCATGCTCAACCACTTTCGGCGTAATTCAACTTTTTTTGATTTTTCATCTAAAAACGGCCACTTCTTTATCACTCTCGAGAAGGGAAACGAATTTTTATAATCTGTAAAAACAGTTTTATAAAGAAAGCTTTTGTTTACAATAATATATATTAATAGTCGACAATTTTTGAAAATTGTAATTTCTATGTGAACGTGAAGTTGAAGTTCACAAAATTCAAAAATCTCAATTTTTTAAATGGAACACTCCAGTTTTTATTATTTAAATGAATTCTTCGTTAAAAAATAGAGATTGTTTGTGTAGACATGCTGTCTATGTTGAAACTTGATAGATTTTTAGTAAAATGGAAAATATTTAAATTGCATTTATTTACATTAGTTATTAAATTTAATTTAAGTGGCCATGGTGGAAAAAGAAGAAAATTATGTTTAGTTCCTATTTATTATTTTTTATTTTAATAAATTTTTATGTATAAACCTTTTCAATTTGATTTATGCGCGATATGTTCGTACGCACACACGTACGTACGTACAGACATCACGACGAAATTAGTCAAAATGGATTCAGGGATGGTCAAAATGGATATTTCCGTTGAAATCTGAAAACCGAAATTTTTCGCGATTACAATACTTCCTTTACTTTGTACAAGGAAGTAAAAAAACGAATATTTTTTTTGCATGACCTCAATGACAAGGCAAAATAAATATAAATATTTATATAATAGACCTTTTTCAGTTTAAAGAGATAGAAGATATGCGCAATGGAGATCTGCGCATAGTAAGAACAACTGAGATCTATGGCGTTTATTATTAAAATATTTACACGTAAAATGTGAGAAAAAAGTTTGACAACTTTAAAAAACTTCTCGAAAGAAGTTACGAAAGCTTTTATTGGAGCTAAAATGTCTAACAATGCAATTTTTCATCGGGAATACTGGTATTTTAATTACTGCAATATTTTTGACATTTGGTCTGACAGCCCAACTGGCAGTTGTTGGCGCCATTTTACTTACTATTTGCAGCGATAGAAAGAGATAGCCGTTAAAAATTGAAAAGGTCTATTACCATCATATTAAATGTACGAAGTAAACAGAAATAGAAAATATAATAAAGCTAAAACAAAATGTTCATAGTCAACTAAACTAGATTTATAAACAAATATTAATGTACGCAAGTTAAATATTTTCCATTTTACTAAAAATCTATCAACTTTCAACATATGACACAAACTATCCTTATTTTAAACAGTTTTTACAGATTATAAAAATTCGTTTCTATTCTCGAGATATAGTGATAAAAAAGTGGCCGTTATTAGTGAAAATATCAAAATAGTTTAATTACGCCGGAAGTGGTTGATCATGAGTAAAACTTTTGTATGGTTTCATATACCGTGTGTTTATCTTAAAGGTGTACGTACATAGAAGATTAACATGGGAAATCAGTTTTTTGCAATTTCCTGCTCGCCTAATTATTTTAAGCAAAAACGTTATCAAATAAAAGTTTTAGGGCACGAAATTCTACATCTAAATCAATAAACATAATTACCTTTACATGCTTTGTAACGACAGAAATTAATTATGAAAATGTCAAAAATGACGTTGAAAATATCGACAGCCACGGAATTGAACAATAAATGCTTGAGGTTTTATCAAATTGTCAGAAACGTCAAATAAGTTAACTTACGTTGTGACAGATAAAATGTCAAGTATTTATTTATTTTTTATTCAATTCCATGGCTGTCGATATTTTCAACGTAATTTTCGACATTTTTATATTTAATTTCTGTCGTTACAAAGCATGTAAAGGTAATTCTGTTTACGGATTTAGATGCAGAATTTTATGCCCTAAAACTTTTATTTGACGCGTTTTTGCTTAAAATAATTAGATGAGCAAGAAATTGCAACCTGATTTCCCATGTTAATCTCCTATGTACACCTTTAAGACAGACACACGGTATAAAATTTTCTGCTGTATTCAATGTTAAATAAAAAAAATATAACATTCCATTTAAAATAAGAAAGTTAGGGTCTACTTCCGGTTAAACCGGAAGTGCTATAGTTTTGAAAACATTTTAGTTGAAACGAGCATGTCGGAAAACCCCTAGATATCAAATTTCGTAAAATAATATTTAATAGTTTTTAAAATAACGATAGCGTAAGCTCGATTTGGGATATCCTGTATAAATAAATAAAAGTAGGCGATAGTTTGTCACATGTTAAGCTGTATGTACTTTGACGTCACATTATGTTTCAGATCACGTGACTTTTTCAAAATATTACACAAATTTCAACAATTCATTTCGTGATATTTTCAAATTTGAAGCTCTAAAGAACAATTGAAAAAAGCAATAGTTACTGACCTGTACAACTTTGAATGGCCTGGTGCCATCGTCAAGCGGGTCACCGGGTAGGATTTGCCAGTGGTCGAAGACGCACTGAGGGAAGGCCTGACCTCCGGTGTTGGAACGCAGGTCAGCGGTGAAGCCGAACGACTCGTTTACGGGCAGGTATGCCTTTACAACGAACATTGGGGTGCCGGTTACTTGCATCTCCTCGAATACGTGTCCACGCCGTCTGTTCAACACGCCGTAGATACCGCCCACTGCTACTTCGGGGCACTAAGAACATTCATCATGCATTAATTTTTTCTATTTCGGTGTTCTTATGAGTCTATAAAAGCACTGTTTATCACTGAAAACACGACGTTTAGAAGATCTATAAACGTACTGTTTTTGGCGCTTTTCTTATTCTAGACGTGGTAGTCATGACAGATAAATTACATATAACCTCAAAATGGTAAGTTGTTTATGCCAAAATATTACTTCTAATTAATAATTTTTATCTTTTCTCCAAGTGATAGAGTAGAAAGAAGAGAAATTTATAGCTATAGCTGTGTTAATTCAGAAAGAAAAATATGTGAAGTTAAAATCTTTCAACTAAAAAATTATGAAACAAGAAACAATGCGCTCAAATTTACTTTGTCAAAACAATTTAAATGGTAAGTTTTATTTATTACAATTTAATTTTATTGTAATATTGCAATTTTCGGCTGATTGTATTGTTATATCAGGCAGGTTTTGAAATGTATGGTGCACGTTACTTGAAATGTTGACACTGTCAACTCAATTTATGGCTACTTGCAAGCAAATATGAAAATTTTGCGATCCATGATTTCCAGTTCCACGTCGAGGCTAACTGTCGAATATTAATTTTTTTTAAATATGATTTAAACATAAGTGCCATGTACAAATACAACACGTTTTGTATTGAAGAATGTAAGAACAGCTGTTGCTGTTGTGTCTGCAACTGAGCAGTCAATGTGTTGACAAAATGGTAGAATGTAAAAGTGTAGATCAATAAATTGTTCATTAAACTATTTCATTATTTAAAGTTTTATTTATGATAATAACTAACACGAACCAGCGATTCCGATTCGTTATTTGATAAATTTACCTTTATTACAAGATATTTCTAATCAGGTGGTTCATTAATAAACCGGTGGAGTACATTGTAAGTATTGGTTCTCCTCTTCCATAATTATATAATGCTTGATACAATGTTTTAATGTAAACAATCAGTCAGAATCACACAATACACAAACTGTCAAAATGTGAAATTTCAATTGGTAGCGGGAAGCGCTACCAATAAAGTGACAAAGAAAACACCAAGACATATTTTTGACGCCCTTCAATAGAAAAAATAGTATAAAAAACATGTATCATAAGGCCTGTTAACGCACTCGTCCTTTGTAAAACTCGCCTAGCGGCTTGTTTTCCAAACTTGGACTCGTACGTTAACAGATTACCTTATGATACTTGTGTTTTAATGTACTATTATCGTCACTCATTTTTATTAGAAAAAACAGTAAATCGCTGGAATCCCAAAGAATTTATGGTTAGAATATTATTTTGTAAACAAACAGTGCTGCTCTCACGGATATAAGCAGAAGCTATAGGCAATTTCACACATGCGCATACAAATTTGAATTGCAAAATGTAACTGCTTGTCCCTAATTTATGATATATGTGCTACCCTCGTATACAATGCTCTTAATAATAGAATGTTCGATAGCCACGGGGCTGCAAATGCAACGGTTGAATGCATTACAGCACGGAGGCTAGCAGTTACTTTCCCTGCGTTTTCTAGTGACCACCACACTGGATGCAAGAGTCACTCAAATGTCGCAGGGTGTTTGTTTACCTAACACAAATGTAATTACATACCTGGATTTCACACTGGTAGACGGGCTCCATAAGACGGGGCGCGGCAGTCAAGAGACAGGCGTACAAGCAGCGCCTGGTGGTAGGAATGATTTGGCCACCGCCTCTGTGGATGGCGTCGGCGTGAAGCGTCACGTCGTAGATATTGAAACGGACGCCGCGCAAGTTCTCTTCAGATAACACACCCTATACAACACAAACATTTTATATTTCTATTTTAAAAGAAATGCATGGTGTAAATATTGTATATCATAACGTGTAAAACAGAATTTGAAGTTTAATCAATTTGCTCATTTTGTAGTGAGTCATGGAATGGGCCCGTCCAAGTCTTCGACTTTTTAAAAATTACATGCCGCATATGAATTTTGAATATAAATAAATGAAAACGAAATAAAAATTGGTATATATTTTGTATTTTTATACCTATAATAATGTAATTAAAGTTTTTAGCAAAAAATGGTCACCATGTTGTGACGTCAGCGTCATTACAGTAGTCCAGTTTCCCTGTGAAAATGTCACTATAAAGTGGACCATGCATATTTTGTTCATAAATTCGCGATTGGCTTTACACGTACTCTAACAAACACATATTTAATATATCCAAGTAATTTTTTATTAAGATCAAATGAAAATTTACTTATTAAATAAATTTATATTATAATTTATGTTTTAATTATTGTAATCTCAATACTTGTCATTGTTGTAATCATTTAGTAAATAGTAATGAAAATGTTGGATTACATTTTGTGAATTATGCTTTAATTATTGTAATCAATACTGTCTTTGTTGTATTTAATTATAAATAGAAAGTAGTATAAATACTATTTTAATTATAATAATGGCAATAGGTGAGTATCAAAACAATATTATATTAAAGAGAGTCTTAAAGTTACATTAATTAAAGCGAATAATTAACTTGATTATGAAAACGAGCAAAAATTATTAATTTTACTTACTTGATTTTTATTTATGTATAATATGTACTATCGACGTTTTACATAAATTAACATTTAACACTATTCCTGTCTATTCATGTAAGTAAATCAAACAAATATATATTTTGAAATGATATAACCTCGGATATAACTATCTGGCTTACTTTATTACCATTAGCTCTAAAGATTTTTGAGCACAGTTTGTAATGGATACGTATTTTTATTCATGCAACATTTATTGTTTATTGCCATATTAATGGTAACGTATGTCGGTTCTCTCTACTTATAACGGAGTGATGTTAACGTCAGAACTTTCGCGCCAAAACTTTAATATTATTTTAGGCGTTATTAAGCGTAATTTCAAGAAAACAAAAAATACGGAATTTCTATTTTTAAATTCTTCGTAACATATAAAAAATTCAAAAAAAGTTGGACGGGCACATTGAAACAAAATTACAAATAAATTCATATAGGGCGCGAGCAGACACGTGACTCAAAGGACCTTGACTTGCTTGGGATCAGCTGATTTGTGTGCGCATGTCATTTTGACAAGAACATTGTCAATTTGACAAGACCCATGTTTTGACTTATTTTGATTTTGAATTACTAAAATGTTAATATTATACAAATTTTAGGCAGTAAAACACATGTAATTAAAAATAATAACACTTTCGAAGTTAAAAATCAAAATGTCAAAACATTGGTCTTGTCACCATGACATTGTTCTTGTCAAAATGACATACGCACACAAATCAGCTGATTCTAAGCACGTCAAGGTCCCTTGAGTCACGTGTCTGCTCGCGCCCTATAGTTTTATGCCCAGCTCCACCAACAAAGCTTAAATTAAACTAGATTTATGCAAATCAAAATTTAGTCAATAATATATTTAGAGAATAGGGCATAGTTTTAAACTCTCTGATTGGCTGAAATTGGAGACAAGAGACAAGTGTATCCAATGTTATTTCGGCTACTTAAAACTAGAGCTGATGTCAGCGCCATCTGCTAAATGGTTTAAATAGAAGAGTATAGCATTTTTTTCTGTCAATCTTTTATGGATTATTTTGGAGACATATTTCAAATAAAAGATGTATGCAATTTTATTAAAAATGATTGACTTTACCGAACAATAAATGCAAAAAAAACTAACTTCACAAATAAATGACAGGTCAGATAAATCAAGTCCTTCTTATAAAATTTCATCAAATTTCTTTTCTTTTTCTTTCTTTAAAGCTACATTAAGTCCCTAGATTACTAAATTACCGCGATTCATTTGAGCTGTGTATTAGCAATTTGGAGCCAAAATGGCGTACTGTTGGTGGGTCTTGTTACTTGCACAACATATTGAAAAATATCTAATAGTTGTATAAGATGTTACAAGAATAGATCTGAAAAGGGTTTTCGACTATTTAGAATATTACGTCAAAGAAAAACAAAAGAAATTTGATGTTTATGACGTATACATGACGTAGGGTCGCAATGGGGGAGTTTAGTCATGTTGAAATGTTATGAATTTTCCACATTACTACAATACTATACATACAATAAAAGTAATAAAATATAGCGTATTTTTCTGTACAAACGATATTAAATTTATTGGTTTGGTTCGCACTAGTTGTCCGCTACGAGCGCTAGCTTAAAATAAAAGCATGAACGTATGTCTTCTATATTTGATATTGAAACGTGAAATTCAATATTGTAATTTTTTATTTCTTAATCACCCATCAATATAATTATACCCGAAATAAACAAATTTGATCATTTTAAAACTGAAATTATATAACGATTGAATGTATCAATGGTACCGTAGCATACCACAAACGGACATAAAGATAGAGGTCCTGTGACAGCGTTTAAGCACCTCTGATTAAATTACTCTCCTTCCTTTGCACCGCCAGCACTGTCCTTGCGCACGCCGACGCCCCGAAGGGCCCCCACAAACACTCTAGAGTGGCACTGTTGTGCAGGAAGGTATGGGCGTTCCAGGACAATCAACCGATTTACGTCATCAACTTGCGAAAATTAAGTAATATTAAAAAAATCAATTATTTTAAAATTCTGACAATTAAATTTACGTTTAGTATGTATGTTATGAAAACAGTAAATAAAACTTTATTCGATGTGATTTTTTATGCTATTGTTGGTATTACGATTGACAATTTGATCGTATGTTTAGATAATTTTATTTATCAGTCTTTGAATCGTGTTAATTTGATTTTTAATTACACTTTTCTGTTGTCATTCAAATATTTTCATTAAAAAATCAATATTTTCGGCAAATTTTAAGTATAAAATAATGATTTTCAGATAATTTTGTGTTTCCTGTAAATTTCAGACAAATTCATAACCAAATAAATGTTCACAACGAGCCTCATCTTAGAAATATTAAATAAAACTTTGTCCAGACGGTTTTAAGATTTGGAAACGAGTTAAATTATATTTTGAACCCCGTAGAACACGAATTTCGTGTTAATTTGAAGATAATTCAAACCGTTCAGGAGTTGTGGGCAAAATAAAATGCATGTTTTCGGGTGAATTTTTTTCCAAAATTTCGACGGTATTTTCCGGAATTCCTAAGGCCTTTTTATCACTTTTAAAATATTAATATATCGAATCGACTCTTCAGTGTTTGATTTTACAAGAATTAACACACTATCTTTAACCGAAATCGAGATATTAACAGATTTTTAACATTAAATTTTCAGCCAAGGGAAGAAAAATTTTTGGTTGATTAAAACGCATGTTTCAGTTATTAAAACTCCAGCCGTATGATAGACATTAGATATATACATTTGCCAGGATGAAATAATTGTGTTATAAAAACATACAACTGTTATTAATAATTTTTTTGTGATATTAGTCATTTTTATTATTGAAAACAAATTTTCTTTATTGCGAAACATATTTTTTGTAACAGTTATTTCGTAGATTTAAAATTTAAAAATTTGTATTTTCGGAATTACAGGCCCTAGGCAAATCCAGTAGCTTCCTTGGCCTAAACTAGGCCACGGTCGTATCTCAAATTTGACAAAATTGCATTGGTTTCCTTCTTATGAATCATATGTAATTCTTGCTTCTTTCTTCACCTAATATATTTTAAAATGAATCATTGATTAGACTAATGATATCTACATTATTTTACCTTAATTTCAACATTATAAAAATATTTTAATGTGCTCTATTACTAAGAGCTCTTGGAGTTTCTCGAATTATTTACTTTCCACTATTTTACTTTTACTTTTATTTCGAAAAAGTTTAGTTACAAAACCACAATTAATAGGGTATTCTCTCATATTTTTATTTATTTTTCTTAAAGAACAGTTATATCTAAAAGTATCTGTGAAAACCCGAGTTAAAAATTACGTTTAATAAGCGAGATATTAATTTTTAAAATTTGATTTTATTGTGTCACGTGATAGTGACGTACTAGTTGTACACTACCAGCTGCGTGCTATCAGTGGTTCATGCTGCCTCTTATCACATTCAAACATGAAGTAGGGATTTCAACTGGTCTCCCATTGGCAGGTCATCTAGTACATCAGCAAAATTTAAATGCTTTATATCTTTTGTAACAATCAATTTATAATATGATTTTTTGTTTTTTCCCTGTAGTTTACCTATCAACTCTAATATTTTTAATAAATTTTTAATATTGGTAGTCCTCAGAGAATACCCTATTGTAACTGACATATTCCGCGTTTTGACAATGATCAGCTCAAAGATGCTTATCGCTTCCACTAGTCGGCGCTGCAGTCGCTCAAAAAGTCGGTCATCTTAAATGAATGCAGCGCCTCTATAGGACATTTCAGTCGCCAATAAGCCTATATGCAATGATCACAACATGAAATGATCCAGTCTCATATAAATGAACTAAAAAGTTTAGCAACCCTTTGCTGATGACGTAAATTCGGTTGATATCGACGACTTATACAACACAATCAAACAGTTCAAAATCAAATACATTACCTCCTTAGCAGCCCACTGGAATCCAGCAACAACGCTATCCTTGATTTCATTGAGATATTGCACTCCCTTGGTGCAATCCACTAGAATGTTGGGCCCTGTGCCGTCTGGGCCAAAGCACCAAATCTTCCTGGCTTCAGTCACATCGTAGTCGTACTTCTCGCCCAAGTAACGCGCGCGCACTTTGAAATCATCACGGGGGTTTACATCTCCATTATCGATATCTTCGGCTAAGCCATCAGGCATCGGTTGCGCTTTCATGAACAGACGATTATGTTTGTTGGGAGACTTGGACAGACACATTTGGTCTGATTCTTCGCTGACTGTTTCTCTGTAATAATAATTTATTTACCATAAGAATTATACGGCCTAATTCACTAAGATACTTATTAACATAAGCTGTATTCTTTTTGATCCAATTGAAACTCAGCTCAGTAAATAACTGAGTTGAGATGAAGTGAGTTGTGATGTTTGCAAAAAGAACAAGTTTAATTCCATTTTATCACTTCCTTCTTTACCGATAGTATTTGCTGTAACAGCTGTCAAAATTATTGACTTATTTTCTGATCTATGATACTCTTTATAAACGAAAAATGGATAATGTTGAAAATATATTACTGTAAGTATATCTGCATACATGAATATAAAATTTGTATTATATAACCTTAAAATGTAAATTGAGTGTTTCAAATCATTTAGAGTTTTGTAAACTGGTAGTGTAGCATCGGAAAGGGGGAAGGAAGTTTACCCAGAACTCAGATCAGTTATGTCAAAAAGAACAACGATTTCCTGAGTTTATCTGAAGTGGTCTGAGATGAGCTGAGATTTTGTCCAAAAAGAATACGCCAACCCATCAACTACTCGCCCGACACCTGGCGGTCATTTTCGTAAAGAAACCGCTGACAGATTGACAACCGATGCATGCTGAGTTGTGTGAAAACGCGTTAAATTAAAAGTACAACTGCATTAAAATGAGTGTTACCGCGAAAAGACAAAGTGAAGGACGAGTCTTTTGAATTCCCGGCTGCCCTAGCACGTAATATCGCAACCATGAACTGAAATTTTACAGTTTTTTGAATCGTGATTCGGAAAACTGAGCAGAAAATAACTTTGGATTGCACGTGTTCAGAGAGAATCGTAAGTACTATTAAATGATAGTAGTTTCTAATCAAGTTTAACGTTTTATTAGTGTAATTTATTTTGAGTTGAACAATATAACAAAATAGTTATTAACTCCTGGTAGACACACTTTTTTAGCGTCTTTGTCTTAAACATAAACTACCTCGATGGCCGAATGAGTCAATGCAGCGTGCTTCTGCAGCGCCTCGAAACAACCATCACCGCTCGGTCTTGGGGTCGTGGGTTCGATTCCCACCAGGGGCTTGGATGTTTGTGACTGTCCTATCTCATCTCCATCAACGCAACGCAAAAATGTTACGAAGATGTAAGGTAAAAACTGACTCACCCTTATCAATATCAATTGTAATACTTTATAATAAGTTAAATACAATAAAGAATAATTATTATTATTAAATTTGCACTAGTATGCCTACCAGGGTTTAACTAAAAAATTATATATCAATCTCGAAATAAAATAATCATATTATTTTTTTTAGAAATGATTCCAGTAAAATATACTACAATTTGTATTACACACTTTGTTAGAGGACAAAAATCCAATGACCCTCGTAATGAAAACTACAATCCAAAAATTTTTTCATGAAGACCAGAAACATCGATATCAGCAAATCGAAGAAAAAGATTAATGGAACAGCATGAAAGAGGGAGAGTACCTACCACTGATGGAAACAAATAATGTTAATAATGGTAAAATGTTTATTTATTTTTCTATCCTTTTAAATATACCGTTAATTAATCATTCATAAATTGTTTTAGATTTGGAAGAGGTTGAATTTCCGTCAACATCATCCATAGGAAAGAAGACCTATGAAATATCTGTTCAAACTGATGATATTGCATTTGAAGAGATCCATGACGCTACTTATATAAATAATATAAATGTATATTTACTTATTAAATTATTTAAGCAATAAAAATTACTTGGCCACATTTCATTCTACAGCAAAAAAGAAACAGTTTTTCACCTTCATTTAAACTTTTCTTTCGAAAAATACTAATGTATACCGGTCTAAACCACATTTGCTTATAATAACCGACATTACACAACGGGATTATATTAGTTTTTATCACAAAAGACACTATTTGCATTCATAATAAACCGCGTCAATCCGTTCTGTTTAAACCTATCAGCGCTTTGTTGTCGCGCGTGGCCGCTAGAGCGGCGCTCGCAACGCACCGGCTGATGTTAGGTTGGCGTATACAGCCAATGTCGTTAGGTAACAACGATTTTTAGCAACTCTTGTAACAACTGTCATTCAGTAAATACATAATTAACGGCGTTGTTAAAAACGGTTGTTCTGAACAATCGTTGTTAAATATAGAAGTGAAGCTATTAACAACTGAGTTAAAAGGCATGTCGAATCTCAATATTTATACATATTTCCACTCTGTTAACAACGTAAAGCGACAGATTTTGATTAGTTTGGCGTTTGTTTTAATAATGATTAATAAGAAAATAACTGCTAGATGGAAATATTGCAAATCGTTGATTGACTTCACGGAAAATTGAAATTTTGCCCTTTAATCTCTTTATAAGACCCCATAGCCAGGCATAGAATTTAAGTGTTAGGAGAATTTGATGAAGTTCTCCAGTTTAGTATACATGTTTATTTAAATCCTATGGTTGAATGCGATCGATTTCGAAATTTCAAGAATCTCATCATCAGGCATAACCAGCGTCTAGAAGTTTTAGCAGTAAAAATAATACAAATTTGACATTGTTAAAATGGCTGTTTAAATTTAAATGTGTAAGATAATGAAAATAAATTACAAAAATGAATTTAGTTCTTTTCGGGAGAAAGTCAGAAAATTTGTTCAATATTAATATATTAAGAATTAAAACATTTAAATTTGGAATGTAAATCTTTCATCTTGTGACATGAGACCTTCGAGCATATACTGTCTCAGTATGCTTGAAGCATGAGACCATCCAATTCACGAATTAAATCATGAACGACACCTTGCTCAGTTTGAATATCTCTGTAAATATTTTTTTTAGATACTGAAAATGGATTACTAGTATCTCGCATATTTCTTTGCAAAAATCTTATCTAAAAATGTATATAATTATTGGCCATAGGTATATATTAGTTTATAGTATAATACAAAATTTTCAAGAAAAACCATAACAATGGGAGAAATGCAGTTGTTAGATTAACAACTCGACGTAACGACTAGTTGTTAAATTTTAGCAACTTGATGTAATAGATAATTGGGATTTTGAACTTAGCAACTGATATTCAATTTAACAACTGAAAATAGTTGTTAATTTTAACAACTTTGCTTACAGAATTAGGCCGATAATTTTATCCAGTCCAAAGCATTACCTGTAAGAGACAACAGGGTCGCTCTTCTTGATGGGAATGCAGGCATGGTCTTCTTCGAGATCCTTCAAGCAGATTTCCAAGTGGAGTTCTCCAGCACCGGCAATGATGTGCTCGCCGGATTCTTCAATGATGCACTGCACCATAGGATCGGATTTGGCCAAACGTTTCAAACCTTCGACGAGCTTGGGCAAGTCAGCGGGATTTTTGGGCTCGACGGCCACGCGTACAACAGGGGATACGCTGAATTTCATCACGCGCATGTTGTGGGCGTCTTTGAAGGTGGTGATGGTGCCGGTTTTCACCAAGAATTGGTCAACACCAACCAAACCACAGATGTTACCTGGAATGAAATCAATACTTTATACGTGTCCTATTGAGGGCCGGTACTTCAATCTCATGTTAAAGTGTCAGGTAATTTAGTAAAATAAAATTAAAATATTGCATCAATATACATACATACATAAAATCACGCATTTCCCACTTAGTGGGTTAGCACAAACCCGAAAGAATAACAATAACATCCAAAAAAAAAAAAAAAAAAACAGTCTCTCTTTCAACAACATTCGTACTAACCTGACATCATAGGTACAACATATATTCCTCACTCTTAACATATTAAAGTGACCGATTTTCGGTAGCGAAATACCGCAACCGGACCACAATAATAGTTACGAAACAATCATCCTTCGCCACACATTCCTGTCTAAGCACACTTCTTTCGCCTCGGCCACTTTCATAATCGCATTCATACACGCTCTTCTTCTCTTCCCACTCGGAAACTTTCTCTCTTTTAGTACCTTATCAATCACATCCATCCACTTACACACTGGACGGCCACGCAATCGAACACCCTCAATTTCACCAAGATATACACGCTTTACAAGCCGTTCACTCTTCATTCTCTCCATATGACCAAACCATCTCAACTGGCTCATTCCTACTCTCTTAACAACATTCTTCCTAACCATACGTTCTTCATACACCAAATTATTCCTCACGCGATCCCGTCTTACATATCCACATACTCCACGTAAATACCTCATTTCCACGGCAGTCACTCTCTTTTTATGCTTTCCCGTCCATGCCCAACATTCGCTTCCATACATCAAAGCAGGCACTAGCACTCCATTATACACACTTAAACGAGCTTCTCTAGATACGTTTACGTTTCGAGCAAACGTACCCAGAGCACCCATTACCTTACACCCCGCACTCACTCTCCTTTCAATTTCTCTATCAATTCGACCATCCCTTGACATCATACTACCCAAATATACAAACTCATTCACTTGCTCCAGTTTCACTCCATCCACCAACACATTGCACACAGTCACCAATTTACTCCTCTCAAATACTAACACCTTGGATTTATCAACATTTAACTCCAGATTCATACTTCTTCCAACTACATGTATTCTCTCTATCATTCTTCTGAGTTGCTCTTCATTTTCACCTAAAACAACTACATCATCCGCATACGCTAACGCAGGCACAATACTTTCACCAATTTGTACACCATATTAGAGCGTAAATTGACAAAATTATACACATGTCATATACAGGCTTAACAGGGCCATCATTGGTATCTTGGAAACTGCAAAAACTTCGACTTGGTCGTAATGGGACAAATAAATAAATAACTAAATACATCATCACGGATTATTACCCATTGCTAGGTATGCCAATCTGCTTTGTTTGCAGATATCGGTAATGATGATGACATATTTCTACCGTGCGGGCGTTTACCAGACGTCACCTCACGGGCACTCATTGCTGGTTTGGAGAGTGCAACACAGGGGTCAATTTTGTGCTATTTAAAATTATAAATATTTGGCGTCGGTCGGGATCGAACCCGGTTCCCCAGATTCGCGACCTGACACTCAGGCAAGTGACCAAAAGTTGCCATATTAGGAGGCCATTTTAGTGATGTATTTGTTTTTGCGAAAATATGCATAGGTCACTAGATAATGGCGAAAAACTGATTTTGGTTATTTTTACCTCCCGTCATACCGTAGGTAAGGCAGGTAATGTAATCGTGCCAAAAAATCGATGGTGTTTTCAGTAAATAAGCACGAATTAGGGTCCCAACAACACGTTTTTAATATTTTTACGATGTCTGTATGTGTGTGCGTGCCGATTTTTTCGTCCACGATAAATCTTACAACTTCCGAAAATTTCTATTTGTCGTATTTAAGCTTTCTACATTAATATAAAGAGTTGATTAGATTTTGGGTCAAATTGGACAACCGGAAGTGATACTTTACTTGAAGCTCATAACAGTTTTTAATGAAAAATTATATTAAAATATAATGCAAAACTTTTCAATTTTAGTATTTAAAACTTCTATATCAAGGGGAACAACAACATTAGATTTTTTCTAAAATTAATAAACCAGAAGTGACACTTTACTTGAAGCTCTGAACAGATTTTCGTGATATTATGATATATTCCAAAAATTTTCAAATTTGGTATTTAAGACTTTTATATTATTAAGAACGACATATTAGATGTTTTCTAAAATTGATAAACCGAAAGTACTACTTTACAGGAAGCTATAAACAAATGTTCTTTAAAAAAATATATTAAAACATGATCCAAAACTTCTCAAATTTTGTATTTAAAACACGTGTATAATTTGAAACATTAAATTTTGACTATATCTATATGATAAACCGGTAGTGGTTACTTAATTTGGAGGTCTTAACAGATTTTCGAGGAAAAACATAATAAATTATAATCCAAAATTTGGTATTACAGACTTTTCTATTTATTGGAACAACAAATTAGATTTTGTTTACGACGATCAACCGGAAGTAATACTTTAGTAAAGTTCATTGCTATTTCAAACATGGAATTGACGGGAGGTCATGTGTTGGCCACACCAGATTTTTTTTATTATTATAAAAAATATTGCATAAACTCTCATTTAATAGTTGTTTGTTTGAACTAAGCACTAATATACCACATATACAGCAGAAGCTAACATTTTATCAGTTTCGCTGTAAATCTGTGTTTAGTACCATCTATATATTTTTAAAAAGTTGTAAATATATGGAATGTTAGTTCCCTTATTCAAGGTAATAGAAATGATTAGATCTAGAACCCCAAACTTGAGAGCTGTTTTTTATGCCAACAACTGCGAGCGCTGTTACTTTAAGACGTATACAGCGCTGTCTTGCGGTGGCCTGGATACAATAGATTTTACAAATAGGGCTATAGGCGATGTTCACATTTTGAGCGTCAGCGCCTCTAACGGCTACTTTGGCGTCTTTGGGTACCTAATAAATTTTGACATTTCGAGAAAATGATAAAATTTACAATTTTATTTAGAGTTTTTGTTGTTGTACATGAATATTATACGTCATAGTATATTGAAATGAATAAAGAAATTATTTTAAAAGTTATATGTAAATCAAAAAAGTCAAATACCAGCGAAGGTACTGTGACAAAAAATATAATTTTTCTCATAATATATGATTTCTGTAAACCATTTTATCATACTTAGTTTTATATTATAATTTATATTAGTTAAATATTATAAGATGCAGAATACATGGAAATTGCGATTAAAGAGTTGGAAAACTTGGATGATTGGAAAGAAGAAAATATCTGCATTTAACGATATAAGTGGATGATGTTAGCATCTTTCTTTTACATTCGCAATAATTGACGAATATTCTTCATTTAAAATATACCAGGCTCTAAGTGGAATCAGTTGCACAAGCTCGGAATGGAGAATACACGAAAAATACGAACCATGTGAATTTTTACTTTTAACATTAACATTACATGTACAAAATATATAATATAGACTAATTATTTCAAAAATAGACCTTCTATATGATACAACTGCAAGTATTATACAATTTTAAGATACTTTTCTGCTTCTTTTATGATGTTTTGTTCAAATTTTAACTTAAGAAACACATTTGTAGTTCTTTCTTTTAAGAAAACTAAATTTAAAGGATCATTTTCATATCAAGCTCCCAAATTATATAACAATATTCCTAATTTCTTAAAATCTCTATCGGTAAGTAATTTTAAACGTCAATTAAAAAGTCTACCATTAGCATAAAATAAATTGTTGAAATTCTGCTATCATGTATATTATTGTATTTTTGTATATTACATTACTGTGATTGTTCATTTGTATTTAACTTTTTTTTTGTATGTATTACATACATTATGTATCGAGGGTTAGGTGGAAGAACAGCTTTTAGCTGAACCTCGCCTTTGAGTTGGATCTCAATAAAGTTGAATTATTATTATTTTATATAATTCATTGTTTCAATCATACGACCATTTTTTGAATTTTATTCATACGATAAGTATCTTGTACAATGAGAAAATATGTAAACCTAATAGAATTTCCATGTTAATAGAAGATATCTGTTGAAAAGTTATTTTCTTATAGGTCTTTCCATCTGAAGAGACACCTGGCCTGCGTGTAGAGGCGGTGCTTATATGATATACTACACAACCTACCAAAGCGTTGCGAGAACTGAAGTACCTATATTGCAATCCACCAGTTAAATACACTGTATATACGCTATTTCATTCATAAATGAACAGTTTTTAGTTTATTATTTTCTAAATGTAAACGTTATTTAAATATTAATAAATTTTAATTTAAATTATGTTATTGACAGGATTATTTAAATATTCATGAAAATGCAAAAAAGTTTAAATATATTTTATTAAATCGATAAATTACATATTGCAAACAAACAAGAAACAATAACAAAAACAAATATACCGCGAAAACAAACAAAAAACAATAACAATGTGAATATACCACGAAAACATACAAACAAATAACAAAACGAGTAGGTCAAATGTCAAAATGCAGAACTGAGCGCGATGTGAAACCAAGCGATGTCAACATCAGAATGAGGAAAATTGAAACTGATGTTACGCAGCACAGAGAGTAGCGTAGTATTCCTTGTTACTCATATTTGCCTCTCTTTTTAAGACGCAAATGCGTACTTCGCGCAGGTGTCTCTTCAGATGGAAAGACCTATACGCATATATTGCTCATATAATATTCTAAGGAATTTATAAAATTTGATACTTTAATCGGTAATTTTGTCAGAATTATTACATGTCCCACTGCATCACATAATATTTGACGTCCTATCAATCGCATTCATTGCAAACATTTTATAAAATAGATATTTTAAAATTATTCTGACATAAAACATAACCTTGTTATGTTCCAATGAGTAACCACTTTTGCCATTTTTGTCCGCTGTCGGCGCTGACTACTTTTGTGCACACCGCTTATTGCAAGAATTTTTATGACTTAAGTTCTAAATTTTAAAGCACAAAAATTGAGAATAGTAACTTACCACATGGAACATCTTCAATAGCTTCAACATATCTTCCCATCATGAGAATAGTTCTTTGGATAGCCTTTTCATACAAATCTTCCTTCTTTCCGGGCACGTAGTTGGGGCCCATGATACGGGCCTTCATTCCGGTTGCGACTTTTCCGGAGAACACACGGCCGAATGCGTAGAAACGGCCCTTGTCGGAAGTCGGTACCATTTTTGACACGTACATCATGAGGGGACCGGTCGGGTCGCAGGTCTGTAATGTCACACCGCCTAGTGATTAGTTAACGGCTGTTGGAAGGTGGAGGGGAGCAAAAGTGAAATAAAATAAGGGAAATCAGATGCCGGTTTAATCTTTGTAAAAGGTGGCTGCAAACTCTGAATCCAGGAATGAAAAACTCAGACCAGGAAGGAGAATGCAACTGGTACCTGATACTCAGTCTCGTCATCGGTTTCATCATGTAAAAGTTTTTTTTTTATTATTATTTATTCAAAGGGTAATATTCATTTAAAAGAAAGAAATGTACGTAATGCGAGTCTTAGCACAATATTTCTCCCGCTAGGTTCGCTAGTACTAAAGTATCATTCACAACAAAAAATTAAGGTAGTGGTAGAATTAGTGGCAGTAGTAGTGTTGGAGTAAATCAATATTCATAATTTATATTTTGTATAATTTCATATTCTGACACGTCATAATTTTCATGTTCAGTTGTTAATGAGATATGTTTAGACGCTAGACGATAATTATTATTTCTGTGTAATTTTGAGACGTTAAATACAGTATAATAAAGAAAAGTGAGTTTTTAATTTATTATCTGACAAGTAGTGGCCTGGGTAAAAGATTGAATGCGTTATAGCAAACGTATTCGTGACGTATTCATTCACATCCAAAAATTAAGAAAATCAGTAATAGCGCAGTGGTAACGGCAGCGGTAGGAGTTTATAAACTCCAAACTTCTACGTTGCCACTACCGCTACCGCTTAATTTTTTTGACGTTTATTGACATTGAATTCTGATTGCATTTGATAAAATGAGCAATAGAAAAGATCATTTTGTTGTGTGCATCAGTTGTTGCCGGCTATTGTGCAAACAAACAGGCCTATTAATAAACTTTGCACCATTAAAAGTGAGAACTTGCTATTTTCGCTCAATTGTGTTCACGCATTCTTTTTTTTAAATTAATTTTAAATTCTCTTAATCTCTTATCCCACATAACGGTGTGCTTGTGAATAAGTGTTATTAATAAGTCATCATCTATGTTATTTTTGCGCAAAAATAACAGCTACAACTTACAACCTTGCACTCTAGTAATTTAAAATAAAAAATTCCTAGAAACTATAATTTCAATAATTTTTCATTGTGAACGGAAATAATTTTTACTATAAATTTCTTACGCCACCGATGCCACTCATTCTAGCACTGCCGTTAATTTTTGTCTATTTTGGTTCTTTAATATGTACTTTATGAAACAACCGAAATTGAAATTTTTGGATATGAAATAACGTAATTTTTTGGAAAAATTACCAAACTAAACAAAATACATAATATAAAATATACGTTTCATAAGACATTTAAGCGCACTTGTCTTCTTCGAAAACTCGCGGCAAGTTGCTCGTTACAAAGAATGACGCGTGCGCTAAAATCATGTCTTATGAAACTTGTATCTTAATGTACTATTATTCTGAATGGGCCTTAACGCCACCGTGGTTACATGTTTGACGTCACCACATGTAATCGGAGTGCTCAATAAAATTCGGTTACCATGTAACCGGAGGTAACCGCTCTGAATAAAAAACACCTGATATGTGTTCGCGTGTCACTTCGACAAAAACAATGTTGTGACTTATTTTGATTATTTAAGTGTTAATCTGAAGATATTTAAAACAGTTCAGGAGTTATGAACCCCCAAAAATGAATGTTTTCATGTTTAGTTTCGATCAAAAATGTGAGGTTAAAAATGGTTCCATAACTGTATTCTTTTTTACTCAATTGTAACTCAGCTCAGTATATAACTGAGTTGAGCAGACGTGAGTTGTAATGTGTGCAAAAAGAGCAAGTTTTATTCCATTTTATGATTTCCTTCTTTGCCGACAGAATTTGCAGATCTATGATAGTGTTCATAAACGAAAAATGGATAATGTTGAAAATATATTACTGTAAGTATATCTATATTTGTGAAATTGTGAATATAAAATGTGTTCTATTATACAGGGTGTAAATGAAATAACTGCATTAAATTTAACCAGTAATGTACCTCGACGAGAGCAACAATATTTCTTAATAACTTTTTTTTCTAAGTCTTTTAGATTTTGAGTTAAAATTCTTTAAAGATTTGTTGCATATTTCGTTACCCGCCTATGGAGAACAAAGAGACAAAAGGCTGCGCTGCCGTATTCAAGTGAGATACAAACAGCTCAAAAATTCTCGGTTATCGGTTACACTTACAGTCACAGTTATTAATAAACGAATCAAGGGAAATAACATTATTATTAATTAATACGTAATAGTATAATTTTTAAAATAAATAAATTTAAATATTGGATAACAAAAGTATAAAGTTGTGTATTGAACCAGGTTTTTAATCACGTGAATAGTGGAAGACAAGGAGAAACGAGGTAACGAGACGAAGACCAAAAGCATAGTTATTAGGTTATGAGATGATTATTTATTGTCGACAAATCATAATAGTTTAAATTCGTTATTCAAAAAATGTAAGTACAAACTTTTGTCCATTTAAAAGAAGTACATGAGTACCAATAATTAGTCGTCCATTTATTGTTCCCCAAACATTTTTTAATGAAAATTTTTACAGCATTTTCGTCTGTCAAGATGTGTATTGGGCATAATAAATACACCTTCCCAAGTAAATTCAGTCTCATTAATGAACATTATGAGCCATTCCCAAAATTGAAGTCGTTTATGTGCTGAAAACATTGAACTTTTTGCACATGGTATGGATACAACTGTTGCTTTTTTAAAAATTGTCATATGTGACACTCCGTATTGTGATGTGATAAAGATGTACAAGATTAACAAATGTGCGAATATTAAGAACAGAATGATTTGGTGATGATTTGGAAACGCTCCGTGTAAATGCGTTGGCAACTCCATGACACTGTCTTTATGTGAACCGTGATGTCAAGTAAAATGTAGTACAGATACGAGTAAAAAATAAATAAATAAACCATAGGTAAGTAATTACAATGTCTGTGTACTCGCATTTTGACAGAATTTTACCTTATAAACAAGTTTATTACTAATGTCAAAATTTAATTGCAACAATTGACAGGACTGTCAATTGCTAAAACAAAATTTTTCATAGCTATTGCTGCTGCATTCAATTATCACAAAAATATTTGGAACGACTCGTCAATTTACGGGGTGGTAAAAATGCTAAAAAAATATGCGATTTCGATAAAAAGTTATTAAGAAATATTGTTGGTCTCGATGAGTTATACTACTGGTCAAATTTAATGCACTTATTTCATTTACACCCTGTATAACCTTGATACAAACTGAGTGTTTCAAATCATTATGAGTTTTGTAAACTGGTAGTGTAACATCGGAAAGGGGGAAAATGAATTTACTCAGAACAACTCAGATCAGATGTGTCAAAAACAACAACGATTTCCTGAGTTTATCTGAAGTGATCTGAGATGAGCTGAGATTTTGTCCAAAAAGAATACAGCTGATATCACGATTTTGGTTAACGATACAGTGTTTATTCTTGCAAAAATGAACTTTAGACGGCTGATTTGTATATTGCCGGTATAAAAGTGTTAAAATTTCAAATTAAAAACTCCTCAAACCCGGATTCAAAAATTGTATATTTTTGGCTAAAAATGTGAGGTTAAATATTTGTCAATATCTCAATTTCGGTTAAAGATAAGTGTTAATTCTTGCAAAAACGAACCCTGGAGGGTCGATTTAATATATCAATATTTTAAGATACGCATTTCAGCAAATACTTATTTTCTTTATTATTGATTTTAGACATACAATATTGAATCATAGTGAATTTGAATGAATGTAAATGTACCTTACCTTGACACCCAGGGCAGCCTCATCGTCATGGGGCCCTTCGTACAGCATCTCCATACGATATTTCTGGGCGACGACAGGGGAAGGCAAGTGGATGGCAATCATCTGAAGCAGGGCTTCACCAGCGGGCAACCACGTGCGCATCACAACCTTCAGCAATGCTTTTCCATCTTTGTCTTTGTCCTCGTGCTTCAGCACAATGCCTAGTTTGGATAGCAGTTGTTCGGCTTCCTCTTTCCTGCATCGACAACGATTCACATTATTGACAGTGATTGCATAGCTTGGTCAACATTATTTGACGATGAGTTTCTCAGTACAGGTGGTCTCATTTTCGATGTTTTTTTTAAGGTATCTTGGGTAATATTAACGATAGATCAAAACCGTTTACACATTGCAGGATCACAGTTTATCAGTCATTATAGGAATATTCGATCTTCTTTTATTTCTGAGCTACAGGCAAAAACTCGTTTTTCGCTCATTTTGAAAATATATCATATCTTATGTATTATGATAAAATTTGTACTGTTTTTTAAATAGAATAAAATGGCGTAATTACACGGCAAAAACTAGAGTACAAAATTGTTCAGAATTAAAAATTGCATGTATTTACATTTATTATTGTTTTTGGTTTCTTCACAATTTTAAACAGAAATTTCAAAATTTCTATTTTGTAGCAATAGCCATGGAATTTATTTTTTTCTGGTTGTCAAAAATTATTTTTAAAGGTCAACCATGCGTTAATCTAACTTAAAAATTAAATAAAAACAAACAACTTTTAATTTTATTACGCATTTTTTATTAGGTACACCATTTAATAATAAACCAATTCCAAATGTATCAACTACGTAGAATTTTGATTTGTCATAGCCAATACCATTTCTTCATTCACTTCGTTATAACGTCTTCTATTATTATTATTTCCTTCATTACCTTCGTTCACAGCTACACTAGCTGTGTTCTCAACGTTTTTAACAAGTTTAGAAATTGTTGCTATAATAGGAATTGGTGTATTTTCGTACTTTATGGAAAAAAAATCACGTATTCTTCTAAAACTATTTCCACCATAATAATTTTTTATAATGAAAACTCGTTCCTTATTCGAATAAACATTCATTATTAAATTAACTTTTTATTAGAGAAAATTTCGAAAATTTGACAGAAATTGAATGACATTATTATGTTTAAACATTTGAGTTATATTGCTACAAATTAACAGAAATTTTGAAATTTCTTTAAAATTGTGAAGAAACCAAAAACATAATAATAAATGTAAATACATTTTTGTATGCAATTTTTAATTCTGAACAATTTTGTCCTCTACAGTTTTTGCCGTAAAATGAACAGGAGAGCAGAAAATTGCATAAAACTAAAATCCCATGTTAAATCCCTATGTTCACCCCTAACCGCCACCAGCCTGTATAACAAGTCTACATTCTTTTGTTTTAAACATGAATAAATGATGAATTATTAATTTACTGGGGCGAAAAAATTTAAAATTATTATGAAACAAATAAAAAAAATCTATTACAGATCATCATTTGTATATTTTTAATAATATTTGTTTCAGTTTTAGTCATTTTTTCAATTTATTTACTCCAAAAGCATATTAATCATTTTTTTTTTTAGATTGTATCAAAGCCAACTCTTACGTCGATAAATAGTAATTTAACTAACCCGAAAATAATTGGTAAAGAATAATTTTGAGAACAAAATTAATAGATATGGGATCAAAATAAACAAATGATGATCTGTAATATTTTTTTTCATTTGTTTCTTAATAATTTCCTATATTTTTACCTCGTGGCCGCGTCAGGTTGCAATTTTGGGGAACCGGGTTCGATCCCGATTGACGCCAAATATTTCGAATTTTAATTGGCACAAAAATGACACCTGTGGTGCACTCTCCACGCCAGCAATGTGTGCCTGTGAGGTGACGCTTGGTAAACGCCCGCACGATACAAATATGTCATCATTATTACCGAAATCTGCGTACAAAGCAGATTGGCACACCCAGAAATGGGTTATATGCCGTGATGATATATTTATTTATTTAATAAATTAATAATTCGTCTTTTATTCATGTTTACAACAAAAGAATGTAGACTTTTTATATATCTTTGAAAAGCTTATAAAATAAGCAAAACGACGAGACTATTTTTAACATAGGTTCCCATTTCAAAAATCATAAGATTATGTTATATCTCGAGAATTATTAAGTTTTCGTAAAAACAATTTTTCTCTATCATAATAAATAAGATGAGATATTTTCAAAATGAACGAAAACGAGTTTTTGCCTGTAACTCAGAAATAAAAGAAGATCGAAAATTTCTGTGGTAACTATTAAACTTTTCTCGAAAACTCGACCCGGGAATGTGCAAACGGTTTTGCTCTATCATTACCATTACTAGAGATACCTTAAAAAAACATCAAAAATGAGACATCTGTACATATTCCGCAAGAGGATTTAAAAAAAATTATGTCATTCTTATCAGTGTAGTATTTGATAAAATCTATGGCCCGTATTCTCACCTATTGGAGTATCGCTACTTCCGAAGTAGCGCTATTTCGATTTTTTAAATTTTATTTATAGACAAGAATAGCTTTCATATTATTGTAATTGTAACCTATAATATTTAAAATAAGTGCTATTTACAATTTAATTTATTTTTATTTCTCTAATTTTTAACATTAAACTTGACATTTGACAGCTGAAGTAGCGATTTTTCGGAAGTAGCGCTATTTCGAAAAGGTGAGAATACGGGACTAAATTTTTTTCTTGATTTTTCACAAAAGTATACAAATAATATCAAAAAGAGAAGAAATTTTGCAGGAAAAGATATATGTATAATATAAAAATTTGTTGAAATAAAACCTCATTATTGACAAAATATCTCGAGAAATAATATGCATAAATTACTACAACCCCCTCCTGTTCACAAGTAAACTTAATACCTTAATATAAAATATTCTCCATTCGTTTTTGCAAGAATTAACACGATCATTAACTGAAATCGAGATATTCACCGATTTTTTAACTTCTCACTTTTAGCAAAAATGTACAATTTTTGAACCCTGGTTTGAGAAGTTTTTACCGAAAATATACAAATTAACCCTAAAAAGTTTATTTTTCAGATAGTATTAAATACATGCTTTGCTAACCTGTAATTCATGATGCTGTCGAATATTTTGTAGATGGGATCAAGAATGTACATGCAGAAACTTCTCTTATTGTCTGGCTCCTTTTGCTTTGCCCATTTCTTGGTTTTGGCATTGAAGAAGTTCTCTCCCCACAATCTGTTCATTAGTTTCACGACATCGATCTTGAATTTCTCCGCGTACATTTCTGCGAACTGTTTGAGGGTGAAAGCCCAACCGTGCAGGCCGGAACCGAAACCGACTGAGCCTTTTGAGGGATCAACCTAAAATTCACAAAGAAATGTAAAACAAAGTGTAAAATAATCAAGTATGCAAATAAGTAAATAAGGGAATGTCAGATGGAAATACTGTCTTCAATTAAAATCAGAACAGGTCTGTGTAATATCATCATGATAATGCATGAAATCTCCAAATTCATTACAAATAAGATCCGAATACACGGCAGCATAATTTAAATTGTTTTGGTAAAAAAATATCAAATATTACTTGGTCGTAGTTATTTTTTTTTTTTATTATGGTGTTTTTATGAGTCTATAAAAGCACTGTTTATCATTGAAAACACGACGTTTAGAAGATCTATAAACGTAGTTTTTGGCGCCTTTCATGTTCTAGAAGTGGTAGTCATGCATTCATAACTGACAGATAACCTCAAAATGGTAAATTGTTTGTGTTGAAATATTACTTCTAATTCTGGATTTTTATCCTTTCTCTAGGTGATAGGATTAGAAAGAAAAGAAATTTATATCTATAGCTGTGTTAGTTAAGAAAGAATAAGAATCTGTGAAGTTAAAATTTCAACTAAAAAATATGAAACAAGAAACAATGCGCTCAGGTTTACTTTGTCAAAATAATTAAAACGGTAAGATATATTTATTACAATTTAAATTTATGGTAAAGCAATTTTGAATTGAATGTATTGTTATTCCAGGCAGGTTATGAAATGTATGATGCACGTTACTTGAAAATGTTGATACTGTCTACTCAATTTGTGGCGGCTACTAGCAAACAAATATGAAAAGGTGACGTCGTAATCCATGATTTCCAGTTCCACGTTGTGGCGAACTATCGAATATATGCCATGTATGTTTTGTAGTAAAAAAATGTAAGAACAGCTGTTGCCGTTATTTGTGCAACTGAGCAGTGAGTGTTGACAAAATGGTGGAAAGTAAAAGTCTAAATCAATAAATTGTTCATTAAAGTATTTCATTATTTAAAGAGTTTTTTTTATATGTTGTTTTCTCAATAAAAAGGCTTGATGGTCCACGAAACGTCCTTCAATCACATATTCAAGTTTTATTTATGATAATAATCAACACGAACCACTGATATGTCAAATCAGGATGGTTCATTAATAAACCTCTTTCATAATTGTATAATGCTTGATACAATGTTTTAATGTAAACAATCAGACAAAATCACAAGATACACAAACTGTCAAAATGTGAAATTTCAATTTTTAGCGGGAAGCGCTACCAACATAACTGTTAAAAAGCACCAACTCATATTTTTGACAAATCTTTTTTTATAAATCTAATTGTAAAATTACCTCAATAGAAAAAATAGTATAAAAAACATGTATCATAAGGCCTGTTAACGCACTCGTCCTTGGACTCGTACGTTAACAGATTGCCTTATGTACTATTTTCCGTGTGTTAAAAAAAGTCTCTTTTTTTCATTAAAATGGCTTCATAAAGTATGCCTTTTTTAATACATGAAAGTGTAAAAAATGCACTTTTTTAATCTTCGGAGTGAAATAATGAAACGCTACGGCACTTTTTTCACGCTCCCATTGCAGACAAAAAAATTGTATGCAACCCGTAAGTAAATTATATCTTTTTTTCACGAAAAGGAAAATTTACCGAACAAGCCGAAGGCGAGTGCGCAAATCCTTCGAGTGCATGTTAATGTAGTTATAAATTAATAAACCAAAACCAGGGCTGCCAGCAAAAAATATGAGCAAAATAGTTTTAAAAAAGTGACCATTTTTTTGAAAAAAGTGTAGTTTTAATAAAAATAAATGAAAATATATGCCTAATGCAGATACCCCTAGACTCTACAATTAACTGTGGGAAGCATAACCAAATAAATATAACTAAAAATTTCTAACCAAGAAATAATTTCTGCTTACTTTTTAAAATGCAATGACGTAAATATAAGGTTATCTGTGAAACGTTAAAGTTAATGATTCATTACTTTTGTATAAAAACTGGTGTAATAAATAATAAATTCTCATAATACTAAGTAATACCTTTCAGCTATCGCAACTGAATTGATGGTATCTATTTCGAGAAAAAATACTGAAAATTATAAAAGGCAAAACAAATAAAATGGGGTCTCTTGGCCGCGTGCCTGAGTGTCTGGTAGCGAATCTGGGGAGCCGAGTTCGATCCCGACCGACGCCAAATATTTCGAATTTTAAATAACACAAAATTGACCCCTGTGGTGCACTCTTCATGCCAGCAATGAGTGCCCGTGCGGTGACACCTGGTAAACGCCCGCACGGTACAAATATGTCATCATCATTATCTAAATCTGTGTACAAAGCAAATTAGCCGACCCAGCAATGGGTAATATTCCGTGATGATATATTTATTTAAAACAAATAACCAAGAATTCTTTTAAAATCCTTATAAGTTATAATATACGCTTCAACGCCGAATATGAAAAATAATTTGGAGACCTTAATGCAATTTTAAGTCATAATAGAATTAAATAATCCGATTGGACTTACTCTGACTTCACCCATGGGACCGCTATCGTCGGAATAGGTGGCGATGATGACGTTCACGTTCTCCACAATACGTTGGAAGGTCTGGTAGAGTTCTTCAGCGTCCAATTGCAATTCAAGAAGCGCGCGATCCATTTTGTTCATGAACAAGATGGGCTTGATACGCTCAGCGATGGCCTGACGCAAAACAGTTTCGGTCTGCACGCACACACCTACAAAACACAACAAAATATTACTAAACCATACACCACAACACTGTTTTCATTATTTAGAATGTTATCTACATAGCCATGAAATAACTTACTACTAGGTTTAGTTTAAATGGGGTAGAATAGTGTGACGTTAGAGTATAGCGCGAAATATGAAGCACTGTCCTAAGAAAAAACGATACTTTCAAAGTAGTCTCTATTGACAGAACACATAAAGGTCAGAATTTAAAGACTTGTAATTTGATGCTGATATTATTGTTATTATGAAGAAGTTAAGTTTGAGATTTGAATAATATCAAATTGTAAACTTTTTTCTATTAATTGGGATTTTCAAGTATCAAGAGATGGCGCTGATCGTATTAAACACTGGTACACTTTTTGTTGACGTGTGTCAACGTAGCATTTCTGTCAATTGTATTTCTTTAGTTTTCGTATTATTTTCTCATTTATTAGTATTTTCTATTTATAATTCAAGTACGTATAATAGAGTTTTTGTAGTCATATAGTTGTAGTTTCATGTAAATGTCAAATGTGTACCACTGTTTGCAGTTCTAATATTTGCCGCTAGTTAGCGTTTTCTTATTTGAAAATCCCAATTCGTAATATAATATATACACATTAACAAATAACAAAGGTTTTATTTCAAATTGAAATCAACTCTGCACATTCTGAACTACAGAGTAACAGGTTTGCGCAACTTCAAGCGTATCCGAGAGTTTACCGACATACCGACTGAGATTCTGTTTGTTAGCGTTTTTGAGCATTTTCAAATCAGTTCTTTTCAGAACTTTAGATTTCTTCTTTTTAAGTTTAATGTACGTAAATAACTGTGTCTATCCACATTAATATATTAATAATATGTCGTGTGTTCTGTAACATAAAAATGGTTCGCTCTCTTTCAAACGGGCTCTTCAGCCGCTTCACACGATGTTTCCCGAACATCTTCGAGATTGAACGAACATGTAATTCCATGCAAAGTTTTTAAAAACTTAAATAGAATAATTGTTATTACAAATTAGGGTAATATGTTTTGTTTAATTGAAAAGGTAATATTCAAACTTAACTGAATGATAGCTTAAATAGCAAACTTTTCTTAATTAAGTAAGATATTGGCGACGAAATGAACTGCTTAAAATTATAGTTCTTATTTGCTGCGGCAATTGGCGACTAAAACTACCGATGGCGGCGCTAGTGTTGTAGCATACACGTGCTCTGAAAATGGTATTGTGCTATAAGATCGCATACAAATCATTGTATAACCAACATTCGTTTTGAAGTATACTAACAAATTCATTAAACTTTTTATAAATAGTGTTAGTAATAATTTTGTGCACGTACTTAAATTATAATGACATTCGAAGAAAGTTATCTTAGACTTATTTCTAAGGAAATGTTTACTTATTTGGAGGCAACAAATTCTTCTCCAAGTTTTATAGAAGGGGGAGAATTGTTGAATCGTGGGTTGTTATTTTAATGGGTTGTGTTTAAACAAGTGCTCTAACGTCACATCCTCATGAGATTAGAAGAACTTTAAATTTACAATTGATTATTTACAAAATGCTCTTGTATAGCTGGCCATAGTGGCCAGTGCAAACACATTACAGCTGTCTTAATATTTTGCACAAGATAGTAAAGTATTACCATATATTATTCATGGATGTTAAATAAATATGTATTTACTTTACTTAGGGCCAGTTTTATAATGAAATTTAATCTTCACTTAAAATTTAGTTGTCAAGTAAATTTAATGAAACGAACAAATTCGAATCAGTTTCCCTGTTCTTATGACATTTAAATCATTGCTGTCAAAAAATCGTGTTGCATTTTTTCTTTTCATTAAATTTACTATGGAAGTAAATTTTAAGTGAAGATTCAATTTCTTTATAAAACCGGCCCTTAGTTAAGGAAATTAAAATGGAACTAATGTCAAATATCTTTCAAATTGTTTTAATTACAAGTGTAAGAAATATATTGAATGCTACACTTTAAGTGAAAAGTGTATTATTTTACTCATGAATCGGCCAGGAAATAATAGAATACTTTTCATTTTTGTTATCCACTTATGATTCGTTACATGTTTCCCAGTTTTTTTTTTCCTAATCCAGCCTTCTCTTTTGTCGATAGACTTCATTTTACCAAATTTATTTTGGATGTCACTCGTCCTCTCCCAATTTTTGGGACAGATAATTTCTTAGTGCCCTGAGAATGACAGTCATAAACGCAGCAATTGACGTTAATATTTTTTCGTTCTTTGCTCATATTGCAAAGTAATTTATATGTATTTTAAAACAAAAAGACAAACAAGAAACCGGCAAGGAATTCAATGCACTATATATATTTACTATAAAGTTGAATAACAGAATACCATTTTCAATAGTTGCAAATATCGTCCGCTTGAGGGATTCATGTTAATTTTAGTCGCCAATAAGGTTCACTTTGAAAGATGTGTTTACCGGTAGGACAGTAGTTTAAATAAAGCGCGCCGCATATGACGTAATTACTGAACTACCCTATTGAAAGGGCAGAATGCAAGACGAAGGGAAAACATTAAAAAATGAATATTTGCAAAGCTTACCAGAGACGCAGTCGACGACAACAAGAGCACCATCAGTGACACGCAAGGCGGCTGTAACTTCAGAGGAGAAGTCGACGTGTCCAGGAGAATCGATCAAGTTGATCAAGAAACCCTTTTCGCTCTTTTCACGCTGGTCGGGGTTCGTGATGAATACCAAGTCTTTGTCATCGAGCTCGAAGAACATAGAGATGGCGCTGGAATTCATCAATGCGGAAAATTAGTAACACAAAATTAAAATAAAACGATTAGAAGTAAAGAAAAGTGAAATGTCAGATGGCCGTTCTTATAATTCGTCACAAAAAATCTGTTGTGGAAGAACAATCATCATGTATGGAAAACAATGCTGATAGATAATAGTTATTTTTCCGACATCAACACTAAAATACACGATAACACTCCGCGAAGCCAAAATAGAAGCTAAAGTAAAACTTTACAGACTCTTATGTCAAAATTTAACTTTACCTACTCATCTATCAAACTTGAATTAACCTAAATTTCTAACTTTTTTAAAAAGAATATACATATTGCAAACTTTTTTGCACTGGATATTCTGTGTTCACATACCAATCAACTGGATGAAGACTACATTTAACTAATCATTTTTAAGTTAGTGGAAAACTGGAATGTACAAAAAATAAGTGATGTTTGTACTATTAAATTATTTGACAGTATTTTTGTTACCACAGCCATCTCTATTTATATAATAAATTGCCTTACTAGACGTGAAAATTGTCACTCGTTTTGTTCTTGTGCGAAAACACTTCATATTGGAACTAATTACATAAATGACTTTTAACAAAAAATACCAAATAAATAATAATTATTATAAATTCGTATAAAAATTAGAAAATTAATATTTTGACATATCCTTTGCATTTGCACGCATTTATAAGTAAGAGTAGGAGGCCGATATTTTTGTTAACTAATGAAATTATCAACTTGTGACCTAGGTGCTTAATAGTAAACTAATAATATCCAAACAATATAGAAATTTTTGATTAATTTGTCTCGTTATTCTGCAAAATGTACTGACTCATTAATGAGTTCAACTTTTAGATAAACTTTCATTGCAATTGTTATCATGTTTAAAATAATTTCAACATAAAAAATTGTGATAAAATTGTACATTAAAATGCAAGTTTAAATAAAATAAATATATCATCACGGCTTATTACCCATTGCTGGGTTTGCCAATCTGCTTTGTACACAGATATCGGTTTCAAGTTTCATAATAGTATATTAAAGAACGTGTTTTATAAGACATGTGCGAAAGAAAGTCTTATAAAATGAGGTCTTTATACTATTTTTTATATTTTGCGCCTTCTACAATAACATTTACTTACTCAATTTGTTATTATATTTGTAACCATTTGTACATTTTCATGTAAATAATCTTCCCTAAATAAGAAAAATAATAATAATTTTGACATTATATTATTAAAATGAATTGTCAATTAACTAAAAATAAATTAGGTAAAAATGGGTTAAAGAAGCGTCATCTAGTACCAACCGTCTAAACCAAAAAATTGCGTATTGAAATAAAGATCATTACGATACGCAATTGCGTATATTCATTATGAACGCAAAATATAAAATAGTATATTAAAGAACGTGTTTTATAAGACATGTTTTTTTCGCACGCGTCAAAATTTAGAAAACGAGCGTTAGCGAGTTTTCTAATTGACAAGTGCGAAAGAAAGTCTTATAAAATGAGTTCTTTATACTATTTTTTATATTTTGCGCCTTCTACAAACTAAAATATTTTAAAAAACTGTTAATATTAAACAGAGTTGATTTAGGGAAATTTGTAAGTGAAATGTTGTAGTTGGTAACATTGAATTGACCACATTCAATTATTATTTGAAAGTTCATGTCATTTCAATATTTACGAACAAATTTAAGTGAATTTAGTGTAATCATGGAAGATGAAATCAGTTGCACTCCGCCTGAGCTACGTAATATAGCTCAGACTACAGTACATAATCTACTTCCTAATAAATCGCGCGAGATTTATGAGAAAGAATTTGCAAATTTTGACACATAGTGTAAAGAAAATAATGTCAAAGGCGTAACAGAGAATGTTTTGATTGCTTATTTTGAAATGCAAAGTAAGACGAAAATATGTATTATTATTATATTCATTAAATAAAGTGATTTATTAAGTAAAAGAAATTTTGAGGTTATATTGAAATTTCTTATCTTCCAGCTTTGACGTTTGACAATTTAACCCTTTCAGCCTCAGTATACAGGAAATTTTTATTATTTCTTATATTTGAATTAAAACTTGCTTTAAAATTAATTAAAAATAATTTTCTATCGTTCAAAGGTTCAATCTACATATTTTTAGTACTACTAGGTCCATCTATGTGGACTAATTCGAACATTATATTAACATTTACTTACTCAATTTGTGATTATATTTGTACATTTTCATGTAAATAATCTTCCCTAAATAAAAAAAAAAATAATAATTTGGACATTATATTATTAAAATGAATTGTCAATTAACTAAAAATAAATTAGGTAAAAATGGGTTAAAGAAGCGTCATCTAGTACCAACCGTCTAAACCAAAAAATTGCGTATTGAAATAAAGATCATTACGATACGCAATTGCGTATCGTAATGAATTCATTATGAACGCAAAATATAAAAAATATTTTAGCGCACGCGCTTTGTTACAAAGGAGCGGGTTGCCGCGAGTTTTCTAAGGGGACATGTATGCTGAAATGTCGTGTATTTATACCATTTTTTCTATTTTGATTCTTTTGTAAAAAATATTTTTAAAAAAAATTGATGTGGCCAGTACATTACCGTTCGTCAGTTCTTTGTATTTTGCATAAATGTCAGAAAAAGCAAAAGATTCTATTTCTTGTACATTACCTTAGGCAGTTGTATGTATTTTATACAAATTCCATACAGAAAGTTTCTAGCAAAAGATCCTATATTTCCAGAAAAATTATAACACAAACATACTATGACAATTGCACTTGACACTGATACCTTTCAATCAGAATAGCAGGTGTTTCCAGAGTTATAGCACAGCTGGCTAATATATGATATTTAATTTCTTTATATTTTAACTCTATATCCATTTAATATGAAGTATAAAATGCATTCAAATCGTATAGAAAATAAAATATTCTTTAATATTTATAACGTCCAATGTGCAAAAAATTATATTTAACATCGTTTTTTCAGGAAAACCTGTTAAAATCTTCGAATGAGGGTACTTCCGGTTGACCAATAATAACCAAAATCTAATCAGCTCTTTATTTTTTTGGAATGGTAGTATTAGAGTTATCGCAGGCGAAAATTTTGTCACACATACAGACATCATCGTAAAAATAGTAAAATCGTATTCTAGGGACCATAAAACGTGCTTATTCATCAAAAATTCACAATTTTTATGACCAAAGACAATACCTTCCTTACCTAAAGCTGACGGAAGTTAAAAACGTTATTTTATTTTTAGGAATTTTGCTTTTTACCTCCCGTCCTACCGTAGATAGTTTTAGTAAATAAGCGCAAATTAGGGTCCCCAAAACACGTTTTTACTATTTTTACGATGTCTGTGTGTGTGACGATTTTTTCATCCACGCTAACTCTTATAACAAACTTCCAAATATTTCTAATTTCCGTATTTAAGCTTTCTGCATTCATAAAAAGAGTTGACTAGATTTTGGGTAAAATTGGATACCCGGAAGTGACTGTTTATTTGAAGCCCATAACAGTTTTTAATGAAAAAACTATATTAAAATTTAATCCAAAACTTTTCAATATTAGTAAAAATTAATAAACCAGAAGTGACACTTTACTTGAAGCTCTGAACAGATTTTCGTGAAAAATATATTATGATATACTCCAAAACTTGTCAAATTTAGTATTTAAGACTTTTATATGAAGAACAACATATTAAATTTTGCTTAAAATTGATAATCCGGAAATGATATTTTACTTGAAGTTCTTCCAAAACTTTTGAAATTTGGTATTTGAGTTTTATATTAATGAGAACGACATGTTAGATTTCTTCTAAAATTGATAAACCGGAAGTGATACTTTACTTCAAGCTCTGAACAACTTTTCGTGAAAAATAAATTGATACAATCCAAAACTTTTCAAATTTGGTATTGAAAACACGTTTATAATTTGAAACATTAGATTTTGACTATACCTATATGATAAACCGGAAGTGGTACTTAATTTGGATCTTTTAACAGATTTTCGAGAAAAAACATGATAAAATATAATCCAAAATTTGATATTACAGACTTTTCTATTTATTGGAACAACAAATTAGATTTTGTTTACGAACGATCAACCGAAAGTGATACTTTACTTAAAGTTCATTGCTATTTCAAACAGGGAGTTGACGGGAGGTCATGTGTTAGCCACATCAGATTTTTCCCCTGGCTCATTTTGTACACAAAATAATATTTACCAAACGTAAAAATAGATATTTTTAAAACGTAGAAAATGTAATCATAATTATGTTACGTAATAATTGTTGACAAAGTGTTTACAATAATTGTAAAAACAAATATTTATTTTGGTAGTATCGTCACTTAAAATTTAGTATAGTCATAGTTTATAAATTCGGTTATTACTTTAGTGATACAAAATCTCAAGTATTTTTTAATTTAGTAAACCACTAATCTGATTCCATTCCTAGCAAGATGTTGGATAAAATGTATAGTAATTGGAAAACAGTAACTTACGTAGATTTGATGGTAATGCAACGTTCTTGCTCATCTTTTCTTGTGTCGGTGAAACGGGTCTCTCCAGCCTTAGCTCCGGCGATGATACCGGCCTTGGACACCAGGGAGTCGGTAAGCGTGGACTTGCCGTGGTCGACGTGCGCGATCACCGACATGTTACGGATGTTCCGCTTCTTGTCCATCATCGCTCGGATTTCGTCTACCGTGAAATTAACCTACACACAAAACAAGCATTATAACATATATCTTCACATATTTTTACCTCCCGCCATACCATGGGTAAGGGGGGTAATGTTTTCGGTGGTTCTATCATTATAAGCATTTACGGCAGTTTTTTTTTTTTTTTTTTCATGAGTTTCTACAAATTTTTATAAAGGTTTACCAGTCGGGAGCTAATATATTTGATACCAAAATAAAACAAAAATACATTGCCAATGTAGGGATAGTGGCTCACAAGAAAGATTTGTTCGTTGTAACTCACGTAATAAACGACAGATAGTTACCAATTATTTGCAGTTATTCTCTTCGAAAGACGGAAAATGTGACTTTCAATGGAATTTAATAAGTACAGAATGTCTCATTTTCGATGTTTTTTTTGTATCTCGGGTAATATTAATGATAGAGCAAAAACATTTACACATTGCAGGGTCAACTTTTCGAGAAGAGTTTAATAGTCACCACAGGAATTTTCGATCATCTTTTGTTTCTGAGCTACAGGCAAAAACTCGTTTTTCGCTCATTTTGAAAATATATCATATCTTATTTATTATGATAGAGAAAAAATGTTTTCACAAAATTTTTACTGTTTTTTAGATAGAATAAAATGGCGTAATTAGATTTTTTGAAAACTTAATAATTCTCGAGATATAACACAAATTTATGATTTTTTAAATGGAAACCTATGTTGAAAATAGTCTCGTCTTTTTGCTTATTTTATAAGCTTTTCAATGATTATATAACAAGTCTACATTCTTTTGTTTTAAACATTATAAAAAAACGAATTAATTTATTGAGGTGAAAATATTGGAAATTATTAACAAATGAAAAAAATTATCACAAATAATCATTTGTTTATTTTGATTCAATATCTATTCATTATGTTCTCAAAATTATTCTTAACCAATTATTTTTGGCTTGGTTAAATTACTATTTATCTACGTTATATTTGGCTTTGACACAATCCGAAAAAATGGTTTAATGTGCTTTTGAAGTAAATAAATTGAAAAAATGAGTAAAACTGAAACAAACACTATTAGAAATATGCAAATGATGATCTGTAATAGATTTTTTTCATTTGTTTCTTAATAATTTTAAATTTTTTCAACCCAATAAATTAATAATTATATCTTATTCAAGTTTAAAACAAAAGAATGTAGACTTGTTATATATCATTGAAAAGCTTGTAAAATAAGCAAAAAAAAACTAAACTATTTTCAACAATTTCCCATTTAAAAAATCATAAGTTTGTGTTATATCTCGAGAATCATTAAGTTTTCAAAAAATCTAATTACGCCATTTTATTCTATTTAAAAAACGGTAAAATTTTTGTAAAAACATTTTTTTTCTATCATAATAAATAAGATGAGATATTTTCAAAATTAGCAAAAAACGAGTTTTTGCCTGTAGCTCAGAAACAAAAGAAGATCGAAAATTCCTGTGGTGACTATTAAACATTTCTAGAAAAGTTGACCCTGGAATGTGCAAACGGTTTTGCTCTATCATTAACATTACCCGAGATACCCTAAAAAACATCGAAAATGAGACACCCAGTACATTACTATTAAAAATTTAGAATACATATTTTTATGAATAATTTTACTTGGCAAATCTTTGTATGAGACTGTCATGATAGAACCACCTTAAAGTGAAATAAGAAAAGTCAGATGCCGTTTTAATCTCCGTAACAGGTGGCTGCAAACTCTGAATCCAGGAATGAAAAACTCAGACCAGGAAGGAGAATGCAACTGGTACCTGATACTCAGTCTCGTCATCGGTATCATCATGTGAAAAGGGAAATATATTTTTTAATGAAAATGTACATAACTAGGTCATACTTTTTTCCTCCCGCCATAAAGTAAGGGAAGTCGGTCAAAAAATTCGAGTGAGTTTTCAGTGAATAAGCACGAATTAGGGCTCCCACAACACGTTTTTATTATTTTTAAAATGATGTCTGTATGTGTGACGATTTTTTCTTCCACGATAACTTATAGCAAACTTCCAAAAATTTCTATTTTCCGTTAAACTTTCTCTGTATACAGAGTTGGTTAGATTTTGAGTAAAATTGGACAACCGGAAGTGGTACTTTACTTGAAGCCCATAAGAGTTTTTAATGAAAAACTATATTAAAATATAATCAAAAGCTTTTCATTTCAGTATTTGCTTTTATATTAGATTTGGGCTAAAAATGATATACCGAAATTGGTACTTAAAAAATTAATAATAGATGTAGTCTAAGGTTAAATATAACTAAAACTACTATAATTACCCCTTAACCTTAAATTAATTTTAATAAAAACTAAATATGTATTTCGAGAACTAAGTTCTCATCATAAGTAGTACAACAAGGGAAAGTTAAACAGAGTAGTCAAGATTACTCAATATGTCAACCATGTCAGAGGTCCTAATAACTCTGAGTTGTTAGGACCTCTGGCATGGTTGATATGTTGGGTAATCCTGACTATTCTGTTTAACTTTCCCTTGTTGTACTACTGATGATGAGAACTTAGTTCTCAAAATACGTATTTAGTTTTTATTAAAATTAATTTGTTAAGGGGTAATTATAATAGCTTTAGTGATACTTTACTTGAAGCTCTGAACAGATTTTCGTGAAAAAATATATACTTTACTTAAAGCTCATTGCTCTTTTAAACATGGAATTGGCGGGAGGTCGTGTTAGCGACGGCAATTTTTTAAAAAAGCGGCCACTAAGCGGATTCATTCAACATTCATTTTAATTTCATTACATTATAATTCTAAAAAGTTAAAATAATCAAAATTAGTGAACATATTCATGCAAACGCATTATTCATTTTAAGTAATTTTTATTACATTAGAGCATTTCAAAGTTAAACAACTTTTAATTTTTGTTACATTTTCACTAGAAATGTAGTGAATAAGACAACTACGCATGCGCGAAGAACAATTTTAATATTTTAAATAAACGGCAAACTAATATTGTTAATGAATTTAGTTATAATAAAATATATGAGTACAAAAACAAAATAGCCAAAGATAATGTGCATATAACTATTTTTGTATACACAGATATAAAATTACTTATAATAGTGAATTTGTATGAACACTACTTTTTTAGTTAGTTAAAATTATAAAACCTACACAAATGGTATTACTAATATAGGCGATGTAATCCAATATTAAATAGCAGAATACTTGAATAACATATTCAGTTTTTGTAAGTTTAAAATCAATGTTTTAAACTAGTCAAAGGAAATTTGTAGAAATTTCTCGCCATTTGCGTACGTTTTATAATTTGTTGAAAATGTTAGCCGGCCGAACTATGTACGACAATATTATTGCACAATTCAATTAAACTGTACACAAATTTTAAATTTCTAACACATTTTGAACTGTTACGCCCGTAATTTGTTTTAATAAACCGTTACAACATATCTTCACACATTTTTTTACAAAAGCGACCACTAAGCGTTCAATAATTTGACACAATCGTCTTCTAAATACGAGCACAAATTCATATTTTGGATTGTTTAGATTTTCAACAATTTACAAAATATACGAAAATGGAGAAATGAGTTTGGACTCGTAGTTTGCACAAAAAGTGAAATATTATTTGTACCATTGTATTATTGCACAGTTAAATTCAATTTATTAAATTGTCAACACAAATTTTACATTTACAGCACATTTTGAACTGCTATGCCCGGTATTTAAAAGTTTTAATTAACCGTTACAACATATGTTCTCGAAATTTTAGGTTAGAATCGAAAATTATAAATTTTGTATGTACATTTAACGTATGAATCAAACGATTTTAGAATATTAATACTCGAGAAAATATGACAGAAAAACCTCGTGCAATAACTCAGGCTGTCAACGTGTACCACAACCATATTTTGACAAATACTTTCAAAAAATAAACAGTTTTTACCATAATGAACACTTATTTCACCGTATCACGCACTAAATTCAACACTATTCACCACTAATCCCACAATTTAACAACGATAAAAGCAACATAACAACGTTTCATCTTGTTGTGCAATCCTAACTTGACAAATCCATAATTTGCAATCTAAGAAAGAAACATGTAAAATACATGGCTGATTACATAAAACATATAAATACGAATAATATAAGGTGTATTAGAAAGTATTATTTAGCTTACCATTTTGGATGATCGTAGATTTCCTTAGCAAAGTCACAAAACGATACGCCAACAATGGCGTACTGCCTACGAAAGGAAGAGAAAAGTCTCTCTAGTTTCTAGGAGCAGTGAAGTGCGCAGAGGGCAGCACGTACTGATATTGCTTTTGTTGTCTCCGCCAATCATGTATCAGCTTTTATACTGCAGAACGATAGTCGGAATCACATGATTTAAAGCGGCAAAATACTAACATTTTGTGCATTGATTTCGTAGCGAAGGACAATAAAATAAGTAATGTTGCATAATATTATCTGCAGTTCATGTAATTTCATTTTATTTTGTCAATGGGCAAATTAGATGCATTGAGCAAAAATATTGTTTTTTAAATTCATAAATTTGAATAATACATCTATGAAATTTAAATACCAAATTAATTTTATTGATTCTTGTTATGCAAATTTTTGAAATGTAACTTAAATATGCAATACAATTAATGGATATTATTATAAGTATAATAGACAAAAAAAATTATTAAGAAATAAAAAAAAAACTATATGATATTTATTATGATCGTAAAATTCGTAACATATGTTTCAAGTTCTTGCAAAATAAGATGTGATAATAGTTTTATGCAATATGAATAAAAAGTGTCATAGCATTAATTTTTTTTAAAGCAAACGGTGAAAAAATAAAACGTTATGGCACTATTTTTCACACTTTTATTAAAAACATAAAAAAATGTATGAAAGCATGTAAAAGTGTCTCATTTCACTCATAGGATTTGACTTTCCTTTTCGTAAAAAGTAAAAAGTACCATATAATTTCATTTATTAACGCAAACGGGAGCACTATTTTTTTACATTTTACACAATGCTTTTTAGGTGTAAAAAAGTAGTTTTTATATTTTGCGTTCATAATGAAGTCATTACGAAACCCAATGGAGGGTTATACAGATGTATATTTTCGGGCTGCCATCTATTGGTATTTTCCTTGTACTACACTTGTGACTCATTTCACTCCGTTTCTAGATTACAAACAAATCGCTGTCATGGTGACAGTTGCAAGATGGTGCCAAGTATCAAGCTAGTGTATGGTCTTTGCAACAGTGAGTCCCGCTATAATTATAAAGAATCCATGACAAATGTGAAATTCTTTAAGTTTCCACAGCCGTCCGAAGACATTGAATCACAAGTAAAACTCAAATGTCAAAACACAAGTGGCAGAAGACAGAACTTTTAAAATGGCGCGGTTTGTTTGTAATCCGATCTTCTATCTCAACTTCTACATCGTCGCATTCTTTCTTGCGTGTGACGTCAAAATCATAACCCTCTATTGCGTATCAAAAGAGCCTTCATTTCAATACGCAATATTTTGTTTAGAAGGATGACATTTACTTATGTATATAAATTAGAATTGACAAAAACTTTTAAATCAACTTGGATTTAAAAAAAATATTTTAATATAAAAAATACTGTTTTTCGCAGTTGTTATTTACGAAACTCACTAGGGCTCATATGGTATATGACGTCACTGAATGGGCCTAAAAAGCACCTATTTAAAAAATATAACATTATGTTTGTAAATTGAGAACCACTGGTTTCAAAAAAATCTGCTCTAATCGGATTGGAATTTTATATGGATTTTCAAATAAGAAAACGCGGCGAATATTAGAACTATAAACAGTGGTATACATTTGACATTTATATGATACTACAACTATATTACTACAAAATTCTACTATATACTATTATTCACGAAAGATGACTATTCAAGGTCATTTGTTCGAAGAAAGAATACACATCACTTTATAGCAGTAACTTAACTACATTTTGTATTAGAAAGAGAAAGATTATTTGACCTATGTCTATTTAATTTAT
This sequence comes from Harpalus rubripes, assembly GCA_963082715.1. Lineage (NCBI taxonomy): Eukaryota > Metazoa > Arthropoda > Insecta > Coleoptera > Carabidae > Harpalus > Harpalus rubripes. The sequence continues at coordinate 1,793,935 of OY720464.1, forward strand.
GTGGTGTGACATATATACGTAAATAGTGGCATTACTTTCTAACACACTATAAATAATAATGACGTCTGTCGTAGAATTACAGATACCTAATTATCTACTACACTGCCCTCTGTGTGAATATTTACCCAGTGGCGTTGACGTTTAAATCAAATTATTATTCTCTGGTTTACAAGTTAAGTCAATGTTTTTGTATTTTGCACATACATAAGTGAAGAACATAAATCTTTCAGAAAGGCATTATTTAGAAAGAAACATAATTTTCAAATAAATTACTCTTATTTTTTCAGTTAAAATGTGTCCATAAATATTTCATGTTGCACGCTTATGCATACGAAATGCAATGAAGTTATCTGCAAGTAATATTATATCAGGCGGCTCACAAATAACCTTGAACAGTCATCTTTCGTGAATAATAGTTTACATACACTATTATTCACGAAAGATGACTATTCAAGGTCATTTGTGAGCCGTCTGATATAATATTAATTGCAGATAACTTCATTGCATTTCGTTTGCATAGGCGTGCAACATGAAATATTTATGGACACATTTTACCTGAAAAAATAAGAATAATTCATTTGAAAATTATGTTTCTTTCTAAATAATGCCTTTCTGAAAGATTTATGTTCTTCACTTATGTTTTTGCAAAATACAAAAACATTGACTTAACTTGTAAACCAGAGAATAATAATTTGATTTAAACGTCAACGCCACTGGGTAAATATTAGCACAGAGGGCAGTGTAGTAGATAATTAGGTATCTGTAATTCTACGACATACGTCATTATTATTTATAGTGTGTTAGAAAGTAATGTTACTATTTACGTATATCTGTCACACCTCATAAATTAAATAGACATAGGTTAAATATTCTTTCTCTTTCTAATACAAAATGTTGCTAAGCTACTGCTGTAAAGTGATGTGTATTCTTTCTTCGAACAAATGACCTTGAATAGTCATCTTTCGCGAATAATAGTATACTTGAATTATAAATAAAAAATCTGATGTGGCCAGCACATTACCTTCCGTCAGTTCTGTGTAAACTATTATTTACGAAAGATGACTATTCAAGGTTATTTGTGTGCCGCCTGATATATTATTTGCAGATAACTTCATTGTATTTCGTATACATAGGCGTGCAACATGAAATATTTATGGACACATTTTAACTGAAAAAATAAGAGTAATTTATTTGAAAATTATGTTTCTTTCTAAATAGTGCCTTTCTGAAAGATTTATGTCCTTCACTTATGTTTTTGGAAAATACAAAAACATACACTTAACTTGTAAACCAAGTAATACTAATTTGATTTAAACGTCAACGCCACTGGGTAAATATTAGCACAGAGGGCAGTGTAGTAGATAATTAGGTGTCTGTAATTCTACGACATATGTCATTATTATTTATAGTGTGTTAGAAAGTAATGCCACTATTTACGTATATCTGTCACACCACATAAATTAAATAAACATAGGTCAAATAATCTTTCTCTTTCTAATACAAAATTTTGTTAAGCTTCTGCTATAAAGTGATGTGTATTCTTTCTTCGAACAAATGACCTTGAATAGTAATATTTCGTGAATAATAGTATATGTATGTATGTCAGCGCCATCTGCTGAATGGCTTATGGAACAGAGTATTCGCAATTGTAGATAAAATTTCCCGTTTCGTGGCGAAAGCAATCGTACAAGCGCCATATTGAATAAGTGACAGCTGAGTGAGTAGCGTAGTAATTAATAATTTAATATTTAAACTTATCGCCTTCATATAAATAAGTTTTTAAACTCAAGTTTGTATGCACAGTCAACGAAACTCAATGATTAATATAAACTGTCATGTCAAACCCATCGTATGGCGGCCATCTTGTTTCGAAAATCAGCGCCTCTATTGTTAATTTCGATTGCGAATGCAGTAAGACATTATTTAAAATAATAGTACACTTTATTCCACATAAAAATACATGAATTATTATTTGATAAAATTAAGTTTTAACATATAATACATGATTAATAGTAAGTAGGTAAGATAAGGGGTAATGGTAAGTGAGAATTATTAGTTCTGGTTTAAAGCTTTTTTATAGAGGCCGGCCAAGGTCCTTGCGGCTAGCAGGATCATTTCTCTCCGAGATACACCAGTAAGGGCTTGGTGCCACTGTGAGTGGTCCACCTGCAACAAAAAATACATACATATTATACCACCTTTTCAAATAGATTGAGAATGCTGTGACTGAAAAACAAAATTAATAGAAGAAAAATGAATTAATTTGACTAGTCTATTAATAGTAACTTTCGTCCCTTTCGTCATACTCAGTCATACTATTGGGACTCGCAGAATCCGTTGGCGGCGCTGTCAGCCCTGTCAGCGTAGGGTACCTTTATAACCAGGGTATGGCCATGGGCACGGCCATGGGCCAAGATCGCCGCCATTGTCGGTAATTGATTTTCCTATTTATTTGTAATAAATGTGATATTATATTATAAAATAATATTAAATAATCACACTGGGAATTTATAAAGGTAATAAAAATTAATTTATTTAAGATATACACAATTATTATTAAGACATACATTTATAGGTTATGTAGAATATATGATATGTGTTGTTATTATCACATCTAATTTAAAAAAATCTGATGTGGCCAGCACATTACCTTCCGTCAGTTCTATGTATTTTGTATAAATGTCATACAGAAAGTTCCTTGCAAAAGATTATATTTCTTGTACATTACCTTAAGACAGTTGTATGTATTTTATACAGATTCCATACCGAAATTTTCTAACAAAAGATCCTATATTTCCAGTAAAATTATAACATACTGTCAACTGCACTTGACACTGACACCATTCAATCAGAATTTTCTTAATGTAGCAGCTGTTTCCAGAGTTATAGCAAAGCTGACTAATATATATGATATTTAATTTCTTTATAATTTTTTAACTCTATGTCCATTTAATATGAAGTACCTATAAAATGCATTCAAATCGTATAGAGAATAAATAATTCTTTAATATTTATAATAACATTAATTGTGAAAAAATGATATTTAACACCGTTATTTCAAGAAAAACTGTTAAAATCTTCAAATGATGGTACTTCCGGTTGACCAATTGTAACCAAAATCTAATCAGCTCTTCACATGGATGTAACGAAGAGGAATACGAAAGAATTATAATTTTTGGAATTTTAGTATTAGAGTTATCGCATTAGAAAATTTTGTCACACACAGACACACACACACACACACACACACACACACACACACACACACACACATACATACATACACACACACACACACACACACATACATACATCATCGTAAAAATAGTAAAATCGTATTCTAGGGACCCTAAAACGTGCTTATTCATCAAAAACTCACCACCGAATTTTTTGACCAAAGACAATACCTTCCTTACCTAAAGGTGACGGAAGGTAAAAAATAGAATACAAGCTGAAAACAGGGCCTACTACTCTCATATAAATCTTATGAGATCTACACTTTTATCGAAGAAAACTAAATTAAAACTATACCTGACTCTAATAAGACCCGTAGTCACATATGGAGCCGAAACATGGACGATGAACAACCAAGACGAAAATGACCTACGTACCTTTGAAAGAAAAATAGTAAGGAAAATATATGGTCCGATTCTGGAAAACGGATACTGGAGAATAAGATATAATAAAGAAATAAATGACATACTAGAAGGTGCGGATATAGTGAGATTTATTAAATCACAAAGACTGAGGTGGATGGGACATATTCAAAGAATGAATGAAGATAGAGTACCCAGAACTGTCTTAAATAGTAGATTATACGGACCTAGGAAAAGAGGAAGACCAAGAACAAGATGGAGAGACTAAGTAGTAGAAGACATAAGAAAAATGAAAGTAAAGAATTGGTTGGAGATAGCCAAAGAAAGAAACGAATGGAGGCAAATTGTCCAGGAAGCCAAAGCCCATGAAGGGCTGTAGAGCTACAGAAGAAGAAGAATTTAATATGACCAGTTCTTAAATACATACTAATTATATATTCTAAACTTACCTTTTAAAAATTTAAATGATTGTGCTTAATATTGGTAATTTTTAGTTGTTTTCAATATGTCAGTAATCGTGGTATCTTAATAAACTACACAAGTAAATAAAATAAAAATATTACTTACACTTTAAATACATATTAAAATGATATGTAAATGCGTTTTTCATCAAAATAAAACAAACAGCTACGAAAATACATAATAATTTGCGCAAGAACAACACATATAACAGATGGGCCGGTAATGGCGGACGAAACGTGAGCCACGCCATGGCCATACCCTGGTTATAAAGGTACCCTACGTCAGCGCACCTGTCATGGCGGTTAGTAAGACATGTCAAATTTGTTTACTGACTGAGAGTTTTCGGACCCAAAATATTGTTAACAGTTCACCTCTACACGATTTTTTTTAGTTTATTCAGTCGAATCCTTTATCAAGAAACGTAGTTAAGGGGCAACAATTCGTAAATTCGGGTTTAAATACTACTTGTGGCGTAACTTGACATATGGCAATTCTGACTTGGAACTGCAGTCTACGGGAACAAATATTATTAAAATTAGTAAATCTACAATACTGGCAATAGTTGTATTAAAACTATATGCCTGCAAAATTTTATTATAACCTCCTTTTGTAAAATGCAAAGAGAAGACATATTTATTTATCAGATTAAAGTTTTGCGGTATATTTAAACTTCTTTTCCATACGTTTAGTCGATCAACTTTATCTTCTTTGCCAAAAATTATGGAATATGTCTTAAATTTTTGTTGTACTTGTACACCTTTGAACCCAGCACTTTTTGGTGTTGTTCATTTTCTTTAATTCGCTTATTTGCAACACATTTTCAAATGAAATTATAAAATCTAAGCGTGAGAACATCTAAAATTCCGCTGATGTCGCATGTTATTCTGCGAGTCCCAATGTTGTTTTGATAACGTTCAACAATGGGGTTTTACGAGGTCTGTGTCAATAGAATCCGACCGTCAATTTTCCCGTGCAAAACAATAACGATAGGGCGGCGCCACTTTCCATAATGGAGATGGACATCTTCATGCTCATGTCTGAATTTTCGCTTCGCCATCGGGTGCGTCATTCGCCGCTTGGTAGCTATTGTATGAAGTGTTGTTCCAAGTATTCGTCAGATTGGAAGCATCCCTCGGTCCAAGGCCCAAAAAAGCGCGACAGGTGCGAAGAAAAATCAAGGTGATGCCGACTGTCTTTTTTGATAGCCGTGAAATTGTACATTACGAATACGCAAACAATGACGAAAGAGTACTATCAAGAAGTTATTCGCCGTCTCCGTGATGCAGTTCAACGGCGAAAAACTGGCAGTTGCATCATGACAATACTCCAGCTCATTTATCGCACCTGAATTCAGACTTTCTTGGCGAAAAATGGAATTCCAGTCGTTCTCCAAGCTCCCCACTCTCCAGACACAGCTTCTTGCGACTTCTGGTTGTTTCCGAAATTAAAGAGGCCCCTGAAAGACTCCCATTGTGAAAGCAGAGAAGAGATAATGCGGAACGTGACGGTGGAGCTGCAGATCATTCCAAAAGAAGGTTCTCAGAGATTTTTCCAACAGTGGAAGGATCGGTGGACTAAATGTGTGGAGGTGCAAGGGCAGGGCCGGATTGGGATGATTCAGCAGCCCGGGAAAATTCTAGCATGATCGGCATCATCTCCTGTTTTTTTAAAATTTATAATTATATTGCCACAAAGTAATAAATTAGTTTTGGTCTTGGATAATACGAATTTTTTGCCTACGTAGAAATTGAACAGTTATAAAAGATGTTGAAATATAAAAAACGCTCCTAAAAATAGTATTTCTGTAGTTAAGAAAATAACATTAGGTTCGTTTAAAAGTTGTAGACAATATTAAATTATTAATAAATGGATAGTGAGGAAAATTCTGAAGCAAAAAAATGATCTGATCAAACCTAATCTTGAAAACGAAGAAAATAAAGCATTGAAAGTTTCTACCCGCAGATAACGGATGTGACAAGGCGAGGGTAAGCACAATAACAGATAAATAACTTTTTATAAACTCTTCTAAATTATAGTTTCAATAATCATATTTCAACTCTGTTTATCTATTTAAGTGAAAATTCAGTTTAGAAATTCTTATAATATTATGACAGCCACGACATTTATTTGTTGATCTTAGGTTTTAGAAATTATTATATGTGCCCTAGCCTATGCACCCCGTTCCCCTAAGATAATCCTATCCTGGAGATAGCGTTTTTGTTTTAAGACAGTCGGTATTAGTTAGCCATGGGATAAACATGGAAAAGTCGAAATAAGTACGTGGCGTCGGAAAGACGTGTTTTGGTTTGGACATGTAGTGTCCTTTAGTTTTGGGGCGACGCTCGCCAGCTGTGTTACAGAATGTAACAGTTTTGTTAGTTATGTTAGGCTTAGTGTTAATTAATAATTATGTAACCGTGTAAATATAAAAGTATTAGTTTTTAAATCCCAACAAGTATTTGTTCATGTCCGTAGTGTTCATCAGTGTAAAGTGTAAAAAGTGAAGTGTAGTGTGTTCTTCCTTCTCACAAGCCGTGGACGCCAGCCATCAAAGCGTCCACCAGTCAGTAAGTGTATCATCGTTGGGAATCATCATCATTAGTAATCAGCAGTATTAGCAGTCAGCTTCAAAGACCCCCCTCGTGTTACACGGAAGTGTTACAGTAATATTGGATACCAATTTATATGATTAGAAAATAGAAGAGCTTTTGAATCAAGGTAATTATAAGAAACTTGGAAAACATTCTGCTACGTTTATAGAAAACAAAGTGTACCGTGCTCTTAAGATATATAAATAATTATATTTCGTTCAGAACAAAAACAGATCTCATTCCATAGTTTAGCAAGCTTCTACATCCGTACGGAGGGCTTCCAAAAATCCATAAGAAAGATTTAAGCATCTCAAAAACCCGTCAAAAGTTCCATAAATTCTCCTACTTACAAACTATCACAATTTCTATTACCAATCATTCAGCCACTTCTAAGAAAAAGAACATATGTGAAGAATTCAAAACATTTTGTAGAACTTTTGAGCTAAATACAATTACAACCACAAAATCTTTGTCAGCTTTGATGTTGTAAGTTTATTTACAAGAAATCATTAAAACACGGCTTGAAAAAGATATCAACTTAAAAGATAGAAGCGACTTGCCTCTTGATGGTAACTTTTGCAGAGCTGCCTACAGAACTCATATTTCCAAGAAAAAGATAGATATTTTGTACAAGAAGATGGTTTGCTGATGGGTTCTTGTCAGTTATAGCCAATTTACACATAGAATTTTTTGAAGAATTAGCACTAGATACAGCCAATATAAGACCTAAACTTTAGCTTAGATATGTTGATGATACTTTATATTAGGTTCACAATGGAGAAAAAGTCTCATGGATGTTTTAACAGAGAAAACGAACCATGGTATGGACTAATAACATCAGTCTACCCTACCGTAAACCAACAAACCAACACCAGACAATCGGTCTGATTCAGATGCCACTTGTTAGGTAACAATTCTTGTTAACTTAACAATTATTGCTTGTTAAACAATAATTGTTTAAAATGGAATTCTGGTGACAAATATTGCTTGTTTGTAAAACAATTATTGTTCATGATTCTTGTTCATCCAGGCAATGAGAAAAACATCTTGCCAAGGGAGGTTTCAATATTGTTTAGTGACGTAAAATGGCGAATGGTGTAGTTTTATTAATTGCGGCACTTCAAAATGAAAAAAGGTAGGATGTGTTTAATTTATTTTGATTATAAACCATATGTATTAATTATTAATCATAAAGGCAGCAAAAAAGGCGTTCTAGGAGGTTTTTGCGGGATGGAAGTGATCCTATGTCTCTTCCCGAAGGAATTTTTCGTGGCATATTTCGTTTGTCTCGGCAATTGGCAAATGATGAAATAGGGGATTACAGCTCAATCGAATTAAAAGAAATTAGTAAAAAATAGTGAAAGTAGATGCTTAATAATGAATATTAATAAAGAAATAAAATGATAATTGAAATACTTCGGAAATAAGGGGGTTTTTATTTTAGCTGCTCGTCACTCATATGAAATCCATACATATTATTTTGATTGGCGACTCAAAGACCACCTATAAATATATAACGAATACCGAGTTAGGGGCGAATCCTACTACCAATGGAAGTAGAGAAATTCAAATAGCGGAGACATGGCTACCGATCCAGCACTGCAATTCTCAAACAGTTTGATTTGAATATAAATTTCTTGCATTAAACTTAATAATTTAGATACACTTGCAATTATAAAGCATGTAGACTTGTACAGTGTTACAATATTAATTTGTTTTTTATAAATATAAATTAAAAATAGCATACATTTCAAGAACAGTTTAGATAAACGAAGAACACAGTTTTATATAAAAACTTATATTCGTGACGTCACTTCTATATTTTCAAACTTCGGTGGACCATAACTCGCTTATTAATAGGAATTTTTTCACCAGGTTTTCACCAATAGTCTTAGTTTTACTTTCTGATGAAATTATAAAAGAAAAATGGTGGAATCCCCTATTGCACAACTTGTACCATATATGCTCAGTCACAGCGTCCTGATATGTCCATACCATATAATTATAATTTTTTCGTTGGCCCCGTACCTTCTGAATTTAATTCATTACACAACGTATTCCACAACTCCTCAATTTCTTTCTTATTTTGAGGGTTAATTTTACTACTACAAATTTTTTCATTAGATTTTAAAAAATGTATGTACATATCGTATTGTCTGGATGTTGTCCTTTTACTACGTGAAATTTTACGATTTGCCTTCATAATACCTTATTTCTTTAGCTTTACACTCCAAATTGTCACAAATGTAACTTGAAAATTGACATTTACCACTTGTCAAACTATTTTACAATACCAACTCCTTGATACCAACTAATATCAAATAAAGCAAAAAGTACTAAAAATCTACATAATCTGTAAATAACCATATCTATCTCTGAACAATATTGAATAGTAACAATAGGCATTTACGAAAATTCTACCGGTAGATACCGCATCTACCGATTGCGTTCGAAAACACGAGTGGTTAATAGTTACCGTGTTCGAAAATTGTACCATATCTACCAGATTCATCTACCGGATCCATAATTTGTGGATCGAGTAATTCAGCCGGTAAATGCGGTAAATGAAGAATCTAATCTCAAAAAAGGTAGTAAAGCCAAGCGAAGCGCGCGCCTTAAAAGTGGAAATGTGTTCAATATTGGAATCGGAAGTAGCACTGTGCTGAGTTTGTTAACTACGTGATATTTTAAATCTGTTTCAAACTTTCAAATATTTTTCATAGGTTAGAAATCTACCATGTTTACCACTTGCGTTCTTAAAATATCGATTCCGGTAGCTATAATCTGGTAAACAGCTGTTTACCGATATATACCGGTAACAACTCACCGGTAGAATTTTCGTAAATGCCTAATATTGTTAACTTCTGTTAACAATGTGGGCACTTGAATTCCGAATTGGAACAATATTGAGAACTACATTGTAAAGGCCCTTGTTCCTTAACAAGAATTGTTTCCGAACAAGTTGGCATCAGAATCAGACCAAATACCTTAACTATAATTCCAATCATTGAAAATCTATAAAGTAGGAAATTATCAATACCTCATATATTCGAGCTCGGACTACATCTGCAACACCGAAAGGAATTTTGTCAAGAATTAGAAAATACTGAAAACGATCTAAATAAGAACAGTTACCCGGTGAAGTTAATTAGATGATGTTACGTACTCAAATTTTAGTTTGTAATCACCGAGCGGCGGCCTCTCGGGAAATTCCCGATTATCCTGACTGGCCAATCCGACCCTGGGCAAGGAGTCTAGTTTGAAGAGGATTAGGGTCCCAACATCGACAGGTACACAAATTTGTTTCCCAGCCGAAGATCGGATTCTTTTTATACTCAAGAATAAATTGTGATTTTGACGATATAACGGCTTTTGTTTTATTTATAAGGAAAATCCAACAACTTTATATCCACACGGTGTATATTAATAGTGATAGGAACCCGGAACGCCGTTAACATTAATTTGTGATAAGGTTATGCCTAAAAGACTTACCTGTAAGTTGTTGGCCATGAGGCTGCCGATGGTGATGGCGAAGCCGGTGTCTCGATGCGCGTAGTCGGGCGGCGTGTCCTCCTGCGCCAGGAGCACCACAGCGCCCGGTACCGGGACGGCCTGCGTTAGCGTCTGTAGACAGATCTGCCGTTCCGGGTCGGTCAACATCAGCACGCCCATGTCGTACCATCTACAACAACATAAATTGTTAATTAGGTCCCAACGAAAACAGGGGTATTCTACCATTGAAAACTTCAAAATATAACGTAGCATAATTTAAGGTAAGAATTTTAGTAAAATGAAAATTATTAAGTATTAATTTGTCGCAATAAAAATGCTTATGGTGCGATTCTGTACCGTTCTATAAGCTCTATAGACTCTGTAAGTAACCAACGTTACAGGATGTAAGTAAATTGCTATTCTGTAACCAAGTTACAGTACTGTAAGCGCTACAGAGTTATAGAAATTTCTATAAATCTTACAGCGCCAAAAATCTTGACTGTAAAGTATTTACAGAGCATATTGAAACGTCAAAAATATATTTTAAACGACAAATATATATTTTATATAAAAAATTTAAACAAATATGGAAATTAAAAGCAAAAGTTGACAATTTTTATTATATGTATTATTAAATGAAAATCATAGAAGGTAATTATACATCCTATCAATTCATATAGAAATTTATGTTTAAAAGAATATTTTAGCATGAAAATAGAGAAGATTTTTCCAGACTTATCAAAATCCATTTAGATCAGTGTACCAAATAATGAATTACATTACTAATTAAGAAATGTTTTTAAACAAACTCATTGTAAAACTTTAATTAAAGTGACTTTTTTTCTTTAATATAAAGTTGAATAATTTGAAATAGCTATACTTAAGAATTTGTCATAATTATTGATTCAAAGCTAAAGACAAGGGCAGTTTCCGCCAGTAAAAATAATTTGAAGAAAACCCTACCTACTTGTACGAGTACGAGTATAAATTACTGGTAGAGAAATGTTCAGTTTCATAGAATAATTGAAACAGTCATTAAATGATGTCTGCATAATTATTATTAATAGATCACACTAGCGAGGAGAATAGATTACAAAAATTAAAACACAAGAGATAAAAAAAATTAACAATGACAAGCATTGATTACAACAATGACAAAAATTGATTACTTACAAAAATCAAAACAACGTATTTTGATTCAATAATTATATATTTCATTTAATCATAAACCTATATATTACATACGTGTAAATCTGATGTATTTATAGAAATTAATAATAATGAAAAAATCGTGATGGAATCTATTGCTTATTCAACTATATAAATGTATTATGGAATATGTATCTTTGAGCCAACTTACCTACCATTTTATAGTGTATTATTTATATAACAATCGTTTCTATTTCATATTTTTTAGAATGCCTACAAAATTACTGTCAAATATACTGTAGTATATTTGACAGCTAGATAGGAATGAAGTTAGGCATTCTATAAGAATAACTCTGTAGCGAGACTTGTTATAGAGGGAGTTACAGAATAGGTAATTTGCATTATTCTGTAAGCTGTCGTCTTACAGAGCTCTATAGCTTATAGAGTCTATAGAGTTACAGTCTTACAGAGCAAAGTTACAGAATAGCACCATTAATTATTGTAAACTCGACGTCACTGGCCCGAATCGATTATTATCGTTGCACCCTAGCAACACTAGCGCCATTATAATATTAATCCGCGAGCAGTCACGTGACTCGGGCGACCTTGACCTGCTTGTAGTCAGCTGATTTGCATGCTCGTGTTACTTTGACAAGAACAATGTCACTTTAACAAGATCAATGTTTTATTATATTAATATTTGCACAACCCTGTGTATTTTTTAAAAAACAACCGTAATAAATTTGGTTTTACAATATTTAGGGCCCTATAGGCGATGTGCACATTTTGAGCGTCAGCGCCTCTAACGGCTACTTTGGCGTTTTTGGGTACCTAATAAATTTTGACATTTCGAGAAAGTGATACAATTTACAATTTTATTTTGAGTTTTTGCTGTTGTATATGAATATTATACATCATAGTATATTGAAATGAATAAAGAAAATATTTTATTCACAATCGGTTAGTAGTATGACGATTTCTGACTTTAGTTTAGTTAGTTATTGTTAACCTCATATTCCAAGAGTTTGGAAAGTATAACGTGAAGATAGCTGGGGTTGGAAAGTTGACACTTTCCAACCTCAACTATACTCACGCTATACTTTCCAACCTCGAGGCGGGAACTAGCTGCCCCCCGCTTTGAGAGATCAATGCGTATCAATGATGGCTATTTACATATAAACAAAGCATCTTTACAATTTATATGATAAAAATATGGAATAAACTTATAAATAATACAAGTAATGAATGAAATCAATATTTAAGGTTAGTAATCAAAGTGACAGTTCATGTGACAAATGAATAATCTCAAACCATTCGTTTATTTATGTTCGGTTATTATTATTTAAATATCAAATATTAATTTTTTATGTCATATTGTGAATAAAATAGTATACAAACCTCGGTGAAAAGTTTCATTGTCTCGGGCTATAGTTAACCTCGGCGCTTCGCGCCTTGGTTAACTATCTTCGCCCTCGACAATGAAACACTTTCCACCTCGGTTAGTAATATACTATAAAATGCTATATGTGAGTCAAAAAAGTCAAAATACCAGCGAAGGTACTGTGACAGAAAATATAATTTTTCTCATAATATATGTGATTTCTGTAAACCATTTTATCATACTTAGTTTTATAGTATAATTTATAATATTAGTTAAATATTATAAAACGCAGAATACATGGAAATTGCGATTAAAGAATTGGAAAACTTAGACGACTGGAAAGAAGAAAGTTTCTGCATATCATGATATCAGTAGATGATGTTAGCATCTTTCTTTTATATTCGCAATAAATGAAGAAGATTCTTCATTGAAAATATACCAGGCTGTAAGTGGAATCAGTTGCACAAGCTCGGAAAGGAGAATACACGAAAAATACGAACCATGTGAATTTTTACTTTTAACATTAACATTACATGTACAAAATCTATAATAAATAGACTAATTATGTCAAAAAAAGACTTTCTATATGATACAACTGCAAGTATTATACAATTTTAAGATAATTTTCTGCTTCTTTTATTATATTTTGTTCAAATTTTAACTTAAGAAACACATTTTTATATAATTCATTATTTCAATCATACGACCATTGTTTGAATTTTATTCATACGATAAATATCTTTTACAAGGAGAAAATAAGTAAACCTAAAAGAATTCATGTAAGTAGAAGATATCTGTTGAAAAATTATTTTCTTACGTATATATTCCTCATATAATATTCTACGAAATTTATAAAATTTCATACTTCAATCGGTAATTTTGTCAGAATTATTACATCTTCCACTGCATATCACATAATATTTGACATCCTATCATTCGCATTCATTGCAAACATTTTATAAAATAGATATTTTAAAATTATTCTGACATAAAACATAACCTTGTTATGTTCCAATGAGTAACCACTTTTGTCATTTTTGTCCGCTGTCGGCGCTGACTACTTTTGTGCACACCGCCTATAGGGCGCGAGCAGACACGTGACTCGAGCGTCCTTGACGTGCTAGGAATCAGCTGATTTGTGTGCGCTTGTCATTTTGACAAGAACAATATCACTTTGACAAGACCAATGTTTTGACTTATTTTAATTTTGGACTGTTGAGAAGTTATTATTTTTAATTTCATGTGTTTTACTGCCTGAAAATTGTACATTGCTAATACTTCAAAACAGTTCAAAATCAAAATAAGTCAAAACATTGGTCTTGTCAAAGCGACAATGTTCTTGTCAAAACGACATGCGCACACAAATCAGCTGATTCCAAGTACGTCAAGGACGCCCGAGTCACGTGTCTGCTCGCGCCCTATTCTGTAACTTGGTGGTCAATTTTTAACCACTGGTTAAATTTTTTATCCAATAGTTATTGATTTGACAACTAAAAATCTCTTTTTTTGTTATGGATCAACATACTTGATTCGTTAAAAAAATTAACCAGTGGTTAAATATTAACCACTGAGATACAGAATAGGCCCCTTATAAAGATATTTTTTTCGATATGGCGAAAGTTTTCTGCTAACTTTACCTACAACGTATATGAAACAACTTACTTGTCTTCAACCTGGAGTAGGAAGTTTTCAACGGCGACAACAGGCACAGGCCTGACGTGGGGCTTAGCGTAGGCGGCCGCCAGGCGCTCCTCTGCCGCCCGCATACCTGCCGCGAACCCCACGGGCTGCGCGGCTATACTGCTACTCTGGACTTGGATGCCTCTGTAATCGAAAGCAAATCAAACATTATTATCTCAATAAAAAGTATTTCCTATTTTATTAATGGCTACGTACAAATAAATACTATACTTTCCAATTTTTATTTGAAGATTTTTTAACTAGGGAAGCAGGAAATTATATATGCATAAAATCACGCATGTCGCACTAGTGGGTTAGCACAAACCCAAAATAGTTATTTACATACCAAGTGCGTGAACGCTTGGTTCCCGGATGAGTGTTTGGCGGCATAGAAGAATTCCGGGAACCAAGTTTACGCACGTGGTTTGTACAATATTTTTCGTACGAATAGTATAAAACTAATAATTAGTAATTTGTACACAAATAATTTTATTTATTAAAACTTCATTACATAACACTGCTTTGTAGCTAATTTCAGAGTGATGTGTCAAATTTAAATTCCAATGAGGCGCGGGAGCACACGTGACTTTGACAAGTGCTTGTAGGGCCCATCAGGGGTGCCAAGTATGCAGCTTGTGTACCTTGCCTGTGTTGCCAAATCAATTTGAGCTTAAAATTAATAAATAAAATTGTAAAACTACTTCATTTTAATGAATATCACATTGTTTTATTTTCCGACACCTTAACTTAATTTTTAAAATAATTTTTATAACAATAGTGGTGTTAGTGCTGCCATCTACGATACAAAGTTGAATGTCTTGTGCTTCACATTAAATTAAGTTAAGGTGTCGGAAAATAAAACAATATGATATTCATTAAAATGAACTAGTTTTACAATTTTATTTATTAATTTTAAGCTCAAATTGATTTGGCAACATAGGCAAGGTACACAAGCTGTATACTTCTTGGCAACCCTGATGGGCCCTACAAGCACTTGTCAAAGTCACGTGTGCTCCCGCGCCTCATTAATTTAATGTTTTTTTACCTCTCACTAAGAGAGATATTGGATTCATGCTAAAAATCACATATCCAGATTTTAGTGAATAAGCACGTTTTAAGGTCCCTAGAATCCAATTATATCATTTTTACGATGATGTCCGTAGTGTTTGTGGATGTTGGATCCACGATTTCTCAAATACTATAAGACTTAAGACATTTTTAACTACGGATTCCTCAATCTAACAATAATGGGAAGAGTTGATTACGTTTTGGTAACAATTGGACAACGGGAAGTAGTAGTTACAACAAAAAAAATATCTAAATATTATTTATCGAAAATTTATGTAGACATATTAAAGAACGTTAAATTCTTTATTCGAAAAATATAAATTCATTAATATATCTTCTATAGATTTAGAGATAAAGAAATGCGTATAAAATAATTTGATGTAATAAATCTCAGATCAAACTACTTCAAAGCAAGAAATTCAAATGTTTGTAATTAACACATAAATGTCACTGTCAAAAATATTTGTATGCCACTGTCAAAAATATTTGTACATCATTATGAAGATTATGAAAATAAATAAATTTACATTACGTTTGTTGGTTATGTTTTACTGACTTCCCGAGTGCTCAGTCTTGCCGACTCCCGCCAAGCAATAGTTATTTATGTATTAAGGGCATAATCAAAAGATTGTAGCACGGGGAATGTTTAAAGCTCGACGCGTAGCGGAGATCTTTAATTTTCCCGAGTGCTATAATCTTGATTATGCCCGTGGTACATACAACGTTTTATTTTATTTTGGTTCTCGAAATTCAAGGATTCAATGGGTATATATTCGGTATCGTTGTGCTGGCGTTGTGAATTTTAAGTATGCTGTGGTTTCTAGCTATATTGTTTGTTTATATCAAATTTTAATTTAGTGTCAAATGAAAATGGAAGATATCGATTATTCAAAAGAAATGTCGAATGAATTTGACGCTGCCCAGAGCAAGTTGGTTTGACAGAAGTGAAAAGACGTAAACGAGAAAGGATACGAATAGTTTTACGAGCAGTTCAAAAAATGTAATTTTTATATTTGCGTATCGTAATGACCTTCATTTCGATACGGAATTTTTTGTTTTAGACGGTTGGTACTAGATGACGTTTCTTTAACCCATTTTTACCTAATTTATTTTTAGTTAATTGACAATTCATTTTAATAACATAATTTCGAAATTATTATTATTTTATTTAGGGAAGATTATTTACATGAAAATGTACAAATGGTTGTTACAAATATAATCACAAATTGAGGAAGTAAATGTTTTTGTAGAAGGCGCAAAATATAAAAAATAGTATAAAGAACTTATTTTATAAGACTTTCTTTCGCACTTGTCAATTAGAAAACTCGCTAACGCTCGTTTTCTAAATTTTGACGCGTGCGAAAAAAACATGTCTTATAAAACACGTTCTTTAATATACTATTATCGAATTTATTATGTTGTCTGACATTTATCTAAAAACGGCGATTTTGACGTTTGACTGACTGTTGCTTGGCAACTTTATAAGCTCTCTGGCGCACGTTTTTGAGGGCGGATAAACAAGTTTATGATTCCAAAATAAAATAAAAATTATTGTTGCCAATATTGTGAACTAAATGCACTAACTTCATTATTTTAAAATTAAATTTCTTTCAATTATTCCACCATTTTCTTTTATTATTAAGCGAAAGAATGTTTGACAAACTATACTTTTTTAATATAAATATATTTCTTTAAGAAATGCTTTAGAAAGAAGAGAGTGATTTTCCCAAAATTTCCCGGTCGCTGGTGAAGACCTGGGAAATTGACGTTTCGGCCGAAAGTTTAAGCGACGCGAAACAATACATTTCAATGGATGAGTACGAAAACAATAATAACAACATCAACAACAACAATAATTAGAGCTCAGGTGATTCACTCACTCTTTTAACAACATTCTTACTAGCCCAATAAAATAAGATTTTTCAAGGGAAGAAATGAATAAGGCTATTTTTGTAGGATATTTTATCTACTTTAATTTTATATATAAAGTGTTTTTTCGCTAGGACCTATAGTCTCGGAGATTTTTGCAAAAATCGTGAAAAAACATCTCTAAACGGGTCTCCCATGCCCCGCTCACCCCCCCCCCCCTCCGCCCCACTCGGGGACTTTTACTATGTTGTATTGATCTAATTTGACTGGGCTATACTAACCGCACATCATACATCACTCCGATTTTCGGTAGCGAAACACCGCATCTGGACCATAATAATAGTTACGAAACAATCATCCTTCGCCACACATTCCTGTCAAAAATTATTAAAGTATAATTTTACATGTTAAAAAAGTCCTTATCCAATCAGTCGTAGATACAAGAACATTAGAATATTGGAAGCAAGCAAGTTATTTTGTTATGTAATAAAAATAGGTACTTACGTGACGGTGGCTTTGCCGAAGACGGACTGGAACGCTTCTCTCACTGGACTGATTTTGATTTCTTTATCCGAGGCGACTAGGATATCCAAATCACCGCCGGAGTCTATACAAAAGTAATAATAGTCTTTCCAAAAAATTATTTCACATCTACTCTTTCCAACTTTCAATTTTATTTTATAAGATTAAAGTTGTTTATGAGGAACTACAGGCTGAGGGCAGACACGTGACTCGAGCGACCGTGAAGTGCTTGGAATCAGCTGATTTGAATGCTTTATCACATCACTTGGTCGAAACTTTTCAAACACCAAACTAAGTATTTGCATTCCTGCATTAATTAGTTCAAAAAAGTTTTTACCAAAACCTAAACTAAAAACTAATTTGATTTCTGGATATAATTGTGTTACGAAATTTTGTGATCTTGTCAAACAGATATATCATAATTTATAATAAAATTTGAGATGGAATGGAATAAAACATCCTATTTGTCAAAATATTCGTTTCTATTAGAACAATTTATGACACTGCCAAATAGGCTGTAATTTAAGATGTGCATCAAAATTAAATTTAAAGAGGTTGCAACGAACTAATGAGTCAAAATCACATTTATATTTTTTTCTACAGTCTATGTACAAAGTGGCCATTTGCGCTCTTTTGTCAACGCAAAATGTCACCTTGTCGCTCATGCGCGACAAAGTAGATAAAACGTTCGCTGTCCAAATTTCTAACTATACAATGTTGAGAAATGTCACTTGTCTACATTCTTAATGGAAACGTTTAGTCAGGAATTAACGGCACTGGAGTTACACATTTACCACCTTCACAAGTCAATCTGACATATAACTGCTCTGTCGGTGTATTACATAACCAAATAAAATGCCGCACTGCTGTGAAAATAAAATCGGGCATTTATTTACAAAAACGAAAGTATAAAATGCTTAGATTAGATTGAAGCAATGGCTCAAGAAGACTGGATAATAATAGATATAAATAGTTATTTGTATCACTAGGCCAGAAACTGAACATTTGCGAGACCGAGTTTATTTTGACAGGCCTGAAAATACGAGATCTCGCAAAACAGTTTCTGGGCGTGTGATACACAAGATTTTTTGTACTGACTTCTCCATAAATTGTTCGAATATTTCTCTACATTTTATTCTGTTACATAACCTAAAAAAAGAACATATATTTTTATCGGTTTTGCATTGCAAGTTTAATTATAATTACTTACATTTGAGCGTAAAATGCGTCATTGTTTTATATCTATTGAAAATATAACATACAAACATTAGTTATATATATTTTATATACTCTCGCATATTTTTAATGACAGATGGCGGAAACTCAATTGTATCACGTGAAGTTAGTTGTAGTTACAAAACAAACTAGTCCTAAAGTTGGAACTTATAATTAATCTATACGAGATGTCAGTAATGACAGCATATTATTCTTTTTATGACAAAATTTAGTTATTTAAGTAACAACAATTAAAGATTTAGCCCTAAAATTTGTAAACATTTTGCTAATTCTTGTGTTGAAAATAATCTTAAATTGAGATATCACCAGAACAGTAATGCTAACTCCTTTTGCCGGCCAAGGTCAGCAACAGCTCATTTCTGGACGATTTTGAGTAATGTAATACTAGTCAAAATGGACGGAGGTACGAAAATAAATTTTGTGAACAGTTGTGCTGCCACCTGCAAATGTTTGGCGCGAACGCTCCCAATGGACATCCATTTTTTCACTGCACTAATTTAATGTGCTTGAAACAAATAAATTTTACAAAAAACTTATAATATTCACTACAAAATTGGCATTAATTTTTTGAAAAAAACGAAAGCCAAAACAATATCTTGAAGTCATATTTGAATACGTTCCTATCTTCGCTGCAAAACTATTGAGTAGTACTGCAAGTACAAAGTGTTTATTTTTTGTTATGGTGACGGACTGTAGAAAAAATCTTGTGTGTGTTTCGAGCACAAATGGACATTGTTGATTTCGCGCACTGAATTAAATATAAAAAGGAACTCGCTTTAAGGTTCAATTTGCGCGCATCATAGGAGACCGCCACACTGTTCTATCTCCGGGTTTTAAAAGCGCGAAATTTGAATTTTTGTTTTGATTATACGAGTAATTGACTCCAAAATAAAAATAAAATGAATCGAAGGACAGTAAGAAAAACACAAATATAATAAAAAAAATATTAGTGTAAAGGACAAATTAAAAAAATTGGTCAATATTAATTTAATAATTATTTATCATTGATGCATAAATAAAATAATTTATTAAATTGCTAAATTGTTAAAGCGAATTTTACAGTATGATCTTGCAATTAATTCAACTAATTCTATTTCATCCATCTTCACCAACCAACAACTGTAATGAACAGCTGATCATTATTATGAAACAAATTTTTCATTAGAAATTTCAGAAATATTACAAAACTAGGCGATCACAATAAATTATTAAGAAAAGTTTATAAATACCTCACTCCTTCACTCATGTAAACTATTATTCACGAAAGATGACTATTCAAGGTCATTTATGAGCCGTCTGATATAATATTACTTGCAGATAACTTCATTGCATTTCATATGCATAGGCGTGCTACATGAAATATGTATGGACACATTTTAACTGAAAAAATAAGAGTAATTCATTTGTAAATTGTTTCTTTCTAATTAATGCCTTCTGAAAGATTTATGTTCTTCACTTATGTTTTTGCTAAATACAAAAACATAGACTTAACTTATAAACCACGGAATAATAATTTGATTTAAACGTGAACGCCACTGGGTAAATATTAGCACAGAGGGCAGTGTAGTAGATAATTAGGTATCTGTAATTCTACGACATATGTTATTACTATTTATAGTGTGTTAGAAAGTAATGCCACTATTTACGTATATCTGTCACACCACATAAATTAAATAGACGTAGGTCAAATAATCATTCTCTTTCTAGTACAAAATGTTGCTAAGCTACTGCTATAAAATGCTGTGTATTCTTTCTTCGAACAAATGACCTTGAATAGTCATCTTTCGTGAATAATAGTATAAACAGGTTATTTAAAAATCAAAACAAAGATGAATATGGAAGTACAACAGTTTACAAGTGACACACCTTTAAAATATCCCTAAGTGCAAAACCTAAAATAATGAAATACACTAGAAGTAGAGTAGTATTGCGGTCTCCAACGACCAAATATAACTAGACAAAACTTTATTTGGATTGTTTTGAGTTCGGCTGGCCAGACAGAGAAACTAGAAATAGAGATATGTGTTGTCTACTCCGAATATTTCTCACTAGATGTCACAACTGAGGTGAGTATCAGTTTCTAGTTTGTACGTTGCTCAGTAAAGGCGCAAGTGTTCTTAGTTAAAATTTCGTGGTTAACATTTAAGGTTAACATTAAATCATTTAGGGGCCTATTCTGTAACTCAGTGGTTAATTTTTAACCATTGGTTATTTTTTTTAACTAATCAAGTAAGTTGACACATAACCAAAATATGAATTTTTAGTTGTTAAACAAAATATCTATGGATAAAAATTTTAACCAGTGGTTAAAAATTAACCACAGAGTTACAGAATAGGGCCCTTATAAGGTTTAATATTAAAGAAAAGCCAACATGTCACTCACAAAACCAGGACAACTACAAAACAAATACAAAATACACATGCTTCTACGTGGCCTCTAGTGAGCAACGTCCAAACTAAACACTAGACTATACACTGTAGGGTAAACTATTATTCACGAAAGATGACTATTCAAGGTCATTTGTGAGCCGTCTGATATAATATTAATAGCAGATAACTTCATTGCATTTCGTTTGCATAGGCGTGCAACATGAAATATTTATGGACACATTTTACTTGAAAAAATAAGAATAATTCATTTGAAAATTATGATTCTTTCTAAATAATGCCTTTCTGAAAGATTTATGTTTTTCACTTATGTTTTTGCAAAATACAAAAACATAGACCTAACTTATAAACCAATGAATAATAATTTGATTTAAACGTCAACGCCACTGGGTAAATATTAACACAGAGGGCAGTGCAGTAGATAATTAGGTATCTGTAATTCTACGACATATGTCATTATTATTTTATAGTGTGTTAGAAAGTAATGGCAGTATTTACGTATATCTGTCACACCACATAAATTAAATAGACATAGGTCAAATAATCTTTCTCTTTCTAATACAAAAAGTTGCTAAGCTACTGCTGTAAAGTGTTGTGTATTCTTTCTTCGGACAAATGACCTTGAATAGTCATCTTTCGTGAATAATAGTGTACCTTTATAACCAGGGTATGGCCATGGCGTGGCTCACGTTTCGTTCGCCATTACCGGGACATCTGTTATATGTGTTGTTCTTGCGCAAATTATTATGTATTTTCGTGGATATTTGTTTTATTTTAATGAAAAACGCATTTAATTATCATTTTAATATGTATTTAAAGTGTAAGTAATATATTTTTTATCCTACACGTATTGAAAATAACAATTTCCTGCGTGTTAGCGCGCACGAAAGTGGACATTTGCATACCTAGGGAAGAAAAAAATAGTTTGTACTCGGACTAACAGATTTCAATATATCTAAATAAATAAAATATATTTAAATGTCTAAATAAAAATGTGTTTAAAGCATATCTGGCATTTTCTTGTTGTTTGTATTGGTTTTTATTTGTATAAGTAGTATTTCTTTTTTGATACAAGATTTAATTTAAGGTTAAGTTAAATGTCAAAATTTTCAATCTTCGTTTTATTATGTTTGTTGTTTAGGATAAAAAATATTGTGTGCTACATGGTAGGAAAGTTCTTTTCCAGTCCTCAGGAAGTATCCAGCCTCGACTACGTCTCGGCTGTACACATATCCTTCGGACCGGAAAAGTACAACTTTCCTACCTAGCAGCACAAATAACTATTATTTTATTTACTTGTGTTGTTTGTTAAGATACCCACCACGATTACTGACATATTGAAAACAATTATAAATTACCAATATTAAGCACAATCATTTAAAATTTTAAAATGTAAGTTTAGAATATACAATTATTATGTAAATAAAAACTACAGATATTAAATTAGATGTGATAATAACAACTCATGTCATATATTCCACATAACCTCTAAATGTATGTCTTAATAATAATTGTGTATCTCTTAAATTAATGAATTTTTATTACCTTTATAAATTCACAGTGTGATAATTTAATATTCTTTTATAATATAATATCACATTTATTACAAATAAATACGGAAATGAATTACCGACAATGGCGGCGATCTTGGCCCATGGCCATACCCTGGTTATAAAGGTACCCTAATACACTGTAGGGTACCTTTATAACCAGGGTATGGCCATGGCGTGGCTCACGTTTCGTCCGCCATTACCGGGACATCTGTTACATGTGTTGTTCTTGCGCAAATTATTATGTATTTTCGTGGATATTTGTTTTATTTTAATGAAAAACACATTTAATTATCATTTTAATATGTATTTAAAGTGTAAGTAATATATTTTATTTTATTTACTTGTGTTGTTGTTAAGATACCCATCACAATTACTGACATATTGAAAACAACTATAAATTACCATTATTAAGCACAATCATTTAAATTTTAAAAGGTAAGTTTAGAATATACAATTATTATGTAAATAAGAACTACAGGTATTAAATTAGATGTGATAATAACAACCCCTGTCATATATTCTACATAACCTCTAAATGTATGTCTTAATAATAATTGCGTATCTCTTAAATTAATTAATTTTTATTACCTTTATAAATTCACAGTGTGATAATTTAATATTCTTTTATAATATAATATCACATTTATTACAAATAAATAGGGAAATGAATTACCGACAATGGCGGCGATCTTGGCCCATGGCCATACCCTGGTTATAAAGGTACCCTAATACACTGACACTCTAAGTGGCCTCTAGTGAGAAATACTCGAACTAGACAAGACATATCTCTATCTCTAGTTTCTCTTTCTGGCCAGCCGAAATCAAAACATTCAGTGAGGAGGGTTAGGGAATGTTTTGTCTAGTTATATTTGGTCGTTGGCGGTCTCCTATCGAGCGCCGGAAATGCCTATGTTGTGATATAGGACACAAGTGTTCCCGTTTTATATTTAGTTCAGTGGTCGCGCGGCAACAACCTCTCAATCGACAATGTCCAATTTTGCGCTCTTAATATACAAATAGCTATTTTATTCTTTTAATATCTAAAATAACAAGATGCTTGGATAATTTATACCCTAACCTAGTTTAATTAGCAATCCCAATATACTTACATATGAACTCGCGCATTTGGGGATCGAGCGTAGTGATCATAGAATCGACGGAGTGTTTGGCACGCTCGGCCACGCGGGACAGTAGGCCGCCTGAAGCCACTGCGTCTTTCATCCAGCCCAGCAGCCCGCCTCCAGGCTCTGCAGAAGCCACCGCACCTGCTGCACTAGCAGCTGTTGTTGCTTCACCGGGTCCGTTGTTGGTACTCGACACTGGCATATATGGCACTGAGTTGGTTACGCCTTTGCTTGGAGGGATTGCTGGGCTGCAATATCATAATAGTATTGTTGAGAATTGAATAATCACAGTCGGAAAATTTGATAGCAATTTTTATTTATTTATAGTTCCAGATATAATAGGCTCAAGTATTCGGCAGATTTGTAGTAGGAGAATAGGTATTAGTTGGTGGATTAAATAGTTGGATAAATAGTAGAATAGTTAGAATAGTTAGTATAGTTAGTATTATTAGTATTGTTAGTTAGTTAAATTTCTTTGTATTTGACTGTAATTATTTTTCTTTTGACTGAATGTTTTTTCATCAATATTTTTTTATAAACAACTTGTCATATATCTTTTCTTTTTTGCCGAATACTTGATTCACAAAATATAATTTTGACTACTAGATTTTAATATATGTTTTTAACAAATAAATAATTTTCTAGCCGTAATAAGTATATTGAAAATTGAAAGACAAGTGTTACTCAACGGTGAAAAATTGTCAAAAATAATACTGTGTTCGTTTGGTTTGCGAAAAATAACTGTGCTAGCCCATTTATGACCAGTCGGCGGTCTAATGTCTAATATATACTAGCTGTACCCGTTGCAAATATTTGCAACAAATATATTAAAAATATACAATTTATAAAGAGAAAATAATAAAAATTCTAGGAAACACACTATCTATGACTACGTTTACACCTATGAGAAAAATTTACTTTGACTTGACTTTCAAAAGGCGACTTATGAAAAGCCAATTTAATGGTGCGTTTACACATAAGGGTCAAATCTACTTGACTTTACGTTTGTTACTTGTCCTTCACTCAACTTTGACTTTGACAGCAAAGTAAAGTTTGGTTATAATACGTGTGATATAACTTACCTATTTAACTATTACCATATAATCATAATTAAGAATAATTTATTTACAGAAAAAAGGGATAGTAAACTACAGTTACTAAATTTAAGCACGATATTTTTAAATAATATAACTATGCAGCAACAATATTGGATGCGAAATAGATTAAAAAATAATCGTATAAAATATTTAAAAATTTGTGAAAATTTTAAATTCAAGTATAACACACAAAATTATGTAATTAAATATCCAATTACTAGAAATTTGTAGATGAAAACTAGATGTCACTGTTAGTAAAGTAAAGTATGTTTCGTTCGTTGGTTCACACGACTTTTTAAAAGTCACTTATATAAGTCAAGTCTATTCTATTTTGGACTTGACTTTAGGAAGAAAAGTAATAGGCGAGAGAGTTTACACAACGGCAAAAGTCGCCTTTTGAAAGTCAAAGTCAAATCAAAGTACTTTTTTGCTATACGTGTAAACATAGTCCATAATTGACCAGTTTTAGATTTCATGCTAGTGGTAAATTCTACATTTTGTCTGAAGTTATGGGGTCTCGTGGCCGCGTGCCTGAATGTCAGGTCGCGAATCTGGGGAACCGGGTTCGATCCCGACCGACGCCAAATATTTCCAATTTTAAATGGCACAAAATTGACCCCTGTGGTGCACTTTCCACGCCAGCAATGAGTGCCCGTGAGGTAACGCCTGGTAAGCGCCCGCACGGTGCAAATATTTCATCAATACCGATATCTGTGTACAAGCAGATTGGCACACCCAGCAATGGGTAATAAGCCGTGATGATATATTTATTTATTTTATTTATTTATACTGGCATTAAGTAGGCGTTGCTCTAACCATTGAGCCACCGGAGCTATAATAAAATGAAGATTAAATTTTAAATACCGGGATAGAATAGAATTCACTAATCCGAAAATGAAGTTTAGCTTAAATATTTTTGTGAATCGTTAATTTTTATTAACCTAAATACAAACCTACATATTTACTTATGGTGGAAACTGTATTGAATTTCTTTCCTATTATTCAATTTACTTTTTCCTTTTTAAAACGTTACTGATATTATTTTGAAATGATTAGTTCTTTGATAGTGACATTTATCTGTCAGTTACATACATTTGAATAACTGCGTTTTGTTTGTTTAAAGCGTACGAACTGGGATTTAAATTATAGAAAATTTTATAAATTTATCCATAAAATATATAGAAAAAGTATTAATGCAAATCTATAAAAAATTTAATAATCTTTAATTTTTATAATAACATTAATCTCGAAAAAAATCTGATGTGGCCAGCACATTACCTTCCGTCAGTTCCATGTATTTTGTACAAATTTCATACGGAAAGTTCCTTGCTAAATTAAATATTCTATTTCTTGTACATTAGCTTCCGGCAGTTGCATGTATTTTATGCAAATTTCATACAGAAAATTATTATTTTTACGTTTTCTATATACAGTGTAATATATCTGCAGAAATAAAAGATTTATTATTATTATTTCTTGTACATTACCTTAAAGCAGTTGTATGTATTTTATACAAATTCCATACAGAAAGCAAAAGATCCTGTACCTATTTCCAGTAAAATTATAAGACAAACACACTATGTCAATTTCACTTGACACTAACATCTTTCAATCAAAAATTTCTTAATATAGTAGCTGTTTCCACAGCTATGGCTACTTTATGAAATTTATTTTTTTTATAATTTTTTAACTCTATATCCATTTAATATTAGGTATAATATTCAATCAAATCGTATAGAAAATATAATATTCTTTAATATTTATAATAACATTAAATGTGAAAAAATGATATTTAATTTTCAAGAAAAACTGTTAAAATCTTCAAATGAGGGTACTTCCGGTTGTCCAATTCTAACCAAAATCTAATCAGCTCTTCGCATGGATGTAACGAAGAGAAATACGAAAGAATTATAATTTTTAGAATTGTTGTGTGGAAGTTATCGTAGACGAAAATTTTGTTACACACACACACACACACACACACACACACACACACACACCGACACACATACATACATACATACATACATACATACATACACACACACACACACATACAGACATCATCGTAAAAATAGTAAAATCGTATTCTAGGGACCCTAAAACGTGCTTATTCATCAAAAACTCACCACCGAATTTTTTGACCAAAGACAATACCTTCCTTACCTAAAGGTGACGGAAGGTAATAAAAATAACATTTAATAGTTATTTGTATATCAAGGCCGCGAAATCACTCTTTAGCGTACTGAGAGAAAAATTGTCGCCGAGGCCGCTTGCGGCCGAGGCAAGACATTCTCGATTTCGTGGACAAGGTGTACACAATATTTTTTGTGCAACCGTAAAAAATATGTAATTACAAATTTTATGAATTTTAAACAGTTTCATTGCAATTAAAAAGTTAGCTTTTAAGGTGGCTTTGGGATTGACATTTGATAAACAAAACTATGCAATTCTCAAGTGTCAAAGTGATTGTTTACCTAATTTCGCGGCCGTTACCATAACAACGGTCGCGAAATCCAATTTCACGGCCTGTATAGCGGCTGAGAAATGCTTATTTCGCGTCCGGTTGCACAAAAAGGTATTTTTCTAAGAAAAACTATTTTGAGCTTCTAGTAAAGTGCCATATCCGGTTATCCGATTTTCACCAAAATCTAATGGGCTCTTTCCAATACAGAAAAAGTTGGAAATACAAGATTTCAAAATTTTCTGAATGATAGTATTTGAGTTAGAGTGGAGGATCCACACATACATCATTGTGAAAATGTTAAAATTGGATTTTAGGGACCTTAAAATGTGGTCATTTACCAAAATCTCGATATGTGATTTTTAGTACGATCCCTATACCTCCCTTACCAAGGGTAGCGGGAGGTAAAAATGAAAAATCGTGGAAATGAAATTATTTTTAAACTGTTTTCTGATTCCTCAATGCAAACAACCGATAACTAAAACAAAACTAGAAATGAATTAAAGTCAGTTTGGTAAGAACAGAGTTCGAGATTCGTTTCTGTTTTGTCCATTTGGTGGATATTCGCGTTTACAGCTAAGATATAAAATATTACCTGAAGGCAGTGGGGTAGAAAGGCTCCTGTGGTGGTGCCGGAGCTGGCTGGAGGGGCGACACGAGGCTGGCGGAGGTGGAAAGTGACAAGGGGGACGGCGAGGCGAGGAAGCTGGGCAGTTCGGCTGGTGGCGCCACGCTTGACAGCAGGTTACCGCTCGCGCCGCCAGGGCTCGCTATCAGCGACGCCGATGACGACATGCTGCTCAGCGACTCTACACAAACAATAAAACCTTCATTTCACTAACATTTCAAGCTTGTTTTGGGAACCTTCTTCATATGTTGGTAGAGTAAGTCAATGTTTCAACTATATAGAAATAAATTGTGAAAAGATCATGTCAGCCACCAGGATTCAAAACCCGGGACGATTATCTTTGGAATAACGCTCTAACCATCTGAGCTGGAATACCTCAATCTATACTTGGTTTCACGTAAGAAAATAGCGTTGGTTTAAGGCGATTTCGGGCGACATACCCGTTCACTTCTTTGGATTACTTACGGTTAGTTACGGTATGATATGGTTAATGGTGGCGCCAAAAATCGTTGGTTCACTTGTTGACACCGTTTTTGTTGGTTATGTATATTCTGCGACATTTAAAACTCTCAAAAATAGTGCCTGACAATTAAAATGCATTAACGGAGAAAGATAGTTTATGCAAAGAGTCAACGAAAATAATGTCACCCTGTTTGACATAAGACCACGACTCCGATTGTTTTGACTTTTGACATTTCAAAAAAAGACCTGATAAAAAGAGATAGAAATAGTGAACAGAGAGCTGACCCGACTCGCAAACCCGTTCAGCTGTGAGCACTGATCCAAGCATACCGGGTATGTTGTTCCTAGCGCCCAAATGTCTGAACGTACCTGAACGTAACATACCGCAAGTGAACGGTTGTCGCCCGAAATCGCCTTTAGATGGGAATATAAATTATGCCTTTTCATTGGTCAGAATGGAAACCTATACTGTATCTAGTTTAAGATTGCAGTGGTGTGAAAATAGAAGCATTTTGATCTTGTTATTTGATTGGATAATATCGGGGTACTATCCAATTAGAAGACAATATCAAACTGTACCTATCTTCGTACCACTGTAATCTTCAACCAGATAGAGTATAGTTCACATAAATGAAAAAAATATCAGCTGTCAATTATCAACTAAAATCTACAGAATGGACCTCTTCAATTTAACGGCTAACTCTTTCTATCGCTGCAAATAGTAAAGGCGATTTCGGGCGACAACCGTTCACTTGCGGTATGTTGCGTTCAGGTGCGTTCACATATTCGGGCGCTAGGAACAACATACCCGGTATGCTTGGATCAGTGCTCACAGCTGAACGGGTTTGCTAGTCGGGTCAGCTCTCTGTTCACTATTTCTATCTCTTTTTATCATGCATTTTTTTGAAATGTCAAAAGTCAAAACAGTCGGAGTCGTGGTCTTATGTCAAACAGAGTGACATTATTTTCTTTGACTCTTTTTTGGACAAATATGGAAAAAACTATCTTTCTCCGTTAATGCATTTTAATTGTCAGACACTATTTTTGACAGTATTAAATGTCGCAGAATATACATAACCTCCAAGCACGGTGTCAACAAGTGAACCATTGATTTTTGGCGCCACCACTGACCATAGCATACCGCAAGTGACCGTAACTGATCCTAAGAAGTGAACGGGTATGTCGCCCGAAATCGCCTTAAGAAAATGGCGCGAACAACTGCCAGTTGGACTGTCAAACGAAACGTCAAAAATATTGCAGTCATTAAAATACCTGTATTCTCAGTGAAAATTTATATCGTTAGACATTTTAACTTCAACAAAAGCTTTTGTAACTTATTTCGATAAGATTTTTTAAATTTATCTGAGATATTCTCACATTTTCCGTCTAATTTTTTTAGAAAAAAACGCCATAGATCTCAGTTGTTCTTACTATGCGCAGATCCCCATTGCGCATATCTTCTATCTCTTTAAACTGAAAAAGGTCTATTATATAAATATTTATATTTATTTTGCCTTGTCATTGAGGTCATGCAAAAAAAATATTCGTTTTTTTACTTCCTTGTACAAAGTAAAGGAAGTATTGTAATCGCGAAAAATTTCGGTTTTCAGATTTCAACGGAAATATCCATTTTGACCATCCCTGAATCCATTTTGACTAATTTCGTCGTGATGTCTGTACGTACGTACGTGTGTACGTACGTACATAACGCGCATAAATCAAAAACGGTAAGCCATAGAAAGTTGAAATTTTGTATTTAGGACTACTATAACATCTAGTTGTGCACCTCCCTTTTTGGTCATTACATAATTTCCAGAAATGGTACTTTATTTGAAGCGTATAATAGATTTTAATGAAAAACCATTTTATAATATAATCCAAAAAATTTCAAATTTGGTATATAAGACTTTTATGTCAATTGGAATAACAAAGTAGATTTTGGTTAAAACAAGCTAACCGGAAGTCATATATTACCTGAAGTTGTTAAGAGTTTTTCTTGAATAAAATGGTTTCATTTTGATTTTAGAAATAAATGCTTCAAATAAGAGTTTGAGAATTAAATTCTGCGTCTAGCACATCAAGTATTATTAAATTAGCCCTTTGTATAAGCGAGATATGTATATTTAAATCTTATATACTTTTTGGTTTTTGTAATGAAGCTTGCTATGGATTAGGACAAAAAATAACAAAAAAAAATAAAAA
This sequence comes from Harpalus rubripes, assembly GCA_963082715.1. Taxonomy (NCBI): domain Eukaryota; kingdom Metazoa; phylum Arthropoda; class Insecta; order Coleoptera; family Carabidae; genus Harpalus; species Harpalus rubripes. The sequence continues at coordinate 1,824,899 of OY720464.1, forward strand.
ATAGATGTTAATGTCAAATTACGTCAAATACGTGTAATTTTATAATTGGGTCTATACTTCATATTGGTCTTGCGTACAAGGATGTCGTGTGGTGTCCACATCAGATTTTTTGTTTAAATCAAATAAGCATAGTCTAATTTATCGATCTGTATGAATAAATGATTTTTTATTGCATTTTATGTTGTATAAAATCGTTTAACAAATTTGCAAAAAACCAGCCATGTTGTGACGTCAGTGTTTCACACTGCAAGTTCAGACTCATTTCATACAACCTTATTATATCGACACAGAATTTCTAAAAGAAAAAAATATATAGACTATAAATTGAGAATTACATATCTAAATATTTGATAGAAATGCCATAATATATTAATATAACATCATTCTATTCATTTTTATAAATATTATATAAAAAAGAAAACAAATGTCACGGCTATAGCTACTAATAAACCGAAATTTTAGAGTTTCTTTTTAAAATTGTAAAGAAACTAGAAACATAATAAAAATGTAACACATTTTTGTATACAACTTTTAAATCTGTACAACTTTGCACTCTACAGTTTTTGCCGTAAAATAAACAGAAGAGTAGGAAATTGCAAAAAAAAAAAACTAAAATCTCATGTTATATCCCTATGTTCGCACCTGACCGTCAACACCCTGTATACCTTGTACGTAACCACAAACAATAAACTGCTGTTATTTTTGACAGAACAGAACTAGATAATATTGTTACATTTTTAAAAATTCACGAGTAATCTCTTCTAACCCTGCCTACATACATAACGGAGGGTTGAAAAATTAAAAATTTTCTTTCAAACTGATATCAAGTTGGACATGGAAAAATATTCTATGCAACTGATTAAAAATTGTATTCTTTCATTCAAATAAATTATCTTAAATCGCCTACGGCTCGAGCTGTCAAACTTACTATCAGTCACCTATCAGTGAAAGAAAACATTTTTTGTTTGTATAAATAATAATTAAATAGACCAAATGACAAACATATATGCTATTAATAAACAATCAAAAGTTTTCAAAAACAAATAAACAAAATCTAAGTGCATACCTGTTTTATCTCCTAAGGTTGACAACTCATCAACTTTTTTGTCAACGATTTCGAAGCCCTGCTCTCCATTCGAATCGTCTTGTAACATGGCACACACTGTTATTAGCAGATGTTATTATATTTGATTTCCACAATTTACAATCGTTGCCTCAAATTAAAAACTTTATTTCCGTATTTGCGTACGCGTATCTGTCAAATAACAATAATACAGAGTAGTTACCATAGATCACTACATTGGAAGATGTGAAAGTCGGGTATAATATCGTGTTATCGCGATTGCGATGCCTCCATGAATATACTTCGGAACTAAACTAATCGTTTTTCACTAAATTTTTGATAATTTTAAATTAAATAATAAACATATATTCTTTTGTTTGTTTATACAATGACCCATTTTGCTAAAAATTTTCTTTGGATAGAAGACAATGACTAATGAATGTGTCGCTGTTTTCATAAAATATAAGTAGGCATGAAAATGAATGAATTTTGTAGTTACACTATTATTCAGGAAAGATGACTATTCAAGGTCATTTGTTCGAAGAAAGAATACACATCACTTTATAGCAGTAGCTAGCAACATTTTATATTAGAAAGAGAAAGATTATTTGACCTATGTCTATTTAATTTATGTGGTGTGACAGATATACATAGATAGTGGCATTACTTTCTAACACACAAATAATAATGACATATGTCGTAGAATTACAGATACCTAATTATCTACTACACTGCCCTCTGTGCTAATATTTACCCAGTGGCGTTGACTTTTAAATCAAATTATTATTCTTTGGTTTATAAGTTAAGTCTATGTTTTTGTATTTTGCAAAAACATAAGTGAGGAACTTAAATCTTTCAGAAAGGCATTATTTAGAAAGAAACATAATTTTCAAATGAATTATTCTTATTTTTGCAGTTAAAATGTGTCCATAAATATTTTATGTTGCACGCCTATGCAAACGAAATGCAATTAAGTTATCTGCAGGTAATATTATATCAGACGGCTCACAAATGACCTTGAATAGTCATCTTTCGTGAATAATAGTTTACCATGAAAAACTTGTTGTCATGGTGATTTGTCATTAAGAAAAATAATAAAATTTTTACTGAAAAATGTCATGTCATTAATCTTAGATTTTCATCGTTCTCTGTAGGAATTTTGGCACAGGTTTACTTTGCGGAAGAATTTTCTATTAAGAATTTCCTGTTAACGGAACAGAATGTCTACGTCATAATGACTTATTCGGGTACAATATTACTATACTTCGTTTCACGTAAGTAAATAATGATGGGAAGATAGGTGCAGTTTGATATTGTTGTGTGATTGGATATCGGGATATTCTCCAATCAAAAACAAGATCAAACCGCACCTATCTTCCCATTACTATTTTCTTACGTGAAACGAAGTATAGTAAGTCCAATAGGGCATCCTAGTAGTAAATCACTAAAAAACGAAGAAACATGTGAGCTTATATCGTCAAATATCTCTAAAAATGGCATTCCAATGTGATGATGTCATTTATTTAATTTATATGAGCCAAGTAGCATGCCGATTGATCTATACTTCATTTCACGTAAGAAAATAGTGATGGGAAGATAAGTGCGGTTTGATCTTCCCACCACTATTTTCTTACGTGGACTCCCGAGCAAGAATTTCACTAAACATATAAAATAAAATGAAATACAATTTATTATAATGTGCAGTGGAAAAATAAAAAGTGCAAGATATAGTATATTATGTTATTAGGAGTAGAAAGCGGTCTTTTTGTGTTGAACCCAGCTATTGCGGCCGAGGCGCTAGCCGAGGCTAGGCAAGCTGGGTAAAACACAAATAGGGCGTTCTACTCCGAATGGCATATACTATTTTTTCTTCAAGTGTTTCAAAGAATAATTTGACATTTTTTTTTTGGAATTTTTAAATTGTAGTGTTTGCAATTTCAGCCAAAGCTGGCTGTGTATACTACAAAACAAAAACGACACAACTGTCAAATAACAATTTTCAATATAATATGTATTGCTGTGACAACTGCCGCCGCCAGCGGTGAACTAAAACACTAACATTTTTTTACTAGTACAATATCAACATTTTTGTACTAGTAAGACAATGAACTTCTTCTATAGTATGTGTACAGGAGCATAATATGAATATTATAATACGCTTGAAGAAAATAGTATATTATGTTATTAGGAGTAGAAAGCGGTCTTTTTGTGTTGAACCCAGCTATTGCGGCCGAGGCGCTAGCCGAGGCTAGGCAAGCTGGGTAAAACACAAAAAGGGCGTTCTACTCCGAATGACATATACTATTTTTTCTTCAAGTGTTTCAAAGAATTTTTTGACATTTTTTTTGGAATTTTTTAATTGTAGAGTTTGCAATTTCTGCCAAAGCAGGCTGTGTACACTACAAAACAAAAACAACACAACTGTCAAATAACAATTTTCAATATAATATGTGTTGCTGTGACAACTGCCGCCGCCAGCGGTGAACTAAAACACTAACATTTTTTTACTAGTACAACAATAACAACATTTTTGTACTAGTAAGACAATGAACATCTTCTACAGTGTGTGTACAGGAGCATAATATTAATATTATAATACGCTTGAAGAAAAAATAATTATATTCAATGATATTAAGAAGGTACATGAAAAAGTAGGAAACAATTATTTAAAAAAGGAATTATTTTTTAATCAAATATACAATACAGTTTTAAGTAAAGTAATTACTTGGGTCTGGGATTCTATTCATCTAATGACTACGAGATTTGGCAGCTAATATATGTGTCATAAATTAGTATTGTTTGAAAATACGATTGAATTACACAAAACTGAAAGAAACTCAGTAACATAGAGAAAGTAATATATACCTATTATTATTTCTTTTTCTAAGCTCAGTACGGTTCATCTTTCGGTATTCGTTTATATTTTCATGTTGCAGAATTTCTTCATATTCCATTGACAATGGACCTTTTAAATTTAACGGCTATCTCTTTCTATCGCTGCAAATAGTAAGAAAATGGCGCGAACAACTGCCAGTTGGGTTGTCAAACGAAATGTCAAAAATATTGCAGTTATTAAAATACTTGTATTCTCAGTGAAAATTTGCATCGTTAGACATTTTAACTTCAATAAAAAGGTTATGTAGAATATATGAGATGGGTTGTTATTATCAAAATATAAATGATTGTGCTTAATATTGGTAATTTATAGTTGTTTTCAATATGTCAGTAATCGTGGTGGGTATCTTAACAAACTACAGTAAATAAAATAAAATATATTACACACACTTTAAATACATATTAAAATGATAATTAAATGTGTTATTCATTAAAATAAAACAAATAGCCACGAAAATACATAATATTTTGCGCAAGAACAACACATATAACAAATGTCCCGGTAATGGCGGACGAAACGTGAGCCACGCCATGGCCATACCCTGGTTATAAATTATATTCCTATCTCCATGAGCACAGCATTCATCGCTATGTGCTATGTGAAAGCACAGAACACTAACACTAAGTGAAAGTGAAACTGCCGCTTTAATCACTGTACTGTTACCAACCTAATTATTCTGTAAAAATTTCAGACCCTACCAAGACCCAACTTAAAACTGACAATGGCTTCTATAAGAGACAATAGAGAACGGGCACTCAGCTGTTTCCGTGAACCTTCAAAACAGCTGATCTTGCTGCCCCGTGCGGTGTGAAGTTGTTACATTAATAAACGAAAATTTAAACGTAAAATAAATACATTTATTAAAGCATATTTTGAAAATATAATACCTATTTAGAAGAAAAATTTCATGAAAAAGTAATTTGTAGACTAATATTTATAATTCTAGACAAATTTTAATTGTTAGAGGTCAATGACCCCGCAACAACTCTAGAAAAGTTTATTTCATTTTATGAGATAAATTATTGTATTTGAAGTATAGAAGTTATAAATATTTCATTTCATTTCAATATTAAATTACTCCCTTATCCTTTAATTAATACATTTCTTTCAAATTTCTATATCGTCAACTGCTCTGATAAAACTTATATGCTTATAACTCCGAAAAGCGTTTAATTACTCTTGGGTGTAAACACTTTGTTGGTAATAAGATAATTGATTATATCCATTGGCAAAATATTCGGAAAATCCGATATATCCTATGAAAACTCACTTTCATCGCAATCATACGGCTCAATATTACTAATGAACTTGATTTTAGCTAAATAGCGAAGTTGCATATCAGGTGATAGCTTCTTGAAATACATAGACATTGTAAAAACCACCTATTAAGCTCACACAACGAAACACTAGAAAAATTTGTTGTTCACACCATAATGTAAGACAAACTGAGTTCGGATTTTGAATTAGCGCCAAGAAAGTTAGTTGCCAATGAAGTCAGTTACCGGCCAGGGCAGCAAGTTTCGAAGGTTACCGGAAACAGCTGAGTGCCCGTTCTCTATGTCAAATGTAATATTGCAAAAGCAGTAACAATTCCAGTTACAACCCGAGCTATTGGTTTTGGAACAACGCACACTTTTACTTTGATTAGTGATTATGAAAAAGTTCCAGATCGTGGTAATATCTATCAACTATATCGAGTTTGTTTGGCTCTAATGGAAGCCAAGATTCAAAAAATTCAAAGAGGTGTCACTTGTATTGAAACTAATGAAGAAGATTACACCACCCCACGTCTGAATACGCTAGATACAATAATGTCGTACAATTGCATAGCAACCTTACCTGATTACCTGTCCTCTGTTATAAATTCAATCGGCAAGTTAAATAAGTCGGAAAGACTTTACGTTCCGAAATTTGCCAAGGATAATTATACCCCGACAAATGTATTTATTCCGCAGAGTGAACAAGTTACGTTCTCGAACCTGCGTAGAGTTGTAGAAACATTGGCTGATGATAAAACACCCGTGGAATTCCGTAGAAGATTTTATAACAATAATCCAATCCCAGGAGCTATATGGAGTGGAAAGGATAATCCTATATTGCTAAATCCTGATGAGATTATCCCAGCCGAATATAACAGTACTGATCTTGATGATGATTTCAATGATATCAGCGCTAAGCTAAACTTCTTAATCAGGAAGGTCCCAGGATATTTTACAAATCCTGTGAATTTTAAAATTGAAGGATCAAAAGCTATTCTTGCTTGTAATGAACAGAGAACTCTTCGAGTATCGGACAGAAAAGTTGATGAAGATCTAACTGCATACTACAAACGTATTAAGGTGGAAGGTGATGTTGAAGAATATTACAATTTAGAGCGACTAACACCCGATGAACAATTGGAGGCAAATGTGTGCCTATTGGGCGAAAGACCGGTTATTAGTGAGTTGATTTATCCAGTCTACTTATTGAGAGATAAACGAGTCCGTATTGAATGCAGTAATTTGAGATACAAGTGTGCTATGCTTCATTTCATGTATTAAAATAGTAGAGAGCCGATCGTTTTTACTTGTACATTTTGATGAATCGCTAACTGAACAAGGCGTTGATAAACGTTGCTGCAACAACAAGCCATGCCATTTATATTCATTATATTCTTAGTTTTAGGCACCCTGGTCAAATTCATCTTTACATAGTTGTTAGTTGCCAATGTACAGGCTGTCTCATTTTCGATGTTTTTTTTAAGGTATCTCGGGTAATATTATTGATAGAGCAAAACCGTTTGCACATTGCAGGGTCAACTTTTCGAGAAAAGTTTTATAGTCACAACAGGAATTTTCGATCTTCTTTTGTTTCTGAACTACAGGAAAGAACTCGTTTTTCGCTCATTTTGAAAATATATCATATCTTATTTATTATGATAGTTATAGAAAAAATGTTTTTACAAAAATTTTACCGTTTTTTAAAAAGAATGAAATAGCGTAATTAGATTTTTTGAAAACTTAATAATTCTTAGATATAGCACAAACTTATGATTTTTTAAATGGGAACCTATGTTGAAAATAGTTTTGTCTTTTTGCATATTTGCATATAACAAGTCTACATTCTTTTGTTTTAAACATTAATAAAAGACGAATTATTAATTTTTGAGGTGAAAATATTGGAAATTATTAAAAAACAAATGAAAAAAATTATTATAAATCATCATTTGTTTATTTTGATGTAATATCTATTAATTATGTTCTCAAAATTATTCTTAACCATTATTTTCGGGATAGTTAAATTACTATTTATCGACGTTACAGTTGGCTTTGACACGATCCGAAAAAAATGGTTTAATATGCTTTTGAAGTAAATAAATTGAAAAAATGAGTAAAACTGAAACAAATACTATTAGAAATATGCAAATGATGATCTGTAATAGATTTTTTCATTTGTTTCTTAATAATTTTAAATTTTTTCAACCCAATAAATTTATAATTATCTCTTATTCAAATTTAAAACAAAAGAATGTAGACTTGTTATATATCATTGAAAAGCTTATAAATTAAGCAAAAACACGAGACTATTTTCAACATAGATTCCCATTTAAAAAATCAAAAATTTGTGTTATATATATATGTCGAGAATTATTAAGTTTTCAAAAAATCTAATTACGCCATTTTATTCAATTTTGTAAAAATAATTTTTCTCTAATTATAATAAATAAGATATGATATATTTTCAAAATAAGCGAAAAACGAGTTTTTGCCTGTAGCTCAGAAATAAAAGAAGATCGAAAATTCCTGTAGTGACTATTAAACATTTCTGGAAAAGTTGACCCTGCAATGTGAAAACGGTTTTGCTCTATCATCAATATTACCTGAGATACCTTAAAAAAAAAATTAGACACCTGTACACGCGGCAATTTTGATTGATTTAAAATTATTTTTATTTGTTGAAAATTATTATCGGTGAATTTTGCCGCCGCCTATTTTGCCTAATATGATATCCGCCATTGGACATTACACATCAAAATGACACGAGATGTCACATTTCATGTATAGGTGTCTCATTTTCGATGTTTTTTTAAGGTAATACTAACGATAGAGCGAAACAATTTGCACATTCGAGGGTCAACTTTTTGAGAAAAGTTTAATAGTCACCACAGGAATTTTCGATCTTCTTTCGTTTCTGAACTACAGGCAAAAACTCGTTTTTCGCTTATTTCGAAAATATTTCATATCTTATTAATTATGAAAGATAGAGAAAAATCGTTTTAACAAACTTTCAACTGTTTATTAGGTAAAATAAAATGGCGTAATTAGATCTTTTGAAAACTTAATAATGCTCGAGATATCACACAAACTTATGATTTTTTAAATGGGAACCTATGTTAAAAATAGTCTCGTCGTTTTGCTTATTTCATAAGTTTTTCAATGATATATATATATTTTCGAAATGAGCGAAAAACGATTTTTTACCTGTAGCTCAGAAACAAAAGATCGAAATTCCATGTGGTGGTTATTAAACTTTTCTCGAAAAGTTGACCCTGGAATGTGCAAATAGTTTTGCTTTATTTTTAATATTACCCGAGATAACTTTAAAACACATCGAAAATGAGATACCTGTACACTGATACTACAGCCCGTTCGCCGAAACGAGAGAAATTGGACCTAACCCGGGATCCGAACCAAGTCATTCTTATTGGTCGATGATGACAAATTTGAAGTTGAATTTTCAAATTTGTCTTCAGCGACCGATAAGAATGACTTGGTTCGGATTCCGGGTTAGTTCCAATTTCTCTCGTTTCGGCGAACGGACTATAGTCTGAAAATACATTACGTAAACTTGTCTCCAATTTCAACCAATCAGAGAGTTTAAAACTATACCTTATAAGGCGCGAGCAGGCACGTGATTCGAGCGACTTTGAAGTGCTTTTGATCAGCTGATTTTTGTGCTTTGTCACTTTAACAAAAATAATGTTACTTTGACAAGACCAACGATTTGACTTATTTTAATTTTGAACTGATAAAAAGGTTTTTTTTACAATTTTCATTCAGTGAAACATATGAAATTAAAAATAATAACTTTTCAACAGTTTAAAATAAGTCACATCGGTCTTGTCTAAGTGACATTGTTCTTGTTAAAGTGATACGCGCGCACAAATCAGCTGATTCCATGCACTTAAAGGTTGCTTGAGTCACATGTTTGCTCGCGCCCTATTCTCTACAATACTGAATTATTGGTAAGATGGAAAAAGATATAATAAATATTTTTATCTCCAAGAATGTACAAAAAACATAGTTAAGCATCACTTAATTCTGTAGATTTTATTTGATAACTGACAAAATGACAGGCGATATATTTTTGTTTTTGTGTACAAGGTTTGCTTTCTGTCCAATCAAAATGCAGAATTTATATCCCTATCTAAATCAACGCTATTTTACTACGTGAAATGAAGTATAGAAATTTCAAGTACCCTTAATCAATTTTAATTTTGTTTTTATAAGATGTATCGTTATTAAATAAAACAGAACTTTAATTATATTTTATTATTTAACTAAAAACAAAAATAATAACGTTTCGGTAGCTAAATATGTGCTGCCGTCATTACCTGTATTGATAATACTAATAGTGTCCTCCACCATAACAAAAAATTGAGTAAAATGTTAGTTATATTGAAAGTAGACAAGACAAAATAATGATTGAGACGATAAAAGTTTTAAAAACCTTATTAGTTTTTGAAAGGTTTGAGATTTTAAGCATCTATGTATCTACGTCACAACTATTGCTATATTCTCGCACCAGTTTCTACAGGATGTAACCAGTGGCGTACCTAAGTGAAATGGTGCCCAGGGCAAGGGTCGTAATTGCGCCCCCGGTCAACAATGTAAAATCAAGATTACATCTTCTCGCTTTAGTGTATATGTTGAAATTACTTAATATCCATATATATTATGAAATAACTTCAACCAGCACAATAACAAAATAACTATCCATATACGGGTGTTCTGCGACTCGACCGACAAACTATACCATATATTCCGGAGGTCATTACGATCAAAAAATGGCATTAATAACGTGCTCGAAATCGGTCTTTTCAGTTTTTTCTCTTTCAACGCTCATCAAAGCAAGATCACTTAATCGATCTTGACCCATGGAGACTCTCAGATAATTTAAGATCATGAAAGTTCATATTTTACATCTTGCTTTCTTTTCTGAACTCTATCAATAGGAATGAGTACTCTCGTCCAAAATCCAAGTAGAGTCAGAAAATCGAGTGTCAACATACGGTTGTAAAATTGCGTAGCATCACTTAGACGATGAAAAAACAGATAGAGAGTTTCAACAGTTACGAAAAATGTCAATACGCACAGTAATCAACAGTTTTAACACTTCAAATTCTAGCACCCAAGTTACATACGGATACCAAGGGCTCCAACCGGCGCCATTTTGGTTCTGGCGCCCAGGGCACCTGCCCTGTTTGCCCCGCCCTAGGTACGCCACTGGATGTAACACGAAAACCGACCACCGCCATTATTTACTTTATTATTATAGTTACAAAAAAATACTATAGAACAAAGTTATAGGAGACGAGGGGGGACATTCCAATAAAGAAAATATTTTTTTAAACCAGTGGTTCTCAAGTTACAACACAAAGATATGTTTTTTCAAATGGGATTATACTAATTTTTTGTCTATTCGATAGCGTATTTTTTTCTTAATTCAACCATGTATTAGTTTTATATCCTTACATAATAAAAATATTGAGAAAAATTCAATGGACCTTTCCAATTTAAAGAGATAGAAGATATGCGCAATGGGGATCTGCGCATAGTAAGAACAACTGAGATCTATGACGTTTGATTCTAAAAAAATTAGACGTAAAATGTAAGATAACTTTAAAAAATCTTATCGAAATAAGTTACAAAAGCTTTTATTGAAGGTAAAATGTCTAACGATGCAAATTTTCACTGAGAATACAGGTATTTTAATGACTGCAATATTTTTGACGTTTCGTTTGACAGCCCAACTGGCAGTTGTTCGCGCCATTTTCTTACTATTTGGAGCGATAGAAAGAGATAGCCCTTAAATTGGAAAGGTCCATTGAAATTTAAATAAAGTTGATTTTTATAGTTAATTTACAGCAGGCTATGTAAGTTGAGTTTAAATTAAATAAATATATCATCACGGTATACTACCCATTGCTGGGTGACAGAGGCGCATCTAAGGTTAACATTAAATAATTTATAAGGTTTAATATTAAAGAAAAACCACACAAAACTACTACAACTACAAAAGAAAGACAAAATATATACGCTTCTACGTGGCCTCTAGTGAGCAACGCTCAAACTAAACACTAGACTATACACTGACACTCAACGTGGCCTCTAGTGAGAAATACTCGAACTAGACAAGACATATCTCTATGTCTAGTTTCTCTGTCTGGCCAGCCGAAATCAAAACATTCAGTGAGGAGGGATACGGAATGTTTTGCCTAGTTATATTTGGTCGTTGAATCGAACTGTTGTGTTTACGGTTGTCATCCTTCCTTTTAGACAATATTACTCTTCAAATTTATTTTCATTTAAAAATATATTTATTTATTTCTATGTCTCACACTATATAAGTTCTGACCGGTGCTGTTATTTTTGGTCATTTTCGTTGCCAGTAGCGACAAATTGCCCCTGTGAACGTATCTCCGAACTAAAACAATATACGCCACCTCCTGTGGTAATTACATTTCGTTTTATACGTCTATTTCATTTAATAGAAGTCACTAAATTGTTTAATTTGTTTAAATTTTCTTTCAATAGATTTCGTGTTACTGGCATTGTGAATAAATATCAATATTTACAGTTAAAATTGTAAACAATTTGATTTAATTTAAAAATGGCGGTTTGTATGCAAATACTTCCAAATCACATCCTGTACGTTTTTTGTTCTTTGAGTACAAAGGAAAATTCAAGTACGTGTCAATAATAATTATTCATATCAAACAGAATATAATCATTTTGTAAAATATAGTAGAATAAAGTTGATATTTGTATAATATATATTTTTAAAAAATATATTTTGTGTATGTAAAGTGTAAAAAGAACACAGTTAAGTGGTCTTGGGTAGGGTAGCCGGCTGTAGTTGTCATTTCTGGCAGGCATTTGTTCTGATCTGCCAAATCAAAAATATGGCTGATAAGATGGAGCCTCCCCCTTTATTTGAAAACGTTAATATCTCCAAATCAGAAGACAATGAAAGCGACCTATTTGAATCTGCAATACAGGTAAATAATTCCTAACATTTTATACGCTGTGTTCCATTCTTGATTATATTGTTTAACCTGCAATTATCAAAAAACGATAACCCAAGTACTACGTGATTAATTTTCATATTAAAAGTTTATCGTGCGTGTGTATAGATTGTAAGAACAGTGTTTTTATCTTTAAAGGATATGCCAGTTTCTGCATCGTTGGAAGATAATTCTGATTTGTTCAACGGTGATTTTTCTACATTAAAAATCACTGATACAAAGGGAGAAATGGAAAATGTACCGATAAACACGACTAATTCGGTTCACACACCAACTATGGAAGAGGTAAGAATAATATTTTCCTAAAATTTAATTCCTTTTTATTTTCTGTTTAATGTAAGAATATGAAAAATTGCGCAGATCATATCAATAATTGTATTGGTTGAGCATGTTTAAGCGTGTTTTATTATCAGTTTGATGATAAACAAGGTCGGTTTTTATTTCTGTCCTGTCAATTGTGGTCAATAGATTATTTTTTAAATGTATTTTTACCTCTCGTCACTACAGGGTGTTCGTTTTAAATTGGCCACCATTGTTATCTCGAGAATTGTCAGAGCTGCAAAGAAGGTTAAATTAGCAAACAATTTCTATTTGATATGATTATAGTTATTTAAGTAATAAGGGCAGTAAGTGCTTCCTATCGATTGAGGATGATTTACATCCAATATTATTTTTATTGAAGAAATAAATTTAAAAAATCTGATGTGGCCAGCACATAACCTCCCGTCAATTCCATGTTTAAAATAGCAATGAGCTTTGAGTAAAGTATCACTTCCGATTGATCGTTTGTAAATAAAATCTAATTTGCTGTTCCAATAATTTTGGATTATATTTTATTATGTTTCTCCTCGAAAATCTGTTAAGAGCTCCAAATTATGTACCACTTCCGGTTTATCATATAAGTATAGTCAAAATATAATGTTGTTTCAAATTATACACGAATTTTAAATACCAAATTTGATCAGTTTTGAATCATGTTTTAATATATTTTTTTAAGAAAATCTGTTTATAGCTTTCTATAAAGTACTACTTCCGGTTTATCAATTTTAGAAAAAAATCTAATATGTCGTTCTCATTAATATAACAGTCTGAAATACCAAATTTGAAAAGTTTTGGATTGTATCAACATATTTTTCACGAAAATATGTTCGGAGCTTCAAATAAAGTATCACTTCCGGTTTATCAATTTTAACCAAAATCTATTATGTTGCTTCCCTTCATATAAAAGTCTTAAATACCAAATTTGACAAGTTTTGGAATAAATCATAATATATTTTTCACGAAAATCTGTTCAGAGCTTCAAGTAAAGTATCACTTTCGGTTTATTAATTTTAGCGAAAATCTAATATGTTATTCCCCTTGATATGAAAGTCTTAAATACTAAAATTGAAATGTTTTGGATTATATTTTAATATAATTTTTCATTAAAAACTGTTATGGACTTCAAGTAAAGTGTCACTTTCGGTTGTCCAATTTTACCCAAAATCTAATCAACTCGTTATATGAATGCAGGAAGCTTAAATACGGAAAATAGATATATTTGGAAGTTTTTTGTAAGAGTTATCGTGGAGGAAAAATCGTCACACACAGACATCCTAAGAATAGTAAAACCGTGTTGTGGGGACCCTAATTCGTGCTTATTTACTGAAAACTCACCATCGAATTTTTGGACCGATATTACCTCCCTTACCTACGGTATGACGGGAGGTAAAAATCCTAACTCTGAATTGGCTATGAACAGAGAAACATACGTCTGATCATTATTCAATTCAAAAGTCAAGTTGTCAAAATTGATTTTGAAATGTAATTTTAAGGAGAAAAGATAATAAAGAAGGATACAGTCTATTGCCATTTCTAATTTAATTCCATTTCTAAAATAATATTGGCAATTACTCGTGTCAAATTGACATTTAATTAAATACTTTTAAATTGTCATATGTTTCTTTGTTCATATCCTACTTCGAGTTAGGATTTTTTTTGAACACACTGCTATTTCAACACATTACAAGAACACAGTTGACCTGTTGTGGTTTGTGTTGTTCTTTTGTTAGTGGTTATTAACAAAATTTATTGTAATATATTTTGATATTATTTAGTTCTTCAAAAAGATAGAATATATTTCAAATATGCAGGGTGTTCAATTTAAGTGTTTCACTATTGCTATCTCGAGAACCGTAAGAGATACGAAGTCGGTTAAATTAGCAAACAATTTCTATGTTATAAGACTATTAAAATAAGCATTACAAAAAAAATTTTCAACCAGTGGTTCTCAAAATACAGAATTCAACTTTTTAATTTTAAATGAGAACCTACCTTTTTATTCGCCTATTCGATTCAGTTTTTTTTTCTGAATACAACGATATAAAATGTTTATACTCTTACATAACGAAAAAAACGAGAAAAATGCAAAAGAAAAATTATTATTTTCATATTTATTTCTACGTGTAATCAGAGTGCCATGACAAAAACAATTGAATATTTAGTTTTGTATCACATGTCAAAGTTGTTTGTTTATGAATTTTCTTGTTTTCTTTTGTGTTAAAATGAATTTTACGCACGAAGAAAAAATTGATATGTACGAAGTTTTCATATTATCTCTGAAAAATACTGTTGCTGCAAAGAATATGTATAGGGAACATTATCCTGAGCGGCAAGTTCCTTGTCGTCAGTATTTTAGAAAATTAGAATTAACACTGCGCGCTAATACGGATGCATTCGTATCGAAGCGAGTTAGCGTGCAAGATCAAGAAGCTGAGATAAATATATTAGCATATTTTGAAGCTAATCCAACAGCTTCAGTTAGAATGGCTGCCGCTGAGTGTAATTTAAGTGTAGGCACGATCCATAGGATTTTAAAGAAACATAAATACATACCATTCAAAATGATTAAAATTCACCATTTACATCCTGGTGATCGTGAGCGAAGATTAGAATTTTGTAATTTATTGATAAGTGAGGATCCAGATATCTTAAAATCAATTATTTGGACTGACGAAGCTAATTTTTCTAATAATGGTATGTCAAATAGAAAAAACACATTCTACTGGAGCCGAGAAAATCCTGTTGCTGTACGAGAGAGGTTTCCAGCGAAAATTTAATATAAATGTTTGGTGTGCCATTTTCAGTGATAATATTTACGTACACATGTACGAAGGTACATTGAGTGGTAACAGATACCTGAATTTAATTCAAAATATGCTGGGTATTATTTTGGAAGACATACCAGTAGCTGAGTTGGGAAACATGTATTTCCAGCAAGATGGTGCACCAGCTCACAATTCGCGTCAAGTTAGGGATTACCTAAACGAACGGTTTCCAAATCGGTGGATTGGTACTTATGGTCCTATTCCGTGGCCCGCAAGATCACCAGACCTTAATCCCCTGGACTTTTTTTATGGGGTTATGATGAAGTCTACAAAACTATCTATCCAGATATTCAGCATTTAAAAAATGCAATCGAAAATATTATTTTCGTACCTCCATCCATTTTGACTAGTATTACAGAACTCAAAATCGTCCAGAAATGCGCTGTTGCTGACCTAGGCCGGCAAAAGGAGTTGGCATTACTGTTCTGGTGATATGTCAATTTAAGATTATTTTCAACACAAGAATTAGCAAAATGTTTACAAATTTTAAGGCTAAATCTTTAATTGTTGTAACTTAACTAAATTTTGTCATAAAAATAATAATATGCTGTCATTACTGACTCGTATAGATTAATTATAAGTTCCAATCCATCTTTAGGACTAGTTTGTTTTGTAACTACAACTAACTTCACGTGATACAATTGAGTTTCCGCAATATGTGAAAGTATATAATATATAAATAATGTTTGTATGTTATATTTTCAATAGATATAAAATTATTACGCATTTTAAGCTCAAATGTAAGTAATTATAATTAAACTTCCAATGCAAAACCGATAAAAATATATGTTCATTTTTAGGTTATGTAACAGAATAAAATGTAGAGAAATATACGAAGAATTTATGAAGTCGGTACAAAAAATGTTGTGTATCACACGCCCAGAAACTGTTTTGCGAGATCTCGTATTTGCAGGCCTCGCTTTCATCTCGGCCTGTCAAAAGAAACTCGGTCTCGCAAATATTCAGTTTCTGGCCTAGTGATACAAATAACTATTCCCACATAGACGGCCGAAATTTAAGAAAAGTAAGAAGTAATATGTTCAGAAAGCTGGAATTATGTATAAATCAGCATGGCAATAATTTTGAACAATTTTTATAATATTTTTTAAAGCATCTAAATCGCCCAAACAATGATGAAAACAAAACATTCAATTGTTTATGTCATGGCACTCTGATTACATGTAGAAATAAATATGAAAATAATAATTTTTCTTTTGAATTTTTCTCGTTTTTTTCGTTATGTAAGGGTATAAACATTTTACATCGTTGTATTCAGAAAAAAAATGCTGAATCGAATAGGCGAAAAAAAAGTAGGTTCTCATTTAAAATTAAAAAGTTGAATTCTGAACTTTGAGAACCACTGGTTGAAAAAATTTTTTTGTAATGCTCATTTTAATAGTCTTATAATATAGAAATTGTTTGCTAATTTAACCGACTCCGTATCTCTTACGGTTCTCAAGATAGCTATAGTAAAACACTTAAATTGAACACCTTGTATAAAAAATAAAAATATACATATAATGGTTTCATTTGAAATATGAAAGTTAATGTCACTTCCGGTTAAACCGGAAGCGCTACTATCATGCCAAACACCAAGATTTGTGAGCCCTTAAGCCTAGTTCACAAATAATCAAGAAAATTAAAAAATAATTATAAATATAAAAGTTATTTTGAGTGGCCCTTTTTCAGTGTCATCTTGTACGTCACAAACCACCTGATACCGTTTTAGCGCCAAAAATTACAAGAATAGGCATTAGAAAAAATTTGAATATTTTTCCTAATAAGAAATGTTATTTCCTCTTAGATATCAATTTTATCTTTATCAGTACATTTTACTTATTTACCTATATTTAGAATGTTTATAAAATATACGTTATCATGTTTTATGAACAATTAAAATTTTACATTTTTTTCCTGGAAATGTTTGTCGTTGCTCGTTGCATAATATTGAAGGGAAATTTTACGATTTTCTTTATTATTATTTTATTGAATATTAGTTAAAGAAGGTTACAGCATATTACACGATATTAGACGAGTTTTGATTTAAAAAAATAATATTGACTGCAACACCGTGTTGTTTTTGCAAAAAAATAACGAATGAGTGGTGAACTATGAGCCCGTGTAAAATCCAGGAGTTGTTTGCTTATAATTTTTTTCGTTTTCTTCGGATTGCTAAGCCATCTTCTGTAGTGTTTACTAAGCACAATTGACTACGTTTATCTCGACAATTCAAGCGACTTCGAATATATTATGATTTGAAAAATCCTATAGGGCGCGAGCAGACACGTGACTCGAGGGACCTTGACGTGCTTAGAATCAGCTGATTTGTGTGCGCATGTCATTTTGACAAGAACAATGTCATGTTGACAAAACCAATGTTTTGACTTATTTTGATTTTTAACTGCTAAAATGTTATTATTTTTAATTACATGTGTTTTACTGCCTAAAAATTGTAAAATATTAACATTTTAGTAGGGATCGACCGATACCGATATCGGTATCGGTATATCGGCCATATCGGTCTTCTTGGCCGATATCGGTATCGGCCGATATGTAATCCACGATATCGGCCTAAAAAATATAAATTGCTTAATATTTCAGTTGCTAAGGATTTTTTTAAAGGAAATTAAAACAGAAATACTAAAAAAAAACAAATCTAGTTATTCTTATTCAAAATTTAGCAAAAAAGTCATTAAAAATGTAGAAGTAAAGTTACACACTTAGTTAAACAAATTAATATTTAAAGTTAAGTTTTGGCAAGTTGTAATGTAACAAAATTATTGCGTTTTCATAAACATTTCCAGCTGAAGAAAATAGCTGTTCACTAGCAACACTATTTGGCGGTGGTGCTAAATGTATTATTGAAAATAGTATATTGTGTTATTAGGTGTAAAAGTGATACTTTGTGTGGCGATCATGGAAGTTTGCACGACGAAGGAAGCGAGTCGAACAATTGCATGCGAGGCACACAAAGACACTTTTATTCCGAATGACACATTGAATTTCTTTTTCAAACGACTACTTTTCTTTTTATTCGCTAATTCTATGTAGTTTCTATGGAGATTTATTTATTTTATTTCTACGCCGTCGGAGTAGAAATAGCTAATTTCTACGCCGCCGGAGAAGAAATAGCTTCTACCTTGTGAATTAAGTCACAAAAATGCCATACGTTTGAAAAAGAAATGTCTTTTTTTGCATTTGCTCTGCATTTTTTTTGTGATTTATTATGGTTAATGCGTGTAACGGAACAGTATATCATTATAAATCACTTTTACCTCATTTATACAGCAAAAAATTTACGACAAAATTTTATGGCCGATATATCGGTATCGGCCGATATCGGATATGAGTATATCGGTATCGGCCGATATCGGTATCGGCCACAAAAAATCATATCGGTCGATCCCTACATTTTAGCAATTCAAAATCAAAATAAGTCAAAATATTGGTCTTGTCAAATTGACAATGTTCTTGTCAAAATGACATGCGCACACAAATCAGCTGATCACGAGCAAGTCAAGGTTACTCGAGTCACGTGTCTGCTCGTGCCCTATTGGGTTATCTCAGTGGATTGAAAATAGGATTGAGTTCTTTTCAATCTTCTTTAAATTTGTATCGCCTAAATCAGATAGTTAAATACTTGACTATGCAGATAGATAGGGAGAGGAATATGATTTAATTTCATGCTGAATATATAACCTTAAAATCTAAAATTGTCATATTGTTATTTGTCTTCTCTTTTAAAACATTAAAAAATATTTGTTTCTTTATCAATCCCAATATTTCGCTTTTGGATAATTTTACTAAGTTTTATGTCACAACTTTTATAAAATATGGTAAAATGCAAATAACCAACAAATGACAAGTGCTTGTAGGGCCCCTCTCGGGTGCCAAGTATACAGCTTGTATAACTTACCTGTGTTGCCAAATCAATTTAAGCGTAAAATTAATAAATAAAATTGTAAAACTAGTTATTATTAATGAATATGATGATCCTAAATGCCTGTCCCTTCTTAATTTCCTAGAACTGTTTCCAGATCTACTGCATCCTTTTATTTACCACTGTCCTGTACCAACTTTTTAATATCTTCGCCAATACATCGAATGTGTCACATTTACCAAACCAAGTTCTCTACTGTCGATTAGTGCTGCCATCTAATACAAAGATTTCTTGGCGCTTTAAATTTAAGGAAACCATCAGTTCATGTTGAATGCTCTATTTTTATAAAAATAAATTTAAAAATTAAGTTTAATGTGTCAGAAAATAAAACAACATGATATTTATTTATTTATTTAAGAATAGACTATTCAACAGGTCAAGCCCAATGACTGGATAGCATAAGAACACAAATACAAAGCATATACAATGCAAAACTTATACACATTAACACATTTAATAATTAATAATGTTTTTCTTAAACGTTTTAAAGTCCGAACGGAAGATGCCGACAGTAGAGAACTTGGTTTGGTAAATGTGACACATGCGATGTATTGGCGAAGATATTAAAAGGTTGGTACGGGAGAGTGGTAAATAAAAGGATGCAGTAGATCTGGAAACAGTTCTAGAAAATTAAGAAGGGACAGGCATTTAGGATCATCATATTCATTAATAATAACTAGTTTTACAATTTTATTTATTAATTTTACGCTTAAATTGATTTGGCAACACAGGTAAGTTATACAAGCTGTATACTTAGCACCCTTGAGGGGCCCTACAAGCACTTGTCAAAGTTACGTGTATGCCTGCGCCTCATTTAGTAACACTCCAACATATTACAGATGTGCGCATGCGTAGTTAAATTATTTGGAGCTTCACTGTTTATTTCGACAGAAGTCAAGCCGCTTCATAAACCCAAGCCTGTTATTTTACAGGCTTGACTTGACATTTTCAAGCGGCTTGAAATATTAATCTCGATCGTTTATTTCGAAGATTGAAAAGGGATTTACTAAATTCAAGCGGCTTTAAACGTTAAGATAAACGTAGTCTATGGTTGGTTGCCAAGTGATTGAATGTTGAATGTGATTAGCGAGCAGATGACTAGCACTGTTTTATTTTCAAAATTAATTGTACGTAGCTTAAATAAATAAAAAACTGCTAAAGTCTATGTCTGATGGATATGCATTTTTTTCTAAATAGCGATACTTCATGAAAATGGTTCTCTAACTTCTGTTTAATTTAACTTTTAATCGACTTCGTATCTTCTACAGTTAAGGTTAAATTATTTAGTTATTTTCGAAGACACTGCATGTTGTATTATAATTATTATAAAGGATACCTAGGTACTCAATGTCAAATATATTATTCAATTTTCCACTATTTTAATTATTTACTATTATCAATAAATTTTTCTTATTACAAAACATGATTCATACGACATTGAAATTTATTTATTTTAAAACAGGTACATTATATAGCATATTTATTAATAGTATATTAAGTATTAAGAACGGTAAGGACAGTTTACCGATCGAAGACAATGTTTGGGGACTGAGCGAAGCGAAAGTCTCAATTTTGTCTGAGATCGGTAATTCCTTAATGTTCGTGATGCTTATACTATTTTTTGCACGATCGACGCACAAAATTTAAAAGGAAAATAAGATTTGAAAATTATTTTAACATAAAAAACATATTTGTCATTTTTGAAGTACCTAAGCTTTGATTTTTGTTTTTATTTATTTACCGGTTTCAGGACATTATTTCATTGTTTACATGTACAAAAGTAGGCTCACAGTAGGCTGGTAACTAAGTAATAACTGTATCTGGGGCCTATTCTGTATCTCAGTGGTTAATTTTTAACCACTGGTTAATTTTTTTAACCAATCTAGTATGTTGACATATAACAAAAAAAGGGATTTTTAGTTGTCAAATCAATAACGATTGGATAAAAATTTTAACCAGTGGTTAAAAATTAACCACCGAGTTACTGAATAGGGCCCTGTATGGTAATATTATTACAACGGTCTACAAAAATGAAAATAAAATAAAATGAAAATATAATGCTCTTCATTAATATATATATATATATATATATATATATATATAGATAACGTTAGCCTATCGTGCTAAATACTGTCTACTTTATTCTGAAGTAATAAACATGTGGAACATAGCACATAATTTGAATATTTGTCATTTTGACATATGTCAAAATAATTGTTCTGTTAACCATAGCAATCTGAAAGTAGCATTAATGAGAGAATTTCAAAAAATGGTATTTATCAATAATGTTTTAATTTTCTGAAACCGATAAACTATTGAACAAAGCACGGGTGTTATTAATCATAAGAAGCCTTAGATGTCTTAAAATCCTCGCTCTACGAGCTCGGATTTCAAACCAACATCTTCGGAAGTTATGATATACATAACATTCCTAGGTATGTTAATAGCTATTACCGTCTCGCCTCCTGTACGGTAAGCACATCACTTACCGTATATGAGGCGAGACGGTAAATAAATAAAAACAAAAATCAAAGCTTACTTCAAAAATGACAAATATTTTTTTTATGTCTAAATAATTTTCAAATCTTATTTTCCTTTTAAATTTTGTGCGTCGATCGTGCAAAAAATAGTATAAGCATCACGAACGTTAAGGAATTACTGATCTCAGACAAAATTGAGACCTTCGCTTCGCTCAGTCCCCAAACATTGTCTTCGATCGGTAAACTGTCCTTACCGTTCTTAATACTTAATATACTATTAATAAATATGCTATATAATGTACCTGTTTTAAAATAAATAAATTTCAATGTTGTGTGAAGCACATCACTTACCGACGTGATACACATCACTTACCGTTCAATAATTTGTAAATAAGATCTACTGTCTTGGAAACACTACCGGTAATAGCTATTAACATACCTAGGAATGTTATGCACATCATAACTGCCGCAGATGTAAGTTTGAAATCCGAGCTCGTAGAGCGAGGATTTTAAGGCATCTAAGGCTTGTTATGATTTAATAACATCCGTGGTTTGTTCAATAGTTTACCGGTTTCAGAAAATTAAGACATTATTGATAAATATCATTTTTTGAAATTCTCTCATTAATGGCTGGTTTATGATGGATTTAATTTACAAATTTAGATTTACGAATTTAAATTTATAAATATAAATTGTACATATTTGCCTTTATTGGTTCATGATGAATTTAAGAAATTTATGATTTAGAATTTACATTTATACCTGGTTTATGATGGATTTAATTTACAAATTTAGATTTACGAATTTACATTTATAAATATAAACTGTACATATCTGCATCTACTGGTTCATGATGAATTTAAGAAATTTATGATTTAGAATTTACATTTGTAATATCACCATATTTTATATTCTAAATGTAAATTTGTAAATGCGTCCAATCATTTCACAGTATTTCAAACAATGATTTTGGTGAGGAAAATGACAGTTTCAAGTGACATTTAAAACATTTTCATTTTGATTTGACAAATGGATTCTGAAAATATGGATATATTATTAAGATTATCTGTAGAACAATACAGATTAATTATGATAAAAGTGAAAAAAATCATATAAATGTCATCCCATTTGTGTTAAACCACGTGACCCAATATAAATTGATTGGGCCTATTTCATATATTTAAATTCACTATAAACCAGCAAGGTAAATCGTAAATTTCAAATCTAAATTTGTAAATCTAAATTTATAAATTAAATCCATCATGAACCAGCCATAATGGCTGGTTTATGATGGATTTAATTTATAAATTTAGATTTACAAATTTAGATTTGAAATTTACGATTTACCTTGCTGGTTTATAGTGAATTTAAATATATGAAATAGGCCCAATCAATTTATATTGGGTCACGTGGTTTAACACAAATGGGATGACATTTATATGATTTTTATCATTTTTATCATAATCAATCTGTATCGTTCTACTGATAATATTAATAATATATCCATATTTTCAGAATCCATTTGTCAAATCAAAATTAAAATGTTTCAACTGTCACTTGAAACTGTCATTTTCCCCACCATAAATCATTGTTTGAAATACTGTGAAATCAGTGGTCGCATTTACAAATTTACATTTAGAATATAAAATATGGTGATATTTTAAATGTAAATTCTAATTCATAAATTTCTTAAATTCATCATGAACTAGTAAAGGCAGATATGTACAATTTATATTCATAAATTTAAATTTGTAAATTAAATCCATCATAAACCAGCCATAATGCTACTTTCAGATTGCTATGGTTAACAGAACAATTATTTGGACATATGTCAATATGACAATTATTCTAATTAAGTGCTTTATTCCTCATGTTTTTTTTACTTTAGAAGAAAGTAGACCGTATTTAGAACGATAGGCTAATTGTTATCTGTATGTATTAATGAAGAGCATTATAATTTCATTTTATTTTATTTTCATTTTGTAGAAACAACAAGTCAGTATGGTAATAATATTACCATATAGAGGGGTGTATTCTGTAAAAAAATGTTAATTTTAACATGCCTTTAAAAAATTATATAACATGACCGTTAACAATAAATTCATTTTTTTGTATTATCTACGCGAAAATTTGACACTGCTGTTAAAATCATAAATTTTAACATGTCTGTTAAACACCAGAATGAATTGATCAACAAGACAGAAAAAAGGCACGTCTTTGCTAAAGTAATGTAGTTAGTAACAATAACACAAATAAATAAACATGATGAAAAGAGTGAACATCTGTCAGTTTATGTGTCACTTTGAAATTTTAGAAAACTAATCTGTCATTTTGAAATTTTAAAAAAACGAATGGAAATAATGCTTCAGAAAATAAATAAAAATCTGCTGCATAATCATGTCTCATTTTTAGGTTCCATATTAAAAATGAATTACATTGAAATTGTAAATTATTAAGTTATCATTAGGTATGTAAAATTTCTTCTTGATCCTCAGAATTAACAATCCAAAATGTTAAGTTACGTTGGTTTGACGAACAAGACAGGAATAAGCAATTTTAACTGCATTTAATACCTACATTATACTAAAGAACTATGTTTTACGATTCATCTAAATCGTGCTCTCGGTATACCATTCAAAGTTCACTCTTTCTCGAGTTATGTTAATTAAATATTCCTACTGGCAACATACTGTAATATTCCAAGACATACGATGGAATGGGTGACCGTAATTAAATAAAATACTTCATAAAACAGTATATTTTATTAAATAACACCTAGATATTTTTTATATTCATCCATGGTATTTTTCTTTCGTTTTCTATTTCATTTTCATTAATTAGAAGTGCAACATAGTCAAATGCTGTGATAATTTTATTGTATAAACAGATGTTAAAATTTTAAAGGCATCGATTTGAATGACGTTAAAATATACTGTTTTAACACCTAATTTTAACACGGGTGTTAAAATTTTAACAGAATTGATAGTTACCGAATAGAAAATATATTTTAACAGCAAGTTTATTTTTAACATACTGTTTAAAATTAACAGTTTCCTTACAGAATACACCCCAATTACAGTTATTACTTAGTTACCAGCCTACTTTTGTACATGTAAACAATGGAATAATATTCTGAAACCGGTAAACATAAAAAATAACCCGATCGTGCAACAGTCCTATTGCACATAGCACTGAGTGCATACACTACGCACTAAATTTTAATAAGCTGAAAACGCTATAAGAATTTGTGTTATTATAGGTGGAAGCAGAAGGCGGTGACCAATTCCTCGACATCACCATCACGGAGTGCCAGAAGATGGGCGATGGCATGGGCGCATACGTGGCGTACCGGGTGGCCACCCGCACCAACATGCCCTTGTTCAAGAGCAAGTCGCTGAACGTGATGCGTCGCTTCTCTGACTTCCTCGGGCTGCACGACAAGCTCACCGAGAAGTACCTACGCAACGGTCGTATCATCCCGCCCGCGCCTGAGAAGAGTGTCATCGGCATGACTAAGATCAAGATGTCCAACCAGCAGGGCACCGAACAAGGCACCAGCGGGGGTGATTTTGTCGAGAAGCGACGGGCTTCGCTAGAGCGGTATCTGCGCAGGACTGCTGCGCATCCCGTGCTTTCTGTCGATCCCGACTTTAGAGAATTCCTCGAAGCTGGTAAGTCAATATACTCATATATTATACAGGATGCGGCACTTGAGCTTCATATCATTGATTTTTGAATCACGAAATAACACGTAATAGGGTATTCTCTGAGGATTACTAATATTAAAATTTTTTTAAAAATATTAGTGTTGATAAGTAAACAACAGGGAAAAAACAAAATATCATAATATAAATTGATTGTTACAAAAGATATAAAGCATTTAAATTTTGCTGATGTACTAGATGACCTTCCAATGGGAGACCAGTTGTAATCCCTACTCCATGTTCGAATGTGATAAGACGCCGCATGAACCACTGAGAGCATACCGCTGGTACTGTAAAACTAGTACGTCACTATCACATGACACAAGAAAATCAAATTTTAAATATTAATATCTTGCTTAGTACAAGGAATTTTTTACTCGGGTTTTCACAGATACTCTTAGATATAACTATTTGAGAAAAATAAATTAAAAAAAAAAATATGAGAGAATACCCTATTGTATACAGGCTATCCCAGGACGAGTTTACGCTATCATTATTTTAGAAACTACTCAATATTATTTTACGAAATTTTGTATCTATGCTCTGTTCCATTTAAGCCATTCAGTAGATGGCACTGGAAACAGCGCAAATCTGAAGTAACCGAAATTACATTGGGCAAACTTGTCTCTTGTCTCAAATTTCAGACAATCAGAGATGTCAAAACTATTCCCTATGTTCCCCAATACTGAATGGCTTAAATGGAACAAGGTATAGAGATTTTCCTACATGCCCGTTTTAACTAAAATATTTTCAAAGCAATAGCACTTCTGGTTTAACCGGAAGAATACCCCAATTTTCTTATTTTAAATAGAATGCTATATTTTTATTACCTCCCGTTATACCGTAGGTAAGAGAGGTAATGTTATCAGTCCAAAAATTCGATGGTGGGTTTTTAGTAAATAAGCATGAATTAGGGTCCCAACAACACGCTTTTACTATTTTTACGATATGTGTGTGCGTGCGTGTGTGTGACGATTTTTCCTCCACGATAACTTACAACAAACTTCCGAAAATTTCTATTTTTCGTATTTAAGCTTTCTACATTCATATAAAGAGTTGATTAGATTTTGGGTAAAATTGGACAACCAGAAGTGATACTTTACTTGAAGCCCATAACAGTTTTTATGGAAAAATTATATTAAAATATAATCCAAAGCTTTTAAATTTTAGTATTTAAGACTTTCATATCAAGGAGAATAACATATTAGATTTTGGCTAAAATTAATAAACCCGAAGTGATATTTTACTTGAAGCTCTGAATAGATTTTCGTGGAAAAATATATTAAAACATGATCCAAAACTTATTAAATTTGGTATTTAAAACTCGATTTTGATTATACTTATATGATAAACCTGAAGTGGTACTTAATTTGGAGCTCTTAACAGATGTTCGAGGAAAATATAATAAAATATAATCCAAAATTTCGTATTACAGATTTTTCTATTTATTGGAACAACAAATTAGATTTTGTTTACAAACGATCAATCAGAAGTGATACTTTACTTAAAGCTCATTGCTATTTTAAACATGGAATTGACGGGAGGTTATGTGCTGGCCACATCCGATTTTTTTCTGTAAGATAGGATAAACTAAGAATTTGAGTGCAAACGCGACTTATAGCTATTAACATATTGTAATGAGTATCATAACTGCCGCAATGTCGGTTTGAAATCCAAGCTCGAAGAGCGAGGATTTTAAGACATCTAAGGCTTGTTATGATATGATACAAAACATCCGTGGTTTGATCAATAGTTTATCGGTATCAGAAAATGAAGACATTATTAATAATAGTTATTTGTATACCTAGACACTAAAGTATAATTTTTTATACGCTTGGTCTCTAACGCCTGACGCGACACCATGCGGCAAAAGTTGTAAGTTATTGCTTGAGAGTTGCATTGACAGTTGTATAGTTTATGCAATCAACGTTAAAAACATTTTTTAAAAAAAGGCAAAAATGAGTGGCACATCGCAAAGTCAAGTATGGTGTGTGCCTAATTGTCCAAATACCAAATTAGAAAGTTTTGGATTGTATAAATATATTTTTCACGAAAGATGTTCAGAACTTCAAATAAAGTATCACTTCCGGTTTATCAATTTTAGCCAAAATCTAAAATGTTATTCCCCTTGATATGAAAGTCTTAAATACTAAAATTTAAAAGCTTTGGATTATATTTTAATATAATTTTTCAATAAAAACTGTTATGGGCTTCAAGTAAAGTATCACTTCCGGTTGTCCAATTTTACCCAAAATCTAATCAACTCTGTATATAAATGTAGAAAGCTTAAATACGGAAAATAGATATATTTGGAAGTTTGTTGTAAGAGTTATTGTGGACGAAAAAATCGTCACACACACACGGACATCATCGTAAAAATAGTAAAAATGTATTGAGGGGACCCTAATTCGTGCTTATTTACTGAAAACTCACCATCAAATTTTTGGACCGATAATATTACCTCCCGTCATACCGTAGGTAAAAAATTGATATAGAATCCCATTGTCAGTGAAGTAAATAGGCAGTTTACCAAAGATGAAAACACGGGGCCTTAATGTATGTAGTAGAATATAATGAATTGTTGTTTACAGATATGGAATTGCCAAAGGCCACGAGCACATCAGCGTTAAGCGGGGCCGGCGTCATGCGCCTCTTCAACAAAGTCGGAGAGACTGTCAACAAAATCACATACAAAATGGATGAAACAGATCCAGTAAGTTTATACATATTTATTTTTTATAAATTCGTTATACTATTTTCGCGAGTTACTCACGTCATCAATGGGCTACTTGCGTGCCATTTTTTTATTTAATATTTTTGAAGAGACGATAAAAACTTGCTATCCATATTTTTTCTATTGGCAAAATTTTCATTAATTGGCCAGAAAAAAATTAATGATATTTTAATATTTAAATTTCCGCCATGTATGACGTAGAATTACGCCGAACAAATGAATGGCCGTAAAGCAATAACATCGGTACGTCCAAAAGGGCGCGAGCAGACACGTGACTCGAACGTCCTTGACTTGCTTGAAATCAGCTGATTTGTGTGCGCTTGTCATTTTGACAAGAACAATATCACTTTGACAACATTAATGTTTTGACTTATTTTAATTTTGAACTGTCGAGGAGTGAATTTTTTAATTTCATGTGTTTTACTGACTGAAAATTGTACAATAATAACATTTAAGCAGTTCAAAATCAAAATAAGTCAAACATTGGCCTTGTCAAAGTGACAGTTCTTGTCTAAATGACTTGCGCACACAAATCAGCTGATTCCAAGTACGTCAAGGACGCCCGAGTCACGTGTCTGCTCGCGGCCTATAGCAACGGTATGTGCGGCTATAGGCTATACCTATACTCTATCCGTTTTAACTATAGACTAGATGGCGTTTCGAGCGCGGCCGTTTTTACATGTATTAAAGAAAAAATTCAAATTTTGGCGCCATTCCTGGATTTTAAATAATCATTCTAATTGTAATTTTTTCAGTAATTTTGTCTTGTACGTACATATCTATTTATTTTTATCCATAATATTAACGAAGAGAACAATAACAAAACTAACGAACTACTGAGTAAAAACTAAGAAAACGCGCACAACAAAAACTATGTAATATGATATATAACGCCAAAATTCTATGAAAATTATATAAACGAAAAGAACAATAATATACTTAACAAACAGAACTGAACAGAAATTAATAATATGTAATAAATCGTGTAGTATTGACTTTGTTGACTTTTATTTATTTTATGCCAGACGTCAAAATAATTGATACAGTTGTCAAGCAAATTTAAACTTCGCGTCAATTATTTTACTGTGTAAACTTGGTTCACGTTTGAAGCAATCAGAGAGCTAGAATCTTAGGCCCTATCTCACCCAACGCTCTATAGTTAAAACGGATAGAGTATAGTTCCATTTAAGCCATTCAGTATTGCGGAGCATAGGGAATAATTTTGACCTCTCTGATTGGCTGAAATTAGAGACAAGTTTACCCAATGTAATTTCGGCTACTTCAGATTTGCGCTGTTGCCAGTGCCATCTATTGAATGGCTTAAATGGAACAGAGTATAATTTAAACATGACAGATCATCAGATCATCTGTTTAACGTTTGAATAATAGTTTGAAGGTTAATATTTTCGTTTGTCATTTTAATCTTGTACGAGTATAAGCTAAGTTAGAATCCTTCAAAATCCTGCTTAACAAATCGAAATACGTAATAAAAGTAATAGAAACCACGCAAATTGTAAATAATAGGGTACCTTTATAACCAGGGTATGCCCATGGTCCAAGACCACCGCCATTGTCGGTAATTCATTTCCCTATTTATTTGTAATAAATGTGACATATTAAATTATCACACTATGAATTTATAAAGGTAATAAAAATTAATTAATTTAAGAGATACACAATTATTATTAAGACATATATTTAGAGGTTATGTAGAATATATGATATGGGTTGTTATTATCACATCTAATTTAATATCTATAGTTCTTATTTACATAATAATTGTATATTCTAAACTTATCTTTTGAAAATTTAAATGATTGTGCTTAATATTGGTAATTTATAGTTGTTTTCAACATGTCAGTAATCGTGGTGGGTATCACAACAAACTACACAAATAAATAAAAAAAATATTACTCACACTTTAAATACATATTAAAATGATAATTAAATGTGTTTTTCATTAAAATAAAGCAAATAGTTACGAAAATACATAATAATTTGTGCAAAAACAACACATATAACAGATGGGCCGGTAATGGCGGACGAAAAGTGAGCCACGCCATGGCCATACCCTGGTTATAAAGGTACCCTAGTAAATAATAGGGTACCTTTATAACCAGGGTATGGCCATGGGCTAAGATCGCCGCCATTGTCGGTAATTGATTTTCCTATTTATTTGTAATAAATGTGATATTATATTATAAAATAATATTAAATAATCACACTGTGAATTTAAAAAGGTAATAAAAATGAATTTATTTAAGATATATACAATTATTATTAAGACATACATTTATAGGTTATGTAGAATATATAATATGTGTTGTTATTATCACATTAATTTAATATCACTAGTTCTTAATTACATAATAATTATATATTCTAAACTTACCTTTTAAAAATTTGAATGATTGTGCTTAATATTGGTAATTTTTAGTTGTTTTCAGTGACAGTAATCGTGGTGGGGATCTTAACAAACTACACAAGTAAATAAAATAAAAATATTACTTACACTTTAAATACATATTAAAATGATAATTAAATGTGTTTTTCATTAAAATAAAACAAATAGCCACGAAAATACATAATACTTTGCGCAAGAACAACACATATAACAGATGTCCCGGTAATGGCGGACGAAACGTGAGCCACGCCATGGCCATACCCTGGTTATAAAGGTACCCTAGTAAATAATAAACAAGAGAGACAGTGACAGAAAAATGAACTAATGTCAAAATCAAATTAAAACGCACTCGCTCGCCATCTACAGGTTACATTCATAAATATGCATCTCTTTCTCCAGTTCAAAATAATGACGTCAAAGAAAATCTTCTTAATTTATTAAAAAACAGACAATTTTTTAAAAATAAAATTTATATTTTTACATATGTTTTCAACTTTACTGTAGGTATTTAGTGATAGATATCAGATTTTCAGTACCACGCAAGTAGCCTATTCCTGGGTGAGCTTAGATATGGGGTAAAAAGAACACAGTTAATGTTTGCGCTCGTGTAAATTTGGCTCTGACACCAATTTATTTGTGTTTAAATTTATTTAATAGTGGTTTGAGGAGAAAATCCAGCATATGGAATCATTAGACGGGCACCTGCGCAAACTGCACTTATCTCTGGAGTCTCTGGTGCTGAACCGGCGCGAGCTGGCCAACCTCACCGCCGGCGTGTCCAAATCGGCGGCGTTGCTGAGCTCTTGCGAGGATCACAACTCGCTATCGCGGGTGCTGTCACAGCTGGCCGACACCGAGGAGAAGGTAATAATAATATTTATTGATTGCTAATATACGAGCCCAAAACCGGTCTATGCAAATGGTGAGAAAATTGTACAAATTTCTTTTGACTAGTTTAAAATATAGATTTTAAACTTACAAAAACTGAATATATTATTCAAGTATACCGACATTTAATATTGAATTACATCGCCTTTATTAGTAATACTAACTTTAATTCTATTAGGCATTGTATTCCTAAACCCTGCAAATTTTTCTGTGGGTATTGTCCCATATGTCTTTCAAGGTAGGTTTTACTGTACGCACTGAAGTTTTGCGAAGTTTTTTATTGTACAGATGTTTCATTTTAGATTATTTTAAGGCATCTTGGGTAATATTAACGATAGATTAAAACCGTTTGCATGTTGCAGGGTTAACTTTTCGAGAAAAGTTTAATAGTTACCCCAGGAATTTTCGATCTCTTTTTGTTTCTGACCTACAGGCAAAAACTTGTTTTTCGCTAATTTTGAAAATATATCATATCTTATTTATTATGATAGTTAGAGAAAAATTGTTTTTACAAAAATTTTACCGTTATTTAGATTGAATAAAATGGCGTAATTAGATTTTTCAAAAACTTAATAATTCCCGAGATATAACACAAACTTATGATTTTTTAAATGGGAAACTATGTTCAAAATAGTCTCATTTTTTGTTTATTTTATAAGCTTTTCATTGATATATAACAAGTCTACATTCTTTTGTTTTAAACTTGAATAAGAGATGAATTATTAATTTAATGGGGTAAAAAAATTAAAAATTATTAAGAAACAAATGAAAAATCCTATTATAGATCATCATTTGTATATTTCTAATAGTATTTGTTTCAGTTTTACTCATTTAGTAATTTAACTAACCCGAAAATAATTTGTTAAGAATAATTTTGAGAACATATATAGAATCAAAATAAACAAATGATGATCTGTAATAAATTTTTTCTTTTGTTTCTTAATAATTTCCAATATTTTTACCTCAATAAATTAATAATTCGTGTTTTATTAATGTTTAAAACAAAAAAATGCAGACTAGTTCTATATCATTGAAAAGCTTATAAAATAAGCAAAAAGACGAAACCATTTTCAACATAGGTTCCCATTTAAAAAATCATAAGTTTGTGTTTATATCATGAGAATTATTAAATTTCAAAAAAATCTAATTACGCCATTTTATTCGATCTAAAAAAACGGTAAAATTTTTATGGAAACAATTTTTCTCTAACTATCATAATAAATAAGATATGATATACTTTCAAAATGAGCGAAAAACGAGTTTTTGCCCGTAGCTCAGAAACAAAAGAAGATCGAAAATTCCTGTGGTGACTATTAAACTTTTCTCGAAAAGTTGACAGTGAAATATGCAAACGGTTTTGCTATATCATTATTACCCGAGATTCCTTAAAAAAACATCGAAAATGAGACAGCCTGTACATGGATTTCTTGGACATATTTCTGATTTCTGTATATGTTGCGGTGAAGTTCGTCCTCATTTTGGAATTTTAAAGATGCATCCTATGGGAGGAGCCTGGGGAAGGTTAGGGGATTGTCATTTCGCGGAACAAATGGTACGTTTTGGTCTGTTTGCCAATTTTGAGTTTCTGTCGCATAATAAGAAGACGCAAGGTCTGACCAGAAGATAAAATCATCTCCAGCGTGTTCTTCTTCAATAAATTAACCAATTTTGTTAAATGTACCTTTGAATATTCAAGGCTTCACTTCACTAGGCCCACATAAGACCTGGATACACTCATTGTGGAAATAACGCACCATACCAACATCTTATCTGCGAATATGGCTTTTTGTTACGAGGGTCGTTCAATAAGTCCTTAGAAAAAGATAGAAAAACAAATTATTTTGGGTAATTTTTTTTTTATTTTTCAACATAATCTCCTTTTAGCTCTATACACTTTTCTAAACGTTTCTCTAACTTTTTTAAGCCGTCCAAAAAGTAGGATTTCGGAAGATCTTCAAAATAAGCATCTGTTTGAGCGATGACCTCCTCGTTCGATGTAAACCGTTGTCCACCGAGCCATTTTTTTAAGTTTGGAAATAAAAAAAATCGCTAGGAGCCA
The DNA here is from genome assembly GCA_963082715.1 of Harpalus rubripes. Taxonomy (NCBI): domain Eukaryota; kingdom Metazoa; phylum Arthropoda; class Insecta; order Coleoptera; family Carabidae; genus Harpalus; species Harpalus rubripes. The sequence continues at coordinate 1,858,500 of OY720464.1, forward strand.
AATCTGGTGAATACGGTGGATGTTGTAGTAATTCAAATTTTAGTTCCATAATTTTGGCCATCGAAACAGCGCAGGTGTGTACCCGTGCATTGTCTTGATGGAAGAGGATTTTTTTCTTTTTCAAATGAGGACGTTTTTTCTTCATTTCTTCGCTTAATCTATGTAATAATGACGCATAATATTCTGCAGTTATTGTTTTTCCTTTTTCCAAGTAATCGATGAAGATGATTCCGCGTGCATCCCAAAAAACCGTGGCCATAATCTTGCCTGCCGATTTGATCGTCTTCGCCTTTTTCGGAGCTCGTTCGCTTTCAAAAACCCACTGTTTAGACTGTGCCTTGGTTTCTGGCGTGTAGTGGTGTATCCATGTTTCGTCTACTGTTACGTATCGACGCAAAAACTCATCAGGATTGCGACGAAAAAGCGCTAAAACAGCTTCAGAGTCGACCACACGATTGCGTTTATTCTCCACCGATAACAAACGCGGCACCCATCTCGCCGAGATTTTTTTCACACCCAATTTTTCGTGCAAAATTGAAAACACTGTACCTTGCGATATGCCTGTAGCTTCAATTATGTCGCGCACTTTGATTCGTCGATCACTCAAAATCATATCGTGGATTTTATCCATCATTTCAGGAGTAGTGACTTCCACAGGACGTCCCGAACGCTGTTCATCTTTTGTGGACGTACGGCCACGTTTAAACTCATTTACCCAATTGTAAATAGTTGCAAATACAGGAGCAGATGTACCATGAACTTCATCCAACTCAGCTTTGATCTCTTTCGGTGTTAAGCCTTTTAAATACAAGTGTTTAATCACCGCTCGAAATTCACTTTTTTCCATTTTTTTAAATTAGCAAAATTTTGTTGCTTCAATCGACAATAAAAGTGAAACCACGTGATGGATATAACTAAAACTTTGACAGCTGTCGGGTGAGTGATGATGTTTAGTAAAAACAAAACGTTATCTATACTACGAGTGCCAACTCTTAGATTTTCTAAGGACTTATTGAACGACCCTCGTACATCTGATATTATTAGGGACCTTTGCAATATTGTCAGTATTAAAATCATCATTTCCCTTAATTTCGGAGTTGCTAGTGTGAAGTCCGAGAAATTGACGTAAATGTCGTCCAAAACCTAATGCTAGCTGTTCGTAGAAAGTTGCGGCTTGTGGAAGAATACGCCCATCTTTATTTAATTTGCGTTCATAATTTTGTTGCGTATATTTCACAATTTATTTCAAATATACTGACTCTTAACTTATTGTTAATATTAAGGTGGAGAACCTGCACGTGGACCAAGCCAACACAGATCTGTTCGTGTTGAGCGAGATGCTCAAGGATTACATCGGGCTGCTGGGCGCCGTCAAGGACGCCTTCCACGAGAGGACAAAGGTCTTCCAGCACTGGCAGCACTCGCAGCAGATGCTCACCAAGAAGCGGGAGACCAAGGCCAAGCTGGAGCTCAATGGCCGTACTGATAAGCTTGATAGTGCCAGTGTCGAAGTTATTGAGGTAAGTCTACACTCTATTTCCTCTGCAAGAATTACTTAACTTTTATTTAGCATCTTTGTTGCACACGCATGGCATAGGGTGTTCATTTTAAATGGGACACCATTGCTATCTCGAGAACTATAAGAGCTACAAAGGCGGTTAAATGGGCAAACAATTTCTATTTCACAAGTCAAATATAAAGAGAAGAAAAATTATTTTTTTCAACCAGTGGTTCTCAAAATACGGGACCCAACTTTTTTATTTTAAATGAGAACATATATTTTTCTTTGCTCATTTGTTAGAGAATATAATTCAAAATTCAGTGATATAACATTTTTATACCGTTACATAACGATTTTTTTCATAAAAAATCTGGTGAGGCCAACACAATATCTCTCATCATTTACAGCCCGAGTCACAAAAAAGATTAAATTAATCCTTACTTTTAGATTAGCGAATTTTACTCTAATTTTGACGGTTTATTACTTAAAACAATTAAAACTAATCCAAGTAACTACTTTTTTTTAAACCCCTCAACAGGATTAAATCCCAATTACAAACTGGGTTCACATTCACACACATCCATGCCTTAGTGGTATTCGAACCCAGAGCCCCGAGGGCACTCATGACATGAGGCGTTGTTCTAATCATTGAGCCACCGGAACTATAATAAAATGAAGATTAAATATAAAATACCGGGATAGAATAGAATTCACTAATCCAAAAATGAGGATTACCTTAAACATTTTTGTGAATTGTTAATTTTTATTAATCTAAATACATACTTACATATTTACTTATGCTGGAAACTGTATTGAATTTTTTTTCTGTTGTTCTATTTACTTTTTTTTTTAAAACGTTAATAATATTATTTTGAAATGATTAGTTCTTTGATAGTGATATTTATCTGTCAGTTACATATATTTGAATAACTGCGTTTTATTTGTTTAAAGTGTTGGCTCTGGGATTTAAATTATAGATAATTTTATAAATTTATCCATAAAATACATAGAAAAAGTATTAATGCAGATCTATAGAAAATTTAATAATATTTAATTTTTATAATAACATTAATCTCGAAAAAATAACATTTAAAGGTATTTTTCGAAGAAAAACTATTTTGAGCTTCTAGTAAAGTGCCATTTCCGGTTATCCGATTTTCACCAAAATCTAATGAACTCTTTCCATTACAGAAAAAGTTCGAAATACAAGGTTTCAAAATTTTCTGAATGATAGTATTTGAGTTAGAGTGGAGGATCCACACATGCACACAGACATCATCGGGAAAATGTTAAAATTGAATTCTAGGGACCTTAAAACGTGGTCATTTACCAAAATCTCGATATGCGATTTTTAGCACGATCCTTATACCTCCCTTACCAAGGGTAGCGGGAGGTAAAAATACATAATTTGTTCATGCAGATCGATAAATTAGACTATGCTTTTTTGATTTAAACAAAAAAAGACGAACAATTTTTTTTGCATGACCTCATTACATTTAAAATGATTGACAGCAATGTATTATAGCGTTTTTTTTAAACAACATTGGGAGTTGACAAAGTCATCAAACTGTTGTGTCAATTTCAGAAATTATTTTTATATCGAAATAAAATGGCAATTATGACATTCGTTCTGTATTTGATCTTGTATTTTGATTGGATAATACCCCGATATTATCCAATCAAACAAGATCAAACTGCACCAATCTTCCCACCACTCTATAGTTAAAACGGATAGGGTGTAGTAAATTACCCGGTAATTTTACATCCCTGGATGAGACTTTTATTCGCTATTTTAATATGGTGCGTGTTACAGACGAGTATAGGTACGTTCTATCGGTGTCTGAAATATTCCTACTCGAATAAGAATATTCTTAAAGCAATAGAACGCTCAGTAGCAAATAACTGTCAAGTGCTGTCAAGTAAAATAATAAATACAATAGAACAGTGGCAGTGGCTATGTGTTATTGTTAGTTAACAACTAAAGATAACTTTGTGTGTTTATTTTGGATCTTTGAAATGTTGTAATGCAAATATTACACAAATTATAATTATATAAAAATATATTAAATAATAAAAACGTAAAGGAGATATTTTTGTTGAGCACAGTCTACTCTAAACATTCACAAATGTGACAGAAATGTACGCGCGACAATCGGCTAGTAAAATTTTGAATTTATCTCCACTCTAAATATCTTCCTACCAACGCTTCCAACTCTGAAGTTGGAATGATTCGTAGGAATATTTCGATTTTTTTGACGCAAAAGAACGACCATTGATGTTCTACTAGAAGTTGGAAGATTTCTGACACCAATAGAACGTACCTTATATCGAGGGTGATCTGCCAATAGGGCACGAGCAGATACGTAACACGAGCGATCTTGAAGTGCTTTTAATCAGTTGATGTGTGTGCGTGTGTCATTTTGACAAAACAATCTCACTTTGACAAGACCAATGTTTTGACTTATTTTAATTTTGAACTGTTAAAAAGTTATTGGACCGAGCTCAAAACCTTTTACTAAATTTTACAACTAGGAGTTACTTACTAAAATAGATTAGTATAAAACTAATGATACTGGTGCTCATAATTCCACTACTAACTTATTTTAACTAGTAGTAAAGTATATATGGCAACCCTGTACTTTTAATGAAAACGTTGAATGAAAGAGATAGTAATATACAAAAATAAATATGTTAGTATGAAATGAAAGATCTGTTAATACAGGTTAGAGTACTACTAAGTGCACGTAACCTATAAAGGAAAACAGATTTGACAGTTGTGAGGTGAGAGCAGTGAAATTCTGAAGTGAAGTGAAGAAAAATAAGATTACATATTAAAGAAAATGGTAAATAAACGGAGCGTGGGAAAAATTGGACACAAGAAGAAAAAATATTAACGATTTTTAACATGACAAGATTGGTTAACCAACTTTGAATGTGGAAATTAGCCAAAGAAAACGTGAAATATCTGATAAATTTTTTTAAATGCATGTGGATTTCAGTTTTGATATTATGACACGTTTAAGGTGTATTTATTTTAAATTATGTATTTTTTAGCTGAATAGTAATAATAAAACTTTTTTTAAAGTATGTGGATTTCCTTTTTGATATTAAGACATGTTTAAGGTGTATTTATTTTATATTATGTGTGAAATTTCCTTTGTTGGATTTAGATACTTTGTTGTAATCAATGTTCTTGGACTGTAAATATCCTTTATTGTAATCAGCATAATAATATTACAAGTATTGTTTGCAATATAATAAAATCAGAAAAACTGCAATAAATATTTGTATATTTTCCTAAATTAATTTTCTGTAAGTTTTTCTCATGAATTTTTCCTCTTTCTATATAATTATCTTTGGCAATGGCAAGTGATTTTCTCTTAATTCACCCATTTTTTAAAAAAATTATTATGACGAGAATCTTTTGATTAACAGGTAATAGTACTTAAAATAGCCTTTGGTGCTACTAATTATCACTACTAAATTTCTCTTTTATTAGGTACCACTAAGTTATACTTGCACTAGTTTTACTTTATGAGCGCAAATAATTTAATAGTGAGTAGTTGCAATCAGTAGTAGTGCTATTAATATTTACTAAAAGGTTATGAGCTTGGCTAAAAATTTTTAATTTTTACTGCTTGAAAATTGTAAAATAATGACGAGGTGCATATTACATTTTTACCTTACTAATAATAGTTCTAGAAGGGTAGTACACACAAACAATAATATTAAATCGTAGTAGGCTTAGCGGACGAAAAATAATTGCTTAGCGTATGGAAAAGGTTTTGCGGACAAAAAGGTTTGCGGACGAAACGTGATAAACTTCTGAAAAGTGTTATTTTTCGTCCGAAAATAAGTACTAAAATTTCACTTTTCGTTTAAGTAGACAAAAAAACATTTTTGTTCGCATACGTCACTGAAGAATTTATAATTAATATTAATTGGACCTATCGCCCATGTTTAAAATATAATCTGGAATATAGGATGAATGTTTTTCATTATTATTGTTGCAGTGGGAAGCAAAAGTAGAAAGAGGGCAAGAGAATTTTGAAAAAATATCAAAAATGATAAAATTGGAAATGGAGCGATTCGAGGAGTGCCGGATCCAAGACTTCAAGGAAACCTTCGTCCGGTACCTGGAGAACCACATGGAACACCAATCACAGGTACGAAACGTAGACGTAGAGATGAGGAAATGGTATTAAAAACTCGATTATTTTAAAAACTAATCACTTTTTTTTCACTTTATGCCCCGAAGATAAAATATAATGTTCTAATATCCTTATGGATTGTTGAAAATAATCATAATCCTTAACTTACAGTCTAACCAAAAGTAGTAAGAAAAATTTTGCAACAATTGTTGGTTATGACTAACTGTCACTTTAATTACAGTTGGTAGGAGCGAGTTTTACAGATTTATTTGCAGCCGAAAATAGACCAGAAAAGTGTAACGGTCAAACTTAGGCGCGAAATTCAAACTCAGTTCATAACGCTGAGAACATAATTTCAATTCCCGTGTATTTCTTACGAAAGAAATATTTGCTTAACTTTAAAGGCCGAAAAATTTCATAAAAGTAAATCTCTTATGCAAAGCATTATATGTAGCATCTAGACCGATCCTTTATCTCCAGATTCGTACAATAATATTCACATGAACTCTGCACAGTTTATAATTATTTAAATAATAATACAACACTACAAAATTCATTGAACGTATGTCTTAGTTTGATCGTGCATGCTTCATCATCTATTGTGCTATCCTATTTACTAGTGGGTAAACGACATACGGTATCTTTGCTTGCACCAAGCATTTTAATTTCTGATAATTTTCTTACTTTACTTTTTTTACAGGTTTAAACTGTTGCAATCTATTACTGAATAAACAAACTATCGAATTCTTAGCAAGAGCTGCTTAATCTGTTCTAAAAAAAAACCTTTTTTTTTGTAAAATTAAACTCCTATACAGGTTGTAAATGAAATAAGTGCATTAAATTTAACCAGTAATATAACTCGGCGAGAGCAACAATATTTCTTAATAACTTTTTCTCGAAATCGCATATTTTTTTAGCATTTTTACCACCCCGTAAATTGACGAGTCGTTCCAAATATTTTTGTGATAATTGAATGCAGTAGCAATAGCTATGAAAAATTTTGTTTTAGCAATTGACAGTCCTGTCAATTGTTGCAATTAAATTTTGACATTAGTAATAAACTTGTTTATAAGGTAAAATTCTGTCAAAACGCGAGTACACAGACATTGTAGTTACTTACGTATGGTTTATTTATTTATTTTTTTACTCGTATCTGTACTATATTTTACTTGACATCACGGTTGACATAAAGACAGTGTCATGGAGTTGCCAACGCATTTACACGGAGCGTTTCCAAATCATTCTGTTCTTAATGTTCGCACATTTGTTAATCTTGTACATCTTTATCACATCTTAATACGGAGTGTCACATATGACAATATTAAAAAAAGCAACAGTTATATCCATAACATGTGCAAAAAGTTCTGTTTTCAGCACATAACAGACTTCAATTTTGGGAATGGCTCATAATGTTCATTAATGAGACTGAATTTACTTGGGAAGGTGTATTTATTATGCACAATACACATCTCGACAGAAGAAAATGATGTAAAAATTTTCATTAAAAAATGTTTGGAGAACAATAAATGGACGACTAATTATTGGTACTCATGTACCCCTTTTAAATGGACAAAAGTTTGTACTTACATTTTTTGAATAACGTATTTAAACTTTTATGATTTATCGACGATAAATAGTCATCTCATAACCTAATAACTATGCTTTTGCTCTTCCTCTCGTTACCTCGCTCCTCCTTGTCTTCCACTATTCACAGGTAATTAAAAGCCTGGTTTAATACACAACTTTATAATTTTGTTATCCAAAATTTAAATTTATTTATTTTAAAAATTGTACTATTACCTATTAATTAATAATAATGTTATTTCCCTTGATTCGTTTATTAATTACTGTGACTGTAAGTGTAACCGATAACCGATAATTTTTGAGCTGTTTGTATCCCACTTGAACACGGCAGCAGCCATTTGTTCTCCATGGGCGGGTAATGAAATATGCAGCAAATCTTTAAAGAATTTTAACTCAAAATCTAAAAGACTTAGAAAAAAAGTTATTAAGAAGTATTGTTGCTCTCGTCGAGTTACATTACTGGTTAAATTTAATGCACTTATTTCATTTACAGCCTGTATGAAACCTATACTAGGGAATTCAAACTATGAACTCGCGCTAAAGGCAAATTCTAACCTAACTTTTCTGGTCTATAATAAAAAAATGTATTTTGATTTCAGTTGGTGAAAATCTGGGAGGCCTTCCTTCCCGAGGCCAAGTCAATCGTATGATCTGAAATTCCCAATTAAAACAACCTTATAATATCTGATCTGATTGCTGAATCGGGGCTCAACAATAAGTAGCTAGTTTGAAGACGAATGTAGCTAGGTATAACATATCCTTTCTACATTTACCGACACGGAACAGGAATTGCGCCGGTAAATTTAGAAAGAGATACGCCAACAAACGAATCGTCGCCGTTGGACAAAACAAAATGTCAAACATTTCGATCTCTGAGACACTGCACGTGATGTGACAACATGGCGGCTAACAGCTGATTGTGGACAAACAAATATTTGGTTTGCATTGCGCCTTATGGAGAAATATCATTCCGTAAGCTTCTATTGTTCTTTTCAACAGTAGTTATTGTTTTCTTAATTATAATTAGAGTGTATGAGCAGTGTTTTTCGTAAAAAATATTTGAGGATATTATTTTTTAGTGAGTTCGAGGGTATTAAATTAAAACTAACCTAATCATAGTTATTTGTATATATTTTTAATACATATAAAATCATTTAAATATAATTGAATGGGAATATATTGTACGAATGTTTAAATACATATATGTAATTTTCTTTAATAATATGTATAAAGAACATTAAAATTGATATCTTTAAATGACAGAATCACAATTTTTTTTAGTTTGCTAAAAAATATGCAGGAATTTTCCTGTATATATTTGTAAATTAGGCTTAGAGGCTCGCAAATCATGGTATTTGGCATGATGGTAGCGCTTCCGATTTAACCGGAAGTGACATTAGCTTTCTTATTTCAAATGGGACACCCTATATATTTTTTTATATTTGGAACCTACACAAAATTGCGAATTCAACGATAAGCTTGAAGTGTAAATTATGAATAATTGCAAGTCAAAATAATATGCTCGATTACAACAACGAAAATTTGATTACAATAAAAAAAATGACTCATTATGCAAAACAGATATTATAATTATTGTCACAGTGTATTGTAAAAATTAGGTTTTTTTGCTCTTAATTTTTTCATAGTTATTCAGGGGGGACCCAGAAAATATTTCACATAGGGTCCCAAGAGTTTGGTATGCCCCTGGATCGTATATATAGGGCGCGAGCAGACACGTGACTCGAGCGACCTTGACGTGCTTGGAATCAGCTGATTTGTGTGCGTATGTCATTTTGACAAGAACAATGTCACGTTGACAGTACCAATGTTTTGACTTATTTTTAATGTTATTATTTTACAATTTTTAGGCAGTAAAACATATGAAATTAAAAATAATAACATTTTAGCAGTTAAAAATAAAAATAAATCAAAACACTGGTCTGGTCAACGTGACATTGTTCTTGTTAAAATGACTTGCGCACACAAATCAGCTGATTCCAAGCACGTCAAAGTCGCTCGAGTCACGTGTCTGTTCGCGCCCTATTATATGTATAACGATTATGCGTTATAAAAATTGTTTTTCTGATTCAAAATATCATATTACTCACTAATTCTAGACTTTGCCGAGGTTACTCTTTCGGCATGGTTTCGGTATTCAAATTATCCAAATTAACACGAAATTATTACAAAATCTTTTTTCTCCAAAACGGTTGAGATACGAGTGCAATATATATACAGGGTATTTCCTTTAAAACAACTAGCGCTTTTTTGGACGAAATAATGAATTTAGAAAAAAATGTTATATACAAAAAATGATCAAGAATAAGTGGCTAATTTATTAATAATAACAAACCAAAAATTCGACCAGTGGTTCTCAAACGGCAGAACAAAATTATATTTTTTTAAATGGTATCCTATATAATTTTTTAGCCCATTAAATAGAGATTTTTTTCTGATTTTAACGATATAAATATGGTATAGGGTTGTATAACAATTATTTCAAGAAAAATGGTATTAAAATAATGTTATATTACAATAGGCTATGCAATACACAGGTATTGATACGTCTGTTGCCTAGTTACGCTAGTAGTAAACACATTTTTTATTAAATTATTTCTATATTTAATACCATTTTTCTCAAAATAATTGTTATACAACCTTATGCTATATTTATATCGTTGAAATCAGAAAATAATATTCTATTTAAAGGGCTATAAAATTATATAGGGTGCCATTTAAAAAAATATAGTTTTGTTCTACCGTTTGTGAACCACTGGTTAAATATTCGGTTTGCTATTATTGATACATTATCCCCTTATTCTTGATCATTTTTCGTATAAAACATTTTTCTATATATATATATATATATATATATAAATAAATCTTTTTGTTATTTTATAAGATTTTCAATGATATATAACAAGTCTACATTAATAAAAGACGAATTCATAATTTATTGAGGTGAAAATATTGGAAATTATGAAAAAACAAATGAACAAATTTATTACAGATAATCATTTGTTTATTTTGATTCTATATATATATATATATATATATATATATATATATATATATATATATATATATATATATATATATATATATATATATATATATATATATATATATATATATATATATATATATATATATTAAATATGCCCTCAAAATTATTCTTAACCAATTATTTTCGGGTTAGTTAAATTACTATTTATCGATGTTAGAGTTGGCTTTGACACAATCCGAAAAATAGTTTAATATGCTTTTGAAGTAAATAAATTGAAAAAGTGAGTAAAACTGGAACAAATACTATTAAAAATATACAAATGATGATCTGTAATAGATTTTTTCATTTGTTTCTTAATGATTTTTAATTTTTTCACCCCAATAAATTAATAATTCATCTTTTATTCATGTTTAAAACAAAAGAATGTAGACTTGTAATATATCATTGAAAAACTTATAAATTAAGGAAAAAGTCGAGATTATTTTCAACATAGGTTCCCATTTATAAAAACATAAGTTTGTGTTATATCTCGAGAATTATTTAGTTTAAAAAAATCTAATTACGCCATTTTATTCTATCTAAAAGACGGTAAAATTTTATAAAAACAATTTTTCTTTATCATAATAAATAAGATTTGATATATTTTTAAAATTAGCGAAAAACGAGTTTATGCCTGTAGCTCAGAAACAAAAAGATATCGAAAATTCCTGTGGTGCCTATTAAACTTTTCTCGAAAAGTTGACCCTGCAATGTCCAAACGGTTTTAATCTATCATTAATATTACTCGAGACACTTTAAAAAAACATCAAAAATGAGACAGCCTGTACAGATCAAAAAACAAAATCATTTGTTTCATGGGCAGCGTGGATATATTTTTCTGCTATTGTTTATTTTGTCCGGATTTTTAGTTGACACACCCTTATTTATTTTATTTGTTTAAATTGTAAGTTATTTTTGTAAGATTCCATATTTTGCTACAAAAAAATGATCAATTTGTTATCACAGCCTACCTGATATGATATTGGTTAGCAAATTAATTATTAATAATTTTCTCTTACGTTTTTGTAGTTTCTTTCGTCAATAAAAATTCACTTCAAGCATATCGTTTATATATATATATATATATATATATATATATATATATATATATATATATATATATATATATATATATATATATATATATATATATATATTCCAAATATATAAAAATATATAGGTGTCCCATTTGAAATATGAAACGGAAGCGATACTATCATACCAAATAGCATGATTTGTGAGCCCCTAAGTTTAGTTTACAAATATATCAAGAAAATTTAAAAATAATTATAAATAAGAGTTATTTCGAGTGGCCCGTTTTTCAGACTCAGCCTGTATAGACGACTAATTTATTTTACTAAAAAATAACGTATACACTTACCTATCTTTAATTATGGCTAGTTACATTTTAAAATATCATGTATAAATTTACGAAAAACTAAATTTCTAGCAGAGAAAACACATTCGCTGCATAAGACGCAGTGTTAAATGCATGAAATTTGGTTGTCCAGAATCAGCTGTTCATCCGCCATGTTGTGACGTAGGTGCAAGTGCCCTGTTGTTTAACGGCGGCAAATTCAAATCTAAAAGCGTGTTCCAAACATTTCGCATTTATTTAGCTAGCTTTTTTAATTGAAATTAGAGTCATATCATGATATTTTAGTAGCCAAATATTTGTATGAAGAGTTTAAATGATGAAAGCATTTACAATAACAAAAATTTATACTCTTCGTTTATTGGTTGTTGTTATTATTAAAGTTGCATTTGTGTCACATATATTATTTTTACATTTTCTAAAACGATTTGCAACTTTAATAATGATAATAACTTTAAAATATACAGAATGAAATGTGAACTATAGTTTACTGATTATTTTCCTTTATTAAGAATTTATAGAATAGTTTTATGTTATATAGTTTTAAGTTTATTACACAGGTATTTGGCTTCCGAAGGCTACAATTAGAATCTCGAGAACTACAGTAACTCTGAGTAAACTATTTAATTAAATGTCAATTTGACACGACTAGCCTATGATAATTTTTGGCAAACATTTAACTGAACTCGTATCTGTTTAGTTTCCGAGGTTCCAATAGTACCGTTTCGAAATCCGGAAACTTGTATATTAACATGATTTGCATCATGACAAACTATATTTTTCATATCAGTCTGTATTAGCTGAGAAAATGGAGAATGCTTGATTGCCTATGCTGTGCAACTATTTTCCAACCGTACTTTGTGTGACGTCACGATATAATATATTATTTTTGTCATTATTATCGATGTTTTTACTATTTTCATTGAAACATGTTTCCTTGAATATCCGCTAGATGTCTACTGTTTTCAATGGAGTATAAATACTATTTTTATATTTTGCGTTCATAATGAAGTCATTACGATACGCAATTTTTTGTTTTAGACGGTTGGTACTAGATGACGTTTCTTTAACCCATTTTTACCTAATTTATTTTTAGTTAATTGACAATTCATTTTAATAATATAATGTCGAAATTATCATTATTTTTTTATTTAGGGAAGATTATTTACATGAAAATGTACAAATGGTTACAAATATAATCACAAATTGAGTAAGTAAATGTTATTGTAGAAGACGCAAAATATAAAAAATAGTATAAAGAACTCATTTTATAAGACTTTCTTTCGCACTTGTCAATTAGAAAACTCGCTTACGCTCGTTTTCTAAATTTTGACGCGTGCGAAAAAAACATGTCTTATAAAACACGTTCTTTAATATACTATTTTTACGTGAAATGAAGTATAGTTTGTAAATTATGAATTTATGCGACTTTAAACTCTATCAATACTGTTTGTTTATATCACCATGGCGGAAAGTTGAACATTACGCACGCCGGGTTGTAAAAAATCCAAAACGCCCGGTAATGATACTAACCTTTATTTACGTATATGAATTTTAGAAGTATTTATTTAACTATACAGGGTGTTTCCTTTAAAATAACCAGCGCTTTTTTGGGCGAACTAACAACTTTATAGAAAATTGTTTTATACCAAAAATGATCAAGAATAAGGGGATAATGTATCTATATTATAACAAATCGAATATTTAACCAGTGGTTCTTAAACGGTAGAACAAAATTATATATTTTTTAAATGGCACCCTATATAATTTTTTAGCCCTTGAAATAGAATATTATTTTCTGATTTCAACGATATAAACATAGCATAGGGTTGTATAACAATTATTTCGAGGAAAATGATATTAAAAACTAGAAATAAAATAATAAAAAATGGGTTTACTACTAGGGTAACTAGGCAACAGACGTGTGTATTGCATAGCCTATTGTAATATTAGAATATTATTTTTAATACCATTTTTCTCAAAACAATTGTTATACAACCCTATACCATATTTATATCGTTGAAATCAGAAAAAAATTCTCTATTTAATGGGCTAAAAATTATATAGGATACCATTTAAAAAAATATAATTTTGTTCTGGTCGAATTTTCGGTTTGTTATTATTAATAAATTAGCCACTTATTCTTGATCATTTCTTGTATATAACATTTTTTCTAAAGTCGCCCAAAAAAGGCCTGGTTGTTTTAAATGTAACATTCTGTATATGATATAACCACAAAACAATGTTAACATGTGCGCAATACTATCGTATCTGTAACATAGATGGCGACGCATGCCATAATTCATCTGTACTCTATCCGTTTTAACTATAGACTAGATGGCGCTTCGACCGCGGCCATTTTTACATGTATTAAATAAAGAATTCAAATTTTGGCGCCATTCCTGGATTTAAATAATTCTTTCTAATCGACATTTTTTGTACGTACATGTGCTATCTATCTATTTTTCTCTATAATATTAACGAAGAGAACAATAACAAAACTAACGAACTACTAACTAAAAACAAAGAAAACGCGCACAACGAAAACTATGTAATATGAAATAACGCCAAAACACTATGAAAATTATATAAACGAAAGGAACAATAATATACTTAACAAACAGAACTGAACAGAAATTAATAATATGTAATAAATCGTGTGCTATTGACTTTGTTAACTTTTATTTATTTTATGCCAGACGTCATAATAATTGATACAACTGTGAAGCAAATTCAAATTTCGCGTCAATTATTTTACTGTGTAAACTCGGTTCACGTTTGAACCAATCAGACAGCTAGAATCTTAGGCCCTATCTCACCCAACGCTCTATAGTTAAAACGGATAGAGTATAGATTTCTATAAACCTGACAACATAGAGGTTTTTTTTTGCATGTGTTTAAACATAGGACCTTTTGGTTATCCACAGTTAAAATTTGTTAATTTTGAAAAATTCGCGTCAGAAATTAACGCGTATTCACTAAGCGGTAAACTTGCGAACCCTCCGAATTGGTAATTGCCACAGAGTTAAAAATATATAATAGAGGGAGCTCAAATCCGCAATCTTGAAGTCGTGCGGGGAATGGTCCGCCATCTTGCTCTGGTTTACTGTTGATTAGTTGTTTGCTTTTTGCTTGCGTCGACGTGTACTATTTCGAATTTGTTCCTTAAAGTTTTGTGTTTATATACCTTTTTGCACGATCGGGTTATTTTTTATGTTTACCGATAGTGTTTCCAAGACAGTAGGTCTTATTTACAAAGTACTGAACGGTAAGTGATGTGCATCACGTCGGTTAGTGATGTGCTTCACATACCATTCAGGAGGCGAGACGGTAAATAAATAAAAACAAAAATCAAATCTTACTTCAAAAATGACAAATTATTTTTTTTAATATGTCAAAATAATTTTCAAATCTTATTTTTCTTTTATATTTTGTGCGTCGATCGTGCAAAAAATAGTATAAGCATCACGAACGTTAAGGAATTATCGATCTCAGACAAAATTCGTTCGGTAAACTGTCCTTACCGTTCTTAATACTAAAGCTACGTTTCCATCTCTTAACATAGTCACTGTTTTAGTCTTTGTTTTTGTATTTTGTCTTATGTTTTTGTTAGAAGATATTGGCCATTTCCAGCTGTTAACATAAGCACAGTCTTAAGTTTTTGTACTTATAATGTTTGTTCACTCAAAAAAGGAACGCATTTATAAAACTCTTTACAATGCTTCAAAAATTATATAGTTATTAATGATATTAATGATGAGTAGTAATCATTACTCAAATTAAGTAATAATGTCATTATTTTGTATAATTCCAAAATAACATTTGAAATAAAGCACGAAATTAATATGGTGAACGAACCACAATATTTCTAATATTCCACTTTAAATTTCAATATTGTCTTTATATCCATAAGATATGATATAATTTTATTTGTACTTATAATATAAAAAATATGATTTTTTTTCTGTTGTCCATCCTTATATTATCTCAACACAAAAATAATAACATAACCACCAAAATAATGACAGATACAACGCGTAGAACTACTGCGCAACATAAAAAGAGATAGCGCTTACATCACATCTCTTTCCAACAGAACAGCGACAAAGACTATGACGAAAGTATGAAGTATGCAAACTTTGTGTTTATGCGCTATGACAAAGACAAAGACTAAAGACTAAAACAGTAGCTGGAAACGCTCAAGCCATTATACGTATGACAAACTTTCAAGGTTATGACAAATAACAAAAACAGTGACTATGTTAAGAGCTGGAAACGTAGCTTTAATATACTATTTATGTCTCACTATAGTATTACGAACTGTTTATTGCTAGGATACGGTGTACATAAACATATCTATAACAAACAGGGCATTATATGAGGGCATAATGAACTATTATTCCGATTATCGTTTATGACCTTTAAATTAAAAATAATATGAACGGTATCTAATGGAAATTATTTTCTTTTTAATTTAATTTCATTTTCATTAAAATAATAATGAAGATTGATTATAACAATTAATACATTAATCGATTACAACACTAATAAGAAAATAGCTTTGAAAGCACAACACAGAAATCATTTTTAATTTAATTATAATACTTAAAATTGATTATGAAAAGGGCCTTAAAAAGCAATTGTAGACTGTAAAGTTTTGCATTGATTTTTGAGGGATGACGGATCACTGTTTTTGGGGACGATATTTATCCTCGTTTAAATTCATTTTTGATATTTGCCGTCACATGTGACATCCAAAGCAGTACAATATCTCTAAAATGTAATAATATTCAGAAATAAATGCTTGCGAAATAAAGAACTGAGATCTGTCATGCGAAAACGAACATCAAAATAAAATACTGACATCTTCTACAGACGAGAATGGAATAATTAGGGGAACATTTATGCGTTTGTCTTCTTCAAAGTATGCAGAAGCATTCAAAATAATTTCTTTCCACCGTTTCGATAAAATATCTTCCGAAACATCAAATTTACCCATTCAATCATTTCCAACGATATAGAACGTTGATGTTTTAAAAATAAATAAATGTTGATAATAAACAAAACAATTAAACAACATCCTTAGCAATGCCAAAACTTAAGCATTATTGTAATCAAAATTATGATAAATGAAAACTTATTTCACATATTCTAGTGAGACATAAAATTTTGTATGCACCACGAGCGTTACTAGATGATAATGCCCATCGGACGACATCTATCCCTCGGGCTAGATCCTCGTCAACCTTCTGGCATTATCATCATCGTAACGCCTTTGGTACATAAAATACTATTATTGCAGTCTAAAGCTTGGCGTATGTGCTTTGAATTTCTGAAATGGTCTATTAGGACCAACGACCAAATATAACTAGACAAAACATTCCCTATCCCTCCTCACTGAATGTTTTGATTTCGACTTCCCAGACATAGAAACTAGAGATAGAGATATGTCTTGTGTAGTCCGAGTATTTCTCACTAGAGGTCACCACTGAGGCCACGTAGAGTATACGTGTTTAGTTTGAACGTTGCTCACTAGAGGCGCAAGTGTTCTTAGTTGAAATTCCGTGGTTAACATTTAAGGTAACAGTAAATAATTTATAAGGTTTAATAATAAAGAAACGTTGATTTTTCTTTAATATTAAACCTTATAAATTATTTAACGTTAACCTTAAATGTTAACCATGAAATTTTAACTAAGAACACTTGCGCCTCTAGTAAGCAACGTTCAAACTAGACACTGATACTCTACGTGGCCTCAGTGGTGGCCTCTAGTGAAAAATATTCGGACTAGACAAGACATATCTCTATCTCTAGTTTCTCTGTCTGGCCAGCCGAAATCAAAATAATCCATATGAAGTTTTGTCTATTTATATTTGGTCGTTGATTAGGACAATCAAAACCATTTGATGACAGTGATGACGTCGCTATACAAATACGACTATTCTTTCAGAGATGTTAATAAACGAAAACGCCTGTAAAACAAACTTACCAACTTTTTTAAAATGATAAATCGCCATATTACAAGGCGATTGTTGTATGTTTTGGTTGGAAAATACTTCGGCTGCGCTGCATATGGCTGTGGTGTGCTAGTTTGCTGTGTTGTCAGTCTCATTAGATATCGTGTAAACGTACCTATGTACTAAGTAAATTATAGTATTTGTAAATCTTTGAATATTGTGATATTTTATCATGGGCTATTTTGATAATAAGTTGGCGAACGTGAAGGTTAATTTCTGTGTCGCTAAATATGTTTTTTATAAGGTGTGTTTGTTATTGTGTATTGTGAACTACCTAAGTAGGTACATACATACTTTGAACTATAGCAGTGGTAGATGATAAAAAAACGTTGCGGTGTCCAATGGCAAACAACTTACACAACAATATAACATGCGAAGTCTGTCTAAAAAGAATCCGACCGTCGTATATTACCAGTGACCTCTATATACAAAATGGACCGGCGACTTGAATAACTTGCGTGTATCCACCGAGAATACCACCCGCCTTACTGGTGGGGTACCTATCTCTCTCTAACTTTCGTGTATAGTTGGACCAAGCAGATTTGATTACATTTTATCATTTTATTTAATGTGAAAATGTTTTTAAGCATAAATCGAATGGGAGTTGAACTGAAAAACAATCTCAAACATTTTACTATATTATAAAAACATTATCTGAATTAAATTAATTGAAATATAATTGATATATTCTTTCATCGAATGATTTAACATAAGAAAATCACAAGGAAGAAAAGGGGGAATAGCATTATTATGTAGTTTTTGGGAAATTAAAAAAAAAACTACATAATAAAAGCTAAATTGCATTGAGACTATGATCCTTATTGCAATGGAAGTTTGTACATAAAATTCTACGGTATTTGATGTATACGACGCATACCTGAACTCATTTAAAATGCGACATTCCCCTTTTTTCAGTGTGGTCTTCATATGTATTTTGATATTAAAAGTAATTGTTAAATTATCTATTACAAAAAAGTATGTACACAAGCCATAACTTTTTATATTTTATAAAAGGATAAGGACATCTAAAGTATGATTTTTAACTATAAAAGAATAATAAGGTCGTAGTGTCTACAATTTAAATTTTATATAATATATTTTATATAATACAATTACAATACAACATAGTCAAAAAATTAGAAATAATTAATCACATACGAATTTAAAGATATAAACAGAAAATATTTATGTTAAACAAACAAGTCGTGGCATTTTTATTTATTCTAAACATTAGAAAATAGAATAAATTTATTTAATTTGTTCCTTATACTAGCTTTGTTGCCATATTCGTTTAAAGAAGTCTTCATGGCAAAAGAGTAACCACAAATATCTATATACATGTTGGTGACTTTCTTCAAAATTTGTAATTCGTGAATTTCTTCACCTACAGCATGTATACCCGGATGAATCGGTAAAAACAAATTCAATTTGTCACCAAAATACATTGCATTAGCCAAGCTTATTAACAGGATGTAATTTCTTCATGTTCATCGTTAATTCGTTGAACTGGTACTAGTTGACGCATGCGTACTTCTTACTGTTAGAAAGAGATAGCTACCCCACCATGACAGTTGAGTGGATACAGCTCGTACCGTTGTAAAGAGATAGGAGTCGCCGGTCCATTTTGTGTATAGAGGTCACTGTATATTACTAACTCAGGTCGGGGACGAAGATAGCTAACCAAAGCACGACGTGCCGAGATTAGCTATAACCCGTATACTATTTTATTCACAATCGGAAATTGATTATGAGTAATTGATATTTAAATAATAATAATAAATAAACGAATGGTCTGAACCAAGGATTTGTTAACTACTGGATAGAGCAAGCGTATGCCGTTAAACTATTATTCACGAAAGATAACTATTCAAGGTCATTTATGAGCCGTCTGATATAATATTACTTGCAGATAACTTCATTGCATTTCGTATGCATAGGCGTGCAAAATGAAATATTTAAGGACACATTTTAATTGAAAAAATAAGAGTAATTCATTTGAAAACTATGCTTCTTTCTAAATAATGCCTTTCTGAAAGATTTATGTTCTCCACTTATGTTTTTGTAAAATACAAAAACATAGACTTAACTTATAAACCAAGGAATAGTAATTTGATTTAAATGTAACGCCACTGGGTAAATATTAGCACAGAGGGCAGTGTAGTAGATAATTAGGTATCTGTAATTCTACGACATATGTCATTGTTATTTATAGTGTGTTAGAAAATAATGCCACTGTTTACGTATACCTTTCACACCACATAAATTAAATAGACATAGGTCAAATAATCTTTCTCTTTCTAATGCAAAATGTTGCTAAGCTAATGCTATAAAATGCTGTGTATTCTTTCTTCGAACAAATGATCTTGAATAGGGCGCGAGCAGACACGTGACTCGAGGGACCTTGACGTGCTTAGAATCAGATGATTTGTGTGCGTATGTCATTTTGACAAGAACAATGTCATGTTGAAAAGACCAATGTTTTGACTTATTTTGATTTTTAACTGCTAAAATGTTATTATTTTTAATTGTGTTTTACTGCCTAAAAATTATAAAATATTAACATTTTAGCAATCCAAAATCAAAATAAGTCAAAACAACGTCTTGTCAAATTGACAATGTTCTTGTCAAAATGACATGCGCACACAAATCAGCCGATCCCAAGCCAGTCAAGGTCGCTCGAGTCACGTGTCTGCTCGCGCCCTTTAGTCATCTTTCGTGAATAACTAGTTTACATGTATTTCTTGTGTATCCGGCCAGATTAAAAGAGAACAAAGGAAGTGTGAGTGAGAAGGATATAGATTCGTGAGTAAAATCATCGGTGGCGGCGCTGTTATCAACCAAGATGTCGGATGTACGACACTGTCATTTTCAAACGTACTTATTTACATGTTAAAAACGCAGTTTTCAAGAGTGTTTTATTCTATTATTAAAATATTTAGGCAGGTTTTATTTTACTTTCAGAATTTGTTTATTTGCAGATAAATATGACAATGTTCTTGGAAAATAATCTTTACCTATCATAAAGAAAATTATTTAAATTTTTAAATTCCAATAATTCTTCAAGGAATTTTAAGTAGAAAATAGAGTAAATGAAGAAAAAATCAGGAAACTTTCAGTCATTAAATAGAAAAGTGTAAAACAGGTTAAGGATGAAACAGATTTAAACTGGAATGTAGTCTTCAAAAAATCTGATTTTGGTCAATACCTATGTATTGAAGTAGTGAATGAACACGTAAAATAGAATTAATAAAACAAAGACTTTCTGTTCACAAACAATAAATAACCAAATAAAATAACACTAGCCCAAATAGCGTTTTCAGTGAAGTACGACAACAAATAGTTCTTATTTTGCCACTAGATGGCTACGGCATAATTTTATTCACGATAAGTGAATTTGTTATTCACATCACTGTCAAATTCAGATCTGTCAAATTCACGTTGAAATTTTCGTTTAAATATATTTAATTATGAAACGTAAAATAAATACGAGTACGATTTAAATAAGAACACAAATAAGAATATAAATTTGACAATTAATTAAAATAATGGGAGCGTTTGGGCAAAGCATATCGTAGATGGCAGCAACGGACTAGCGCAAGACTAGCGTACGACGCCCGGGAATATTTGAATTGGTATCATCAAAGTTGAAACTTTTTGCATCATTATTGATTAAAAACTAGTTGGAATTTATCGTTAAAAGATGTACCGAATGTAAAATGTGAGAGGGCTATGACAATAATGAGATGTTGCAAAAAATTAACATATCTTTTTTCTTCTGAAATTCGAATAAGTATGTTCTACAGTATCGTTAAATAAGATTTTCTGTTCAAAGTTCTGTATATATTAAGCGCAGTAGCAGTTTAAAAGAATACTTTTTGAATAGGCGCCAAATTAGACTACCTGTGACATCAGAAAGACATTAGCCAATAACAAAACTGGAAAGACGATGAAAAAAAAACAATTGACATCAACGTGAATGATTGCTATAATGAGAACTGTGTGACAGAAGGTCTGAGGCGCAGCTACTAAGCAGCGAATGACGCACCCGATGGCGAAATTTAGGCATTTGCATGAAAGTCTACGGTGTAAAGTTGCGCCGCTCTATTGTCATTATTTTACGCGGGAAAATTGAAAGTCGGATTATTTTTAGATAGGCCACGTACAAACATACATACACACATAATATACATATTGTTTAACTATATATTTCATACTACATATATTGTATATATTAGAATTTAAATCAGATGTAAATTTATGGATTTATTATATATCATATATTATAAATATAATATGAATTCATTTGCACTTTGTTTATTTTTGAGACTTTTAATATTTCAAGCCAATTTGCATTATTATTAAATAAAGATTTCAATAAATATCAAATTGTTTTATTATTCTCAATGTTGTTATAATCCTTCGCGGGCTCACACGTGATCCTTGTTCTGTGGCCAATTCATGTTTGGGGTGTTACTGTCACTTTGCAGGTTAATGAGTTAGCGAAAATTTAAAGTGCTTTCAATTGTTTGTTAGAAATTTAGGCTTTAACAAATTATTGTTTTGTGCTTGCTATTGCATCAGTGTCATTGTAGTTTTGTTTTATACTCATCGTGTCGTCTGTATATCATTACTTTGATTGGTTATGTGAAAGTACGATTAAACTAAAATGATAGAAAATGTGGACCATATAATTACGACGAATCTATTTTTTGCCGTAGACCTATGCAGAAAACGTATAACCGAGCGGATCTTGCAACAACGGTCTCGCGTTCAGGTTTTCTATTTGTTTGCACAAGTCCCGAACGATTCTTGGACCTGCTAAACCACGCCTCATCGTGATTTAATTAATCCGCCACGCTTTTTAGGGATTTTTTGATCACGGTCCCGCTTTCGGATCTATCCACATCCTAGAAAAAATAGGGTGTCGGGTAATACATTGGTAAAAATTCAAGGACGGCTCCAGAATGAAAAATGAAAGAAACAGTACATTAGCCATTTTTGATTTTTTAATTCTTTTTATACAGCGTATCACAAATTTGGAGAACTGCTGAAATAATATAAGTTTGAAGTGGAATTGGGTTGGAAACTTACATAAATGGAGATACACAAATAATCAGGAAGTTATGGACTGGGTGTTGGTGAATATTGTGAAGAATTTATTTCTTTAAACTAAAGTTTTATTTATATCATTCTAAGATGACACTCGTTAACTACATATTATTTACATACATTTAATAATTAATTCCGGATGAGAATTCATGCGATTTAGGTTTTTTAGTAGTAGTGGTCCGATGAGTAGGTTTAGGTTTACGAGTAGTACAAATAGTAGATGACTGAGTTGTTGGAGTCTCAGTAGGAGTAGATCGTGTTTCAACAGGGGATGACGCAGTTTTTGGAGCCTCAGTAGGTGTAGATTGTGTTTCAACAGAGGATGGCGCAGTTGTTGGAGCCTCAGTAGGTGTAGATTGTGTTTCAACAGGGGATGACGCAGTTGTTGGAGCCTCAGTAGGTGTAGATTGTGTTTCAATAGGGGATGACGCAGTTGTTGGAGCCTCAGTAGGTGTAGATTGTGTTTCAACAGGGGATGACGCAGTTGTTGGAGCCTCAGTAGGTGTAGATTGTGTTTCAATAGGGGATGACGCAGTTGTTGGAGCCTCAGTAGGTGTAGATTGTGTTTCAACAGAGGATGACGCAGTTGTTGGAGCCTCAGTAGGTGTAGATTGTGTTTGAACAGAGGATGGCGCAGTTGTTGGAGCCTCAGTAGGTGTAGATTGTGTTTCAACAGGGGATGACGCAGTTGTTGGAGCCTCAGTAGGTGTAGATTGTGTTTCAACAGGGGATGACGCAGTTGTTGGAGCCTCAGTAGGTGTAGATTGTGTTTCAACAGGGGATGACGCAGTTGTTGGAGCCTCAGTAGGTGTAGATTGTGTTTCAATAGGGGATGACGCAGTTGTTGGAGCCTCAGTAGGTGTAGATTGTGTTTCAACAGAGGATGACGCAGTTGTTGGAGCCTCAGTAGGTGTAGATTGTGTTTGAACAGAGGATGGCGCAGTTGTTGGAGCCTCAGTAGGTGTAGATTGTGTTTCAACAGGGGATGACGCAGTTGTTGGAGCCTCAGTAGGTGTAGATTGTGTTTCAACAGGGGATGACGCAGTTGTTGGAGCCTCAGTAGGTGTAGATTGTGTTTCAACAGGGGATGACGCAGTTGTTGGAGCCTCAGTAGGTGTAGATTGTGTTTGAACAGAGGATGGCGCAGTTGTTGGAGCCTCAGTAGGTGTAGATTGTGTTTCAACAGGGGATGACGCAGTTGTTGGAGCCTCAGTAGGTGTAGATTGTGTTTGAACAGAGGATGGCGCAGTTGTTGGAGCCTCAGTAGGTGTAGATTGTGTTTCAACAGGGGATGACGCAGTTGTTGGAGCCTCAGTAGGTGTAGATTGTGTTTCAACAGGGGATGACGCAGTTGTTGGAGCCTCAGTAGGTGTAGATTGTGTTTCAATAGGGGATGACGCAGTTGTTGGAGCCTCAGTAGGTGTAGATTGTGTTTGAACAGAGGATGGCGCAGTTGTTGGAGCCTCAGTAGGTGTAGATTGTGTTTCAACAGGGGATGACGCAGTTGTTGGAGCCTCAGTAGGTGTAGATTGTGTTTGAACAGAGGATGGCGCAGTTGTTGGAGCCTCAGTAGGTGTAGATTGTGTTTCAACAGAGGATGACGCAGTTGTTGGAGCCTCAGTAGGTGTAGATTGTGTTTGAACAGAGGATGGCGCAGTTGTTGGAGCCTCAGTAGGTGTAGATTGTGTTTCAACAGGGGATGACGCAGTTGTTGGAGCCTCAGTAGGTGTAGATTGTGTTTCAACAGGGGATGACGCAGTTGTTGGAGCCTCAGTAGGTGTAGATTGTGTTTCAACAGAGGATGGCGCAGTTGTTGGAGCCTCAGTAGGTGTAGATTGTGTTTCAATAGGGGATGACGCAGTTGTTGGAGCCTCAGTAGGTGTAGATTGTGTTTCAACAGGGGATGACGCAGTTGTTGGAGCCTCAGTAGGTGTAGATTGTGTTTCAACAGGGGATGACGCAGTTGTTGGAGCCTCAGTAGGTGTAGATTGTGTTTCAACAGGGGATGACGCAGTTGTTGGAGCCTCAGTAGGTGTAGATTGTGTTTCAACAGAGGATGGCGCAGTTGTTGGAGCCTCAGTAGGTGTAGATTGTGTTTCAACAGGGGATGACGCAGTTGTTGGAGCCTCAGTAGGTGTAGATTGTGTTTCAATAGGGGATGACGCAGTTGTTGGAGCCTCAGTAGGTGTAGATTGTGTTTCAACAGAGGATGACGCAGTTGTTGGAGCCTCAGTAGGTGTAGATTGTGTTTCAATAGGGGATGGCGCAGTTGTTGGAGCCTCAGTAGGTGTAGATTGTGTTTCAACAGGGGATGACGCAGTTGTTGGAGCCTCAGTAGGTGTAGATTGTGTTTCAACAGGGGATGACGCAGTTGTTGGAGCCTCAGTAGGTGTAGATTGTGTTTCAATAGGGGATGGCGCAGTTGTTGGAGCCTCAGTAGGTGTAGATTGTGTTTCAACAGAGGATGGCGCAGTTGTTGGAGCCTCAGTAGGTGTAGATTGTGTTTCAACAGGGGATGACGCAGTTGTTGGAGCCTCAGTAGGTGTAGATTGTGTTTCAATAGGGGATGGCGCAGTTGTTGGAGCCTCAGTAGGTGTAGATTGTGTTTCAACAGAGGATGGCGCAGTTGTTGGAGCCTCAGTAGGTGTAGATTGTGTTTCAACAGGGGATGACGCAGTTGTTGGAGCCTCAGTAGGTGTAGATTGTGTTTCAATAGGGGATGGCGCAGTTGTTGGAGCCTCAGTAGGTGTAGATTGTGTTTCAACAGAGGATGGCGCAGTTGTTGGAGCCTCAGTAGGTGTAGATTGTGTTTCAACAGGGGATGACGCAGTTGTTGGAGCCTCAGTAGGTGTAGATTGTGTTTCAACAGGGGATGACGCAGTTGTTGGAGCCTCAGTAGGTGTAGATTGTGTTTCAACAGGGGATGACGCAGTTGTTGGAGCCTCAGTAGGTGTAGATTGTGTTTCAACAGAGGATGGCGCAGTTGTTGGAGCCTCAGTAGGTGTAGATTGTGTTTCAACAGGGGATGACGCAGTTGTTGGAGCCTCAGTAGGTGTAGATTGTGTTTCAATAGGGGATGACGCAGTTGTTGGAGCCTCAGTAGGTGTAGATTGTGTTTCAACAGAGGATGACGCAGTTGTTGGAGCCTCAGTAGGTGTAGATTGTGTTTGAACAGAGGATGGCGCAGTTGTTGGAGCCTCAGTAGGTGTAGATTGTGTTTGAACAGAGGATGGCGCAGTTGTTGGAGCCTCAGTAGGTGTAGATTGTGTTTCAACAGGGGATGACGCAGTTGTTGGAGCCTCAGTAGGTGTAGATTGTGTTTCAACAGGGGATGACGCAGTTGTTGGAGCCTCAGTAGGTGTAGATTGTGTTTCAACAGGGGATGATGCAGTTGTTGGAGCCTCAGTAGGTGTAGATTGTGTTTCAACAGGGGATGATGCAGTTGTTGGAGCCTCAGTAGGTGTAGATTGTGTTTCAACAGAGGATGGCGCAGTTGTTGGAGCCTCAGTAGGTGTAGATTGTGTTTGAACAGAGGATGGCGCAGTTGTTGGAGCCTCAGTAGGTGTAGATTGTGTTTCAACAGGGGATGACGCAGTTGTTGGAGCCTCAGTAGGTGTAGATTGTGTTTCAACAGGGGATGACGCAGTTGTTGGAGCCTCAGTAGGTGTAGATTGTGTTTCAACAGGGGATGACGCAGTTGTTGGAGCCTCAGTAGGTGTAGATTGTGTTTCAATAGGGGATGACGCAGTTGTTGGAGCCTCAGTAGGTGTAGATTGTGTTTCAACAGGGGATGACGCAGTTGTTGGAGCCTCAGTAGGTGTAGATTGTGTTTCAACAGGGGATGATGCAGTTGTTGGAGCCTCAGTAGGTGTAGATTGTGTTTCAACAGGGGTTGACGCAGTTGTTGGAGCCTCAGTAGGTGTAGATTGTGTTTCAATAGGGGATGACGCAGTTGTTGTAGCCTCAGTAGGTGTAGATTGTGTTTCAACAGAGGATGACGCAGTTGTTGGAGCCTCAGTAGGTGTAGCTTGTGTTTGAACAGAGGATGGCGCAGTTGTTGGAGCCTCAGTAGGTGTAGATTGTGTTTCAACAGGGGATGACGCAGTTGTTGGAGCCTCAGTAGGTGTAGATTGTGTTTCAACAGGGGATGACGCAGTTGTTGGAGCCTCAGTAGGTGTAGATTGTGTTTCAACAGGGGATGACGCAGTTGTTGGAGCCTCAGTAGGTGTAGATTGTGTTTCAACAGGGGATGACGCAGTTGTTGGAGCCTCAGTAGGTGTAGATTGTGTTTCAATAGGGGATGACGCAGTTGTTGGAGCCTCAGTAGGTGTAGATTGTGTTTCAACAGGGGATGACGCAGTTGTTGGAGCCTCAGTAGGTGCAGATTGTGTTTCAACAGGGGATGGCGCAGTTGTTGGAGCCTCAGTAGGTGTAGATTGTGTTTCAACAGAGGATGGCGCAGTTGTTGGAGCCTCAGTAGGTGTAGATTGTGTTTCAACAGGGGATGATGCAGTTGTTGGAGCCTCAGTAGGTGTAGATTGTGTTTCAATAGGGGATGACGCAGTTGTTGGAGCCTCAGTAGGTGTAGATTGTGTTTCAACAGGGGATGATGCAGTTGTTGGAGCCTCAGTAGGTGTAGATTGTGTTTCAACAGGGGATGATGCAGTTGTTGGAGCCTCAGTAGGTGTAGATTGTGTTTCAACAGGGGATGACGCAGTTGTTGGAGCCTCAGTAGGTGTAGATTGTGTTTCAACAAGGGATGACGCAGTTGTTGGAGCCTCAGTAGGTGTAGATTGTGTTTCAACAGGGGATGATGCAGTTGTTGGAGCCTCAGTAGGTGTAGATTGTGTTTCAACAGGGGATGACGCAGTTGTTGGAGCCTCAGTAGGTGTAGATTGTGTTTCAACAAGGGATGATGCAGTTGTTGGAGCCTCAGTAGGTGTAAATTGTGTTTCAACAGGGGATGATGCAGTTGTTGGAGCCTCAGTAGGTGTAGATTGTGTTTCAACAGGGGATGACGCAGTTGTTGGAGCCTCAGTAGGTGTAGATTGTGTTTCAACAGGGGATGACGCAGTTGTTGGAGCCTCAGTAGGTGTAGATTGTGTTTCAACAGGGGATGACGCAGTTGTTGGAGCCTCAGTAGGTGTAGATTGTGTTTCAATAGGGGATGACGCAGTTGTTGGAGCCTCAGTAGGTGTAGATTGTGTTTCAACAGGGGATGACGCAGTTGTTGGAGCCTCAGTAGGTGTAGATTGTGTTTCAACAGGGGATGACGCAGTTGTTGGAGCCTCAGTAGGTGTAGATTGTGTTTCAACAGGGGATGATGCAGTTGTTGGAGCCTCAGTAGGTGTAGATTGTGTTTCAACAGGGGATGACGCAGTTGTTGGAGCCTCAGTAGGTGTAGATTGTGTTTCAATAGGGGATGACGCAGTTGTTGGAGCCTCAGTAGGTGTAGATTGTGTTTCAACAGGGGATGACGCAGTTGTTGGAGCCTCAGTAGGTGTAGATTGTGTTTCAATAGGGGATGACGCAGTTGTTGGAGCCTCAGTAGGTGTAGATTGTGTTTCAACAAGGGATGACGCAGTTGTTGGAGCCTCAGTAGGTGTAGATTGTGTTTCAATAGGGGATGACGCAGTTGTTGGAGCCTCAGTAGGTGTAGATTGTGTTTCAACAGGGGATGATGCAGTTGTTGGAGCCTCAGTAGGTGTAGATTGTGTTTCAACAGGGGATGATGCAGTTGTTGGAGCCTCAGTAGGTGTAGATTGTGTTTCAACAAGGGATGATGCAGTTGTTGGAGCCTCAGTAGGTGTAGATTGTGTTTCAACAGGGGATGATGCAGTTGTTGGAGCCTCAGTAGGTGTAGATTGTGTTTCAACAGGGGATGACGCAGTTGTTGGAGCCTCAGTAGGTGTAGATTGTGTTTCAACAAGGGATGACGCAGTTGTTGGAGCCTCAGTAGGTGTAGATTGTGTTTCAACAGGGGATGATGCAGTTGTTGGAGCCTCAGTAGGTGTAGATTGTGTTTCAACAGGGGATGATGCAGTTGTTGGAGCCTCAGTAGGTGTAGATTGTGTTTCAACAGGGGATGATGCAGTTGTTGGAGCCTCAGTAGGTGTAGATTGTGTTTCAACAGGGGATGACGCAGTTGTTGGAGCCTCAGTAGGTGTAGATTGTGTTTCAATAGGGGATGACGCAGTTGTTGGAGCCTCAGTAGGTGTAGATTGTGTTTCAACAGGGGATGATGCAGTTGTTGGAGCCTCAGTAGGTGTAGATTGTGTTTCAATAGGGGATGACGCAGTTGTTGGAGCCTCAGTAGGTGTAGATTGTGTTTCAATAGGGGATGACGCAGTTGTTGGAGCCTCAGTAGGTGTAGATTGTGTTTCAATAGGGGATGACGCAGTTGTTGGAGCCTCAGTAGGTGTAGATTGTGTTTCAACAGGGGATGATGCAGTTGTTGGAGCCTCAGTAGGTGTAGATTGTGTTTCAACAGGGGATGATGCAGTTGTTGGAGCCTCAGTAGGTGTAGATTGTGTTTCAACAGGGGATGACGCAGTTGTTGGAGCCTCAGTAGGTGTAGATTGTGTTTCAATAGGGGATGACGCAGTTGTTGGAGCCTCAGTAGGTGTAGATTGTGTTTCAACAGGGGATGACGCAGTTGTTGGAGCCTCAGTAGGTGTAGATTGTGTTTCAATAGGGGATGACGCAGTTGTTGGAGCCTCAGTAGGTGTAGATTGTGTTTCAACAAGGGATGACGCAGTTGTTGGAGCCTCAGTAGGTGTAGATTGTGTTTCAATAGGGGATGACGCAGTTGTTGGAGCCTCAGTAGGTGTAGATTGTGTTTCAACAGGGGATGATGCAGTTGTTGGAGCCTCAGTAGGTGTAGATTGTGTTTCAACAGGGGATGATGCAGTTGTTGGAGCCTCAGTAGGTGTAGATTGTGTTTCAACAAGGGATGATGCAGTTGTTGGAGCCTCAGTAGGTGTAGATTGTGTTTCAACAGGGGATGATGCAGTTGTTGGAGCCTCAGTAGGTGTAGATTGTGTTTCAACAGGGGATGACGCAGTTGTTGGAGCCTCAGTAGGTGTAGATTGTGTTTCAACAAGGGATGACGCAGTTGTTGGAGCCTCAGTAGGTGTAGATTGTGTTTCAACAGGGGATGATGCAGTTGTTGGAGCCTCAGTAGGTGTAGATTGTGTTTCAACAGGGGATGATGCAGTTGTTGGAGCCTCAGTAGGTGTAGATTGTGTTTCAACAGGGGATGACGCAGTTGTTGGAGCCTCAGTAGGTGTAGATTGTGTTTCAACAAGGGATGACGCAGTTGTTGGAGCCTCAGTAGGTGTAGATTGTGTTTCAACAGGGGATGATGCAGTTGTTGGAGCCTCAGTAGGTGTAGATTGTGTTTCAACAGGGGATGACGCAGTTGTTGGAGCCTCAGTAGGTGTAGATTGTGTTTCAATAGGGGATGACGCAGTTGTTGGAGCCTCAGTAGGTGTAGATTGTGTTTCAATAGGGGATGACGCAGTTGTTGGAGCCTCAGTAGGTGTAGATTGTGTTTCAACAGGGGATGATGCAGTTGTTGGAGCCTCAGTAGGTGTAGATTGTGTTTCAATAGGGGATGACGCAGTTGTTGGAGCCTCAGTAGGTGTAGATTGTGTTTCAATAGGGGATGACGCAGTTGTTGGAGCCTCAGTAGGTGTAGATTGTGTTTCAACAGGGGATGACGCAGTTGTTGGAGCCTCAGTAGGTGTAGATTGTGTTTCAATAGGGGATGACGCAGTTGTTGGAGCCTCAGTAGGTGTAGATTGTGTTTCAACAGGGGATGACGCAGTTGTTGGAGCCTCAGTAGGTGTAGATTGTGTTTCAATAGGGGATGACGCAGTTGTTGGAGCCTCAGTAGGTGTAGATTGTGTTTCAATAGGGGATGACGCAGTTGTTGGAGCCTCAGTAGGTGTAGATTGTGTTTCAACAGGGGATGATGCAGTTGTTGGAGCCTCAGTAGGTGTAGATTGTGTTTCAATAGGGGATGACGCAGTTGTTGGAGCCTCAGTAGGTGTAGATTGTGTTTCAATAGGGGATGACGCAGTTGTTGGAGCCTCAGTAGGTGTAGATTGTGTTTCAATAGGGGATGACGCAGTTGTTGGAGCCTCAGTAGGTGTAGATTGTGTTTCAACAGGGGATGACGCAGTTGTTGGAGCCTCAGTAGGTGTAGATTGTGTTTCAATAGGGGATGACGCAGTTGTTGGAGCCTCAGTAGGTGTAGATTGTGTTTCAACAGGGGATGATGCAGTTGTTGGAGCCTCAGTAGGTGTAGATTGTGTTTCAATAGGGGATGACGCAGTTGTTGGAGCCTCAGTAGGTGTAGATTGTGTTTCAATAGGGGATGACGCAGTTGTTGGAGCCTCAGTAGGTGTAGATTGTGTTTCAACAGGGGATGACGCAGTTGTTGGAGCCTCAGTAGGTGTAGATTGTGTTTCAATAGGGGATGACGCAGTTGTTGGAGCCTCAGTAGGTGTAGATTGTGTTTCAACAGGGGATGACGCAGTTGTTGGAGCCTCAGTAGGTGTAGATTGTGTTTCAATAGGGGATGACGCAGTTGTTGGAGCCTCAGTAGGTGTAGATTGTGTTTCAATAGGGGATGACGCAGTTGTTGGAGCCTCAGTAGGTGTAGATTGTGTTTCAACAGGGGATGATGCAGTTGTTGGAGCCTCAGTAGGTGTAGATTGTGTTTCAATAGGGGATGACGCAGTTGTTGGAGCCTCAGTAGGTGTAGATTGTGTTTCAATAGGGGATGACGCAGTTGTTGGAGCCTCAGTAGGTGTAGATTGTGTTTCAACAGGGGATGACGCAGTTGTTGGAGCCTCAGTAGGTGCAGATTGTGTTTCAACAGGGGATGGCGCAGTTGTTGGAGCCTCAGTAGGTGTAGATTGTGTTTCAATAGGGGATGACGCAGTTGTTGGAGCCTCAGTAGGTGTAGATTGTGTTTCAACAGGGGATGACGCAGTTGTTGGAGCCTCAGTAGGTGTAGATTGTGTTTCAACAGGGGATGACGCAGTTGTTGGAGCCTCAGTAGGTGTAGATTGTGTTTCAACAGGGGATGACGCAGTTGTTGGAGCCTCAGTAGGTGTAGATTGTGTTTCAACAGGGGATGACGCAGTTGTTGGAGCCTCAGTAGGTGTAGATTGTGTTTCAATAGGGGATGACGCAGTTGTTGGAGCCTCAGTAGGTGTAGATTGTGTTTCAACAGGGGATGACGCAGTTGTTGGAGCCTCAGTAGGTGTAGATTGTGTTTCAATAGGGGATGACGCAGTTGTTGGAGCCTCAGTAGGTGTAGATTGTGTTTCAATAGGGGATGACGCAGTTGTTGGAGCCTCAGTAGGTGTAGATTGTGTTTCAACAGGGGATGACGCAGTTGTTGGAGCCTCAGTAGGTGTAGATTGTGTTTCAACAGGGGATGACGCAGTTGTTGGAGCCTCAGTAGGTGTAGATTGTGTTTCAATAGGGGATGACGCAGTTGTTGGAGCCTCAGTAGGTGTAGATTGTGTTTCAACAGGGGATGACGCAGTTGTTGGAGCCTCAGTAGGTGTAGATTGTGTTTCAACAGGGGATGACGCAGTTGTTGGAGCCTCAATAGGTGTAGATTGTGTTTCAACAGGGGATGACGCAGTTGTTGGAGCCTCAGTAGGTGTAGATTGTGTTTCAACAGGGGATGACGCAGTTGTTGGAGCCTCAGTAGGTGTGGATTGTGTTTCAACAGGGGATGACGCAGTTGTTGGAACCTCAGTAGGTGTAGATTGTGTTTCAACAGGGGATGACGCAGTTGTTGGAGCCTCAGTAGGTGTGGATTGTGTTTCAACAGGGGATGACGCAGTTGTTGGAACCTCAGTAGGTGTAGATTGTGTTTCAACAGGGGATGACGCAGTTGCTGGAGCCTCAGTAGGTGTGGATTGTGTTTCAACAGGGGATGACGCAGTTTTTGGAGCCTCAGTAGGTGTAGATTGTGTTTCAACAGGGGATGACGCAGTTGTTGGAGCCTCAGTAGGTGTAGATTGTGTTTCAACAGGGGATGACCCAGTATAGTTACATATTATCGTAGTCGTATAATATTGAGGTGCCGCTTGAATCTGGAGGATCACTGTCACGATCAGCAACTCTGGAATAGTAATTAAGTTACGAAGTACAATAATGCCTGAGGTCAACAGAGTACTTTTCGAAGGCTTTTGGTCCGAGATGTGTACATTGGCTGAAGGCATTATTGTCCGTTTAACTCCCGTGGTATCTTCAACGTTTAATGTCCGACCATAATTTTTTATACTATGTAATACGGATCAGAAAGTTTTAATAAAATTTACGAAATAGGTAGGCTATGAATGCTTCTGTTTTTTAGGCTTTATCCTAGAATCAATATCAATTTACATGACGTGTCCTTGAGTATTATTTGTTAAACAGGGTGAGTCTTTAAAATGACCTTCTTTGATATCTGCCTTGTCGTTAGAAATACAGCATAAATTTATTTACAGATTTTAGTCGTGTACTGGTCTACTCAAAGAGTATAACAAAATTATTTTCACATATACATAGTGTTGCATTACGGCTCAGGGACAATTGTTTGTTTTTTTTAACTGGAACCTCCAATATATTTTCATATATTTTGAAATATATTTTTTTCACCTATACGCACATATAAAGTTTTTATTATTCTTCCGCGGCATTGCCAGGTTATTCCGTTTTTTCTCTAAGAAAGATGTAATACTAGATTTAATTTAAATGAATTTAGAAAAACATTGTGTAAAACTCCGAAATTATTGTTTTTTAGGCATAGGATACCCTTAATAACATAAAGATAATACAAAAAGAAACACAACTGGATCATAAAATATAAGGGAGTTCCATTTCTAAACGACGAGTTATAGTTAGTCGTTTGAAATCGAGTAAATTTGATTTGCTTTATTTAACACCCTGTATGATAGTATTTAAACAAATATATACTAACATAGAGTATAAATAGTTATAGTAGCAGAGAATAAAAATCTTAATTTTTACTATTACAATAACATTAGCACGCCTTTAAAAAGAAAATATCTGATGTGGGCACCACACGACTTCCGTGTACGCAAGACCAACATGAAGTATAGACCCAATCATAAAATTGCACCTATTTGATGTAATTAGTCATTAACATTATTTTTTTAATTTTTTGTCCCAATCTATAGCAAGCCTTATTACAAAAACCAAAAAGTACATAATTTTTAATTTACATATTTCGTTTATACAAAGGGCTAATTTAATAATACTTATGTGCTAGATGCAGAGTTTAATTCTGTAAAACTTTTATTTGGAGCATTTATTTCGAAAATAAAAGTGAAACAATTTTATTCTAGAAAAAGTGTTAACAACGTCAGGTAATATATCACTTCCGGTTAGCCTATTTTAACCAAAATCTATTATGTTATACCCATTGATATAAAAGTTTTATATACCAAATTTGTAAAATACTGGATTATATTTTAAAATAGTTTTTCATTAAAATCTATTATAGGCTTCAAGTAAAGTACCACTTCTGGAAATTATGCAATGACCAAAAAGGAGGTGCACAACTGGATGTTATAGCAGTCGTAAATACAAAATTTCAACTTTATACGGCTTGCCGTTTTTAAGTTATGCGAGATACGTACCTACGTACGTACGAAAACCGAAATTTTTTGCGATTGCAATATTTCCTTTACTATGTACAAGGAAGAAATACGGAATAACATGTCAATGCCGCGGAAAAATGATAAAAACTTTATATGTACGTATAGGTGAATAAAATATAATTAAAAATATATGAAAATATATAGGACGTTCCATTCAAAAAAAGAAAAACAATTCTCGCCGAGCCATAATGGAACAGCCTGTATATGGGAAAATAATTTTGCGTTATACTCCTTCAGTAGACGAATAAAATCAGTGAATAAATTTATACTGTATTTCTAACGACATGGGAGATATCGAAGGTCATTTCAAAGCCTTAGAATGTATAATATACAGGGTGTTAATACTAAGTTGTAACACCCGAAAACGGCAGTTAGAACTCATTGAAACAAACAACTTTTCTTAGTTCAATTTTTTTATTTGGAGCCCCAGTTCGTAGTTATTGGCGTTCTTTTGTTTTTCGAAAAATCGTCATTACTCCCTTATTTTAAGGAATATTTAAAAATACAAAAACCTTCTGCATTTACTTTTGGTTCTGTAAAACATTTGTATTTACAATTATTTTCTATTTTATCAAATAACAAAATGGCGACCGATCAAAAATTTCAAAATAAGATATTTTGAAAACCACTCGATTGATTTTTGAAAATAAAACATTTATAAAATCCTTAAGCTATTTACTATAACATTTGTCTGAAACATTTTTTTCGATTTGTCCAAAAAAAGTTTTTATTCAAATTGAATTACAAGATAAATTTTAACAAACTGCAACAATAATTTAAAACAAAGCAGGCTTGCTGCCATTAAACAAGAAACAAACAAGAAAAATAAAACAATGAACAATGAAACAAGTAGGGAGGGACTAAATTTGATTTTCAAAATGGCCACCATTCGCAGCAACGCAAGCCCGGTGGCGTGTTTTAATATTAGAAGAGATACTTGCAAGAGCTGCCTGCTTGTCTTTTATATCTTCTGCTGCAGCTACTCTTCTAGCCACCAGTTTTAATTCGGTGTTTACTGGTCTCTCATACACAGAGGTCTTTATCTGACCCCAGAAAAAGAAATCTAGGGGAGTGAGATCGAGGCTCCGGGCTGGCCACGCAACAGCAGCTCCTCTCCCAATCCACTTATTCGGATATTCTCTATTCAGTAGTGCTATGACTTCTCGGGTTGTGTGAGCCGGTGCTCCATCATGTTTAAACCAAAGTCTTCGTCTGATGTTTAGCGGTAAGTCATCAAGAAGCTCTGGCAGGACGTTATTTAAGAAAGTAAAATAATTTTCATCATTCAATCGGTTGTTGTTTCATTGTTTTATTTTTCTTGTTTGTTTGTTTGTTTCTTATTTTTCCTGCTTAATTTTCTTGTTTAATGGCAGCAAGCCTACTTTATTTTAAATGATTGTTGCAGTTTGCTAAAATTTATCTTGTAATCCAATTTGTATATAAACTTTTTTTGGACAGATCGAAAAAAATGTTTCAGACAAATGTTATAGTAGAGAGTTTAAGGATTTTTTAAATGTTTTATTTTCAAAAACCAAACGAGTGGTTTTCAAAATATCTTACTTTGAAATTTTTGATCGGTCGCCATTTTGTTATTTGATAAAATAGAAAATAATTGTAAATACAAATGTTTTAGAGGACCGAAAGCAAATGCAGAAAGTTTTTGTATTTTTTAAATATTCCTTAAAATACGGGAGTAATGACGATTTTTCGAAAAACAAAAGAACGCCAATGACTATGAACTGCGGCTCCAAATAAAAAAATTGAACTAAGAAAAGTTGTTTGTTTCAATGAGTCTAACTGCCGTTTTCGGGTGTTACAACTTAGTATTAACACCCTGTATAAACTATTATTCACGAAAGATGACTATTCAAGGTCATTTGTGAGCCGTCTGATATAATATTACTTGCAGATAACTTCATTTCATTTTGTATGCATAAGCGTACAACCTGAAATATTTATGGACACATTTTAACTGAAAAAATAAGAATAATTCATTTGAAAATTATGTTTCTTTCTAAATAATGCCTTTCTGAAAGATTTATGTTCTTCACTTATGTTTTTGCAAAATACAAAAACAGACTTAAATTATAAATCAAGGAATAATAATTTGATTTAAACGTCAACGCCACTGGGTAAATATTAGCACAGAGGGCAGTGTAGTAGATAATTAGGTATCTGTAATTCTACGACATATGTTATTATTTATAGTGTGTTAGAAAGTAATGCCACTATTTACTTATATCTGTCACAACCACAAATTAAACAAACGTAGGTCAAATAATCTTTCTCTTTCTAATACAAAATGTTGCTAAGCTACTGCTATAAAGTGATGTGTATTCTTTCTTCGAATAAATGATCTTGAATAGTCATCTTTCGTGAATAATAGTGTAAGTTGGAAATTAAGCAAATAATGACATTTGAAAAAAAAATTTAATTGACGAGAAGTATTATACTAGTCATAGCAATTTTTTTATAGAAAACTTTGCAGAAAGAAATAATTATAATCCACATTACTTACCTGGCCTCAAAAATAAGTTTTGTAAATTCATTTTTGTAGAAATATTTTCCTTAACACAAGTTTAAGTTTAATTAAAGCTATACTAAACGCCCCTGGCTTTTATATTGGTGCTAAATGTGTACGTAATTGTTTATTTATTTGTTTATTCAATAATAATAAATAACAATGTATGCACTTATTTATGTGTACTTGTAAAAAATATGTTTTTGTCTTTAACTTTGTTTATTTGACTTTCTTCGCAAAATATTTTGTGATTATATGTAAACCGTATTTGTGCGTTAAGCCAAGACATTACCTCCCGCCAATTTCATGAAAAGAAAATTATGTTAGTTAATTTAATAATTAGAATGCACTTGTGTTGTTTAATATTGTGTAATACAGCGTGTTCAAAAAAAATCCTAACTCGGAGTAGGCTATGAACAAAGAAAGGTATGTCAATTTAAAAATATTTAATTAAATGTCAATTTGACACGAGATATTGTCAAAAATGTTATCTAAAGAAATCAAAGCTTTTCTTCTTGCATTTATTTTAGAAATGGAAACAAATTAGAAAACAGCGAATGTCAATACATTGTATCCTTCTTTATTGTCTTCTCTCCTTAAAATTATATTGCAAGATCAATTTCGACAACTTGACTTTTGAATTGAATAATGATCAGACACACGTTTCTCTGTTCAAAGCCTACTCTGAGTTAGGAATTTTTTTGAACAGACTGTATATTACAATATTATAAGTGATGGATACATTTCTAACTCTTTCTTATCACATTAGAAAATATTATAATCTCAAATATTTTTATCCGCCAATGTTCAAACAAAAAATACTACTCTATTTACATGATGAAAAATCTGGTGTGGCCAACACAATACCTCCCGCCATTTACAGCCCGAGTCACAAAAAAGATTAAGGGCCAGTTGCATAAAACGTTGTTAGCTGATTATGTGCACATTGTAACCACGGATACATATTAAAAATACATTGGAAAAGAACCTTGTCAAAGTTAACAACGTGATTAAAGTTAACAATGTTTTATGCAACTGGGCCCAAGTTTCTTGGATTAGCGAATTTTATTCTAATTTTGACGGTTAATTTCTTAAAATATAGTCTAAGCTAATCCAAGTAACTACCTTTTTTTAAACCCCTCAACAGGATTAAATCCCAAATACAGAGTGGGTTCACATTCACACTCATCCATGCCTTAGTGGGATTCAAACCCAGAGCCCCGAGGGCACTCATGACATGAGGCGTTGCGCTAACCATTGAGCCACCGGAACTATAATAAAATGAAGATTAGGTTTTAAATACCGGGATAGAATAGAATTCACTTATCCAAAAATGAGGATTAGCTTAAATATTTTTATGAACCGTTAATTTTTATTAATCTAAATACATACCTACATATTTACATATGCTGGAAACTGTATTGAATTCCTTTTCTATTGTTCTATTTACTTTTTCCTTTTTAAAATGTTACTAATATTATTTTGAAATTATTAGTTCTTTGATAGTGACATTTATCTGTCAGTTACATACATTTGAATAACTGCGTTTTGTTTGTTTAAAGCGTAGGTTCTGGGATTTAAATTATAGAAGTATCTATAATTTATCTATAAAATATATAGAAAAAGTAGTAATGCAAATCTATAGAAAATTTAATCTTTAATTTTTATAATAACATTAATCTCGAAAAAATAACATTTAAAGGTATTTTTCGAAGAAAAACTATTTTGAGCTTCTAGTAAAGTGCCATTTCCGGTTATCCGATTTTCACCAAAATCTAATAGACTTTTTCCAATACAGAAAAAGTTAGAAATACAAGATTTAAAATTTTTCTGAATGATAGGATTTGAGTTAGAGTGGAGGATCCACACACACATACACACAGACATCATCGTGAAAATGTTAAAATTATATTCTAGGGACCTTGAAACGTGCTCATTTACCAAAATCTCGATATGAGATTTTTAGCACGATCCCTATACCTCCCTTACCAAGGGTAGCGGGAGGTAATAACAAAATACAAATCATTAAATTTTTACCTTTCGTCACCTTTAAGTAAGGAGTGTATTGTCTTTGGTCAAAAAATTCTAATAGAAAGATGCCAGTGTCAAGTGCACTGTTTGTGTTCGAAACTAATCACACGAATTTTGTCGCGTGCGAAAAATTTCTCATGATTTCAAGAATCGGGCCCCAGATATTTTACCTGGTTGTACGCATAAAACGCAAAAAAATATTTTTAAATACAAATACATATATTCATGTGTCACTACAAAATAATTATCACATATATTTGCAAAATCTATGGGATATTTTAATACAAATTATGTACAATACATACATTTTCTTTATATTCAATATCCTGAAATTTTCTTTTTCTACTTTTTTTTTCTTTATATTCGTCATTTTTTCGCAAATTCCTTTTAGACTCAAAACTAAGACTACGAGTAGCAAGACCAAGACTTAGTATTCGAGACCCAATTGCTTGTGATTTATTTTAATTGATGCATCCGTCACTTTAATATATTTATTATGTCTGTGTATCCAAAATAGGTTGCCCAATTCAGGGGTGACATGCCTTTACTGTCTCGAACATGCATATCTGCTCCTTTCTTCAGCAACAGTCGCACTATATCTACATCCCCTTTCCAGGATGCCCAATGCAGTGGTGTTATGCCTTTGCTGTCTCGGACATGCACATCTGCTCCATTTTGCAGCAGCATTCGCACTATATCTACATCCCCTTTCCAGGATGCCCAGTGCAGTGGTGCTTTGCCTTCATTGTCTAGCACATGCACATCTGCTCCTTTCTCTAGTAGCAATTGTACTATGTCTATATTCCCTTTCCAAGATGCTTCGTGCAATGGCGTGCTGTTATTGCTGTCTCGAGCATATACATTTGCTCCTTTATCCAGCAGCATTCGCACTATGTTTACATTCCCTACCTTGGACGCACAGTGTAGTGGTGTTTTGCCTTCGCTGCCTGGAACATGCACGTCTGCTCCTTTCTCAAGCAGCATTCGCACTATGTCTATATTCCCATTCCAAGATGCTTCGTGCAGTGGTGTGCTGTTATTGCTGTCTTGAACATGCACATCTGCCCCTTTTTCCAGCAGCATTCGCACTTTGTATACATTCCCTTTCCAGGATGTTATGTGCAGTGGTGTTTTGCCTTGACTATCGCGGACGTTTAAATCACCATACTTTAAAAACAACTTTGATACATCTGCGTGATTCTGTTGAATAGCAACATGAATAAGTTTCATATTATCCACAAGTAGCTTTCTTTGTTCAAAGCTTATATAACGGAAAATTAATTTGCAACTTTCATAGCAACCATACTGTACAAGAAGTCTCAATAAATTTTCTATAGGCAGGTAATGATTTTCAGAAACATTCTGTTGATATATTTCAAGTACAGTTTCTTTCTTGTTATCTGCTTCCATTAAAATAGAATCTTTGTGTCCATTAAGCCATTGACAATATTCTTTTTGGAGTACCCAACGCAAACATACACTGTAATGATCTTTTTTAATGTCATCAAAATAGAGTTTCAAGATTCTTTGACACAATCTGTGAATTTTGATGACACCCGCAGTCGTATGGGGCATCTTCAGGAGCAATGCGGATAGTATTGTCTTAAACAAGGTTACCCGACGTGTCAACCACGCTAGAGGCCGAGTTTAAGCAACAACATCTACCATATCTTTAGATTAGTATATAAATGTCTACTCGGCCTTCCTTTCGTCACTTGGTTTATTTGGCCTCTAGCGTGGTTTACACGTCGGGTAACCTTGTAAACTGAGTCTCCCCCTCTTGTTGCCTAAACTCGGCCTCTAGCGTGGTTGACACGTCGGGTAACTTTGTTTAAGACAATACTAGCCCCCTTGCTCCTGAAGATGCCCCATACGACTGCGGGCGAAACGTAGAGCTCTGACTCAAAATATGACACAGTCCATTCCCGGAAAACAAATATTTCTCATGACTCAGACTGTGGAACCATACGCAATTAATACCACTCATACGTACAGCACTGTTTGTGTACGAAACTAACCACACAAATTTTGTCGCGTGCGGAAAATTTCTCATGATTTCAAGAATCGGGCTCCAGATATTTTACCTGGTTGTACGCATAAAACATAAAAAAATATTTTTAAATACAAATACATATATTCATGTGTCACTACAAAATAATTCTCATATATTTGCAAAATCTTTGGGATATTTTAATATAAATTATGTACAATACATACATTTTCTTTATATTCAATATCCTGAAATTTTCTTTTTCTACTTTTCTTTTTCTTTATATTCGTCATTTTTTTGCAAATTCCTTTTAGATTCGAAACTAAGACTACGAGTAGCAAGACCAAGACATACAGCCTGATTCTCGTGACACTTGTATTGAAAACAATATTGTATATGAAACAATTATTGTTTAGTATACAATAAATTTCAATTTTGGAATTCAAGTGAACATTGATCCTGAAACAATATCGTATACAAAACAATAATTGAAATGTCAAAAATTTATTGTGAACTATACAATTTTTGGTATTCAGGTGTACAAAATTGTATTGTATAGCAAACAATAATTGTTTTCATTTATTGTATTGCGAACAAGACGTTTTATTACTTGTTAGGAAAACAATAAATTTAAAAAACATTATTTAAAGTTCGAATTATGGCAAATGCTGATTTTATTTTTTTGATTAATGCAATTATCGAGGACGACGAAATGTAAGTAACATTTTGCAATAATATTTTGTCAAGAATAATTAAAATGTAGCATAAATTTATGTTTGAGGCAAAATGCTCGCCTAATAAAAAAACATTTAAGGGATGTGAGTGTTCCTTTGTCCTTACCAAAAACGACATTTAAAAATATTTACAGATTCTTACGCCAAACTGCTTTTGATTTAATTCAAATAATAGCCCCAATCTTACCAAATTCAGATCGGGAAGAAATTTCTATACCAAAACAATTAAAAGTAAATACCTATCTTCTAAAAAATTTAAAATTTATTTATTTTTGCAAAAATTTTATGGTAGATATTTGCCGTGTTACATTTATTCGCTCAAGGAAGTTACCAAAAAGTTATTGGTGCGGATCACTTAATATCTATGAGCCACTCATCAGTTGTAAAATTTGGCGTTATTTTACCAGATCTTAAATTTGGATAAGTATTTAAAAAATTTATGTATATTTGTTGCTGTGTCCTTGACACTCTTTTCTTCTTTGAACTTTCCGAAGACATTATATAGCGTTCAGCGTTGTACTTGACACCTTGACACCACAATTACCACAAAATAATATTGTTTCGTTGAAATATGTCAAAAAACAAAAAAAGTAAATGTCAAATATGGAAATTTACTAACTTCATACTTGTATACTATACAATACAATAAATTGAATACAGATCGTTTACAAGGGAGTCACGGGAATACGAATGTCAAACAATATCTTAAACTACATTGTTTTCAATGTTGTTTAGGATACAATATTGTTTTCAATACAAGTGTCACGAGAATCAGGCCGTTAGTATTCGAGACCCAGTTGCTTGTGGTTTATGTTAATTGATGCATCCGTCACTTTAATATATTTATTATGTCTGTGTATCCAAAATAGGTTGCCCAATTGAGGGGTGACATGCCTTTACTGTCTCGAACATGGACATCTGCTCCTTTCTCCAGTAACATTCGCACTATATCTACATCTCCTTTCCAGGATGCCCAATGCAGTGGTGTTATGCCTTTGCTGTCTCGGACATGCACGTCTGCTCCATTTTGCAGCAGCATTCGCACTATATCTACATCCCCTTTCCAGGATGCCCAGTGTAGTGGTGTTAAACC
Organism: Harpalus rubripes; assembly: GCA_963082715.1. NCBI lineage: Eukaryota > Metazoa > Arthropoda > Insecta > Coleoptera > Carabidae > Harpalus > Harpalus rubripes. The sequence goes on from OY720464.1 coordinate 1,901,345, forward strand.
TTCGCTGCCTCGAACATGCACATCTGCTCCGTTCTTCAGCAGCATTCGCACTATGTCTACATTCCCTTTCCAGGATGCTTTGTGCAGTGGTGCTTTGCCTTCATTGTCTAGCACATGCACATCTGCTCCTTTCTCTAGTAGCAATTGTACTATGTCTATATTCCCTTTCCAAGATGCTTCGTGCAATGGCGTGCTGTTATTGTTGTCTCGAGCATGTACATTTGCTCCTTTATCCAGCAGCATTCGTACTATGTTTACATTCCCTACCTTGGACGCACAGTGTAGTGGTGTTTTGCCTTCGCTGCCTGGAACATGCACGTCTGCTCCTTTCTGAAGCAGCATTCGCACTATGTCGATATTCCCATTCCAAGATGCTTCGTGCAGTGGTGTGCTGTTATTGCTATCTTGAACATGCACATCTGCCCCTTTTTCCAGCAGCATTCGCACTTTGTATACATTCCCTTTCCAAGATGCTATGTGCAGTGGTGTTTTGCCTTGATTATCGCGTACGTTTAAATCACCATACTTTAAAAACAACTTTGACACATCTGAGTGATTCTGTTGAATAGCAACATGAATAAGTTTCATATTATCCACCAGAAGCTTTCTTTCTTCAAAACTTATATTACGGAAAATTAATTTGCAACTTTCATAGCAACCATACTGTACAAGAAGTCTCAATAAATTTTCTATAAGCAGGTAATTATTTTCAGAAACATTCTGTTGATATATTTCAAGTACAATTTTTTTCTTGTTATCAGCTTCCATCAAAATTGAATCTTTGTGCCCATTAAGCCATTGCCAATATTCTTTTTGGAGTACCCAACGCAAACATACACTGTAATGATCTCTTTTAATGTCATCAAAATAGAGTTTCAAAATTCTCTGACACAATCTGTGAATTTTGATGACACCGTCATTATATTCAATGAATGAAAAGTTTTTTGACAAATACACACACTCATCTACTGTATTTTTGTCTGAACATTCCATTATTTCTTTAATTTCCCTAAGATATATGCGATCAGGATTGAGATATGCGCATATTCCTAGTAATTTGTTGCTTAGTTCCCGAATCTGCTCCGATCCAGCAAACTCTTGGACAAATATCTTGTCTAGGGCTGCACGCATTGCTGCATATATCGAGTTTTCATACGAACTCTGACAATGATGAATTTTTGTATTTAACATGTTTGAAATTTCTCCCAAAAAGTGATTAGTGTCAAAATATTCTTGTGTACTTGCAGCCATTTTAACCCTTAAATGTCCCGCTATAACTATTAGGCCTAGTGGAACATTGCTTACAAATCTTATCATTTTTGTATATATTTCTTTTTCATCTTCATTATATCTATCACCCAAAATTTTCTTAAAAACATCTAATGATGCTTCTGGATTCAATGGTTCCAGTGACATTTGGTATATGTCATCATCCCAATCAGCAATATGACTTGTTACCAATAAATAAAAGTCCCCAAATTCTTCGGGTGGTTCATATGGCCTTATACTTGATCTTGATACTCCATTATCGAAAATAAATAAACAACGTTTATTTTTAAAATATATGTAAACTTTCTTCAGGGTTTTATGGACACGTTTTAAATTTTCGGAAGTTTCAGCATTAATCCAGAAGGCTTTGTCAATATAGTTAGAATCTTTACAATATTTCGCAAATTGTACAGCTAATTCCGTTTTTCCGAAACCTGGCAAGCCGTAAATGACAACCTTTCTCTTCCTTTCTTTGAAAAGTAAAGCCTCTAATTTGTCTATGTCCTTTTTCCTGCCCTTAAATACTTTGGACTCTCGAGGAAGGTCAAGTTTTTCAAATAATTCTTCTGAAGAGGAACCTAACACCAAATTTCCACCGATATTTACATCTCCAGCGCTGGCAACTCCAAAGGTGCTCTGACTAACTTTAAGTTGAGATGCCATCGTTATTTGGATCTGAAAATTTCATAAAATATGTAAGTAACAATTGATACATAAAAGTAACTTTACGGGCCGTTGCGCTGTTGCGCATTTGAGCGACGCGAAGAGTGGCGGGGCGAAGCGCGGTTTTTTTATTCAATATATTCTTATAGGTCTTTCCATCTGAAGAGACACCTGCGCGAAGTACGCATTTGCGTCTTAAAAAGAGAGGCAAATATGAGTAACAAGGAATACTACGCTACTCTCTGTTCTGCGTAACATTAGTTTCAATTTTCCTCATTCTGATGTTGACATCGCTTGGATTCACATTGCGCTCAGTTCTGCATTTTGACATTTGATCTACTCGTTTTGTTACTTGTTTGTATGTTTTCGTGGTATATGCACATTGTTATTGTTTTTTGTTTGTTTTCGCGGTATATTTGTTTTTGTTATTGTTTCTTGTTTGTTTGCAATATGTAATTTATCGATTTAATAAAATATATTTCAACTTTTTTCCATTTTCATTAATATTTAAATAATACTGTCAATAACATAAATTAAATTAAAATTTATTAATATTTTAATAACGTTTACATTTAGAAAATAATAAACTAAAAACTGTTCATTTATGAATGAAATAGCGTATATACAGTGTATTTAACTGGTGGATTGCAATATAGGTACTTCAGTTCTCGCACCGCTTTGGTAGGTTGTGTAGTATATCATATAAGCACCGCCAATACACGCAGGCCAGGTGTCTCTTCAGATGGAAAGACCTATATGTGTACAGTTACAGTCGCTTCGTTGTTCTGCTCATCGTTGCTCGAAAGTGAGCGTATACGCATAATACATTGAATGAAAAACACTTCCCTTCGCCACGCTTCGCTTTGGACGCTCCAGTGCGCGACGGCCTTATATATTTAATGTTCATACACCAAACATAGAAATCTTTCTTTTTGGTTTCTTTTTATTCATATTTTTTACCTTCAGTCATACTGTAGGTGAGGGAGGTAATGTTATCAGTCCAAAAGTTCGATGGTGAGTTTTCAGTAAATAGCACGGATTAGGGTCCCCACAACACGTTTTTACTATTTTCACGACGTCTCTCTCTCTCTCTCTGTGTGTGTGTGTGTGTGTGTGTGTGTGTGTGTGTGCGTGTGCGTGCGCGTGCGCGTGCGAGTGCGCGTGCGTGTGCGTGTGTGAGTGTGTGTGCGTGCGTGCGTGCGTGTGTATGTATGTGTCTGTGTGTGCGTGTGCCTGTGTGTGCGTTTTTGTGTGTGTATATACCTATGTGTGGATCCTCCACTCTAACTCAAATTCTATCATTCAGAAAATTTTGAAACCTTATATTTCGACGTTTTTCTATTATGGAAAGTGTCCATTTCCTTTTTGTGTAAATCGGATAACCAGAAATGGCACTTTACTTGAAGCTCAAAATAGTTTTTCTACGAAAAATACCTTTTAATGTTAGTTTTACGACATTAATGTTATTATAAAGATCTGATGTGGCCAGCACATAACCTCTCGCCAGATATTTTACCTATAGTTGTACTCATAAAACGAAAAATATTTTTAAATACAAATACATATATTCATGTCTCACTACAAAATAACTCTCACATATATTCGTAAAATCTATGGGATATTTTAATATAAATTATGTACAATACATACATTTTCTTTATATGCAATATCCTGGAATTTTCTTTTTCTACTTTCCTTTTCTTTATATTCGTCATTTTTTGCAAATTCCTTTTGTATTCTTTTTTACGTATATTCTTTTCATAATCTTCATAATGATGTACAAATATTTTTGACAGTGACGTTTATGTGTCAATTACAAACATTTGAATTTCTTGCCTTGTATTAGTTTGATCTGAGATTTTTTACATCAAATTATTTTATATGCATTTCTTTATCTCTAATTCTGGAGAAGATATAATAATGAATTTATATTTATCGAATAAAGAATTTAATGTTCTTTAATATAAGTATTTACATAAATTTTCAATAAATAATACTTAGATGATTTTTTCTTGTAACTACTACTTCCGGTTGTCCAATTGTTACCAAAACTTAATCAACTTTACCAATTATTGTTAGATTGAGGAATCCGTAGTTAAAAATGTCTTAAGTCTTATAGTATTTGAGAAATCGTGAATCCAACATCCACACGCACATACGGACATCATCGTAAAAATGTTATAATCAGATTCTAGGGACTTTAAAACGTGCTTATTCACTAAAATTTGGATACGCGATTTTTAGTATAAATACAATACCTCTCTTAGCGAGAGGTAAAAATTATAGATTATTAAATTTTCTACAGATTTGCATTAATATTTTTTTTCTACATATTTTATGGATAAATTTATAAAATTATCTATAATTTTAATTCCGGAGTCTACGCTTTAAACAAACAAAACTCCTTGGTTACGCAGTTATTCAAATGTATGTATCTGATACATAAATGTCATTGTCAAAGAACTAATCATTTAAAATTAATAATAGTAACGTTTTAAAAAGAAAAAAGTAAATAGAACAATAGGAAAGGAATTCAAAACAGTTTCCAGCATAAGTAAAATATGTATTTAGATTAATAAAAATTAACGATTCGCAAAAAAGTTTAAGCTAATCCTCATTTTTGGATTAGTGAATTCTATTCTATCCCGGTATTTAAAATTTAATCTTCAATTTGTAATCAAAAAAGATAGTTACTTGGGTTAGATTAGACTATATTTCAAGAAATAAATTGCCATAATTAGAGTAAAATTCTCTAATCTAAAAATAAGGATTAGCTTAATCTTTCTGTGACTCGGGGCTGTAAATGGCACACCAAATATTTTAGATTATAGATCGTTAGATAATATGTAGGCAGGTTATTTATTGAAGGCTATAATTACGAAATATTTAAAAATTAGGTTTCACCTTGGGTTTCATCAATTTCTATTTATGTAAATCTAAGGTAGAGAAGTAATTAAGTATCGGCTGGTTGTTTTTGCTAAAATCTCCTCAATTTCAAATTGAATTTTCTTATTTTTTTCAAATCTGGTGTAGAAAAGAATAGATTTTTATACACGACGATAAAATTTAATTATCGAATCGTAAAAAGTAATTCACTCGCCGTAATCGCTCTGATAAAATTGAATTTTATCGTCTTGTTTAAACAATAACTATTGATACATATCAGTTTATTTAATAAACAAAAATATTGCAATGTAAAACATTGGATTGTGACAAAACAAATACAATATATCGTTGCAGATATGAAGAATTTATCTGATAACAATAACTGATAACTTAAGAAAAAAATCTGATGTCACCAACACATGACCTCCTGTCAATTCCTTCCAGTTGATCGTTTGTGATAGAAAATAAATAGAAAAGTCTGTAATAGCAAATTTTGGATCATATTTTGTCTTTCCTCGAAAATCTGTTAAGAGCTCCAAATTAAGTACCACTTCCGGTTTATCATATAGGTATAATCAAAATCTAATGCTGTTTCAAGTTATACATGAGTTTTAAATAACAAATTTGAGAAGTTTTAAATTATGTTTTAATAAATAAATTTTTTCAAAAAAATCAGTTTTTAGCTTCCTGTAAAGTAGTTTATCAATTTTAGAAAACATCTAGTATGTCGTTCTCATTAATATAAAAGTCTTAAATACCAAATTTTAAAAGTTTGGGATTGTACCAATTTATTTTTCACGAAAATCTGTTTAGAGCTTCAAATAAAGTATCACTTCCGGTTTATCAATTTTAGAAAAAATCTAATATGTCGTTCTCATTAATATAAAAATCGTAAATACCAAATTTGAAAAGTATTGGAATATATTATAATATATTTTTCACGAAAATCTGTTGAGAACTTCAAGTAAAGTATCATTTTCGGATTATCAATTCTAGCTAAAATTTAATATGTTGTTCTTCTTCATATAAAAGTCTTAAATACTAAATTTGACAAGTTTTGGATTATAATCTAATATATTGGAATATATTATAATATATTTTTCACGAAAATCTGTTCAGAGCTTCAAGTAAAGTGTCACTTCTGGTTTATTAATTTTAGCCAAAATATAATATGTTATTTCCCATGATACAAAAGTCTTAAATACTAAAATTGAAAAGTTTTGGATTATAATCTAATATAGTTTTTTTTATTAAAAACTGTTATGGGCTTCAAGTAAAGTATCACATCCATTTATCCAATTTTACCCAAAATCTAATCAACTCGTTATATGAATGCAAGAAGCTTAAATACGAAAAATAGATATATTTGGAAGTTTGTTATAATAGTTATCGCGGACGAAAAAAATCGTCACACACACACGCACAGACATCATCGTAAAAATAGTAAAAACGTGTTGTAGGGACCGTAATTCGTGCGTATTTATTGAAAACTCACCATCGAATTTTTGGCATGATTACATTACCTCCCTTACCTACGGTATGACGGGAGGTAAAAATACTTTAAATATCATTTTATTTTTCTTCGCTAAACACTCTTAATTAAATGTTCACACTTTACAATAACGGTCAAAGTCATCATTGAACAGATAAATAGAAATATATTATATCTATTTGATTATAATATAATGTCTTGACATGCCATGTATCTTCACTGTACATTGTGGCTAATAAACATTATTATTATTATTATTATTTAGAGAAATGTAATTTTTACCTCCCGCTACCCTTGGTAAGGGAGGTAAAAATGATATAAGTTCTTAAAAAATCTGATGTGGCCAGCACATTACCTTCCGTCAGTTCTATGTATTTTGTATAAATGTCATACAGAAAGTTCCTTGCCAAATATTATATTTCTTGTACATTACTTTAAGGCAGTTGTATGTATTTTATACAAATTCCATACAGAAAGCAAAAGATCCTATATTTCCAGTAAAATTATAACACATACATACTGTCAACTGCACTTGACACTGACACCTTTCAATCAGAATTTTCTTAATGTAGCAGCTGTTTCCAGAATTATAGCATAGGTGACTAAATATATGATATTTAATTTCTTTATAATTTTTTGACTCTATATCCATTTAATATGAAATATAAAATGCATTCAAATCGCACAGAGAATAAAATATTCTTTAATATTTATAATAACATCAAATGTGAAAAAATGATATTTAACATCGTTTTTTCAAGAAAAACTGTTAAAATCTTCAAATGAGGGTACTTCCGGTTGACCAATTCTAACCAAAATCTAATCAGCTCTTCATATAGATGTAACGAAGAGGAATACGAAAGAATTATAATTTTTTGAATTGTAGTATGGAAGTTATCGTAGACGAAAATTTTGTTACACACACACACACAGACACACATACACACACACGCACACACATACAGACATCATCGTAAAAATAGTAAAATCGTGTTCTAGGGACCCTAAAACGTGCTTATTCATCAAAAACTCACCACCGAATTTTTTGACCAAAGACAATACCTTCCTTACCTAAAGGTGACGGAAGGTAAAAAGTGTTGGATAAAACGTTGTGTTGTATTACACTCGAGTGGAATGTATATTAGTCATTAAAAAAAAATAAACTTTTTCTTTCGTGACTAATATGGTACATTCCACACTCATACAGTAAATAGCTATTAAATAAAATTTAGTATGTAATGTACCACTGAAGTTCCTTTTTATCACTTCTATGGTTTATTTTCCTCGACCCTACGGGCCTCGCCAAATACATTCCCCGTTCGTGATAAAAATGAGAGCTTCAGTGCCTTGATCCACAAATAACTATTATTTGCAACAGACTGAAAAATAAATATTTTACCGATAATTTTGTAATTCATACTTACATCAGCCTCTCTTGTGAAAAAGTTGTAGATATGCTTAGTTATAATTAATCCAACCGTAACAGTCATAACGTATGGGAGCAATTCCCCCAACGTTAAATTGAAAATAGAGACCATAGATACCATGTTTTTACCATAAAACTTCACTGGTTCACACTCGTCTGATTGTGATGAAATTTTCGCTTCTCGTAATATATCTTATCATATGTTCTTGCTATCTATTAATAATTATATATCAAAAAAAATCCATTGCCATTTAGTGAGGGGAATGAATCAATTAATGAAGCACCTTATTACTCCATTTTTAATTACTAAGTAATTTAATTTGCCCTCATGATAACTAATTTATCACCAAATACTGAACTTCAAATTTTACACGTATATTTACACCTATCAAATATCTGGTGGAACAGTATGCAGAAAAAAGTGATAATAAATATTTATAGCCAATAATATTGACTGTATATAAATATAAAAAGGGAATTTTTAGGCAAAAACGGGAAATTTTGTTTCCGGTAGTTGGCAACACTGCTTGTATGGACTTGTTCATTTGTTTACGTTGCATCTTGTTTATGGTGGTGCTATATCTGACAGTGACTACGTTTATCTCGGCAATTCAAGCGGTTTCACGTATATTTTGACTTGAAAAATCCTATTGGTTTATCTCAACGGATTGAGTTATTTTCAATCTTCTTATCTTGCGGAAAATTTCTCATGATTTCAAGAATCGGGCTCCAGATATTTTGCCTGGTTGTACGCATAAAACACAAAAAAATATTTTTAAATACAAATACATATATTCATGTGTCACTACAAAATAATTCTCACATATATTTGCAAAATCTATGGGATATTTTAATATAAATTATGTACAATACATACATTTTCTTTATATTCAATAATACTACAATTCCAATAATTATAATTCTTTCGTATTCCTCTTCGTTGCATCCACATGAAGAGCTGATTAGATTTTGATTATAATTGATCAACCAGAAGTACCCTCATTTGCAGATTTTAACAGTTTTTCCTGAAAAAACGATGTTAAATATAATATTTTCACATTTAATATTATTATAAATATTAAAGAACATTGTATTCTCTATACGATCTGATTGCATTTTATACTTCATATTAAATGGATATAGAGTTATAAAATTATAAAGAAATTAAATTTCATAAATTAGCCAGCTATGCTAGCTAGAAACAGCTACTATATTAAGAAAATTCTGATTGAAAGATGTCATTGTTAAGTGCAATGACATATATTCGTAGTATATTTGTGTTAGGATCTTTTTGCTCGAAATTTTTGTATGAAATTTTATAAAATGCATACAACTGTCGAAAGGTAATGTACATACAAGAAATTTATAATCTTTTGCAAGGAACTTTATGTATGGATTTTATAAAAAATACATACGCATTTACGAAAATTCTACCGGTAGATATCGCATCTACCGACTGTGTTCGAAAACACGAGTGGTAAAAAGTTACCGTGTTCGAAAATTGTTGAATATCTACCAAATCCATCTGCTGGATTCATGAAGAATCTAATCTCAAAAAAAGGTAGTGATGCAAAGCGAAGCGTGCGCGGTAAAAGTGGAAATGTGTTCAAAGTAGGACTCTGCTCATTTTGTTAACTACGTTAAATTTCTAACCTGTTTTAAATTTTCAAATTTTTTCATAGGTTATGGATCTACCTTGTTTACACTTGCGTTCTTATAATATCGATTCCGGTAGCTATAAACTGATAAAAGCTGTTTACCGGTAACAGTTCACCGGTAGAATTTTCGTAAATACCTCATATAACTGACGGAAGGTAATGTGCTGGCCACATCCGATTTTTTACTTGTACGAAGTAAAGGAAGTATTGTAATCGCGAAAAATTTCGGTTTTGAGATTTCAACGGAAATATCCATTTTGACCATCCCTGAATCCATTTTGACTAATTTCGTCGTGACGTCTGTACGTACGTACGTACGTGCGTACGTGCGTATGTATCTCGCATAACGGTAAGCCGTAGAAAGTTGAAATTTTGTATTTAGGACTGCTATAACATCTAGTTGTGCACCTCCCTTTTTGGTCATTACATAATTTCTAGAAATGGTACTTTATTTGAAGCCTATAATAGATTTTAATGAAAAACTATCTTAAAATATAATCTAACACTTTCCAAATTTATATATAAGACTTTTATGTCAATTGGAATAACATAGTGGATTTTAGTTAAAACAGGCTAACCGGAAGTGGCATATTACCTGAAGGTGTTAACAGTTTTTCTTCAATAAAATGGTTTCATTTTGATTTTAGAAATGAATGCTTCAAATAAAATTTTTAGAGAATTAAATTCTGTGTCTATCAAATATTATTAAATTAGCCCTTTGTATAAGCGAGATATGTATATTTAAAACTTATATAATTTTTGGTTTTTGTAATGAAGCTTGCTATGGATTAAGACAAAAAATAACAAAAAATAAAAAATAGATGCTAATGTCAAATTACGTCAAATATGTGCAATTATATACTTGGGTCTATACTTCATATTGGTCTTGTGTACAAGGAAGTCGTGTGGTATCCACATCAGATTTTTTTTATTTGGCAATGAGAGATGACAGTATGAAATAAACAACTTTGAAGTTAGTTGACCATATTATCAACATGAAAATAATAATTACAATTGCTGAGTTATCGTGAAGGAATTATCAGACGAGGAATGAAACTTGTTCTATTCTTCACAAAAAGTTTTATTAACACACATTTTGTGAAGAAAATGACGAAGTTTCATTCCTCATCTGACATGTAAATAATTTAACAGGGCAATTCTGACCTCTCACTCTAATCATGCGCACAACACCAATGAAAATGGTCTATTTGCTTGCAATTTTGATAAACTCCAAACGCGTGACGTCAAAATCGAGCGGGAATTACAAAACCTGAAATATTCTTGAAATACGTATCCGATTTGTAAGTGTGGCCGTGGTGAAAAATACACATAATCAAACTTAAGTTTGCACCCAGATGATATTTATTTAAATTGCCCGATAATCCGATTTGTTCACCACGGCCACACTTATATATTATACAAACCGGATACATATTTCAACAATATTTCAGGTATTGTAATTCCCGCTCGATTTTGACGTCATCGCTTTCGAAATGTATAGGAAAAATTTACTATTTTCATCTTCCTAAAATTTTAAGAAAATATGTATTTTATAAATATAATATGTACTCGTATTGTGTTTTATTCGTATAGACATATGTATTTATATTTACCATACACTTTTTACTGTTTATTCATTCTGGGACATACGTTTTAAAAACAAGAGACAAAAAATTGTGAAATCAGAATAAAAAATACAACTTTCGTGTTTGATTATACATTTACCTAGTTTATCTCGATAGTTTCAACCCGCTTGAAAATGGGTTGAATCGACCCGATTGAAGTTAGCGGGTTGAAATAATCGAAATAAACGCATTTTCAACCGGATTGAAATTTTCAACTCGACTCTAAAATACAAATGGGTTGAGCTTATACGACCGGATTGACTTTACGGGATAAACGCTCAACCCGATCGAAGTACCTACATGTACGATTCACTATCGTTAGAGGTTATCTGTCAGCTGCATTTAACAGTCAAATCAGATGTGATTAGAATTGAATTTTGTCAAAAACATACATTTGGCAGAATCAGAAACGAATGTATTTTCTTTCCTTAATGAAGGAAATGAAAATTCTCGATCTTAAGCACGAAAAAAAGTTTACAATACTCCATATTCTCAACAGCTAGCGAGACAATATAGTGAAAGAGCAATCTTTTTTTCAAAAGTTACAATTTTAGAAGGGTCGCTTAAAAAATTATATTTTGGTGTCAATTTAGTATTTAGTACTTGGCACATATAATTAAAAGTGCTTATAGAGATTCTAAAATTTTCCATTCAATCTGAATTTGTAAATTGTAGCAAAATGTTTTTCCACCAGTCAAAACTTCGTGTTTTATTTTTCATTTGTAACTTTAAAAAAAGAAGAAATATGTGCATAATGTCATTACTTGTTCTTGTTCCATTTTCGATTATATTCGTCCGCAAAAAATCAAGTTAACATAACCAAACAAATTGACATTTCGCCAACACTTTCGATCGGGTTCAAATAGGGTTCACTCGATCCGCTATAACAAGACCGAGATAAACGGTACAGAGTTAACCTTGAAATTCGACCGGGTTGAAATTCAACCGGGTTGAAACTATCGGGATAAACTTAGTAATTAATTAGTATTGTAGGATGTGTGCAGATTTTATGCGGGCAGATCAAAGATGACTTGACTTAACACGTTTATTAAATCAGAATGGAAGTTACACGGGTACACCTGAAATCGCATGAAATATATTACAGACAAGTCACAGGTCTAAGCATGTTACGCATTCACATGTCCAATGCGCAAATGCAATACGTCCGAACGAACGAATCTTAACGAATTTGCACGACAATAGCCGAAAAGTCGAGATCGTCGAGATCTCGACCTCAAGATCGAGATGGATTTTAATTTTTTTGCTCAAGATCAAGATTGGTTTTAATAATAATAAAAAAAAAAATGTCGAGATCGAGATAATGTAAAATCTCGACAAATCTTGTCTCGCGGCAACACTAAAAAGTACAGAGAGAATTATTAGGGAAACTAAAAATATATTTATTAAAAATATTAAATTAACCATACATACCGTTTTATTGTTCTTGTAGTACATTTTGTAACTTGGACGAACACAATATGTGGAATCATTTACTTGTAAGAAATAGTGATGAATTTATTCGCCACAAGCACCAATTAGTTAAATTAATTATAAATGTGTATATAAATGTAAGATTGCACCATATTTCTACAAATATGTGTCAAAACAGTGGTATTAGAAATAAATATAATAAATTAGTATTATTCCGAAATGAATAAAAAAAAATTAAATTAAAAATATGTTTTATTCTATTTTTGCTTGTTTCATATATTTATTTGTCCCTTTTCAAATAATTCCGTACTACGTCTATGCATGTTTACGACGCCTGCGCAGTTACCTTAATCTTACCAAGTATTCTTTTCCTTTCTAACTTATGCTATTTTATATTTCTATCTTGCTTTATCCTAAGCGTTCCTTTTAAAAGCATTGTGAGGTATATGTTTTCTTACATCTAGTCCGTATGCTTTATGATCTAAGAGTAACCTATGGGAAGTTTTGGCAAAACAAAAGCACATCTAAGAGGACTCCCCAAAGGCACACCACATGTCCGTATCTCTTATAGTTCCTGAAATCCCAATGGTGGCTTTCGAAACCGGACAACCTGTATAAATAATTGAGCGCCCCAGTGAAATGTTTCTGATTTTGAATAATTAAATATAACAAACATTTAAAAAAATAAATCATTAAAATCGGAACTATTTTTGAGGGTTTAAAAGATTTAATGTTAAATTCCGCTTCTTTGACTCAACTATATTAGAACAAACTTTAGCATATTATGAAAGAAAACATAAATTTTTGTACCCAGATCTGAGTATTGGGGTTTTCCGATACCAGAAAGTGTAGGCTTATAGTTGTACATAAAGATAGAAAGTACATACTGCAAAAAAACATTTTACTCCGCTATATTTTATATTATTTAGCAAAACAATATTATAAAAAATTTGAGAAAAATTTAAGGTTTGATGGGTGAAACATATTAAAAATATCAATAACCTTTATACCAATCGAAAGAAATAAAAAATAATTATTTTCTTAAAGAATCAAATATGACTTCCAATAAAAAAAATTAATTTTGTGTTATATGTAGAAAATTTGCCGACAGTAAAAGTATTTTCGTACATCACTAAATATACAATGAAATTATCTAACTTTTCTATTTGAAACATTTTTCTCGATTACTGATAGTTTATAAATAATTTCGAAATGAAAAAAATCTGATGTGGCCAGCACATTACCTTCCGTCAGTTCTATGCACGGATCACCTAAACTACAGATAGGACAGTTAATGTATTTTTCGAAAAACAAAATAGTGACATCTACAGATTGCTTCCATGAACTAACGCACACTGTGATGGCTTAGTCGGCTTGGTAGTTTGTGACATATGAGGCGTGTCATATATAGATATATTGAAATTTTGAATTTTTAAAATAAAAGACATAACAAGAAAATTGAATATAAGTACATACATATATTTTAAATAATCACAATACAATAACTATAAATTAATTTCTAAATAAATTTAAAATTACTTGTCAGATAGACATACACTTCTATTTTAAGTTTTGTTTATATGTAAGATAAAAGGATATTGGAAATGGTACGACATTTTATCATTAAATATAAAAGTAAACGTCTATTTGCTTCTTTGCACTGCACTTTATGTCAAACAGCACAACGAATGTTCATCAGCTTATTGAATTTCAATTCCATATTACGTCAAAAAATAAACACAGTTAATACACTTTAAAACTGGAGAAATCTCGAAATAAATCACTACTGGCACTATAACTAAATCTATAAACTATTACAAATTGGATTACCAAATAATTAAAGATGTTAAAGCGTACGTTCAATGACATGTGTGATGACTTATGTGACTTTACAATTCAAAATATTGCAAAATGTTTTGAACTCAAAGGTGACTTAATTCATATTCTTAAAATTTAAGCACTCTCGCGCCTCTACAGTTTGCTTCCTGGAACTAAGACAGTGTTTTGGCACATTCATTTAGCTGTCCGGTGCCTGGTTCTATGTATTTTGTATAAATGTCATACAGAAAGTTCCTTGCAAAATATTATATTTCTTGTACATTACCTGAAGGCAGTTGTATGTATTTTATACAAATTCCATACATAAAGCAAAAGATCCTATATTTCCAGTAAAATTATAACACGTACATACTGTCAACTGCACTTGACACTGACACCTTTCAATCAGAATATTCTTAATACATCAGCTGTTTCCAGAGTTATAGCATAGCTAGCTAATATATGATATTTAATTTCTTTATAATTTTTTAACTCTATATCCATTTAATATGAAATATAAAATGTATGCAAATCGCATAGAGAATAAAATATTCTTTAATATTTATAATAACATCAAATGTGAAAAAATGATATTTAACATCGTTTTTTCAAGAAAAACTGTTAAAATCTTCAAATGAGGGTACTTCCGGTTGATCAATTCTAACCAAAATCTAATCAGCTCTTCACATGGATGTAACGAAGAGGAATACGAAAGAATTATAATTTTTTGAATTGTAGTATGGAAGTTATCGTAGACGAAAATTTTGTTACACACACACACACAGACACACATACACACACACACACACACACATACAGACATCATCGTAAAAATAGTAAAATCGTGTTCTAGGGACCCTAAAACGTGCTTATTCATCAATAACTCACCACCGAATTTTTTGACCAAAGACAATACCTTCCTTACCTAAAGGTGACGGAAGGTAAAAATCGACCAACTTCAGTACTCCCCCATTATCAAGTAACCTATGGGAATATTTGGCAAAACAAAAGCACATCTAAGATGGCCTCCCAAAGGTGCACCATATGTCCCATATAACTGAAGTCGTATCTCTTATAGTTTCCGAGATCCCAATGGAGGCTTTCGAAATCCGGACAGTCTGTATAAATAATGGAGCGCCCCAGCTGAAATGTTTCTGATTTTGAATAATTGAATATAACATTTAAAAAAATAAATCATTAAAATCGGTTCTGTTTTAGTGGGTTTAGAAGTTTTAACGACATTCCCGATTCATTGTGTCGACTAATATAAAAGTCTTAAATACCATATTTGACAAGTTTTGGAATATATCATAATATATTTTTCACGAGAATCTGTTTAGAGCTTCAAGTTAAGTGTCACTTCCGCTTTATTAATTTTAGCCAAATCTAATATTTTATTCTCCTTGATATGAAAGTCTTAAATACTAAAATTGAAAAGTTTTGGATTATATTTTAATATAATTTTTCATTAAAAACTGTAAAGTAGGTACCACTTCTGGTTGTTCAATTTTACCCAAAATCTAGTCAACTGTTTATATAAATGTAGGAAGCTTAAATACGGAAAATAGAATAGAAGGGAGTGTGTTGTAAGAGTTATCGTGGACGAAAAAAATCGTCACACAACACACACACACACAAACGCACACACGCATACGCACACACACACACGCACAAACGCATACACGCGCGCGCGCACACACACACACACACACACACACACACACACACACACACACACACACACACACACACACACACACAGAGCGAGAGAGAGAGAGAGAGAGAGAGAGAGAGAGAGACAGACACACACACACACAGAGACATCATCGTGGACAATTTTATTAAGTTTTATATCGCGACTTTTATAAAATGAGATAAAATACAAATAACTAACAAATGATATGTATTTATTAACACTCAAACAGATTGCGGATGTGCGCATTCGTAGTTCCATTTGCTAAATTCAAGCGGCTTTAAACGTCGAGATAAACTTAGTCACTGTTCATTTCTGGCGATTTGTTTTTCATTCGTGTGCTAAAAAGTCTAGTGAAGCCATCACAATACCTCCCGCCGTTTACAGCCCGAGTTACAAAAAAGATTAAGTTTTTTGGATTAGCGAATTTTACTCTAATTTTAGCAGTTTATTTCTTAAAATATAGTCTATCTAATCCAAGTAGGTAACTAACTACCTTTTTTTTAAACCCCTCAACAGGATTAAATCCCAATTACAGAGTGGGTTCACATTCACACTCATCCATGCCTTAGTGGGATTCGAAGTCAGAGCCCCGAGGGCACTCCTGACTCATGAGGCGTTGCTCTAACCATGAGCCTATAATAATATGAAGATTAAATTTTAAATACCTGGATAGAATAGAATTTACTAATCCAAAAATGAGGATTAGCTTAAATATATTTGTGAATCGTTAATTTTTATTAATCTAGATACATACCTATATATTTACTTATGGTGGAAACTGTATTGAATTCCTTTCTATTGTTCTATTTACTTTTTCCATTTTAAAACGTTACTAATATTATTTTGAAATGATTAGTTCTTTGATAGTGACATTTATCTGTCAGTTACATACATTTGAATAACTGCGTTTTGTTTGTTTAAAGCGTAGTTTCTGGGATTTAAATTTTATAAATTTATCAATAAAATATATATTAATTTTTATAATAACATTAATCTCGAAAAAATACATTTAAAGGTATTTTTCGAAGAAAAACTATTTTGAGCTTCTAGTAAAGTGCCATTTTCGGTTATCCGATTTTCACCAAAATCTAATGGGCTCTTTCCATTACAGAAAAAGTTCGAAATACAAGGTTTCAAAATTTTCTGAATGATAGTATTGGAGTTAGAGTAAAGAATCCATACACACACATATACATACCTACACACAAACATAATCGTGAAAATGTTAAAATTGGATTCTAGCGACTTTAAAACGTGGTCATTTACCAAAATCTCGATATGCGATTTTTAGCACGATCCCTATACCTCCCTTACCAAGTGTAGCGGGATGTAAAAATGGCTAGAAAGTAGTGAATATCGTGACGAAACTTTGAAAGGGAGGGGGGTGCTAGGTTTATAGCTCCCACGTTGGAAAAAGACATGGTTCATTGTTGAGGATTTGAAAGATGTGTGGTAAATGAAAATACAATGAAGCATTCAATTTGAACTCTTTGTGTTTATTTATTTTAAAACCATTACTACATTTTTTTTGTACTACGAATATACACTGCATAATATAATCTACAGCTAAATATAGAAGAATCAGCCATAAGTTTCTCGATAAACTGCATCTCTGTCCAAATATACATAGAATTTAAGCTCATAAAAATTTATTTCTTTGACAGAAAATATGAACTGTAACAGAAGATTCTTAAATGGTAGATTTACTGGAAAATTCATTGAATTGGGGATAAAGTTCAGTATAGTATAGTTACCCTGTAATATATAACATATTTATTATTTGATATACATAAACATAATTTATTGTTTGAATTACACCACGATGTAGAATATATGTATATGAAGAATAAAGTTCGGATTTATATGCAAACAAAACATGAGGAATATACACATATTTAGGATTTTATTGGAAATGTACTGTGGAACGCCCGCGGTCGCCGCAGCAATGAGCGAGTGTCTATTTATACCGATGACGCAATCGCGCTAGCCGGCCGAGCCACGTAAGCAAACAGGTCGCGACGTGTTTAATTACTTCTGGTAGCCTGATCCTTTTGTGTTCATTGTTATTATGTGTTCGAACATTCTAGAGCTTTTCTACGAGCCCCAACAACTATATGTTCGGACACTCGGTGATTTATTATAAATAGCCGTTTATATTAATAATGACATTATTCTATATCAATTGTTGTTACATATATCTAAATATACATTTGTAATGAAGTTATTTTAGAGAAGATATAATAAATTTATTAACACAATTAAATTATAGACTAATTTGTAACAAAAAACTGAAAATCAACTGACAACTGTATGTTCGGACACCAACAGTTTTTCAGCAATTTTATAAGGATAATAATCAAATGCAAATGTATCCCACATATCTAGTAGTTCTACACGGAATTTAGGAATTGTGCATTCTGGATTGTTCCTCAGGAACTGTTTCAGGTGATGTCATACTGTTTCAATTTATGTCATACTGTTTCAATAATATTGAGATCAAGACTGCTTGAAGAGTAGTCTAGTACATTAATATCATGATTATGAGAAGAAGCGCTATCTCACGGAAAAATAAAATTGTTTCTAGAATTCAATTCTTGGATGGAAGGCAACAAATTTGTTTACAAAATTCTTGAATATTTCTCAGCATTGACGGTTCTATCTATGAAGTAGACTTTTCCAAGTCCCTTTGCTGACATTCAGCCCCAAACCATTACTCATTGCAATATTTAATTGTATGTTTCTTGCAACCTTTATGACATGCCGCCGTTTTAAATTTTATAAATCGTCTGCGATAATCTCCCACACTGAAATCAAACTTGGACTCATCCCTGAAAATAATATTATTCCATTCTTGAATTGTCCACGTATCCCGTGCCTTTGCACAAGTCAGCCGTTCCTTTTCTAGATGTAAGTATGTAATGCTCTTTCTTTGGCCTAGAGAAAGTCGCCATAAGAAATCAAATTTATAAGTAACACCATTTTACCTTATGAAAACTAAGTCCAGACTTGTGAATCCACTTCCTACAACATTTACGAAAAATATTTAAGCCTGCTTCTTTATTCCAACGAGTGCTAATGTCTCGTACTATAAGATCAACTTGCATTTTTACATATTTTAATGAGAAGGCGCTACTCTTTTCAGGATTACTATTTTGGGTCGTCCGTGGCTTTTCCCGCTAATATAATGCTGCCGGTTTATTATATTTTTCTACAATATCTCTAACAACACTAGATTTAGTAATAATCGTGGTTTTCAGCAGCATTTTTTTTTACTAAATAACCTTCAAGATGTGTCGCTCTACCTCGAGTTATAATTATTTATAATTATCGCGTCAATATTATCACAATAAGCTAATAAGTGACAAATTACATTGACAGTGTCTTCACATGCCCACTAATAGACTTATTTCGCAGTCTATCGTGCTTAAATGATATTAAATACTTGGTGCCCGAACATAAAGTTGTCAGGTGATATTGACGTGTTTTGTTACAAAATAGATTATAAGATAATTGTGCTGATATGTATATAGACGCTGTGGAGGTCGGTAGGCGGACAGTTGACGTGATATAAGTATATAGTGATATAAATATCGCGTAAACAGTCTACAAGAGTCTGCAACAGACCGGCAGTCTAAGATTGGAACGCGGAGTGAAATACTGTATCCGTTTTAACCATAGAGTGGTGGAAAGATAGATGCAGTTTGATTTTGGTTTTTGATTGGTTAATATCCTGATATTATCCAATCAAGCAACAAGATCAAACTGCACCTATCTTCACACCACTCTATAGTTAAAACGGATAGAGCATAGTTATGTCGTGGAAATAAATAGTAGTGTTAATTGGGTAAATAAATAGTGTTTGTGTTATCTAGTTAATTATAGTTTTAGTCTGAATTAGTTTTTAATAAGTGTTTAATATTAGTAATAGTCATTTTCATTATAGTTTAATAAACACTTATTTTAATTAACAATAATTGTCTAATATTTACACTTCACCCAAATAAATTTAAAAAATCTGGTGTGGCCAACATAGCCCGAGTCACAAAAAAGATTAAGTTAATCATTTTACTCTAAATTTGACTGTTTATATCTTAAAATATAGTCTAATCTAATCCAAGTAACTACCTTTTTTTAAACCTCTCAAAAGGATTAAATCCCAATTACAGACCGGAGCTATAATAAAATGAAGATTAAATTTTAAATACCGGGATAGAATAGAATTCACTAATCCAAAAATGAGGATTAGCTTAAACATTTTTGTGAGTCGTAAATTTTTATTAATCTAAATACATACCTACATGTTTACTTATGCCGGAAACTGTTTTTATTTCCTTTCCTATTTTTCTATTTACTATATTCTTTTTAAAACATTACTAATATTATTTTGAAATGATTAGTTCTTTGATAGTTTGATAGTGACATTTATCTGTCAATTACATACATTTGAATAACTGCGTTTTGAGAAATATTCGTTTTCCGGGAATGGACTGTGTCATATTTTGAGTCAGAGCTCAACGTTTCGCCCGCAGTTGTATGGGGCATCCTCAGGAGCAAGGGGGAACAAGAGGGGGAGACTCAGTTTACAAGGTTACCCGACGTGTATAACCACGCTAGAGGCCAAAATAAACCAAGTGACGAAAGGAAGGCCGAGAAGACAGTTATATACTAATCTAAAGATACGGTAGATGAGCAAAGCTAATAAGAAGGTTTGGCCTCTAGCGTGGTTTACATGTCGGGTAACCTTGTAAACTGAGTCTCCCCCTCTTGTTGCTTAAACTCGGTCTTTAGCGTGTTTGACAGGTCGGGTAACCTTGTTTAAGACAGTACTATCCCCCTTGATGCCCCATACGATTGCGAGCGAAACGTTGAGCTCTGACTCAAAATATGACACAGTCCATTCCCGGAAAACGAATATTTCTCATGACTCAAACTGTGGAAGCCTATGCAATTAACTGTGTTTTGTTTGTTTAAAGCGTAGGTTCTGGGATTTAAGTTATAGATAATTTTAAAAATTTCTCAATAAAATATATAGAAAAAGTATTAATGCAAATCTATAGAAAATTTAATAATCTTTAATTTTTATAATAACATTAATCTCAAAAAATAATATTTAAAGGTATTTTTCGAAGAAAAACTATTTTGAGCTTCTAGTAAAGTGCTATTTCCTGTTATCCAATTTTCACCAAAATCTAATGGGCTCTTTCCATTACAGAAAAATTTCGAAATACAAGGTTTCAAAATTTTCTGAATGATAATATTTGAGTTAGAGTGGAGGACGCTTGCACGCACGCACGCACGCACGCACAGTTATGACCGTATATACACGTTGTGTCTATTTGTTTGCTCATTATTGTCAACTTTTTTATTTGAAGAGATTGGAGGTTGGTTAAATGAGCAAAATTGTGCCATTTGATTTTAGAAAATTGGGCATGTCTAAAAATAAAAATTGTATCTGCGGTCCCAAAATATGGGTTAAAATATATATTTTTTAAATGGAACAATATATTTCTTATTTATTTATTGGAAAGAGTATTTGTTCTCTTTTGTCATATGTGACACTCCGTATTGTGTGTGATAAAGATGTACAAGATTAACAAATGTGCGAATATTAGGAACAGTATGATTTGGAAACGCTCCGTCCAAATGCATTGGCAACTCTATAACACTGTCTTTATATCAACCACAAATTAAAATGTAGTAAAGATACGAATAAATAAATAAACCATAGGTAAGTAATTACAATGTCTGTGTATTCGCTACTTGTAAACGTAAGCATTTTGACAGAATTTTACCTTGTAAACAAGTTTATTACTAATGTCAAAATTTAATTGCAACAACTGACAGGACTGTTAATTGCCAAAACAAAATTTTTCAGAGCTATTGCTACTGCATTCAATTATTAGAAAAATACTTGGAACGACTCATCAATTTACGGGGTTGTAAAAATGTTAAAAAAATATGCGATTTCGAGAAAAAGTTATTAAGAAATATTGTTGCTCTCGACGAGTTATATTACTGGTTAAATTGAATGTACTTATTTCATTTACACCCTGTATACTTTTTATTTTATTAACTTATTTTGTAGGAACAATACAACATTCAAAGTAAATATGCAATTTAAATGCTATCATTTATTAGGCACATTTCAGTTATTTAGGGAATAATTCCGACCGTTCTACGTAACTGATATATATAGTTACATATTGGCAAGCCTATATTTTTTTCTCGCAATTTTTCAACACTATTTCTGCAAATTAGTTACCTAATAAAATAAATAAATTTATAAAAAAAATCTGATGTGGCCAGCACATTAGCTTCCGTCAGTACTTATGTATACCTACAATATTCTACATCGTGGCTTATACTTAGGGTTACCATATTTTCCAAAGCGGAAATGTTCTCACATAAAAAAAAATGGTAAATCCAAGATTTGAACAAATATCAAACATGTTTACCATAAGAAATTCATATTTTACAATCACCAATGATTAGAATAGAATATTCTATAACTAGTATGGAATAGATAATTTCCGTGCGAGCCAAAAGATATACACAAACAATTTCTATTTTACTAGACCATTTTAATGAGCCAGTGGTTTGTTATTTTAAATGGGATCATATGTATTTTATTTACTTATTAGATAGTGCATTTTATTATAAATTCAGTGATATAATATTTTCATTCCCTCACATAACGATTTTTTAAAGAAATATGCATATACAGTTTTATAATAATATGATTATGAGAGTGCCACGGATGGAAAACATCTGATGTGGACACCACACGACTTCCTTGTAAGCAAGACTAATATGAAGTATAGACTCAATTATAAAATTGCATGTATTTGACGTAATTTGACATTAACATCTATTTTTTATTTTTTTGTTATTTCTTGTCCTAATCCATAGCAAGCTTCATTGCAAAAACCAAAAATGTATATAAGTTTTAAATTTACATATCTCTCTCATACCAACGGGTAATTTAATAATACTTGATGTGCTAGACGCAGAATTTAATTCTCTAAAAGCCTTATTTGAAGCAATTATTTCTAAAATCAAAATGAAACCATTTTATTCAAGAAAAACTGTTAACAACTTAAGGTAATATATCACTTCCGGTTAGCGTGTTTTAACCAGAATCTGCTATGTTATTCCAATTGACATAAAAGTCTTATATACCAAATTGAAAAGTTTTGGAGTATATTTTAATATAGTTTTTCATTAAAATCTATTACAGGCTTCAAATAAAGTATCATTTCTGAAAATTATGTAATGACCAAAAAAGGAGGTGCACAATTACATGTTATAGAAGTCCTAAATACAAAAATTTCAACTTTCTACAGTTTACCGTTTTTGAGTTATGTGAGATACGTACGTACGTACAGACGTCACGACGAAATTAGTCAGAATGGATTCAGGGATGGTCAAAATGGATATTTCCGTTGAAATCAGAAAACCGAAATTTTTCGCGAATACAATACCTTTACTTTGTACAAGGAAGTAAAAAATGAATACATGTTAATATTTTTACATAGAATTAGAGTGCCCTGGCAGAAATTAGTGAATATTTTCTTCTGTCAAGTGATTATAAATGTCAACATGTTCACGTATTTATTTTTTCTATTCGTGGCACTCTTATTATAGTGATATTTTAATCATATTAATACAAAATTTTATATCCATATTTCTCAAAAAAATCATTGTCAGAGTATAAAAATATTATGTAACTAAATTCAGAATAAAATTCTCTATCTAATAAATAAATAAAAAATATATAATCCCAATTAAAATAACAAAGTTGGTCCCCACAGTTTGCAAACCACCAGTTGAAAAAAAATTATACTGATTAAAATAGTCTAGTCAAATAGAAATTGTTTGCTAATTTAACCGACCTCGTAGCTCTCATACTTCTCAAGATAGTAATAGTGTACCACTTAAAATAAACACCCTGAACCTATATATATATATATATATATATATATATATATATATATATATATATATATATATATATATATATATATATATATATATATATGATGTTTCAAAAATACTGTAAAAAAATTTAAGGGCATATAGTACTGACCAAAATGAGTAAAAAAGCTTAATCAACATGGGTCCGATCTTCCATAATTTCCAAGATTTGAGGCAGTGAAAAATGAGTTTTTATGGGGTTTACGTCTGCCAACTCGAAAACTATAAGAGTTACGACTTTGATTAAATGGGATTTTTTGTTCAGAGGTCATCTTCGATGTGATTTGTTTTATTTTAATAAAATAATTGTACTATGTTAAATGTTATGGCCAATATTTAATTTTCAAATAACTTCGTAACTATTAGAAATTGAGAAAAACGTTTCATATAAAATTTTGTTTATTTACTGTCATAGACAAAAATTTGTTCGATCACTAACTTTGTCAGTTTTTTTGATTTTTCGCTTTTCTCGGAAACAGTTGAAAATCAGTCCTATGATGATTAAGTTTTTGTACTTATTTTGGTCAGTACTATATGCCCTTAAAATTTTTTACAGTATTTTTGAAACATCCTGCATATATATATATATATATATATATATATATATATATATATATATATATATATATATATATATATATATATATATATATATATATATATTGAAAATATGCTTTAATAAAGGCAGTTATTTTAAATTTTTGGCCTCATTTATTTGCTAATGAAGTTAGTTACAGGCGGGGGCACTAAGATCAGCTGTTTCCATAGACAAGGAAAGATATATCCATCATGGCGGCAAAATGTCCAGCTTTGTGCCGAATTGAACCAACAGATGGGCGCCATAACGAGACAACATAATGAAAAAAAGTAACTATGCAATAACTTATAATATGTATTTTATATAATTTCTTCATTTCAAAATACTAAAACTCAATTGTACAATAAAAAGTACGACCAATATTTAATTTACATTATTTTTTCAAAAATTATAATAAATACTTTCTTTAGTTATAATGAATTTTATTTAATTTATGTTGGCAGCCCAGCAACCTGTCATTTATGGGTTGATTCTGTTCACATCTATAAATCTGTAAATAACTAACAAAATCGCAACGAAAGCTGCCGCTCTTATGTATAATTTTATATTAATCAACAGATTTACAGATCTGTAAGACTTACAGATGTGAACAGTTATATTAGCCAGCGTCTTTTAAGTTTATTTCTTTGTTTAGTATTTGTTTACAAAGCTGAGTTCGCTATTTGTTTCATGTATAAATTTATTTTATTATTGAATTTGATTGTCTTCAGCTTTTACAGTGTACATAACGT
Organism: Harpalus rubripes; assembly: GCA_963082715.1. Lineage (NCBI taxonomy): Eukaryota > Metazoa > Arthropoda > Insecta > Coleoptera > Carabidae > Harpalus > Harpalus rubripes. Next base: position 1,926,612 of record OY720464.1, read on the forward strand.
CTATATTTTGTAGTTTCAGAAAACATATTGTTCTCATACGTTTAAATGTGGCGACTTTCAATTAGCGTCTCGTTATGGCTTTCATCAGCACAAACGCTTAACATTGTACACGTCTAATAGTCATTATATGTCTATGGCTGTTTCGAAGGGTCCCGGAAGCAGCTGAATGTTCGTTCTCTGTAGTGTTAGAGAATATATATATATATATATATATATATATATATATATATATATATATATATATATATATATATATATATATATATATGTATATATATATATATATATATATATATATATATATATATATATATATATATGTATATATATATATATATATATATATATATATATATATATATATATATATATATATATATATATATATATATTAGAGATGTGCCGATTATGACTTTGGCCGACTAGCCGATTAGTCGGTTGTAAAGAGGCCGATCAGGGTTTCGGGGATTTCCGTGACGCTTTGATTTGATTAGGTTATGTACAGTTATAAATCATATAAGTACGTTACTCTCTTTTTTTTGTTTTTATGAAGCAGTTAATGTTTAGAATTTTTTGATATATTTTTTTACTGTAACTTTGTAATTAATTTTTTCGTTTATATAAAGAGATAAAATAATCATTTCACATGATTAAGATGCTGCATTTAAATCTCTATAACTTTTATTTGAAGTAATTTTGCATAAAATAATTAGGTAACGTTTGCGTAAAGAAAAATTGATTTCCCATGTTAAACTCCTGTTTCACTTTTCGATTTACACCCTGTACATGCAATCTGGCTTTAATATTGCTTAGATTGTTAATAAAATAATTCGTACTCTTTTATTTAAATAAGAAGAAATAATTATAGGTAATTGTTAATTGAAGATAAGAAGATATTAATATTATGTTGTTTTGTTTGTTAATTAAGATACTAATTTTGTTTGATAAATGTCAAAGATTTGTTTTCTTTACAGGCAAGTAATTTTAGAAACTGATTGATTACCAAAGGAAAGGTTGCTTTGCTTTACATTTCAAAATGTGTAAGACTGATTATAAAATAAAAATATTAATAAACAATCAAGGTAAGAAGAAGCCTACTTGGTGAGGGATGTACATTCCTGATATCACTTCCGGTTTATTAGTAATTAATATCTACTTTGAAATTTCAAATGGAACATACTATATTTTTTTACAAATATGAAAAGTAAATCAAATTTGCTTTACAATCACGTAAAATAATCCATATGTTACATTATTAAAAAGTAAAATGGCGGGCACTTTTTTATACACTTAATTGGACAGAGAATAGTGAGCCGTAATTGTGGCTTGAAATAAAACAATTAACTACAATTGTAACACGGTAAAATTATATTTCGTTTAATAATAATAGCTACAATTGTTTTAGTTAATTGTTTTATTTCAAGCCACAGTCATGGCTCACTATTATCTGTCCAATTAAGTGTATAAAAAAAGTGCCCGCCATTTTACTTTTTAATAATGTAACATATGGATTATTTTACATGATTGTAAAGCAAATTTCATGTACTTTTCAAATTTGTAAAAAAATATAATATGTTCCATTTGAAATTTCAAAATAGATATTAATTACTAATAAACCGAAAGTGGTATCAGGAATGTACATCCGTCATCAAGTAGCTTACATGTTGCTGTATAAATCATGTTAAGAAATTATCAACTTAATAAATAAGCGAGATATTTGCTGGGTCCATTAAAATATAACACCCTGTATATATACATATATATATATATATATATATATATTTCATTGATAAAACACGGTGTAGATATAAATACAAAAAGAGAATTAATAATGTAGTATACAATCGGGCAATCTGTAAAATGTTGTGTTACTTACTGCAGTCACTGGACATTTCGTCGGAAAAGGTTTAGAATACTGGTTATTTAAACCGGGATAATATAATTGTTTATAAGTCGTAGATAAAAACTCGCAAAATCTTCTGTTAAGATTAATAGCATATGGTTTATATTCATTATTTAAAAATTCGTAAGTTCTTATATTGACCTAAAATAAAACAAAAAAGTTCTTTAAATCGAATGTGAAAATATACATTAATAGACCATTTCAAAAATGTCCGCGACCTCTACGTGTTTGTTTTTTGAACTAAAAACTTAGTGCCGTTAAATGGCGGCGTACGAGAAATGTCAAAAATTATTTAAATAAAAAATAAAATGTTTATGCTGAAAATTAAAATTTAGCGAAATAAATGGAGTATATTCTCATCAGTTATTTATAAATTATGTTAATATGATTAGATTTGATGTAGTAACCTATTTTTTATTTTAAATTATTCGACCATCAGCAAAATATTTAGGATATTTATCTTGCGATGATTTCTTTCCAGTAATATTAAAATAAATTTAATTTCCAGATATTTTATAATTTTTTTGGTATCCATTCCTGTCTTTTTATTCCACTCTTTTCTTCCGTTCATATTTTGAGAAAAAGAATGAAAACAAATGTTTTTTTTTCAATTATTATTACAATCCGGTACGCAACGTATAGTACCCGTCATAATTATTATTATTAATTACTTTTCCAATGAAGAAACAATTACTAACCACCAAAAATAATCGAACTGTCATCTGTCATATCGTAAACAGAGATGTTTATACGGCACTAACTTTTGTTATCTTTGTCTAAAGTCTGCACATGCGCATTGAATTTTTGAAATGGTCTATTGACGAGTAAAAAAAGTATGTGAAAATACGTGAGTTTAATATGTAAAGGTTTCATTATATTCACCCCTATTCTGTAACTCAATCGATAATAGTTTTCGATCGATAATTATTTTTGACAAATAGAAACAAATGTAGCATCTGTCAGTTTCATTTTTTATTCAGTGTCTACTATTATTATTGGCTACAATTTATTATCGATCGATAATAGTTATCGGTTGAGTTACAGAATAGGGCTGATTATTATGATTTATGTAATTATCCATCTATATTTCAATCATAGAAATAGAATTTAACAGGGATGAATTTACGGACCATAGAGAATTTTTACTAACGAAGAAAGAATTTATAAAAAATTCATGGACCTCACTGGGATTCGAACCCAGGTTGCAGGACCCCCATATATCTAGTATGGTGCTCTAACCAGCTGAGCTACAAGATCTCACTGAAGTCAGTGAATCATTCACAAGTCTTTTTACAATTCGTAGACGCGTGTACACTTTAGTAGGAAAAATTGACTCTGTCGTTTCCAGCAATAAAAATATAAATATAGTAATCATGGCAAAGCGGCATTTCGCTGCTTCTTCAAATTAAGAACTATTGGCAACTGACTTTAAGTAATATGATATCTGGTGCTATTTTCGGAACTATCGTTGATAGGATAAGTTAATGTTATGTGACATTAGTTTGGTTGTATAAACATTAATTTTATTCTTATACTTATATTACTTACTTTTACAAATGCAATACTCCTTAATAATACACATTTAAGCAAAAAAGAAATTATTAAATGTCAATTTATCTCAACTCAGCGAGTTCAAGTAAATTCCACTTTGGCGTTGCAAGCTTAAAGTCAGTAGGGTACCTTTATAACCAGGGGTACGTTCTAAAACGCGGAGTAATGGGGTAAGAGTGCACTCTAGTCGTTCTAAAACATAGAGTGAAGTTAAATGGGTAACATTACATCGCATTTGTGAACGATGTGGTGTACACTCCGAGTGTCCTTTTCTTTCCTCACTCAGTCAGTGCGGTAATTTGTACCCGTCATGCGCAGTAGCAATGTTTATTGAAATCCACATGTTTTGAAGTGTTTGGCATTTGAGTTTTGTCTGTGGTTTATTTTTTATTAAGTTCCTCTTTAATTTACATTTTTAAATTCATTTAATACGATATATTTCATGTCGTGCAAGCTATTTTACAATATTTTCTGTGATTTAATTGAATTTAAAACCTTCACTACTCTAAAGAAAGTACACAATAATGATTATTTCCCCATATCAAATATTTCGCCAATAAATCTAAAATAATAGCAACATAATTTTCCACTTAATATATAAAAAATACTGCTAATAATTGTATTTTCCAAATCCATTTTGAACTGACAAATGGAGTACACTCTTATCACGCTCTGCATCGCTCTAAATGAACAAGAGAAGAGAAATCACGTGACACTATATTCACTCTACCTTTACTCCACCTTTTCACTGCGTTTTAGAACGTACCCCAGGGTATGGCCATGGTCCAAGATCACCGCCATTGTCGGTAATTCATTTCCCTATTTATTTGTAATAAATGTAGTCCAGCAAACAGAGGTCGAAAAAGGGAGTTACCTTACAAAAGGTCGGGTAGTTCTGAATTCTTGAGTCAGTGCTGTTTTATAACAATTTTTTCTAGTAGTCCCACAAGACTTCACTGACGTTCACTAACACATAATTACGTTTATTTTGCATCAACATAGGATATTCTGTTTGAAATAATAGTTATATAATTAGAAATAATGAGCCAAGACTGTTGCTGCATTAAATTTAAAAAAAACACACTCTTTCGTTTTTTTTTTTTTTTTTTTTTTTTTTTTTAAATATAACCCTCCTCTGTTGCATTGGTCGCAAAAAGAAATTGATAAATAGATTTTATAGATAATTAAATTCTCTACATTATATCTTATAAGGACTTTTTCGCTAAAATGAAGTGTTACGGAGTTATTGCGATGTAAAGTGGAAAGAAACTCAAAATTTTGCTAAGTGCGCAATTGTTGCCTTTTTTGGGAGCTTCATAGCTCCGTTGCTATGAATCGTGGAAAAAAACTTTTCAAATCAAATTTGTAGGAAATTTCATCCCCTACAAGTCGGCAAATAACATTTTTTTCGGTAAAATTCACCAGATAGAAGTTATAGATGAAAAACTGAAAAAAGTGCCGATTTATGGTGGTTTGTACAAGATAGCGTAGGGAGCGGAGAAAGGGGATTTATGGAAATTTGAATTTTTCATTAACCAACCATCCTATACAACATATCAAAAATTCAGAACTACCCAACCTTTTGTAGGGTAAAATCCTTCATTTACTGAACTAATGTGATATATTATAAAAAAATATTAAATTATCACACTGTGAATTTATAAAGGTAATAAAATAGTATATTACTAGCCTAAGCTCGGCTTCGCCGAGTTTACCCTAGGGCTCCGCCGATAGTGTTTTATAATAGTTTATACGTACATCCAATCTGTCTACGCACAATTTAAAACCAAAGTGGTAACGCCAACAGTCTTGTCAGATACCCCAGTTCCCTCTTCTATGAAACGAATTAACTTTATGCATAAAACAAAAGCCAATCAACCTGTCATAAATTTCCACACTTGTGTCTAAAAGTTCGTAATCAGACCTCTTATTTGATACCAAACACGACATATTTCTAGCACGTTTATACAGAAACAAAAGCCGACCGAGATGTCTATTTGTTGACACTTCTATGTTATAGCCCTGCAGAAAAAAATTCACTTGATCCTAATCACGACATGGTTCTGACAACTTTATGTGAAAAACAAAAGCCGGTCAAGTTGATGTCAAAATTTTGAAAGTTCTATTGTTTAGCCATGCAGAAAACTTTTCATTTAATACTAAACAGGATATACAAGTGTTTCATATAAGAGTGCAAGGCGTAGGAGTATGAATTCTGATACCAAAAGGGGGAAAAATCCCAATAAACATTGCTGCTATAACGCTGACTAACAGAGATACCCAGGATTTTATTTAAAAAAAAAACAGGAAATAGGTTAGTTTTATTTATTTTGTATTGTGTCATAAATAATTATTTATATATATCCCAGAGCAAGTGTTCAAAATGAAAGCCATTACATTCAATAAATAAATCAGTATTATTTAAAAATACTACGGTAAATTATTAAAATATTACATTTTTATTAAATACAGAGAGCTTGGCAATACTTTTTTGTATTAGAAATATTATCAAAATATTAATTAACAGGTGTAATAATTAAATAATTATCGGATTGAAATGAGTAGAATTTTTAATTAATTAAATCTCATTTAAATTTTAAATGAATTAAACAAATGCCATCAGCCAACTATTTTCTATTTCAGTATTACGCTTCATTTAAGATAAATCCTCGGTATCTCTGTTATGAAGCGTTCTAGCACCAATGTTTATTGGATTTTTTTTCATGTTGGTGTCTAGAATTTATACTCCGAAGCCTTACATAGTAAATTGAAACACCCTGTATTTCTGACAAATTTATACGAAAAACAATAAATGTTTTCTCAGGGACTGTCATAGAGAATTGTCAAAAATACGACAGCTCGATCGGTTATTGTTTTTTTTTATAAAATTGTCAGTAGGTAATATTTCGGAAATGTAGTATCTATAAATGTTTTCTCAGGGACTGTCATAGAGAATTGTCAAAAATACGACAGCTCGATCGGCTATTGTTTTTTTTTTATAAAATTGTCAGTAGGTAATATTTCGGAAATGTAGTATCTATAGCTGAGTGCACGATGTATAATGTATTACAAAGAATGGCTAAATAACCGGGTTAGTTCATACAGTATGCTGCTAGATGTCAGGTTTTTTGCGACCCGGTTTTTACAAATATTTAAAATAGTAAATTATTCCTATATAACGCACAATATTTTATATTTTCAATACATTACGTTTTATCTTTTGTCAGTTCTATGTATGTATTTTGGACAAATTCCATACAGAAGGCTTCTATATTTTCAGTAAAATTATAAAATAAACATTATGTCATGTACTTGACACTGACATCTTTCAATCAGAATTTTCTTAATCGTAGTACCTGTTTCTATGGTTATAGCATGGCCGGCTGCTACAAAATCGCACATTTTGGCACCTTAAAAAGACTATGGCCCGTATTTTTACATCTTAAAGTAGCGCTACTTTCGAAAAATCGCTACTTCAACTGTTAAATGTCAACTTTAACATTAAAATTAGAGATATAAAAATAAATTAAATTGTAAAAAGCACATTTATTTCAAATGTCATAGGTTTCATTTACAAAAATATGAAACCTATTCTTATCTATTCATAAAATAAAATAAATAAAAAATCGAAATAGCGCTACTTCTGAAGTAACGTTACTTCAAGAGGTGAAAATTCGGGTCTATATATCTTTATTTGATCCATACCCTGTTGTGCATCCTATAGCACAACATTTTCTATTTAAACGCGAACTTATTTTAACCGCAACCGGCACACTGCGGCACATCAACTGCCAAACGCCTGTCAAATGGTAACGGGTCGCGCTAGCGTCTTTTGTACCAGCTAGTTATGTCAACGCATCTCGTGCTCTCACCTATAGATACTACACCGTGGTAGGAACTGATTAAAACATATAATAAAATGTGCATTTTATGCGAGCAAACAGGACAAAATGTCCCAATTACAGGATAAATATAAACATAATACAGGGTGCCCATTTTATATGTTCCCGTCTAAAATTTTAAGAAGAAGCAAAACCAAATACATTTCATAAGCCACTTGATTAATATTAGTACTTTAAATCGAATAATCACAGTAGGTATAAGAGCAAAACAAAATTTTAAAAACCAACTCACTTATGAAATGTATCATGGGTTGCCTAAACATGAATTTTCAGGCGGGAACTTTTAAAATGCGCAGCCTGTATTAGTAACATGTATATGAGTACACAATACTAAATTTAAAGATAAAAATAAATCAAACAAAACTAAAAGATGTGATATTTTAATTCTAGAGTAAACAGTTTACAAACTGCAGAAAAGTAAGTACTTACATTACATTAGATCTGAACTTTTACAACGAATTTGAAAATATATCAATAAAGTTTGGATTGTTAATAAGGGGATAGAATGCAAAAATCATAAGATGACTTTTCTGGCACATGCTGTATGATTATGTAATTTAAAAGATTTTTTATTAGTACGATACAATAATTGGGAATAAAAGAATTTTAATATAGATAATTTTAACGTAATATAAGAAAATAAAATACAGATTAAATTCTGTACCGTTTTAAGATAGATATCGAATTATGTATAATCTGAGAAAATTTTAAACGTATAGTATATTATGTTATTAGGAGTAGAAAGCGGTCTTTTTGTGTTGAACCCAGCTATTGCGGCCGAGGCGCTAGCCGAGGCTAGGCAAGCTGGGTAAAACACAAAAAGGGCGTTCTACTCCGAATAACATTATACTATTTTTTCTTCAAGTGTTTCAAAGAATTTTTTGACATTTTTTTAGAATTTTTTATCTGTAGTGTTTGCAATTTCAGCCAAAGCTGGCTTTGTACACTACAAAACAAAAACGATACAACTGTCAAATAACAATTTTCAATATAATCTGTGTTGCTGTGACAACTGCCGCCGCCAGCGGTAAACTAACACACTAACATTTTTTTACTAGTACAACAATAACAACATTTTTGTACTAGTAAGACAATTAACATCTTCTATAATGTTGGTTATGTAGAATATAGGATATGGGTTGTTATTATAACATCTAATATAATATCTGAAGTTCTTATTTACATAATAATTGTATATTCTAAACTTACCTTTTAAAAATTTAAATGATTGTGCTTAATATTGGTAATTTACAGTTGTTTTCAATATGTCAGTAATCGTGGTGGGTATCTTAACAAACTACACAAGTAAATAAAATAAAATATATTACTTACACTTTAAATACATACTAAAATGATATGTGTTTTTCATTAAAATAAAACACGAAAATACTTTGCACAAGAACAACACATATAACAGATGGGCCGGTAATGGCGGACGAAACGTGAGCCACGCCATGGCCATACCCTGGTTATAAAGGTACCCTAAAAATCAGTAGGGTACTTTTATAACCAGGGTATGGTCATGGCGTGGCAATATACCTATAAAACTAAAATATACTGCTGGTGGGAGTGAGATTTGTGAGACTGACATTGGACAAGTGCAGACATATATATATATATATATATATATATATATATATATATATATATATATATATATATATATATATATATATATATATATATATATATATATATCTGCATATAGCTACATTTGTCTGTAAGAATAGTTCTACGCAAGCGCCGGATTGCTTTGATTTTATTGGCGTAAACCGGAAAAGGGGAACTAGCGGGAGGGAAATTCTTATACTAACTGGTATAAGGATAGACAATAATGTTTGTAGCAGCCTCTTTTTAAGTGAGAGATAGGGCATCAACAGTATATTTTAGTTTTATAGGTATATTGGTGTGGCTCACGTTTCGGCCGCCATTGTCGGGCCCTCTGTCATATGTGTTGTTCTTCCGCAAATAAATTATTATGTATTGTTGGCGGGAATAGAAATAACGCACTGAACTACAAAACAAACTAGAACGATTTATTCAGCGACCGTTGTACACAAATGTCAAAAATACATGTGACGATGGTCACTAGATTTGGATTTAATTTTCGTGTTTAGCATTGTAGTCTTGTGGTTAACAAGTTAGTTTTTTTGCTAAAGGTTATAACTTCAAATCGAGGTTCAAATCCCACCAATAAAAATGTTATTTACATTTTTATTATTTTGTATTGATTGAGATTACACATACAATGTAATTATTTGGTTATATTGTATGTCGTTTTGTTGTAAAATGTATTGATGTATTTTTGTTTGAAGTTGCTAATGTTTACAAATTTGTTGTTCAACTGTCAAGTACCGCCTAGTCGAGTCTCGAGTCGAGTGGCTAACATGGTCGACCAGCGCGCTGGGGATCGTGGGTTCGATCCCACATGAGTTTGTACTTTTTATATATTTTTATTTAAAATAGCATGTATTTGCAGGATGATTAGAATCATGTTTAAACTTATTTTCGTATTTTTAACGGCTTTTCGGGGTATAAATACGCGCCCAAGCGACAGTTTTAGTCAGAGAGAGTGTGTGCTCTCTCGGGGAAACGGTGTGTGCCGTCTTTCGCGAACCTGGTGAGTGCTGGGCGAGCAAGTGTCGGACCTTGGATGCCTCTGACTCAGTGCTGTTGGTGTGTGCCGGCAGCTCGTGAGGGAGTGCAGAAGGTGCATCGTACCAGTGTTGCCAGATTTTTGAAAGCCTGAATAGCCAATATTTTTTCACAGTGTAGCCAAAAGTAGCCACGAGACCACGATTAATGTTGCCAAAATAAAAATATTGAAAAAAATAATTTTTATTTGATTTTTCTTAAATACATACAATAATTTAAATACCGGTGTTTACTTGACTGTTGTTCCCTGTTTCAACAGACAACAATAACTGTGGTATCAGTATAAAGATAAAAAATTTCTGCATCAAATATTTTAGAAAAGACAAACTAATGTTTGAAATTTTATAAATAGAACGTCTTTATCAAGAAGAAAAACTGCAAATAATTCATTGTGTTTGTTGTACCTTCAACTTCACGGACCCGTGTTGAGCGCACATCGATGTACGCCATGTAGCCGAACCTGATTGAAGGTGCGAAATTCAAATTTAGGCGCCATATTAAAATTTAAATGAATTATTAAAGAAATCATTAAAAAGTGGAAATTATTAGTAGCCCAAAATTGTAGCCAGTAGCCAATATAAAAATTTCGCCGCCAGATACAAAGTTTTAGTAGCCCAATTGGCTATAAATAGCCACATCTGGCAACACTGCATCGTACGGCTACGGACACCGCCGTAGCCGGATGTTAAAGCTAGTGGGGTTTACCACTGTTTGCTGTAATCGCGATTGTCGATGAGTGTTGGTGTGTGTCAACACGGCTCCGTTTTGAAATCGCGATTGTTGATGAGTGTTGTCAGGTGACAACACTGTTACTGTTTTGCTTTTCTCAACTTTGGTGTGTGCCATTGTTGCCCGTTCATTGTTGACCGTTTCTCTTAATAAACGAATCCTACAAGTACTGCTAATTCATTTGTAGTATCCTATAGTAGGCTAACGATTGCTACTTTCATTTGTTTGTTATTATTATCGTTTTAATATATTTCAATAAAATATTAAATTTCATTATGATTTCATTGTCAAAAACTGAACTCTGTCTCCAATAAACTACCCGAGCAATTTTGGCGTTCAAGCCACTCTTTTCAGCGACGCTATAATAGTGTCCTTCACCTCTCCTGTGCTGTGTTATCGACCGTTCGATTGGCGCCCGAGAAACCCGTTTTGACAGCAAGGAGAACTGAAGAGAACGTCGAGTAAAGTTGACAGAATGACCATTTTGCCCTCACAAAATGTCGTCCAAACAGGGACTGTTGACAGGCTAACTCTTCATTTACATACACCTATCAAAATTACAAAACAAAGATTTCTTAGTAACGGTAAAATATCAGTTTTCGGTCTAGTTTTTTCTAGACAATAATTGATTTCCAACACTTCCCCTCAATTTGTACGGAAATTGAGTGCGAATTTAATCTCAAGTCAAAACGTCCGCGGTCATCTGTTCTGTGGGAAGAAGGTCGATCCTCAGTGGAAGTTCCTGAATGTTCTGTCGAACGAAATGAAATTTGATATCAATGTGTTTCCTCCTAGCATGAAACACGGGGTTGTGTATCAATTTTCCTGCTGATTGGTTATCGTTGTAGATTACGATATTGGACAGCTCGTCGATACCCATTTCCTTCATAAAATTATACAGATGAATCCCCTCCTTTGTGGCTTCTGCAAGGCTTACATATTCGGCCTCTGTGGAGGACAGGGCATCTGTCTTCTGCTTGCATGAGCGCCACGATACCGTTGCGCCGGAGAGGATAAACGCGTATCCTGAATAGGATCTCCTGTCGATAGTGCAATTGCCCCAGTCCGCGTCCGCGAATCCAATAATTCCATGAATGTGATTGGGATTGGTGTTGAACTGGCTCAAGGCGTTGACAGAGTATGCAATGTCAGGACGAGTCCCGACTGCGACAAATATTAGGGTTCCGATGAGTTCCCTGTATGGATAACGAGTGTTCGCATCTTCCGAGATGGATGCAGGGTCGAGCTTCACGACAACCTCCATGGGTGCCTTTGCGGATTTGCGTTCAGACATCCCGAATTTGTGTAGAATTTCGTGAATGTACCCGGTTTGACATAATGAGATGTGGTTATCCGTCTGCTTTACTTCAATACCTAGGAAGTAGTCCACATTTTCCATTTTCTTCACCTGAAAGTTCGACGAGAGTTCAGCTTCGATCTCCTTGGTCCTGTTCGGGTCGTTCGACGCAATCAAGATGTCGTCGACGTAAATCAGCACGAACGTGTGTTTCCCTTCTTGACTGTCGACGTAGATGCAAGGATCCGACTTAGTGGGTGTAAGTCTAATAGATTTTAGAGTCTTGTCCAGATTAGCATGCTATTGGCGACCTGCCTGGCGTAGTCCATAAATAGCCTTCTGCAACCTGCAAACTTTGTCTCCACTTTGTAGCTCCCGGAGCATGGCCTTCGTTTTCACTGCCTTAGCTCTGCTGGCCTTGTTTTGCGCTATGTGCTGCAAAGCTTCTGCCAAAAGTTTAGGTTGCTCCATATGCACAATGGTGTCCATATCGCCGTTTAAATAAGCCGTTGTGATATCTAGCTGTGTGATGCGTAGGTTAATTTTTTCTGATATGTCCATTAAGACGAAATGACTCCATCCTTGCAAATGGGACAAACGTTTCGGTGAAATCGATGTCCGGTCGTTGCGCGATCCCACGAGCAACTACTCTGGCTTTTCGTTGCGATAGGAACCCGTCGAAATTGTACTTGTTGCGCAATACTGTTCTGCAGTCGATCACTTTGATGATCAAGGGTCTATTGACTAGTGTCCACGTGTCATTTCCGATAATGCTCTCGAGCTCAGAAAAGATTGCTTCGAGCCATTGGTTCCGATCAGGCCCACCCAGTGCTTCGTCGATTTTTACCTCTGCCGCTGTCATGGCGATGTTTACGTCGGCGTCAACATTGCGTTCTCCGGGGGGCTGGACGACCACAGGTATCTCTGCTGCTTCGAATCGACGGAATGGAGGCTCGTATTCTTCGTCGACGCCAGGATTTTCTCTTTGTGCAGGAGAGTCCACGTCGATCTCGATGTCCCGGAAAGTAGGCTCGTTCTTCGATTGGGTTTCTGACGTGAGTGGTTCCTGGACAGGATCGTTTTGGCCGACATGGAAATTCGTTGAAAAATCTGACGTCTCGAGAGATGCATACCTTTCTCTTGCTTGGTATCCATAGGCGGTATGCCTTGTATTGCTGTGAATATCCTACGAAGACGCTTTGAATCCCCTTTTGCTCGAACTTCCCCTTTCTCGGCGTCTTGTCTAGTAAGAACGCCTTTTCGCCGAATGATCGAAGATGCGAGATGTTTGGTGGCGTGCCTCTCTAACGTTCGTGCGGTGTGATTCCACCAGGTAGAGATTTTGTTAGGCA